>JAPVLO010000330.1:0-2400000 GCA_027257055.1 Cephalopachus bancanus | reverse complement strand
ATCTAATCTTGCTCCAGTTTACTTTTTTTTTTTTTTTGAGTTGGACTCTCCCTCTGTCGCCCAGGCTGAAGTGCAGTGGCATGCGCACAGTTTACCATGGCCTTGATTCTTCTGTCTCAGCCTCCTGAGTAGTTGGGACTACAGGTGTGCGCCACTATGCCTGATTTATGTGTTTGTTTGTTTGCTTGTTTTTATAGAGGTGAGGTCTTGCTATGTTGCTTAGGCTGGTGTCAGACTCCTGGGCTCAGTCAGTCCTCGGCCTCCCAAAGTGCTGGGACTACAGGCACGAGCTACTCTGCCTGACCTTACTGTCATGTTTTCTTCATCAATTTTTATTGGACAGCCTCATGCTTCGATTTTGATTTTCACTGTGGTGAAGGATCTCTCAAACTGGCAGGTGGAAAAATCAGGATGCTGTGGCCAGGGGAAAAGGATGCTTCAAGACTGGCAGTGGTTACTGGTTTTAGGTGTTGCTCGAGGATCAAAATGCAGAGTAAGAGAAAAGCATTTAACTGACCAAAGAGGAAGCCATGTGATCACTAAGAGAGGAGTTCCAAAAGTAGATTGAGGATAGATGCCAGATCTTTAGGTAGCATAAACAGAGGCAGCAGCAACTGGTTTTGTGAATGAAGTAACCTTCAAAGGCCAGAGTAGATTAAGCCAGTCGGCAGAGGCTGCTGCCCTGTCTCCTGAAAGCAGGGAGAAGATGCAATCAGGCGGGTCTGGAAAGGCAGGCCCCCCTTGGGAACGAGAGGGAGCAGGGTGGGAGGCACAGGTAGAGAACTTGAGTTCAGAGAGGAATGAGGCATACCTTTTCCTCAAAGTTGGGGCATGAAAAAGAGGCTAGATGTAAGTTCAGAAAAATTGTTGACGGTGGCACTCATATGGTGGTGGTTCAGACTAGTTGCTGTCTGGTTAGCCGTGCCTTGGATCTATGCAATCGTTGAGGAGTGAATTTTTGTCTGAAGGTAGTGACATAGAGAAGGAACTGATGAGGAAGAGAACTGGCCCTCGCTTTGCCATTCACTCACCCTGTTACCTTGGACACTCTGTTCTCTGTCTCCTCATTTCCTGTCCATCAAATGAGAAAACTGGATGAAATTATTTCTTAATTCTTTCCTCTCTGAAGATGGCCCTGAAGGAGATTCTAGAAACTGCACAATTACCCTGAAATGTCCTGGTCTTTCATAAAGGTCTTTCGTAAAGCTCCTCAAACCTTTTCAGAATAATTTCCCTTTGACCAAACCTAATATGTGGAAATTAAGAACAACCATTAACAATCGTTAAGAACAATCAAGCAATTAAGATCATTAAGGACTGGTTATTCATTTTATAAAGCGATCCATCACTTTACCCAAAAATCCTTTTGAACAGTTTGATCCCATGATTCATTTAAAACAATTCATTTTACAAAAAAAAAAAATTCATTTGCAGCTCCTTAAAAGTATTTAAAAGGAAGAACATTTGCAGAGGTGAAAGTTTAGTGTGATATTAAATCCCAGCATCACTCTTTACCTGCTAATTTGCCAGTTATTATTTCATTTCATTTAAGTTTTTGCTCAAATGTGACTTCCTCAGGGAGTTCTATCTAAAAATAGCTCTGCTGTCAGTCTCTGTCATCTTATCCTGTGTTGTTTTTTATACTAATTATCACTATTGGATGTTTCATTATATTTTGTTTATCTGTTTCTATCATCTATAAAGATAGATCTTTTCCTTTTTTCTTGAGCTGAGGTCTCACCCTATTGCCCAGGCTGGAGTACAGTGGCACAATTATGGTTCACTGCAGCCACACCTCCTGAGCTCAGGTGATCCTCCCACCTCAGCCGCCCAAGTAACTGGGCCTGCAGGTATGTACCATCACAGCTGACTAATTTTTAAATTTTTATTTTGTAGAGCTGGGAGTCTCACTGTGTTGCCCAGGCTGGTCTCAAACTCCTGGCCTCAAGCAATCAACCCACCTCGGCTTCCCAGAGTGGTGGGATTAAAGATGTGAGCCACCATGCCTGGTCCGAGATTGTTTTATTCATGCTATAGTCCTGGTGCCTAGAGCAGTGCCTGGAATATAGAAGATGTTCAGTATTTGCTGGATGGATGGATGGATGGATGAATGGATGGATGGATGGATGGATGAATGAATCTTACTCTGTTATGACTTGTAGCAAAAAGGATGTTATATCCAGAAGAATTTCCAGGATTCCTATTTGGTGATTTCTAGGGTCCAAGGACTACCAACTGGTTACATGGTCCCGGGATCAGACCTTGAGAATGTGGCGGGTGGATTCCCAGATGCAGAGGGTATGTATTCAGTGCTGCTGTGGAGGAATGTAACTGGATGCACTAGAAACTTAACCAAAACATGTAAGATCCAGATTGGTGAAAGTTAGAGATTACTTGATACACATTTAGTACCACTTGCTGTGTTTCAGACTAGCTGGTGTGTGCTACACTGAGGCTTTGAGAGCCAACTTTAGTATTCAGCACTTTAAGGCAAAGGAGCCTCTAAATGTCTTTTCTTCTCTTGTCCTGGTATAAGGTAGTATGGGTAGCATACTGAGCAAATGGCCTGTGGGCAGCATTTCTTCCTCTTCTTCTAAATGGGCTAAGAAGCCTACCCTTGTACTCTGAAAATGTTTAGAGCCCTGTGCATCCTTCAACAATACCACTTTTATGAAGCTGTTTCCATTTTCCCCCCATAGATGATGGTTTTTATTTGTTTTTGTTTTTGAGTCAGGGTCTCACTCTGTTGTGCAGGCTGGAGTATAGTGGCACAATCACAGCTCACTGCAGCCCCAACTTCTCAGGCTCAGGCAATCCTTCTGCCTCAGCCTCCTGAGTAGCTGAAACTACAGGAATGTGTCACCATGCTTTCCTCATTTTTAAATTATTTAAATTTTCTTGCTGTGTTGTCCAGGCTGGTCTTGAACTCCTGGGCTCAGGCAGTACTCCAGCCTTGGCCAAGTGCTGGCTTATAGGCATGAGCCGCATGAGCTTGGCCAGATGACTGATTTTTTTTTTTTTTAGATTAGAAAATATAGTTTATTTAAAAGTAAATTAGCAGCCGGGTGTGGTGGCTTACGCCTGTAATCCCAGCCCTTTGGAAGGCCCAGGTGAGAGGATTGCCTGAGGCCCAAAGGTTTAAGACCAGCCTGGGCAACTTGGCAAGACCTCATCTCTACAATAAATAAAAAAATTAGCCAGGTGTGGTGACATGCGCCTGTAGTTTCAGCTACTTGGAAGGCTGAGGTAGAAGGATCACTGGAGCCAGCAGGTCAAGGCTGTGATGGCCAAGAGCGTGCCACTGTCCTCCAGCCTGAACGACAGAGTGAGACTCCAACTCAAAAAAAAAAAAAAAAAAAGTAAATTAGAGAGAAAGAGAAGATTCACCTGCTCAAGGTGGAGGAGGGGGCCAAAGCCAGGAAGCATGGTGGCAGCCATAGCTCAAACAGCACATGGCCACATCAGAGTCTAGCAAGGTAATGGCCAGATGATGTGTTTTATGTAAACCACAATGGTACTTGATATGAAATGCTTTTGTGACCCTTGCTCTGCTCTGTGTCATCGCAGGGCTCTGTTCTCTCCTCATTTGGTGGCTAAATTCCTTGACAGCAGGAAAAATGTCTCACTGGCATTGCATCTCTTACAGCACTTGGCACACTGCTTTGCACAGAATGGATAGAAAATGTTGGATAAAATTTGTGACACTGCTTAGTATGAGGCCACTCATGAGCATTTTGGTCAAGTCTTATCACCTTGCCTTTTTAATCTATTTCTCTAAAAGACACAATTTGCACAAAATGCTCTGAGTTATGATATTTTTGCTTTGAATTAGCTGAATAACTCCACCAAGGCTTGGAATTTAAATTGATTTTTTCTGAGGCTTGCTTAAACTTTGAACATGATGAAAAAATTCCAGTGCTGAATAATAGAGTCTATTATCCTTGGTATTTAACCAGGGAGAGGTGGTGATGGGTGAAATCTGTTTTGATTGTGTCAGTTCTTGGCGGACACATCTCTATCCTTTTTGATTCCATTTTTAAGTCAGAACTCTTTAACCAGACATGATGATCTGACTTGCACTGACTTCTCTAGACCTGCCTCCCTTTGTCTTCCACCCTTTGTTGCAGCTTTGTGCAAATGACATACTAGATGGTGTCGATGAGTTCATTGAGAGCATTTCTCTTCTGCCGGAACCAGAGAAGACACTGCACACTCAAGATACAGATCAGCAGCACAACTCAAGTCATGGGGAGGAAGAAGGTAATTTGTCAAACTGATGTTTCAGGTGAGGTGCCACTCTATGTGGAGTTGTGGCAGATACCCCAGAAATGGTCTCTGACTCATTTTAAATCATGGTTTCCAATCTGAACTTCTCTCTCTTGCTAGCTTTAAAGGAAGATCCTCCTAGCAGTCTCCTGGAAGAGAGGAAATCAGATCAATTGGGACTGCCTCAGACACTGCAGCAGGAGTTCTCACTGATCAATGTGCAAATCCGGAATGTCAATGTGGAGGTACTTAGTTTAATGAACTGTATCTCATGCTTGCTGAAGGCAGTTTGTGGGAGAGAGAACTGTTTAGCTGTGATTTGGCTAGCAAATAACTTTGTTGATTTAACAGGTAAGTCTCTCTGTCTGCTTTTTTTATTTCGTAGGTTTTCTAAAGAAATAGGCATTTCACAAACGCAGACTGGTTTCTAGCCCTGTTTTCTTTTCTTGTAAGATGAGCTAGGGGATACACTGAGGCTCAGGTGTCTGAGTGCCTCCTTGGATGCTCCAATCTCATTTTACCCTTTATGAAGCTGCTCAGATCTGGGAGGGTTAGTGATTTGGCAGGAGTTGCTGGTGAAGTTAAGGGTAGAGCTGACTTCGGAAACCAGACCTCCTGACCCTCCAATACTTTTTGTGCTGTACGATACTATCTTCCCTTACAAGCTGGCCATTTCCTTGGCGACTTGGAGTCATAGTAAGAAGGTGAACCAAGCCTCTTTGTTTTACTTAGCACATGGAACATTTACTCTTTTCCTTTTAGGCAGGCATTGAAAGTCTTTGATTCAGAGGATCAAATTTCTCTCCAGGAAAGAGTTTTTTTTTTTTTTTTTTTGAGTTGGAGTCTTACTCTGTCGCCCAGGTTGCAGTGCAGTGGCCGCTCCCGGCCACCACAGCCTCGATCTACTGGGCTCTGACGATCCTTCTGCCTCAGCCTTCCGAATAGCCGGAATTACAGGCACGCGCTACCATGCCCAGCTGATTTTTTTGATTTATTGTAGAGATGAGGTCTCGCCAAGTTGCCCAGGCGGGTCTCGAACCTGCAGGCTCAGGCAATTCACTCACTTCAGCCTCCCAAAGCGCGGGATTACAGGCTGAGCCACCGAGCCTGGCTAGGAAAGAGTTTTTTTTTTTTTTTTTTGAGTGGGAGTCTCACTCTGTTGCCCACACTAGAGTGCAGTGGCCGCTCCCGGCCACCGCAGCCTCAACCTGCTGGGCTCCGGTGATCCTTCTGCCTCAGTCTTCTGAGTAGCTGGAACTACAGGTGCGTGCTACCACACCCAGCTCATTTTGATTTATTGTAAAGATGAGGTCTCACCAAGTTGCCCAGGTGGGTCTCGAACCCGGCAATCCACTCATCTCTGCCTCCCAACGGCGCAGGATTACAGGCTGAGCCACCGAGCCTGGCTAGGAAAGAGTTTTAAAGCTTGATTAGTTTTTCTTTTGCTGAAATTCAACTAACAGTAGGCAGGGGATATGTACTGTTCCATAATGATCTTATTTTGGCCTTTAAAACAATTCTGCCGTAAGTGGTGTTATCCTCACCTTACAAATGAGGAAACTGAGACATCAAGAAATAAAATGACATATCCATGATCAACAGCTATTTGGTGAAAAGAAATGCTGTTTGAAGGGTGGGTGTGGTGGCTTACACCTGTAATCCCAGCACTTTGGGAGGTTGAGGCAGGAGTATTCTTTGAGCACAGGAGTTCGAGACACACCTGGGCAACATAGCAAGACCTCATCTCTACAAAACATAAAAAATTAGCTGGGCTTGATGGCATGTGCTTGCAGTCCCAGCTACTCAGAGAGGCTGAGGTGGAAGGATCACCTGAGCCTAGTAGATCAAAGCTGTAGTGAGCCATGATCCAACCTGGACAACACAGTGAGACCCCAACTGAAAAATAAAAGAAAGAATATTTGAATCCAAGTTTCCAGATTTCCTGCATGTGTGGTTCTTTTCATTGTACTCCAGCTGCTGTCCCTAGTTGATGGCACAAGACATCAAAAGATACAAAGGACTCTTTGATTAATTGCTTGTCTATCAACTCAGTTTATACTCCCTTTGTTTCAGTTGAGAAAAGCATGGATTCCTAGTGATCTAGCTTAAGAAGATTTCGATTTCTTTCCTCAGGAGTACATTAAAATTATTATTAATGTTATTATTATTGTTATTGTTATTATTGACCGGGCGTAGTGGCTTACAGCTATAATCCCAGCACTTTGGGAGGCCAAGGTGAGATGATTGCCTGAGCCCAGGGGCTCGAGAACAGCCTGGGCAACTTGGCGAGACCTCAAAAAAATCAGCCAGGTGTTGTGGTGCACACCTGTCCAGCTACTTGGAGAGAGAGAGAGAGAGAGAAGGTTCACCACCCCAAGGTAGGGGAGGAAGCCAGAGTTTAAGAAAATATGGCCTGACCATAGCTCAGAGAGCACATGGTCACACCGCACCACAGTTTAGCAAGGCAATGGCAAATTCACCTTTTCAGAGTGTACAATTTAGAGGTTGTGTGTATATTCACAGAATTATGCAGCCGTGACCACTGCCTGATTCCAGAACATTTTCTTCATCCCAGAAGATCCATACCCATTAGCAGCCACTTCCCATTTCCTTCCCTCTGTAGCTCCTGACAACTACTAGTCTAATTTCTGTATCTGTGGGTTTTCCCAGGAGTACTTTTTAAGTTGAGTCAGGTTATTTAAATTCTTCCTGCTTTATTTTCTCTTCTCAAAGTAAATATAACAAATTTTAGTCTACCTTACAGCTTTAGGATGAAGCTTTTTAAAAGTCATTATACTTTGAACTAATTACATGGGTACAAAAATTTAAAAATCTGTTTTGAAATGAATTGTCTTCCAAGTTCATTTGTCTCTGTAGACTCTTTCCCTTCACCCAGTTATGAGGAACCTGGAGTATTCATCTAATGACCTATGAAGTTCCTCCAAAGCAGTTGTGTCTTTGTCTCTTGTAGATGGATGCAGCGGACAGGAGCTGCACAGTATCTGTGCACTGCAGCAACCATCGTGTCAAGATGCTGGTGAAATTCCCTGCACAGTACCCCAACAATGCCGCCCCTTCCTTCCAGTTTATTAACCCTACAACCATCACATCCACCATGAAAGCTAAGCTGCTAAAGGTGGGCATTTGGATTCCTGAATTCTCTTTGCTGTTATAAGAGCATGTGTGCATCAGTTTCTATGCTGAGTGGTAGAGTTGAGGAAAAACTGGTGGATGAGGTTAGTGATGTAACCTCTGCATTTACGTTCACTTTGTATAGAAAACATTAGTGAGCCAGGCTTGGTGGCTCATGCATGTAATCCCAGCACTTTGGGAGGCCAAGGTGAGAGGATTGCCTGAGCCCAGGTTTTTGAGACCAGCCTGGGTAACTTGGCGAGACCTCATCTCTACAATAAATTAAGAAAAATTTGCTGGGTGTGGTGGTGCACACCTGTAGTACAGCTACTCGGGAGGCTGAGATGGAAGGATTGCCTGAGCCCAGCAGCTCAAGGCTGCAGTGGCTGTGAGCATGCCACTGCCCTCCAGCCTTGGTGAGAGAGTGAGCCTCTGACAAAAAAAAAAAAAAAGCATTAGTGCAGTGGTTCTCAACCTTTTTTGGGTCATGGATCAATCCTTTTGAAGTTTAATGAAAAATATGGACCTTTCCTCAGGAAAATTTGCATAATTATTATGCATAATTTGAGAAATATTACATATAAGTATATAAATTGCATATAATCCACCCACAGATCTTATTAAAGATATTCATTCATGCTGGGCCCAGTGGCTCTTGCCTGTAATCCTAGCACTTTGGGAGGCGGAGATGAGAGAATTGCCTGAGCCCAGGGATTTGAGACCAACCTATGCAGCTTGGCAAGACCTCATCTCTACAATAAATAATAGAAATTTAACTGTGCGCAGTGGTGCATGCCTGTAGATCCAGTTACTTGGAAGGCTGAGGCAGAAAGCTTGAGCCCAGCAAGTCAAGACTGCAGCAACAGAATGATACTCCAACTCAAAAAAAAAAAAAAAGATATTCATTCATCCCAGGTCGGAACACTGCAGTTCAATTTTATTTACCTGGAAACAATAGGCAAGATGCATTCTGAAGTTAAAATATATTTTATAATCAGAAAAAAATATGTAAAGTCATTAAAAATTCCATCCCCTGGAAGGAACTGGTATTATCCTATAGACAGGGTGGTTAGCTGCATAGACAGCATCCAGCTGGAGGCGCCATAGCCTGGTGTCTGGTGTTTAACCCCAGACCTGATGAGGAAGAATCTCCATACGAGAGCCCGGTGAGTCAGGGGATGGCATACCTTTTTCCATTTGAGCAGTGCATAAGTGAAGGACCAGCCTGAACGTTCAGATCATAGACACCTGATTGTTTCATGTTGTCGGGGTTTAATATGTAACCAGAAATTTTTCAAGTGGCTTAAGGATCTCTGAAATGCTAATTACTGAGATTTTGTGGTATTTGCCATGTTAAACTTGGAATCTGAATATTTCATTGACTAGTTTGGACATAAAAAAAGAGACAGATTTTTCTGTTGGCATAAAATGTTAGGATTAGAAAGTGTCTTCAAAAGTCTAACTCAGTGCTATGCAACAGAAATAAAATGCAGGCCACATGGAATTTTAAAATTCTCTAGTAGTCAAAATATTGTCATATCAATATAAAATTATTTAGACTTTTTTTTTGAGTTGGGGTATCACTCTGTTACCCAGGCTAGAGTGCAGTGGCACGCAGGCTCATGGCCACCCCAGCTTCTACCTGCTAGGCTCTGGTGATCCTTCCGCCTCTGCCTTCCAAGTAGCCAGAACTACAGGCACGTGCTACCATGCTCGGCTAGTTTTTTTGATTTATTGTACAGATGAGGTCTCGCCAAGTTGCCCTGGCTGGTCTCGAACCTGTGGGCTCAGGCAGTCCACTCGCCTCAGCCTCCCAAAGTGCTGGAATTATAGACTGAGCCACCGAGCCTGGCCTTTTGAGACATTTTACACTCCTTTTTTTTTTATAATTAATCAGTATTTTTTATTATGGCTTTGTGGGGTACAGTTAAGGGTTAGGTGTACAGTTACGTTTCATTCAGGCACCCTGTTGATAAGAGGTGTTTTCCCAGCCCCAGACAGATATTTGCTATTGTTAATCCCATCCCCCCCCATAGTTTCCCAGTACCGTCAGTTATTTTCTTATAGTATTACATTGGATGTTCAAGGTCCATTATATGAGTGAGAACATGTGATATTCTGATCTTTGTTTCTGTGAGAGGTCACTCAGTGTTATAGACTCTAGTTCCATCCAGGTTGCTGCAAAATTCATGATTTTGTTCTTTTTTATGACTGCGTAGTATTCCATCATGTATATGTACCACATTTTTTTAATCCAGTCCTCTTTTGATGGGCAGCATGGTTGTTTCCAGGTTCTTGCTATTGTGAACAACGCTGCAATAAACATACGTGTGCAGGTATCTTTTTTATAGAGTGATTTGTGTTCTTCAGTACACTCCTTTTTTTGTACTAAGTCTCCTGGCCACCGCAGCCTCGACCTGCTGGGCTCCAGCGATCCTTCTACCTCAGCCTTCCGAGTAGCCGGAATTACAGGCGAGCGCTACCTTGCCCGACTGATTTTTTGATTTATTGTAGAAATGAGGTCTTGCTGCCCAGGCGGGTCTTGAACCAGCGGGCTCAGGCAATCCACTCACCTCAGCCTCCCAAAGGCCCGGGATTACAGGCTGAGCCACCAAGCCCGGCTAAGATTTATATTTTTAATGGGCAAAAAAGGTACATTATAATTTGCATGGAGATGAAACCTGTTCCTCTGGCTTGTATCTCTCAGAGCAGTTTTTAGCCCAGTCCGGTGGATATTACTTCTAAGTTGCTGAGATTTTTCATGGAGGGAGTGGAACCCAGGGAGAGAAAAGGGGCAGAATTCACTAGAACGAAAGAATAGTCATTCTGTTACTAGAAACTGACCTCTCAAAACTGGCATGTACCTGCCTTGGCTAAGGAAAGCGCTTCTCTCGGAGGGCTCAGGACTGAATCCTCCTCTCGCTTCTGTAGAGGTGAACGTTAGCACACTGTGTTAGAAGCCTCGACTTAACTATCTCTCATCTCCTGGCATCACCATTGCTTCCAGCCACTCTAGCCACCATTGCTTCCAGCAAAATAGAGGCCAATCAGAGAAGCATGTTTCTGTTCTTATCTGTGTTTTGGACCTTTTCTAGATCCTGAAGGACACATCCCTGCAAAAAGTGAAGCGCAACCAGAGCTGCCTGGAGCCCTGCCTGCGTCAGCTCGTCTCCTGCCTCGAGTCCTTTGTGGTGGGAAGCATGAAACTTCTTTGGTTTTTGTTTCATTTTTTTCTCCCTAAAATCATGGGCCCCCTGGTTTTGTAATGTTGGGGCCTTATTTTGTAATTTAGCCTTAAGACAGGTTGTGGGTTTTAGTTTGTTGGTTTTTAAATTTCAGAACCAAGAAGACAGTGCTTCCAGCAACCCGTTTGCCCTCCCAAACTCCGTCACACCCCCCTTGCCCTCGTTTGCCCGAGTGACCACAGCCTATGGGTCATACCAAGATGCCAATATTCCCTTTCCTAGGACTTCCGGGGCCAGGTTCTGTGGAGCAGGTTGGTTTCTCTTTGGTTCTCTCATTCTAGATTTGCAGCAAAGAATGTGATAGATTCTGTGTAAACATCTTCATCAGAAAGTTTTTCTGTGTTTTTATTTTCTTAAAACTCAAGGGCTTTTGTAGTAATTATAGGGTCTGATGCTGAATTGTGTGGGCTTATCCTAAGAATATTCACCAGAATTTTGTCTTGATTTTTTTCATTCTGATGAGCTTGGTTTTGAGTCTTTATCCAGAGCCTTGATTCTTAGCAGGGGACAGGTCCTCTAGTAGGAAAGCAGAGAGGCCCTATGAAGAGTTTATCCAATCCACATCCATCCTCTCTCCTGGACCCTGGAGATTTTGACCCTTGTTCCTGTTAAGGATCACTGCCGTCATGAGTCTTTGCAATTTATGAAAGCATTTCTTACCCTCAGGTATATTGAGATAGGAAAGAGATTGGTCAAGGCTGCCTTAGGATTTCCCAGGTCCAGCTCTTTGACACTGATATGCACATGTGATGTCTCGTTCACCAGGTTATCTGGTGTATTTCACAAGGCCCATGACGATGCATCGAGCAGTGTCTCCAACAGAACCTACTCCGAGGTAAGCCCAGGAGATGCAGAAGTAATCTACATTCATAGAGAAGTGGAGAGAAACCTGGGAAAGACCACTGAAGTTGTCTTTGGACAATTTTAGTTCTTCAGTAAACTCACATTATAAAATTTATTTGAAGAAGATTTAAGCTTATTGCAAAAAGGCCAGGTGCAGTGGCTCAGCCTGTAATCCCAGCCCTTTGGGATTGCCTGAGCCTGGGGGGTTCGAGATCACTCTGTTGCCCAGGCTGGAGTGCAGTGCCATGCTCAAAGTTATTGCAGCCTCGACTTGCTGGGCTCAGGTGACCTTTCCACCTCAGCCTTCCAAGTAGCAGGAATCACAGGTGCACACCAACATACCTGGCTAATTTTTTTTATGTATTGTAGAGCCGAGGTCTTGCCAGATTGCCCAGGCTGGTCTCGAACCCTCAGATTCATGCAATCCTCTCGCCTCTGCCAAAAGTGCTGGGATTACAGGCGTGAGCCACTGCGCCCGGCCAAGATGGAAGTTTTCAATTAAAATGTGAAAACCTTCCTTTCCTTTTCCATGTCCCAGAGAGAGCCTTGTTTAACAAAAGAACATGTGTCTGTCTGACTGTCATTATCATTCTCTGCTTTTCATTATTATTATTATTATTTTGAGTTGGAGTCTCACTCTGTTGCCCAGACTGGAGTGCAGTGGTCGCTCCCGGCCACCGCAGCCTCAACCTGCTGGGCTCCGGCGATCCTTCTGCCTCAGCCTTCCAAGTAGCCGGAACTACAGGCGTGCGCTACCACGCCCGGCTGATTTTTTTGATTTATTGTAGAGATGAGGTCTCGCCAAGTTGCCCAGGCGAGTCTCGAACCTGCGGGCTCAGGCAATCCACTCACCTCAGCCTCCCAAGGTGTGGGATTACAGGGCTGAGCCACCGAGCCCGGCTCATTATTCTTTTTTGACAGCTAATCTAGTGTAGCAGGTAAGAGTATAGACTTCATAGTTATACTGCCTGGTCCACATTTTGGCCCTGTCCTTTCCATAACCTTGAGCAAGTCATCTTGCTCAGTGACTTCAGCTTCTTTAGCAATAACATAGAGTTGATAGTGGCACCTGCTTTCTTTTGTTGCTAGGAGGATTAAATGGGTCCCTGGAAAAACATTTAATACCACCTGATACATTGGGAGTGCTCAACTGGTTTTCTTTTATGACTACTGGTTTTTTAAACTTTACAATTTATACAGTAAACTTCAGGTGCTGCAGTCTAGTGACCAAGATAACTTGGAAACCTTTCTGCTGCAACCACCTGAATATATTGGATATACTATAATCAGCATAGTTATGAACAAATAGCTGAGCTAATAAGAAAGGACAGCTGAATGAAGTGTGTGGGCAGACACTGCTGCTACACGGAGAGGTGGCCAGGCCCTGCGTCACACATGATTCCTAGGTGGAAAGGTTGGACTAGAGAACAGTCACGTCCTCTCCAAGGAAAATGATGGCTATCTGTATCTGGACTTTGGGTCAGAAGGAAAAATGTTCTTAATGGAATGTTTTTTAACTAACAGTAGTTTATTGAATTATAATTTAGAATACACTGATCAGAAGTCTGCAGCTCGACGACCAGCACTCAGGTCAATAGAGCATTGCCCTCACCCCTAAAAGGTCCTGGTCCCTTTTCCCAGCTTGGGTACCCAGAGGAAATCACTATCTTGACTTCTGACGTCATAGTTTT
Source organism: Cephalopachus bancanus (assembly GCA_027257055.1). Lineage (NCBI taxonomy): Eukaryota > Metazoa > Chordata > Mammalia > Primates > Tarsiidae > Cephalopachus > Cephalopachus bancanus. The sequence continues at coordinate 2,386,823 of JAPVLO010000330.1, read as the reverse complement.
TTGCCTGTCCTTGAACTTCATTTAAATAGACTCATGCAGTATGAACTGTTTTATGTTTGGCTTATTTTGCTCAACATTTAATGTTATTGAAATTAATCCATGCTGCTGCATATATCAGTAGTTCCATTGTATGAATATAGCACAGTTTGTTTATTCTCCTGTAAATGGACATTTGGATTATTTCCAGTCTTTGCCTATTTTGAGTAAACCTAGATATACAAGTCTTTTTAGGAACATAACCAAAGAGTGGAATTGCTGAATTATAGGTATATATATTAACTTTATTAGAAATTGCCAAAAATAGCCAGGTGCTCACACCTGTAATCCCAGCACTTTGGGAGGTGAAGGCGAGAGGATGATCTGAGACCAACCTGGGAAACATGGCAAAACCTCATCTCTACAATAAATAAAAAAGTAACCAGGCATGGTGGTACATCCCTGTAGTTCCAGCTACTTGGAAGACTGAGGCGGAAGGATCACCTGAGCCCAGCAGCTCGAGGCTGCAGTGACTGTGAGTGTGCCACTGCACTCTAGTCGGGTGACTCTGACTAAAAAAAAAAAAAAAAAAGTTTGTGCACAGCGGTTGTGCCATTTACTCTCTTATCCACAATGTTTCAGAGTGCTGGTTCATATCCTTTCCAATACTTGGGATGCTGTATTGCTAGTCTTTCCAACTTTAGCTATTGTTATATGTGTATAATATTATTAGATTGTGGTTTTAACTTACATTTTCATGTTGATGACTAATGATACGGAGCAACTTTTGTGTGCTTATCGATGATTTGGGTATTTTTATTTGTGAGGTGACCAAGTATTTTGCCCTTTTTTTATACTGTATTATTTATTTGTGGCAGTTCTCTATTTTTGTTGCAACTCCTTTGCTGGATATATGTATTGATTTTCTTCTAATGTGTGGCTTTTCTTTCTCCCTTATTAATGTTTTTTAGTGAATAACAGTTTTTAACTTTTATGATAATCCAATTTAATTTTTTTTTTTTTTTTTTTTGAGTTGGAGTCTCACTCTGTCGCCCAGACTGGAGTGCAGTGGCCATTGCCGGCCACCGCAGCCTAAACCTGCTGGGCTCTGGCGATCCTTCCGCCTCAGCCTTCCAAGTAGCTGGAACTACAGGTGTGCTCTGCCACGCCCGGCTAATTTTTGATTTATTGTAGAGATGAGGTCTCGCCAAGTTGCCCAGGCAGGTCTCGAACCCGCGGCCTCAGGCAATCCACTCACCTTAGCCTCCCAAAGCGTGGGATTACAGGCTGAGCCACCGAGCCCAGCATTAATTTTAATTTAATTTTCAATTTTATGATTAGTGATCTCTGTGCTGTGCCTAAAAAAAAATCTTTGCCTACCCCGAGGTCATGAAAGTATCCTCTGTGTTTTTCTTTTTTTTTTTTCTTTTTTAATTTTTGAGTTGGAGTCTTACTCCGTCGCCCAGACTGAAGTACAGTGGCCGCTCCCGGCCACCGCAGCCTCAACCTGCTGGGCTCCGGTGATCCTTCCGCCTCAGCCTTCCAAGTAGCTAGAACTACAGGTGTGCGCTACCATGCCCGGCTAATTTTTGATTTATTGTAGAGATGAGGTCTCACCAAGTTGCCCAGGCGGGTCTCAAACCCTCAGGCTCAGGCAATCCACTCACCTCAGCCTCCCAAAGGCGTGGGATTACAGGCTGAGCCACTGAGCCCGGCTTGTGTTTTTCTTTAAAAGCTTTGTAGATTTTAGTTTCTTATTTAAGATCTATAATCCATCTCAAATTAATTTTTCTGTATGATAGGAGTCAAAGCTTATTCTATTCAGTAGAGAGGATCAGTTGTGGGAGTACTATTCATGAAAAGATTTCCTTTCTTCATTGAATTTGTATTGATGACTTTGGTGAAAATTAATTGACCTTGCATTTGTGGTTCATTTCTGGACTCTATTTTTTCCTTTGATCTATTTGTCTCTTCTTATGCCAACACTATACTTACAATGTACCTTTATATAATAAGTCTTCAAATATGATAATATAAGTCTCCATCTTGATTATTTTTGTTTATTTTTGGAATGACTATTCTAGGTCTTTTATACTCCCATTAAATTATAAAATCAGTTTATTGGTTTCTACAAAAAAAGCCTACTCTTGTTTTGATTGGAATTGTGTTGACTTTATAGATCAATTTAGAGAAAATTGACATCTTAACAATATGAAATCTTCCAATCCACTAGCGTGATATAGTTCTCTATTGTTGTGTATCTTCTTTCATTTTCGTTTATCTTAGCAACATTTTGTATTTTCATGCCCTTATTTATTTATTTTTGAATCAGGGGTCTTACTCTGGCACCCAGGCTGGAGGGCGGTGGCACGATCATGGCTGACTGCAGCCTGGACCTCCTGGGCTCAGGTGATCCTTCTGTGCCACTATGTCTAGCTAATTTTTTGATTTTTTTGTAGAAATGAAGTCTTGCTATGTTGCCCAGGCTGATCTTGAGCTCCTGGGCTCAAGCAATCCTCCCACCTCAGTCTCTCAAAGTGCTGGGATTATAGGCATGAACCACTGCACCCAGGCTTCATGCACATTTTAAAAAATTAAATTAGTTCTTAGGTGCTCAACATGTTTTAATGCTATTGTAAATGAAATTTTCAAAATATTTATTTTCCAGATGTTTGTTTCTGATCATATAGAAATATAATATGTTTTTATAGATTGACCATGTACTAAAAACATTTATTCTAGTAGTCTGTAGATTACTTTGAATTTTTTTTTTTTTTTTTTTGAGTTGGAGTCTCACTCTGTCACCCAGACTAGAGTGCAGTGGCCGGGAGTGCAGCCTCGACCTGCTGTGCTCTGGCGATCCTTCCACCTCAGCCTTCCAAGTAACTGGAACTACAAGCGCGTGCTACCACGCCCGGCTAATTTTTGATTTATTGTAGAGAGGAGGTCTCACCAAGTTGCCCAGGTGGGTCTCAATCCCGCGGACTCAGGCAATCCACTCACCTCAGCCTCCCAAAGCACTGGGATTACAGGCTGAGCCACCGAGCCCGGTTTACTTTGAATTTCTTATGCATATAATCACAGACATATTCTGTGCTTCTGCAGATAAAGCATTTTTCCATTTTAAAAGTTTTTTGTTTTGTTTTTTTTTTGAGTTGGAGTCTCACTCTGTCGCCCAGACTGGAGTACAGTGGCACACTCCCGGCCAACGCAGCCTTGACCTACTGGGCTCCGGCGATCCTTCCGCCTCAGCCTTCCAAGTAGCTGGAACTACAGGCGTGCGCTACCACGCCCGGCTAGTTTTTGATTTATTGTAGAGACGAGGTCTCGCCAAATTGCCTAGGCAGGTCTCGAACCTGCGGGCTCAGGCAATCCACTTGCTGCAGCCTCCCAAAGTGTTGGAATTACAGGCTGAGCCACTGAGCCCGGCCTTATTTAGTTCTTTTTTTGGAGTTTCTGTCTTCTTCCCATTTTGTCTTTCTTTTCCTTTTGGTGTCATCAAGTGCTAAGAATAGCACTACTTAGGAATACGACAAGACTGCAGCCAGTGTGAATAATTCTCATTTTCAACTATAGATCCCTCTCAGCCTTGTCTGCTTATCATACCGGCTTGATTGCACCAATGAAGATCCGCACAGAGGCCCCTGGGAACCTCCGGTTATACAGCGGGAGCCCTACTCGCAGTGAGAAAGAACAGGTCTCCATCAGCTCCTTCTACTACAAGGAGCGGGTAAGTGCCAGAGCCATGGCCTTCTCCTGGATTCTTGTTCATTGTCTCCCTGCCCGCCACTCACAGCAGCTAGATTAGTAATGCACTCAGAGTCTTTCACTTTCAAAATTAGTTTGTTTTGCTTTGTTCCCTTCAGTTGTTTTTAATTACTATAAATTGTGTGTGGTGGGGAGGGGTTCGTTCTCATAATTTACTCCCCATTTACTCCCGTCCTTATAATCCCCATTCATTGAGCTGATTCCTATTATTTTAGGTAGAATAATTTAGTTTCAAGTCTTCCTTGGTATTCTGATGTTTGTCAACAAATTAAGGAACACTTGCAAAGGCTTGGGATCTTTATTTATTTTTTTATTTTGAGTCTGAGTCTCACTCTGTTGCCTAGACCGGAGTGCAGTGGCATGCTCACAGCCACCACAGGCTCGACCTGCTAGGCTCAGGCAATCCTTCCACCTCAACCTCCCTGAGTAGCTGAGACTATAGGTGAGAGCCACCATGCCCTGCTAATTTTTTTATTGTAGAGACGATGTCTCCCTATGTTGCCTAGGCTGGTCTCAAATTCCTGGGCTCAAGCAATTCTCTTGCCTCAGGTTCCCAAAGTGCTGGGGTTACAGGTGTGAGCCACCACACCTGGCAGGGCATCTTGATATATTTGGAACTTTATAGTTGTGAGAAGTCTTAAAGTTGTTATCTAAAAGGTTTTATTTTTTTTGCTAAGTTTACACTTAAGCGCCCACCTGAATGGACACATTTATGCAAAAATCACCTGAACTTATCCATATGTTCTTAGGTTCTTAAGGAATTCATTGTCTCTCAAGTATTTATCATTATGCTTTCAGAAGCCTTTGGTGAGACAATATTGGTAGAGCATAAGAATGATTGTAAGAACACTTTCTGTGTTGTCAGATTGAAAGTCTGACTTAAACAGGCTTTAATTGACATGTGTTTTAACTAACAGTTACCACTGAGCCACCTCACAAACTCAGTTCTTAGGAATTCTAGTTGTTTTTGACTAAATAAGAAGTAATGGATTGTCTGTAATTAAAGTATGTTTTCAAGAAATTGAATTATTTTAAATAAAACACCCACCTCTAGGAAGTGTTAGACGTGTCTTCTCTTTGGTTGCAATAGAGCATCTAACCTAACTAGTTGACCATCTTTGACTTTATTCTTAGGGTTGTATGTGACTGAAATGAATGTGTTACTGAAATTGATGTTTGAGATGGAACCATTTAGTCAAATACAGAAAATCCTTTCAAGCCACTTTTTTGTTTTGTTTTTTTTTTGAGCTGGGGTCCCACTCTGTATTCCAGGCTAGAGTGCAGTGGCATAATCATGGCTAACTGCTGCCTCAAACTTCTGGGTTCAGGCAATCCTTCTGCCTCAGCCTCCCGAGTAGCTAGAACTATACTGCACCACCACGCCTGACTAATTTTTAAAATTTTTTTGTTGAGGACTTGCCATGTTACCCAGGCTGGTCTTGAATTTCTGGCCTCAAGTGATCCTCCCATCTTGGCCTCCCAAAGTGTTGAGATACAGGTGTGAGCCTCCACGACTAGCTCTGGCCTCTTTCTTGCTTTCTTTTTTGAGTTGGTGTCTCACTCTTTGTCGCCCAGGCTGGAGTGCAGTGGCACGCTCACAGCCACCGCAGCCTCGACCTGCTGGGCTCAGGCGATCCTTCTGCCTCAGCCTTCCAGGCTGGAACTACAGATGCATGCCACCATGCCCAGCTGGTTTTTGTGATTTATTGTAGAGACAAGGTCTCATCAAGTTGTCCAGGCTGGTCTCGAACCCCCGGGCTCAGGCAGTCCTCTCATCTCGGCCTCCTAAAGTGCTGGGATTACAGACTGAGCCACCGTGCCCACCCTGGTCACATTCTTAGTCTCCTGCCTCATATCTCTGATGAAATTCTGCCCCCTTGGCTATTAAAGACCTCTTTGGAACATGTGCTACACTTTATTACCTCTAAGTTCTTTACATTCAAAATTATTAGTTCTTTTTTTTCTTTTCCTGCATGCTCACAGGTAGCTGGACAGTTGATAAACTAGTTGGAATTAAGGTATTGTGTTGGTATACAAGCCAAACAGACTCATAGTTGGGTAAATTATTTAGTACCAGGGTCAGATTGAGGAAACCTTTTAGTTAAAGAGGCTGTTCTTTTTTTTTTGTTTTTGAGTGAGAGTCTCACTCTGTTGCCCAGGCTGGAGTGCCGTGGCATGCTCATGGCCACCACAGCCTCGACTGCTGGGCTCAGGCGATCCCTTCTGTCTCAGCCTCCCAAGTAGATGAAACTACAGGTGTGTGGCATCACACTGGATAGTTTTTTGATTCATTGAAGAGAGAAGGTCTCGAACCCCTGGGCTCAGGTTGTAGTTGCACCTTGGCCTCCCAAAGTGCTGGGATTACAGGTATGAGCCACCACACCTGGCCAAGAGGCTATTCTGAATTCCTCTTTGATTCATGCCATGTGCTCCATGCTTGGGTTTCGATTGGGCAAAATAGATTGCCAAGCAATTTTAACTTTGCAGTGGTGTTGGAAAGCCCACTCTGGTTGAAATAACTCCATTTTCAAGATGGGAATTCTCCTAATGCAAAAGCATTTTTAAAACCTATGTTCATGTTTTTGTTGGTCTGGCCTCTTTTACTGCAAACACCATAGTCAAAAGAGGGACCAAGAACAAGTGGATAATTATCTCTTTTGTTTTTTTGGAGTCAGAGTCCCACTCTGGCACCCAGCCTGGAGTACAGAGGCATGCTCACAGCCACTACAATCTCAACCTGCTGGGCTCAGGCGATTCTTCTGCCTCAGCCCTCCAAGTAGCTGGAACTACAGGCGTGTGCCACCATGCCTGGCTAATTTTTTGATTAATTGTAGAGACACGGTCTCAACATATGTGATTGGTAATTCACCAAACTACTCCAGGCTGATCTCAAACCTGTGGGCTCAGGCAATCTCCTTGCCTCCGCCTCCCAAAGTGCTGGGATTACAGGTGTGAGCCACCGTGTCTGGCTACTATCTCTTATCAGACAGGACCTGCAGGGGAGCGGAGGAAGAATTGTGATGTTTCAGTTTGAGTTGGTTTCCATTTTCTATGGTAGTTTCTCCATAGAAAATGGCTAGTGTAGGCCTCTAGTATGACATAGTAAGTAGTCTTTACATTTTTTTTGTTTTTTGGGTTTTTTTTTTGAGTTGGAGTCTCACTCCTTCACCCAGATTGGAGTGCAATGGCACACACACTCATGGCCACCCCAGTGTCGGATTGCTCCAGCAATCCGCCTCAGCCTTCTGAGTAGCTGGAACTACAGACGCACGCTACCATGCCCAGCTATTTTTTATTTTTTATTATAGAGACAAGGTTTTGCCAAGTTGCCCAGGTGGGTCTTGAACCTACGGGCTCAGGCAATCCCTTCGCCTCCCAAAGTGCTGGGATTATAGGCTGAGCCACCAAGCCCGGCCTAGTCTTTACATTTTATTTCAAATAGTGACCAAATAAAATGGGGGGATACTTTTATTATCATTTAATATGAAACTTTTGTATTGATGTATATAACATGTCAGAAAAGTTCACAAATCGTGAGTAGTTTAGTGAATTACCAATCACACAGGGCAAGAAATAGAACATTGCAAGAAGTAGAGCATTATAAGAACCCCAGAAGCTCTGGGAGGGGATACATTTTAATAGATGACATATAATAATTATTAGGTTAAATCATATGAAATTGCTGATGCTTGACTATTTTTGACCAAAAAAAAAATTCATGTGGTTTAACCTGGTGGATTAACAAGACAAAAATGAATAAGTCAGTTATTCTGTGATGAATTTGAAACACATTTCTTTCTCCTTGAAGCTTCTTCTTATCCATTCCATTTACATGCTGCAAAGGGGGGAATTAAGGAAATAGAATGCAGCCATGATATCTTACAGAGGCTACCTTATCCTCCTCACAGGGGTTGATACTCTTTGAGGGATATTTTCTCATTCTCAGTTGTCTAGCTGCACACATCAGATTATACCCCTTTATTACTTTTGTTCTGGAAATGGTTTCAATTTATAGAACTTCTCTGTGTTTAAGTCTTCATTTTCAGTTCAAATTTTTCTCCTACATGTTTTATTCCCTTTTATATCTCTACCCTTGGGAGCTTTAAATGAAAAATGGAATATAACCCCCTTAAGGCATAGCATGGAGAGAATTATAGAGTATTTTTGAAATGACAAAAAATCTTTATAGAGCCATTTGGAGATTATCGTTTGCTTGTCTTGTTGCTTTTGTGTACTTTTAACCTGCCTTGCTTAGGTCATATTGTTATATTCACCCAAATGTTTCCAGATGGAATTCCAAGGTTTGCTCTTAAAAATATAAAAATGTGAGAGACCTAAAAAAAAAGTCAAACTTCATGGGAAATCAGAAAGCAAACTGAGATGCTAACATTCATTTGGCAAGTATACTATTAATAGCTGATGAAATATTGTTCCTTTTTAGGGTAAAGCAGAAGGCCCAGAACTTATGATGAGCATTAGATATTGCCTTGCAAACATTAAAAAAATTTTGCAACCTTCCTCCCTTGCTTCAGTTTATGTTACTAAAATATCTCTGATGTAAGTAACTGGGAAGGTTTTTAAGTTAGTAGAATAATCTCCAAAATTAGATCGTCATATTGTTAGCAAGAGCGCCCTCAAGAATTTACCTTCAGAGTCAGCTCCTTCCTTCCCTTCATTTCCCCAGGGCCATCTATTCCCCATGACTTCACTCTGAAGATGGTCCTGTAGGTCCAACATAAAGACACCCAATTCCTTCATCATCCCCCAGCCGCACACCAGAACAGATCTGGTACTAAGCCTATTGAAGGACGTCTTCTTTTTAGGAATGAGAATGTATCCTCAATACACCTTCTCCTTCTCACCTATTACAGGGGAAAACAGAGTCTTCCACTTGTTTCTCCACCCGCACTGTGGTCGTAGTCCTTGATAGAGTTCCTCAAAGCTTGATTGTAGTTCCTCTGTCAGAGCTGTGTTGACATCAGCCTCGTTATATCTTGAAATATGAATAAAGAACAGTGAAATTGAAACTGTGTTTGGAGTGTGGTGGATTGGGAGGGAGGTGAGGAAATTCGATACCGCTGTGCTTGAGTTCAGATTTTGTATTCATTCCAATTCTGATCTTATAGTATATTACGGTACCTTTTAATCCATCAGATATGTGGGAAGCTTTCATTTTATTCTATATTTTTCCCTTTTAATTTTCTTGGTGTTTTTCTTCCCTCCTCCTGGGTGTAACGTTTTCACGCACAGATGTCTCCTCGCTCTGCCCGGCGACGTTGGTCCATACAAGCAATTAACGACTTCCCGGTACTGTGCGCTGTGCAAATGCTCTCCTTAACTAACCCTGTCTCTACCCAAAGGCCCAAGAATAAAATGCCACCTGCCTGGCTTTGAGGAACCTGAAATGACGGGCTGGCTGGTTCTAGGACCAGCAACAATCAATTTTTCATTTGGGGGAGTTCAGGCACCAAGGACTTCCTCCTTGTCCGATCCAGGGGTTTCAAATGGGTTAATATTGCCAAGGATTCTGATGGACTTTTTTGCAAATGAAACTTAAGACTGGGTTTCTTGGAAAGAACCCCAATTGAAAGCCATTAGCTTAGCTGATTTCACTGGGAGCATTTGTGTAATTTCTTAGAACTTTCAGAAGCCTACCTTTGGCATGGGGGGAGCAGAGGAAGATATAAGAGGCTTCCACCATTCTGTCTGTGTTTTTGTAGTTCTTGGTCTAGTTCAGAGAGGGAGTTGCCCACCTGCTTCATTGGCATGGCATATGAGCTAGTTTTATCCTTTAGCAATTTTCTGGAACAATTTTTTTCCTTACCATCAATATTTGGCATTGGCAATAAAACCTCTGCTGTGGACATCCCCCCTTCCTTGTCTTTCTTTCTTAATCACTCCTATTGGCCATTTCCCCTCTTCTGTCTTCCTCTCCCATCCCCTTCATGTTTCAGTAGTGCCGAGGTGACCTCAAGCTGTGCAAGACAGCCTTGAGGCTTTGTATACATTTTATCTGATGTAAAGAATATTTAGGGGACTAGTCCTATAGTCTTTTCATAGAAAAACCAGTTGAAATCAGAAGGCCTGATTAGCAAATACCACTGCTGCCAACGACTTGTGGGTGGAGCCACCACTGTGGCCACCTTTCCTCAAAAAGCCTGTCCCAGCCAACCCGACTGCTGAATTGCCACTGATTGTCCAGAAATCCCTGCTCCTGCTGCTATTAAAATCGGAACTCATTTTGACTCCCTCCCTGCCCACTCTGCAGATTAAAGCATTGCTGATGGGGTTGCTGCGAAGCAGTTGGTGGCTTATTCTTGGGCTATTTTTACATTCAACCCATTTATTGGCATCGATGTTGCCTCCGATTGTAGCAGTAACACTGGTGGTACAGTCGCAAGCTGGCTGTTGGTTGTCATTCAGTGCTATTTGCACCAATGCCTCCCTCCCGTCCCTCACCTGCTCCCCACTCCTTTCTTCCCTGTCTTCTCTGCCATAACTCCATGAACACCTTGGAATGTTCAGAGGGGCATCCTGGTGCTCATCACGTAATGATTTGTCTGTGTTGCTTTGTCTCTCTTCCTTCAATCCCTCCTGATGAAATCTGTGGGGATGGGAACTTTTCTATTGATGGAACATTGAAAAGACCTAGTGAAATGCAGAGTCCTTTGCCTCCCAGAGGTACCAATTTTACTGCACAGAAAAGTATTCCTATTTAAGCCTATCAGAGTGGGACTGGAGCAATGCAGGAGGTTTAGGGACTTTTAGACCATGGTTCCTTACCCTAACTCAGAAAGATTAACCACACCTTAACCTTAATGTGTCATTGTTCTCTGGAACCAAAGGATTCCAAGAGAGATCTGTGTGTTATCACCTAGTAGCTGCTCAGACAAGAGAGACTTCTAAAATTGCCAGCAAGATATTAAGGAAAAATTGTTCTTTGGTGAATGGGATAGGAACCCTTTTTATTACCAAGGTACTGGAGGAAACATCCTGAAAAACTGTCCATCTACTCATTAAATAGCAGCAAGACTCCAACTAATATCTGATCGGATTTGAGATTTAGCGTATCTTCATGTAGGCAGCCTTCTTATACTGGAATCCTCAAAATAACTGGCCACTTGGCAGAAGTACCAAGTGACCCCCGTAGCCTGAGGGGGAGAGAGTTCATATTTAAAACCTCTAACCAATAAATTGAAAAACAAAAACAAAGCTGGGCTCGGTGGCTCAGCCTGTAATCCCGCGCCTTTGGGAGGCTGAGGTGAGTGGATTGCCTGAGCCCGCGGGTTCGAGACCCGCCTGGGCAGGCGAGACCTCATCTCTACAATAAATCAAAAAATTAGCTGGGCGTGATAGCGTGTAATTCCGGCTACTCGGAAGGCTGAGGCAGAAGGATCGCCGGAGCCCAGCAGGACGAGGCTGCGGTGGCCGGGAGCTGCCACTGCACTCCAGTCTGGGCGACAGAGTGAGACTCCAACTCAAAACAAAAACAAAAACAAAAGCCAATACTGTTTTGTGTGGTCCCTTAAAGATTTTTATTAATGTTTTGCAGTTTTCCCTGCTGAACTAAAAACTATTAGTGGTGCCCCATAATTGCTTTTACAGTTTAATTCCTGGTGGCTTATAATTAGGGTGATCCCATGTTGGGGAGCCTCATTTTATCATAGGTTCAAAGGTAGCTGAGTGAGGTTTTTTTTGTTTGTTTTTTTTTCTCTTGAAGTCTCATTCTGTCACCCAGACTGGAGTACAGTGGCTGCTCCCGGCCACCGCAGCCTCTACCTGCTGGGCTCCGGCGATCCTTCCGCCTTGGCCTTCCAAGTAGCTGGAACTACAGGCGCACGCTACCACACCTGGATAATTTTTTGATTTTATTGTAGAGATGGGGTCTCGCCAAGTTGCCCAGGCGGGTCTCGAACCCGCGGGCTCAGGCAATCCACTCATCTCAGCCTCCCAAAGGCGCAGGATTACAGGCTGAACCACCGAGCCCAGCCTGAGTGAGGTTTTATAAAGTACTTCCTATACATCCAGTACAGATAACATAAAAACACCTAGAAGCCTGGAGTCTCAAGGAATCCCGGGAAATGGAGGTTGTGATTTCTGTAATTCAGAAATTACAGAAAGTTGTCAAAGAAAACTCTCTTTACATTTTCATCTAATATTGGCTGATGGCTCACATTGGCTTGCTTCTATCAATCTCTGTAACTCAAAGCTACAAATGGGAGAAGAGTCCTAAGACATCTCTTTGGACTCTGATTTTTCTTCTATCTGAATGTGCCTAAACCCAAGAAGTCCCAAAAGGAGATTAAGCTGTGTGAGGTACCTGACTTGAGATACAGAGTCCTGGTCTGAATCTGGCCTGTCCGCATATGAAACCGTGTAGCAGTGGGAGCCACAGCCTCTGCAGATCTTCAGCAGACACTCTATCTGAGCAGAACACAGTCACGATGCTTGGCAAAAAAGTGACTGACGAAGTGAGTAACCATAGAAAGATGGTGTTGGACAGGCTTCATGAGAATCAAATGCTAATCTCTTTGCATGCGGAAATGGATCCTTTAGAAAACAGACCAAACTGTTTACATACTAACAGCTAGCTTAGTCAGGATTTAATTTTTTTTTTCTAAATCTAAACTCATATATGGAAAATCAAGTTAGCAAGAATGAGCTTAGCAGCCTGACAGGCCTGTATTCAAATCTCAGCTCTTATGACTATGCCCTTGAGTCAGTCTCACACCCTCATTTATAAAATGGGGATAATGTCCCCTATGTCATAGGGCTGTGGTGAGGCATATGCAGCACAGAGTGAGCAGTCCATGAACAGAAGCCAATATTGTCAATTCTAAACCAAACATGTATGCACTTGGACTTGTGACATTTGTCAGTTTTCAAATGGGCCAGTCGACTTGCAAATGAGCCACTTTTGACATATAGGCCTTAATATAATTAATAATATGCTTTTATTAGGTTTGCTTTGAAAGTCAGGAAATTGTGGTTAATTTCAGTGTGCTCTGAAAGCTAGTATACCTCATCTTTCATGAGACCTCCATTTTTTCAACTGTGTAGTTAAACTGAGCTGTAGTGAATTGCTCAGTTGTTTAAGTACTTCTCATTTTCTCTTTGTAATAAGGAGCCAGAGTGACTTCCACCAGACCTCAAATCAGATGGATCATAATCCATGTCACATGGAATTTGATTTTTAAAAATTCTGTACCCTAAGTCTCATTTGAGATGCCCAATTATGTGGGACTTGTGTGGATGTGTTGTTTTCTGGTATCCTTTTTTTTTTTTTTTTTGAGATGGGTTCCCAGTCACCTAGGCTGCCGTATAGTGGCACAATCATGGTTCACTGCAGCCTTGACCTCTGGGCTCAGGTGTTCCTTCCGCCTCAGCCTCCCAAGTCGCTGGAACTACAGGTGAGTGCCACCATGCCCGAATAATTTTTTGAATTTTTTTTTTTTTTTTGAGTTGGAGTCTCACTCTGTCACCCAGACTGGAATGCAGTGGCCGCTTGCGGCCACTGCAGCCTCAACCTGCTGGGCTCCAGTGATCCTTCCACTTCAGCCTTCCAAGTAGCTGGAACTACAGGTGCACGCTACCACGCCCAGCTAATTTTTTATTTATTGTAAAGATGAGGTCTCGCCAAGTTGCACAGGTGGGTCTCGAACCTGTGAGCTCAGGCAATCCACTCACCTCAGCCTCCCAAAGGCACGGGATTACAGGCTGAGCCACCGAGCCCGGCTAAATTTTTTGATTTTTTTTTTTTGTTGTTGTAGAGATGAGGTCTCACTGTGTTACCTAGACTGGTCTCGAACTCCTGAGCTCAATCTTCCCACCTTGGACTCCCAAAGTGTTGGGATCACAGATGTGAGCTACTGTACCCAACTGTTTCCTGGGATTTTTAATTTTTAATTTTTAATTTTTTTGAGTTGGAGTCTCACTCTGTCACCCAGACTGGAGTGCAGTGGCCGCTCCCGGCCACCACAGCCTCGACCTGCTGGGCTCCAGCAATCCTTCCACCTCAGCCTTCCAAGTAGCCGGAATTACAGGCGTGCACTACCACGCCTGGCTGATTTTTTGATTTATTGTAGAGATGAGGTCTCGCTGCCCAGGCGGGTCTCGAACCCGCGGGCTCAGGCAATCCACTCACCTCAGCCTCCCAAAGACGCGGGATTACAGGCTGAGCCACCAAGCCTGGCTATCCTGGGATTTTTAAACTCCTGGAAACCTGAATGAAAATTACAGTGACATGAATTCATGTACCTGTGTCTTCTCTGTTCTAGTTAAAATGCTTGTGCTGTTCACTGTCACTGCAGGGTAGATGCGGGCTAAATTACTCTCTCTAACCCAGGTCATGTCTTAGAATTTAGTGTACATTTAGGTCAGTCAACTGCCTGGCTCCAGCCCATTCTGACAGGTTGTTTGCTCTTTACATATCCTCCCCTTACTTATACCCACGTATTGTGGCTAAAAGGCGTTTTAGTGAGTGTACACATAATTCTTTAGAAAAGAACCAGGGACAGTAGAGAACAGAAAGGCTACCCCACAATAATAGAGTTAAAAAAATAATGACTTGGACCTGGTTAAATAGTCAATAGTAACTGAACTGTTTCTTAAGATCAGATGGGTTAAGATTCCCAATTGATGGTGTACCATATGTATTTACAAATGATGATCAGTAATTCACAGATACTTCAGCTAAACTTAAATTTATTGCCCTGAAATATGTCCAGGTGTCCTGGATTTAGTAGGTTTTGCAACGCATAATAATCCTCTAGAAGTTAAATGCATTGAGAAACTTTGGGGATTAGATAGGACATCAGTGGTCAGAAATACCTGACTTGAGACGAAGACTGATTCATGGAAGAGTGATTGTATAAAAATCACATGTGGGAAATAAGTTTATTTGTGAGTGATCTAAATAGTGATCGAATTTAAATTCCTGAGAGTTTATATATATATCCCATAATAATTACATATTTTTAGTTTGCACTTTTCAGTTCATACAGTTTGCACCCATACCTTTTCATTGTATTCTTATTAACCTTGTGGGACTGGAACAGGGGTTATGAGTAGCCACAAATTATCAGTGAGCAAAAAAAGAGTGACAGTGCATGAGATTAAATTCATAACAAATGAGTAACTTGCTCAGGATCATGAGCTGGTACATGTGGTAGTAAGACCAGTAAACTTGGGTTCTCTGACTCCAAATTCCAGGCCCTTTTCACTAGTTCTTTTGCCTTCTTTGTTAATAAATATGCCACCCCTTTCATTAGTTGAATCACTTTGGTGACCCCTTTTTTAACTACTGGCAGTAAGATAGAATAGAATATTGCTTCCTTGGCTTGTTGTCATTTTGAAGATACCAGATGGGGCTGTGCTCTAATAATTCTCGTTTTCCAGGACATCTCTCATTTCACACATACAGGCTCCTCACACATATAGCCACTCATAGGTAAGACTCTGGGGAAATGGGATAACTGCCCATGATCTTCCACGTCCATTACCCAGGTCCCTTGATTCAAGTATATTTTATATTCTAAAATGATTACTTCAAGTCTGTTAGAAAGACAGGGTAATTCTCAAGCAGCTGTGTTTTCTGTCTTTCTACTGTAGATTAAAGTTTGCAGAGCCCACACTGCTGTATCTGAATTAAAGTTTCAACAAATCCTGTTGAAACTATCTGAGAAGAAAAAACTTTGATTAGTGTCAGGCAAGAGCTTTGAACCTAGTACTGAATTTAACCTAAAAATTGTTCTTCTTCCACATTTTTGTGGTCTTTACTAACTGTTTACTTGCTGTTTTAAGATTAATTAGATAATCAATTCTGGCTTGATGGTATCTATTTTTGAGCACCTGCAGAATATATCTAGCCCTGCAGTAGGTGCTTATTTTTCTGTTAGGGTTTTGGGTCCAGAGCTTAATGCCCTCTATCGCCTTTTTATTTCCTACAGATACTGATTCCTATAATTGTGGGCATGATATAATTTAAAGTCTCTCCAAATTACCAATGACCCAAATATGATGTGCTCTGCAACTATAGGTTTCCACTCATCAAAGTCCCCATTAGTTATATCTTGTCGTCTTCCCCAGAAATCAAGGCGGTGGAAAAGTAAGCGTGAGGGATCAGACTCTAGTAATCGACAGATCAAGGCTGCTGGGAAAGTCATCATCCAGGATGTTGCATGCCTCCTTCCTGTTCACAAGTCACTGGGAGAACTGTACATGTAAGTATAAAATTTCAAATATGCTGCACTTATCACTTAGTCAATATTTACAAAGCTTTTTATTTTTATTTTTTTTAATTTTTTTGAGTTGGAGTCTCACTCTGTCGCACAAAGCTTTTTTGTGAAGTGCTGGAACCCTTTCTTCCAAAGCAATTTTAGAAGAATCCCATTGTGTTAGCTTTGTGTTGCTGCATAGCAAATTACCACAGACTTAACCACTTCAAACGGTGTTCACTGATTATCTTCCAATTTTCATGAGTCAGGAGTCTGGCATGGCTTCTCTAGGCCCTTGTTCAGGGTCTAGTCGGGCTGAAATCAAGGTGTTGGCCTGCCAGTGGTCTCATCTGATGTTCAGGGTTTTCTTCCAAGCTTGTTCTGATTGTTAGCAGATTGCATTTCCTTGCAGCTGGAAAATCTTCTGTGAATTTCATCTTCCTTGAGACCAGTAGGAGCGGCTCATACATACTTCACTTTCTTTCTAGGGCCTCACCTGATTGGGTCAGGCCCACCCAGGATAGTCTTCCTTTCAGGGATCTCCAACCCGTGGGCTATGGACTGGTACCAGTCCGTGACCTGTTAGAAACCTGGCCACACAGCAGGAGATGAGTGGCAGGTGAGTGGAGCTCTGTCTCCTGTCAGATCAGCAGAGGCATTAGATTCTCATAGGAGCATGAACTCTGTTGTATACTGCACATGTGAGGAATCTAGGTCGCACGCTCCTTATAAGAATCTAATGCCTGATGATCCCCCCACCCTTCCAGTCAGTCCATGGAAAATTTCTCTTCCACAAAACCTGTCCCTGATGCCAAAAAGCTTGGGGACTGCTGCTTTTGATGAACTCAAAGTCAACTGCTTAATAACCTAATCACAAGTGTAATATCCCACCAGTATTGCCTGGTGCTGCCTGAATTCAAAAGGAGGGGATTATACAAGATGAGCATGGTAGGGAGCAGGAATCTTGGGGACTGTCCTAGAATTCTGCCTCCCACACCCAATATAGAAGACAGTTAAAAGCAGATCTACTTTTGGTTGAAGGGAAGTAACCAGCATGCAGAAGCTGGCCTGCAGGCCCCCTGTTTCTTTCTGAACTTGAACTCAGAACAAAAAGTGGTTTTTTTTTGGTAGAATGTATACAGCACACTACTCTTTGTGTTAGGAACCACTGTCAGTGTTGACATACTTAACTCTGTTTTTATTCAACTCTTGAGCCTTGGGAATGCCACAGAGAAGCTGATTGGCAGATTGGTATTTAAATATGGCCTCCTCTCCTGAGTTCAAAGAGGTGAGCTATTTCACCTTCTCCAGGCCAGAACCCACAGCTGAATTAATGTCAGCTCTAGTTAAGCTGTTTCTCCAAATCGGATAGAAAGAGGGTTCAAGACCAACACAGAGTAAAACATTTTGGGTTACAACCAAAGAGGCAGTTTCTAATATATATGTTAAACCAGGAACCATTGATTTCGGAAGTTAGACTAGAATGAAACCTTTTTATTCTTTTTTAAAAATTTCAGATTGAATGTGAATGATATTCAGGAAACATGTCAGAAGAACGCCACTTCAGCCTTGCTAGTTGGAAGAAAGGATCTTGTCCAGGTATTGTACATCCCTTTTGGTGGACATCTGGATTTTTTCTTTAAGAGCAAATTGTTTTCACTTTGCAGTTGTGATTTAATGACATTTTCAAGGTGTGCCTTGTGTTTTGTAATCCCGTTCCCATTTTCTTTTTTTTTTGAGCTGGAGTCTCACTCTGTCGCCCAGACTGGAGTGCAGTGGCACGCTCCTGGTCACCACAGCCTCAACCCACTGGGTTCTGGCGATCCTTCCCCTCAGCCTTCCAAGTAGCCGGAATTACAGGGATGTGCTACCATGCCCAGCTAATTTTTTATTTATTGTAGAGATGAGGTCTCTCCAAGTTGCCCAGGCGGGTCTCGAACCCGCAGGCTCAGGCAATCCACTCACCTTGGCCTCCCAAAGTGCTGGGATTACAGGCTGAGCTACCAAGCCCAGCTGCCTTTCCCATTTTCTTTACCAATAAGGGCTAGAACAGCTTTCCAAATCCTGGAAATTGTTCTCACTAGTGCTTAGTTAGAAAGGTCCTAAAGCAATTACTGGGTATTTTTTAATTACATCTCTTTTCTTTTTTAGTACCATAGTGATTACTACATACCTAAATTTGAGTGTCTATGTCTTTGCCATTTGTACCCTCAATTCTCTTTCTTTTTTTACTTTTTAAAATGCTTCATTTTCAGAGCAAGATCTTGTTTAAATAAATAAATGAATAAGTCCAGACACAGTGGCTCATGCTTGAGTCCAGGAATTCAAGACCAGCCTGGGCAACATAGTGAGACCTCGTCTCTACAAAAAAAAAAAAAAAAATAGAAAAATTAGCCAGATGTGGTGGCATGTGCCTGTAGTCCCAGCTACTTGGAAGGTTGAGGCAGAAGGATTGCCTAAGCCCAGGAGGTTGAGGCTATGGTGAGCCATGATAATGCCACTACACTCCAGCTTGGACCAGCCACAGAATGAGGCTTCCACTCAAAAAAAAAGGCTTTATGTTATAAATAATTTACGAAAGTATTCTTTAGAGAAAGATGTTCAGTTTTAAAATACGATTATTATCATAAAAATTTAAATTTTCTTCATCTTTGCAGGAACACATCAGTGTATTAAAGCAAACTGTTCCTGTATTATTTTTTATAACAGCTTTATTGAGATATAGTCCACATACCATGTGGAATACCATGTATTCAGAGTTGTGCAGCCATCACCACAGTTTTAGAACATTTTAATTATTCCAAAAAGAAATCTTGAGGCCCTTAATTGTCATCTTATAATCTCTTCTTCCCCCAGTCCTAGGCAATCACTAATCTACTTTTTGTCCCTATTGCACTCTTATTCTTTAGTGTGATGATTAGATTGAGCAATGGAGACTAATAGATATTGTTCTATTAGGTTAGTTTTCCCCCTTGTAACCCTCCAAATGCAAAGCTAAAGGCTTTCCTTGATTTTTATCTGATTTTTTAAAATCACTAAAATTTCCATCTATCTTCTAACAAACACTGTCAGGTCTTTGCTTGAAACCCTTTTAGAAGAAATTCAGTGATAGATTTAATTTATTTCTGTAAGGACCCAGCTACCTAGCTACTGTGAACAGAGATGGCAAAAGGAGGTAGTAGAAACTGCAAAATTGTGGGATGTGACAGCTAACACCTTCCCAGCACTTATGGAGGTCTAGGCTGGAAGATTGCTTGAGCCCAGGAGTTTGAGACCAGAGTGGGCAACATAGTAAGACTTTTCTACAAAAAAATCAAAGAGCTTTGTGTGGTGACACATGCCTGTAGTCCCAGCTACTGGGAGGTTGAGGCAGAAGGATTGCTATCATGATCATGCCACTGCATTCCAGCTTGGGCGACACAGTGAGACCTCAACTAAAAAAAAAAAAAGTGGAAAAAGAAACTGCAAAATTGATAACAGAGGCCTGAGTTTACTAGCGGGTGACCCTGGGGACGATTTTTAGTCTCTAAGCCTCTGTGTATGTTTGTAAACTAAGAATAATGACCTCATAGGGTTGGTGAATGCAATGCTAAAGCAGACCCAAAGTTCATGTCCCGAAAAAGCATTCTCTCAGGAAAAATTGCTTCCTAAAGTTTAAAATATTTTAAGTTTCCAGTACTTTTCTGACAGAATTGGTTGGGAAGAGCAGGCCAATGCAAGTAAAGGGGGAAGATTCTGCTGTTGGGATAGACACGGCTTAACTCTGGGCTGCAGCACTTTTTTGTTGTGTGATCACAGGCAAGCCACCTAATCTTTCTGAACCTCAAGTTCTTTGACTATAAAATGGGGACAATACACTTCTAAATTCATTATGAGAACTAATAAGATAATGTATAAAGTCCTGTAACTATACTGGTAGATGGTAAGTGCTTGATATATAATACAATTATTACCACTGTTCTTATAATTATCATCATTTGTGATTTGATACTGTTGAGTAGGATGGATAAATGATGTTAGTGACCATGCTTGAGGGATTTTTTTTGTTGTTCTTTATGCCCATGTTGAGGATGATGTGTTTATTACTATTTTGCAAACAGTTACAGAAAGTAAATACATGTCACTATTTCTGTTGAAGGCATTTTAAAATGTGCATTATAAAGGGAGGAAATAACATGCCTAAGTTGTCAGCCAGGGTAGTACACATTTTATTCAATCCCAGAAAGTCATTGGATTCTTTTAGTGCCCATTCAGTGGGTCATTGATTATAGAGAGGAATGTAAATTTCAGGCTACTCCTTTTATTTATTTGCTTATTTATTTTTGAGTTGAGGTCTCACTCTGTTTCCCAGGCTAGAGTGCAGCACCACAGTCTCAACCTCCCAGGCTCAGGCGACCCTTCTGCCTCAGCCTCCCAAGTAACTGGGACTTCAGGCACACGCTACTTTGGGCGCATGCTACCACATCTGGTTACTTTTTTTTTTTTACATAGAGAAACAGTCTTTCTATATTGCCTAGGCTGGTCTTGAACTCCTGGACTCGAGCAATCCTCCTGTCTCCTAGCCTCCCAAACTGGTAGGATTACAGGCATGAGCCACTATGCCCAACCAAGTTTCTCCTTTTAAACAATACCTTGTGTATTTTCCGAGCATGTTGGTGTCACACAATTTAATTGATTTTGCTTGTCTGATGTTCCCCTACCTATTTTTAAGTATTCTTGTTTGCTTATTCTTTCCTCTTAGATTATAAACTGCTTGATTCAAAGTTCATATTGTCTTCCCTTTGAGCCTTTCAGAGTCTATAGTGTTTTCCTCCTGTTAATGGGCATACAACGATACGTTGCTACTAAGAAAGATTTTCCAAAAGTAGTATTCAGCTCTTTTTTTTTTTTGAGTCGAATTCTCACTCTGTTGCCTAGGCTGGAGTGTAGTGGCATGCTCACGGCCACCACATCCTTGACCTGCTGGGCTCAGGTGATTCTTCTGCCTCAGCCTTCCAAGTAGCTGGAATTCCAGGTGTGCACCTCCATGCCTGGCTAATTAGTATTCAGCTTTCAAAGGTATCGAGTGAATGGAGGCATTGTTTACAACTCAATGCATTAAGCTTATGCCTTGGATTTAATAGACACTTATCTGGACATTCGTTTCTGCTTGATGACTCCAAGCTCCATGGTATTTTAAGTTGGGATGTATTGCCCAGATTTGGTATCAATTAGAAGTCAGAAACCCAAATCTATTTTGTCTTGCCTTTTTTTTGTGTGTTGCCCCCTTTTTTTCTACCTGCAGAGAGACTACTGAAACTTTTATAAGGCAGGCAACAAAGTTTTTTATATTTTGCATAGAGAAGGACAGATCTTTAACATGATATTAACTGCTTTTTAAAATTTTGGGGGTCTCTGCTAACCTAGATCACTCATGAAGCAGGAAAAAAAGTCTTATGAGGTAATGGTTAAATAGAGGGCCTGTTGAAATTATAGTTCTGCATAATTTCTCTGAAGTTTGCTTAATGAAGTTTTTATTATTTATTTATTTATTCTGAGTTGGAGTCTCACTCTGTCGCCCAGGTTGGAGTGCAGTGGTACGTTCCCAGCCACCGTAACCTCGACCTGCTGGGCTCAGGCTTCCGCCTCAACCTTCCAAGTAGCTGGAACTATAGGCATGCACCACCATGCCCAGCTAAGTTTTTGATTTGTTGTAGAAATGGAGTCTCACCAAGTTGCCTGGACTGGTCTCAAACCCATGGCCTCAGGCAGTCCTTTCACCTCAGCCTCCCAAAGTGCTGGGATTACAGACTTGAGCTACTACGCCCTGATGAAGTTTTTATTTTTAAGGCTCATGTTGCTTTTTGATGTTGTTGCTGAGTTGGAGTCTCACTCTGTCGCCCAGGCTGGAGTACAGTGGCACACTTACGGCCACTGCAGCCTCCACTGATGGGTTTATGCAATCCTTCCGCCTCAGCTTTCCAAGTAGCTGGAAGTACAGATGCATGCTACCACGCCTGGCTAATTTTTGTGATTTATTGTAGAGACAAGTTGCCCAGGGCAGTCTCGAACCCCCAGGCTCAGGCAGTCCTCTCACCTGTGCCTCCCAAAGGGCTGGAATTACAGGCTGAGCCACCACGCCCTGCCGGCTTGTGTTTCTTAAACTTCAGAGTGCACACAGGTCCCCTGAGGGTCTTGTTGAAACATGAATTCTGATCTGCGTTTTTCTTTTGAGTCAGAGTCTCACTCTGCTCACTCTGTCAACCAGGCTGGAGTGCACTGGCATGCTCACAGCCACCACAACCTCGACCTGCTGAGCTCACCTGCTGAGCTCAGGTGATACTTCCGCCTCAGCCTTCCAAGTAGCTGTAATTACAGGCATGCGCCACCACACCCAACTAATTTTTCGATTTGTTGTAGAAATGAGGTCTCGCCAAGTTGCCCAGGAGGGTCTCGAACCCACGGGCTCAGGCAGTCCTTTCATCTTTGCCTCCCAAAGTGCTGGGAGTATAGATGAGATGTGAGCCACTGTGCATCCTGATCTGCATTTCAATGAGCTTTCAGCTTTTGTGGACTCTCATAGTGACAAGGTGTTAGGCTGCATATAAGGAAGATGGTTGGGTTCCCCCTTGTTGATTTGTGTTTTTGCCTTGACCAGTTTGAGTTTGTATGTTTCTCTTTGATCTGCCTAGGTTTGGTCGCTGGCTACAGTAGCTACAGATCTTTGCCTTGGTCCGAAGTCTGACCCAGATTTGGAAACACCTTGGGCTCGACATCCGTTTGGGCGACAGCTGCTGGAGTCTCTGTAGGTTTTGAGAGCTAAAAGTGAGGAAAATAAGTGATGTCAATTTTAGGTCTACAAGCACTTTAAATGTCATTGCCTAAGAGAAGAGTACAGAGGCCTGAGGAATGAGAGAGAGAAGTAGGATCTTTCCTTTCAGTGCTGAAGTAATTTCTGTGCAGAACTAGCTTCTTACAGCAGAAGGAGTTATGTAATATTCTCATTTATAACAAGGATTTGAGACCCCGGAGTCTCGTGTTCTTTAGAGATCCACGCCTTAGTCCATAAATCACATCAGTCTGAACACATGAACTTGGACTTTTGAGATGGTAAGTTTCTTCTTGGGAGTTGTAGGGTCTCACCCCTGAGAACAGATTAGAGACCTACATGTTGGCGGTCATGTTTGCCAATGGCCATGATGTTTTCACCCTATTAGGCAATTCATGAAAACACTGAATTTGTGTTCAGTTTCTTGCACTGCAATATGGAAAGCTGGAATTATACTATACAAAATAATTTAACATCACATGAAACCCCTTGAATCTTCATAACATAGATGCCCAGGGCTAGGCAGAGAAACTCTACTGCCTTCAGGTTAGGGTTTGCTTTACTTGGGCTTTGAGGCCATTCCTGAGGCACATGTTTGTGATTCCATTGCCTCATCATTAACGTAGGAATGATAATGCTTGTTCTGTTTACTTCATGTATGACTCAAATAAGATAGTGTGAAAACACAAATATTAGACATTGAGTGATAGGAAGGTATCAATATTCCTCCATCACAAAGGCAAAGTCCCTCTGATCCCATACTCACATTCTAGCATAATGTTCCTGAAGGAGCAGAGGGGATATATGAGTATCCAAAAGTACCTAAACAGTAAAGATATTCCTTGTTATTCTTACTGAATAGCTCATCTTTGGAATCCCCCCTCCAGAGTGGCCATATGGCCATATGTTGTGGTCCAGTGTTCTCTGAGTTTCCTCATGTAGCTTTAGGTTATATGAATGACATGCATAGGGACCCCCTAAAAGCAGTGTGATTCTTCCTTGTAATGGGGAGACTGAGAGAGCATGTATTGCCTCATGCAGGTGTTAGGTTAGTCTACTTAGTTCTTGGAGAAGCTACACTCATGCCTGGGCTCATGCCTGAATGCTAACCAGAAGCCTTCAGATTAGTTATCTAGATCATTTGTAATACTCTGATACCAATATATTCCAAGACAAATTTAGCCAAACTCAAAGTAGCTCAAGCCACTGGATCTGTAGAAAGCCCACAGTTCCTGACAGGGGTTTTTGAAGCAGAGTTAAGAATCTTCCCCCAGGCCGGGCTCGGTGGCTCAGCCTGTAATCCCAGCGCTTTGGGAGGCCTAGGTGAGTGGATTGCCTGAGCCTGCGGGTTCAAGACCCGCCTGGGCAATTTGGTGAGACCTCATCTCTACAATAAATCAAAAATTAGCCAGGCGTGGTAGCGCATGCCTGTAGTTCCAGCTACTTGGAAGGCTGAGGCAAAAGGATTGCCGGAGCCCAGCAGGTTGAGGCTGCAGTGACCAGCCGTGGCCACTGCACTTCAGTCTGGGTGACAGAGTGAGACTCCAACTCAAAAAAGAAAAAAAAAAAGAATCTTCCCCCTGTGGCAATAACCTGCCATGATTGTGATCGCTGCCCTTTCTTGGTCCCTTCTCTTGACTTGTTTTCTTTCCTCTCCTCTTTTTCTTCAGGTTGGCTCATTATTGCCGGCTCCGGGATGTTCAGACACTGGCTATGCTCTGTAGCGTGTTCGAAGCCCAGTCTCGGCCTCAGGGAATACCAAACCCCTTTGGGCCTTTTCCTAACCGTTCTTCTAATCTTGTGGTATCCCATAGTCGATATGTAAGTTTGTGGTTTTCTGGTTTTTCCTATTTTTCCTTAACGTAAACTATCATGTGGAACAGTGCTCTGATGCCAGTCCTGTCTTTCTCCTCCCATCTGTAGCCTAGCTTTACTTCCTCTGGTTCCTGCTCCAGTATGTCAGACCCAGGGCTCAACACTGGCGGCTGGAACATAGGTTAGTATGGAAATGTCTTAACTACGCTGGATTTTTGGTACTCCAATAGCTGTGTACAAGTCGTTAATATGAAAATAATCTTCCTCCCTTCCTCCCTCCCTTCCTGGAAGCTTTATTTAGGCAAGAGAGAGTACACTCTGAAAGAGGGTAGAGTGGGCTGACCTGGCTGGGAACAACCTATGTAATCTTTAGTTGATGCATACTCCCCATATTTCTTTTCTTGTTTCTCATTTCTCTTTACATTTAGTGTGATAGGGAGACTGTTGCCAGGAGGTCTGGCCTTGCATGTTGAACAGGCCAGTTTCTGGTGGGTGTCTGTGCCTTGCTTGGTTGCTTTTCATCTCATTACCCTGAGAAACGATAATGGGACTTCCCACTCCAGTCCTCGTCCTTTCTCTCTCGCCTGCCCCTTCCATGGTCATACCTGCTACTTCCCATCATCTGCCTCTTCCTATGACCATTTTCAACACAGAAATAAAACTGGGCCTGACTCCAGCTGGTTATAAAGGTCTATTTTGATGAGTTAGGTGTATTTGTGTTTCCAGGATTTTTAAAAAAATTTTCCAAAAATGATCTTAACTTTAAAAGTAGTAATGCCCACCAAAGAAAAGCAAACACAAAGTATTATAAAAGAAAATAGTAGACCTCCCACCTAGGAATAGCATCCGTTAGCATTCTAGAACATTTTCTTCTAATCTTTGTGTGTATATGTTGGGTGGCAGTGAGTGTAGTCATTCTGTATGTGCAATTTTTGTGTTCTATTTTTTTAAAAGTTTTATCATGAGCTTTTTCTTATGCCATTTAAAATGACTTTGCAAGCCGGGCACAATGGCTCATCCTGTAATCCCAGCACTTTGGGAGGTGGAGGCAAGAGGATTGCCTGAATCCAGGGGTTCAAAACCAACCTGGGCAACATGGCGAAGCCTCATCTCTACAATAAATCAAAAAATTAGCTGTACGTGGTGGTGGGCGTCTGTAGTTCCAGCTACTTGGAAGGCTGAAGTGGAAGGATCACCTGAACCCAGCAGGTCAAGGCTGAGGTGGCCGTGAGTGTACCACTGCCCTCCAGCCTGGGTGAGACTTCGACTCAAAACTTAAAAATAAAAGGAAAATAAAAATAAAATGCCTTTACAAATAATGATTGCATGACATTTTACTCTGTCACTGCGCCATGACTTGACTTGCTTTAGCTTAATGTGGGTACTTAATTAACCAAGTTCCTTTAATGATAAATGCCTAGGGAAAAAAGGTAAGGGTAAGAAAGAGCTCCCCTTCATTCTGTTTCTCAGAATCTTCAGCTTAGCTTGCTTTTCTTTTTCTTTTCTTTTTTACTTTTTGAGTTGGAGTCTTACTCTGTTGCCCAGGCTGGAGTGCAGTGGCACACTCGAGGCCACTGCAGCTCAATCTGCTGGGCTCAGGTGATCCTCCCACCTCAGCCTTCCAAGTAGCTGAAAGTACAGGCACGCTCCACCATGCCTGGCTAATTTTTTGATTTATTGTAGAGATGAGGTCTCGCCAAGTTGCCCAGGCTAGTCACAAACCTTAGCTTACTTTTCTTCCATGGAATCAGTTGGACACATCTTGTGTCATGAGAGCTTTCAAATATTTTCCAGGCCTTCTCTGACTTCCATCTTTCCTTCCCATTTCATTTTCTTCAGCAGGCAGAGAGGCAGAACATCTCTCTTCCCCTTGGGGAGAGTCTTCACCAGAAGAGCTCCGCTTTGGGAGTCTGACCTACAGTGACCCTCGTGAGCGAGAACGGGACCAGCATGATAAAAATAAAAGGTAACGACCTTCCCAGGCAGGGCTGAGATCCCAGGACCCTAGACTCTCAAAAATCATGACTCTTAAAAAAAAAAAAAAAAATCATGACTCTTGCTTTAAGAGGAGTATGTTAGTGCCCCTTGTGTTGAACTTTTTTTTTTTTCCCTTAAAGGAACTGACAGGAAATCTTTTGAATTTTATCCAGGCTTCTAGACCCTGCTAATACACAGCAATTTGACGACTTTAAGAAATGCTATGGGGAAATCCTCTACCGTTGGGGTCTGAGAGAGAAACGAGCTGAAGTACTAAAGTTTGTCTCCTGTCCCCCTGATCCTCACAAAGGCATTGGTGAATATGAATTTCTTTCTTTTCCTGTCACAGTCTGAAAGGTCCTGTCATTTAATTTGTCCACAGCATTAGGCTTGGAATGCAGTTTTAGCTTCTCATTTATAAGCAGAAATTTCTGAGGCATTTTGAGTCTGTCCCAAGCTTCTTGAATATTTCTTTCTCTCATGGAGCTTACAGCTGAGTGGGGGAGCAAAATTAAATCATTATTTATTGCGATAAATACAATTTATGAGCAAACAGAAATGATGTTGGGGCAAGGAGAACAGGGGGAGAATCTTAGAAGACGTGTCAGGTGTGTTGGGAAGGCCTCTCTGACGAGTTGAGCTCTGAAGGATGATAAAGAGCTGTCCATGCAGAGCACCCCATGTCGAATGGCAGCCCATGGGAAAGTGACTGTCATAAGCAAGTGAAGGAAGGCGGCATGGCAAGAGTACAGTGCGTGAGAAGAGCGGGATCATGTTAGAGCGTAGGGCAATCAGGTCATGTCAGGCAGATGCTTGGGAGTGGCGGAAAAGAATGTGGGTGGTATTTTGAGTCCCCTGGTAAGCTTCAAAGGGCACTGACAAGTAATGCTCTGGGCTACATTTTAAGAGGGTCACTGTGGCCGTCATAGGAGGAGAGGATGGAGGAGGGCAGAGCAGGAGTGGGAAGCCCTTTTGGGGATGTTACAGTAGTCAGAGGCTGGCCTGGCCTGAGGGTGGTGTTACTGCGATGGAGAGAGATGGATGGATAACAATATGTGTTAGTGCTAGACTCAATGTGACTTGCTGATAATGTGGATGTGGGATTAGGAAGAGAGATAAACTCGGGCGATTCCTAGATTTCCAGCTTGAGCAACTGGGATAATGGCAGTGCCAGTGTCTAAGATGGAAAAACTGGAAGATCATTGTGAGGTAGGCCTGGTGTAGTGGCTCATGCTTGTAATCCCAGCACTTTGAGGCCAAGGAGGGAGGATTGCTTGAGCCTGGAGTTCGGGACCAGCCTAGGCATCATAGCAAGACCTCATCGCTACAAAAATAAAAAATAAGTCAGGCATGGTAGCATGTGCCTGTAGTTCCAGCTACACTGGAGGCTGATGTAGAAGTATTGCCTGAGACCCAGGAGATTGAGGCTATGATGAACTGTGAGATGTGGGTGAGGTAACGAATTGGAGAAGTCACATGGGCAGTCGGATGTGAGTTGGGTGCTCAGAGAAGAGATTGGGCTAGAAGTGGGAATTTGGGGATCTCCGGCGTGTATATGGCATTCCAGCTCTGGAAATGCATGTATTAACCTCAGACCTGGGGGTGGGAAGGAAGCAGGTAGGGAGAGGCCTCCCACCCTGGGCCTTGAGAGAAACCAGTACTCAGAACTTGGTTCCTAAAGGAAGAACCAGAAATAGAGACTTAGAATGAGACACCAGGCCAGGCACAATGGCGCATACCTGTAATCCCAGCACTTTGGGAGGCTGAGGCAGAAGGATCGTTTGAGGCCAGGAGTTTGAGACCAGCCTGGGCAGCATAGTGAGACCCTGTCTCTACAAAAAATTTGTAAAAACATTAACCAGCCATGCACCTGTAGTCCTAGCTACTCAGGAGGCTGAGGCAGGAGGATCCCTTGAGCCCTGGCATTTGAGGCTGCAGTGAGCTGTGATCATGCCATTGCACTCAAGCTTGGGCAACAGTGTCTTTAAATACATACATATATACATACATACATAAGTGAAAATTAAAGATGGAGACAACAATGCGTTTTGAGGAAAAGCAAGATAGTGATGTGAAAGAATCTAAGCAGAGAGAGATTTTTACAGGTTGAAATGAAAGCCCATCAAAGACAGTGAACTGACATCTTGATTTCTCTCTCCTCCAGACCCCACCAAAAGTGTGTACACAGAGGCTTTCTGAGAAGGCCTAACTGCGCAAGAAGTAATGTTGACAATACAGTTTGGGATCTGGGAAACACATGGGTTAGTGGTAGCTAATTTCACAGGGCCTGATAAAGCCGAACCCTGCCTGGCAGTCAGAAACACATGCAGAAACACATGCAGGACTCCTCCATGGCTCGAGTGCCTCTGGACGTGACTTGAAGACAAGATTAAAAACATGAGGGTTGTTTGCCCCAGATTCCCACTTCTAGTCTGCAGAGCAGGTTATCACCCCTCCTCTACCCCATTAGAATGCTAGAAGTTTATTCTTCAGAGAAGGTAAACACATTTTCAGATTGAAAGGGCCCACCAAGCCCCTAGCATTATAAATGAAGAAATACTAGGGATACAGAAAAGACCCTAGAAGCATCCAGAGAGAGAAACAGGGCATATACAAAGGATTAGGAAAACTACCAGACGCAGTAGCTCATGCCTATAACCCCAGCGCATTGTGAGGCGGAGACGAGAGGATTGCCTGGCCCAGGGATTTGAGACCAGTCTGGGCAAGTAGGCAAGACCTCGTCTCTATAATTAAAAAAAAAACATTATTCAGGCATGGGGGCACGTGCCTATAGTTCCAGCTGCTTAGAAAGCTAAGGTGGAAGGATTGCTTGCGCTTAGCAAGTTGATGCTGCTGTGGCCAGTGAGCATGCCACTGTACTCCGGCATAGGTGACAGAATGAGATTCCAACTGGAAAAAAAAAAGGAATATGAGTGGCCTCCCACTTCTCAGAAGCAAAACTGAAAACTAGATGGCAAGGCAGCAGTGCCTTCAAATTTTTCAGGACGATTTCTCTCTGAGAATTCTGTACCCAAATATCAATCAAGTGTGAAAGCGAACCTTCAGCCTAAGAAGGAGGGATGGATTCAATCCAGAAATAAGGGCATCCGAATGCTGGTGAAGGGAGCTCACAGTGACAGATTGAGAGATGGACCTGTCTAGATTGGAGCTTCAGTAACCTTGTCTCCAAGAAGAGAAAATTGAAAAAATATTTAGTGTATTCAGTGTTCCGTGTATTTATAGAAGATTCAGATATTTGAGGGAGAGTTTGGAGATGAATTATTGATAAGTACATTGCAAACTAAGCCAATGGGGGAAAAAAGATAATTGCTAACTCTGGGAAAAACAAAATGTACAAGAAAGGGAAAGTTGTCATAGTACATAGCTTGACTTGAATAATGTTTACCTAGATAAATAATGTAGAAACGGTATGCGAGCCGGGCTCCGTGGCTCAGCCTATAATCCCGTGCTTTGGGAGGCCGAGGTGAGTGGGATTGCCTGAGCCCGCGGGTTCGAGACCCGCCTGGGCAACTCGGCAAGACCTCATCTCTACAATAAATCAAAAAATTAGCCGGACGTGGTAGCACGCGCCTGTAGTTCCAGCTACTTGGAAGGCTGAGCGGAAGGATCACCAGAGCCCAGCAGGTCGAGGCTGCAGTGGCCGGGAGTGGCCAGTGCACTCCAGTTGGGGCAACAGAGTGAGACTCCAACTCAAAAAAAATAAATAAATAAATGGAATGTGGATCCAACCCAAAAGATAATAGAACTGTGTGGGGGAGCTAAGGGGTGGGTGGTGGATATGCAATTGAGGAGATGAGAGTGAAGAGATTTCCCCTATAGAAAGTCAATAAATGATGCTCATATATGAAAATGAAGATGATGAAGATGTCACTTTGCAACCACATTGTTTAGAGAGAAGGAGGTAAAAACAAAAACAGTTAAACCAACTGAAGGATTTCTTCCAGGGAGGAATAGGGGAGGGTGGCAAGGAGTGCTGGGTTTTGTAATAAGATGCATAGAACTATTTGACTCTTTAAGTTGTGTGTGTATGTAGATTCTATTTGGAAAAAAAATTGAGTAATACATAGATTTAGATAGTGAATAACAAGGGTTATTTTAATATGGATTATTTTTGTATATGTACTTGAAGAAATGCAGACACAAAATGCTATTTGGGCGATATATTTTTTGAACACATCTCTAAATGCATGGAAAGTATCCCAGGAAAAGATTAATGATGTCTTGGAGCAATTTATCTTTTAAAATTAGTTTTCTGGGAAATGCATGAATCATAGCGATGTGGAACTGATGTATCAACTCATCAATCAGCCAAACCCTTATTGACATGTACTTTACAAAGCATCATGCTGGATTCTGGAGGATGTACAAAGAAATGCAAGGTGTAGCTGAGAGGGGGAGGTCAAGCAGTACATAATTTAGTCAGAGAGTCTGAAACAAAAATTCATGAAGACTTAAGTGATAGTCAAGAATGAGTCATCTATCCTAATACCAGTAAAAACAGAATCCCAGAACTTAAAAATTGGGGCAGGAAGATTGTAGAGGAACTCGTAGACAGAAACATTAGAAGAATTGTTTTCATTTGCAAAGTTTTGCAAAGTAGTTCACACTTTGGAGGAATTGGCCTGCCCCGATATAGGACACAGCAGGTATTGAAAGAAAAATATCACAAGGCTACCAAGGCCACAGGTCAGCTCCTCTTGATGGGAAAACATTAGTTTCCCTGCATGCTTATCTTGTCTGCAAGGATCAACCCACATCCACAGACAAACCAGCATAGCAAATTGGAGGGGTAAAGTTGCTTTCATTTAGGGGTCAGATAGTTACAGACAGGGTTCGAGGTTTCATTTGTGGGGATAATGCTAGACAATGTTATTTAAAAAAAAAAATTCTCAGGATATTTAACGATTTTTGCTTTTTTGAGTTTTTCCCTGATTGTGGTATGTGATGTACTTAGTCTTCCCAAATCCCAGATTTTATTGCCAACATTACTTCTCCTTGTATGGTCAGGATTTTTTTTTTCTTTTTTAAAAATAGACAGGGGCCGGGCTCGGTGGTTCAGCCTGTAATCCCACGCCTTTGGGAGGCTGAGGTGAGTGGATTGCCTGAGCCTGCGGATTTGAGACCCGCCTGGGCAGCGAGACCTCATCTCTACAATAAATAAGAAAATCAGCTGGGCGTGGTAGCACATGCCTGTAATTCCTGCTACTTGGAAGGCTGAGGTGGAAGGATCGCCAGAGCCCAGCAGGTCGAGGCTGCGGTGGCCGGGAGCGGCCACTGCACTCCAGTCTGGGTGACAGAGTGAGACTCCAACTCAAAAAAAAAAAAAAAAAAAAGAATAGACAGGGTATTGCCCTGCCGCCCAGACTGGAGTATGTAGTGGCGCCATCATAACTTACTATAACCTTGACCTCCTGAGCTCAAGGGATCCTCCTTACTCAGCCTCCAAGAGTGCTAGGATTATGGGCATAAGCCACCACACCCAGCCTAAGCCTTTTTAGAAAAGCTCTGTATAGACCCTTTGGTGGTGGCTGGGAGAGAGAGAGGTGTATCTTCCCTCAAAGACCCAGAACTGTCTGTTACATGCAGACATCGTTAGCAGATTGTCGAAACATTCCAAAGATAGTTGGATATAAGACACCTTGACAACTCTGTTATTTTGAACACGCTCCACATCTCTTTGTACCCTCCAAAGTGGTGACTTGAAGATGTCTATATATCCTTCTCCATCTGTTAAATACCATTGAGCCATTCCATTATGTATACCAGTAAGAAGCAAGGGAGAATGTCTTGGTGTTTTTGTATTTTCTTTCTTTTTTTTTTTTTTTGAGTTGGAGTCTCACTCTGTTGCCCAGGCTGGAGTGCAGTGGCACACTCATGACCACCCCAGCATTGACCTGCTGGGTTCAGGCGATCCTTACACCTCGGCCTTCCAAGTAACTGGAATTATAAATGCTTGCTACCACACCCGTCTTGCTTATTTATGTCTGTATATCTGTATGTATATATATCAGAATTTCATTGTTACCCAGGCTGGAGTGCAGTGGCATGTTCATGACCACCACAACCTCGACCTGCTGGACTCAGACGATCCTTCTGCCTCAATCTTCCAAGTAGCTGAAACTACAAGCATGAGCTACTACACCTGGCTAATTTTTTTAATTTATTGTAGAGATGAGGTCTTATCAAGTTGTCCAGGCTGGTTTCCACCCTGTGGGCTCAGGCAATCCTCTCATCTCTGCCTCCCAAAAGTACTTGGATTATAGGCGTGAGTCACCATGCCTGGCTATTATTTGATTTATTGTAGAACTGAGGTCTCACCAAGTTGCCTAGGCTGGTCTCGAGCCCCTGGGCTCAGGCAGTCCTTTTGCCTCTGCCTCCCAAAGTGCTGGGATTACAGGCGTGAGTCACCATGCCTGGCTATTTTTTGGTTTATTGTATAAATGAGGTCTCACGAAGTTGCCCAGGCTGGTCTCCAGCCTCTGGGCTTGGGCAATCCTTTTGCCTCTGCCTCCCAAAGTGCTGGGATTACAGGCATGAGCCATTGTGCCCAGCTTTCTTTTTTTTTTAAGTCAGGGTCTCACTCTGTCCCCCAGGCTGGAGTACAGTGGCACAAGCACAGCTCATTGCAGCCTCAACCTCCTGGGCTCAAGGTATCCTCCCATCTCAGACTCCTGAGTAGCTGGGACTATAGGAACATTCCACGATGCCTGGCTGATTTTTACATTTTTTTTGTAAAAATGAGGTCTCACTACATTGCCCAGGCTGATCTCAAACTCCTGGGCTCAAGCAATCCTCCTGTCTCAGCCTCCCAAAGTGCTAGGATTTTAGACATGAGCCACCACACCCAAATGTTTTTGTATTTTCTGTCTTTGTGAATTTAAATCTACTTAGAAATTGTCCAGATGTCCCAAAGATTATTCACTAATTAACTAAATAAAATATTAGCTCAAGGTTTTAAAGTGAATAAGGACTTTGGAAATTAGGTTTAAGCTGATTCACTATAGAGAAAAACACAATTATTAATGATATTTTGAGTTTTTCAGAGAGATGACATTTTAATAATTTTACCCAGATAGATATGAAGAATAATTAAGTTTACAGTTATCTCAAGTGCCAAAGAACAAACTCTTTAAAAATTACAATTCAGTTTAGTTAAACAGTATTTACATTTTTATAATTTTAAATGTTGAAAGGAAGTACTGTCTTATCAGACCAATAAAACCAGTAATGAAAATTTAAGAAGTTTAAACTAATTAGGCTTTTCATGAGAATATAACCAAAATCTTATGTAATATAAAAAATTATGCTTAGAGGGAGAAGACATTGCTGTTTTAAGCCAAAATTATCTAGTCAGTCTGATTTGTCTTAGGGCTTACCTTAACTAGGACTGTCATAGAATTTGTCCTTAGTTACCATGTATTAAATAGATTTTTATTAGTATATTCTTTGTTTGTTTGATTTTTGAGTTAGAGTCTCACTCTGTCGCCCAGGCAGGAGTGCAGTGGCACACTCATAACCACCGCAACCTCGACCTGCTAGGCTTAGCCAATTCTGCCTCAGCCTTCCAAGTCGCTGGAACTACAGGTGTGCGCCACCATGCCCGGCTTATTTTTTGATTTATTGTAGACACAAGGTCTTGCCAAGATGCCCAGGCTGGTCTCAAACCCATTGGCTTAGAATTTTTTTTTTTAGATTGGAAAATATAGTTTATTTAGAAAATAAATTAGGGAGAGAGAGGTGATTCATCTCTCCAAGGTAGGGGAGGGGACCAAAGCTTAAGAAAACATGACCCATGTGGCTGGGCCAGGGCTTAACAAAAGCATGGCCTATTGGCATATTTTTATGGCCACCAATTGTCATACAGCAGAGGAGCCAGTTCTGATGGAAGAAAGGACCCTTCCTCCGTAAGAGGGAAGGAAAGGCGGAGCAAACCAAGGGGGACTTGATATGGTGGTGTAAGGATGCAGGGGTCCCCATTCAAAAACTTCTATTTTCTCAGGCAAGTGACAGAAGAGGTCATCAAATAGGCAAGAGGGGAACAGAGGCATGAGTTTGCAGAGCATGGCAGAGGTCTGAAGTAGCCACTTAGGGAACTGTAGAGACTCAGTCTCT
The DNA here is from genome assembly GCA_027257055.1 of Cephalopachus bancanus. Classification (NCBI taxonomy): domain Eukaryota; kingdom Metazoa; phylum Chordata; class Mammalia; order Primates; family Tarsiidae; genus Cephalopachus; species Cephalopachus bancanus. The sequence goes on along the minus strand of JAPVLO010000330.1, from coordinate 2,352,131 downwards.
GCCAAGAGCTGGGTGTCCATGTGCGATTGTGGGTTTTTTTGGTTTTTTGGGGTTTTTTTTTTTTTGAGTCGGGGTCTCACTCCGTCGCCCAGACTGGAGTGCAGTGGTCACTCCCGGCCACCGCAGCTTCGACCTGCTGGGCTCCGGCGATCCTTCCGCCTCAGCCTTCCAAGGAGCTGGAACTACAGGCGCGTGCTACCGTGCCCAGCTAATTTTTTGATTTATTGTAGAGATGAGGTCTCGCCAAGTTGCCCAGGTGGGTCTCGAATCCATGGGCTCAGGCAATCCACTCACCTCAGCCTCCCAAAGCGCGGGATTACAGGCTGAGCCACCAAACCCGGCTCGATTGTGGGTATGAAGTGAGAATGTTTCTTGACCATCTGCCTCTCTCCAGTATTGCTCATCTTCTTGGGGGCAGACATGAAGTGGTCAGTTGATACAGTTCTTCCAGGGTTGAGGTTTTGCCAAGTGGTACAGGAGAACAAGGGAGTTGAAGACATTTGCAAAAAACATGATTATAAAGTTGGTCCATGTAACTCAGACTGGGAAAAAGGACAAATTGCAGCCAGAAAAGGGCAAATGGACCAGAGGAGTAGAAGCAGTGGGTTAGAGGTGAGAGCTAAGACCTGAACAGCCAGGTGTGCACAGGGTTAGTGGTGTGGAGTTTGGACACCAAGGATCATGGCTAAGAACTGGGGCAGAGGGAAGATTGAGGACCAAGAACAGAAGTCTTCAGTGAATGGGAGTGGATCTCCAGAATGTCAGTAGAGGACAGCAAAGAAAGAGGGGAAAGCCTGGTGAAGCCAGAAGGCATAGCCTCAAGAGGATCGGTAATGGTCTGGAGGCAGTAATGGGGCACAGTCCCTACCCCTCCTGCCCTGTGGACTTAGCATTTAAGGAAGAATCACCCTTTCATCCAGAGGCCAGTAAAGTAAGCCAGGATTTGGTTAGGGGACCGTTTCTAGCAGAGTAGATTGAGCGTGTTAGAAGATTTGCACTCAAGGTGGCCCAGTGGGACTAGTGCTCACAGGGCGGTGGAGAGGGGCTGTGGTGTCCTGATATGGGCCCTCTGATGCCGCTTGGCCAGTTGGTAGGTGGGCAGTACAGAGGGCTAGTCATTCAGTTGTTTCAATTGCTGCCTGGTAAATGCCTCATGTGTGCCAAGTCCCTACCAGCTGAGGGGCAGGAAGAGGCGTTGGACCCAGCCATCCCCTGCTGTGGGGCATGGGGTTTCCACATGGGGCCCCTGAGAGCCAGACACCTGCTGTGCCCCCTGCCCACTCCCACCACTGCAGTGACAGCGACTGCCCTTTATAAGGCGTATCCAGATAGCAGAAGAAATTCTGCTTTTTTTAAAAAAAGAAAATGAAAACTACTGGTCTAGCAGATTCCCATAGAATCCTAAGAGGAAGACATCTTTCTTGCCTCACGATGCCCAGTTTTCTTTTTCCGAACTGAACTCACGCTGCTTCTTGTCTTGCCTGTCTTCTCCCATTTCCAGAGTTTGGTGTGTACTGCAGCCACTGCCGGAGTGAGGTTCGTGGCACACAGTGTGCCATCTGCAAAGGCTTCACATTCCAGTGTGCCATCTGCCACGTGGCCGTACGCGGGTCGTCCAATTTCTGCCTGACCTGTGGGCATGGTGGCCACACCAGCCACATGATGGAGTGGTTTCGGACCCAGGAGGTGTGTCCCACCGGGTGCGGGTGCCACTGCCTGCTCGAAAGCACTTTCTGAACTTACAGATTGTGGGAGCTGTTGGAAATCCAGGGGATCCTGTAAATGCTGGTGACAAGCTCCCTGCTGAGAAAGGTGCCCGAACCTGGTTTATCCCCAGCGACACGGAAGCATGTTCCCCTCATAGACTGCAGCGTCAGCTCTTCGCAGACCCTTGCCTTGTCCTCTGTTTGTCTGTCTGGTGTGGACATCGCTGTAGGAAGATGAGGGCAGATGCAGAGCTGTGCTCTGTGTGTTGTCTGTGTCATCTGAGCTCCCCAGGTGGGAGTTTTCATGGAGAAAGCACCTGCCTCCAGAGCCAGGATTAACCTTCAGAGGGTTAGCCTTAAACCACCAAACAGCGTTCTTCTGATGCCAATGCAGAGACCAAAGTCAGATGAAAAGACAGTCTCCTGAGCCAAAGGACAGTGGATATTAATTTAATTGACAAGTGGGCCTATGACATTGTGGCTTTAGAAGTGAGTACGTTTACTAAGCATAGACAGTGGCCTTCTAAAATATGACACTTAAATTGTAAATAGGCAGTGTACTTAAAGATTCTTGAGATGTATTTTTTTGTTTATTTCTCGTCCAGCTGCTATTCCTTGGCTAATAAAATTCTAATAATTGTTTGGGGGAAAAAAAGGAGAAAGTTGAACGTCTTAGTGAACCAGTTCTAACTGAAGCTAGCTATTTTGAACAGGTGCAAAGTCAGTGCTCTGATTTTGAAGGAAATGCTCATTTACTTTTATCATCTGACAGGAGAAAATAGAATTTGGCATTTAAGGTTCCAGCCCCAAGAGTCTTATGAAAGGAAGACAAGCCTCTTGGCAGCATTGATATAAACGTCTTCCTTTGCCTCTGTCCAGATGGGCTGGGTTCCAGGGAGTCCTCCCACTCTTCCTTCGGGCTCCCCAGCCGGCTTTGCCTGTGTTTATCTGTGTTGCAGGTCATTGCAACTCATATGTCTACCGATTCTTCAGAATGATTTTCTTTCTTAGTTTTTCCTAGTTTTACTATTTACTCTCTTGTTTTTAGAGATGGGTTCTTGCGCTGCCACCAAGGCTCGAGGGCAGTGATCCTAGCTCAAGGCAGCCTTGAACTCCTGGGCTCAAACAATCCTCCCACCTCAGCCTCCCAAGTCGCTGGGACTACAGGCACCTAACACCACACCCAGCTAATTCAGAATGACTTTCAACTTTTCACATTTTGTGTGTGCCAGGGAAGAGAAATACCCTTTTGTGGGGTATTTTCACTGAAATATATATTTTTATTTCTTAGAAATTTACAAGTCCTCTGGGCTCGGTGACTCAGCCTGTAATCCCACGCTTTGGGAGGCTGAGGTGAGTGGATTGCCTGAGCCCGTGCGTTCGAGACCCGCCTGGGCAACTTGGCGAGACCTCATCTCTATAATAAATCAAAAAATTACCTGGGCGTGGTAGCACGCGCCTGTAGTTCCAGCTACTTGGAAGACTGAGGCGGAAGGATCGCCAGAGCCCAGCAGGTCGAGGCTGCGGTGGCCAGGAGCGGCCACTGCACGCCAGTCTGGGTGACAGAGTGAGACTCCAACTCAAAAAAAAAAAAAAAATTTACAAGTCCAAATTGATTAACTTAAGGAATATAATATGTTCCATTATGAGAGAGTATCGGAAATCACAGTGTTTCAAAATACAGGTCAGGACCCATTTGTGGATTAGAAATCAGTTTAGTGCAGCGCTGGCATTTTAAAAAATGGAATAGTATAGAAGAAAAATTATCAGAATGTATTGCACATAGGTAAGGTAGATTTTTGCATAACTTGTTTTTGAGCATCTATGCATACACTTGCACATGTGTATACTCATCATCACAGTGTAAACTTATTTCCCACTGAGGGCTGTGGTCAAAAACCTTTTAAAACACTGTTTTGGTTGATACGTATACCTTGTCCCCTGTGTTACTGGGTACGAAACAAGGAATTAGATCCTGTGCTGTGAGACAGAGGACTAATACTGGGTCCTGATCCAAGGTAAGGTGCCAGCGTTTCAGTGGAACAAGCAGCTAGGTCCAGTGGGAGGCTGCCAAGGGAGGAGGCCTAGACACAAGGATCTGTTATACCCTGCTTCTTTGTGTTGAGGCTGCTGTAATGGTGCTCACAGAATAGGTTGATTATAAAGGATCTGTTGTGTTCTTCAGTGAAATCACACCATTTGCAGAGAACAATCTTGTCCTGTTCCCCACTGCTCAAGCTAGTATAAAACTCTGTCCCTATCTGTCCCCATCAAGAAGATATTTTTTCTTGTTTTAGTTTATTGTTGTAGGAACGTTGTCTTCCAACATTTAAAAACCTTAAAAATGGGTATGAAGGAATTTCAAGTTGAAAACATTACATAATGTCTTCTTTCACTCTATGAATTTCTTTTAAATTTCCAAGTTACCAGGACAAATGTCTAATATTTTAAAATATTTATGTTTAGAAACATGTTGGACTGGATGCAGGCCATGATCGATATTCTTTCAGCCTCAGAATACATTATTACAGGCACCTAAGTCCTTTTGTTTTCAAAAACTGTCAAGCGATGTTCCACAGTACCTCTGAACTTGGCAAGGAAAACAAGCCTAGCAGTCTCATTTGTGAACCAGAAACAAAAGGTTGCTTAGGCAGCCTTCTGGAAAGAGTGGGGGAAAGGGTGAACCTCTGGGCAATTGCCAGCATATTTGTCTCTGTCCTCAGCCCCCCAAACACAAATGGTATAATGCTTTCCTTGTAATGCTACCTAGAGAGAATTAATGTTGCTTACACTTTTTTTTTTTTGGAGATAGGGATTTACTCTGTTACCCAGGCTGCAGTGCAGTGGCATGATCATGCCTCCCAGGAGCCTTGACCTCCTGGGCTCCAGCCATCCTTCTACCTCAGCCTCTTGAGTAGCTGGGACTACAGGCGCTTGCCACCAAGCCCAACTAATATTTTCAGTTGTTTTTTTTTTTTTTTGTAGAGACATGGTCTTACTATGTTGCCTAGGCTGGTCTTGAACTCCTTTGCTCAAGCGATCCTCCCTGCCTCAGTCTCCCAAAGTACTGGGATTACAGGAGTGAGCCACCACACCAAGCCAATTTTTAAAAACATTGTATCTAATATAAAAACACATTCAAGCCAGACTCGGTGGCTCAACCTGTAATCCCGCGCCTTTGGGAGGCAGAGATGAGTGGATTGCCTGAGCCTGCGGGTTCGAGACCCGCCTGAGCAACTTGGCGAGACCTCATCTCTACAATAAATAAAAAAAAAAGCCGGGCGTGGTAGCGCATGCCTGTAATTCCGGCTACTTGGAAGGCTGAGGTGGAAGGATCGCTGGAGCCCAGAAGGTCAAGGCTGTGGTGGCCGGGAGCGGCCACTGCACTCCAGTCTGGGCGACAGAGTGAGACTCCGACTCAAAAAAAATAGTAAATAAATAAAAACACATTCAGACTGAAGACTCTGAGTTCGCATGCTGGGAGCTCCTTCCCTTATTCGGTGGATCTCTGGGTGACTGGCAGGATGGAGGAGAAAGCCAGTTCCCTTCTAGTGCTTTTATGCAGCAGAATCTAAGGAAAGGGCAGGAATCATTCAGGTTTTGTCAGAAGACGGATGCTTGGCCCCCCTCGGGTGTGGGCGCTCATCAGCAGTCTCCATGCAACCAAACAATTTCTTAAAGGTTGATCTTAACAATTTTTTTTTTTTGAGTTGGAGTCTCACTCTTTTGTCCAGGCTGGAGTGCAGTGGCAAGCTCACAGCCACCGCAGCCTCGACCTGCTGGGTCCAGGCGATTCTCCCACCTCAGCCTTCCAAGTAGCTGGAACTATAGGCATGCGCCACCACACCCGTCTAATTTTTTTATTTTTTTATTTTTTATTTTTTTGAGTTGGAGTCTCACTCTGCCGTCCAGGCTGGAGTGCAGTGTCACGCTCCTGGCCACCGCAGCCTCAACCTGCTGATCACAGGAGATCCTTCCTCCTCAACCTTCCAAGTAGCTGGAACTACAGGCGCATGCCAAGTTGCCCAGGCTGGTCTCGAACCCGCGGGCTCAGGCAATCCACTCACCTCGGCCTCCCAAAGCGCTGGGATTACAGGTGTGAGCCACTGCTCCTCTTTAAGGAGAGACTCATGGTGGCCAGGAAAGTTGTCCATATGCCTGAACACTCAGAGCTGACAGACAAGCATGTTCCCCACCTTCATGTAATGATGGCTGTGCAGTTTAAGTCTCGTGGCTACATGGAGGAACAGTTTGCCAGGAGACATTTCTACGGGGACCTTGCCAACGAGAGTATACAGTATCTCCATGATCACAGCCGTCCAGAGACTGATAGACCTCGGCCCCAAGGTCTGGAGGGCGAGCAACCTGGGAGACTCACTAGAGCTCAAACTGACAAAGAGACCTACGGACCGTGCTGTGCCCCCTGGGTGCTGGCCAGGAAGCCAAGGCTGGGGCTGGATCAGCACCCGAATTCCAATTGGGAGAGGTGGATTTGGTTATGGACGTGGTCATCCACCTCAAAAAAACTGGAGGGAATTATTGGGTGTTGAATAAATTTGCAGCCAGGAAAACAAATTTTTTTTCCCCACTGTAATCAGTGAAACAATACATAGAAATAAAAGCAATAACCTTGCTCCTGTCTCTCTAGCAACCAGTATGAACAGTCTTGCGGTTATCCTTACACATTTTTCTTTCATACAAATGTGCAAACAAATACTAGAAGGAAGTTATTGTTTGTAGAAAAGTGTGGTGGATTATATTATACGTTTTATACCACAGTTAGCTTTTCTCTCTTGCAAATACATTATGATATCCCTCCAGTAACAGATATAATGTGAAAGAATAACTTTCCATTTGCTATAGCACTTTTCTAAAAAATATAAAAAACAGATACTGTGTTTTTTTGTTTTGTTTTTGTTTATTTTCTCTACAGTATTTTATCTTACAAAAATAGATACTGTGTCGTGCCAGGCCTTTCTGGTCTATACAAGATGGTATAAATTTGTTTCTTCCTGCTCCTCCCTGCTAGGTAGAACTGTCAACCCTGGAAATAATACAAGAGCCAACCAAATAACTCTGACAGATGAAAAACGAAAGATGAACTGGGACCCTAGTGCTAGAGAAACAACAAAGCAGGAGGGTGTCTTTTTTTGTTTTAGAGTCAGAGTCTCACTCTGTTTCCCAGGCTGGAGTGCAGTGGCACGCTCACGGCCACCGCAGCCTCAACCTGCTGGGCTCAGGTGATCCTTCCACCTCAGCCTTCCAGGTAGCTGGAACTACAGGTGTGTGCCACCATGCCCGGCTAATTTTTCTTGACTTATTGTAGAGACAAGGTCTTGCCAAGTTGCCCAGGCTGGTCTCCAACCCCTGGGCTCAGGTAATCCTCTCAACCTTCAACTGTGCTGGGATTATAGGCGTGAGTCGCCACACCCAGCTAGGAGGAGGACTTAAAATCTCCCACCCAACAGAGGTTGGTGACCTATGCCCAGCATTTTCCAACCCCCAACGTAGCAGCGGAAGGCAGCCCAGGTGGAACAAAAGCCCCACCAACACGAGGTGAGTCTGGCAACCAGCCGCAGCAAGGGGCATTGGCTGGGAACTCACAATAAGCATCTGGGAGATGATCCCCTTCCCCTCTGGGCCTGAGTCTCCCTGCCCCCACTGAAAGGCCCGCGCTTTGGGAGGCTGAGGCGAGTGGATTGCCTGAGCCCGCAGGTTCGAGACCTGCCTGGGCAACTTGGCGAGACCTCATCTCTACAATAAATCAAAAATTAGCCGAGCATGGTAGTGCACGCCTGTAGTTCCAGCTACTTGGAAGGCTGAGGTGGAAGGATCGCCGGAGCCCAGCAGGTCGAGGCTGCGGTGGCCGGGAGCGTGCCACTATATTCCAGTCTGGGTGACACAGTGAGACTCCAACTCAAAAAAAAAAAGAAAAAAGGCCAGGCTCGGTGGCTCAGCCTTAATCCCAGCACTTTGGGAGGCCGAGGTGAGTGGATTGCCTGAGCCCGCGGGTTCGAGACCCACCTGGGCAACTTGACAAAACCTCATCTCTACAACAAATCAAAAATTAGCCGGGCGTGGTATTGCAGCAGGTCGAGGCTGCGGTGGCCAGGAGCGGCCATTGCACTCCAGTCTGGGTGACAGAGTGAGACTCCAACTCAAAAAAAAAAAAAAAAAAAAGAAAGGCACCTGGTGATCTGATAGCTCAGCAGGGCTATCCTATGGCAAGTGCCCTGCTGGGAAGCACACGCCTTCCCCATTAGATCCAGTACCCTCCACCAGTGAGGCACCATGTGACTGGGGTTGCTGGCAAGGGAACTCTTACAACAGCAAGTGCCTAGCTTGGGAAGTGCCTTTGTCCCCAAAGGCTTGGAAGTACTGAGCAGCCCAGCCTGGAACACTCCTACTGCCCCGTCAGTCAGCATCAGGGGGGACCAGTGAGTGCTCCCACGACCCTAGATAAATTAAGCATAATAACACCACAAAGACTCTAAAAATTCATTTGGACCACAGCTCACAAACGTAGGCCAAAGACCTGAGTGTCAAACTTATTTTAGCAGGGTGACTGCCCTGCCCGCTAAAATAAAAGATTTAAATAGGACCCAGAGTCTCCTAACATAATAGTATAATGTCCAGTATTCAATTAAAAATCACCTATCATACCAAGAACCAGGACAATCACAACTCACATGAGAAACACAATCTGATGCCAACACCGAAATGAACAGAAAGGAGAATTATTTCTTGAGGATTTTAAAGCAGCCATCACAAAAGTGCTTTAACAAGAAATTACAAATTCTCTTGAAGCAAATAAAATGGAAAATCTCAACAAAGAAATAGATGTTCCAGCCAGGCTTGGTGGCTCAACCTATAATCCCCCGCCTTTGGGAGGCTGAGGTAAGTGGATTGCCTGAGCCTGCAGGTTCGAGACCCGCCTGGGCAGGCGAGACCTCATCTCTACAATAAAAATAAAAAAATCAGCCGGGCGTGGTAGCGCACGCCTGTAATTCCGGCTACTGAGAAGGCTGAGGCGGAAGGATCGCCGGAGCCCAGCGGGTCGAGGCTGCGGTGGCCGGGAGCGGCCACTGCACTCCAGTCTGGGCGACAGAGTGAGACTCCAACTCAAAAAAAAAAAAAAAAAAAGAAATAGATGTTCCAAAAAATGGAAATGATAGAACTAAAATACAATAACAAAAAACTTGGTGGATGAAGTCAAGAGTAGGGTAGAGATGACAGAGAATAGTATCATTGAACTTTAGAACAGATCAATAGAATTTGCTCAGTCTGAACACAGGTAAAGTTGACTGGAAAAATTAGAAAGGTCAGAACCCTAGGGACCTGTGGGACAATGACAAAAAAATATATAACATTATTTATATAATGAATGAAGAGAGAGGAGCTGAAAAGAGAATTTGAAGAAACAATGGCCAGAAACTTCTCAAGTTTGGTGAAAAGCATAAACTAATTCAAAGGCTGAGATTTATTTATTTATTTAAGGATTTTTAATTTGTTCAAATAGTATAAACTCAAAGAAATTCATGTCAAGGCACATAATACTTAAACTTCTGAAAACTAAAGACAAAGAAACATATAAAAGAACCAGAGAACTCACACATTATCTATTGGGGAACAAGCACCGATTCAAATGACAGTAGGTGTCTCATCAGAAACCATAGAGACTAGAAGACGTGGGTAATTTCTCAAGTTTTCAAATAAAATAACTGTCCACCCAGAGTTGTATATCTGGCAAAATCATCCTTCAGGGATGAAGAGGAAATAAAGACATTCTTTTTTTTTGAATTGGAGTCTCATTCTGTCGCCCAGGCTGGAGTGCAGTGGCACTTTCCTGGCCACCACAGCCTTGACATCCTGGGCTCAGGTGATCCTTCTGCCTCAGCCTTCCAAGTAGCTGGAACCACAGGCATGTGCCACCACGCCCAGCTATTTTTTTTTTTTTTTTGAGTCGGAGTCTCACTCTGTCGCCCAGGCTGGAATGCAGTGGCAAGCTCATGGCCACCGCAGCCTTGACCTACTGGGCTCAGCCTTCCAAGTAGCTGGAACTACCGGTACATGCCACCACACCTGGCTAATTAAAAAAAAAAATTATTGTAGAGACAAGGTCTCACCAAGTTGCCCAGGCTAGTCTTGAAGCTGTGGGCTCAGGCAATCCTCTTATCTCAGGCTCCCAAAGTGCTGGGATTATAGGCGTGAGTCATGACTCCTGGCTGAAATAAAGACATTCTAAGATGAATTAATAAAAAAAAAATTTGTCACCAGTAGACTTATCCTTAAAGAGTGACTAAAGGAAGTTCTCCAAACAGAAAGGGAACGATAAAAGATGGACTCTTGGAGCATCAGGAAGGAAGAAAGAGCAGAAACATGGGTACATACAACAGATTATCTTCTCCTCATGAGTTATATAAATCATGTGATGATGGAAACAAAATTTTCATTGCTGATATTCAAAAGCTTGCATTTGGTACTGAAGACGGTGATCTTTAAAAGGGAAGATAAAGGGATAAAAATAGGAATAATGTTTCCACATTTTATTCAAAGGCAGGAAGCAATGCACTCAAAACCACCATATGTAAACCAAGATGGGATTCTAAAGAATGTCAGGTAACCTGCAGGAAGGCAAGACAAAAGAAATAGAGAAACAAGAAACAGAGGAAACAACCAGAAAACAGACTAAAGTGTTAGATTTGTAATAGTCCAACCTGGAATTCTCTCACGTCTTTCAATAGGTGAGTAGATAAACTGCCGTACATCTGTCCTGTGGAATACTATTCAGCAATAAAAAGGAACAAACTCGCTGGGCTCGGTGGCTCAGCCTGTAATCCCGCGCCTTGGGAGGGTGAGGTGAGTGGATTGCCTGAGCCCGTGGGTTCGAGACCCGCCTGGGCAGCGAGACCTCATCTCTACAATAAATCAAAAATTCAGCCAGGCATGGTAGCGCATACCTGTAATTCTGGTAACTGGGAAGGCTGAGGCGGAAGGATCGCCGGAGCCCAGCAGGTTGAGGCTGCGGTGGCCGGGAGCGGCCATTACACTCCAGTCTGGGTGACAGATGAGACTCCAACTCAAAAAAAAAGGAACAAACTCCTGATAAAACACAACAACCTGGATGACTCTCAAGGGAATTTGGTGAAAAAAAGCCAATCCCAAAAGGTTACATTCATATGACTTTTTTTTTCTTTGAGTTGGAGTTTCACTCTGTCGCCTAGGCTAGAGGGCAGTGGCACGCTCCCAGCCACTGCAGCCTCGACCTGCTGGGCTCAGGTGATTCTTCTGCCTCAGACTTCCAAGTAGCTGGAACCACAGGTGCATACACCATGACTGGCTAATTTTTTTACTGATTGTAGAGACAGGTCTTGTCATGTTGCCCAGACTGGTCTCGAACCCATGGGCTCAGGCAATCTTCTTGCCTCCATTTCCCAAAGTGCTGGGATTACAGGCTTGAGTCACTGTGCCCAGCCATATGGTTCTTACATAACATTCTTGGAGGGAAGAGGGGCCCAAGGGAGAAGGGGGGGCTGGCTGGCTGGAGGTGGGGCCAGGAGTGGGGGCAGGGCTGGAGTCCAGGGCCAGAAAAAAGAACTAAAAAAAAAAAATTAAAAAAATTTTTTTTATTTTAAAGACGTGGGGTACAATTCAGGGTTAGGTATACAAACGTTGATTATGCGGGTACCCTTGTTGATGAGGTGTGCCTCTCTCTTCCCTGGCAGTTTCCCTCAACTGCCAATCCTACCCCGCCTTCCTTAGCAATTTCCCACTACTGCCAATTCCTTTCTCATAGTATTATGGTAATTGTTCAAGGTCCACTTATAAGTTAGAACATATGGTACTCTATTCTTTGTTTCTGTGATAGATCACTGAGCATGATAGACTCTAAATCTATCCAAGTTTCTGTGAAGTCTATACATTTGTCCTTCTTTATGGCTGCATAATATTCCATTGCGTATAAGTATCACATTTTTTAAATCCAGTCTGGCTTCGATGGGCAGCATGGTTTGTTCGAATTTTAAATTTTTTGAGTTGGGGTTTCACTTTGTCACCCAGGCTGGAGTGCAGTGGCACATTCACGGCTCTCTGCAGCCTCCACTTCCTGGGCTCAAGAAATCCCTCTGCCTCAGCCTCCCACGTAGCTGGGACTATAGGCTTACACCACCACACCTAGCTAACTTTTTTATATTTGTAGAGATTTCACTCTATGGCCTAGACTGGTCTCAGTCTCCTGGGCTCATGCAATCCTCCCTCTTCTGCCCTCCAAAAACCGCTGGGATTTATAGGCACGAGCCACCATGCCAGCCCAAAACTGGGACCATCTGAGAAGATGGGTGAATTGTCTGAATGTCAGTATCCTGAGTGTGATATTACACTGTACTCTTGTAAGATGTTACCATTGGGGGGAAACTGGACAAAGAGTACACGGGATGTCTATATAACTTCTTAAAACTGTATGTGAATCTACAATTCTTTCAAAATAAAAAGTTTATATGTATATGTATAATTTTTTTTTTTTTTGAGTTGGAGTCTCACTCTGTCACCCAGACTGGAGTGCAGTGGCCGCTCCCGGCCACTGCAGCCTCGACCTGCTGGGCTCTGGCAATCCTTCCGCCTCAGCCTTGCGAGTAGCCGGAATTACAGGCATGCGCTACCACGCCCGGCTGATTTTTTGATTTATTGTAGAGATGAGATCTCGCTGCCCAGGTGGGTCTCGAACCCGCAGGCTCAGGCAATCCACTCACCTCAGCCTCCCAAAGGTGCGGGATTACAGGCTGAGCCACCGAGCCCGGCTTAAAAAAAAAGTATATTTTTAAAAAAGCTGGATACTGTGATTTACCACAATTGGTTGGGTCTGATAAACAACTATGAACTTTGAGCATCAACTTGGCTATGCTAGACTCTCATTGATTCATGACCAGTGGGACTTGTTTTAACTAATTGCACAGGGGCTTGTGGACTCACTCTGTCTTACCTGGGGAGCAAGATACAACCTTTAGCTGCACACTCTCTCCCCTTAACACACGCACCAAGACCCCTGACTGCTTTCTTTTGCAGAGCCATGCACTAGTGTATGCTCCCTTGCCTGGCAAACCAAGAAGCTAGGGGCTTGTTTGTGGATGACGCTAGTAATTTTTGTCTTTAATAGCAAGTAGAGGGGGTGACATTTCTTTTGATAAGTAGCAGGAATAGACGGAAGGGTAGAAACATCAGATGCTTAAGTGGTAGATGCAGCAGGAAGGAGTTCAGTCCTGGACTTGCTGGCACTAGAGAGGATGACTAATATTAAATAGTGAGACGTCCAGTTTCTCATTCTGATTGTAGTCCTTTGACTATATTCCCTTTATGGAAATTATTTTCTAGTTACACTGGTGATTGAAAAGCAGACATAAATGACAACTGAGATGCTTACCATAACTTTGGAAAATACAGCGAATCTCAGGAGACTGATGATTTCTTCCCAAACCAGATATCAGTAATTCCTGACCGGGCGTCGTGGCTCACGCCTGAAATCCCGATGATTTGGAAAGCTGAAGTGGGAGGATCATTTGAACCCAGGAGTTTGAGATCAACCTGGCCAAAACAGTGAGAGACTGTCTCTAAAAAAAAATCTACTGGGTGTGATGTGCACACCTGTAGTTCCAGCTATTTAGTAGGCTGAAGTAGGAGGATTGCTTGAGGCCAGGAGGTTGAGGTTGCAGTAAGCTACGATCAAGTCACTACACTCCAGCCTGAGTGAGAGCAAGACCCTGTCACTTAAAAAAATTGAAAAAAAATAGGCCAGATGAGATGGTTCATGCCTATAATTCCAGCATTTGGGAGACCAAGGTGGGAAGATCCCCTTGAGGCCAGAAGCTCAAGACCCACATGGGCAAATAGTGAGATCTCCAACTGTACCAAAAAAAATTTTTTTTAAATAGCCAGGCATGGTGGCACATGCTGGCAGTCCCAGCTGCTCAGAAGGCGGAGGCAGGAGGCTGGGACAGGAGGATCACTTGAGCCCAGGAGTTCGAGCTATGATCACGCACCATTGCACTCCAACCTGGGTGACATAGTGAGACCCTGTCTCTAACAAACAAACAAAAATTCTGAACACTGCCACCAGAGAGAATTCCTATCAGTGTACAGGAAGTCCCCTTGGATAATCTCTCTTCACAGTGAGCTAACCGAAAAAGGTAAGAAAAGTCCAGATATGAGAACCCAGTTTTTCTTCTATCATAAATATTTTTCTCTTACAAAAATCACAAAACAATCTCTAATTAGCTTTATTTCGCTACCTTAAGCCAAGATACAATATAAAGGGTGAGAAATGTTTAAATAGAAATTGCAGCTCTTTTTCTCATTGAACTCAGTCCTGTGCTGTCAGGACTCTGCAGGGCCACCTAGGAGGGCAGTTTCTCTTCCCCAAGTGCTTCCACATTGAAAGTTCTTTCAGTATTAACTGGCCCAAGCTGCCAAGCTGCTAGTTGCTTGGATTCCTTCAAACTCAAACTGGTAGTAACACTGGTTCAAAGGCCTGGGGTCAGGCCAGATATCTCTTCTTCTTTCTTCCTTCCTTTCTTTTTTTGAGTCGGGAGTCTCACTCTGTTGGCCAGGCTGGAGTGGAGGGGCATGATCATGGCTCATGGATGCCTCACCCTGCTGGGCTCCGGTGAACCTTCCATCTCAACCACCCAAGCAGCTGGGACTACAGGCATGTACCACCACACCCAGCTAACTTTTTAGTTTTTTGTAATACAAGTCCTCACTATGTTGCCTCAAACTCTTGGGCTCAAGTGATTCTCCTGCCTCCATCTTCCTAAGTGCTGGGATTACAGGCGTGAACCACTGTGCCCAGCTCTTTTTATACTTTCTTTTTTTTTTTTGAGTTGGAGTCTCACTCTGTTGCCCAGGCTGGAGTACAGTGGCATGCTCACAGCCACCTCAGCCTCGACTTGCTGGGCTCCGGTGATCCTCCCACCTCAGCCTTCCAAGTAGCCAGAACTACAGGTGCACGCTACCATGCCTGGCTGATTTTTCATTTATTATAGAGATGAGGTCTTGCCAAGTTGTCCGGGTTGATCTTGAACCCGTGGGCTCAAGCAATCCACTCACCTCGGCCTCTCAAAGTGCTGAGATTTCAGGCTGAGCCAACGAGCCCGGCCTCTACTCTCTTAATTTAGGGAGAATTGTTGAATAGAACCTAAGATTGCCTATAGGTGGATTTCTTTCTTTCTTTTTTTTTTTTTGAGTTGGAGTCTCACTCTGTCTTCCAGACTGGAGTGCAGTGGCCGCTCCTCGACCTGCTGGGCTTCGGCAATCCTTCCGCCTCAGCCTTCCAAGTAGCCGGAATTACAGGCATGCGCTACCACCCCCAGCTGATTTTTTTTTTTTTTTAATTGTAGAGATGAGGCCTCGCCTGCCCAGGCGTGTCTCGAACCCGCGGGCTCAGGCAATCCACTCACCTCAGCCTCCCAAAGGCGCGGGATTACAGGCTGAGCCACCGAGCCTGGCGGATTTATTTCTTATCAGCAAATTATCTCAGCAGCTAATGCTCTTGCTGGCTTTTGTAAAGTGTGGGCCAATCTGTATCTTGAAGGAATTCAACTTTTTTCCTCATGCAAACATTCTGGACACATTTGAGACAGCAGAGTGGAAACATTTGTGCAGTACACATAAAGAATATACTCTTTCTTGTTCTTCACGCAAGAGGCTTTGAGAGAGTTGGAAATCCCCTAATAGGGATGACTGAAGGAGCTCAGGGTGTAATTGTTAGAGCAAGGGTCCCACAGACCAGTACTGGTCCGTGGCCTGTTATGAACTGATCTGCACATCAGGTGTGCAGAAAAGGGAAAGTGAACGAAGCTCCCTCTGAATTTACAGCCTCTCCCATCACTCCCATTCCCACCTGAGCTCCATCTCCTGTCTGATCAGCAATGGCATTAGATTCTCACAGGAGCATGAACCCTAGGGTGAACTGCTCGCGCGAGCGATCTAGGTTGCACAACTCCTTATGAGAATCTAATGCCTGATGATCTGAGGTGGAGCTGAGGCGGTGATGCTAGCACTGGGGAGAGGCTGTAAATACAGACTGACATTAAAAGTGAGTAAGGTTTGACTGCACAGAGACCACAATAGATCAACTGCTTGCAGACATATCAAAACCCTATTAGCGAGTGGCAAGTGAGTTGATGTACTTAGTTGTACAGCTGCCATCTGGTGGCAGGCTTGACGTCAGAATCCAACACTTATTTTAGTCCATGCATGATCCTCCCATTATTTTATTTATCACTTCTGTCCATGCCTCTTTTTTTAAATGGTGAGTTGTAGAATTATTTCATTATATATTACAATGTAATCATAATAGAAATAAAGAGCACAATACATGTTATGCACTATCATCATCTGCAAACCATCCCTTTCTTCCCTGATCCGTGGAAACATTGTGTTCCATGAAACCGGTTCCTAATGCAGAAAGTTCGGTGGGGACCACTGTGTTAGAGAACAGGTCTCTTCCTAAACATTGACATCTTCAAAACTGATAAATTATTAACAGTAGGTGGCAGCAGAGATCCAGTGCATTTGAACACTTCACCAGTCTGAATTGAAGTTGAGGATAAGGGTTAATTCAGACTAGTCTACACTTGTTTAACTGTGAAACGGGAGATCAGCTTATCTGCAGTTCACTCTAGATTCATCGATGCAGTGATTGAACAAGCATAGGACATTAGGAAAGAAAAGTCGTTTGAAATTCTGCCTTTCACCTTCTTGGGCTTGAACATCTCATACATTATTGCTAAGATCAGAGCTCTTTAACATACATTTTAAATCACATTTAAGCCGGGCTCGGTGGCTCAGCCTGTAATCCCAGCACTTTGGGAGGCTGAGGTGAGTGGATTGCCTGAGCCCGTGGGTTCGAGACCCACCTGGGCAACTTGGCGAGACCTCATCTCTACAATAAATCAAAAATTAGCCGGGTGTGGTAGTGCGCGCCTGTAGTTCCAGCTACTCGGAAGGCTGAGGCGGAAGGATCGCCGGAGCCCAGCAGGTTGAGGCTGTGGTGGCCGGGAGTGGCCACTGCACTCCAGTCTGGGCGACAGAGTGAGACTCCAACTCAAAAAAAAAAAAAAAAAAAGATGAGAAGCTGGCCGGGCACGGTGGCTCAGCCTTTAATCCCAGCACTTTGGTAGGCCAAGGTGAAGAGAATTGCCTGAGCCCGGGAGTTCGAGACCAGACTGGGCAACTTGGTGAGACCTCATCTCTACAATATATCAAAAAATAAGTCGGGAGTGGTGGCATGCATCTGTAGTTCCAGCTACTTGGAATGCTAAGGCGGAAGGATCAACTGAGTCCAGTAGGTCAAGGCTGTGGTGGCCGTGAGCATGCCACTGCACTCCAGCCTGGGAGACAAGAGTGAGACTCCAACTCAAAAATAAATAAATAAAATAAAAACAAAAGTGAGAAGCACCATTAAAATATGGTTATAAATAAGAAAGACAGACATGGTCAAATCAAATTCAGGAGCTTGGTCAGTAAGGTGGTTCAGGAGAATCTACCAACATTGAGTCCAGCAGCAAATGAGATAGGCAGAAACTGAAGGAAGAAGTGAAGGAAGTAGTAAAAATAAAAAGGCCAGGCATGGTGACATGCACCTGTGGTCCCAGCCACTTAGGAGGCTAAGGTGGGAGAATCATTTGAGTCCAGAAGTTGGAGGCTGCAGTGAGCTATGATCATGCCACTGTACTCCAGCCTGGATGGCAGAGCAAGACCCTGCTTAAACAAATTTTAAACACTTTAAGCTGAAGTAAGCTATATATCTTTTTTTTTTTTTTTGAGTTGGAGTCTCACTCTGTCACCCAGACTGGAGTGCAGTGGCCGCTCCCAGCCACTGCAGCCTCGACCTGCTGGGCTCCGGCGATCCTTCCGCCTCAGCCTTCCAAGTAGCTGGAACTACAGGTACGTGCTACCACGACTGGCTAATTTTTCGATTTATTGTAGAGATGAGGTCTTGCCAAGTTGCCCAGGCGGGTCTCAAACCCGCGGGCTCAGGCAATCCATTCACCTCAGCCTCCCAAAGTGCGGGATTACAGGCTGAGCCACCGAGTCCAGCTAAGCTATATATCTTTTTATGTATTTTTACCATTGACCTTCACACTAACCCTGTCAGGACCACAGTGTATTTGGCAGTTGGTGGAATTGAGGCTCTCAGACATTTTGCCCAAGCTCACAGAAAAAGCAACAAATCTGGGATTAGAACCCAGCCTTCCTATAGTTTAGACTGATTTATTTCACTCTATCATGTGGCTTTAACAGCAAGAATGTACAACAAACCTGTTGGCTGGTTTGCAGGAAAACAGATTCTTATAAGATGGGCTGATGGCCTAGAGCTGACATAGGTAATTCAAATGTTGGATAATCAAGATGAAAAAATTCTCAGCAAATTATGGTCGTAGATTCAGGCTGAAAAGAGACATTTTGGGAATGATGAACACAAAATCTGCAGCTAGTTAAAAACAATTGTAGAGGCCAGGCACAGTGGCTCATACCTGTAATCCCAGCACTTTCGGAGACGATGGCAGGGGGGATTGCTTGAGGCCAGGAGTTCAAGACCAGCCTGGACAATATAGCGAGATCTCATCTCTACAAAAACTAAGAAAAATAAGCTGGGTGTGGTAGTGCACACCTGTAGTCCCAGCTACTCTGGACACTGAGGCAGGAGGGTTGCCTAAGCTCAGGAGGTCGAGACTGCAGTGAGCCATGATCGTGCTGCTGCATTCCAGGCTGGATAACAGTAAAACCACACCTGAAAAAAAAAAAACTTGTTGAAGTATGGGAGGCTGGGAGGCTAGGAGGCTGTGCCAAAAGTAGTGAGTTATCTAAGTTGTTTGTTCACAGACAATTACAGATTGAAACTCCTTGTTCTACTCTTTGCCCTGTTCTCACTACTGCATGTGACTAGTCTAAAGATAATTAATTAATTAATTAGAAAAGAAGTTTGAGAAAAGGGAGTTCATATGGAAAAGACCTAGAGGTTTTAGCTAACTGCATGGTATGGGCCAACAATATGCATTTATGGCCAAAAAAGCCAATGAAATCTCAGACTTAGCTGTTTGGATGGAGAGAGAAAATAGCCATGTGTATGCTACTTGATTAAGCACTTGCGAATCATTCTGTTCAGTTCTGGGACGTTGATACTTGTGACTTGATACATTGATATTTAGATCACAGACATTTTTTAAAAAGACCTGAGTCTGCTTTCCCATCCGTCCATTCAACAAATATCTGTTCGGTTTCAGGCGCTGTGCTACCCTTTGTAGGGATGCACTTGTTAATGAGTCATAATTCTTGTTCTTCTATGATCTTCTATGCTTGGTATGATAAGTTTTCTGGATTAGCAATCTGGAGCAGTGGGAATCGATTTGGGTATCTGGAGACCTTTGTTCTCACCCCAGCTTTGCTGTGTGACTGAGAGAAGGCAGAGAAAGAATTGCTGTAAATCTCTAATTACTTATCTATAAAACAAAGATGCAGAACTATTATTCCAGGTGTCACAAACCCCAAAGCCTATGGGGTTCTGGCATGTAACATAAGTGCATGAAGCAAGCAGATGTTATTATTTGTTTCATAATTACATTAAGTGCGCATTAAGCATATTATACTGTACTGCTCTTCCATAAAGAATTGTGTTTTCACTCCTACACTGTTGGTGGGAATGCAAGCTAGTTCAAATCAAACCCTGTGGAAAGCAGTTTGGAGATTTCTCAAAGAACTAAAATAGATTTACCATTTGATCCAGCAATCCCAGTGTTGGGTATGTAACTCAAAAGAGCATAAATCCTTCTGCCAAAAAGACACCTGCACTTGTATGCTTATTGTAACGCTATTCACAATAGCAAAAATCTGGAACCAACCTAGGTACCCATCCACAGTGAACTGGATAAAGAAAATACAGCACATACACCATTGCATACAATACAGCCATGAAAAAGAACAAAATCATGTCCTTTACAGCAACGTGGATAAAGTTGGAGACTACATCCTAAAAGGATTATCACAGAAACAGAAAACTGAATACCATATATTGTCACTTATACATGGAAGCTAAACACTGAATATAAACAGGTATAAGGATGACAACAACAGACACTGGGGACTTCCAAAGTGGGGAGGGAGGATAAAAGGTGTAAAACTACCTACTGGGTACCATGCCCACCACCTGGCTTTAATAAAATCCCAGCCTCATCATCACATAGTATACCTATAAAGCAAACCTGCACATGTATCCCTTGAATCTAAAAAACAAAACAAAACAAAAAACAGATTTAGATAACATAAAAAACAATTGTGTTCGCTCCCATTTTTTTCTTGAAATTCTCAGTCTTCTAGATCTCTCATTTGTTTTCTTACATTGATAGAGACATTGGTATAAGGGGTTTTAGTGGCACACAACAGAATCCACTACAGCTATGTTAAGCAGGAAAGAGATTTGTGAAAGAGATACTAAGTAGCACAGAAACTCCAGGAAAGTTGGGAAATCAGGCATGGAAGCTATGAGCCGGGGAGTCTCATCAGATGAAATACAAGATCCTCAGGCAAACTTGCATTTCAGTTGTAACATATTTGTGGTTAATCTGAATTTAAATTTTAACGGATTTCTGTTTTTTTGTTTGTTTTTAGAGACAGGGTTAAGGTAGCGTTGGTGAAACATCGTGCACAGTAGTTAAGAGTTGGACCCTGTGACCAGACCACTTGGATTTGCATCTCAGCTTGCCTGTATCTTTAACACCGTGCCTCAGTTTCCTCCCCTGTACAGTGTAGGTAATAGTTCTTACCTCAATAGGGTTTTGAAGAATGCATTTTTATATTTCCAATATGCTTCAAAGTTCTTTGTGTTTTGGCATAGAGCTCTTTCTACTTTCTTGGCAGGGTCTCCTGGAAAGAATTTATCTTCCTTGCCCCTTAATACTCAGCCTCGCCACCACAATTTACTTTGGAAAGCACCATGACTCAACTCATTATGTCCCGCGTTCTTGTTTATGTCAACAGAGGAAATTTATAAATGTATTTCACCAGCCAGGTGATCAAGGTCAACACTAGCAATGATAAGTCATGTTGATAGTATGATATGAGAAGTTAATATGATGTAATAAAGGCATTTATGGTCATCCTTCCCTGAACCCATAACCCCAGTCTAATCATGAGACAAACAATCAGACAAATCCCGTCTGAGGGACATTCTACAAAATACAACCGGTATCCCTCAAAACTGTCAAGGTTATTAAAACCAAGGAAAGGCTGAGAAACTATCACAGCCAAGAGGAGACTAAGGAGATAAGACACCTAAATGTAATGGCGGATCCTGGAACAGGAACAGGGCGGTAGGTAAAAACAAAGGAGATATGGATGAAGTGCAGTCTTTAGTTAATACTATTGAATCAGGCCAGGCACGGTGGCTCACACCTGTAATCCCAGCACTTTAGGAGGCTGAGGTGGGAGGATCACTGGAACCCAGGAGCTCAAGACCAGCCTAGGCAACATAGCAAGAGCTCATCTCTATAAAAAATTTAAAAACCAGCCAGGTGTGATGGCGTGCCCCTGTAGTCCTGGAAAGGCAGGGTAACTATCATAGTTTAGAGATAGATGAGTTTCTTGCGGACAGACATAGCTTAGATAATTTTAAAAACAGGTGATCAGTCATCTGGCTGGGTGCTGCCTTATCAGGACATAACTCTCTAGAACCAGAACCATTGGGGAATGGTGTTTTTCAGAAAAAAATTAATCAATAAATAAAACAATAACTTTTGCCATTATTTTGATATTTTCACAGGACACAAAGAAGCTCAGGAGTAAAAAAATAAGAGTAAAATCTTGTGACCAATAGATTGTAACACGCCAATGTAGTGGCCGAAAGTTCAATCCGGGAGACCACCAAGAGCCAATTCCAATGAAAGTTCAAGAGGGTCTTTATTTGCAAGCTTGAGCCTGGACCTCTGTCGACCACCGACGCCGCGGAGTACACCCAGAGGTCCTGACTTCCTTAAGCAGATACCTTTTATGCTTTTACACAAAGGGAGGAGGAGTTTGGGGGGAACTTTCCAGTCTTGTTACCATTTAATTGGGTAGTAACCTCTGGTTGTCAGCTCAATCGTGGAGGATTGGCTAGCTTGACTCGGGCTGACCTTGGCCCACTAGCTGGGGAAGTTGCAGAGACATTTGGAAACTTTAGGTGATTTTCCCCTGGCACCTGATTGGTTGTTGCTAAGGGGAAAGTGGGTCAAGGGAAGGGGTTAAGCTTGAACTAGAGCTCTGCAGTTTTTCCCATAACTGAAACTTTAAACAGCTACAGGTTATGTTTTAAAGCAGAAAACTGAAATGGCTGTGCTATTGTCCACAAGCCAATTACATATTTATTGGGTTATAGCATGCTCTTTTTTTTTTTTTTTGAGTTGGAGTCTCATTCTGTCGCCCAGACTGGAGTGCAGTGGCCGCTTCCGGCCACCGCAGCCTCGATCTGCTGGGCTCTGGCAATCCTTCCGCCTCAGCCTTCCAAGTAGCTGGAATTACAGGCATGCGCTACCACGCCCAGCTGATTTTTGATTTATTGTAGAGATGAGGTCTCGCTGCCCAGGCGGGTCTCGAACCCGCAGGCTCAGTCAATCTACTCACCTCGGCCTCCCAAAGGCGCAGGATTACAGGCTGAGCCACCGAGCCTGGCTTATAGCATGCTCTTAACCTAAGTTTATGGTATACTCTATTACGGTTCTCTCATCACGTAAATCTTAGTTTAAGAAATAAGGTGAGGCCGGGCTCAGTGGCTCAGCCTGTAATCCCAGCACTTTGGGAGGCCAAGGCAAGTGGATTGCCTGAACCTGCGAGTTCAAGACTCGCCCGGGCAACTTGGTGAGACCTCATCTCTACAATAAACCCAAAATTAGCCGGGCGTGGTAGCCTGCGCCTGCAGTTCTGGCTACTTGGAAGGCTGAGTCGGAAGGATCGCTGGAGCCCAGCAGGTCGAGGCTGCGGTGGCCGGGAGTGGTCACTGCACTCCAGTCTGGGCGATGGAGTGAGACTCCAACTCAAAAAAAAAGAGAAAGAAAAAAGTTGAGACTGGGTACGGTGGCTCATGCCTATAATCCCGGCACTTTGGGAGGTGGAGGGGAGAGGATTGCCTGAGCTCAGGGGTTCGAGACTAGCCTGAGACACTAGGAGAGACATTGTCTCTACAAAAAATTAGCCAGGTATGGTGGTGCATGCCTGTGATTCTAGCTACTTGGAAGGCTGAGGCAGAAGAATCACCTGAACCCAGCAGGTTGAGACTGCAGTGACTGTGAGCGTGCCATTACACTCCAGCCTGGGTGACAGAGTGAGACTTCGACTCAAAAAAAAAGAAAGAAAGAAAGGAATTGCTTAATCATCACGTGTGTGTGTGTGTGTGTGTGTGTGTGTGTGTGTGTGTGTGTGTGTTCACAACAGTTCAGGGTGTTCTTTCTCTTAAGGCACCCATGTTCTCTCTTGAACATGCCTTCTTTCTAATAAACTCTGTCTTAAACTTTGCCTTGGGCTTGCTCTGACATTCTTTTCTGTGGGGAGGAAAAATAACCCCAGAGCTACTACACTGCACCCCACCCGGCATCATCTCTGGTGCCCAACATGGGGTGCAAGAAGCTCAGCCATCACTGTAGACCCATGGATTTGTGAATATGGCCGTAGTTCCTCACTCTCCTCTTGGTCTCTGCTTCCACTTTCATTCCTCTTCCTTTTGGGGCCACCTAGGGACTCTCTTCCTTGTCAACCAGTTGCCCCCAGCTACTGGTCCTCTCCAACTGGAGGCTAGTGGAGGCTAAAAGGGTCTTGACCCTTGCATCATGCAGAATTGAGACAGGAGTGATCCTTGCTAAGAAGGCACAGAGGGGATAGAAAAAACCAAGCTTCATTCTAAGTAGCAACCAGAAGGGCTCTTTTCATCTATCATGCCTTGTGCATGCTTTTCTACCAGGAGGGAAGAGGAGAGGAAAGGATTTTTTTCTTTTTTTTAAACCTGAAATGGAGATGAAAGATTTTCTATTCTGTTTGAGGAGTCAAATTGTTCTTCTTTTCTTTTCTTTTTTTTCATGAACTTCCCCAGCTTTATTTCTATGGGTTTTCTTTTCTTTTCAAATAAATTTTTAATTTTAAATATGTGGGGTACAATTCAGGGTTAGGTATACAAATGTTCGTTATGCAGGTACCTTTGTTGATAAAGTATGCTCCCCTCCCCTGGCAGTATCCCACTACTGCCACTCCTGCCCCCACCCTCCCCTCGCAGTTTCCTACAACTGCCAATCCCTTTCTTATAGTATTACGATAATTGTTCAAGGTCCACTTATGAGTGAGAGCATGTGATACTTGGTTCTTTGTTTTTGTGATAGATCACTCAGTATTATAGCCTCTAAGTCCACCAAGTTCATAATATTGTCCTTTATGGCTGCATAATATTCCATCATTTATTTATCCAGTCCTCTTTCGATGGGCAGCATGGTTGGTTCCATACTTTTGCTATTGTAAATGATGTTGCAATAAACATGTATGTGTAAGGTGCCCATCTTTTTCTTTTTTTTTTTTTTTTTTTTTGTTGGAGTCTCACTCTGTTGCCCAGACTGGAGTGCAGTGGCCGCTCCCGGCCACCGCAGCCTCGACCTGCTGGGCTCCGGCGATCCTTCCGCCTCAGCCTTCCAAGTAGCCGGAATTACAGGCATGCGCTACCACGCCCGGCTGATTTTCTTATTTATTGTAGAGATGAGGTCTCGCTGTCCAGGCAGGTCTCGAACCCGCGGGCTCAGGTAATCCACTCACCTCAGCCTCCCAAAGGCGCGGGATTACAGGCTGAGCCACCGAGCCCGGCTGGTATCTTTTTCACAGAGTGATTTGAGTGCCTCCATTAGGGGGATTGCAGGGTCATATGGGAGGTCGATTTTTAGATCTTTTAGGACTCACCACACTGTTTTCCACAGAGGCTGTACTAGTTTACACTCCCGCCAACAGTGGAGAAGTGTTCCCCTTTTGCCACATCCTCTCCAGCATCTGTTGTTTTTTGAGTTATTGATGATGACTGTCCTGACTGGATAGGTGGTATCTCAGTGTGGTTTTAATTTTCATTTCTTTGATGACTAGCGAGGCTGAGCATTTTTTCATGTATCTGTTGGCTGCTCATATGTCTTCTTTTGAAAAGTAACTATTCATATCTTTTGCCCACTTTGTAATGGGGCTGCTTTTTTTTTTTCCTTTTGGCAATTTGAGTTCCTTATAGATCCTAGATGTTAGGCCTTTGTCATTTATACAGTTCCCAGTCTGTGGGCTGTTTCCCCACTCTCTCAATGGTTTTGTTAGCTTTGCAGAAGCTTGTCAGTTTAGTGGAGTTCCACTTGTCTATTTTATCTCTTATGGCATGGGCACTTGGGGTTTTGATCAGGAATTGGTTGCCAGTTTCAATCTCAATAAGGGTGTCTCCTGCGTTTTCTAAAGTTCTTATAGTTTGAGGTTTTACATTTAGATCTTTGATCCATTTAGAGTTGATTTTTGTGTATGGTGTTAGGTAGGGGTCTTGTTTTTTTATCTTTTGCATGTGGTCAGTCAGTTTTCCCTGCACCATTTACTGAATAGGTTCTCCTCTCCCCAGCTGGTGGTGGAGGTTTTGTCGAAGATGAATTGGTTGTGAAATTGAAATTTTGCTTCTATGATCGCTATCCTGTTCTACTGGTCTATATGCCTTTTCTTGTACCAGTACTAGGCTGTTTTGATTATTGTAGCTTTATAATAAAGCTTAAAGTCTGGGAGCATGATGCCTCCTGCTTTGTTTCTTTGTTGAGAATTGCTTTGGCTATTCATGATCATTTATGTTTCCATATGAATTTCTGTACTGTCATTTCCAGGTCTGAGAAGAATGCTGCTGGTAATTTAACGGGTATTGCATTAAATCTGTAGATTGCCTTGGATAGGGTGGGCATCTTAACAATGTTGATTCTTCCAGTCCATGAGCATGGAATATTTTTCCATTTGTTTGTGTCATCTTTGATTTCTTTGATAAATGTTTTGTAGTTTTCACTGTAAAGGTCTTTGACATCTCTGCTTAGGAAGATGCCAAGGTATTTCATTTTTGTGTGCGACTACTGTAAATGGGATTGTGCTTTTTTTTTTTAGTTGGAGTCTCACTCTGTCGCCCAGACTGAAGTGCAGTGGCCGCTCCCAGCCACTGCAGCCTCAACCTGCTGGGCTCCGGAGATCCTTCCACCTCAGCCTTCCAAGTAGCTGGAGCTACAGATGCGTGCTACCACGCCCGGCTAATTTTTTGATTTATTGTAGAGATGAGGTCTCGTCAAGTTGCCCAGGCGGGTCTCAAACCCGTGGGCTCAGGCAATTCACTCACCTCAGCCTCCCAAGGCGCGGGATTACAGGCTGAGCTACCGAGCCCGGCTTTTTTTTTTTTTTTTTTTTTTAATTGGAGTCTCATTCTGTTGCACAGGCTGAAGTGCAGTGGCATGCTCATGGTTACCACAGCCCCTCCCTGCTGGGTTCAGGTGATCCTTCCACCTCAGCCTTCCAGGTAACTAGAACTACAGGCATGTGCCACTACACCTGGCTAATTTTTCTTGATTTATTGTAGAGATGAGGTCTTGCCAAGTTGCCCAGGCTGGTCTCAAACTGGTGGGCAGTCCTCTCACCTCGGCCTCCCAAAGTGCTGGGATTATAGTCATGAGCCATTGCACCCAGCCTTGGATTGTGCTTTTTATTTGGGTTTCTGTTTGTTTTTTGTTGGTGTATAGGAATGCAACCAACTTTTGCACTTTTATTTTATACCCTGTGACTTTGCTAAAGTCCTTAATCAGTACAAGGAGGTTTTTGACAGATTCTCTTGGGTTTTTGAAATATAGAATCATGTCATCTGCAAAGAGGGATAACTTAGCTTCCTCTTTTCCTATTTGGATACCTCTGATTTCCTTCTCTCGTCTGATTGCTCTAGCTAGGACTTCCAATACTATGTTGAACAGGAGGGGTAAGAGTGGGCATCGTTGTCTTGTTCCAGTTTTCAGGGGAAATGGTTCCAATTTCTGTCTGCTTAGCAGTATGTTAGCTGTGGGTTTCTCATAGATGGCTGTTACTATTTTGAGGTATGTTCCATCTATGCCTAGATGTTCGAGGGTTTTTATCAAGAAGGGGTGCTGGATTTTATCAAAAGCTTTTTCCACGTCTATTGGTATAATCATGTGGTTTTTGTCTTTACATCTGTTGATGTATTTAATTACATTTATGGTCTTGTGGATGTTGAACCAGCCCTGTATCCCGGGGATAAAGCTTACTTCGTCACGGTGGAGGATTTTTGAGATGTGTTGTTGGATCCGGTTTGCTAGAATCTTGTTGAGAATTTTAACATCTATGTTCATCAAGGCTGTTGGCCTGTAGTTCTCTTTCTTTGTTGGATCTTTACCCAGTTTGGGTATCAATGTGATTCTAGCTTCATAAAGTGATATGAGGAGTTCCATCTTTCTCGACTGCTTGGAATACTTTCAGTAGAATTGGTATCAGCTCCTCCTTGTATGTTTTGTAGAAGTCTGTTGGAAAGCCAACTGGTCCAGGGCTTTTTTTGATAGAAAGTTTTCTTATGACATAGTCAATTTCCTGGGTTGTTATTGGTCTGTTTAGGGTCTTGATTTCTTCTTGTTTCAACCTGGGGAGGTTGTGTGAAGTAAGAAAGTCCTCCATTTCATTTAGGTTTTTGAGTGTTTCCATGCAGGTGTACCTAGTAATCTCTGATAACCTTTTTTATTTATTTGGGGTCAGTTGTGACCTCAACTTTTGCATTTCTGATTGTGTGTTTTTTATTTTTCTTGAGTTGGAGTCTCACTCCATTGCCCAGGCTGGAGTGCAGTAGCATACTCATGACCACCCCAGCGTCGGCTTGCTGGGCTCCAGCAATCCTTCCGCCTCAGTCTTCCAAGTAGCCAGAACTACAGGTGCATTCTACCATGCCAAGCTAATTTCTGATTTATTGTAGAGACGAGGTCTCGTCAAGTTGCCCGGGCTGGTCTTGAACCCATGGGCTCAGGCAATCCACTCACCTCAGCCTCCCAAAGTGCCGGGATTACAGGCTGAACCACCAAGCCTGGCCTCCGATCGTGTTTATTTGGGCTTTTTCTTGGTTAGTCTAGCTAGGCGTCTATCAATCTTGTTTATCCTTTCAAAAAACTAGCTTTTTTTTTTTTAATTTTTCGTATTATATTTTTGTCTTCTATGTCCTGAATTTGGGCTTTTATTTTGGTGATCTGGATTCTTCTGCTGAAGTTAAAGTTTTGGTAGTCTTGCTTTTTCAGCTTCCTTGGGTGATTTGTTAGGTTGTTGACTTTTGATCTTTCCATTTTCTTCGTGTTTGTAAAGATATGAATTCCCCTCTTATTTCTGCTTTCATGGCATCCCAGAGATTTTGGTAAGATATTTCTTTGTTTTCACTTGTTTCCAGGTCAATCTTTTAATCTCTGTTTTGATTTCCATGTTGACCCAGGAGTTGTTTAGTATAATGCTGTTTAGTATCCATGTCTCTGTGGGTTGTGGGGGAACTTTGTTGGTGTTGATATTTATTTTTATTCCACTGAGGTCTGAGAAGGTGCATGGCAGTAGTTCACTCTTATAAAATTTGTTTACGCTTGTTTTATGGCCGAGGATGTGGTTGATCTTAGAGTACATTCCATGTGGTGATAAGTATAATGTATATTCCGTGGTTGTTGGGTGGAATGTTCTGTGGGTATCAATTAAGTCCATTTGGTCAAGTGTCACGCTGAGGTTCTGGATATCCTTGTTAACTTTTTGTCTAGGGTTGTTAGTGGGGTGTTTAAATCCCCAGCTATGACAGTGTTAGAGTCAATATTTTTTTTTAGTTTACCTAGAAGCAGCTTCATGAAAGTTGATGCTTCCATGTTGGGTGCATATATGTTTAGGATGGATATTTCTTGTTGATGGATTGAACCTTTTATCATTATGTAGTGACCTGTATCTTTTAAAATTTTTGATAGCTTAAAGGGTATTTTGTCTGATATTAAGATCACAACTACTGCTTTCTTTTGTGTTCTGCTCACCTGAAATTTTGTTTCCCATCCTTTTACTTTGAGTCTGTGAATGTCCTTTCTGATGAGATGAGTCTCTTGGAGACAGTATATTATTGCCTCATGATATTTTATCCATTTTGTCATTCTATGTCTTTTCAGTGGTGCGTTTAGTCAATTCACACAGGCCAATTATAGAAAGGTGAGCGTTCATCCCTGTCATGATGTTCTTATAGAGTTTGTTGTTGTTGCCACTGTTGGTTTGTTTGTTGTCTTTCTTTTGATTTTTGGGTTGATTCATATGTGTTTTCAATCTTTTTCCGGCATTCTTGAGAAGGGCATTGACATTCTTTTTTTCCTTTCTTCTGTGTCTAATACTTTCTTAAGTGTTTCTTCTAGAGCTGGTCTAGAGGCAGTGTAAATTCTTAGGGATTGAATGTCTGGGAAGGATTCTAATTCTCCATTGCTGATGAAACTTAGCTTAGCTGGGTAGGTAATTCTTGGTGAAATTGGTTATCTTTGAGAACTTTGAAGATTGGGCTCCAATATCTCCTAGCCTGAAGTGTTTCTGTAGATAAGTCTGCTGCTATTCTAATTGGTCTTCTCCAGTAGGTAGTCTGACCTTTCTCTTGCTGCCTTTAGGATTTTTTTCTTTTTTTTTTCTTTTTTTTTTTTTAAGAAAGAAGGAGGAAGAAGGAGATAAAGGGAGAAGAAGGAGAAGGAGAAGAAAGATGAAGGAGGAAGAAGGAGATAAAGGGAGAAGGAGGAGAAGAAGAAGAAGAAAGAAGGAGGAAGAAGGAGATAAAGGGAGAAGAAGGAGAAGAAGAAGGAGAAGGAGAAGAAGGAGGAAGAAGGGGATAAAGGGAGAAGGAGGAGGAGAAGAAGAAGAGAAAAAGAGGAGGGAAAGAAGAGAAAGAGGAGAAGAAAAAGAAAGAGGAAGAGAAAGAAGAAGAAAAAGAAAAGAGGAAGAAGAAGAGGAAGAGGAGAAGAAGAGAACGAGGAGAAGAAAAAGAAAGAGGAGGAGAAGGATTTTTTCTTTTATGCCTACTTTGTATAGGCGAATTACTATGTGTCTAGAAGTTGGTCTTCTCATTTGTTGTCTTGCAGGGGTTCTCTGACTTTCTTGTGTTTGTATGGTCACGTCACTATTGAGATGAGGGAAGTTTTCTCGAATAATTTCATGGAATGTTTGTTCCAGGGTGATGTCTGTCTCTCTATCTGCCTCAGGGATTCCAATTAATCCTAGGTTCAGCCTCTTGAAATAATTGCTTATCTCTTGGAGGTTTTGTTCTTTTTTCTTAAACTTCTTTTCTATATTTTTAACGGTTTGGGTTAGTTCCATATTTTGGTCCTCGAGCTCTGATATTATTTTTTCTGCTTGATTAATTCTGTTTTCCATGCTTATCATGTTTATTTCATTCACTGTATTCTTTATTGCTGTTATCTCAGTTATCAACTCCATTCTTTCCTCTTGTCTCTCCTCATTTCTATTTGTTCTCTCTATTAATACTTGATCTCTGGGTTTGTGGCTTGAGACCAGTCATTTTGGGGCTCTTCATTGTTTGAGTGCTGAAGTATTCTCAGTGACTAACCTCCCAGGGGTCTGTGTGAGACTCATATGCTTCCTTTGGTTTTTCTTCATTTGTGTAGGTTTTTCTCCCCACCCCCTTTTTTTTTTTTGAGTTGGAGTCTCACTCTGTCGCCCAGACTGGAGAGCAGTGACGCTCCCGGCCACCGCAGCCTCGACCTGCTGGGCTCCGGCGATCCTTCCGCCTCTGCCTTCCGAGTAGCCAGAATTACAGGCATGTGCTACCACGCCCGGCTGATTTTTTGGTTTATTGTAGAGATGAGGTCTCACTGCCCAGGCGGGTCTCGAACCCGCGGGCTCAGGCAATCCACTCACCTCAGCCTCCCAAAGGCGTGGGATTACAGGCTGAGCCACCGAGCCCGGCTTCCCACCCCCTTTTTTAACCTCTTCTTTAATTCTATTGTTCAGTGATGGGGGGATAGCTTTTATTTCTGTTTGCTCAATCTCCTATTCTTCCTTATGTAGATTATCTGATTTTGTTTAATTCTGAAGCTGGATAGGGGGTGGAGCCTGTGCTTTTTGCAGTTTTGAGATTTAATTAAGGGGGGAGCTGTGATTCAGAAGCTATCTGCAGATCCCAGTATTCACTGTCATGTGTGTGGGCCCCTGGAACCCACTTCCCACTGCCTTACAATCTGTCTATGCAGTGGGGGTGTCTGTTTGCCACCTGAAAGCAAAATGAGAAAAGAAAGGGGAAAAGAATGGAAAAAGGAATGAGGAAGATGAAAGGAAGGTGGAGAGAGAGAAGAAGAAGAGGGAAAATAGGTGTACCAATTAACAAATAAACAGAAAGACAAACAAAGACAGGAAAAAAAAAGACAAAAACATACAGACAACTATACAAACAAAAAACTCCCTGTTGTGTACTCCTCAAAAATACCTATACATAAACAGAAGACCTTAAAAAAAGACCTCTTTAAAATAACAGAAACAAAGCAAGGACAAAAGTGTAAACAAAAACAGAAAAAGAGAAGAAAAAAGCTAAAATTAAAACAGAAAACAAAAGGAAAAAAAACCTCTCTCTGTGGCTCCAGGTTCCTTACAGGCCACCACCTTAAGGAGAGGATCTGGTGTCCAGTCCCTCCTCTCTGCTCTCAGCGCAGACTGACAGGGCTACTTTCAGCATGGGTCAGATACCCCATGGACTACTGTGGGAGGAGAATGGATCAGATCTGGACTACTCACCCTGCTTGCTGCGGCTGCTGCTGTCAAGTCTCCCACTCAGTTCTGACGGGTCTGTGTCTGTTCCAGCATGGGGAAGGGGCGTCTGTCCCCCTGAGTCTGATGAGAAGATAGCCTCTGGGTCCCAAGATGGAGGCTGAGTGGAACTGGGGCGGGGGGCATTGCAGGTCTCTGCCTGGTCCCAGGACTGAGAAGATGGCAACCGTTGGCATCTCGCACCAGCATTGGAGCTTTAATCCAGATTTCCATGACCTGCCTCCTCCTGCTTATGCCTGGCCTGCTACTGCAGGTGATGGCATGGGCCGGGTGCCAGGTGGTGAGGGGCAGCTGTTCTCTGTTGCTTCCTCTCAAGGGAGCCTCAAGAATGGCAGAGGATCCTGGGTGCCTGGATCCTCAATCTCAGGATGGTGGTGGGTTGCAGTCACCTCTGGAGGAGAACCCCAGGTACATGAACCAGAGTCTCCCCTCGGATGGACTTTCACCCCCGGCACACACCCACTCACGCAGGGAGTCTTTATGGACATTCGCTTTTGCAGAGATTCTCACAGTCCAACCTGTCCCCTCGTCATCTTACCCGGAAACTGTTCTTATCTGCAAATGCTGACAGCTGGGTTATTTGGAAGTGAGTTTGTCTCTAAACTTTTGAGCCTTCTATAAGACAGATTACAACGGACTATTTGTCTTTGTAAAACTGTTGGGGGTTTTAACCATTTAAACTCCGAGAATGTCTGTGAGAACTTTTTTATGGTTATGTTTCATTTAGTAAAATGCCCAGGTGAACAGACATAGCCACAAACACAGAACAATGCTATCAGAAAGACCATAGAAAAATTGGAGTTTCTTAGATGTAAGCATAGATTTATTTATTTATTTATTTATTTATTTATTTATTTATTTATTTATTTTTGAGTTGGAGTCTCACTCTGTTGCCCAGACTGGAGTGCAGTGGCCTCTCCCGGCCACTGCAGCCTCGACCTGCTGGGCTCTGACGATCCTTCCGCCTCAGCCGTCTGAGTAGCTGGAACTACAGGTGTGCGCTACCAGCCCGGCTCATTTTTGATTTATTGTAGAGATGAGGTCTCACCAAGTTGCCCAGGCGGGTCTCGAACCCGCGGGCTCAGGCAATCCACTCATCTCAACCTCCCAAAGGCGCGGGATGTAATTACAGGCTAAGCCACCGAGCACGGCTAGCATAGATATTTTTGAACCACTCCTCTGGTTAAGGGATCTTGCAAACTTACAGGAAAAGTCTACCTATGCCATTCTAATTCACTTTTCAAACAGGAATTCTGGGAACTATATACTGCAGAAAACTATTATGAGGCTCATATTCAAACCTTACATCCTACAATTTTACCATACTAAAGGGACATAAAGCTTACACCTAGCATCAGAAGCAAATTGCTCTTTTGGAAAAGGATGAACCCCCTTTTTTAACATTATTGCTAGATGACACCAGTTTATTATGTGTGGTTTGCTGAGAGCTTTTTTGGAGAAGGAAGTCCAGTCATTTTATTGCACCTGGCTAACTTCTTCCACTGGGCAGATGAAGCCTTGATACTGGGTGCTGTTTGTGTGGTGTGTAAGGCATGGGAACTGGCCACTCCCATCTGTTTGCCCACACCTCATGACTTCTCCGAAAACCCTGTGCCATCCTTTGTTTTGTGTCCTCTGGCACCTCTTAAAATACAATTCAGTGATATGTAGGCTCCACCTGCTAACAACTGGAAATGGGTGAGAACAGACCATTTAACTAAATTCAATTTTCTTGAATTTTAAAATGCTTTGAATACAAAGGTGATCACCCATCCAAATGGCCTGTTCACTCCAAAGCTTATGCATTAGACCATTTCAATTTTTAATTTTTAAAATTATTATTATTACTTTTTATAATAGAGATGAGGTCTTGCTATGCTGCCCAGGTTGGTCTCAAACTCCTGTGCTTAAGCAATCCGCCCACCTTGGCCTCCCAAAGTGTTGAGATTACAGACATGAGCCACCATGCCCAACCCATTAGACCATTTCAAACAGCATTGTTAGAAAGCTTCTGATTAGACCTCCTTGGTACAAAGAATTATTCATGGGTAAAAACAACAGAGAGATGCTGGGTGCAGTGGTTCACACCCATAATGCCAGCACTTTGGGAGGCCAAGGTGAGAGGATTGCCTGAGCCCATGGGTTTGAAACCAGTCTGGGCAACATGGCGAGACCTTATCTCTAAAATAAATCAGGAAAAGTTATCTGGGCATGGGGCACGTGCCTGTGGTTCTAGCTACTTGGAATGCTGAGGCAGAAGAATCGCCTGAGCCCAGCAGGTCGAGGCTGTGGTGGCCGTGAGCGTGCCACTGCACTCCAGCCTGGGTGACAGAGTGAGACTCCAACAAAAAAAAAAAAAAAGAAAGATACAACCAAAAGTTTTAGTTCAAAACCTCTAGTCACAAAATACTAAATCAGAGGCCCAGGGATGCCTGATTATGGTTCTTATCTTTTTCAGAATTTTCTTTTGAGGAACACAAACAGGTTTAGTTTTCATTCCATATCTATTCACTCAAGAGTTCAAAGGCAAATTCAGAACTTTTTCTTCAAAAGTGCAAACAGGAACAAGGATAACATTTAATCTATACCCTTAGATTCTCCATTAGGTCACATTTTAAAGAACTGGGAGGATTTTAGATTAGACAGTTTAAAACAAAAGAGGTTACTATTTTATTTTATTTATTTTATTTTTGAGTTGGAGTCTCACTCTGTCACCCAGACTGGAGTGCAGTGGCTGCTCCCGGCCACCGCAGCCTCGACCTGCTGGGCTCCGGCGATCCTTCTGCCTCAGCTACCATGCTCAGCTAATTTTTGATTTATTGTAGAGATGAGGTCTCGCCAAGTTGCCCGGGCAGGTCTCGAACCTGCGGGCTCAGGCAATCCACTCACCTCAGCCTCCCAAGGTGTGGCATTACAGGCTGAGCCACCGAGCCCGGCTGAGGTTAATATTTTAATGTGATGAGACCTGTCCTTTATGTGAACTAACAAAAGACTTCAGGAATGCTGAAAAAGTCACCCAAGCACAGAGCTAGGTATCAGCCGGGGTCCATTGCAGTCCCACTAACTTCAGACTTCTAGGTGGTCCTGATGAGTTTCTGCTAAGCCTGAGAGCTCCTGCTCTAGGGTAATCGTCCTGGCTTATTCTGAGATGGTTTTCACTTCCTAAAAAAATGTTTGGGATTCAAAAATTTCATTCTTTAGTCTATTCTAACGGGCCTTCTCCTTTGCCTTTTCCCCTCTCCCCAGGAAAAAAACTTTAAAAAAGGGAATAAATCCTCTAAAAGAGAGGGAAGATGAAAAAATGACCCCCTTGAGCAGCCCAGCTGGTTTTATGTTTAAGAGAAGACATACTAGGTTTTTAAAAATTCTAACTGGTTAGATATTAAGGCCTGTTTTTGTACACTTTTCTAAATGAATGGAGAAATTTCAACAAGGAAAATTCAAAACTCAGATGGTTCACCTGCAATTATAGGGATTTAAATAGTCTTCTAAAGATCTCTATTTCTCTCTTTTTCTGCCTGCTTTGAACCTACTGTTTACTAAGCTACTGATGTTGAAATAAAACTCATTGTTTCAAGGTTACTTGGATATTTTGTTTTCCTTAAACAGTTCAGCTAGTTCTACCTAATGTGTGAACATTGCAAACTCATTTGAAATGAAAAAAAAGAGATAATAATTTTGTGTAACAAAGGATTTTGTGTGATAAATTTTTGTTCTAAAGTAAAAGGGCTGGTTATTGTAAAAAAAAGAAAGTATAGAGCAAAATAAATAAATAAATAAATAAATAAAAAGGCCATACATGTCATAGATGGTCTAAGTCCTGATAAAGTTTGTAAAAAGAAATTTGTAAAAAGAATTTTATGTATAATCAAAGTTGCTAAAGGGGATTATTTAGCTATTTTAATAATTTAAACATTAATTATGGGCCAAAATGCCATTATTTCTAAATAACAATATTTTCTTAGAACGCTCATCTGCCCTTTAATAAAAATTGTAAAGGGCTAAAAAAGGGTTTATTAAAATATTACCTTGCAGTCAAACTAGTTGAAATTACATAGATTTGTTTTTAATGCTTTATTGAAAACAGCTTTAATGTTACTAGTAGACTCATGCAAAGATAAATTTTGTTTTCTCTTTAAACAATATTTTTTAGTAATTTCAAGAGATAATAAACGGTTTTTGTTTACTTTGGAAGCTTTAAAAAAAGGAGAAAGAAATAGATTCAGCTGGCCACATGCTTTCTTAGTCCTTATTGTTTAAAAAAATGGATCTAGCTGGGCTCGGTGGCTCAGCCTGTAATCCCACGCTTTGGGAGGCTGAGGTGAGTGGGATTGCCTGAACCTGCGAGTTCGAGACCCACCTGGGCAACTTGGCGAGACCTCATCTCTACAATAAAAATCAAACCATTAGCCGGGCATGGTAGCGCACACCTGTAGTTCCAGCTACTTGGAAGGTTGAGGCGGAAGGATCGCCGGAGCCCAGCAGGTCGAGGCTGCGGTGGCCAGGAGCGTGCCACTGCACTCCAGTCTGGGCGACAGAGTGAGACTTCAACTCAAAAAAAAGAAGAAAAAAAGGCAAGATTTTTGCTTTTCAAATTTTTAAATAATCATTTTGACTAAATGCATATTTTACAGTGCCCTTTGATCCTGTGTTACAATATCATGCTTTAAAATCTTTGATATTTGACAAACTTTTCCGTGTCAAAATTTCAGGTTCTCAATTTAGTCTTTCTGACCTTTAATTTTTTTTTATATTAAGTTTCCCTAAAGTCCAAGAAAACACTTGATTCATTTGGTATGTTAAAATCACACAGAAAACATTGTCAAACATAAAAGAGTGTTTAATTTTCTTTCTTTCTTTCTTTTTTGGTGGAGCTGCCAGGGAGTGAACCCAGGGCTTCATACATGCGAAGTAACTTTCCTTAAGTTATATTTATGTGTGTATTGACATGTATTCCAAGATTATATGACATTTTAATAATTCTGATATACTTTGGTATGTTATCTGTAGTAATAATTGTTATGTTAAGTTGTATGCCACAGAAATAACCAAATTTCTTGCCAATTGTGTCTTTCACAATGACTGTCTTAAGACTTTTGTCACCTACAATTATTGATTTGCTTTAATCCTTTATTTCATTTCATTTCATTTCATTTTTTGAGATAAGGTCTTGCTATGTTGTCCAGACTGGTCTCAGCTCCTGGACTCAAGCAATTCACCCACCTTAGCCTTCCAAAGTGTTGAGATTACAGGCATGAGCCACCATGCTCAGCCCATTAATCCTTTATTTTTTTGAATCTATAATAAACTAAAAGACTCTGACAGGTGCTTTTCAGTGTCAGTTTCTAACAACTCTGGAGATTATGCCATGGGACTAGGAAAAACAGCAACAACAAAAATTCCAGGACTCTTATTAGAGAACTTATATACTCATGAGGATAAAGCAAGAGTTAATAAATTAAGTTAATTAAGTGGAATGAAAAAAAAACAGAAAAATTTAATGACCTTTTTGTTTGAAGTATTGCTGCTTCTTTTTGTTATTTATTTATTTTTTTGAGTTGGAGTCTCACTCTTGTCACCTGGCTGGAGTGCGGTGCCATGCTCACGGCCACTGCAGCCTTGACCTGTTAGGCTTAGGCGATCCTTCTGCCTCAGCCTTCCAAGTAGCTGGAACTACAGGTGTATGCCATCATGCGTGGCTAATTTTTTTGTGATTTATTGTAGTAGAGACGAGGTCTCACCAAGTTGTTCAGACTGGTCTCGAAGCCCTGGAATCACTCAATCCTCTTGCCTCAGCCTCCCAAAGTGCTGGGATTACAGGCTGAGCCACCATGCCCGGCCTGCTGTATTTTTCAGAGTCAAGAATACCTTTTTCTTTCAGCTATTTGCAGCTTTTGACAAATGAGTAAAGCATGCTCTTGTGAGCAATATTTAAAACATATATCTTTCTCTCTATTTTATTTCTCCAAAAATTTAAAAGCTATTGTGAGGATTGATTTATAACAATGTGGTTATTTGCATAAATTCAATAAAAATCTGTTTTCATGTATGACAATGTGATTGAAAATACTGATCATTTTACCAAGATTTTGGTTGAAATGACATTTCAAAGCAAACTTCTTTGAGAAATTAAGATTAAAATCTATAAAGAGCCAATAGAAAAGCCCTTATAGACCTGTCTGGTAACTTTTCAACTCTGCAGTGCTTCTAACCTGTGGTAGATTAAAAAAATTTGCTTACTAACAGGCCTAAGAACCCCAAGTTACTTAAAACCTCAAAAACAAGAATTCATCCAATTCACATAGATATTTACAGACAAAATCTTGGCTCAAAAACTTTTCGAAGATCTGATCTAAAAATTCCTTATGAAAAGATTTCCAACAAAGTCAATTTAAAAAGAATCTGTATAATAAATAATTATTCTTACTATATGCAATTGAGCTATGTATCTATATATAATAAGTTTAAAACTTATTTTACAAATAAAGTGGTTCTACTATAATTTTTCTTTAATAAAAATGAAAGGCTGGAGAGAAAATATTGTATTTCAAAGGAAAATATAATACAACTCTTTTAAATTATCTTCTTAATTATTTTTAGGTTTTTGTTATTTTCTACAATTCAAACTACATCTTGAAGTCTTTCCTGGCTATAACTCTCCAGACAAACATTTTCAAATTTTCTTGAAAATTTCAGATTTTTAAATTTGAAATCACTAGAAATTAAAACCATACTTATCTTAAAACTCTGTAAATGAAAACAACCTCCATGCCTGCCTACTAATATATGAACCTCACAAAAAGTTCACTTAAGTGCTTGGCTCAATCTATAGTCCAAAAGTATTGACCAGATCGCCATTGTAATCTGAGGATACATCCGAAACTCTAAAAACTAATTTATAAGTGAGTCTAGGCATTAACCCTTATTTTTCTTCTGTCTCCATAAAAATGTCTCTTATTAAAGATCTGTTTACCTACATAATCTATAAAGACCTAAACCACCTACGATGCCACCTTCAAAAATACACAACTATTTAATGAGACTAACACAAGTGAAATGCTTTCCTTTGCTACTCAGCTTTTAACTCAGTTTTTCTCTTTCACAACCACCAATTTAGCTTTTTTTTTTTTTTTTTGAGTTGGAGTCTCACTCTGTCGCCCAGATTGGAGTGCAGTGGCCACTCCCAGCCACCGCAGCCTCGACCTGCTGGGCTCCGGCGATCCTTCCGCCTCAGCCTTCCGAGTAGCCAGAATTACAGGCATGTGCTACCACGCCAGATTTTTTGATTTATTGTAGAGATGAGGTCTCGCTGCCCAGGCGGGTCTCGAACCCGCAGGCTCAGGCAGTCCACTCACCTCAGCCTCCCAAAGGTGCGGGATTACAGGCTGAGCCACCGAGCCCGGCTCCAATTTAGCTTTTAATATGTGAAAACTTTCATGGACTTACTCCACCTATGCAAATGGTACTGAACAAGTTAAAGAAGATTTTTAAAAAAACATTCATGATGCGGCTAGGTAGCTCTATGGTTTTAGAAAAAGAACCCTTGCTATAAAATTTATTTGGGACACTATTAAGAACTCTATGCCTTCTTTTGCTCAGATGATTCCTTGTATTGGATCTATTGTAATGATTAGAATCCTGCTGAGTTTTGATTCATGTCTCTTTAACTGTCTGTTTAAATTTGTTTCTTCCAGAATCAAACAATCTTATGCCCACATGATGGTCATACAAGAATTCCAACTGGTGCCTGCAATCAAACCCTCATTGAGACCAACCTAGATGCTTTACATCAAATAGAAAAAGATTTTCAATCTCAGGTTAGGCAGGCCTGCATCCCTCATCAACTTTTAAAAAAGACAGACCGTCTTCCCTCTGTACCCCTTATGATTATGGGATCAAAATCTCATAGGGAGGAAGTTGAGGAGGTTAAGTAGCATAGCTGAGAAATAGATAGATGGGTTTCGTGCAGACAGGCATAGCTTAGATAATTAAAAAACCAGGTGGTCAGGCAGCCAGCTGGGTGCTGTCTTATCAAGGCATAAATTCCTGGAACCAGAGTCACTGGGGGATGGAGTTTTCAGAAAAAAATTAACAATACAATAAATTTTACCATTATTTTGAGATTTTCCCAAAACACAAGCTCAGAAGTAGACAATAAGAATAAAAACTTATGATCAATAGATTGTAACCCACCATGTAACACACATCTTAGTTTAAGAAATAAGTTGCTTAATCATTGCTAAACATATATGTATATATAAATATAAATAAGCACATCGTTAACAACAGGTTGGGTGTCCTTTCTCTTTTTTTTTTTTTTTTTTTTTGAGTCAGAGTCTTACTCTGTTGCCCAGGCTGGAGTGCAGAGGCATGCTCGTAGCCACCACAGTCTCGATCTGCTGAGCTCAAGGGATCCTTCCACTTCAGCCTTCCAAGTAGCTGGAACTAATGCGTGTGCCACCATGCCTAGCTAATTTTTAAATTTATTGTAGAGATGAGGTCTCACCATGTTGCCAAAACTGATCGCAAGCCTGTGGGCTTAAACCATCCCCTCACCTCTGCCTCCTAAAGTGCTGGGAATATAGGCATGAGCCTCTGTGCCCAGCAGGTGTCCTTTCCCTTAAGGCACTCATGTTCTCTCTTGAATGTGTCTTTTTTTGGATAAACTCTGTCTTAAACTATGCTTTGGACCTGTTCTGAAATTCTTTTCTATGATGAGGTAAAAAAAAACCCCACAGAACAACTACACTGCACCCGTCCCAGCATCACCAGCTATGTGGGAGGCTGAGGTGGAAGGATCACTTGAGCCCAGGAGGTCAAGGCTGCACTGAGCCATGACTGGAACACTGCACTCCAGCCTAGGTGACAGAGTGAAACCCCGACTCAGCAATAATAATAATAATAATAAATAATAATAATAAAAAACCAATATCAGTTCATTAATGATGACAAATGTGCCACACTAATGTAAGTTATTAATAAATAGGGTAAACTGGGTGTGAAGTTTAGAAATTCTACATCTTTGCAATTTTGTTATAATCTAAAACTCTTCTAAAATAGAAAGCTTATTTAAATGTATTTCAGTGTTTTAAAATTTCTTATAATGGTAGTAATAACTTTCTTCCAAAGCTCTTTGTTAGCGGTAAAGAAAAGTGTAAGGGTTATCATAATTTCTTTTTATTGTATTCCTGAGAATGTTTAACTTAAACATACAATATGGTGACCCTTTACGAACTGTCATCATTATCAAGATTTCAAATGACATGTGCTGACTTTTCTAAACAACTGAATCAAAATTGCAATTCTTCTTTTTTTTTGAGTTAGAGTCTCACTTTTTTGCTTAGGCTGGAGTGCAGTGGCACACCCATGGTCACCGCAGCCTCGAACCGCTGGGTTCAGGCGATCCTTCCACCTCTGCCCTCCAAGTAGCTGAAACCATAGACATGCACCGCCACATGTGGCTAATTTTTTGGTTTATGTAGACACGAAGTCTCGCCAAGTTGCCCAGGCTGGTCTCAAACCCGTGGGCTCAGGCAATCCTCTCGCCTCTGTCTCCCAAAGTGTTGGGATTACAGGAGTGAGCCACTATGCCTGACTGCAATTATTCTTCACTTGATCTTAGCCAAAAGGCCGAGAAGCGATGCAATTATTCTTTATGTTATCTGGATGACTCCCTTAACTCTTAGCTTGACATTTTAAGATCAAGGAGTAATCAGAAAGTGGCACAAAAGTGCTGCTCAGTACATAAAAATCTTTCCAATTTAGGTTGCAAAGCCAATTAATCATTCTGAGAAATAAGGATGAGATGGGTGTGGTGGCTTATGCCTGTAATCCCAATGCTTTGGTAAACTGAGGAGGGAGGAATGCTTGAGGCCAGGAGTTCATGATCAGATTAGGCAACAGAAAATCTCATCTCTATAACATTTTTTTAAAAAATTAGCCTGGCGTGGTAGTGTGCACCTGTAATCCCAGCTACTTAGGAGGCTGAGGCAGTAGGATCCCTTTCACCCAGGAGGCTGAGTCTATAGTGAGTTATGATCATGCCACTACACTCCAGTCTACATGAGAGAGCCAGACCTCGTCTCAAAAAAAAAAAAAGATAAATTTTAAAAATATCATTTATACCTCTTAGTATCCTGCATTTATTTAATTGGGCCCCCATGGTCAGAAATGGCAGCAATTTTGAACTTTGAACTCATTGTCTACTGGCTAAAAGCACGCATGCTTCCAGGAAATTCCGCTTTCCACCTATCAGAATGACAAAAATTAAAAGCTGGAAAAACCAGGCTAATGTAGGGAGAAGCATAAAGCGCTCTATACCACTGATGAGAGTGTTAACTGGGGGAGCCTTCTCGGAAAGCAGTTTGGCAGTGGCTCTCCGACTGTTCAATACCCAACCCTTTGACTCAATTTCATTTGTAGGAATTTACCCCAAAGATGTACTTACACAAATGCACAAAAATGATTGCATGAGAATGTTTATTTTCATGTATATTACAGTGAGAAAAGAAAGGAAAAACCAAAATAAATGTTCATCCACGGGGCGGGGTGCAGGGAGACACTGATTAAATTAATTATGGAAGCCAGGCTCGGTGGCTCAGCCTGTAATCCCGCGCCTTGGGAAGCTGAGGTGAGTGGATTGCCTGAGCCCACGGGTTCGAGACCCTCCTGGGCAACTTGGTGAGACCTCATCTCTACAATAAATTAAAAAAAAAAAAAAACTAGCCGGGCATGGTAGTGCGTGCCTGTAGTTCCAGCTACTTGGAAGGCTGAGGCAGAAAGATCGCCAGAGCCCAGCAGATCAAGGCTGTGATGACCAGAACCGGCCACTGCACTCCAGTCTGGGTGACAGAGTGAGACTCCAACTCAAAAAAAAAAAAAAAATTAATTATGGATATGTTTATAAAACGAAATCCTGGGTAACCCTGGGAAAAACGTCGATGCAGATTATATGTGCTGAAGTATTGTTGAAAGAACACACTGATGAACTATGTATAAAGTGTGGTCCTATTTTTTTTAAAGATGATAATACCTATACATTTATACATACATATAACATTGCTGGAAGGATACATTGTTAATAGGAGTTTTCTCTGGTAGATAGACCTGAGGGGGTTGGGTGTTGGAGGTTGGGGGAAAGGAATTTTACTTTTTATTTTTAACTGTTTTGTACTGTTTGTTTTTTTTATATGTTGCACTGAGTTTTTGTGTTAAAAAGAAACATCAGG
This sequence comes from Cephalopachus bancanus, assembly GCA_027257055.1. Classification (NCBI taxonomy): domain Eukaryota; kingdom Metazoa; phylum Chordata; class Mammalia; order Primates; family Tarsiidae; genus Cephalopachus; species Cephalopachus bancanus. The sequence continues at coordinate 2,309,338 of JAPVLO010000330.1, read as the reverse complement.
CCAGGCGCGATGGCTCATGCCTGTAATTCCAGCACTTTGGAAGGCCAAGGTGGGAAGATTGCTTAAGCCCAGGCCACACAGCAAGACCCTGTCTCTACAAAAAATTTTAAAAAGATTAGCCGGGTGTGGCAGCGCGTGCTATAGTTTCAGCTGTTCAGGAGGTTGAGGTGAAAGTATTGCCTGAGCCCAGGAGGACGAGGCTGCCGTGAGCTGTCACTGTGCCAGGGTACTCCAGCCTGGGCGACAAAGTGAGACTCCAATTCAAGCAAAACAAAACAAACAAACAAAAACAGTTAAATAGTGTAAGACTTCCTTGCCACAAAAATGCAGAGCAAAACAAAACTTTTTCTGAATATAAAAAGATTTTTCTGGCTGCTCAGGGCTTAACTAAGAAGAATGATGCATACTGGAAGTAGCACCTAGCATCTGTTGTTGGGTGCAAACCTCTGTAACTCCCCAACTTTGTTTTAATTGGTATGGCTGTACCTGGAGCACAGTGTTTATATGGGCGGAAAAAGCACACACCCAAAGAATCCGTGCTTATGAGCAGATTTATTACCAGGCAATTTTTCTGGGTGTGTTTTACATTCCAAATGTTATAACAATATGGCCTGAAGTAATCAGCCTGACAATACTTGAAGTTTAACAGCTTAGTTAATAGGTAGTGACAATTAAATTTATATATATATATACATATATATATATATATATATTTTTTTTTTTTTTGAGTTGGAGTCTCACCCTGTCACCCAGACTGGAGTGCAGTGGCCGCTCCTGGCCACTGCAGTCTCGACCTGCTGGGCTCCGGCGATCCTTCCGCCTCAGCCTTCCGAGTAGCTGGAACTACAGGCGTGCACTACCACGCCTGGCTGATTTTTGATTTGTTGTAGAGATGAGGTCTCGCCAAGTTGCCCAGGTGGGTCATAAATTTATATTTTAAAAGTCCCTCCCTAAAGAGTTTTGGCTTTATAAGATATGACATGGTCCTCAAGATTAATAATGACATGCTAAAACTTGACTCTTCTTCCAAAGTCTCAAAAGGTAGTTATAAAAAGTTAAAGAGAACCTTTCGCTCAAACAGACCAGCTGAAGTCAGTTCTCAGAAATTTGAATGCAAGAGGTTTGGAGCAAATAATGATACTACATTAAGTAATAAAAAGTTACCGTTTTATCTATTATTGTTATTTTTTATCCCCTTCCCACACCCCCACCTACAGTTTTATAAAAACAAACCCCTGCATATATAGACATTTTTAATCCATTCTAATTCAACTCCAATCCATCTGCTCTTTTTTTTTGAGTTAAAGTCTCAGTCCGTCACCAAGGATTGAGAGCAGTGACACACTCTCAGCCCCCCAGCTTCGACCTGCTGGGCTCTGGCGATCCTTCCGCCTCAACTTTCCAAGTAGCCAGAACTATAGGCACGCACCACTATGCCCAGCTAATTTTTTATTTATTGTAGAGATGCGGTCTTGCCAAGTTGCCCAGACTGGTCTCGAACCCGCAGCCTCAGGCAATCCACTCGTCTCAGCCTTCAAAGTGCTAGGATTACAGGCTGAGCCACCAAACCCGGTCCATTTTTTGTTTTTCATTTGAGTCAGAATCTCACTCTGTTGCCCAGGCTGGAGTGCAGTGGCACACTCACGGCCACCTCAACCTCCACCTGCTGAGCTCAGGAAATCCTTCTACCTCAATCTTCCAAGTAGCTGGAACTACAGGCATGCACCACCACACCCAGCTAATTTTTTGATTTATTGTAGCTATGAGGTCTTGTCAAGTTGCCCAGGTGGGTCTCGAACCCAAAGTGCTGGGATTACAGTTGTGAGCCACTGTGCCCAGTTCATCTGCTCATTTTATACCAGGCAGCTGCCTAGGCCTACAAGCCATGGGGTGTACTGAGGCTTGAACCCCGCCCCCGCAAGGGGTGGCTTTATGGAAGTGAAGGTTACCTAGGGTAGAACGTTATGTTGCCAGTAGAAAAAAGGGCAGTTCTATGACTGGCTGGCTCTCTTGCTAAAACTTAATTATAGGAAGGGCAAGACTACGACTGGAATTGGTAAAGGAGCAGTCACCACTCATACTGGCCAGGAGAAGGGGATGGCTGGTATTTTGTGGCTTGGGTAATGTTCAGGTTTGGTCTGTGTTCAAACATGATACGTGTCTTGTTCTTTGTCTCCATCCATGGCGGTCACAGAGATCCTTGTCTGATGTGGATGTTGTTTGCAATTGTGTGTGTGCTCACCGGAGGACTGTAAGACCAGGTGAGGGTGCTAGGCCAGCCTCTGACGTCAGGCTGCTTTCCTCTGTCTCACAATTACAACACATTGTGTCAGACCAGTGCCACTTTCAAGATAGCAGACCAAGTTTTTATCTACTCTGTCAAAGCCTAAGCATCTTGGGTAGCTTTTTTTATTAAGTCCTTCTCCTCTTTCCTTCCTTCCTCCCTTCTATAAAAGGGTCACAGAGCAAAGTGTTAAAAGGCAGTGTCTTAATGATCACTCAACATTCATTTCATTTCGTTTTTGAGTGTTTTTAACTTTTAATTTTTTTTTTTTTTTTTGAGTTGGAGTCTCACTCTGTCACCCAGACTGGAGTGCCGCGGCCGCTCCCGGCCACCGCAGCCTCGACCTGCTGGGCTCCGGTGATCCTTCCGCCTCAGCCTTTCCAGTAGCTGGAACTACAGGTGCGCGCTACCATGTCCGGCTAATTTTTTGATTTGTTGTAGAGATGAGGTCTCATCAAGTTGCCCAGGCAGGTCTCGAACCCGCGGGCTCAGGCAATCCACTCACCTCAGCCTCCCAAAGGCGCGGGATTACAGGCTGAGCCACCGAGCCCGGCAACTTTTAATTTTTTATTTTATTTTATTTATTATTATTTTATTTATTTATTTTTTTTGAGTTGGAGTCTCACTCTGTCGCCCAGACTGGAGTGCAGTGGCCGCTTCCGGCCACCGCAGCCTCACCTGCTGGGCTCCGGTGATCCTTCCGCCTCAGTAATTTTTTATTTTATAGATGTGGGGTACAATTCAGGGTTAGGGATACAAATATCCATTATACAGGTAGCCTTGTTGATGAGGTGTGCCCCCACCCCCAGCAGATTCCCACTACTCCCAATCCCACCTCCCTCTTTTTTAAATTCTTAATTTTTATTTTTTTAAGTTGTTGTCTCACTCTATCAGCCAGGTTCGAATGCAGTGGACACAATCCTGACTTACCACCGCCTCGATCTCCCGGGCTCAGTTGATCCCTTCACTTCAGACTCCCAAGGAGCTGGGACTACAGGCACAAGCCACCACACCCAGTTCATTTTTAAATTTTTTGGTAGAGACAAGGTCTCACTATGTTGCCTAGGTTGGTCTCAAATTCCTAGACTCAAGTGGTCCTCCTGCCTCAGCCTCACAAAGTGCTGGGATTACAGGCATGAGCCGCTATGCCCAGTCGTCACATGACCTTTAATCAAGAGTCATGGAGGCCAGGCGTGGTGGCTTAAGCCTGTAATCTCAGCATGCACCCAGAAGGATCACCTGAGCCGAGCAGGTTGAGGCTGCGGTGGCTGTGAGCATGCCACTGCACTCCAGCTTGGGCAATAGAGTGAGACTCCAACTCAAAAAAAAAAGAGTCATGGAACAGTCAGATGACAGCAAGAAGGCAGCTCAAGACAAGCAAATAGAACCACATAATATAGACCCGCCTGGGCAGCGAGACCTCATCTCTACAGTAAATCAAAAAATCAGCCGGGCGTGGTAGCGCATGCCTGTAATTCCGGCTACTCGGAAGGCTGAGGCAGAAGGATCGCCGGAGCCCACAGGTCGAGGCTGCGGTGGCCGGGAGCGGCCACTGCACTCCAGTCTGGGTGACCAAGAGAGACTCCAACTCAAAAAAAAAAAAAAAGAAACACATAATATGATGCTGTACATTTCTTATGGTACACATATATATATATCGGTAAATACATAGAAAATATTCTGAAAGGGCACATGTCAAACCAATAACTGATTATCCTAGAGCAGCAGGGAGACCAAAATTGGCACTGATAATCAAAAGGAATCTCACTTTAAAAAATAGATTGTCATTTTTGTCTGTTTGTTAATTTGTTGGTTTTTTTTTTGAGTTAGTCTCACTGTGTCTCCCAGACTGGAGTGCAATGGCCGCTCTCGGACACTGCAGCCTCGACCTGCTGGGCTCCGGCGATCCTTCTGCCTCAGCCTTCCAAGTAGCTGGAACAACAGGCGCATGGTACCACACCCGGCTAATTTTTGATTTATTGTAGAGATGAGGTCTCAACAAGTTGCCCAGGCGGGTCTTGAACCCACGGGCTCAGGCAATCCATTCACCTCGGCCCCCCAAAGCGCTGGGATTACAGGCTGAGCCACCAAGCCCGGCCTGTTTGTTTATTTTTGAGTTGGAGTCTCACTCTGTTGCCCAGGTTGGAGTGCAATGGCACATCATGGCCACCACAGCCTCGACCTGCTGGGCTCAGGTGATCCTTCCACCTCAGTCTTCCAAGTAGCTGGGACTACAGGTGTGTGCAACCACCCCCAGTTAACTTTTTAATTTATGGTAGAGACGACGGCTTGCCATGCTGCCCAGGCTGGTTTCGAACTCATGGGCTCAGGCAATCCTCTCACCTCCACCTCCCAAAGTTCTTGGATTACAGGCGTGAGCCACCACGCCCAGTTGAAAAAAAAAAATAGACTATGTTTTAGAGCAGTTTTAAGTTTACAGCAAAGTGAAACAGAGAGTACAGAGTTCCCACATACTCCCTTTCCTCACATGCCCAACCATGCCTGCTGTCAACCTGGGCAGTACGTTGGTTATAATTAATTAATCTACACTGATACAGCATGATCACCCAAAGTTCATAGTTCATGTACATTTTATGGGTTTGGACAAATTTATAATGACACGTATCCACCATTGTAGTATACTATAGTTTCACCATCTTATGTTTGGACTGGGTGCATTTTGAGAGACTGAGGTGGGAGGATTGCTTGAGCCCAGGAGTTTGAGACCAGCCTAGGCAACATAACGAGACCTCATCTTTGCAACAACAACAACAAAATTAGACAGGTGTGGTGGTGTGCACCTATAGTCATAGCTACTTGGGAGACTGAGGCGGGAGGATTGCTTGAACCCAGGAGTTTAGGGCTGCAGTAATCTATGATTGAGCCACTGCACTCCTGCATGGGAGACAGAGTGAGACCCCAACTCAACAATAACAAAATTCTTATTCGTTGCCTTTTCATCCCTTCCTCTACCCTAACCCCTGGCAATCGCTGATCTTTTTACTGTCTCCATAGTTTTGCCACAACATGTGGCCTTTTCAGGTTGACTTCTTTCACTTGGTTATACACATTACGTTTCCTCCATGTCTCTTCATGGCTTGATATCTCATTTCTTTTTTGAGTTGGAGTCTCACTCTGTCGCCCAGACTGGAGTTCAGTGGCTGCTCCCGGCCACCGCAGCCTTGATCTGCTGGGCTCCGGAGATCCTTCCGCCTCAGCCTTCCAAGTAGCTGGAACTACAGGCATGCACTACCACGCCCAGCTAATTTTTTGATTTATTGTAGAGATGAGGTCTCACCAAGTTGCCCAGGCGGGTCTCAAACCCGCGGGCTCAGGCAATACACTCACCTCAGCCTCCCAAGGCGCGGGATTACAGACTGAGCCACCGAGCCCGGCTGATATCTCATTTCTTTTTTAGTGCTGAATAGTATTCCATCATCTGGGTGCATGATGGTTTATTTATCCACTCACCTACCAGAAGACATCTTGACTACTTCCAAGTTTTGGCAATTTTGAAGAAAACTGTTATAAACATGCATATTGTAGAACCTCTCTTTTTTTACATGAGTTCATGTGTGACTTGCAGAGTTAAAACTATTTTAAAGCCTGGTGTGGTGGCTCACGCCTATAATCCCAGCACTGTGGGAGGCTGAGGCAGGTGGATTGCTTGAGGCCAGAAATTTGAGCCCAGTCTGGGCTCAAACAAAAAATTGTCTCTACAAAATTTTTTTAAAAAATGAGCTGGGCATGGTTGCATACCTGTAGTCCCAGCTACTTGGGAGGCTGAGGTATAAGGATCACCTGAGCTCAGGAGGTCAAGACTGCATTGAGCCATGATAGTGCCACTGCACACCAGCCTGGGCAACAGAGTGAGACTCCAACTCAAAAAAAAGAGAGAGAAAAAAAAGAAAAAGTATACATTTACTAGGCATGGTGGCTCATGCCTGTAATCCCAGCACTTTGGAAGGTGGAGGCAAGAGGATCGCCTGAACAACTTCGAGACCAGCCTGGGCAACTTGGCGAGACTTCATCTCTACAATAAATAAAAAAGACTAGTCAGGCGTGGTGTTATGTACCTGTAGTTCCAGCTACTTGGAAGGCTGAGGCAGAAGGCTAACCTGAGCCCAGCAGGTAGAGGCTGCGGTAATCATGAGTGTGCCACTGCACTCCAGCCTGAGCAACAGAATGAGATTCTGACTCAAAAACAAAAGACCATTTAAAAGTAACATAAAGCCAGGCATACTTCACCCTGGTAGCTCCCATTTATCTTAGTATCCCCAAATAACAGGTACTTTATAAATAGTTCATTACCTTTAATCCTTATAGCAACCTTGACAGGCAGGTATTCCTTTCCACATGTACAAATGGGGAAACTGAGGCTCGGTCAAGTGTCATGCTCAAGGCTATCAGGCTAGTATGTGGCAGAGTTGGAATCAAAGGCACACGGTCAGATTCCTGAACTCATTCTCCTTCTACTCCAAAAACCTGGGTTGGTCTTGGCATTGACTCCCTCGCCCTGGCTGCCACCCCCTGGCTGGGGACCCACCAAACAGTCCAGCACAGGAGGTGACCACTGCCACGTATGCTTTGAGGCACCTAGTTGTGGCTTCCTGTGTGTGGTTTCCAGGCCCCACAAACCTGAGCAGCCCTGGAAAGCTACTCCCTACTTCTTACTGCACTCACCACCCCTAATCTGCCCACTTTAATGCAAGGGCTCTTCGTCTGGATTAGATAGTCACAATTTTTGGTTTAAGTTTAAACCTTCCCTTTACTATAAAAGCAGTATCAGCTTTTTTCTCCTTCGTGTAGAATACTAGTTTCTTGTTCCCCTGGTGGCATAACTGACACGCACACACAGCAGGCCTGCGGCCTAGGCTCAATGCCGCCCACCTTCCCTTCCCAGTAGGCCTTGAGTGACCTGACCAGTAGCCGAGTTAAGGCAACGATTTGGCGAAAGACTTTGGCAAATGTATCATGATTTTATCTCCAGGAGTTAAGATTTTAAAAGTGATCATCTGTCTTTGAGCTTACTGGATTTTCTAAGGCAACAACCACAAAGCCTTGGTAATGATTCTGAAAGATCATTTGACCTTTCCAAGTTTACACCCAACAGGCCAAATGTAACTATTTCTTGTTACTGTTCCTCATAGGCAAAGAGAGCACAGGCAATCTGGAAAAAGGAGACAGTATTTCCTTCCCAGCATTGGAGAAAGCCAATCAAAAAGAGAATTTCTATCAAATGGGCTTTAGGTAATCAGATAATCTCTCCCCCTTTGTGAACAGGTGCTTAGCTTTTTCTTTCTTTAATTGTGGTAAAATATACATAACATAACATGTTACCATTTTAATCCTTTTAACTATTTTTATTTATTAGTTGAGAATTCACACTGCTGCCCAGGCTGGAGTGCAGTGGCATTATCACAGCTTACTGAAGCCTCGACCTCCTGGGTTCAGGCCTTCCTCCTACCTCAGCATCCCGAGTAGCTGGAACTACAGGCATGCACCACCACACCTGGCTAATTTTTACTTTTTTTTTTTGTAGAGACGAGGTCTCACTATGTTGCCTAGGCTGGTCTTGAACTCCTGGGCTCAAGCAGTTCCCCCACCTTGGCCTCCCATAGTGCTGGGATTACAGGCATGAGCCACCTGGTGCACCTGGCCTGGTGTTTAAAGTTAGAGTGATATTTCCATATAAAATGCAGGACACTCAGTTAAATTTGAATTTCAGCTAAACGATGGAGTGTGTGTGTGTGTGTGTGTGTGTGTGTGTGTGTGTGTGTCAGTATGCCCTCTGCAATATTTGGGCATCTCATATTTTTTTTTCAGTTGGAGTCTCACCCTGTCGCCCAGGCTGGAGTGCAGTAGCACACTCACAGCCTCCTCAGCATCGACCTGCCGGGCTCAGGCGATCCTTCCTCCTCAGCCTTCCAGGTAGTCGGAACTACAGGTGCACACTACCACAGCCAGCTAATTTTTTTGATTTATTGTAGAGATGAGGTCTATGCCATGCTGCCCAGGTTGATCTTAAACCTGCAGGCTCAGGCAATCCTCTCACCTCAGCCTCCCAAAGTGCTGGGATTACAGGCTTGAGCCACTGTGCCTGGACACTGTATTTTTTTATCCTGTGTTTTTTTTTCAACTTGTATTTTTATTTGCTAAACTTGGCAAATAAAATTTTAAAAAACTGTATTTCTTGTAATACAGAAATGTGATCATATTCAGGATTGTTTTTTTAAAGCAAGGCTATTGTCTTTTTTTTTTTTTTTTTTTTAAGTTGGAGTCTCACTCTGTCGCCCAGACTGGAGTGCAGTGGCCGCTCCTGGCCACCGCAGCCTCGACCTGCTGGGCTCCGGTGATCCTTCCGCCTCAGCCTTCCACGTAGCTGGAACTACAGGCGCGCACTACCACGCCCAGCTGATTTTTTAAAAATTTATTGTAGAGATGAGGTCTCGCTGCCTGGGCGGGTCTCGAACCCGCGGGCTCAGGCAATCCACTCACCTCAGCCTCCCAAAGGCGTGGGATTACAGGCTGAGCCACCGAGCCCGGCTAACCACATAGTCTTTTATTTTTTATTTTTATTTTTTTTGAGTTGGAGTCTCACTCTGTCGCCCAGACTGGAGTGCAGTGGCCGCTCCCGGCCACCGGCAGCCTCAACCCGCTAGGATTCGGTGATCCTTCCGCCTCAGCCTTCCAAGTAGCTGGAATTACAGGCATGTACTACCACGCCCGGCTGATTTTTTGATTTATTGTAGAGATGAAGTCTCGCTGCCCAGGCGGGTCTCGAACCCGCGGGCTCAGGCAATCCACTCACCTCAGCCTCCCAAAGGCGCGGGATTACAGGCTGAGCCACCGAGCCCGGCTACCACATAGTCTTGATGTATTGTGTCCTTCCATCAGGAGACACACAGCATCTGGTTTCTCCTCTTTGTGGTGTGATGAGACGAGTGGGTTCAGGTTTTTGTCTGCTGCATGGAACCCTCGAATTTTCACCTGATGGTTTTGGCAACTGATGGTTCAGCATCATTTCTAGGGCTTGCAGAATGATGATATTCTGAGTCTATCATTCCTTCTACATTCATTAGCTGGTATCCTTCTAGAAAGAAGAATTTACTCTACAGTTCATGTAGAGAAGTTAAACTCTTTTCTTAAGTCTGAATTTTGCAAGCACCTAAGAGAGAGTCTTGCAAATTGAGGAGTAAAATTTTGCTAGGGATTTAGATAACTCTGATAAGTCAGATATACATAAATCAAAACATACATTTAGTAAGATCCAAATGTTAAAGCCTTTCTGCATGTTAAAAATGAAACTTATCTATTTAGAAAATCAGAACTCTTCAGTACTTAAATGTTGATTGCGCACTTAACTAGCTAAATCTTAGGATTATAGTTAAAATTGTACTTTCAATTTCTAGTATGTCAGATTGCCTGAAATGCTTCAAAACACCAAAAACAGAAGAAAGCATATAAAAATAAGCACAATGATTACATAATTTTCCACACCAGGACTGACAGTTTGTATTAAAATTCCTTTTTCTTTCTTTCTTTTCTTTTTTTTTTTTTGAGTCAGGATCTTACTCTGTTGTCCAGTCTGGAGTGTAGTGATACTATCACGGCTCACCACAGCCTCAACCTCCTTGGCTCAGGTGTTCCTTCTGCCTCAGTCTCCCAGATTGCTGAGACTACAGGTACACACCACTATACCTAACTAATTTAAGACATTTCTTTTTAAGAAACGAGATCGCGCTATGTTGCCCAGCCTGGTCTTGAACTCCTGGGCTCAAACAGTCCTCCCACCCTGGCCTCCCAAAATGCTGTGATTATAGACATGAGCCTCCCAGAATGCTCAGCTAACAGTTTCTTTCTTCATCACCTATACATTTATTTCTTAAGCTCTTGTAGGATTGCAACTTTACATATCCACTTAAGGGAGCTGAGTGAGTGTCTCAAGCTTGCTGTTGCACTGAGAGTGATTCAGGGCAATTGACCAAAAGGCAACCAGATCTTGGGAACTTGAGTCCAACAAACTGCAGTGGACCAGCGTGAGCCGTTCTCAGTGTGTGGCTCTCAAGTGCGCATCTTCAAACAGGAGTTCATTGTAAATTTCTTGACCCAGGGCATCACACATTCTGGAGATCTTTCGAATTTCCTCCTTACCAGTCTTTACTTTTCTGATTTTGGTAGATGAAATTGGTCTGCAGTCAATTTTCCTGCTGCCTGTTAAGCACTGAATTCTACGCTCTCTTATGTGTTTCGGGCATCCGCATATAAGCCCACATTCCATAGTTGTTGTTTACAACTCTGTACGGGCTATGGTCTTTCAAGCAAAGGTATTGTTTAAAGCAAACTATGTTATCATTATATTTTCCTTTATTATTTAGCAACAGATTTCCAATCTAAAGATGTAGGTTACTATAATCTCTTAGCTCATTAAGCCCATTTCTAATGTTGATCTGTCCTTGTTTTATAGAAACACATGGGATTTCTACTACATTTTAAATAAATCTATTCTGATATATATGTATATATCTCCTCCAAAAGCCAGAATTAATTTCTTGAGGGTGGGTCCTTTGTAGTTCAGGCTTTTCTCCCTAGGTAAGCGTTCTAGGAACCCATTATCATCAGTGTATCAGCCAGAGAGGCTGTGTTTGGCTTCAGTGAAATTTTTTTTTAGATTCTTTCAACATATTTGCCCATTCCATGAGGAGTGATTTATGAGTGTACCTGTCCACACCACCCTGAGTATTTTGCAGTTTTTGACCAAAAGCAGCATGACTCCTGTGCCCCACCCTCCCTATTTACCAGATCTTGTCCTGAGCAACCTTTTTTTTATTTGTTTCCCTGGATGAAAAAAGTCCTCAAAGGGAAATGTTTTGCCGATGTGGAAGAGGTGAAACAAAAAAATAACAAAAGTACCAAAAGGCATCAAAATTGATGAGTTCAAAAACTGTTTTGAGCAGTGGAAAACGCACCTTGATATAGGTGTATTGTATCAAATGGAGACGATACTTTGAAGGTAACTGACGTTTAAATATGTAAGAATAAAAACACAATTTTTTACAAATACATTCCGTTTTTTGGGTCCCCCCTGGTATATATACATATATCCATATATGTGTATATATGAAATGTTAAAATTCTGTACAGTAGCTTTAAAAATTCTATATACTTGTTTAAAAACAAAATGTGGGTGGCATCCTCGCTTGGGGCATTAATTATCATCTTTACAGATGCTACTATAAAAAGGACTTTTTAAAAAATTGGATGTCTCACTCTGTTGCCAAGACTTGGAGTGCAGTGGCATGATCATGGCTCACTACAGCCTCAATCTCCTGGGTGCAAGTGAGCCTCCTGAGTAGTTGGAACTACAGGGGGTGCACCACCATGCCTGGCTCATTTTAAAATTTTTTTGTAGAGACAAGATTTCGCTATGTTGCCAAGGCTGGTGTCAAACTCCTGGGATCGAGTGATTCTCTTACCTCAGCCTCCTAAAGTGCTGGGATTACAGGTGTGAGTCACTATGCCTAGCTATTAAAAGGATTTTTGTTCATCTTCCTGATTACAATAGCTTCCGTTTTTGTCATAGACTCTGATTTAAAAAAAAAAAACTTTGTCTTTAGGAATGTTGTATGATCTTGGGAATGGAAAAGTACTTTGTAGTTGGAAACATCCCAAAGGAATAAAATCAGCCATGCCTTGGCCAGCTCATAGAGCAGAGAGGCCATAAGCACAGTCTCCAGTCTTCAAATGATATTTATTTAGCTCAATCTTAAAGGAACTTTTAAAACTCCCAGAAGCTTCCAGGACTTGCTAGTTCTAGCTACAATATGCCAAGATGGAAAACAAGAGCTAAGCTAATAAAGTCAAGACCAGAATAAATACCCTATTTTCTTTTTTTTCTTTTTTTTTTTTTAGTTGGAGTCTCACTCTGTCGCCCAGACTGGAGTGGAGTGGCCGCTCCTGGCCACCGAAGCCTCGACCTGCTGGGCTCCGGCGATCCTTCCGCCTCAGTCTTCCAAGTAGCTGGAATTACAGGCGTGCGCTACCATGCCTGGCTAATTTATTTATTTATTTATTGTTTGAGATGAGGGCTCGCTAAGTTGCCCAGGCAGGTCTCGAACCCGCGGGCTCAGGCAATCCACTCACCTCAGCCTCCCAAAGCGCAGGATTACAGGCTGAGCCACCGAGCCCGGCTAAATACCCTATTTTCTATTCATTTGTAAAACCATTCTTATAGACTTCTTACAGAATGAATTCTTACTGTTGTGAGCTTAATCATGCCCCCTGTGAAGCAGATTCTTGACACACTACATAGGTACTACTTTTGCTCAGTGCAACTTGAGCTGCAATTTCTCCTACTTGCATGAGTCCAGTGAGACAGAACACTCATAGGGGTTATGCAAAGCAACATTGTTACTCACAGATAGACAGCAAGGGACAGTAGATAGCCTAGGATATATGGCAAGCCAGTCCTCAAGGCTCAGAAAAGCTGTCCAGGGTGGAATGGAATCTTGTCTATGCATGTCCCATGTTGCATGGCAGCTGAGGGACCCTGGCAAGCAGCCTGCCCTGGGTTTTATACTTCGTGGGTAACAAGACTTTCTGGGCTAGAGCTTTCTAGAACATACAGAGCCCAGGCTGTCCCAGCCAGTTCCTCCTTACTTGAGGATGTTGTATTCTCAGCACATTCTCCAAATTATTCTTGAGAATTACATGTGAGAAAAGGGGAAGAAATTGAGTTGATCCGAGGCCACCTGGAGAGCTGTCCTGCAGCTCCCATCCCCCAAAGATATGCACATCGTCATCCCAGGAACCTGTGAATATGTCACCTTACATGGTAAAAGACACTTTGCAGAGGTGATTAAATTAAGGATCTTGAGATGGAGAGGCTATCCTGGGTTAAGCAGGTGGGCCCAATATAATCATAAGAGTTCTTATAAGAGGCAGAAGGGTCGGAAGCAGAGAAAAGATTTTGAAGATGGAATCAGATGCCAGAGTGATGTGCTTGGCAGATGGGGGAAGGGGGTCACAGGCCAAGGAATTTGTGCAAAAAATTTGGAAAAGGCAAAAATTCTCCCTTAGAACTTCCAGAAGAAAAGCAGCTCTGGTGATTATAGCCCAAAAGACTTACTTTGGGCTTCTGAGATAATACATTTGAATTGTATCGACCCAATAAATAAATAAATACAAAGAATTATAGGGTTTTTTCCTCTGGCCCAGAATGTATAGCATAAAGTCAGCGAGGAAAAAAACAAGAGAACAAGAGTGCTCTAAGTGCCACAGAAGGTGAATGGCCTGTTTTGATTGTAACCTGGCCAGTTCTTTGAAGGATAAATTACTGACCAGGGACATGTAGGACAAGGGGACATTTTCAAAGCTACACTGTAGTCAGGATCTCTAACATGCAGCTAGGTGGTTGGCGTTGTTTAAGTGGAAGTGACTCTAGCTGCCTTAGGAAAAAAAATGACAATATTACCCAAAGTTTGCTTTTTTGTGGGTAGAATAAGCCCTCTGTGATTGTTTCTCTCTCTTTCTCATTCTCTCTCTCAATCTCTTTCTCTGGTGAAGTCAATCGTTTGCCTAAATTCAAGAAGGTTTAAGTAAATCTAACCACAAGGAACCATAAAATAAATGAAATTATTATAAAAACACATTTAGGAACAAATTGTGCACTAGTTCTAGCTAGAAATACTATCCAAAAAGAAAAATTAGAAAAAAAGAGTCTTTGCTTGGTAGGAAAGAAAGAAAATCTTCTTCCTCACTATGTTGTCCAGATTGGTCTTGAACTCCTGGACTCAAGCCGTCCTCTTTCTCGGCCTCTCAAAGTCCTGGGATTACAGGCATGAGCCACTGCACCCAGCCCTCTATTCTTTTTTTTTTTGAGTTGGAGTCTCACTCTGTCGCCCAGACTGGAGTGCAGTGGCCACTCCTGGCCACTGCAGCCTCGAGTGATCCTTCCCCCTCAGCCTTCCAAGTAGCTGGAACTACAGGCGAGTGCTACCATGCCCGGCTAATTTTTTGATTTATTATAAAATGAGGTCTGGCCAAGTTGCCCAGGCGGTCTCAAACCCTGTGGGCTCAGACAATCCACTCACCTCAGCCTCCCAAAGGTGCGGGATTACAGGGTGAGCCACGAGCCCGGCTAGCCCTCTTTCTTTTAAACGATACAAGTTCTAAAGATCTCATGACATGAGGCTTGGTTGATCAATGTTTGAGTAAATAATGAAATGCACATTCTAAATGGGAGCATTTTTTGAGTATCTATTGTTGATTATCTGCAACATTGTTGCTCTTATTAGTAAGGGAATTATTAATTAGTTAGATAATTATTAATAATAGGTAATTAACAAGATAATTCTTTTTTTTTTTTTTTTGTTGGAGTCTCACTTTGTCACCCAGGCTGGAGTGCAGTGGCACACTCATGGCCACCCCCGCATCGATCCACTGGGTTTAGGTGATCCTTCTGCCTCAGCCTTCCAAATAGCCAAAATTACAGGCATATGCTACCATGCCCGGCTAATTTTTTTGATTTATTGTAGAGATGAGGTCTCACCAATTTGCTCAGGTAATCCCCTCACCTTGGCTTCCCAAAGGCTGGGATTACAGGCTTGAACCATCGCACCTGGCCAAGATAATTCTTAATGAGGTTATTATTGTTATCATTGGTAGTTGGTCTTAACTTTGTTTTTTCCCCCTGATATATTCTAAAGGGTAAATATTTGGTTACTCTCCTATCATTGTGTCACTACTACCAAATTTTGCAGACAATTCTCAGTCTTATTTAATGGAAGAGGAAATGGCTGTATTTTTCAAGAGTAATCTAGTGAAGATAATATATAATCTTTCTTTTTTGATTCTAATAGAGTGTGAGATTATGTGTAGGGAACACAAGAATGAAGCGATTGGACAGGGCCATGGAGGGGATTTTCTGAGGTCTTAAGTGAAGAGTTGGCAAGGGGGAAATTGGCTTTCTAAAGTCAGAGGAGAGACCTATGATGGTGGGGGTTTTCCCTCTGTCTCCAAGTTCGGGCTTTCCTTCTCCCCTTCCCAGAGTATATTCCTGCCCATATTGCTGGTCTTCACATTGGCCCCCCTCCCTAGACCTTAGGCTCCCCCAAGGCAAGAACCATTTTTGGTGTATGTGTGTTGGAGTCTCACTCTGTCGCCCAGACTGGAGTGCAGTGGCACGATCCCAATCACCACAGCCTCAACCTGCTGGGCTCCCGGGGATCCTTCCGCCTCAGTCTTCCAAGTAGCTGGAACTACAGGATCAAGCTACCATGCCTGGCTAACTTTTTTTTTTTTTTATTGTAGAGATGAGGTCTTGCCAAGTTGCCCCGGCAGGTCTCGAACCTGCGGCTCAGGCAATTCACTCACCTTGGGCCCCCCAAAGCACAGGATTACAGGCTGAGCCACCGAGCCCGGCAAGAACCATTTTTATCTACTTCCACATCCTCCTGATCCAATCCCAGTTTCATGGTAATTGCTTTTACAAACACTGGCTGAACAAATACAGTGTAGAGTTAAATGTAGAAAATGTTCCAAAAGAAGAGGGAGATAAAGTAGGAGTACTGTTAGAATTAGTTTTCTTTTTCTTTGTTTGTTAGTTTTTTTTGAGTTGGAGTCTCACTCTGTCGCCCAGACTGGAATGCAGTGGCCACTCCCGGCCACTGCAGCCTCGACCTGCTGGGCTCCGGGATCCTTCTGCCTCAGCCTCCCAAGTAGCCGGAATTATAGGCATGTGCTACCACATCCGGCTGATTTTTTTGATTTATTGTAGAGATGAGGTCTCACTGCCCAGGCGGGTCTCAAACCCATGGGCTCAGGCAATCCACTCACCTCATCCTCCCAAAGGCGCGGGATTAGAGGCTGAGCCACCGAGCCCGGCTTAGTTTTCTTTTTCTTAAAACATAATCAGAAGATGGATAATGAAAAATTCAAGGGGTCACACTAGCAATAATAAATCAAACTCCACTGGTCTTTGCCCCAGGCATTTCTGGGGGTATGCATACGTGCATGCACATGGGATGCAGTTGGCCCCCACAAGGTATCCACCTGGTGAACTCTACAGATGGGAACAGTCAACCTCATTCCCATTCACGTATCCCAGTTCCTTGTTTCAGAGCTGTGTGTGGGAAAGCCAGTCTCTCAATGTGTCCTGCTGCTATTCCCACCATCGCCCACCATGGTCCTAGGGTAGACCAGAACCCTAGAGATGCCGTCACTACCTGGTGGCCTGAGGCAACTGACCAAATGAACTAGGATGCAGACATAGGTTCTGGGGTAGGGCCAGAGGCATCTTTGAGAGAAAGAAGCTGTGCAGTCCTGAGGATGACTTAACTCTGTGGCTGAGGCTTTGTTTACAGGTTGGGGACATGATTCTGGCTTCTGCCACTAAGAGGTAACCTCTCAACCCTCATGCAAACAGCCTTCTTGCTGCCGCCTTCTCCCTCCGCACAATGTTTCCAGGATGTGCCCAGACATTGGTGAATCTCAGGGTGGATAAAATTTAGACTCAACCTGGGACATCCCCCCTCCTCAACTAGCACTATAAGTTTGACAGTGAAATTATCATCAGCATGTGCATCTCCTGCTTATTAGAATCTATTCACCCATTACTCAAGACACTCTCCCTTTTTTTGTTTTTTTGAGTTGGAGTCTTACTCCATCACCCAGGCTGGGGTGCAATAGTGGCATACTCACGGCCACCCCAGCGTCGATCTGCTGGGCTCCAGCGAGCCTTCTGCCTCAGCCTTCCAAGCAGCCGGAACTACAGGCACACGCTACCATGCCTGGCTAATTTTTGATTCATTGTAGATACAGGGTCTTGCCAAGATGCCCAGGCTGGTCTCGAACCCACAGACTCAGGCAATCCACTAGCTTTGGCCTCCCAAAGTGCTGGGATTACAGGTTGAGCCACTGAGCCCAGCCACCACTGTCCTTTTTAAGGGTGCCTTTGGGACCCTGGCTTGTGAGTCTTGCTTCTGGTGTTAGGGTTCTCCAGAGGTACAGAACCAATGGGAAGTGTATATATATATATATATACAGAGGAGATTTATTTTAAAGAATTGACTCATGCAAGGTTGGCAAGTCCCAAATCTGCAGATTAGATCGGTGGGCTGGGGAACCAGGAAAGGCCAGAGTTGTGGTTGAAGTCTGAAGGCAGTTTTCGGGCAGAATTCTGTCTTGTTGGGAGAGGTCAGCCTGTTCTTTTCAGGTCCTTACCTGATTGGATGAGGTTCACCTGCATTATGAAGAGACTATGCTTTACTCAAAGCCACCAATTTAAATGTAAATCTTATCCAAAAACAACCCCACAGAATCATCCAAAATAATGTTTGACCAAATATCTGGGCACCATGACCCAGAAAAGATGACACATAAAATGAACCATCACAGTTCTCTGTGTCATCCTTTTGTGAAGCAATCAGTACAAGATGACTAACTACTACCTGGATAGCCAGGATGCTCTGGGGAAAATATATCAGTTAATTTTTCCAAAAATATTATCTTAGCACAATGAATGCTACTATGCATCTCACAGGACTGCTGTTAATACTTGAACAAGATGTGGCAGAATGTCTGACACTAGTAAGCACCTAACTAGTGAATTACCACTGTCAGCATTGTTGCTGCTATTTCTATTGTTATTATTATTATTAGTTTTTTTTTTTTTTTTTTTTTGAGTTGGAGTCCCACTCTGTCACCCAGGCCAGAGTGCAGTGCCATGCTCACGGCCACCCCAGCATTGGCCTGCTGGGCTCAGGTGATCCTTCTGCCTCAGCCTTCTAAGTAGCCGTAGCTACAGGAGCACACTACCACAGCCGGCTAATTTTTTGATATACTGTAGAGATGAGGTCTCACCAAGTTGCCCGGGCTGTTTTTGAACCCCTGGGCTCAGGCAGTCCTCTCACCTCGGCTCCCAAAATGCTGGGATTACAGGATTGAGCCACCGCACCAGGCCTATTATTAGTTTTAACAATGATTATCGTTAAGGTCCTTCTCCATGGATAAAAAGAAATTAGCAGTCAGTTTGGTCCCGTCTAACAAGGGGCTCTGAGGCTGAATCTTGGAATGGTAAGCAGAACCCGCTGAATACGTAGAGCTGTGTCCTCCAACAAAGAAATCATTAGCCATATGTCCAGATGTGACTATTTAAAATTACATTAAGTTTAATCTAATTTAAAATTCACTTTCTCAGTCACACAGGCCATAGTTCAGGTACTTGATAATTAGTGGCTGCCATATTTGGACAGTGAAAATATAGAATGTTTCCATCGTCACAGAAAGTTCTATTGGACAGTGCTGCTTTGGAGCATTAAACAAAGATATGAAAAGATTCTCTCACTTAATAGAGATCACAGGATGAGCCAGTGGAACTATAAAGAGAAACACTCTCTTAATCCCAGAGAAAGCTGGGCGTGGTGGTTCACGCCTATAATCCCAGCACTTTGGGAGGTGGAAGTGAGAAGATTGCCTTAGCCCATGGGTTTGAGACCAGCCTGGGCAATTGGTGAGACATCTCTACAATAAATCAAAAAATTAGGCGGGCACGGTGGCGTGTGCCTGTAGTTCCAGCTACTTGGGAGGCTGAGACGGAAGGATCACCTGAACCTAGCGGATCTAGGCTACGGGGACCGTGAGCATGCCACTGCACTCCAGCCTGGGTGACAGTGTGAGACTCCAACTCAAAAAACAAACAAACAAAAAACCCAGAGTATTAGATAAAGGCTTGGTGGTGGAGGGCCAGGAAGGGGGCGATGTTCTTAGAATGCCAGCTGGCTTCTTAGTCTGTGTTTGGTTATGTACATGTGATTCCAGTTCCTTCCCTGACATCATAATTCTCAAAGGCTTTTTGTGCACAACTTTCTTCCACGGTGGAGTCTTCCAAATTTGTGAAGTTGCTAAATCTTTTGAGAATCTGATGTATCATGACTTGCCTCTACCACACATCCTTCACTTTTCTATGAATTAAATAAAGAACTGGAAAGAAATCTGGAAGATATGACGGTAGCTATGCCTTTGCTTTTAAGCAGAGCCACCTATCTACTTCCAAAGACAAATCAAGTTAACATGAAACTATTTTCTAGAAAAATGTAAGTAGATAGAGACCCAGGGTCTGAGTTTTGTGTGAGTGAACAATGGACCTCTTGGAAAATTCTGTAAGAGCTCTCACAGCCCTCTAAAGAAAAAATCTTTGCTAACATTTATTGTGTTATATGTATCAGGCATGATGCGATCTGCTTGGCATACTTTTTTTAATCACAACTTATTAACTCCTCTTTACAAGGGAGGAGGCAACCAGAGGTTAAATAACTTTTCAAGGTCACACGGCTTACATCTAGCAAAACCAAGATTTAATGCCAGTTCATCCAGTGCAGGTGAACTTTGACTTGATCATGTTTCTGGCATAGTATTTATTATTCTGTGTTGGGTTTTGTCTATTTCCTTCAAGACAGGGAACTTCTCAAGGACAAGGCCAGTACCTTACTTATTGAAATGTATAATTGTTGTTGGTCGCCAAGCCTCCAAATTTCCCTTTCTGTTTTTGAACTCTCCCCACTACTGTGTGTCTTACCTCCCCATGTGGGAGTATAAATATTTGCCTATGGAAGTATAAAGGAATGAGAAACACTCTTTTCCTGTCTTGAGTGACCAGGGCATGGACATGGGATCTGGCTTGGCCAACCACTTTCTCCTGTCTGGGGCACAGAATCGTGAGCAAGTGGCACAAAGACAATGAGACAGTTGGACATTGTTCCTGGTGATGGTGGTGTCCAACCATGGTATCCTGTGATGGCAGTGGTAGTAACATCCTGACCAAATGGTTTCTGCTAAAAAATAGTGGTTGTCTTTCTGTCCCCTGGCCCTTTGCAGCTGTCCTGTTTCCTGTTCATTTTCCTAACCCAGTTCTCTTGCCTCCCATCTATTTCTTCCAGAACATTCCCTTCTGTGTAAAGTTGTTTTTCTGCAGCTTGAAACCAAGAACCATGATTTACATAGTATCTTTTTATACCTAAAGCATGGGGGTGGTGCATTAGTGAATTCTCATTGAATGAATACATGAAATCTTTTTTTTTTTTTTTTGAGTTGGAGTCTCACTCTGTCACCCAGACTGGAGTGCAGTGGCCGCTCCCGGCCACCACAGCCTCGACCTGCTGGGCTCTGGCGATCCTTCCACCTCAGCCTTCCACATAGCTGGACCTACAGACGCACGCTACCACGCCCGGCTCATTTCTGATTTATTGTAGAGATGAGGTCTCGCCAAGTTGCCCAGGCAGGTCTCAAACCCACAGGCTCAGGCAATCCATTCACCTCAGCCTCCCAAAGGCGTGGGATTACAGACTGAGCCACCGAGCCCGGCTTACAGAAATCTTATAAGCAGTCAACATGCTTTATATAAAAGGAAGGACCAAAAGGAAGAAACAGGATAAGAATGAGTATGTCAGAAGAATTGTGGAGAGTGAGGTACAGAGGAAGTTTCCCATTTAAAGTCTCCTTTTCACTTGCCACACGTTCTTGTGAGAAGCTCTGAGAAAGAGCATGAAAAATGAAGTTTCATTCTTAGAAGTACAATTAAAGAAAGAAAAATCCCTTTGCTTAAATCTGAGGTGCAGAGCTTCAACTCTCTCTGGAGCTTTCTATGAATTTCACACAAGTTCCCCCTCACAACTGCTTTTCAAACTTGATAACCCAGTCACCCTGCAGATCTTTAGTCATTTAGCTCACACGGTGACATGCCTGCAATAACTTGCCCTGCATTCCTGCGTCTTGCAACTTTGATGAAGACCAAGGATAAGTGTGGCTCCATCTTTCATGAATCACGCCAAGAGATTAGGAAAGGATTCAGTCTGGCTCAAGTCATCAGCAAGAAGTATTTTATAAAGTTAAGTCTCATTAATTCAGCACTATGATAATCCAGGAGAAATCCAAGTAGACATTTGACTTCACACAAAATGCAAATGAATAAATGAGCAAGAAAGCAGAAAAATCATTGAAACTTATACAGAAACAAAAAAATGTTCACTTCTCTAGGAACATATCAAAACAGCTCATTATAAATTATTCTTATGCATTCAAATAAGTTGTTCTTGCCTTGAATCATTATTTAATGGTCTAAACCAAGCTGAACTTGTTTAGTTTGGTTCTACACACTGTTTACACTTATATCAGTCAGGGGGTCCACAGAAGACAGAAGGCATACTCAAGATTCTGCCTGCTATTTATTCTATTAGAGAGAAAGACACACACACGCCACACACACACACACACACACACACACACCAGAATTCACTGCACTTTTGCCCTTTGAACAGATTCCAACTCCCTGCCATAGCTTACAAGGCTTTCCATGACCTTTAAGATACTTCCCACATCTCCAATTTTATTGTCTCATACTGCGTAATTTTCTTCCCCAAGATCCTTTGTCTGCTTACTGTTTCTCCAACACACCTTCATTACTGCCTTCTTTGTGTTAAATAGATCTTTTCTAATCTGCCATCTTAATTCCTTTGTCACTTCTTTTACTATATATTTTTAGTTGCTTTTTAGTGATTGCCCTGGGAATTACAGTGAACATCTTATCTTATAAGAATCTAGTTCTGATGAATACAACTTAATCTCAGTATTATATAATTCTAGTCCCTCCTACCTCCATTGTGCCATTATTGTCATATAGATTAAATCTTTATGGATTATGTGTACATTAGCACTGATTTATAATCATTGCTTTATGCAATTATCTTTTAAATTTGATAAGAGATAAAGAAGAGTTATAACAAAAAATACATGAATACTGTCTTTTATGTTTACTTATATAATTAGTAGTTATCTGGATAAGTGTTCTTTATTTCTTCATATAGATTCAAGTTACTGTCTTGTGTCCTCTCATTTCAGGGTGAAGGACTCTCTTTAATAGGTGTTGTAAGGAAGGTTTGTTAGTAATGAATTATCTCAGTTTTAGTTTATTTGGAAATGTCTTAATTTCTCCTTTATTGTAAAAGGATAGTTTTGTCAGATATAGAATTCTTGGCTGACGATATTTTTCTTTGATCTTCTAACTTCCAACGTTTCTTTTTTTTTCTGAGTTGGAGTCTCACTCTGTTGCCCAGACTGGAGTGCAGTGGAACACTCCTGGCCACCCCAGTCTCGACTCGCTGGGCTCCAGCGATCCTTCCGCCTCAGCCTTCTGAGGAGCTGGAATTACAGGCACACACTACCACGCCCAGCTAATTTTTTTTAGTTTGTTGTAGAGATGAGGTCTCGCCAAGCTACCTGGGCAGGTCTTGAACCTGCGGGCTCAAGCAATCCACTCACCTTGGCCTCCCAAAGCACTGGGATTACAGGCTAAGCCACCAAGCCTGGCCTTCCATCGTTTCTGATGACAAATTAGCTGTTAATCTTTTTTTTTTTTTTTTTGAGTTGGAGTCTCACTCTGTCACCCAGACTGGAGTGCAGTGGCCGCTCCCAGCCACCGCAGCTTCGACCTGCTGGGCTCCAGCAGTCCTTCCGCCTCAGCCTTCCAAGTAGCTGAAACTACAGGTGTGCGCTACCACGCCCGGCTGATTTTTAAAAATTTATTGTAGAGATGAAGTCTCGCCAGGTTGCCCAGGTGGGTCTTAAACCCGCGGGCTCAGGCAATCCACTCACCTCAGCCTCCCAAAGGCGCAGGATTACAGGCTGAGCCACCGATCCCGGTTTAGCTGTTAATCTTACAGAGGGTTCAGTGAATGTGATGAATCAATTATCTTTTGCTACTTTTGAGATTCTTTCTGTCTTTCAACAATTTGATTATGACGCATCTTGGTGTGGGTCTCTTTCTGCTTAATCTACTTGGAGTTTAGTTTTTGTGCTTGACTGTGTAGATTAACTTTTAAAATAAAATTTGGGGAGTTTTTGCCTATTGTTTCTTCAAATATTCTTTCTCATCCTTTCTATCCTCTCTTCTAGGTCCCAATACGTATGCCTTTGTTTACTTGATTGTGTTCTACAGGTGTCCAAGGCTTTGCTCTTTGTTTTTGTTTTTTTTTACCATTTATTTTTCTTTAACTTCCTCAGACTAGAGAAGCTCAATTGATCTACCTTCAAGTTTTCTGATTCTTTCTTCTGCCTGTTTAAATCTGTTGTTGAGCTTTCTCTTGAATTTTTTATTTTAATTATTGTGCTTTTCAACTTTGGAATTTGTATTTGGCTTTTAAAATAATTCTATGTTTTGTTTTTTGCTTATTGTTTTTGAGTTGGGATCTAACTCTGTCACTCAGGCTGAAGTGTAGTGGCACCATCAAGGCTTACCATAGCCTCAACCTCCTGGCCGCAGGTAATCAGCCTTGACTTTCTGTCTCAGCCTCCTGAGTAGCTGGGACTACAAGCACATGCCACCACACCTGGCTAATTTTGTTGTTGTTGTTGTTGTTGTTTTGTAGAGATAAGATCTTGCTATGTTGCATAGTCAGGTCTCAAACTTCTGGGCTCAAGCAATCCTCCTGCCTTGGCCTCCCAAAGTGCAAGGATTACAGGCATGAGCAATTGTGCCCAGCCTAGTTCTATCTTTTGATATTATCTATTTGATGAGGCTTTACTTGCAAACTTTTCTCTAGTTCTTTGTAAATAGCTTCATTTAGTTCTTTGAACATATTGAAAAATAGCTAATTTACAGTCTTTGTCTGCTGGGCTCGGTGGCTCCGCCTGTAATCCCAGAGCTTTGCGAGGCCGAGGTGAGTGGATTGCCTGGGCCCACAGGTTCGAGATCCGCCTGGGCAACTTGGCGAGACCTCATCTCTACAATAAACCAAAAATTAGCCGGGCGTGGTAGTGCGCGCCTGTAGTTCCGGCTACATGGAAGGCTGAGGCGGAAGGATTACCGGAGCCCAGCAGGTCGAGGCTGCAGTGGCTGGGAGTGGCCACTGCACTCCAGTCTGGGCGACAGAGTGAGACTCCAACTCAATAAATAAATAAATAAATAAATAAAAAATAAAGTCTTTGTCTAGAAAATACAATATTTGAAATTTCTCAGGGACAGTTTATATTGGTTATTTTTTCCTGTGTATGGACTATACTCTCTTGTTTATTTCTTTTCTTTTCTTTTTTTTTTTTTTTTGAGTTGGAGTCTCACTGTCGTCCAGACTGGAGTGCAGTGGCCGCTCCCGGCCACCGCAGCCTCGACCTGCTGGGCTCCGGTGATCCTTCCATCTCAGTCTTCCAAGTAGCCGGAACTACAGACGCGCACTACCACGCCCGGCTAATTTTTTGATTTATTGTAGAGATGAGGTCTCGCCTGCCCAGGTGGGTCTCGAACCTGTGGGCTCAGGCAATCCACTCACCTCAGCCTCCCAAAGGCGTGGGATTACAGGCTGAGTCACCAAGCCCAGCTTGTTTATTTTTATGACTCATAATTTTTAAGTGAAAACTGGACATTTAAAAGGTAGCATAATATGGAACTCTGGAAATAAGATTTTTCTCCACCCACATACCAGGTTTTCTTGTTGCTACTGCTTATTGCTGTGTTCATTTGTTTAATGATCTTTTTTGAAGTAATGCTGTAAAGTCTGTGTTCCCTGATTATGCTGACCACTGAAGTCTCTGTTTGGTTTGTTTAGTGGTCAACTAGCGATTAGACAGAGATTTCTTTAAGTGACTGGAATCAATAAATCTTTGCCAAGGGGCTTTGTGTACATGTTGGGGTGTGCCTTCAACAGTTAGCAAGGCAGTTGACAACTCTACCTTAGCCTTCACTTCCTACTTGTGGAGAGCCTCAAGGTCAACCATTGGTGAGAACACAGGACTTTTGCACGTCATTTGAGCATGTACACAACTCTACACACTCATGGCTGTCTAGATTCCCAAGAATGTAGCAGAGCTTGTCAAAACCCTATTTTAAAAATCTCATTCCCAAGATTTTCCTTTTAAGGATTTTTTTTCTTTCTCTTTTTGAGTCTACTGTTTGTCCTGGCTGCTATTTACTATCTTAGTCAGCCATGAAATTAAACAATTGCCTCTAAATATTATTAAGAAATGCTCTAAGCCGGGCTTGGTGTAATCCCGCGCCTTTGGGAGGCTGAGGTGAGTGGATTGCCTGAGCCTGCGGGTTGGAGACCCACCTGGGCAGTGAGACCTCATCTCTACAATAAATCAAAAAATCAGCCGAGCGTGGTAGCGCATGCCTGTAATTCCGGCTAGGTGGAAGGCTGAGGCGGAAGGATTGCCGGAGCCCAGCAGGTCGAGGCTGCGGTGGCTGGGAGCAGCCATTGCACTCCAGTTTGGGCGACAGAGTGAGACTCCAACTCAAAAAAAAAAAAAAATGCTCTGGGGAAAAAGCATTTTTTTCCCCATTGGGTGAGCTCCAAGTCAGGTGAAATAAAGATAGCCTTGCAAGTGATCTTCCAGGGACCCACTAGATAGGTCAAATAATGAGAATTCTTTGGGAAGTAGATTTTGAAGGCTCACCAACCTCAGCCCATTCTGGTGGCTACCAAACCCTTGGATTTCCATTTCCTGAGCACAGGCTGTTGGTTTTTAAGGCTACCATGGAGTTGGAGAGAAGGGGTTAGGACTAGAGCAAGTATAAATCCACAGTGCCAAGACTCAGCCATTTTTCTTGAATAAAAGTTCCCTGGACTGCTGTAACTATTTGATTAACTTCCAGAATTCTAAAAAAGTTGATTCTGATTATTTTTACCATTTTTTCACTGCCTTATGGTGGAGGAGGGGATTTCTGGAAGCCCTGTAGATTCTTGGGTCCCACCCCAAATATTCTGAATCAGCATTTCAGAGGATTGGATTAAAAATCTGCATTTTTAAAAGCATCTAGATGATTCCCAAACTCTAAAATTTGAGGAGCCACTACTTCAATGTCATTGCTTGGTCATCACATTTTGAAATCAACCTTATTGAGGTAGCAAAACAACAGAAATTACATGATATTGGAAGTTTTGAGGACTTTAGAACTTGCAAGCAAAGATCATATCACTTTTTTCTTCTTTCTCCACCCCTTCCCAAAGCAAATAGAAAACATCCTAATCCTTAGGGATCTTGTGTCCAGATCATATAAAAATTGCCACAAGAACTTGAGGTCTTTGCTTTCCCTAAAACATTTTTGAATGACACTTGCTGCTTGTAGCTGTTTTTGCAATGCTACTGGAGAAGGTTGAAGGTAATGTGGTTTGGCAGATTTTAGCCTTTATGAGAACCATTTAAATCACATTGCAAAATATGGATAGAAGTCAAAACAGCCATTTCCTGCTCTGATCTCTGCTTGAAAAATAACAACCTGCATAACTGGAAATCATAAATCAAGTTAATAGGGAAGTAAATTAGACCTTTTGTTTCTGAATTAAAGGCAGATAGATGGATGCAATCGAGCTTACACCCTATTTCTTAATACCATTTAGAACATTCAGTGATGTTATCACAGTGAAGATTCAGTTGGCCAAAATGAATGCACATTTAGAGTTACATCTTTACTAACTCGGCCTGAAAGAGTGTACATGTAGACTTACAGTTCAAAATGACACAGAAGAACCTGCTTTGGAGGGGGGTGTGGGGATCTGGAGAGACCGTGTGAAGGCTGTTTGGGGGGGCAGCTTCTGCCTAAGCCTCCCTGGCCTGGCTCCTCCATTCAGTGACTGTGCAGCTTTGGGCTAGTTTCCTAATATCTCTAATCCTCAGTTTCCTCATGTGGAAGATGAGTGTAACAATGGTGTGTATTCATGGGGCTGCCGGGGGAATTTTAAGCACAATAATCCAGGTGAATCCCTTAGCATATCCCTGGTGTGCGGTAAGCAGAAGCAAGTGGCACAGGCTGATTATAATTGTACTTATTACGGGGATGTGAGTATAATGTGCTCAGCATAGTGGCTACCATGCTGCTCAATATGGTAGCTACAAGTCACATGTGGCTTCTGGGTACTAGATAGGTGACTAATCTGGCCTGAGATGTGCCATCAGAGTAAAATAAAATAGGCACTGGGTTCCAAAGACTTCATATGACTTTAAAAAGCATAAAATAGACTGGATGTGGTGGCTCAGGGCTATAAGCTCAGCACTTCAGGAGGCCAAAATGGGAGGATCACCTGAGTCCAGGAGGTCAAGACAAGCCTGGGCAACACAGTAAGACCCCATCTCTACCAAAAAAAAAAAAAAAAAATTAGCCAATGTGATGTCACACACCTGTAGTCCCAGCTACTCTGGAGGCTGAAGTAGGAAGATCACTTGAGCCCTGTAATTCGAGGCTGCAGTGAGCTATGATCACCATGCACTCCACTGCACTAGGAGATAGAGCGAGACCCTGTCTCAAAAAAAAAAAAAGGATAAAATATCTCATTAATAGTTTCTATATTGATTATATAACACCTTGATAATATTTGGGGTATATTGAGTTAAAATAAATATATTATTAAATTAATGCTATCTGTTTCATCTTACCTTTTAAAATGTGGTTACAAGAAAGTTTGTTAGCCGGGCTCGGTGGCTCAGCCTGTAATCCCGCGCCTTTGGGAGGCTGAGGTGAGTGGATTGCCTGAGCCCGCGGGTTCGAGACCCGCCTGGGCAGCGAGACCTCATCTCTACAATAAATCAAAAAAATCAGCCGGGCATGGTAGCGCGTGCCTGTAATTCCGGCTACTTGGAAGGCTGAGGCGGAAGGATCGCCAGAGCCCAGCAGGTCGAGGCTGCTGCACTCCAGTCTGGGCAACAGAGTGAGACTCCAACTCAAAAAAAAAAGAAAGTTTGTTTCTATAGGTGGCTTTTGTTTGTATCTTCCACATAGTTTCCTGTAAAACATACTTTATTAGGTTTATACCCGATCAATTTATTAAGCATCTACTATGAATCAGGCTATGTGGAGATGGCCTAACAGAGAAATGCACCAAGTGCCACAGGAGCATATGGTGGAAGAGACACATTCCATGCATAAGGGTGGCCTTCATAGAGGAGGTGATTTCTGAGCTGGGACTTGCTCTCTCCAGAGATCAGCAGGAAATTCAAGGATGCTGATTTGTTGTGGGCTTTGTTCCCTTCAGAACCTCTGTTCACACTTTTAGAGACGTGGAAGAATCGTCGTGCTTCTTTACCCTGTGAAAACCCAACAGCTAGATAAGTCTTACTTCTCCAGCAAAGGGCCAGGTCAAGGTAAGAGTGATTCTGATACTGAACCTTAATCTTACTCATGTGCCTGTTTGGCCTCATGTACCTGTTTGTCCAGTTAGTGAGGAGTGAATAAACATTGCTGGAAATTTTTTTTTTTTTTTGCCTTTCAAGGACATCTAAATACAGCAATGGTTTTTTAAAAATACAGTGCCAAGTGAAGGTTTGAGAAGTTAGAACTCAATTTCTGCTATGATAATCTCTGAGCACTATGGCACTTTGAAAGGCACTGCTAACTAGCCACTTTCTGTCTTTCAAAAATGACTTGCTTGAGTGAGTACTTAATAACTCAATCTTTACAGCTAAAGAAGATATTGGAGGAGAGGCAATATTTTGTTTGTTTGCTTGTTTGTAATCAGGCACAGTTCCATGAAGCAGCAAATCTATTAATCAGAGGTAAGCAGGGGGTACAATAAGATTCTGTGACTGTTTTTGTTTTTGGTTTTGGGGGTTTTTTATTTTAAAGGTGTGGAGTACAATTCAGGGTTATGTATACAAATGTTCGTTATGCAGGGGTTTTTTTGGGTGTTTTTTTAAAAATAATACTTTTGGTCGGGTGCAGTGGTTCAAACCTATAATCCCAGCACTTTGAGAGGCCGGGGCGAGAGGATTGCCTGAGCCTATGGGTTCAAGACTAGCCTGGGCAACATGGTGAGACCTCATCTCTACAATAAATAAAAAATTAGCCGGGTGTGGTAGCGTGCGCCTGTAGTTCTGGCTGAGGTGGAAGGATCGCTGGAGCCCAGCAGGTCAAGGCTGCGGTGGCCGGGAGTGTGCCACTGCACTCCAGCCTGGGCAACAGAGTGAGACTCCAACTCAAATAGAATAAAATAAAATAAAATAATACTTTATTCTTCACATGTTGTACAATTCATCCATTTAAAGTGGCAATTCCATTGTGGTATATTCACAAAGTTGTACCACTACCACCACAATCAATTTTAGAATGATTTCATCCCCCCCAAAAGACACACTGTACCTATCACCTCCAGTAATGGGTTGAATTGGGGCCCCCAAAATATTTGTCTATGTGGATTCCCAGAATGTGACCTTATTTGGAATAAGGGTCTTTGCAGATGTAACTAAGGTAAGGAGCTTGTGATAAGATCATCCTGGATTAGGGTGGAGCCCAGATCCTATCATAAATGTCTTTATAAGGGATAGAAAAGGAAAACACACTGGAACCGAGAGAAGGCATTATGAAGACAGAAGTGAGATTAGACTCATGAAATCTCTAGGCCAGGAGCACCAAGGGTTGCCAGTATGTTATGGCTAGCTAGCAGCTCCCATCCCCGGGGAATAGGTTCCAAGACCACCAGTGGATACCACAAACTACAAATAGTGCTGAACCCTATAGGTACTATGATTTTGTCTATATATGCATACCTATTATAAAGTTTAATTTATAAATTAGATACAGTAAGAGATGAACAAAAATAGTAAAATAGAACGATAACAATATACTGTAATAAAATGTATGTGAATGTGGTCTCTCTCGCTCTCAAAATGTCTTACTGTACTGTACTCACCTATTTTTGTACCATGGTTGACTGCTGGCAACCAAAACTGTGGAAAGTGAAAGGTGAGGCTACTGCAGCACATTTTGTTTGTCTATTCATTGGTGTTGGACATTTGGGTTGCTTCCACTTTTTGGCTATTATGGATAACGCTGCTATGAACATTCATGTCCAAGTTTTGGTGAGGACGTATGTTTTCATTTCTTTAGGGCATATACCTGAGTGGAATTGATAGATCACATGGAAACTCTATGTTTCATGTTTTGAGGAACTTCTAGACTGTTTTCCGAATGGCTGCACCATTTTACGTTCCCACAAACAGTGTATGAGGGTTTCAACTTCTCCACATCCTTGCTAACACTTGTTATTATCTATCTTTTTTTCTCTTCCTTTCTTCTTTCTTTCCTTCCCTTCCCCTCCCCTCTCTCCTCCCCTCCCTTTCTTCCTTCTGCTCCTTTTTTTTTTTTTTTTTTTTTTTGAGCCAGTGTCTCCCTCTGTTGCCCAGGCTGGAGTGCCGTGGCATTATCATGTCTACCACCACCTCGACCTCAGGTGATCCTTCCCCCTCAGGCTTCTAAGTAGCTGAAACCACAGGTGCACAATACCATACCTGATTAATTTTTTTATTTTATTGTGGAGACAAAGTCTCGCTTAGTTGCTGAGTCTGGTCTCAAATCCCTGGGCTCAGGTAATCCTCTTGCCTCTGCCTCCCAAAGTGCTGGAATTACAGGCATGAGCCACCATGCCCAGCCTCGTCTTTTTTTTTTTTTTGAAATCAGACTTGTGTCCACACCACTATCAGGATCTGATGTGATGTGGGGAGCAGATGAAAACTGTCACTGTAGCAGGCCTTAAATAAAGGCCTAAGCGATGTTAAGGTCTCGCTTAATGGTCCCAAGCTCGTAGACAAGGACTACATCCTAGCCAAAGGCAGGCTGTAAGGGATACAACCTGCTACACGAAATGGTGTCTCCAATGCCCACACAGCCAGTACACATAGTACAGATAAAGCGTTAGCTACAACAAGATAACTGCAAAACAGCTCGCCTTTTGGGTAACAACATAATTCAGCTATGGCTCCCTCACAGACCTTGAATCCCTTCCAACTTTCTTTGTGCTTGATTATAAAATAAACATGCTGAGTTAGTTCGGGGCCACTTCTCCTCCATCAGAAGAAAGTGTCCCACCTGGCCCTAGCTTTCCTTTATGTCTTTGTGTCTGTGTCTTTCTTAATCTCTCGCTGCCCTCTCTCGAGACCCTTAAGGCAGCCGCATGGGCCGCGACACACCGCAATTTCCGTCATGGCTTCAACTTGCTACTGCACGTCCCTGTGGGAGCACACAGCCTTTTGGATCCATACCACAAGTCCCCTGGGTTAACACAGCTTACCGTGTCCATATTGCAAGCAGTCTCAGGTACACAGAAGCTTCTGCATCAACACCCCGGTCACCTCGGCTACCTAGCATCTCTATCTCCGTGCTGCAAGTTGTCTCCAGTGTACACAGCCTTCTTGTCCAACATGGAAGTTGCCTCAGATGCACATAGCTTCCTATTTCACACCACAATTCTACTCAGTTACACAAATTTTCTGTCTACATCACATATCCCCTGGGTTTCAGTCCAAACCTGAAGTCTCCTTGGGTCCACACAAATGTCTATGGCCACACAACAGGTCTCCTCAGGAACACAGAGCCTCCATACCTATGCCACAATTCCCCTGCAGATGCAGAAAAGTCACCTCAGGTACATATAATATTTTTTTGTCTATACCATCAGTTTCCTCAAGGTTGCACAGCCACTGTGTCCAGAGCACAAACTCCTGGATCACACACAGACTTCTATCCACACAAGAAGTCCCCTCATACCTGTACAATGACCATTTGTATACCTAACTCTGAACTGTACTCCACATCTTTAAAATACATTTAAAAAAAAAGGAAGTCAGCCGGGCTCAGTGGCTCAGTCTGTAATCCCGCGCCTTTGGGAGGCTGAGGTGAGTGGATTGCCTGAGCCCGCGGGTTCGAGACCCGCCTGGGCAGCGAGACCTCATCTCTACAATAAATCAAAAAAATCAACCGGGCGTGGTAGCACATGCCTGTAATTCCGGCTACTCGGAAGGCTCAGGCGGAAGGATCGCCAGAGCCCAGCAGGTCAAGGCTGCGGTGGCCGGCAGCGGCCACGGCACTCCAGTATGGGCAACAGAGTGAGACTCCAACTCAAAAAAAAAAAAAAAGAAGTCCCCTCAGGTACACATGGCCTTCATGTTCACATCACATATGCTCTTGTGTATAGCATCCGTCTATGTCTACATCACAATTCCCCTCAGGAATACCCAATTTTCTGTGTCTACACCACAAGTCACATTACATGTAGGCACTTTCTACCTCCGTACCTAAGTTCTTTGGGAGCACATAGCCTTCTACCTCCACTCCAGGAATCCCCTCAGGGAGACACAGGAATCTCTGTCTACACCATAAACCCTCTTGGAACTCACACTGTCTTCTGTGTCCACAGCACAAGTCCCCGTGGACACACTCTCCATCAGTATCCACACCACCAGTCCCCTGGGTGCACACAGCCTTCTATGTCCACACTGCTAGTTCTCTGGATCCCACACAAACATCTGTGTCCATATCACAAGGCTCCTTGTAAATAAACAGCCTCCTGAAAACAAACCACACGTTCCCTCAGGAGTATATAACCTTCTCTGTATATACCACTGATCCCCTCGGGTGCTCACATCCACACCACAAATCTCCTCAAGTATACAAAGCCTTTTATGTCCACACAATAAGTCCTCTCAAGTGCATACAACCTTCAACATCCTCTTGTACTCTTATCTTCTCGGTCTTAGGCCTCTGAAAGGACCGCCTCGGGTAATTAGTCATCAAATACTTAGAGAAATCAGGATGATTCGAGTTCGTTGTGCTAGTGTATCAGTTGACAAAGGCCAGTATTCTGATCAAGTATATTTTTATTGTATTTCCTTCTAGACATACATCCAAGCCGCTGGTTCCCTTGGCTTTTTCACATCTGGGAACAATTCAACTATATATTAATATAAACTGACTTGTTAAGCAGGCTTTTTATGTAATGTTATGATCTTAAGTAAAATGGATTTTTCCCTAGCTTCATTTAGGCATTGACGAATAAAAATTGTATACATTTAAGGTGTACAAGGTGATGCTTTGATAGACGTATACATTGTAAAGTGGTTATCCTAATTAACACATTCACCATGTTTGTGTTGATGTCATGTTTCCCCGTCACTGTGAACCTGCCAACCCACATTGTTAATAGAAGAAAATTTCTCACACATCTTCGTGGAGCAGAGAAAAGAGAAACTAGACTATGATAAATTGGTCTCCAAGACTGAATTAGGCTCCAGGATGTCTTTAGTTAAGAAAAAGCCACGTGTTTTCTCAAGTCAAACAAGATTCTTCCCACTTGGCAGCGAAAGTAGGAGAGGTGGTCATTCATGTCGTCCTTGAGCGGAGTGAAGTGTGAGAGAGTTGTGTGATGAGTCAACGGTGAACCCAGCAGAGCAAGAGGGATGATGCTTCCACACCACACCCTGGGAATTTGTCGCTTTCAATAACGACTCTCACACGATTCTTCTGCAAGCTGCTTTAATCCCAGGTTACTGCATTGTTCTTCTTTTCCTTTCTCCTATTCGTGACCTTAAATCTAGTATCTCTGCCAATCAATTAAGGTAACGTGGCACGCACCGATAGGCCCGTAAGAGAGGATTGTATGCTGACATCCTTTAGTTGCCTTATTAGGGCTTGTTTTGTCTTGTGGTCTGGCTGCTTCGGGCGCCATGTTAGGGCGGAGGCGCTCCACAGCTCCCCCTTTTTTATTTATTTTGGCAGGAGAGGGTAGTGGTCACAGCCCCCATATAACAAGGACCATGTAAGACAGTCTATCTCGCGCGTGTAATCGCCAGACCGACTGCCCACCTGTCCGACACCGATTTTCTGGGGATGGGAGAGGCGGTGTCAACCCATATGCAGCTGGACATGCCCTCCACGGGATAACTCCTCCTGGGCCCCCGTGTGCAGTACTATTCTCACATCCTGCCCTGTTCTTATTGCCCTAACGCGGCAACCCGGACCTGAGGGGATTGATCCACCTCCATGGCAGCAAAGGCCTGCGCTAGTAGCGCACGGTCACGTGCATTGCGTTGATGCATACGGCAGAGACAATAGAGGCACAGGACACAACAAGAGAATAACAAAAAGGCCATTGAACCCATTCCCGCCCACTCTTTAAGATGGTATGCTGCCTGGGCGATCCAGGAGGCCAAGGTTTGAGCGACAACTGAATCTACTCTGGTGGAGTTGATGCTGATGATTTCACGACGTAGAGCCTCCGTCAGGTTGTCGAACTCTTGGGACCAATTACCTAAAAGATGGAGGGAAAGCTTTTGAGAGAGGTTAGCAGCAATGGTCATATTGTCGTATGGGATGCCGGTTACGCATAAAGCAATAGTGTGCCATTCACACCCTATTTGCACCATGCGCCAGAGAATGTCTACTTGTTCTTGTACCACATCAACTCTTTGATCTAAGATCATAATGCCGCCACACAAGTGACTGTTAATATTACTTTGGCAGCAACAGTGGAAGACAAGGTGTTTAAAGTGGTGGCGGTCTGTACTGTGGTACACATGGCAACAGCGGCTGTAGCAGCTGCAGCGGCCGCCATTGCAATTGCTGCAATGATGGCGGCTGTAATGCCGAAGTCTCTCCTCTATCTAAAAGGAGAGAGAGCATTAGGGCCCCAGCAAGAGTGTAATTGAAATCAGGGGCTGGTGCCAGTTAAAAATCTGGGGAAAGTACGTGCCGAATAAGTGTCTAGGAAATACTGTTAAAATTCCCCATTGTTGCTCAGCACGACTTATGGGGAGGTTCAGCATCAGCGTTCCCAGCAGAAGCCACGTCGTCGGACTCATCATCAGCAATCGGGGTTCGTTCCTCGGGGTCTTTGTAGTGCGTGTTAGTCGCTCAGGTACCCACACCGGATCTGGGCTGTCCTGTGGAAAAACACACACAGATCCTCTCGCCCACGTTAATACTGGGTCGGGACCTCTCCATTGTCCCGTGATAACATCTTTCCATTTAACATAGCCCCTTTTATGCGGTACTGCGCCTAGATGGCGGTCTGCAGCAGAATTGTTCTCATTGTCCAGCTGAAGAAAATTTAAAGTTAATAATGCTAATGACAGTCTTTGTTTAGGTTTGTAACCCATGCCTATTCCCCCTTTTGTTTTTGAAGTAGTTCTTTTAGTGTGCGATGAGCCCTCTCGACTATCCCTTGACCTTGGGGATTATAAGGGAGCCCATGGCGCAGGTCCACGTTCATTTGTGCACAGAACCGTTGAAATGTTCGGGAGGTGTAGGCGGAGCCATTATCTGTTTTGATTTGCTGAGGCATGCCCCAGGCGGCCCACGCCTCCAAGCAATGGGAGATAACATGATGTGCCTTTTCTCCAGCCATGGCCGAAGCAAACAAAATTCCGGAACATGTATCTATGGAAACATGGACATACTTGAGGTTACCGAACTCTGCCACATGAGTGACGTCCATTTGCCAAACCCGTGAGGGGAGAAGGCCTTTTGGATTCACCCCCCATGAAGGGGGGTGGTGGAAAGTAACACATGATTCGCAAGATTTTACAATATCTCTGGCCACATGACGTGGTATTTGGAAACGGGTCTGTAGTGTTTTTGAGTTAACATGAAACTGGGCATGAAAATCTTGTGCCTTTTGGGCAGGGGTTACAAGGAAAGCCTGTTGAAGTCGCGTAAGGTTGTCAGCCTGGGCATTACCCTCACTGAGGGGTCCTGGTAGGCCGGTGTGCGCACGGATATGCTGAACAAAGAATGGCTCTGAACGTTGCCATATCAGCTGCTGAATTTTGGAGGCAAATGTATGTATAGGGCTAGCGGGGGATATTCGGCCTGCCAGTTCAAGAGATTTAACTAAATTGATTACGTATTGGGAATCTGACAACAAGTTAAACGATCGAGAAAAACGTTGAAATACGGCCAAAACAATTTGAAGCTCTACCTGCTGAGGAGAGCCGGACTGGAATTGTATTACCATGGGGGAATGTCCATCTGCTACATATGCGCCAAGACCAGTTTTGGAACCGTCTGTGAAGATATTAATAGCCTGAGGAATGGGGTCATTTTGAGTGATTTGAGGGAAAATGCCCGGGGTGTTCTTTTACAAAGGACAGCATGGGATCTTTTGGGGAAAAGATTATCTATCTGTCCTACAAAGCTGCACCTTAGGATAGCCCATACATCCACTGTAGCAGCCAATGTCTGCACTTGATAGGCAGTGTATGGCACCACGAGGAGGTGCGGCTGTTGGCCAAAATGCATTAGGCATTGTCGTAGTCCACGGATGGTCAACTCAGCAACAGCGGTTGGATAATGCTCCACTGTTTTTAGTATGGCAGTCTTCGGATGGATCCATAATAAGGGGCCATCCTGCCACAGTACTCCCGTTGGCTGAGTCTGAGTAGAGAGAATACAAAGCCATATAGGGCTCTCTAAGGAAACACGCCTAAGAGCGGCTGTACTAATTGCCTTTTCTACCTTATGTAGGGCCTCTCTAGCCTCCTCTGTGAGGGATCTAGGGGAGTCTAAATGCAGGTCCCCTAACAGGATGTCATATAAAGGAGAAATATAGAGGCCCTGGGCCTCCAAGGCCTTAATCACTTGTGTAAAAGCCTGTTGGTTAGCAAAACGGCCCTGCCCCAACAGCATATCAACGTCCCAAGCCCCGTTACCCGCCGCCCGGTTTCTTGCTGCCTGCTCATTAGCCAATTCTATGTAATAGGCCTTCCAATCTAAATATTGTCCCGGGTTCGTGCAAGCCTTCAC
This sequence comes from Cephalopachus bancanus, assembly GCA_027257055.1. NCBI lineage: Eukaryota > Metazoa > Chordata > Mammalia > Primates > Tarsiidae > Cephalopachus > Cephalopachus bancanus. Next base: position 2,272,505 of record JAPVLO010000330.1, on the reverse strand, counting down.
TAATCTCTGCCAGTCTCCAGGGGTCATGGCGAACCGGTCTAGTGCCTCCACCATTGCTGTCGTGAAGGCAGCAGTGAGCCCGTACGTTCGTACGGCCTCCGTGAGGTTTTTTACTGTTTTGAAATCTAATGGTTCATGGTACCGGTTTCCTGCATTGTCCACGAACACCGGAAAAATTTGCCATGTGCCGCTGGCATGGACCTCCCTCCACACTTCATTGTTGAAAGAAGCGCCTCCTTTTCCGGGAGGCGCAGAAGGATTATACGGGGGAGGAACTCCTACCGACCCAGGGACAGAGGATCCGCCCTTATCTCGGGCGCGGCCCCGACTGAGTTCTAACTTTTCAACTCGAGTCACGAGATCTCTAAGTGCCTCATCTGACTCCAGTTCTGAGTCAGAGGCTGCCTCGCTGTTCCCTCTTGAGGAAGTTGATCGTTCCTCTTTTATTTGGTCAAGCGCTGCTTGGCCTTGCTCGACTGTTTGCACGCACTTTTGATCTTCCAAGCAGGCACGAACCAGTCTCCAAAGGGGCTGGACCCCGCCTGCCACCTCTCCTAGCTCTCGGGCGCGGTCAATATCCTGCCCCACTTTGTCCCAACTATCCACTGTGAGATTCCCCGAAACGGCAAACCACGGTGCAATCTCGTCTACCTGTGTGATAAAATCAGTCAAGGTTTTATCCCTTAATTTTAGTCCTTTTGTTCTTAGGAGAGTTTTAAGAGCCTGAAAAAGTGGGTGAGAGGAAGTAGTGCCCATGTTAGCAAAAAGGGGATCACCTCTACACCAAGGGCCCTTTTAGATCGCCTCTTTACCGAGGACCTTCCCAAATCGCCTCTTTACCGAGGACCTTCCCAAATCGCCTCTTTGCCGAGGACCTTCCCAAATCGCCTCTTTGCCGAGGACCTTCCCAAATCGCCTCTTTGCCGAGGACCTTCCCAAATCGCCTCTTTGCCGAGGACCTTCCCAAATCGCCTCTTTGCCGAGGACCTTCCCAAATCGCCTCTTTGCCGAGGACCTTCCCAAATCGCCTCTTTACCGAGGACTTTCCCAAATCGCCTCTTTACTGAGGACCTTCTTAAATCGCCTCTTTACCGAGGACCTTCTTAAATCTCCTCTTTACCGAGGACCTTCCCAAATCGCCTCTTTACCGAGGACCTTCTTAAATCGCCTCTTTACCGAGGACCTTCTTAAATCGCCTCTTTACCGAGGACCTTTCTAGTTTTTTCCCTCCCTTGTGGGATCTACATACCAGTCGACTGCCCTGAGCAGCTGCAGTTCTGAATCCAAGGATTTCGGCTTCTTCGAGTTCCCCGTACGGGCCACCACTTGTCGCTTTCAATAACGACTCTCACACGATTCTTCTGCAAGCTGCTTTAATCCCAGGTTACTACATCGTTCTTCTTTTCCTTTCTCCTATTCGTGACCTTAAATCTAGTATCTCTGCCAATCAATTAAGGTAACGTGGCACGCACCGATAGGCCCGTAAGAGAGGATTGTATGCTGACATCCTTTAGTTGCCTTATTAGGGCTTGTTTTGTCTTGTGGTCTGGCTGCTTCGGGCGCCATGTTAGGGCGGAGGCGCTCCACAGGAATTGGGTTGGTTCTAGCCACGTCATTTGTGTTCAGGGTTGGGTTTGGGTGACCACTGGTCTGGAAGCTTTCCAGGGGTTACAGATCAGTCACAGAACAAACCCTCTCTTTAATTCTCAACCAAACTGAATCCAAACCATAGAGTCAGTCTCAAAATAGACTTAGTCTTCTTAGAATATTCTGGATCAGTGATTCTGCCCAATACCCCTTCCTGGTTCCCCCAACCTACTCCTTCCGAGCCTGACTGGTTCCTTGAGGCATACTGCTTAGATGAGTCTTCCTAAAGTGTTTGATATTGATAGAATTGAGCAAAGTTACACAGCTTTCTTTACTGCAGGATTTCTCAGAATTTTCAAGAGGCATTTTGACTCTCTAGGAGAGGAAAAAAATTTGCAGTTGCTCAAACCTATTTGGCCATAAAACTTATTTCTCATCAATCATTTTAGAAGACTAACGTTGGGTGGGACATTCTTATAGGTTGGGTTTTCCAGAAGCCAAACCTGTGGTGATTCTTGTGTAAGTGATTTATTGAGGGAGGGGTCTCCAGAAAAACTTGTATAGGGGGGGGGAATAAACCAAGTAAAGATATGAGTTCAGACCAAGTCTAGCCTCAGCCCAACCATTCTGGGAGCCCTGGAGTGTACCACAGAAGTTTCCATGGCCCCTAGGCCCCCCTAGCTCATATACCCACATCCATTAGTCATTGGCCACAGGCTGCTCCCTATGGGTGGTGTACAATCTCTCAGGTATCTCCAGGCAAGGCGATCCCTTCCACCAAGACCAGGAGAAGGGTATAGGTGTGAGCAGTGGCAGTCAACTTCTCAGAAACTGGACAGTAAGGCATACTGGCCCAGTAGAGGAAAGCTGGGCAATGCACCAGGTCTGCTACAGTCACACTTTGGGAAAAATAGTGTGAATACTCAGTCCTTTCTATGGCTTCTTCCCAAGACTGCACAAGAATAAAACCAATTTTTGGAGCACCTAAAGGTATTCACCTGGTCATTCCCATGTCACATTTTCATTATCTCTAAGGTGGAGAGAAATTATCTTAGAGATAACTCATGAAGATGAAGGACAGCCAGAGCAATTGGACAATAGAAAGAAATAAAGGGCATCCACATTGGAAAGGAGGAAGTCAGATTGTTCTGTTTGCAGACACCATGATCTTCTACATAAGAAAAGCTAAAGACTACCATATAAAACCCTTAGAACTGATTAACAAATTCAGTAAAGTTGTAGGATTCAAAATCAAATGCAAAAATCAGTAGCATTTCTATGCACAAACACTAACTAGCTGAAAAATGATTTAAAAAGATAAGCCCATTTATAGTAGCTACAAAAAAAAGAAAAGAAAGAAAGAAAAGAAAAAGAAAACTTAGGAATACATTTAACCCAGGAGGTAAAAGACTTCTACAAGGAAAATGACAAAAACACTTATGACAAAAATTGAAGAGGATACAGACAAATGGAAAGACATACTATGCTCATGAAGCAGAAGAATCAATATTGTCAAAATGACCATGCTACTCAAAGCAGTCTACAGATTCAATGCAATTCCTAACAAAATATCAATGACATCCTTCATACAAATAGAAAGAAAAAAATCCTAAGATTTGTATGGACCAATAAAAGACCTGAATAGCCAAAGTAATCCTGAGCAAAAAGAACAAAGTTGGAGGTATCATACTACCAGGCTTCAAAATATACTACAAAGGTGTAGTAACCAAAACAACATAATCTAGCATAAAAACAGACACATAGACCAGTGGGACAGAATAGAGAACCCAGTAATCAACCCATATACTTAGAGCCAACTGATTTTTGGCAAAGGTGCCAAGAATAATTACTTTAATAAATGGTGCCGGGAAAACTGAATATCCATGTGCAGAAGAACAAAACCAGACTCCTATCTCTCACTCTATAAGAAAATCACCTCAAAATGGGTCAAAGGCCTAAATGTAAGACCTAAGGCTATATAACTACTAGAAGAAACCATAGAGGAAATGCTTTAGGGCATGCGTCTGGGAAAATATTTTATGAATGTGACCTCAAAAGAAAAGCAAAAATAAGAAATGAGATTATGTCAAATCAAAAAGCTTCTGTACAGAAAAGAAAACAATCAATGGAGTAAAAATACAACATACAGAATGAGGAAAAATATTTGCAAACTATTTATCCAACAGAAGATCAATATTCAGAACCTATAAGGAACTCATACATCTCAATAGCAAAGAAAAAAATACAATTTAAAAATGGTCAAATGATCTTAACTGACATTACTCAAAAGAAGGCATACGAATTGCCAAAAATATATGGAAAAAAGGCTCAATATCACTAATCATCAGGAAAATACAAATCAAAACTTCAATGCTACTCTCATCTTACTCTAGTTAGAATGGCTATTATTCAAAAGACAAAAAATAACAAAAACTGTGAGGCTGTGGAGAAAAGGACACTCTTAAACTCGTTTTGGTGGGAATATAAACTAGCACAGCCACACTGGAAAACAACATGGTAGTTTCTCAAAAAACTACAAATAGAACTACCATATGATGTAATTCTACCACTGAACATTTATCCAAAGGAAAGGTAATCAGGATATTGAAGAGACATCTGCACCCCCATGTCATTGCAGCACTATTTACAATAGCCAAGATATGGAATCAAACTTCATGTCCAGTAACAGATGAATGGATAAATAAAATGTGGTATATACCCACAATGGAGTACCATAGCCATACAAAGAATGAAATCCTGTCATTCATGACAACGTGAATGGAATTGGAGAACATTATGTTAAGTAAAATAAGCCAGGAACAGAAAGTTAAACACCACATGTTCTCACTCATATGCAGAAGCTTGAAAAAATCAATCTCATAAAAGTTCAAAGTAGAACAGAGGATACTGGGTGGAGGTGGAAGGATGGGCTGAGGAGAGATTTGTTAAAGGAGATAAAATTACAGCTGGATAGGAGGAATAGTTTCTCCTATTCTAGACCACTGTGAGATGACTACAGTTAATAATAGCACATAGTTGCAGCCGGGCTTGGTGGCTCAGCCTGTAATCCCGCGCTTTGGGAGGCTGAGGTGAGTGGATTGCCTGAGCCCGCAGGTTCGAGACCCGCCTGGGCAACTTGGCGAGACCTCATCTCTACAATAAATCAAAAATTATCTGGGCGTGGTAGCATGCGCCTGTAGTTTCAGCTACTTGGAAGGCTGAGGCGGAAGGATCACCGAAGTCCAGCAGGTCAAGACTGCAGTGGCTGGGAGCCACTGGGCGACAGAGTGAGACTCCAACTCAAAAAAAAAAAAAAAAATAGTATATAGTTGCAAATAGCTAGAAGGAGGATATTGAATGTTCCCAATGGATATGCTAACTACTCTGATCCGATCACTATATATAATATATATCGAAACAATCACTTTGTACCCCATAAATATGTGCAATTATTGTGGGTCAATTAAAATTAAAGATGAAAGGGTAGTTTCATCTTGAGTCTGCAAGACTATGAAGCAAAGACCAATGTTTATATATAGAATAGAAGAGGTTTCTTAGGGAAATGGGCTTTTAGGCAAAAACATGAACTTTCTTGGTTTAGAAGGAGCAGGTGAAGGGAACAGGAAAATTCTCGGTGCTCCACAGCAGAGACAGTACAGGGTCTGGTGGAGACGGGAGCTCTCAGCTTGAATTCCTGGGATGTGCCGCTTCTGGAAGCAGGGCAGACAATAATGCTTATAGTTCTTGGGGTGGGGACTGATGGCTGTGCAGTCCTGGCTGTCAGAGAGTTCAAGAGTTCACAGTTATCTTGGAAGATGGGAGGTATCCAGATCAAAGAAGAGCTCCCAGATTTTGTTTTGTTTTCATTTTTGTTTTAGAGTCAGGGTCTCACTCTGTCACCCTGGCTGGAGTGCAGTGGCGTGATCATAGCTCACTGCGTCCTTAAACTCTTGGATTCAAGTGATCCTCCCACCTTAGCCTCCCCAGCAGCTGAGACTACAGGCTACCATCACTGTGCCTGGCTAATTTTTAAAACATATTTTGTAGAGGTAGTGTCTTGCTATGTTGCCCAGGCTGGTCTTGAACTCCTGGCCTCACACCATTTTTCTATCTCAGCCTCTCAAAGAGCTAGGATTATAGGTGTGAGCCACCACACCTGGCCTCTTGACTTTGATTATTATGCTGTAGGTATGTAAGATAATGTCCTTGCTCTTAGGAACTACACACCGAAGTGCTTAAGGGAGATGACGTCTCTAATTCACTTTTAAACGGTTCTGGATAAAATGTGTATATGTGAGTGTGTGTACATACACATACCTGCACATTTGTATATTTTTGTATTGTATATAAGATTTTACACACACAAAGAAAATAATACAGCAAATAATAAGTGGTGAATTTGAGGGAAGGATATAGGAACATTCTTTGCAACATGGGGAATCAGAAGTTGCTTCCATGGCTCCCATGGCTAGAGAGGAGAAGGCTGTGTGGAAAATGTATTTGTTAGTTCTCTCTGTCCCTTCATTTCTCTTCTTGCTTCCTCTTGCTGTGGTGTATATTCAAGGCCAAGAGAGTAGCTCTCACAAGTCACGTTGGGCAGGGGGTAGTCTATGCAGGGAGCGCCCGGATTTGTGAGGTGAGCACTCAGGACCTGTTTTCTCGAGGCTGTTCCCTGCTCATCTTTCCCTGAGTCTCTCTTCAGGCCTTCTGTTCATTCCTCAGGCAGCCTCGGTTACTGGGAGTCAGAGCCCTCGTTGCCTGACAGCATGTGTCATTTTGAAGGATTTGTGAAAATTGTCCTGAGTGACGTGCACAACTTCCCTGTAGTCCTGGGGAGAAATCTCCTTTCTGCTGAAGATCCATTCTTCCTGTACCCCTGCCTCTCGTATCAGCCCTGGAATAAAACTCAATTGAGATTCCCAGTCTACTGGTTTGGACGGCAAAATAGAGGAAAATAAAAGAATAATAAGGACTCAACCGAGTGAGGCAATTTCAACAGTAACACTTGCTGCAAACTTCCAGCCATGAGAATTTACACACAACATGTTCATGCTCTCTCGTCAAATCCCCTCCTGAACAAGGGCCTGCCGACACAGGAGAGCTGGTCAGAGTGAGGTACAGCCAGTGGGTGGACAGAGAAGAGCTCACAGTGGCTCCAGGACCTTGTTCGCTCTGCTGCACCCATGGGAGCCCACCAGCTACAGACCGAGAAAGACCTAGGGGGGTCGAAGACCAACCAAGAATGGCAACCGTGCAGGTTGCCAAAGGGTTTTTGAAAAGTTCAGACTAACGGCTGCCATAGGGAATGGCAGGGAGGAGAGTGGTTGCTTGGCAGTCCTACGCCCCCAGCTGGACGCCAAGTTCCTGGAGAAGATGGTGATGATCTGTCTGCCAGGAGAATCATCAGGCAGCTTTTCTCTTTGTTGTTCCTTCCTGGATAAATGTTGTTTTGCAAGTACACGCAGGTAGGATGATAGGTCCGGCTTTGCCATCCTCAAGCAGCCTACTGACAGGATCCCACCATTTTCTTTTTTTAAGTCAGGGTCTCCCTCTGTTGGCCAGGCTAGAGTGTAGGAGTGCGATCATAGCTCACTGCAACCTCAAACTCCGGGGCTCGAGTGATTCTCCTGCCTCAGCCTCCTGAACTGGGACTACAAGTGCATGCCACCATGCTGGGCCAATTTTTCTAGTTTTGTAGAGACAAGGTCTTGCTATGGTGTGCAGGCTTGTCTTGAACTCCAGGTCTCAAAAGTTCCTCCCACCTCATTCTCCCAAAGTGCTGAGTTTACAGGTGTGAGTCACCATGCCTGGCCAAGTATCCTACCTTAAAGGGACAGTTCACATGGCATGTTGCCCCCTCTGCTTCCACTGGCTGAGTCTGACACATTATGGAACCCCTAGGAAAGCCTCTTCCTTTCACCATTCATGACTCCCCAAAACTCGCAAAAACCCATGTGCTGGAATTGCTGTGTGTTCCCAGATCAGACATGCTCACTGGAGTCATAGAACCAGCCATAGAACCATGCCACCCATGCCCTCTCTCCATAAGAGGACAACTATGGGTCCTCTTGGGGTAGGGGAGAAGGTGCTGCCCTGCTACCTGAAACCTCTGACACAGGGTAACTTAGTAAGCCACAGAGATGGGAGGAGATGCCAGAACACCCCCCTGGGCTTCCTCCCATAGTCTGTGACGAGGCAGAAATTGAATTGCTTACTAGGATTAAAGTAGCCACCACTTGCAGGAGCTGGGGACAGGGACCGTAGGGGAGTGGCAGCCTCTCGAGGGGTGAGCCCTGGCCTCTTGTGCACACCCTCTTCACTCCAGCACCAGCCCGAAAGGGGCAGCCCTCCCTCTGGATGACCGATTACATCCACTTATCCCCACTCCCTCCTCAAAAAGTCCCCCATGCAGTGACTATATTTCAACTTGGGTTTCATGGAGCTAGGGTAGCTGGACTCACAAAAACCACAAGGAACTGAGAGTATCAATGCCCTCCATGTGGACGTCATTATTGATCCCCTATTGTGTCTAGGAATATCCAGAGATGGAGAGGGAAGCTTGAGGTGGGTAGAAGCTAATCACGGGGTGAAGGAGAGAAACCGATCCTCCTGCCACCAAGCTCTGGCAAGGCTGGAAGGAGAAGGGATGTGAGGCTAATATTTTCTGTGAGGGCACAAAGCACCTTTGTGCCACTTGAAGTCATGGAGACACTTTTTAAAAGTTGGGCAGTAGGGCAATACCATTGGGTCCCCTCCCACTGTGGGAGTTTTTCTGTCCTCTCAATAAATCCTGTTTTAAAAAAATTGGGCAGTATAGGCCAGGCACAGTGACACATGCCTGTATTCCCAGCACTTTGGAAGGCCAAAGCCGGAGGATCTTTTAAGTCCAGGAGCTTGAGACTAGCTCAGGCAACAGAGCAAGACCCTGGTGGGGTGTGGTGGCTCATGCCTATAGTGCCAGTTAGTTGGGAGGCTGAGGCAGGAGGATCACTTGAGTTCAGGAGTTTGAGGCTGCAGTGAGTTATGATTGCGCCACTGCACTCCAGCCTGGGCAACAGAGTGAGACTCCGTCTCTAAAAAATGAAACATAAATCAAGTTGGGCAGTATGAAGGTTGTCAACTCAAATTATATCCTTGTCATAGAGATGGTCAAGAAGAAATTTCTCCTTAGTTTTGCATTCTCTCGTCAGCAGCCAGTGAGAGAATTTGTGGTGAAGTATCTGAACCTTCCTCCCTTAGAATTTTTTTTTTTTAATCAAAGTCTCACTCTGTCACCCAGGCTGGAGTGCAATGGCATGCTCATGGCCACCACAGTCTCGACCTGCTGGGCTCAGGTGATCCTTCCACTTCAGCCTTCTAAGTAGCTGGAACTACAGACATGCACCACCATGCCCAGTTAATTTTTTTTTAATTTATTGTGGAGATGAGGTCTTGCCAAGTTGCTCAGGCTGGTCTCGAACCCGTGGCCTCAGGCAATCCTCTCACCTCAGCCTCCCAAAGTGCTGGGATTATAGGCGTGAGTCACGGCACCTGACCTTCCCTTAGACTTTAAGAACCTTTTGCTTATTGACATGTACAGTCTTTTGCACAATCCTAGGAAGGAGCTGTAAGGTTTCAACATATTTGTTCCTCTGGGTTTGTGCTGATAATACTGAGGGACTCAAATGCTACAAGAGGCATTTTATGAATAAAGAGCACACACCTGTATAAAGTAAAATAGGGAGCTAGGAAAGGCTGGGAGGATCACTAGACCTTTTGGAAGTCTGACCCCAAGTAAAGAGAGAGAGAAAGGAGGTGGGACGGAAGAATTCTAGACTGCCGTGGAGTCCTGTCTGAGGGAGGTTTAGCTACACCCTCGGGGAGTTCTTGAGCCCCAGCTGGTTGCCAGAGGGGGCCTGTATCTGCTCGGAACAGGTCTGCCTTGGTATACCTGCCCTGCAAGGCCCTGGCCAAGAGCAGCTCGTGGGAGGCATAACCTCAGTGCCAGTGCAGCAATGGACCTCAGAGTGCAGCAGCTGAGACACTTGGTGAATTGTGCTCCCTGCACTTAGAGTCTGCAAGGTGCATTCTCATGGCCACCACAGTCCACCCTTGTATCATGCAGATTTATTCCTGAGGAGAAATCCAGAAGGTTATTGGGATGAACTCCATTTCTTCATCACTGCAGTTGATTTGGGGACTACAAAAATCTTCTCTCTCCTCCACGATCCATTCTCAGTTCCCTCATCCTCAGCCATCAGCTCACCAGGTCTCGGTGGCTTTATTGGTGGTGTGGCCCACACCTCCATTCCTAAAGGGTCTGAACCCTTGATAATCATGCCATTCTCCACTCAAGGTCACATTGTGTGTTTGTTCACAGTGGCTACGGGGCTCCCAAGGGGATCGATCACCTTGGTTTATATATTCATCCCTGTGCCATTTTGTAAAAGTAGTCCCACTTCTCCCTGTTAATCAGGGTTAATCATCCCTGCCAGAGTGGAAAGGACTTGTCTTCCAGTCCTTTTCCTGCCAGGTCCTCAGCCATTGACCACTACCCAGGGATTTGCATGTGTTCCCACCACCGGCTACTCCTCCATTCACACAAAGTGAATGAGCAGGTGCTCTGCACAGCTTTGTCCATTGGGAAGAATTCTCCTCCCCACTGTCATTCAGGGCCACTCCTAGGTATGGTTGAAATCCAGCTGTTGTTCATTTTTGGCTTGTGCCCATATAACAAGCCAACTCTCCATAAAGTAACCTTGAGCTTTTTCCTCTGTTTTAGCTGGCCGTAGGGGACTCTCCATATGGCCACAGGTACCAGCCACAAGAGAGCAGGTGCAACACTGGCAAGAGACACGAAGATCTGGGCTACCCACGCATACAGCTTCCTTTTGTCTTCTGGTCCTACGCGGTCTCAATTCCAGACATGCCATTGCCGTGTTACAGTGGGCTGCTGCTGACTTGCCCGACTTTATGAATTGGCAGGTCCAGTCTGCTATCTCTCCACTTCCAGCTCACCTTTGCGCATCCTGCTTCATGGGACCATGGCTGAGATTCTGAAACCCACATTCTAACTTGCCAGTTGGGTTCTTGTTGGGCTCTGCCAATAAGGGATTCTGGAGGGAGACTGAAATGCTAGAGGAAGGAGAAGGGAGAGGTCTCATCCCACTTTGCCGTCTGTCCCTACCAACATCACTAGAGTGACTTTACCTTGAAAATGACACTTTCTATGCCCCCCCCAAGCCAGCCTTATCCCCCTCATCAGAGACAATAGAACCAGGTGGGTAGTGCTCACCCCTTAGAAATCTGGGTCCCAGCTCTGATAGATTCATCTATCCTCTTTCTCAGGCACCAGAATTAGTCTGGTAGCGCCTTCTCCTCAGAAGTCTGAGTTAGGGCCCTCTTCTCCCCCCATAAGCTGCTAGGTTCTAATAAACCCAACCTCTGTCCTCTGTTTCCCAGCCTTTGGGGTCAGAGTTACCTCCTGAAGTTACAATGTCTGCCTCTTTTGGTCTTCTTTCCTCTAGTACCTATATTAAATTCTCTCTGTTAACATAACTAGTACGGTCACTGTTTTCCTGACTGATACGCTTTCTAAACATTTCAAAGCTTCTTGGGGATCAGAGGATCCATGAATATCTTCTAAAAGACCTCAGATCAAATGAGATAGACTGGGGCAAATACCATAAACAAACAAACAAAAAAAATAGAAAGGATCAGTCCAGATTTGATTGTTGGGAGAAAGAATTCCATGTGGACTGCATGAGCATCTGGAAGGATTACTGTCTCTGACTAGTCACTGTCATGATTTTCTAATCCAAATCCTCTGGAACATCCCACACTCATCTGGCTTCTCCAGCAGCAGCATCTTCCCAGGCAGCATCCCTCTAACTCCAGCCCTTGACCTTGGCAGGACCCCGTCTTGTCCTCATTTCTGCTTACCTTTGTCACAGTGCATTTCCTTCCACCCTCAGCCCTCATGGGACTCGTGGTCACCATACCAGACTAGGTTAGCCCAGTGCGGAGGCTGCTGGCACTTTATTCATTGCTGCAATGCCACTACCTGGCCTGTCACCCAGTGACTTCCCTTGTTTGGTCCCTGAGCTCCCTCAAAGAGCCATTTCCTTCCAGCAGTTTCTTTCCACATCCATTGCCCCAAGGGTTTCTGTAGGCATTCTATCAGAGAAGATTGCTTGACCCAAATTTCTAGATCACCCGCAGGGTGTGGCAGCCATTCATTATAATACTCACTTCCAACAGGATGTCCATCAGACAAAGACATAATCCCAGTTGGAGGAATGGAGGTGAAAATTGGAATTCAGGGTTCTGTCAACCTAGATTTATTCTCTCCTCTCTTCTACCACATGAGCTTCACTTCTAGGTTCCAGAGCTGATTATGAAACATCTTTTAGTTATAGACAGGGCTGACTTCATGGATATATGACCTAGGTGATTGCACAGGGCCCTGTGTTTGGTTTAAGGCTCTGCTGTCCCTGTCTTGAAACTCTTAATCATTTTTAACAAAGGGTCATGCATTTCATTTTGCACTGGGCCCTGCAAATTGTGTGGCTGATGCCAGACATAAGGCATATGAGATCTAACAATGAAGTTCGCCCACCCATCCTAGAAAAAGTGTGATCTACTTCATTGCTGAATATCACTGTGGTCACCCTCAAAGTACTCCCCTTGGGAAGCTATGCACTGATGCCAGCGCCTAGTCGACCAGTCAAAGCAATCTTGAAACTCTTTCTGGAATAGCCATCCGAGCCGTCATCATGTTACCCTTGATGTCCTGAATATCATAAAAATATCTTCCTTTCAATATTTCCTTTATCTTCAGGTTAAGAAAAAAGTCATTGTGGGCCAGATCAGGTGAGTAGGGAGAGTGTTCCAATACAGTTATCTGTTTACTGGCTAAAAATTCCCTCACAGACAGTGCTGTGTGAGCTGGTGTATTGTCATGATGCAAGAGTTCCTTTGGGACCATTTTTGCACATACCTCTCTCATGCCAAGATTTTCGGTTAAGAATTTCCTAATTATTTCTCTGTTGATGTTTATTTGGTCTGCTATGCTTCTCACAGTCAGCTGATAATTTCAACACCAATTCAATACATTTTTGTTTTCATCATTCCTGCTCGTCACTGGCCATCCTGACCTCTCTTCATCAGTGACACTTTTTCTTCCCTCAGAAAATTTTAATCCATTTGTACACTGCCATTTTCTTTATGGCATTATTCTCATAAACTTGGACTATCATGTTCCTGATTTCACTTCCTCTCTTGCCAAGTTTAATAAGAAATTTAATGTTTGTTTGTTGCTCTAATTTGAACACCGACATTCTCGTGATGGCACACAAAAATATGCAACAACAGTAATGAACACCACTCCGCAAGACACAGCTACACATCGACACAAATGTAGCTGTGAGACGCTGATATACTAACATTATGAAACCTTACTGAGTTGTTTGTACGGTGCTGTCAACGTAAGTGCATGGTGGCAAGTTCACAAACTTAACTGTTAGGCTTTGTATGAAGTCCCAGCAAAAAGCAGTGGAGAACTTTGAATATTGAACCATGAGCACAAATTGCCCCACGTACTCACCCTCTGAATCCTGAGCTTCTGCATGGGACAGGAAAAAGTTGGGAAAGCACAGCTCCCTGGAGCTGAGTCACTGCAGGACATGAGATTCTCTGGTCCAGCCTCTGTGTAGGGACAGCCAGTACTGTTTCCACCATTCTCAGATTGTATCATCATTTCTTTTCTGTATCCACTGCCTCCTCAACAAGTACCAATGTGCAGAAAGAACAGGGTACAGGAGCCAGGGGCTCATCATAGACAATCAACATTTGCCTCTTGGCCAGTGGCTACTCAGAAGTCCAACAGACATCTTGAACTAACACGTCTGGTCAGGTGTGGTAGCTCACGCCTATAATCCCAGCACTCTGGTAGACCAAGGTGGGCAGATTGCTGGAGCCCAGGAGTTCAAGACCAGCCTGGGCAACACAGCAAGACCTCATCTCTACAAAAAAAATTTAAAAATTAGCCAGGCAGGGTCTCACACCTGTAGTCTCAGTCACTTAGGAGGCTGAAGCAAGAGGATCACTGAGCAGAGGCGGTTGAGGCTGCTGAGAGCCATGATCACTGTGATCATGCCCCTGTACTCCAGCCTGGGTGGAGTACAACAGCTACTGTCTCTATCTATAAATCCTGGCTTTATCCTTCCATTTCTCATCACTTCCACTGTTGCCACTCTGGCTGAATCCACCATCAGCTCTTGCATGGATCATTGCCGTGGTATCCTGACCACGCCTTCTGACCTTTGCTCCCTCGGGTCCATGCTCAACACAGCAGCCAGGTGATTCTACTAAAGTGACTAAGTCTACCCTATCCTTTTTACAGCAAAAAGGAACACTAGTGATCATTACAACGGAGAACAGGAGAAAGCCAGTACTGGCCTTGGCAAACCAGAACTTGTGAATCATCTTGGTTAAATTACAAGTGAGATCTCATGCCTCCTCTTCTCAAAACCCTGACTTAGTCTGTTTCTGTGGCTATCACGGAACACTACAGACTGGGTAACTTATAAAGAAAAGAAGTTTACCTAGCTCATATTCCATTGGCTGGAAAGTTCAAGACTTTTACTTTTGTCATAACATGGCAGAGGGCATCACATGATGAGAGGGCAAAGCGTGTGCAAGAGAAGTTTGTTTTTATAACAAAGCCACGCTTATGATAATCTGCTCCCACAGTAGCAACATGAATCCATTCACAAGGGCTGAGGGATTAAGTTTCCAAAGCATGAACTTCAACATTCAAACCATAGCAACCCCATGCTGGCTCCACATTTCACAAGGTGTGAAAGCCAATGCCCTTATAAGAAGTAAGATGCTGTCCTAGCTCTGGTCCCTGGTGGCCTCTCCAGCCTCTTTTCCTATTGTTCCCTCCCTCCATCCTGCCTCACTCTGCTTCAGCTGCACAGCTTCCTTCTGGAAAGTTGCCAGGCATATTGCTTAGTGCTGTTGCACTGGCTGTTTTCTCTTCTTGAAATGCTCTTCCCTCGCTAGATCCACATGGCTTGGTCTCCCTCTTTCAAGTTTTAGCTCAAGTGTCACTTTCTCAGGGAGGATTACCCTGAGCACAGCGAAGAATTTCAACCCTACTCCCAAGGAAACTCAGCTCCTCATCATGGTTACTGGAGGACTTAGTGAGGCCCTGGAGATTCCTCTGGCCTGATTTGAGGGGTGTCCTTTCCCAATCCCCTGCCAGTTGTCCTCTAGGCTCAAATAAGGAAACGGGTATGGAGGGAGGACTTTTAACTTGGTACAAATGAGTCAGAAGAGGTTGGGTGCTTATATCATATTGTGTCTCAATGTCTGGAAACCAAATTATTGAGCCTGGATGACATCTTAGGCCCCTCCCAAACTCCACTTACCCTGGGATCATGACTTTGTCCAGTGCTGCTTGTAGCTAGTATCTTAGGGTGACAGCAGAGAGTGGAGACTGGGGGAGTCCAAGTGTGCTCAGTTTAAATTTCTTCCCTCTCATGTCTATTTTCATTGAGTTTTCTTCTTTTTTTTTTTGAGTTGGAGTCTCACTCTGTCACCCACACTGGAGTGCAGTGGCACACTCACGACCACCATAGCCTCAACCTGCTGGGCTCAGGTGATCCAAGTAGCTAAAACCACAGGCATGAGCCACCATACCTGGCTAATTTCATGATTTACTGTAGAGACGAGGTCTCACCATGTTGCTCAGGCTGGTCTCAAGCCCCTGGGCTCAGGCAATCCTCCCTCCTTTGCCTCCCAAAGTGCTGGGATTATAGGCATGAGACATTGCACCCAGCTCATTTAGGGTTTCTTAACCTTGGGTTCAAGGATAGAATTCATGGGGCCCCTGAACTTGAGTTGGGTAAGTCATTAAATCTTTGTTCTCACTAATCACTAAGTGATACTTGGGGTGATTCTTTAATTATGAGTGTAGGCAACAAACCATAGTGGTATTAACAGTATCAATAGAAATGGAAGATATTTTCATCATATTACTGTCATTGTAGCAATCTAGAAAATTGTGTTCATCAAGTTTTCAGACTTACTGGACCTTGTCAATTATTCCTATCTAGTTAATGCATTAAAAAATATTCTGAGAAGAGCTTCCTATCTTTACCAGTCCTGCACACACACACACACACACACACACACACACTCAAAAAATCTCCATTGGCTGGGCTCGGTGGCTCAGCCTGTAATCCCAGCACTTTGGGAGGCCTAGGCGAGTGGATTGCCAGAGTCCGCAAGTTCGAGACCCGCCTGGGCAACTTGGCGAGACCTCATCTCTACAATAAAAAAAAAAAAAATTAGCCGGGCGTGGTAGCGCTCACCTGTAGTTCGGCTTCTTGGAAGGCTGAGGCGAAAGGATCGCCTAAGCCCATTAGGTCGACGCTGGGGTGGCCGTGAGCGTGCCACCGCACTCCAACCTGGGCAGACTGAGCAACTCCAACACACACACAAAAAACACCCAAAAGCAAAATCTCCATTAGGGGTTATTTTCATTTTCTTGTGGCTCAAGCAACTCTGGGGTTCGGTTTTGAAGGGGTCTGAGACTGACTTCGCCGTGTCCGGCTCCTCCGGGTCTGAAAAGGCCCCTTGGGCAGAGGACTGCGAGAGCGACAGTTGTGTCCCAGCCTGTTTCGGGTTGCAAAGAGCCACCCTGCGCCCGGGCACGCGGCTCATCCGCTGGGAGCGCGAGTCTGCCATCTAGTGGTGACAGACGGCGCTGCTCTTCGAGTCCGCGGCGGGGCCCACGCCCAGCCCAGCCGTCGCCTCCAGCCTGGCCGCTGCGACCTCACTCTGCTACCCGCTCCCAGCACCCCGAAAACGGATTCTCCCGCCCCCAGAAGGGCCCTGGATTTACAGGGTCTCATCTGCACCTCCCTTCGCGTTTCGGCGTACTTGACTCGAATAACGTGATGGGGACCACTCACTCGAGTCTTTGATGTCTAAGCACCCTCAGAACCACCCGCATGCATTTTGCCGTCCTATTATTATTTAAATAAGCGATGACTGCCTTTAAAGGGCTCACTTTTTGCCGAAATAGATGCATATAAAAAGAAAACTTCCCATCACCATTTAAGCCCAGAATTCCTTGCCACAAATATAAGGTAACTATGAAGACAGATACAACAAAGACAAAACAAGTTATTGTTAATCAATTCTAGTTGTCAAAGGCGTTAATCTTCGGCAAGGTGTTTAGGACTTAGTAGCACCAAACCAAAGACCTTCTCTTTGACATGATTGGAACAACTTCAGGAGACAATCGGAGAGGGAATGACATTCAATATTATTGCAGTGAGACCTCCCACCCTTTGGATAACACTGAGAGAGGCAAGGCGGAGCCCTTGGTGTCTCCTCAGTACTCAGCAGCAGTCCCTGAGGGACTGGCAATGCAGACCATATCCTGGAGTACATATTCTGGGTGCTGGGGTGTGGGTTATTCATAGGCTTTGCTATTGATGGGCATTCTTTCTGGAGGGCTTTCTCTCTTCCCTCAAGTAGGTGTGCAGAGTCCCCTTCCTGGGCTGAAGGTGGGAAGCCACTTGGTGTTTCCCCTGCAGATTCCTTGAGTCGTTGGGCTCAGAGAAGAGATAGAACTGGGTTGGTGTAGCAGACAGAAGGAGCCAGGCTGTGGTCCTTGCTGGGTCCTTGCCTCCTGCCCACAAGTTCATGGTGTAGCCAATATCCTTCTTCAGCAGGCTGCTGTCCCTGGAGTTTGTGCCAGGATTTGGCCATCAGGGCCTTGTGTTGCTCCATTCAAGGTTTACCCACAGGGTTTCCAAAGGAAAGGAAGAATCTGAATACGGATCTGATAGAGCTGAGGGTGAGCTAAGGTCCTGAGAATGTGAGTGCGTATGTGCGTGTGTGTGTTGAGAACTTCAGAACACTTGGCGCACGTGACTTTGTCCAAATCTCTGCACTAACGATGACCACACTCTAACATGGCTCATAGCAGCATGAGGCTGTGTCCCTGGGAGGTTACTAGAGACAAAGAAAGAAGTTTTGTAATATTAAATGGGTTAATCTGCAAAGCATACATATGTCAAAATATGTTATATGCCATAAATATATACGATTTTTAGTTGTCAATTTAAAAATGGGTCAATCCCTCATGAAGGTATGATACTTACAAATATATGTGCCATATTCATTGCAGCACTATTTACAACAGCTGAGGTATGGAACCAATCGAAGTGTCCATCAATGGATGAATGGATAAAAAATATGCTGTCTATATGCACAATGAAATATTATTCAGCCTTAGGAATATTATTCTGCTATGACAACATGTTTAAACTTGGAGGACATTATGTTAAGTGAAATAAGTCAGGCACATAAAAGTAGATACCAAATTATTTCACTTATATGTAGAATCTAAAGAAGCTGAGCTTGTAGAAGTATACAGCAGAATGGTGATTACTAGGAACTGGGATCAGGGAACAGTTGGGGAGATGTTGGCCAAAGGTTACAAAATTTCAGTTCAGTAAAGGGAATACATTCAAGAGATCTATTGTACACTAATGGTGACTATAGTTAATAACAATGTAGTATATCCCTGGAAATTGCTAAGAGAATAGATGTGAGTGTTCTCACCACAAAAAATTAAGTATGTGAAGCAACATGTGCTAATTAGCTTGACTTGGCCATTCCACAATGTATACATATTTCAAAACAACATGGTACTTTCATATGTCTTTTGTCAGATGTATTCCTATTTCATTATTTTTAATATTATTGTAACTGATATTTCTTTTTCATTTCAAACTTCTGTTTGCTATTAGTATGTAATTGATTCCTATAAATTGACCATGTACCCTGCCACCTTGCTAATTGTATTAATTGTAGTTGCTTTTTGGTAGGTCCCATTGGATTTTCTACACAGATGGTCATGTCATCTTCTTAAAGACAATTTGACTTCTTTCTCTCCAATCTGAATGCCTTTTACTTCTTTTGGTTGTCTATTGCACTGGATATACTCTTTAGTATAATGTTGAATAAAAGTGGTGAGAGTGGAATCCTTGCATTCTTCCTGATAAGAACGGCAAATTATTCAATATTTTACCATTAAGTTTGATATTAGCTGTATGTTTGTGGATACCCTTTATTAGATTGAAGATGTTGCCTTCAATTTCTTTTCTTTTTTTTTTTTTCTTTTTCTTTTTTTTTGAGTTGGAGTCTCACTCCGTCGCCCAGACTGGAGTGCAGTGGCCGCTCCCGGCCACCGCAGCCTCGACCCGCTGGGCTCCGGCAATCCTTCCACCTCAGCCTTCCGAGTAGCTGGAATTACAGGCGCTCGCTCCCACACCCGGCTGATTTTTTGATTTATTGTAGAGATGAGGTCTCGCCAAGTTGCCCAGGCGGATCTCGAACCCGCGGGCTCAGGCCATCCACTCACCTCAGCTCCCGAAGGCGTGGGATTACAGGCTGAGCCACCGAGCCCGGCTACCTTCGATTTCTACTTTGATGAATGAATATGATCAGGTGACAAAAATGGATTTGGCTGGATTTTGTCAAGTGTTTCTTCTGCTTTTATTATTTGTTGTAGTACTTGTGTAACAACGCTGAACATATTTTGCGTACATTATAGACTTTAGCAAATAAGTAAATACACTGATGCTGGTGGAAACCATGGTTCCCACTGTGAGATGAGGAAGAGAATATTATGGAATGAAAGAAGGAGAATACTGTGGTTTTGGATTTGAACCAGAGGGATCAGTGTGAACTCATGATCCTTCGAGAAATACATTTATTTGCTTGGAACACTGAAAGGGCCAGGAAGTGATGACAGCTCAGTAGCAGTGAGCACACATAATATCCTTTTCTTAGAATGGCCATCATTAACAAAACAAACAACAACAGATGCTGACGAGGATGTGGAGAAAAAGAAACCCTCCTACACTGCTGTTGGGAATGTAGACTAGTGCAACCTCTTTGGAAGACAGTGTGACAATTCCTGAACTAGAAATTGACCTTCCATATGACCCAGCAATTCCCCTGTTGGGAATATATCTGGAGGACTCAAATCATTCTACAAAAAAGATACG
Source organism: Cephalopachus bancanus (assembly GCA_027257055.1). NCBI lineage: Eukaryota > Metazoa > Chordata > Mammalia > Primates > Tarsiidae > Cephalopachus > Cephalopachus bancanus. The sequence continues at coordinate 2,252,841 of JAPVLO010000330.1, read as the reverse complement.
TGCACACATATGTTCATTGCAGCTCTATTCACAATAGCAAAAACATGGAACCAACCGTGTTGCCTATCGAGCTGGACTGGATAAAAAAATGTAGTGCATATACACAATGGAATATTATGCAACCATAAAGAAGGACAGATATATGGACTTTGCAGCAACTTGGATGAATTTGGAGTCGATCATACTCAGTGATTTATCACAGAAACAAAGAACAGAGTTCCACATGTTCTCACTCATAAATGGACCTTGAACAATTATAATGCTATAAGAAAGCGATTGGCAGTAGTGGGAAACTGTGGGGAGATGGGATGGGATTGGCAGTTGAGGGAAACTGCAAGGGGAGTGAGGGGCATACCTCATCAACAAGGGTACCTGCAAGATCAATGTTTGCAGACCTAACCCTGAAATGTACCCCATATCTTTATAATAAAAATTTAAAAAATAATAATATCCTGTACTTGTTTTCAAAATACCATTTCCCACTAAAAGAAACTAGAACTCCTTGAATGAGCCCAGAGTTGGCACAGGAAAACTACAAGGAGAGTCTATAAAATCTTGTTATGCCAGAAAGTAAGGAAGTGCTTAAAAATCGGTAGGAACTTGACAAAATAACACGGTACTCAGATTGAAGGGGCTCCCATTGACCAAACTTGGGGAAATTAGAGTGACAAAATAAATGATGGCAGAAATGGATCATAACATATTCAAGAGAAAGTTTTGGGGGATTTTTTTTCAGTAAAATAACTTCAGCTAATAAATGCAGAAGATATGATAGAATTAGAAAATCACCATGTTGCAACCATTATAGAAATAATTGACTCTGACAAGAAGAAATTATTATAGGATATTAGTAAATACTTAGTAAAGTCAAGAAATATCATTTCATAGAGTTCTTATTAATTACAAAGGAAAAATGTACCTTTACAGCTAGGAAATCTGGTGGACATGATCCTAACCAAATGATTACAGTTACAGTTAAAATCACCAATAATAATGATCACCAGTAACTGACCTTGTATGCCTCTTGATACGGTACAACAGAAAGGACACACATCTCCTATTAGGTTTTCTTGCTAAAAATGTTGCTCTTGAATTTAGTAATACGAAAACTATCAGACAAATCCAAACTGAGCTACCTCCTACAAAACAATCTGCCTGGAATCTTCAGAAATGTGCGTGTTACAAAACACAAAAGAAAGACAGGAAGAATGTAAAGGAAACTAAAGAGAAATGACAACAAAATGCAACGTGGATCTTTTATTATAAGGTCCAGAACTGCAAAGTAAAATCAGCTAGAAAAGGCAGTATTTGGAAAATAGATGAAATGTGAATATGGATTGTATATTGACATCACACTAATGTTACATTTTCTGAGAATGGTAATCGTATTGTGGTTATGGAAGAGAGCATCTCTGTTCTTAAGTGACACCTGCTGAGGTATTTGGTGGTGAATGTGTGATGACTACACTTCACTCAAAAATGGTTCATAAAAATGTATGTGGCCGGGCTCAGTGGCTCAGCCTGTAATCCCGTGCCTTTGGGAGGCTGAGGTGAGTGGATTGCCTGAGCCCGTGGGTTCGAGACCCACCTGGGCAACTTGGCGAGACCTCATCTCTACAATAAATCAAAAAATCAGCCGGGTGTGGTAGCGCGCGCCTGTAGTTCCAGCTACTTGGAAGGTGAGGCGGAAGGATCGCCGGAGCCCAGCAGGTCGAGGCTGCGGTGGCCGGGAGTGGCCACTGCACTCCAATCTGGGCGACAGAGTGAGACTCCAACTCAAAAAAAAAAAAAAATGTATGTGCATAGGTGTGTGTGTGTGTGAGAGAGAGAGAGAGAGAGAGAGAGAGAGAGAGATATTGAGATAGAGAGACAGAAAGACAGAGGAGAGAGAGAGAGAGAGAGAGAGAGAGAGAGAGAGAGAGAGAGAGAGAGAGAGAGAGAGAGAAGCAAACAAGATAAAATTTCAGCCAGGCTCGGTGGCTCAGCATGTAACCCCATGCTTTGGGAGACTGAGGTGAGTGGATTGCCTGAGCCCGCGGGTTCGAGACCCGCCTGGGCAACTTGGTGAGACCTCATCTCTACAATAATAAAAAAAAAAATTAGCCGGGTGTGGTAGCACGTGCCTGTAGTTCCAGCTACTTGGAAGGCTGAGGTGGAAGGATCGCCAGACCCCAGCAGGTCGAGGCTGCGGTGGCTGGGAGCGGCCACTGCACTCCAGTCTGGGCAACAGAGTGAGACTCCAACTCAAAAAAAAAAAAAAAGTTTAACAACATGTGGGCAAATCCAGGTGTGGAGTTTAAGGGTGTTCATGGTGTTATGCTTGCATTTTCTCTTTAAGTTTGAAAGTTTTCAAATTAAAAAGTATGGGGTGGGGGTGGGAAGCCAGAAGGAAGTATGGAAACCTTAAACAGTGGCCACCTCTTGTCAGCGAAGCAGAATGCAGGAGAAATCCACGTGTGGAGTTTAAGGGTGTTTATGATGTTATGCCTGCATTTTCTCTCTAAGTTTGAAATTTTTCAAATTAAAAAGTGTGAGGTGTGGGTGGGAAGCCAGAAGGAAATATGGAAACTATGAACGGTGGCCACCTCTTGTCAGCGAAGCAGAATGGAGGAGACTAGGCTGGGGAGTGAGGGTGGTGAGAGAACTTTCCTGAGTCACTCCATAAACTTCTCTATTGTATAACTCTTTTATTTAAAATCAAGTTTCTAGTGGTATAACTTACATACTGTAAAATTCATCCCATTAGATTTATAGTTCTATGAGTTTTGACAAATACATATAATCCTGTTACCATGACCAAAACCAAGATACAGAGTATTTTCATTATCCGAAAAAAGGTTCCTCATGCCCCATTGCAGTCACCCCAATCTAACTGTTGCCTTTTGTAGAACTTTTATGTAGTAATAACATATTCATGTATTACCTGTGTAAATAAGTACATAAACTTAAAAATTGTTACTTTTCTTATTCCATTATCCACACATGCTTATTACTTTTTATTTTTTTGTGAGTTGGAGTTTCACTGGCATGCAGTGGCACACTCACGGCCACCCCAGCGACGATCTGCTGGGCTCCGGTGATCCCTTTGCCTCAGCCTTCCAAGTGGCTGGAACTATAGGCATGTGCTACCACGCTTGGCTAATTTTTTAATTTTATCGTAGAGACAAGGTCTCGCCAAGCTACCCGGGCTGGTCTCAAGCCCGTGAGCTCAGACAATTCACTCACCTCAGCCTCCCAAAGTGCTGGGATTCCAGGTTGAGTCACCAAGTCCGGTCTTATTTTTACTTTTTGAGTTGGGGTCTCACTCTGTAGCCCATGCTGGAGTGCAGTGGCATGATCATGGCTCAACAGAGCCTCTATCTCCTTGGCTCAGGTGATCCTCCTGCCTCAGCCTCCTTTGTAGCTGGGAATACAGGCTGGCACCACCACACCCAGCTATTTAAAAATTTTTTTTGTAGAGACGAGGTCTCACTAGGTTGCCTAGCCTGGTCTTGAACTCCTGGACTCAAGCAATCCTCCCACCTCGGCCTCCCAAAGTGCTGGGATTATAGGAGTGAGCCACGTCGCCCAGTCACATGTGCTCATTATGAGGGAGGAAAACAGCAGAAAATATAGGCATGGAAAAGAAAGGAAATGTCTTGGTGCATATCCTTCCAACTTTCTCAAATAGATGTTCAGTTGAACCAGGCGACTCTGCCACATTTCTCTAATGTTTTCTTCCTACTCTCCAACTGACTGTCTCACATACCTTATTATGTCCTGGTAATCAGTGAGTTATCCAAACATTCTTTGTTGAATGAAGTAATGTGCGTTCTATGGTCTGGGTGAGTGATGTAAGGATCTGAGCCAGACGTTGAAGAGGGGGTAAATGTGAGTCATTTCAGAGGCGGAATCGACACGCATGGGCAGCTGATTGGTTTGGGGAGTGTGAAGAGGAGAAATAAAAGCAGATTCTGAGGCTCCTTGCTGAGTAAGGTTTTATGATGCAGAAATAGGAGAAACTGGTTTTGGAACATAACAGGCGTGGGCTCATTAGTTGAACTTGTGCGATGGTGGTCATATGGTGATCGAAAATACCTTTCTTGGAGCTTGAAATAGGGTCATAGAGAGGGTCATGGATTTAGAAGTCAACAACTAGTGATAGGTCAAGGAAATATATACTGTCACTAACGGAATGAGCACAGGAAGAGGAGAGAGTTGGGGGCCGCCTTGTGAAATATCTCCACTTCAGAGGTTGGAGAAAGAAAATACACTGGTGATGAGAAAAGAAGGGGCCATCAAAGAGACTGGTGAAGATTTAGGAGGGTGAGGGTCAGGCTGTGTTGAACAGATCGGGAGTGAGAACAGCATGAAAGCCTGGATCATTAAGATGCCGTTGAACATGCTCTCGTTAACGCACTAGCTGGTCTGCAGAAAGTGAAAATATGGCTGCCCCAACTCTCTACAAGGACCCAAGACTCTGGCCTCCCTTGCTTCCCTTTTCATCTGTGATCTGGGGGTAAGCCTGGGAACAGGGGGAAGAAGGCTCTAGGTTGCATGTAGCAACCTGGCTGTGCAGACATGACTGCCCCTTGGCAGGCAGAGAGCAAAACCCCAACCCCACACACCAAGCCACGTCCCAGCAAGTGTGTAGATGTCACAAAAGATGGGAATTGAGTCCTGACCCCCAAGCAGATACTCTGGGATAGTTGGAGTAATATATACCGATGCCTAGTCTTGGCTTTGCTCGTGGTCACTGAGTACTCAACTCACTGCCCACGAGTCATTTCTAGTTAATTTCACTGAACTTCTATTATTTTTTACTGTGTGTATTTGTTGTTTGCACCCAGCACCATAGCAGTTTAAATAGTTTTTCAGAGCGAGTTGCTTTAGAGATACTTTCTAGCATTGTGTTCTTTCCCCCTCATATAGGACACATGAATAATGTCTTCCCTTTTCTTTGTGTCATCAGCTCAAGACACAGAAAGTGGGCACTTGGCAAAGATGGGAAAAAATAAGTAAAACTACTCTGCACAGTGGTTTTTGTCCGGCCTAGAAGCACTAGGGAGTTTCTCAATAGCCCCAATCACAGCCTGCCCTACCTGTCTAAATGTGCCCCACCCAGCAGATTGGTTAAAAAATTTTTCCACTCAACTCAGGCCCACAGGCAACAAGATCAAATAATGATGCAGAACTCCAAAGGAAGTTATTGTCTTTGTAGATAATCGACCCTGTTGCCCTGAATGATTTTTCTGAAACGGCCAAGCACTGATGTCCAGATTCATTTGTGAGCAACTGGTCTCCGGAAGACTGACCAGTGTGTGCCCAGGTGACAAACTGGCACTGAGGGAAGACTAAAGCCAGGGACTCTGCCTCTTCCTCCCTGAAGCCAGGACAGGTGAACCTGCCCATAACTATAGCCATAACCATAATAATACCATAGGCCGGGCTCGGTGGTTCAGCCTGTAATCCCAACACTTTGGGAGGTCAAGGCAAGTGGATTGCCTGAGCCTGTGGGTTCAAGACCAACCCAGGCACCTTGACGAGACCTCATCTCTACAATAAAATCAAAAAATTAGGCGGGTGTGGTAGTGCACGCCTGTAGTTCTGGCTACTTGGAAGGCTGAGGCAGAAGGATCATTGGAGCCCAGCAGGTCCGCACTGGGGCGGCCGTGAGCATGCCACTGCACTCCAGCCTGGGCAACAGAGTGAAACCCCAACTCATAATAGTAATATTAACAATACCAACAACAACTCCCATTACACACATGCACGAGGCTAGGCAGCTCACAAAGGACTCCCGTATGTGCTATCTCATTTGAGTTTCACAACAGCTCTTGAGTCAGCCTGGCCAGCGATTTTTTTATCCCTATATTACACAAAAAAGAATCTAAATATTCAATGACAACACCATTCACGATAACCAAAAGGCAGAAACAACCCAAAAGTCTTACCAGGTGATGAATGAATAAACAAAATTATTTATATCCATAGAATGGAATAGTATTCAACTACAAAAGGGAATGAAGTGTATTCATAAAGCATGTATTCATACATGCTACATGGATGAATTTTGAAAATATTATGCTAAGTAAAAGTCAGACACAAAAGATCACATGTTATTTGATTCCTTATATATGAAATGTTAAAAATAGGCCAATCCATAAAGACAGAGAACAGATGAGTAGTTGCCAGGGGCTGGGGGAGAATGACCACAAGTGGGTATAGGATTTCATTTGGGGGTGATGAAAATGTTTTGCTACAGATGATGATTGCACAGCATTGTAAATGCACTAGGGCCACTGAATTGTACTTGTTGAAATGGTTGAAATGATGAATTTTATGTTATGTAAACTTTAACTCCATGTTTTAGAAAATAAAAAGAAGTGGCTGGGCACGGTGGCTCACACTTATAATCCCAGCACTTTGGGAGGCTGAGGTGAGAGGATTGCCTGAGCTATGGGTTCAAGACCAGCCTGGGCAACTCAGTGAGACCTCAACTCTACAATAAATCAAAAAATTAGCCGGGAATGGTGGCACATGCCTGTAGTTCCAGCTACTTGGAAGGATGAGGCTGAAAGATTGCCTGAGCCCAGCAGGTCAAGGTTGCGGTGGCCGTGAGTGTGCCACTGCACTCCAGCCCAGAGGCAGAGTGAGAACTTCAACTCAAAAAATAAAATAAAATAAAATAAAGTAAAATAAAAAAACATGTTCACTAGCTTAAGAAACTTACTCAAGCCACCAGGATCAATGTTATGACCTAAAGGAGATTCAGGGCTTCTGACCTGAAAATGAATGCTTCATTGTACACATGCTGCCTTTTAGCAAACAAACCAGCTAAGCAGCCCACATGTGAACAAATAACCCGCCAAAAAAAAAAAAAAAAAAACCCAACAAAAAGCTTAGAGTTTTCCCCACATTGAATGGGGTACATATTCAATAATATGTGGAAGAAAAATATATTACCTTCAGATGCCCTAACAGTGCAAAAATGTTTATTGTTCAAAAAGGTGCCTATAATGTGTGTATGTATGTGTGTTTTGTGTGTGTGCACGTATGCTTGAGGTGAATGTGTTTCTGTTTACTGGTATAATTATTAGTAAATATGTATTGATTTTTGACTGTGTGCTAAGTGCAGGAGATTCAAGCTAACATGAGAAATATCCCCTGCCCTCAAGCACTTCCAGTCTAGTTAGAAATCGAGGGTAACAGGACAGTGCACCATATGCTGAGGGTAGTGAGTGTGATAGGCAGTATGGGAATCCAAGACGATATTAGGGGGAGGTGTCCCTTGAATCTAGGGTTCAGACCTTCCAGGCAGAGAGAGATAAGGATCTTTCCATTTGAAGGAAAGAGGGGTGGTAGTTTGGGCTTGCGTTCCGGGTTGAATTTGGATCTCACTGTATTTGCAAGAGGGACTCGTTAACAGTTTCTGAGCAGAGTGGTGACATGTACAAAATTAAATTTCAGTTTTTCGGCAGTGTTGAAGATGGATTGGAGAAGAGGAACTTAAAGGAAGAGAGACTGTTATGTTATTGCCCTAGTCAGGGCGGAAGGGAAATATCTGACTTAAGAGTGAAGTTCAAATTCAATGAATATTTATTAAGCACCTACTGTATGTCAGAGCAGAGCAACAACAATGTAGGCAAATGGCCCCTACCCTTGAGTTGCTCAAAGTCTAGTGGCAATCTATCATATAACTTGGTTGCTATAGGTGATAAAGATTGTATTCTTGAAAAATGCTAAAAGAGTGGATATGAAGTGTCCTCACCACAAAAATGGTTACATGTGAAGTGATGCTATTAATTAGCAAGATTTAGTCATTCCACAATGTATATATACTTCCAAACATCATCTCGTACATAGTAAATATGTACAATTTTATCTGTCAACTTACAAAATGTCTAGTGGCAATAGAAGACCTAGCATTAAACTTGAAGTTAAAGCGAACTTGGCTCCCAGCTGTATTCCTCACTAGCTGTGTGATAATACATTCGATTTTCCTCATCTACCAATGATAGGTGCGAGGGTAATGTGAATATGACAGGCAGTTTGGGAATCCCAGGAGACATTAGGGAGCAGTGACCTTTGAATCTAGGGGCCAGGCCTTCCAGGCAAAGAGAGATAAGGATCTTTCTGTTTGAAGGGAAAAGAGTGAATTTGAAGAGAGAGAGTTTGAAGCGGTAAATTCTCTCTCTTGGGTCATTTTAAACTCCAACATTTCTAAAATGAAAAGGGAATAAACCTTACAGAAGTTGCACTTTAAAGAAAGAGGCTGCAACACAGGTTTCAGAGGATTCCAAGGTTTTGTACAGGGGGATATAGGTGAGCAGTGGTATCATGGACAGAAACAGGGCGATCGGGAAGGAGTTGCTGACCTCATGGAAAGCTGAGTGCAACTGTCCTATGAAATATATTTTTTAAATTCCCAATATTTAACCTGAAAATAAAAAGCAATATATGTTTGGGCAATAATGATGTGTCAACATAGGCTCTTCAGTGGTAGCGAGTGTACCACTCTCGTGTGGTTATTGGTAGTGGAGGAGGCTGTGTGTATGTGGCAGCAGGAAATAGATGGGAAATCTCTGTGCCTTCTGCTCAATTTGCTGTGAACCTAAAACGGCTCTAAAAATAAAGTCTGTTTTTTTTAAAAGAACAATGCATGTATATGGTTTGAAAAGAATTCTATCCATACCAGAAAGCAAGGTAACTTTAAGATTACTGAGTTCATGTTAAAAGGACACAGGTGCCAACCTGAAGTATCTTCCAAAAGTCACATATGGGATAATTTGTGCATGAAAGAGAATATAAACTGCAATGGATAGAAAGATTTTTTTTAAACTGTGAGCTTAAAGCATTTTATTAAAAAGAACATAAAAATAGTCTATAAACATCACTGGTCACCAAATAAATACAAATCACAATGAAGAAACCCTCCACATCCACCAGTTGGCTACAAATAAAAAAACTGATATGATACCAAGTGTTGGTTGAAATGTGAAGCAACCAGATGCTCTTACATTGGAGTGTAAATTGGTAAAACAAGTTTGTAACCATGTTTTTTTTTTTTTTTGAGTTGGAGTCTCACTCTGTCGCCCAGCCTGGAGTGCAGTGGCCGCTCCCGGCCACCGCAGCCTCGCCTGCTGGGCTCCAGCGATCCTTCCGCCTCAGCCTTCCGAGTAGCTGGAATTACAGGCACGCGCTACCACACCCGGCTAATTTTTGATTTATTGTAGAGATGAGGTCTCGCTGCCCAGGCGGGTCTCGAACCCGCGGGCTCAGGCAATCCACTCACCTCAGCCTTCCAAAAGCACAGGATTACAGGCTGAGCCACCGAGCCCGGCTTGTAATAATGTTTAACAGTACCTAGCTGGGCTTGGTGGCTCAGCCTGTAATCCTGTGCTTTGGGAGGCTGAGGTGAGTGAATTGCCTGAACCCGTGGGTTCGAGACCCGCCTGGGCAACTTGGCGAGACCTCATCCCTACAATAAAAAAAAAAAAAAATAGTCGGGTGTGGTAGCGCATCTGTAGTTCCAGCTACTTGGAAGGCTGAGGCGGAAGGATCGCTGGAGCCCAGCAGGTCCAGGCTGCAGTGGCCGGGAGTGGCCACTGCACTCCAGTCTGGGCGACAGAGTGAGATTCCAACTCAAAACAAAACAAAACAAAAAAAACAGTATCTAATAAATATACACATACCTTATGACACAGCAATTCCAACACAGGTGACATGTCTATATCAACCAAAAGACACGTACAAGAGTGTTCATAGTGGCTTTATTCTTTTTTTCATTTATTTTTTAAACAGCTTTATTGAGATATAATTTACATACATTAAAATTCACCATTTTAAATGTACAGTTCGATGAGTTTCAGCAAATTTATATAATGGCAAAACTATCTCCACAATCCAGTTTTAGAATACTTCCATCACTCCCAAAAGTTTTCTCATTCCCATTTATAGCCAATCCTGGCTCCAACTTCCAGCTCCAGGCAACCACCAACGTGGTTTCCATTTCTACAGTTTGCCTTTTCTAGAAATTTCATGTAAATGGAATCATACAATATGTAGTATTTTGTGTCTGGCTTCTTTCACTTAGCATAATGTTTTTGAGAGTGATCTATGTTGTTTCAAGTGTGAATACTTTGTTCCTATTTATGACTTTATGTCAACACCATATTTTGTTTATCCATTCACTAATTAATGAATTTGGATTGTCCACTTATTGGCTGTTATGAATTACGATGCTATGAGCAATTGCATAGGATCTTTGTGTTGATATATATTTGCAGTTGTCTTGAATGGCTAGATGCCTATGAGTGAATATTCTTTTTTTTTTAGGTATACAAATGTTCATTATGCAGGTACCCTTGTGGATGAGGTGTGCCCTCCTCCCCTTTCCCTGGCAGTTTCCCACTACTGCCAATCCCTTTTTTATAGTATTAAGATAATTGTTCAAGGTCCACTTACGAATGAGAACATGTGATACTTGGTTCTTTGTTTCCATGCTAGTCACTATAGATCATTATAGACTCTAAGTCCATCCAAATTGCTGCAAAGTTCATAATTTTGTCCTTCTTTATAGCTGTGTAATATTCTATCATGTATATGTACCACATTTTTAAATTCAGTCCTCTTTAGATGGGAAGCATGGTTGGTTCCATGTTTTTCCTATTGTGAATAATGCTGCAATAAGCATGCATGTGCAGGTATCTTTTTCGTTTGCTCTAATTCCAGCTCCAACATTCTCACAACGGCACACAAAAACATGCAACAACAATAATAAACACCATTTAGCAAGATGCCACCACACATCGACGTGAACACAGCTGTGAGACACTGATATACCAAGGTTATAAAAGCTTATTGAATTGTTTTTACAGTGCTGCCAATGTAAGCGCATGGTGGCAAGTTCATGAACTTACTTGTCAGACCTCATATTAAGACTTATTATAAAGCTGTAATAATAAAGCCGGGTGGAGTGGCTCACACCTATAATTCCAGCACTTTGGGAGGCAGAAGTGAGAGGATTGCCTGAGCCTAGGGGTTCGAGATCAGTCTGGGAAACTTGGTAAGACCTCATCTCTACAATAAATCGAAAAATTAGTCAGGTGTGGTGCCACACACCTGCGGTTCCAGCTACTTGGAAGACTGAGGAAGAAGGGTCACCTGAGCCTAGAAGATCAAGGCTGTAGTGGCCATGAGTGTGTCACTGCACTCCAGTCTGGGTAGCACAGTGAGACTCTGACTCAAAATAATAATAATAATAATAATAATAAAGACAATATGGTCTAGGCAAAGGGACAGAAATCTGACCTACAGAAGGGATATAAGATACCCCAAACTCATATAACTATAGACTAAAATGGCCAAATTTTGCTGTATGTAAATTATATCCCAATAAAAGAACTAAATGAACTTAGACATTTGGATCTACTTATGCTCTATTTTGTTCCATTGTTCTATTTGTTATTTCATATTTGAGTACTTCATAGTCTTGAATATTTAGCTTTATGATAAGTTTTGACACCATGAAGTGTAAACCCAACAATTTTGTTCTTCTTTCTCAAGATTGCTTTTGATATTCTAAGCCCTTTACATTTCCATATAAATTTTAGAAACGAGTTATCAATTTCTAAAAAAAAAATCTAGTGGGATTATGGTTGGGATTGTGTTGAATCTTTAGATCAATTGGAGGAGAATTGAGATCTTAATATTGAATTCTGTGATCCATGAACTTGGAACTTGGTATATCCATGAATTCCACTAATTTGGGTATTCTTTAATTTCTCTCAGCAGCATTTTTGTAGTTTTCAGTTAGAGGTCTTACATTTTTTTTTTGGTCAAATTTATCCTTACATATTTCGCATTTTTGACACTACTATAAATAAAATGTTAAAATATATTTTCCAGTTGTTTGCTGCTAGTAATTAAAATACATTTGATTTTTTGTGATTTGACGTTGGATCCTGTGGACTTGCTAAATCACTAATTAGTTCTAGTTGCTTTGCAGATTAGTTGAGATTTTCTTTGTAAAAAATCACATCCTCTGCAAGTAAAGAGTTTTCCTCCCTCATTTCTGCTCCTTACACCTTTCGTTTTGTTTGCTTGCCTTATATCACTGACTATGAATTCTAATGTTGAATATAAGTGATAAGAGTGGGCATCCCTGCCTTGTTCCCAATATAAGGGCTAGGGATTTTCTTTCATGAGAATAGCTTTCATAAGGATATAGTATACTATAGCCACTAAGAAGTGATTTTTTTTTTCGTTTTGAGTTGGAGTCTCACTCTGTTGCCCGAACTGGAGTGCAGTGGCACAATCACAGCTCACCACACCCTCAACCTGCTGGGCTCAGGCAATCCTTCTGCCTCAGCCTCCTGAGTAGCTGGGGCTACAGGTGCATACCACCATGCGCAGTTGATTTTTAAAATTTTTTTTGTAGAGACAAAGTCTCAATATGTTGCCCAGGCTGGTCTCAAACTCCTGGGCTCGAGCAATCCTCCTGCCTCTGCCTCCCAATGTGCTGGAATTACCAGACATGAGCCACCGCACCCAGCTTGAAGTTAATTTGTATTCTCTTGTAAATTGGATACTTGCAAACCATAGGATGCACTCCTAGGTATATAGGCTACAGAAACTCTTACCCATATGTACAAGAATATTCATAATAGAAAAAAAAAAAGAAACTCAAATTTCTGTGAAGAGCGTGGGTAAAATGGATACATTCATATAGTGGAATATGGCACTGCCGTGAAAACTGATGAACTATAGTGACCTTTGACAACACAGATAAATCTTAAAATAATATTAAGCAAAATATATAAGGCCAGCCGGGCTCGGTGGCTCAGTCTGTAATCCCGCGCCTTTGGGAGGCTGAGGTGAGCGGATTGCCTGAGCCCGTGGGTTCGAGACCCGCCTGGGCAGCGAGACCTCATCTCTACAATAAATAAAAAAATCAGCCAGGCGTGGTAGCACATGCCTGTAATTCCGGCTACTTGGAAGGCTGAGGCGGAAGGATTGCCGGAGCCCAGCAGGTGAGGCTGTGGTGGCCGGGAGCGGCCACTGCACTCCAGTCTGGGCAACCGAGTGAGACTCCAACTCAATTTTGAGTTGGAGTTGGAGTTGAGTTTTTTGAGTTGGAGTACATATATATATATATATATATATATATATATATATATATATGGCCATGTAAACCTAAATACAATGTCATATGATTTTCAAAAAACTGAAAAATGAGTCGATCTAAATAATATATTCTATAGGTACACACACAGAAGTGCTAAAAATATTAAAAATAAAAAGCAAAGGAAAGGTAAGCACTAAAGTCAGGGCAGAGGCTACCTCCTTGTAACCAGGAGGCAGAGAGAGATGTGGAGATTTGAGGTACAATAGTAGGTGCAAGTTTTGGGTCATGTTCTAGCTCTTGGGTTGGGAGGAAGGTTCAAGGAGTTGAAATTATTTTTGCTTTAAAAATTACATATTCTTGCACCAGGCGCGATGGCTCACGTCTGTAATCCCAGTATTTTGGAAGTTGGAGGCAAGAGGATTGCTGAGTCCAGGGGTTCGAGACCAGCCTGGGCAAACTGGCAAGACCTCATCTCTACAATATATCAAAAAAATTAGCCAGGCATAGTGGTGCACTCCTGTAGTTCCAGCTACTTGGAAGGCTGAGGCAGAAGGATCGCCTGAGCACAGCAGGTTGAGGCTGCGGTGGCCATGAGTGCACCACTGCACTCAAGCCTGGGCGACAGAGTGAGACTTTTACTGAAAAAAAATTACACGTACTCTTTGGTTTGCATAAATATATTTTTAAAGATTAAATAATTTAAAATAGCAGATGAATTGTTAGTGTATCATACACACCATTATTGTTGTCCACTACAATGTCCTGGAGATTGTTTCAAGTTAGCACACACAGATGTAACTCATTCTTTCTTTCTTTCTTTTTTTTTTGAGTTAGAGTCTCATTCTGTCACACAGGCTGGAGGGTAGTGGCACACCTTTCGGCCACTGCAGCCTCAACCTGCTGGGTTCTGGCGATCCTTCTACCTCAGCCTTCCAAGTAGCTGGAACTACAGGTGCGCACAACCATGCCCCGCTAAGTTTTTTATTTATTGTAGACATGGTCTCGCCAAGTTGCCCGGGCTGGTCTCGAACCCGCGGGCTCAGGCAATCCACTTGCTTTGGCCTCCCAAAGTGCTGGGATTACAGGCCGGGCCACTGAGCCCGGCCAATAACTTGTTCTTTCTAATGTAAATATGTCATAATGTATTTAATCAGTCCTTCCTAATAATGAATATTTTAGTTGTTTCTAGTCTTTAAAGAATGTTGCAATTAATATTATTATTCACATATCTTGACATAGAATATCTATAAGATCATATTTCTAGAAGTGGAATGACTAGGGCAAGAAATGTGAGTATGGCCATTTTTAATAGATGGCTAAATTGTTTGTTCAACTTCAGACAGTAGGAGTTTAAGGCAATGGTGAGAAATCCAAATGGGGATGTCCCACAGATACTGTCAACAGGAAGTCCCTGAGTACTGTACACCTGTGTACATTCAACTGCTTTTGTACATGCAGGGTATTTGGAGCAGAGTAGGTGTGGAAGTGGGGTGAGGGTAGCTATTTATGCATTTATTGCTTGAGAAAGCAACAACTCTAGTCACATCAGCCCTCCAGGCCTGATGAGCAGCTGTCTCATAGACCCAAAGATGCAGCAGAACTCTTGCCTACTGCTTGAGGTTAAGTCAGGAGATATCCGGAAGGAAGAGAGGGAAGAGGCAGCTATCCTGACCATGGACACTTTTATTGTGGGAAGTAGCTGGAGACATCTGGGCCAGGCTTCCCACACAGCACTGTTCCAGCACAAATTCCTGGTCCCAGAAGGACATAAATAGGGGCACTCTGAAAATGTCTTTCCTGTGACAAAAGCCAGCTGGACAGGGCAGCCTCAATACCAGGAGCATTTGATTGCAATCATGAGTTCAAGTGGGAGCCCCTTTTGCTAGGTCAGTAAAGCTGTTTGTGGTTTTCCCCTGTTCTAAACAAAACTGTGATGAACACACTCGTTCCTTTCTACCTAGCGTGATCCCCAGGCTTTCCTACTCTAGGTTCCTATTTGCATTTCTATAATGGCAATAGTACTCTCTGTTCTCCCCTTAGGTCCTTCCCCAGGGGCCAGGACTGGAGTGAGGGAGTGAGACATTGGCCCCGGGTACAATATTTACGAACATGCCCCAAAATCTAGTAATCAAGATAAATACTATATTAATGCAGTATCTTAATCATCTGAAATTAATACGAAAAAATCCATGATGAACAAAATATCAAAAATTTAATTAAAAACAGTCAAACCTGCACTTTCACGACCATGCTTCACTAATCTGGCTCTGCTTCTGATAAAACTTTATTTACAAAAACAGGTAACCAATGCCTTTGCCTCCCATGGTTTGCCAATATGATTTTTTAAACATTCTTAGTACAATATACGTAGTATAAATTTACCATTTTAATTTTTTTTGAGTTGGGGGGTCTCCCTCTGTCACCCGGGGTGGAGTGCAGTGGCACCGTCGCCGCTCACAGCAGCCTCCACCTGCTGTGCTCAGGCGATCCTTCTGCCTCAGCCTACCAAGTAGCTGGGACTACAGTCGTGCACCACCACGCCCGTCTAATTGTATTTATTTATTTATGTGCTTATTTATTTATTTTATTTTCGGAGAGACTAGGTCTCAGTATGTCGCCCAGACTGGTCTCAAACGGCCTGGGCTCAAGCGATCCTCCGGTATCAGCCTCTCCAAGTGCTGGGATTACAGGCGTGAGCCACCGAGCCAGGCCCGCTTGAACCACTTTTAAGTGTACGGTTCATCCACATTGTGCAACCATAGAGTTTGTTTGTTTGTTTTGAGTTGGAGTCTCACTCTGTCGCCCAGACTGGAGTGCAGTGGCCGCTCCCGGCCACCCCAGCCTCGACCTGCTGGGCTCCGGCGATCCTTCCGGCTCAGCCTTCCGAGTAGCCGGGATTACAGGCGCGCGCTACCACACCCGGCTGATTTTTTTGATGTATTGTAGAGATGAGGTCTCGCTGCCCAGGCGGGTCTCGAACCCGCGGGCTCAGGCCATCCACTCACCTCGGCCTCCCAAAGGCGTGGGATTACAGGCTGAGCCACCGAGCCCGGCTTCATAGAGTTTTTTAAATGTCACACTCACATATTGCGCATCGTGATAACTGAGTCTGGGGTGCCATCTTAAGTTCTGCGCCGAGTCGAGGGCCCCTCGAGTCCGGCCTCGCCCCCGCCCGCCACTCGCCCTCGCGCGCGCCGCCGGGGCGGAGGAGCCAACGAACCCTGCCGCGCTCTCCCTGGAAGCAGCTGCAAGAGTCGCTCCCGCGGCGATCAGGCCGCGGAGGACGTCCGCCCGAAGGCCGCCCGCGACGGGAAGACGTGCTCCGCCGGCCTTCGCCCCCCGCGCCGGCCGCGGACACACCTGGCCGGCGCGCCCTCCACCTGCCCCGGGCCACCTGGCCGCGCGCGCGGCGCCCGGCCCGCCCCGCGCGGGTGGCCCGGGGCTTCCGCCCGCCAACGGGGAGGGGGCCCCTCGGGCTGGGCCGCGTCCCGCCGCGCGGCCAATGGGAGCGCGGCATGCAAATGAGCAGGTGCGGTGGCGGTGGGCCCGTAGCGGCCGCCCGGGCCGCCGGGGTGTCAGAGGCGCGTTGGGCGGCCGCCGAGCAGACGCCCGGGCTCCGCGCCGTGAGCGCCGCTCTCCAGCCATGGCCCCCGCTCCGCCCCCCGCCGCCTCCTTCTCGCCCGCCGAGGTCCAGCGGCGCCTGGCGGCCGGCGCGTGTTGGGTCCGCCGCGGGGCCCGCCTCTACGACCTCTCCGGCTTCGTGCGGCACCACCCCGGGGGCGAGCAGCTGCTGCGGGCCCGGGCCGGCCAGGACATCGGCGCCGACCTGGACGGGCCGCCGCACCGGCACTCGGCCAACGCGCGCCGCTGGCTGGAGCAGTACTACGTGGGCGAGCTGCGAGGCGACCCGCAGGTACGGCCCGGCCGGTGCCAGCCGAGCCTCGGCGCCCCCCCGCCCCAGCCCTCCGCTCCGGGCGAGCCCCGTTCACCTGCCCTGGGGAGACCGAGGTGGCAGCCTCTCCCTCCCCTGCCCGCCCGCCGCCTCCCCTCTCTTCTCTCCAGGTCGCAGGTCGCTGTCCCCTTCCTCTCGCCAGCAGCCGGGCTCGCCTCCGCGCTAATTCTCCCCCTTCCGACGTTTCCGACGTGTTTCTCCCGCAGCCCCTGCCCGGTGACAACTTGGATTCCCGTGTCTGGCCCCCGCGCCTACACGCCCGTTTTTCCTTCCTCTTCCCGGATCTGCCTCTCCCTTTTTGCAACTGCTCTCCATTGCTCTTTGAATAGTAGGCTCACCTGTCCGCTTCCAAGGCTCACCTGCCCTCTCCTCCCCATCCCACCTTACGTCCGCTTCAAAGAGAGCAGATCGGTCCCTCTTCTCAGCTAGCCTGGGTTTCCTGGTGCCGCCCTAGACTTGCACTAGGGCTCCCTGAGTGGGTGAAGGGGTTCCGGCAGTGTCTTGGGTGGACCGTGCCCTCCGCCCCTCAGACCTCCCTTTACGTCTTACTCTCCTCTGGTGCGGGAATCCAGGAGAGTGAAATGAAAGGCAGGAGCCAGTTTTGCCGAGGAAAAGAGGTTAGCACTTTGAAGTCAGACTGTGTGCTTAAGCTGCTCACTGCCTGCAGTACAGGCTCATGTAAACCTTCAACTGAACCCGGGGTGCATTTTGCCATCCCCATTTTAGGATGTGGAATTTGAGGCTGGGAGAGGCTCTGTAAGTGTGACTAAGGTAAACTAGTGAGTGGAAAAGCCGAGTGTATCTAACTCCAGAATCAATCTTGGCTCCTTCCCAAGAATCCTCAGGCAGGAAGGACAGACCCTACATAGGACTCCAGGCGGACCCAGGCCAGAAGCAAACTGACTCCTGGGGCGTTCCCCAGGCCTGGGTGAGGGACTGGTGACCGTGGGGCCATCATGCTTGAATATGCAGTAGTCTTGCCCTCATCTGCTGGAGATTCGTTCCAAGATCCCCAGTGGGTGCCTGAAACGACAGATAGTACCAAACCCTATATACGCTATGTTTGTTTCTATACATACATACATAGGATAAAGTTTAACTTATAAATTAGGAACAATAAGAGATGGATAACAACAACTAATAATAAAAGTAGAACACTGATAACAATGTACTGTAATAAGAGTTACGTGAATGTGGTCTCTCTTTCTCTCCCTCAAAATAGTTTATTGTCCTGTACCCACCCTGCTTTTTGTGATGATGTGAGGTGATAACTGCAATACCTGTGTGACAGCATGACATAGGCATTGTGATGTAGCATTGGACTACTATTGAAAACAAATTTAAAACTTACACGTTGTTTCTGGAATTTTCCATTTAATATTTTTGGACCACGGTGGTCAGGTAATTGAAACTGTGGAAAGTGAAACATGGATTGGTGGGGGGGGGAAGGGACTACTGTAAGTCAACAGTTGTAACCTGCTTCTGCTTTCAAGACGCACCCAGCAAATGCTTTTACATCTTTGGTTAAAAGGACTTAGCGCTCACTGTCCCAGGTGGTTCCTCATTGGGCCATCCCGCCTAATTCTTCAAGCCTTTATTCAATCACTTACTTGGCTCCATCATGACTTGACAGCTCTGTGCTGGGCGTGGGGAGGTATCAGTGAACAAAACAAACACTTTTCCTGTCTTCATGGAGCTAATAGGATGATGGGAAGGGAAAGGGAATATATGAATCCCATTATAATTATGATATGGGGCTAGCAGACTGTGGGTCTGGGAGGGGGGCTCAGAGAGCACTTTCTTGAGAAAGTGACATTGACACTGAGAGCTAGTTGGTGAATAAGGCTTAGCCAGGCGAAATGTGGTGAGAGAAACATTCCAGACAAAAGGGAGCAGCACGTATGAAGGCTCTGAAAGGGAAGAGCTTGGCACGGTCAAGGGGTAAAAATAATAAAACGAATGTGACCAGAGGCTGAGGGGCAAAGAGAGGGATGTGGGAGGAGGCCAGGGGTCAGCTGGGGTCAGATCATGCAGGGCCTGGACTTGGGTCATGATTCTAAGAACAACGGGAAGCCAGGGAAGGGATTCAAGCAGGGGTGTGTTGTGATCAGATTTGCATCTTTGGAAGAGGACCCCAGCTGCAGTGCCAGGAAGGAATGGAGGGAGCCCAAGTGGATGTGAGGGGACCAGGTAGGAGGTCACAGCGTGGCTGGAACTATGGTGGTTGTGACCGAGGGGGGAGAGGGGATGAATTTGGAGATTTCCCAGATCATCAGCCGGGACTTAGCATTCTGCATTCAGCCCAATTTAATCTTGAAAGTTGATGTTTGGTGTCAGGTCGTGTAAAGGTACAGAATGTTTAGCTGTAGATATAAGAAAAACTGAACGCAGGGAATAAGAGAGGTTGAGACTGCCTGGCTTGTGGTGGTGGCTCATGGGTCCCGCCCTGCGTTGTAACTATGTCCCAGACAGGAGTCTTAGGGTGTGGCTTCTCCTCCCAGCACCATCCTGAGTACCACCCCTGGCCAGCTGCCCTAGGTGCCACTCCTCCCGGCTCCACTAGCCACCCAGCACTGTGGTCTGCTTTGCTTTGCCTTACCTGGCCATCAGGGAGGACCCTGAGGGAATAACAAGTCCACATTTGCTTCTGACTCCTATATTCACCTGTCATCCTAAAAGCTCCAGTGTGGTCATGACACAGACACTCTTATTTCTGGTCCCCAGCTTGCAGTTGTGAAAAAGACTAAAAGGGCACCTACAAACCTATGACCCAAGCTTGACCAGTGGCCACATTAGCCCAACACTCCGATTGCCTGTCATTTTCCGTATACAGATTTCTAATCTAGAAACTAGTTCATGGTTGTCTTTAAATTGGAGGAGAGGTAGTCAGAGGAGAAATCTGGGGTGGGATATCCTTTCAGAGAGACGCCTGAATGGAGACAAGACATTTCTGTTCTCTCTAGCTCAGCCCACAAGCTGCCTTTCTCTACTTCCTTCCTCTCCTCTTGCCAGTCCAGGGATGCTGACACCCTTGAGGCTAGAGCTCCGCCCCTATTGTGTGAGGAGCAGGAAGGGTGTTGCCCGAGGAGTGGAATGCCCTGAGACCGCTGTGTTTTGTGGAGCTCATTTCTGAACGGCGTCCCTCCGAGGGGTCCTTCTTCCTTAGCTTAGTCCTTGGATGGGAGCATCCTGGGTCTTCTTCCAGGGAGAAGGCCTGGCTCTGTTTGTTTCCCGTCCCCCACTTTGCTGCCCTCCCTCTGTGTACACACTTGCACACATTCACACTCACACGAAGGCACATACACAGAACAAGTCAAACTTGTTTGAGCCAACATATTGCGGAGGGGATGAGACAAGGTCTCCACAGCCTTGGACTTGGGGAAGCTGTGCTCCCCACCTTGAGCAAGTGAAAGAGCCCTGGCTGAGCAGGGAGGGTCCTCGCCCCAAGCTCAGGTGAGAACAGGGTCCCTCCCATTGGGGCCACATGTTTGCGGGGCATGTCATTCGTTTATTGAGCTGCAACAAGCATTTTTCAAAAAAGAAATAAACAAGAAAAGGACTTTGGGTTCCAACCTCCTTCTGTGTCTCCCAGACTTTGGTCATCCATGAATCACTGTCACAGTTTTTTTCCAAATTGGCAAACTACTTAAACTATTATATTTAATATTTCTCTTTAAATGGACTCACTTTTCCCCCCATTTACTCAGGCAATAATACCAGTGAAATCACCTTAAAATAAATCATGCACTTTAAAATAAATATAGCCTGAGTCAATGGCTCAGCCTGTAATCCTAGCACTTTGGGAGGCCGAGGTGAGTGGATTGCCTGAGCCCGCAGGTTCGAGACCCGCCCGGGCAACTTGGCGAGACCTCATCTCTACAATAAATCAAAAATAAGCCGGGCATGGTAGCGCGCGCCTGTAGTTCAGCTACTTGGAAGGCTGAGGTGGAGGGATCGCCGGAGCCCAGCAGGTTGAGGCTGCAGTGGCCGGGAGCGGCCACTGCACTCCAGTCCAAGTGACAGAGTGAGACTCCAACTCAAAAAATAAAAAATTAATATAGAACTTTTGAAATTAGAAACACTCATCCTTGCATCCCCTAAGGTCATCTTGGGCACCACCAGTGGAGTGACAGAGTAGGGCATCTTAATCCTGGTTTTCTGTGGAGGATTTTCTAGGATCAATGAAAGAGATGACATTGTATGTGAAAGATGTGTCTTTTTCTGGAGAAAGAGTGACATCTTCCATCCCATTCCAACCAGGCTTCTTCCTCAACCCCAAACCTGCCACTCTGGGGCATGAGAACTATCACATAGTTCACACACCCTCTCCCCCAACACAGACCTGAGAAGGTTCTCCCGTGGGCAGACATCTCTTCATGCCACCTGATCATGCCCTCTGTTTGAGAAAACCCTGGAGGAAGGCAAGCCTGATGCCCCCACTGCTGCTGGGGTAACCTTGATGTCTGAAGATCTCGACACCATGTTCTAATCCCATAGGGTGCACCTCTGTCTCTGAGTAGCCTGAGAAGTCCCCAGATTCTGCCACACGTGGTTCTGCCAGGCTTTGGGTTCTGGCCATTCAGAGCTTCAGGGCTTGAGTAAATTAAGTGGAGATGGACAATAGGGAAGAGATCTGAGTGCAGGAAAGCTTGGGGTTCCCACCCCACCTTAGGCCCCAGAATGTTTTGAGCTCAGCCCAACTTGGAAAGCTGATCTGAGCTGAGAACTCAGATAAAAACTGGTGCTTGGGGAACTTGTTTAACTGCTGCCACCTGCAGAGCACAGTGGAGCTGCAAAGTTCATTAACTGAAGGGGGTTGAGACCTGCTAGGCCTACTAGAGGGCTTCAGTGGAGCCTGCCTGGCCAATCAACAGTCACTGCCCTCCACTACCCACCAGGGACTTCTGTGCTCTTGCCTGGTGAGTCTCACCTGGAGGATGAACCCAGAGCTAGCTATTGGGTTGTTCAGGGACCAGTTCACTGCAGTTCCATGCCCACCCTCGTGTTACCCAACAATTCAGTGAATGAAAGGGCTTCAAGACCCAGAATTGAGGGGAAGGTCAGAAATTAGGATTCTCTGGGAGAAATAAGAAGAAACAAACAGGAATCTCAGAAACACATAAGAGCAATCGTCTTTGGAAATATTCTGAGGAAATAACCTAGACTGCTGCCCAAGCAGTATCCATCACTTTCACTTTCTAATTTTTTCTTGTGACACACACTCATCATTGGTCCATATACAGTCTTCATCTATTTAGACAGAGGGTAATAAGCACCCTGTTTTCTCTGAAACCCACCAAACCACTGAAACAGCTCCTGCCAGCATCACTGGGATGTTCAGCTCCCTTGACCTGGTGATCACTTCTCACCTTATCATACCTGGCCTGACAGTAACTCGACACAGTTGACCACCCCCCACCTTGATATACTTTGTTCACTCGGCTTCTCCATTCCCTTTGGTATCCAAATCCACCTGAATTAGTTTTCCCTTGCTTCTGTAACAAAATTACCTAACTTAATGACTTAGGGCAACATAAATGTACTCTTGTATGGTGTTGGAGTCAAAAATGAGTCAGCAGGAAAGTGCTTCTTCTGGAGACTGTAGGGAAGATTCTCTTTTCTTGCCTCTTTCAGCTTCTAGAGGCTGCCATGGCCCAGGCAGCAACCTTACCACTCTGGCCTCTGCTTCTGACTCTTCTGCCTCCATCTTCCATAGTTAAGGACACTTGTGATGACACTGGAGCCACCTGGATCATCCAGGGTAATCTCCCCATCACAAGATCATTAATTTAATGACAACTGCCAAGCCCCTTTTGGTGAATAAGGTCACGTATTCACAGATTCCAGGTATTGGGACATACACATGGGGGAGGGGATAATTCTGCCCACCACACCCACCTATACCCTGACTTCTCTGTCTCCATTGCTGGTTTCTTAGCTTCTCATTTCCTAGAAAACTGCACACAGCTTAGTAACTTTTTACCTGGGTAAACATCTCTGTTGCCATCACCTAGATCAAGATGTAGAACTCTTCCAGCACCTATGGTAGACTCCTGCCTCTTTTCAGGCAACAGCACCTTCCAGAGGTGGCCACTGTTCCCACCTCTATCACCCTGGGATGGTTTTGCCTGTCTCTGAACTTTATGTAGGACTCATGCACTCTGCTGGACGCCTTCTTTCACTCAGTATTGTGCCTGAGAGGTTATTGCTGTTTTCCTTACTCTTAACAGCAACCATCTCTATTGCCTGCTCTGTCCTAGGCAGATGAAGGGGAAAAATGGGGAGTGGATGGAGAAAGAAGAGCCAATGACATGGTCAGCCCACCTGCTGGTCCTCAGCAGACTCCTTAGTCTTCCTTCCGGAACATTCCCCCATTACTACCCTACCTTGGCCAGAGCCCCACTGTGCTCATTACAGTCTCCTGGGCAGGTCTACCCCTGTACCCCAGTGCTTATGAACCTTTCTCAAGAGAACTTGGTTACATTAAGGCAGTGCTCCTAAGTCTTCAATGGCTCCCCATTGCCATATCCCTTAAGTTCCCCTCAAATGCTTTTTCTTCCACAGAAATTCTCCTTACCTCCTCACCCTTTTTTTTTTTTTTTGAGTCAGAGTCTCACTCTGTTGCCCAGGCTGGAGTGCAGTGGCATGCTCACGGCCACTACAGCCTCGACCTGCTGGGCTCAGGCAAACTATTCCACCTCAGTCTTCCAAGTAGCTGGAACTACAAGTGCACATCACCACACCCAGCTCATTTTTTAATTTATTGTAGAGACGAGGTCTCGCCAAGTTGCCCAGGCTAGTCTTGAACCCCTGGACCCCGGCAATCCTCTTGCTTGCCTCCACCTCCCAAAGCACTAGGATTACAGGTGTGAGCCATCATACCTGGCCACGTCTTTTTATGTTTCTCCCCTCCTCTCAGACTCTCATGGCACTTTACCTGTCCCCATTCTACATCATTCATATGTTCTACCTTATTTCACTATGGCCTTTCTCTGTTCTCTTGTCTACTAAACTGTAAACTCTTTGAGGATTAGAATTGTCGGCCACATCTGGGTTTCTCTAGCATGCACTAGCACACAAGTGCATGCCAACAGGTTTCTCTAGCATACACTAGCGCACAAGTGCTAATAAATACTTGAATAAGTGAATGAATGTGTTGCTTGGAAAACTGAGGTATATGCATCATTGAAAAGGAAAATTAGTATACACAAGGAAATAGCACAAACAAGGTACTTCAAGAATTAAGATATTGTAAAGGTATTTTTTGCGTGTCTTCTTTGTTAGCTAAAAGGGCTGGGAATTGAAAGGATGGAGGGCCACCAAACGAGTCACTCATTTCTGCCTTTGCCCCTGGTATCTGCGGCCAGAGAGTTAGCAAAACATTTCTCACACCAGGATCCTGCAACTCACCCCTCCCATGGGTCCCCTACAAGGGTTAGACATCAGGTTTACCTGATGCGGCTATAAGTGCCTGGGTTACTGACATGCGTAGGCATGGCGCAGGCTACCTGAATTTCCAGTCCTGTTTACTCTTTCCAGTGTCTTTTCATGCAAATTTCTCTAAAGTGTGTAGTCTCAGAACAGGAGTTCTCGATTTTCTCTCATTACTGTTCATTGAAGGTGGGTGGAAGATTCTAAGGACCACTCTCCCTACAACAAAACTGGAGAACATCAAACATGATGCTAGCAATACTCATTAAGCTTCTAACTGAGAAATATGAACCTTATACCATTAGGGATGAATCTTTGGCATGAGATTTAACCAAAGGGGAGCAATGCATTTCTCTTGGAGCTAGAAGAGTTGAGGTATGATTTCAGGTGCCCTCTAATCCTTCTGACTGGGCTAAAGCCAGGCCTCTGAAGACAGAAAGAGGAGGATGCTTGGGCTGAACCTGTTTGCTTTCAGGACCTCATAAACTACCCAACCTTCTAGGATTATACTATATTTGGATTATATTATATTGTCAAGTGTTGCCTCTAAACGTAATGATCCGAGTACTTGGGCTTCTTACCTTGAAAGTATATTGCAAGGTATCTAAATAGCAGTACCAAATAAGCATATCTGGGGGGATTCACTGCAATATATTTGCATTACAATGCATACAAAATGTTTTAAAATCCTGTTATAGGAAAGATAGTAGCCAGAAATTCTGATGATGCAAGTACAAGTGATTACATACTTTGAGTGAAATGTACACTATCCAACAAACTTGACTGATAATGACCTAAGTGAATGAGTTGTAATTTCTCCTTTAAAAGAAAGAGGAGAATTCTAGTTCTCTATGTGCTCGTGTGCCCAGGAGAACCTTTTCAATGTTGCTTATTTAGCATCGCACATTGCTCAGATTTCCTAAATGGAGCTGGAATCAGAGTTCATAAGGGTTTCTAGGAAATAGCTGGTTATAGTTTATGAATTCCAAATATTAATAACTCATAATAACCCACTTCGTTGCTTACAAGTAGCCACATAAGTAATCTTATATAATAATGCAAGTCTATGAAACAGGGCATCATATACACACAAAGACCAAAGAAAGACCTCACATTTTGAAGTCAGCTCAAGGCCTACACTTTGTGACGCTCTGCTGTGGGGGAATAAGGAGCAGCTACATTGGGCTAAATAAATACAGTTTCCATGGTCCCGTATCACCCCAAATCAGGGAAAAGGACAGGCCAGCCTGGTGTAGTGGTTGCTTTTTCTTGTCCTGGGCAAGGTCTTCTGGAGTTTTGGCTTATGTTGATTGGGTGCTACCAAAAAAATTCAGTTGTTCCTTAGGCCTAAGTAAAAGAGTCCTTGAATCCTAGGATAAGAGATCACTTAAAGTGAATCTATCTTCAGTGAAGACCAATATTTTATAGACAATGGGACGGGGACTGGGGGAGGGGAATTTATTATCTTTAAAAAAGAATCAGAAAAGTATTCAAAACAAAGATAGCAATTGAGTACCAATTCTTAAATTGAACAAACAATGAGTCAAGTAGTGTTGTTTTTGTGTGCATGTGTGATTTTTCTGACAAAATTGTATGGGAGCACAACATGACATTCTGTAAACTCCACTTTGGGCATTCACAGCATGATTATAGAGAGGGTCATTTTAGCAAATGTATTTAAGAGCTAAGGGTCTCTCTTAATCCTTTAACAAACAGGTCTGTCTCTTTTGAAGTGTCTCTTCCTTTGTCGATTGCCTGTCTTTTGGTGTTAACCAGCCTAATTTTGCCAGACCCTTTATTTGGCAGTGGAGTTGTGGGTCAAACAGTTCTTTGTTGCTTTTATTGACTTCATGAAACAGTCTATATTTTTCATTGATTCTGAATTTTACTTGGATTTGTTACACGGTATATTGTCAGATGATAGCAACCTCCAGCCATCAAAGAGGAAACACTTTGCCTAGATGGGCTGGACAGTGTGGGGGGAGGAGGTGGTCAGTGTCTGAGTAGGGACTAAATTTATGAATATGTGATCAACCAACTTTCAAGTATTTACATGTAGATGATTTTTTTCTGCCTGTTGCAACTCAAATCTTCAGGGACTAAGATAAAGAACACCTGGATAGCAATGATCCTACAGAATAAATAGTAATACACCTTAAGTGTGTATCGTGAGTTACATTTTTTGAAGTATTGTTCCACAGATGTCCATTTGAACTCTTTTTTTTTTTTTTTTTTTTTTTTGTGAGTTGGAGTCTCACTCTGCCCAGACTGGAGTGCAGTGGCACGCTCCCGGCCACCGCAGCCTCGACCTGCTGGGCTCCGGCGATCCTTCTGCCTCAGCCTTCCAAGTAGCTGGAACTACAGGCGCGCACTACCACGCCCAGCTAATTTTTTGATTTGTTGTAGAAATGAGGTCTCGCCAAGTTGCCCAGGGGTTCTCGAACCGGTGGGTCTTGAACCCATGGGCTCAGGCAATTCACTCACCTCAGCCTCCCAAAAGCGCGGGATTACAGGCTGAGCCACTGAGACCGGCTTCATTTGAACTCTTAAGGTAGGTGGGTCAAATGTAGTGTAGTTCAGAGAGAGAGATTCTGGAATATGGGTCTCCAGGTGCCTAGTATTTTCAATGCATGCTATTAGTGATGACTGTTAGGCATGAGATTTAGCCAAAGGGAAACAAATGCATTTCTTTTGGAGCTAGGAGGGCTGAGGATGCCTTCTAATCCTTCTGACTGGGCTAAAGCCAGGCCTCTGAAGACAGACGGAAGAGAATCCTTGGGCTGAACCTATTTGTTTTGAAACCTCATAAACTATCCCTGCCTTCTAGGATGGTGTGAGATGATATGTGTACTTGTGTGGGGGAGATTTCTAGAGAGGAGTAGGCCGCCTCCCTCTGACATGTGACTCCTTCCCTGCACACTCAGTTACTGATTAATCAGCAGATCAAACAGTCCGACCTCCTGGCAGCTGCCCTTCCATAGGATAAGGGGATGGAGGTCAAAGTGTGAGATGGGGCAAAGGGTTGGCTTGAAAAGATTTATCTGGCATCACAGGCACTTGGGGGATTTTAGGGGAGCCTTTGGACAATTTAGCTGGGCCAGAGAAGTACTTCCCATATGAGCAATAGGGTCTATGTAATACCCCAAATCTGTAGGGAACCTGAAATAGTGATAATTTGTGGGTCCTAGAACGTGCCCTAAGGGGCCTGATGTCGGGAGGTAAGCCTGATTTGCTTGGAAGTCACGGGTGTCTGCTCTAAGCTGTGATGAATGTGCAGGGGATGTCCATCTCTTCCGTGACATGTGGAAGGGGGTTGCTAGGTCAGGAAAGACAAGACCTGCTAAGCCAAGGTTCCTTTTTGTCCTTGCGTGTCTCGGGGAAGGCCATCTAGGTCCAGGTGACTTTGTTAGCCCCCATCTCCTTCCCAAAATACTCACTATGGGGTTGCGGTGGGCCAT
Source organism: Cephalopachus bancanus (assembly GCA_027257055.1). Taxonomy (NCBI): domain Eukaryota; kingdom Metazoa; phylum Chordata; class Mammalia; order Primates; family Tarsiidae; genus Cephalopachus; species Cephalopachus bancanus. The sequence goes on along the minus strand of JAPVLO010000330.1, from coordinate 2,224,892 downwards.
GTTTTCACCTGTGCTCCATCAGACCCCGAAGGAGGAAGAGGGGACCCTTAGGAAGTGGCTGCTGCTTCTCCTCTCCAAGATGCAAGTCCTGGCTAGGCGAGATAGAGCAATCCCCGGCCAGGGCCCGCGTTGCGTTGCACTGCCTGACTGCAGCCCACAGTCATGCAGCGTCTCAGGCCAGCAGCTAGCCTTCCCGGCCGGCATGACAGTGACTCTCTGAGGAGCATGATCCAAGGCAGCAGTTACATCTAGAATGCCACACTGGCAGAGGGGACCCTTCTAGGGGAAGAAAGGGAATTTTCAAAGTTCCTTCTATCTAGGCTTTTCTTGTTTTTGTCCTTTAGAAAACATCGCTGAAGTACAGGCACGTGACACATTTGAGATGATCAAACAGATTTAAGAGCAGTCTTTAGCAGGAAGGGGGAAAAATGGAATAGGGACGCCTTGTTTCTTCCTCCACCGTGCTTGAACTCACCCACTTCACCTGGCACCCCGAGTGCCAGCCAGTCAGCCGAAGGCATGTTGCTCCCCTATAGCCAGGAAAAGCCCATCTCAGCAGCTGGATCGAGGGTCCTCAGAATCAGGCTTTCCCCACAGTGGTAGCTGGTCCGACTGGGTGAGAGTCAGGAAGAGATACGTATTATGAATGTAACACATGCAGTACGTGGGTGCTCATTTAGCGACATTAAAGACTGACATAGACATTCCCTTATAAATTGGGCGTGATGGCTCACACCTGTAATCCCAGCACTTTGGGAGGCAGAGGTGAGTGGATTGCCTGAACCCAGGGTTTGAGACCAGTCTGAGCAATTTCACGAGACCTTGTCTCTACAATAAATAAAATAAATTAGCTGGGCATGGTGGCGTGTACCTATAGTTCCAGCTACTTGGAAGCCTGAGGTGGAAGGATCACCTGAGCCCAGCAGGTTGAGAATGCGGTGGCTGTGAGCATGCCACTACCCTCCAGCCTGGGAGACAGAGTAAGACTCCAACTCTAAATAAAGAAAGAAAGAAAGAAATTTCCTTATAGAAATAAATGAATCCTGAGGTTCTAACTCCTAATTTCCACCTTTTTCTCCTCTGTGCCATGATAAGAATATAAAGAATGTCCTAGACTAGATGTTAGGAGTCTAGATCTTCGTCAAAGGAGAACCTGTCAGGTATGGGGAGGGGTTGGGATGGTGGTGGTGGCGGGGCGGGGGAGATGGAGTATGACCCAATAGCGTGAGGGACCAAGGAGAGACATGAACTGGGGTGCAGAGCCAGGCAGCTGCTGGTAGGAGCAGAGTTTTCAGGAAGCTACCCAACTTTGAGCCTTGCATGTGGCCAAGATCCTGTGGCCTTCTGGAGGGCTCCCCAAGAATGTTCCAGATGCAGAATGTGGTACCTGCTGAAAGGGTTGTGAAGAAACTTGATCCGGGCTGTTTCAAGTCCACCATGCCCCAGAAACTCATTTTAATTGACATGAGTCAATACTCAGTAAGAACATTTCATTAGGATAGATGTCAAAGGCTTATCATGTTCACCAGTATTCTGTTTGACCAGGGGATGGAGAGCCCAGATGATCAAAATTAGACTGTAGATTTCCCTCCCTTTTCTTTATCATATTAATTACATATGAACAGTTTTTTAAAATGTAAGTAATTAAAAGGAATGTACAAAAAATTGTTTTGCATTCACCCTAGTCCCTCTATAAATCTCATCAACAATTTTTTGTGTAGTCTCACAGAGATTCTATCCTTGCACATGCATATATTATTCTCTTTTCTTTCCCATGTAAAGGAATCACATGATACATACTGCTGGGCAACTTGTTGCCTTTCTCACCTCCTGACATATTTCGCACTTCTTTCCTCATCTGCAATATAGATTTACTTCATTCTTTTTAACAGCTGTTCTGTTTGATGTTTTTTCTTGTTGCATCGATGCTATAATAAGCATTCTTATATAATCATGTTGCGTATATGTGTAAATAAATTTGCCAAATAGAATCCTGGATTTGGAATTTCTGGATCAAAATAATATGCATTTTGCATTTTAACGGAGATTGCCAAATTGCCCTCTAAGATGGTTTTACCAAATTAAACTCCCTCCAAAAATGTGTAAGTTTCTCCACATTGTCACCAACTCTGTGTATTATCAGTACTTTTAATCTTTGGCAATGGGTGAAAAATATTGTTCCCTGTTTAAATTTTTATTTATATGAAGTATGAGAGCGTTTCAACATTTTTTCTTATGTTTCTAAACTATCTGCACATTTTTGGTAAACTGCGTTTTCGTGTCCTTTGTCCATCTTGCTATTGGATAATTGGTCTTTTTCTTATTGATTTATAATCACTCTTTAGATATAAAGACTATTAGCCCCATTTTCCATCATCTGTACTACTATTTTTCCTTTACGTTCCATTTGTCTTTTTACTTGTTTAATATTCTTTTCTCTATACAAGAATATTTAAATTTTAAATGTTAGTAAAAGATACCAGTTTTATCATTCTTACTTCCTTACTTTAAGATTCTGTATAAAAACAAAAATATTTTGGTATCCTACTAATAATTTTATGCTTAATTTTTTCATTGTTTAAATGATTTTGCTTCAGGAATTTTTTGGTGTCAGAAACAAGATAGAAAGTATTTAGGTTCATGTTTTTCCAAATAAGTAACTGGTTGTCCCAGTAGATTTGTGGACTAATCTGTCCTTTTCCACTAATTTTTAAATTTTTATTTATTTTATTTTTGAGTCAGCATCTCACTCTATCTCCCAGACCAAAGAGAGGTGGCAAGATCATGGCTCACCACAGCTTCAACCTCTTGGGTTCAGGCAATCCTTTTGCCTCACTCTCCAGAGTAACTGGGACTATAGGTGCATGCCACCATGCATGACTAATTTTCTAATTTTCTGTAGAGACAAAGTCTTGCCATGTTGCCTTGGCTGGTCTTGAACTCCTGGGCTCAAGCAATCACCTTTGCCTCAGCCTCCTAAAGTGCTGGGATTATAGGCATAGGCCACTGCACCTGGCAGATTTTTTTTTTTGAGTCAGAGTCTCACTCTGTCACCCAGGCTTGAGTGCAGTGGCATGCTCACGACCACCCCAGCATTGACCTGCTGGGCTCAGGCAATCCTTCTGCCTCAGCCTTCCAAGTAGTCAGAACTACAGGTATGTGTAGTTCTGGATAATTTTTTGATATGTTGTAGAGATGAGGGCTCACCAAGTTGCCCAGGCTGGTCTCAGACCCCTGGACTCGGGCAATCCTTTCACCTCAGCCTCCCAAAGTGCTGGGATTACAGGCTTGAGCCATCATGTCCAGCCCGATTTAAAAAAAAAAAAAACACCTTTATCTCATGTCAACCATTTACATATATATTTATTTCAGTCTGTTTTTGGACTCTATTCTGTACCAATGAATCACAACTTTTGAAATTAGATTTTAGCCATTAGTTTTTCTCCTCTTCCTGTTTCATTCCAGCCAAGATTCTGCTCCACCAAGGAGAGCAAAGGAAAGGACAGGAGATGAGAGTCATTCTGGAGCAGGTCATGGCCTTGACAAACACTGTTGATTCTGACTTTCAGAGGCTGGGACTGCCCAGTTTTCCCTGGTCCTTGAGATCATGTGGCCAGAGCAGGCAGGAAGCCTGCAGGGAAAGCCAAGCAGGCAGCAGGCCCCAGGCAGCAAGTATATGGAGTAGTGCAGAGTGGATATCTGTCCAAGTAGTCCTAGAACAGCAGCGATTTCAGCCAGGAAGTGCATGGGGGGGGGGAGGGGTGTGAAAAGAACCTGTGGCAGCAGCCTTGCCCATGGAATTCAGCATTCAGGTGGGTCCTGCTTCCCCTTCCTGCTTCGTGTTCATAGCCTGTGGTTGGAGGAAGGACATGCAGGTCAAGTTCTATGTGTGCGTGGATGACTGAGGCTAGGAGAGTGGGAAGGCAGCCATGTTTGCTAGAGGGAACTTGGCACCTCTCCTGGAAAGCCCTGTAAATCTCTAACTTTGTATCCCTCTGACCAAGAGAATTGGATACTTAGGCCCACACCTTCTCCTAGAGTCACATGAGGAGCTTATTAAAAATAGATTGCTGGGACTTTCTAGGAAGATGAAAACGGTCTCTATCTTGATTTGGGCATTGGCTACAAGGAGGCATGTAATTGTCAAAACTTGTCAAACTCTGCCCTTGTAGTTGATGTATTTTTGACTATATGAAAACTATAACCGTAGGGGAGTGGAGAGGAGGGGAGGCATATACATTTAACCAGATTTTATAATCAGACCTAGATGTGACTGCACGTTTGCAAGAGTGAGATGCTGGCATACACTAGACTTTTAAAGATGGTTTTTAAAAAGAAATAGTAGGCCGGGCTCGGTAGCTCAGCCTGTAATCCCGTGCTTTGGGAGGCTGAGGTGAGTGGATTGCCTCAGCCCGCGGGTTCGAGACCTGCCTGGGCAACTTGGCGAGACCTCATCTCTACAACAAATCAAAAATTAGCCGGGCGTGGTAGCGTGCGCCTGTAGTTCCAGCTACTTGGAAAGCTGAGGCGGAAGGATCGCCAGAGCCCAGCAGATTGAGGCTGCGGTGGCTGGGAGCGTGCCACTGCACTCCAGTCTGGGTGACAGAGTGAGCCTCCAACTCAAAAAAAAAAAAAAAAGAAATAGTGGAATGTCAATGGTGAGATCCAGTTAGGAGAGTTCAGGTTTTCATGGTGAGATCCAGCTTTGCTGCATGTTTGAAATTTTTCACAATAAAATGTTGAAAAAATAGTAAGTAGTTACCTTGTAGAAATCACTCACAGATATGTTCTTAAAGAACGAGTGGTATAGGCCATGCTTGGTGACTCATACCTATAATTCCAGCACTTTGGGAGGCAGAAATGAGAGGATTGCCTGAGCCCGCAGGTTTGAGACCAGCCTAGGCAACATGGCAAGACCTCATCTCTACAATAAATCAAAAGTTAACTGGTGTGCACCTGTAGTTCCAGCTAGTTGGAAGGCTGAAGCAGAAGGATCGCCCAAGCCCAGTAGGCCAGGCTGCAGTGGTCGTGGGTGTGCCACTGCACTCCAGCCTGGGTGGCAGAGTGAGACTCGATTCAATTTTTAAAAAAAAAAATGAGACACAGTGGCTCATGCCTGTAATCCCAGCACTTTGGGAGTCCAAGGCAGGAGGATTGCTTGAGCTCAGGAGTTCGAGTGTTTGAGACCAGCCTGAGCAACAAGTGAGGCCCCATCTCTATTTTTTAAAAAAGGAATGAGTAGAAAAATAGCAGCACATGAATGGACATATGCAATAAAGGGTCATAATTCCAGTGATATGGTATTAGTTTTTTAGGACTGCTGAAACAACAGAAATATATTCTCTCACACTACTAGAGGCGAGATGTCTGCCATCAAGATACCAGCAGCATTAGTTCCTTCCGAAGGCTCAGAGAGATCATCTGTCCCATGCCTCTCTCCTAGCTTCTATGGGCTGCCATCCTTGGTGTTTCTTGGCTTGTAGAGTCTCTGCCTTCATCTTCACAGATGTTATTCCCTATGACTCTGTGTCTCCAAATTTCTTATGAGGACTCTTATGAGGACACCAGTCCTATTGAAGTTAAAGCCCACCCTAATCCAATATGACTGCCTGTTAAATTGATTGCATCAAAGACCCTACTTCTGAATAAAGTCACATTCATAAGTTCTGGGTAGACATGAATTTGGGGGACACTATTACTCCAAGTACAGATGTCGTTAAACAACTTCTGCCACTCAAACAACCTAAATGGAAGTAGATATGAAGTCTTGCTGGAGAACGATGTTATATTTCAGAAAAATGATATCATTACTGACAGCTTCAAAACTTCCACAGAGTTGAAGACTCGTGGGAAAAATTTGATGCATCACTTGAGTGAAAAAAAAACCCATATGTAACTAAAGAATTGATTCACATAGGTGATATTAAAAAAAGCTCTTGGGCTACTCTCCAAACCTACAAAATCAGAATCTCCGGGGTCAAGATCCCAGAAGTATCTGAGCGTGGTGGTTCACGCCTGTAATCCCAACACTTTGAGAAGCTGAGGCAGAAGAATCACTTGAACCCAGAAGTTCAAGACCAGCCTGGGCAACATAGTGAGCATTCGTCTCTACAAAAGTTCAAAAAAAATTATTTGGGCATGGTGGCGCATGCCTGTAGTCCCAACTACAGGCTGGGAAGGATCACCTGAGTCCAGGAGGTGGAGGCTATGGTGAGCCATGATTGTGCCACTGCACTCCAGCCTGGGTAACAGAGTGAGACCCAGACTCAAAAAAGAAGAAGGAAGGGAGGGAGAGAGGGATGGAGAGAGGGAAGAGAGAGAGAGAGAGAAAGCAAGCCAGGTACAGTGACTCACACCTATAATCTCAACACTTTGGGAGAATTGGGAGAATTGCTGAAGTGGGAGAATTGCTTGAGCCCAGGAGTTTGAGACGAGCAGCCTGAGTAACATAGCAAGACCTCATCTCTACAAAAATAAAAAATAAAAATACAATTAGCTGGGTATGGTAGCATGCATCTGTAGTCCCAGCTACTTAGGAGGCTGAGACAGGAGAATTGTTTGAGTCCAGGGGTTTGAGGCTGCAGTGAACGATCATCATGCCACTGAACTTTAGCCGGGGTGACAGAGTGAGAACTTGATGCAAAAAAAAAAAAGAGAAAGAGGGAAAGAAAAGAAATGTGCAGTGAGGCCAGGCATAGTGACTCACACCTGTAAATCCTAGGACTCTGGGAGGCTGAGGACAGAGGATTGCTTGAAGTCAAGACTTCAAGACTAGCCTGGGCAACATAGCAAGACCCCATCTCTACAAAAAATTTAAAAATTAGCTGGGCATGCTGGTGCGCACCTGTAGTCCTAGCTGTCCACCTGTAGTCCTAGTCTCTTTGGAGACTGTCCTTCCTTGAACAGAGTGAGTGTCCCAGGTCCAGCACTATACCTGTCTAGGTGAAGACAGAGTGAGGTCAGCAGGTCAGTGCAGACCCCACTTGGGAGGCTGAGGTTGGAGGATCCCTTGAGCCTCGGAATTCAAGGCTGCAGTGAGCTCGGATCATGCCGCTGCACTCCAGTCTGGGTGACAGAGTAAGACTCTGTCTCTAAGAAAAAAAGAGTAGGAAAGAGGACATAGCCCTGAATCCAATAGACTTGTGCTCTAGAACTAATTATGTCAGCCAGTTTCTCTAAAGTATAAACATTCTCAACTACACAGGGGAGGAGGGAATTTGTTTGAATCAATAAAAGGAAGTAGTAGGTGTGAGGCAGATTGGTAGTTGTTGTTTTGGGTTGTTTGTCTTTTTACAAAACAGCTCAGTGACTATTATTGTTTTTTATAATATAATCATTTGCCATTTTATGGACAATGGCAAGAACAATTATTTTTTGTTTTTAAGTTATTAGATTATAAAAGTCAAATTTAGAACTATGTTTTGGGAAGAGTGGTATATGAGGTTTTATCTCTCCTTTAAAATATAGGAGAACACAGTACTGTGAGGATAATCCTACAAATTGGAGTGTTACATGATAGATCTGAAATTTGTTTTATTATACAAGTTGAGTCAGTGAAAAGATAATATATGAGGGGAGAACCCCCCATAAATTCAGTGATCTTTTTCGGAGGGTGTGCCCCTTGTAGTACACTTGGAATTTGTTCTTCCAATTCAACCAACGTTTTTATCTGGAAATTTTGAGAAGATTTCATCGCAACTTGCAGAAGACACATCCCGAGTTGTGGCAAACAGATGACGGGTTCTTCCACCATGATCACACACTTGCCCACACCACATTAAGCATTCAGCAGTTTTTGACCAAAAACCAACATGACCCCCATGCCCACCCTCCTCATTCACCCGATCTTGCCCGAGTGACTTTTTGTGTTTCCCTGGATGAAAAAAATGCTCAAAGGGAAATGTTTTGTCGATGTGGAAGAGGTGAAACAAAATAGCATAACTACTAAAGGGCATCAAAATTGACGAGTTCAAAAACTTTTGAGCAGTGGGAAAAGCATCTTGATAGATATATTGCATCAAATGAAGAGCACTTTGTTTTTTTTTTTAAAGATGTGGGGTAGAATTTAAGGTTAGGCATACAAATGTTCATTATGCAGGTACCCCTGTTGATGAGGTGTGCCCCCCACCCCGACAGTTTCCCTCAGCTGCCAATCCCACTATCCCTCCCCTGGCAGGTTCCCACTACTGCCAATCCCTTTCTTATAGTGTTATGATAATTGTTCAAGGTCTGCTTATGAGTGAGAACATATGGTACTCTGTTCTTGGTTTCTGTGAAAGATCACTGAGTATGATCAACTCTAAGTCCATCCAAGTTGCTACCAAGTCCATATGTTTGTCCTTCTTTATGGCTGCATAATATTCCATTGTGTATATGTACCACATTTTTTTTTATCCAATCCGGCTCCAATGGGCAGCATGGTTGGAACCATGTTTTTGCTATTGTGAGTAGAGCTGCAACATGCATATGCAGGTATCTTTTTGGTAGAATGACTTGAGTTCCTCTGGGTATATTCCCAATTGGGGGATTTCTGGGTCATATGGAAGGTTCATTTCTAGTTCTTTCAGAAATCGCTACACTATCTTCCAAAGATGTTGCACAAGTTTGCATTCCCACCAGCAGTGTAGAAGCATTCCTTTTTCTCTGCATCCTCACCAGCATCTGTTGTTGTTTGTTTTATTAATGATGGCCATTCTTACTGGGGTTAGGTGGTATCTCAATGTGATTTTGATTTGCATTTCTCTGGTGATTAGTGAGGCTGAGCACTTTTTCATGTGTCTGTTGGCTGCCCGCATATCTTCTTTGGAGAATTGTCTATTCATGTCTTTTGCCCACTTTTTAATGGGGCTGTTTGTTTTTTTCCTTTTGGTGCATTTCAGTTCCTTATAGATCTGGATGTTAGGCCTTTGTCAGATATACAGTTGGCAAATATTTTTTCCCATTCTGTGGGCTGTCTCCCTGCTCTCTTGATGGTTCATTTTGCTTTGCAGAAGCTCGTCAGTTTGATGAGGTTTCACTTGTCTATCTTATTTCTTATGGTATGGGCACTTAGGGTTTTGATCAGGAATTGGTTGCCAGTTCCAATTTCCATAAGGGTGTCTTCTGCTTTTTCCAAGATTCTTATAGTTTGAGGTTTTACATTTAGGTCTTCGACCCATTTAGAGTTAATTTTTATGTATCATCTCTAAATGGATCAGAAGTTTTGGAACCCTGTTTCTGGTGATTTGATTTTCTTTTAGGCAGCCTCCTTCTGGCCCACGTACACAAGGGTACATCTTGGCATATTGGAGATGATAGTAACTTGCCAGCAACCTTTTATTCCTGTTGGCCTTGGAGTTGGTTGGTGGTTTTAGATTTGTGAAGCAAGTATAATTTTCTAATAAAATATTTTCAATACACATAAGGCAGTGGTCCAATGTGTTGGGTTGGCAGCCTCCAGAGCTCCCTGCCTTGCAGTGACTGCTGGGAGGGTGAGGGGTGGATGGACTTTTGGAGTTCTGTGGCTTGTCGCTTGCCAGGTGTGGTTTCTTAGGCCACATAGGGAGTCTAACGCTCAGCCCCTGGCTGGTCCTGGTTCCGATTTGGACCCAGCAAGGCAGGAGGGCAGCTTCTTAGAAGTGGAAGCAAGCGAATTCTGCTACCTTCATTTTAGCCAAAAAGCTTTGGGCTACCTAAAGCAACCAGATCTGAGAGGGCTGCTCCCTGGGGGCCACAGAGGTGGGATTGGTGACACAAAAATCTCCTCCCCAAAGAAGACTCTTGGTACAGACACAACTCCAGACAGCCCTGACACTACCGTTTTCCTCTCGGGCCTGCACCTTTCTACCTGCCCAGGGCCGGGTGTTACCTAGTCGCACTGAGACACCTGGACCCCTCTCCCTCCTCTGGGCCTCCATGGGGGCAGGGGCAGCTGAACACGGGGTGCAGGGCACCGTCTCATTTCAAAAAAAGAGTTTTCAGGCAAAACCCAGGCTGTGGGATAAAAGGCCATCTGTCCGTCCCTCGGTGCCCAGCCCCGGCTTTCCCAAACAACATGCCTTTATGCTGGCTCCCCCGCCTGTCACAGCCCCCGCCCGCCGCACACTGCCTCCTTTCACGCCGCCTCTATGGTGGACTTGTTTGTTTGCGGTGCAGAGTGCAGACTTTCTGTTGTTCTCCTCCGTTCTCTCCCCCCATGCATCCTCCACGCAAACCCTCTCTAGGGAAGACAGGGTCTGGGGCACTGGAGGAGGGTTGGGGGCTCAGGCAGAGATCACGCCAGGGGCTGTGGCGGGGGTCCCTGGTGAGTCCTTCCAGAGGGGAGGGAGGAGGGTCTGGGAAGACCCCTCTTCCCCGGGACAGCACTAGGAGTGGACTCCTGTCTGGCCTTCTGAGTGAGTGACTTTGTCCCTCTGTGCCTCAGTTTCCCCCATCCACAGAATGCCTCCTGACAGTCTCTCAGGGAGAGTTGTGTCCATCCCAATGAGATGCTACCACAGGTGCTCTGTGGTGAAGGTGGCTGAGAATGTGGCATGTCTGTCGCAGCTGTCGTGGTGGGGGTGGAGGGAATGCAGATTAGAACAAGGTTTTCGGTAAAGAGGGCAGCAGTTTGCTGGCCCCCACCCCTATGCCCAGCATTTCCATGAGAAGAGCACTGGAGAGTGACTTCTCAGGCCTCAAGGGAGGAGGAACGATGCTGCCCCTGGCTGCAAACAGGAGACAGTGGGCTGCGGAGGCGTATCTCCTCCCTTCCCCTCCTGCCCTGAGCCATCTGTGGTCTGCCCTGAGTGCCTGGTAGGAGGGCTGTGCTGACTGTAGGAACCCAGTTTCGGTCACCTTCTCAGCGCAGAGCCAGGAGATGCAGGCTCCTGTCCCCACAGCTCCCTGGATGCCTCCGCCGGTTGTCCTCTCTCCTGGTTGGATTCCCTCCCCTCCTGTGGCCCTGTCTGGATCCCAGGTGAAACTGGTTCAGGCCTTGTTATTAGTTTCCTAGGCTGCCATGACAAACTACCACCAACTGGGGGGCTTAAACAACGGAGGCTGGGTGTTGTGATTTACACCTGTAATCCCAGCACACTGGGAGGCCGAGGCAAGAGGATTGCTTGAGACCAGACACAGCAAGACCTCCTCTCTACAAAAAAAAAATCAAAGAATCGGCCGGGCATAGTGGCACACGCCTTGTAGTCCCTGCTATTTTGGAGGCTGAACTGGAAGGATTGCCTGAAACCAGGAGGTTAAGGCTGCAGTGAGTCATGATCATGCCACTGCACTCTAGCCCGGGTGACAGAGCCCCCAACTCAAAAATAAATAAATAAATAAAATAAACAACAGAAAGGTATCGTCTCACAGCTCTATAGGCCGGAAGTCTGAGATCAAGATATCAGCAGTGCCGATTCCTTCTGAAGACACTGAGGGACCATCTGTGCCATTCCTCTTCCTAAGCCTCTGGCCAGTTGCTGGCAGTCCTTGGTCTCACCTGGGATGCCTCACCCCTGTCTCTGCCCTCATCTTCACACAGTGCTCTCCCTGGATGCATGTTTGCAGGCAAATTTCCACTTTTTATAAGGACACCGGTCATTTTTTATTAAGACCCACTCTAATGACATCTGAACTCATTCCATCTGTAACCACCCTGTTTCCAAATAAGATCACGTTCTAAGGTATTGGGGTTAGGACATCAACATGTGAACACAGGGAGTGCGGGTGGGTGCAGTTCAAACCGCAACAGGCTTCTATGCTGAAAAATGAGACTCAGAGGTGACATTCTGGGTGCGTGACCTGAGTCTCCACTATGACTCTTCTGCTCTCACAGATTTTTGTCTCCTTTCCAGACCCAAGGGAGATCAGTGCCCATCACCCACTTCTGCTCCCTGACCCACCACTTCCTCTTAAAGTCAGTTCTCACCATCCTAGACTCAAGGGAGGGGCTTGCGGGGGCGCTGGTGTTGGCCTGTCACCCACCCCACCCGGGCCTTGGTGTAGCACTGTGTGGCTGCAGCCTGGGCTCCCCCATCGGAATCCCCTGTCCTGGGAACTGTGGAGGACAAAACCCCTGCTCTCACCTGCCCCTGCCCGTCCTCTTCTGTGAGTGAGGCATCCCATGGAGCAAGAGACCTGTAGATCACCCAGAGGTTTTAAACTGGTACACCAAGGGTCGCATTTATATCAGACAGAATGGTTTGGCCAATGCAAGTCAAATTTTAAAATCTGGGGATCTCACATGGCAATCTAGTTTTGCAGCTTTCCATAGAAATCAGAAGGTCTGGCAACCCTGGGTCCCATCCTCCCATGGCCTAGACTGAAGTCAGGGCTGCCCCCTTATACCAGGGCATGGACCCTCTATTTCACCGTAGACCACTCCATTCCCTGCAGCCGCCCTGATATCAAGGCCCAGTGACAATGACACTGATACTGCCCTTGTTGCATTTTTGTTTTGTCTGGATCAGTGCTTCAGCAAAAGTGCCTCATGACTTGATTATTTTTGTTTCTTAGTGTCTCATGTTTTAAAAAAATTTGAATTGAGCATCCTTCTTTGTGGAAATGAAGAATATTCCTACATGTTTAATTGGGGTTTTGGTTTTTGTTTTGTTTTGTTGGTTTTGAGACAAGTTCTCACTCTGTCATCCAGGCTGGAGTGCAGTGGTGAGATCGTAGCTCACTGCAGCCTTGAACTCTTGGGTTCAAGTGATCCTCCCACCTCAGCCTCCCAAGAAACTGGGACTACAGGCATGCACCAACATGCCAGGCTAATTTCTTTAGTTTTTGTAGAGTCGGGGTCTTACTGTGTTGCCCAGGCTAGTCTCAAAGTCCTGGCCTCAAGTGATCCTCCCACTCTGGCCTCCCAAAGTGCTGGGATTATAAATATGAACCACCAAGCCCAGCCTATTCCTATGTGTGTAATCTGCAAAGTGAGTCTGTATCACCCTGCCTGTGTCACTCAATGATGTCACCATCCTAACCTCTGAGGACAAAGCAGGAAGTTGGAGTACCCTTGTCAGAGATAAGTGACTTCCTTTTCCTGGAGGAAGAACTTATGGTCACACAGCAAGTTGGTAATAGAGCCTGGTCTAGAACCAGGCTTCTCAGTCTAGAGCTGAGTCTGTACAGTCTAGAACTGGATGCTGGCCCTGGATTCTTCCCCTGTCCCAGGCTGTCCCCGGAGGGCTGCTTCCCTGAGAGATAGGCATGTTGGGGGACCTGGCTGGGACTCTCAGGGAGCCGGCAGGGAACAACTCCTGAGTGGTCCATACATTTGGGTCTAAGGATGCTGATCTCAATGAGAGAAAGCTGGACCAAGGAGGAAGCCTGGGAAAAGGAGCTAGCCCATCTCCACGAGCCATAGCTTAGGGCTGACAGGAGAAGGAATAACGCCTGGTACCCAGCCAGGACTTGGCATTGTGCTGGGAGAATATAGTGGTGCTGCTGTCCCACAGGCTTCTCTCCTGATTGGTCTCAGACTGAGGCTGGACGGATCTAAGGAGGTCAAAAGGCCTTCCTTGCCCCCTGCCCATTATATAGTGCTGCATGTCCAGTGGCCCTTGGCTCAGAATGGGCAACGCCCTACACTGTCTCCGTGGCAGTGCGCCTTGGCCATTCCTTGTGCCTGTCCTTCTCTTTCCAAGTAGACACAGGCTGCAGAAGGCACTGGGTGGCTCTCTTCCTGCTTGCCCTGTCTACACTTTGATGGCCTCTCCAGGTATGGACTCTCAAGAGTCTAAATAGACCACCCACCTGCTCACTAATGGGTTGTCTATAACCCCAGTACTTTGGGAGGCCACGGATAGAGGATTGTTTGAGCCCAGGAGTTCAAGATCAGCATAGGCAACATACTGAGACTTCATCTTGACCAAAAAAAAAAAAAAAAAATTAGCTGGGCGTGGTGGTAGTGTGTACCTATAGTCCCAGCTACTTGGGAGGCTGAGGTAGAAGGATCACCTGAGCCCAGGAGGTCTAGGCTGTGGTGAGCCATGAGCATGCCACTGCACTCCAGCCTGGCATGCAAGTATTGGCAGACTGGGCCCCTGCCAGGGTTAGAGTGAGCAAGACAAGCAGGGTCTCTGCCGCATAGAGCTTGCGGTCTAGCTTGGGAGACTATCGACACTCTGCTAACAGCCCTGGGCCTGACCACAAAATTGCTTCTAACCATGTCTCCGGCCTGCCTTCCCAATGTAGAGAGGCCAGAAGGGGCCGGAATGAGGGCTCTGTCCTCGTCCCCATGCCTGTTGTCTCGGGACAGTCTTGGGTCCCTCAGGTGGGCCCCCTGAGAAAGCTGACCTGACACAGGTGGGTTGGACAACACCCCCATCAAACTACACTCATCAACACGTACAGTTTCCTATGAAAGCCATATGAGTCTGACTACAGAATTCCTCACCACCTTAACAAATACTGAAATGTGTTCCATCCAAAAGCATCGCCTGGAACAACTTCTAAATGCTGGAGAAAAAGCACATATATCCCTTACTTTGGGACACTTTGGGTTTTTAAAGTTCCCTTTGCCTTGCTTCTAGGATCAAGAGAGTCTTTTAAATAATGCATTGTGAGCTGGGCTCGGTGGCTCAGCCTATAATCTCGCGCTTTGGGAGGCTGAGGTGAGTGGACTGCCGGAGCCCGTGGGTTCAAGACCTGACTGGGCAACTTGGTGAGACCTCATCTCTACGATAAATCAAAAATTAGTTGGGAGTGGTAGCACGAGCCTGTAGTTCCAGCTACTTGGAAGGCTGAGGCTCAAGGATCGCCGGAGCCCAGCAGGTCGAGGCTGCGGTGGCCGGGAGCGGCCACTGCACTCCAGTCTGGGCAACAGAGTGAAACTCCAACTCAAAAAATAATAATAATAAAAATAATGCATTGTGGAAGTTTCCAAGAAGCTTTCTGTAGGCTGTGGTGGCTCACGCCTGTAATCCTAGCACTTTGGGAGGCCAAGGTTAGAGGATTGTTTGAGCCCAGGAGTTTGAGACCAGTGTAGGCAACACACTGAGAGTTCGTCTTGAAAAAATAAAATTAGCTGGGCATGGTGGTGTGTACCTGTAGTCCCAGCTACTTGGGAGACTGAAGCAGAAGGATCACCTGAGCTCAGGAGGTCCAGGCTGTGGTGAGCCATGAGCGTGCCACTGCACTCCAGCCTGGGTGACAAAGTGAGACTCTGACTCAAAAAAAAAAAAAAACAGCCCTGTAAAGTTGAGATTGTACCCTAGATCCCAGGAATGACCTTCACACACTTCTGATTCATGGGTGGTGTTTGCCTGTGGAATTCAAGGGTGAGAGCCTGGCTCAACTATAAAATAAACAATGAGTCCGAGAGTCTGGAAAACATGGCCCAGGTCAGGGTGTGTGGCGTGTGGTACAGCCACTCCTGGCAGGACACAGTTCCTGGTTCCCTGGAGTGGGAATGGGAGACCTTCTTCAGGAGGGAGGGCCTTTGTCTTAGATATATATGGGGAAGGTTTATAAACTTGGATTCTCACAGCTAGACTCGAGAAAATTCGTCCATGGAAGACGTGCCAGAGGATGCGTCTTTGTACCAAGAGTATTTCTTCTACTCGTGACGCTGCATGATGCTGTCTCTGGCTTCCCTTGAAGTCATCTCCAGGTTGGAGGTGTGTCCAATCCTGTGATAAGAACTGGGCTTCTGCCAGGGAGGGGTGTGGTCCCAAGGAGGCCACCCAGAAAACACCTTGCTTGTATGACCAGTCTGGGGTTTATTTGTCAGAAACATATCGCTTGGGACATTACTCCCCATTGTCCCCAGGACCCTAGGTATGATTCAGCAGGACAGCAGGAAGAGAGAGGAGAAAGACAGGAAGAGACCACGCCCATGCCCTTCCCCTTTGTCCCTCTTTTCCTGATCCTCCGTATGATCCTGCGCTGCCAGCCCTTCGACTGGTGCTGGTCCTTGACTCAGAGGAACTCTAAAGAGAGAATCCCTGGCCACTGTGCGCTGGGGCTGCAGCTGTGGGCCACACTTAGGGCATGAGACACTCTCCGCTCCCGGCTCTGGGGAGCAGCAACTCCTCCACTTCCCTCATTGCACTCAGAATCTTCCCTATTGAACAAAAGAGGCTTCAAAGCCCTGTTTCCCTTTTTAGCCAGTAACCCTCTGAGAAACTGAATTTGTTTGTAATTTGTTAATGTAGAACCTTAGAACCGGGACATACTGATCATTTGATCAACTTCCTGATACAGATAGATGCTAGAGCCCCGCTTCAACCTGCCTGAGCAACGAAAACAATTGTGTGCAATTAATGCTCGTAAAACACAATCTTCTGTTGTAATTCTTCTGTATCAATACATATTCTTAAATAGAACACTTTTTAAAAAGTCAATAGAAAGTTGCCCATGGCCCTTCCTTAGGAGGGACTGCTCTTTGTCCTGAAAACATATATTTCCTATATATTTGGTATTGAAATCTCTTCTTGTTTATGAAATGTTGCTGATAGTAAATTTCTTTTTTTTCTTTTTCTTTTTTTGAGTTGGAGTCTCACTCCATCTCTGAGTGCAGTGGCACGCTCACCGCCACCCTAGCGTCGACCTGCTGGTCTCCAGCGATCCGTCTGCCTCAGCCCTCCAAGTAACTGGAACTATAGGCACGTGCTACCACGCCCGGCTAATTTTTTATTTATTGTAGAGACAAGGTCTCGCCAAATTGCCTGAACTGATCTCGAACCCGTGGGTTCAGGCAACTTACTTGTCTCAGCCTCCCAAAGTGCTGGGATTACAGGCTGAGCCACCAAGCCCAGCCAATAATAAATTTTAAAAATATTCTTACTTGGTGAAATAAAATGCTGGCAAGCTCCTTTCAGTCTTTAAGTACTTTTCGTTCTGCTCATGCCTGTCTTATGTACTCGGTCAAAGGCACTGAGAAGCTGTCGTTTCAATTGTGGAAATTTCGATCCTTTTATCTGGGCACTGTCCTACCCAGACCACAGTGGCATTCCAAGATGGCACTTTCCCAGGTCCTGGGCCACCCCTTCAGGCAGAGAGTCATATTTCCCCACCATGTGGTGGTGCTAAGCAGAGGGGCCAAATTCATTTGTTCTGCATTTCCAAGGAGCATGAGCCCTGCAGAGCATCAGGGCTGCACCCTAGCAGTCAGGCCCACCACAGGGCGGGAGTCTCAGGGAACTTGGGCTGCTTCACAGAGACCCAGCATTGAAACGCGATCCCCTGAAGACATACTGGGGAGGGAGGTCACCTAGTACTGGTGAGAGCTGGTGCTAGGTACTTGGAGAAATAGGGAAGCAAGAATCCACAAGGTCCCTGCTCTGTTGAAATCTACAACATCATTGGACAAAAAAGATAATCACCCAAATATTCAGAAACAGCAGGAGGCAAGAAATTATAAATACCAACGAGGCCAGGTGTGGTGGCTCACGCCTATAATCCCAGCACTTTGGGAGACTGAGATGAGATGATTGCCTGAGCCTGGGGGTTCGAGACCAGCTTGGGCAACTTGGTAAGACCTCATCTCTACAATAAGTCAAAAATTAGCTGGGCATGGTGGTGTGTGCCTGTAGTTCCAGCTACTTGGAAGACTGAGGTGGAAGGATCGCCTAGCCCAGTAGGTCGTGACTGCGGTGGCTGAGAGTGTGCCACCGCCCTCCAGTCTGAGTGACAGAGTGAGACCCTGCTCAAAAATAAATAAATAAATACAGGAAAAGGATTTTTTTTTAAATTGGAAAATAAACAGATCATTGCTGGGTAGATCATGGTGGTAAAGAGAATATCCCAGAGTCCCACTGCTGCCTTGACCCCTCACTAGCTGTGGGACTGCTCTGCCTGTAGGTTCCGTGTGATGACTCTCTGTTCCCATAATCTTCTGTCAAGTGGGAGTAACAATTGTACTTATCTCACACAGTTGTTAGGAAGATAGTGAGCACTCATGAAATATTAACCTTTGTCCTCACTCTAAACAGGGTGACATTGAAGAAGGCAAATGTAAGGCAAGTTTAGAAATTCACCCTTACCGGGCTTGGTGGCTCAGCCTGTAATCCCGCGCCTTTGGGAGGCTGAGGTGAGTGGATTGCCTGAGCCCGCGGGTTTGAGACCCACCTGGGCAGCGAGACCTCATCTCTACAATAAATCAAAAAATCAGCCAGGCGTGGTAGCGCATGCCTGTAATTCCGGCTACTCGGAAGGCTGAGGCGGAAGGATCGCTGGAGCCCAGCAGACAAGGCTGTGGTGGCCAGGAGTGGCCACTGCACTCCAGTCTGGGCGACCAAGTGAGACTCCAACTCAAAAAAAAGAAAGTCACCCTTTCTGGCTAAAGGGAAAAAGTAGGGTTAATCCCAGAGAAAAATTTGGATATTTAAAGAAAAGACTTTAAACATAGGGATCACAAGGATAAGTGATGTTCAGAGGATGGTAATCCTATGTTCACGTTTAGGAATGATATGTCAGAGGTGACAGCAGGGCTTTGGGGTCAGGCTGTGATATGGGAAGTTGGAAATATTCTGGGGCAAGGAACAAGGCCGGTGTCAGAGAGAGAGAGACATTTGCAAGCCTCCTGAACTGATTGGGGGTCCACTGGAGATGCTCAGGTGTGTGTGTCAAGGAATGAATGGAAGTGGATGAAAGCTGTGGGTATAAGTGAGACCCTCGTGGGAAGGAAGAATTGAGGGAAGAGGAAGGGGCCATCGTGAAACTTGATCAAGACCATCAGTCCCTGAAGAGGAGGCTGATATGGAACAGGGGTTTCCTGTCCCTGGAAACTCTCCTTCACAATCTCATTTCTGCCATCCATCACTATACTAGGCATCACAGTTTCCTTCACACATCCATCTTCTGTGGACCTCCAGGGAATATGTTGCAGGCCCAGATCATCTTCTGGACCTCACCAGCTCTCCACACCACACCCACCACAGTAGTTCATGAAGAAAGCTTCAGGTGGCCACAGGCAAAGCGAATGAGCTGTGTAGTATGGCAGCCAAGAGGACTGAGGGACTCAATTCCCATAATCAGAAAGATGATGTCCCTTGAAAGAGCAGTACAAGCCCTGCTAGATTCTACACGGGTCCCACACACCTGCCTTGGAGGAGGAATGTGGACCAACCAACATGTGTAGAGTTTTCACTGTGTCCCAAGAGGGGCCCTGGAGAAAAGCAGATGACGGGGAGATGGGAGTATGGGGCTGTCCTCTAGTATTTATAGGTCTGGTCCGTGAGAGAGGAGGGGCTCATGCAGCCCTAGAGGGGAAGAACCAGGAGTGATA
The DNA here is from genome assembly GCA_027257055.1 of Cephalopachus bancanus. NCBI lineage: Eukaryota > Metazoa > Chordata > Mammalia > Primates > Tarsiidae > Cephalopachus > Cephalopachus bancanus. The sequence continues at coordinate 2,205,706 of JAPVLO010000330.1, read as the reverse complement.
CCCAGAAACCTGGAGGTAGCCAGCTAAACGTGAAATTTTTCCATGGACTGCAAACATAAGTTGGATAGATAAGAGCTTCGCATCCAGAGATAGATGCCCTCTCTTCTGCATCAGCAGTTGTTCAGGTGGATGCATCCAAAACAGTCTGTGTCTGGCACTTGGGGATGTCTGAAAAGTATAGTACAGACAAAAACATTAAATGGTAATCTGCATAATAAGCCCTTCCCTACTGAGACCATCCTTCTGTTGAAAGAGGCAAATGGGGTTGCAATGAGTAGGACATGGGGTGCAGAGAGAGAGTAGATCACTCTAATGAAAGAAGGACTTGGGGCGACCAGGAGAAAAGAACTATCCAGGAGGGAGGGATTCAATAGTTCAGTGATTGGAGAACTCTGTGGCATTTTTGAAGGTAAAATGAAAAAGGAAGGAGCAAGATTATTGAGCTACTAACATGGGAGGAGGGAAGACATTTAGAATGGATATGTAGTGTATGATGTGGTGTTAAATCCACTCTTCTTTGTCCTCGAGAGGACATGAAATGCTTTTTTAAAAATGCAGATATTAGCATGATGACACACAGACCAAGACAGAACCACAAAAGCCCACTTTTACTTGGGTTGCCTATGGGTTTTCTCAGAAAATGCCAACCATCAGGTTCTCTTGGATTCATTTGGAAACAAAAAAATGGAGGAATCATAGCAGTAGTCTCTCAGCCTCTTGCCAATCCTCAGCTTCCAAGGGCCTCTTCATGGCCACTGGCACCATGATTTCCTCTAGTCACAGGGACTCAGAGGGCAGGCAGGGGATATCCCTGCCCTTCCTACAGGGAAGCATGGGTTGTACTGCATGCCAGCCTGCTTTCTCTGGTCTCACCCTGTGTGACATCAGAGCTCGCTGGAGCTGTGTGATTTTCCCCAGCCATTCTGCTTCCTTCTGACTTTACCTCTTGAGCCCACTTGGGCACTGCTCTGCCAATTCCACCCCACGTGTGACTGCTGACAGGTACAGGGCAGGGGAGTTGCTGGAAGGACAGTGTCCTTGCTGCCTTTCTTTCTTGTGGGCCTGTGGACCTAGAAGCCCTAGCCTGTGACTCATGGACTCTGTTGACTAACCAGGAAGGCAGAGTAGTAACTAGGTGTGGCTCAGCGAGCCCCTGTGACTCCCTTTGCCTGATACCCATCAGTATCCCCTTTCTGAGAGCATTCCCACTCACTGCTCTTGTTTGCCTACAATCTCTCAGCCAGTTTCCTTTCTTTCCCAGCTCTGTCTGCCTCTTTTGTTTTTGCAGAAATCATTTTTCTAAGGAAGAAGTAGGGCACAGAGAGTAGTAATGCCCACATCAGTGGCTCTCTGTTTGCAAAAGTACTCAGTGTCCTTATTTCTGCCCACCCTGTACTCTCAGCACTCCTGACTGCCAGTCCTGGTGTCATGGGACAGCGGGAGGCTCCACCCTCTCCTCTCATCTGCTGTAAGTAAGCCCCTTATGTCTTCTTTCCAGGGTTCCACGGAGAATGAGGCTGTAGCCCCTGAGGAAACTCAGAAGACAGACCCTGCTATCGAACCAAGGCTCAAAGTGGTGGACTGGGACAAGGTACCTGGCATGCGATGGAGCGGGATGGTGAAGGGGGTTTTCCGGGGTCAGGAGAGGGTGTGTAGAGCCAAAGGCCACGGTGCGTGTGACGTGTACCCGGAGTTAATGAGGAAGGGGAAGCAGGTGCCCACAGCTCACAGCATGGCCTAGGACAGCAAACCCAAGCACAGTCTGTGAGGGCCTCATTGGTGGAAAGTTCAGGAAAATGGCACATGAGGTCTCTGCATGGAGCCAGGACCCACACACCTATGGAGGAAAATAAATCTTCCACCAGGACTCCTGAAGCTGAGAAGGGGGTGATGACAGGGTCAAAGGCCCAGACATGCCCAGTGTGCAAGGCAGAGCTGCCCTGGGCACCTGCAATCGTCTGGAAGTGTCACTGGCCCATACAGGGCATGGGAGCCTGCTGAGTCCAGGCAGGAGGGAGGGCCGCAGCTTCCTCAGCCTGTAGGAGAAGCTGAAGGTGTTTGTAGAACCTTATGACAACCTTCTTTTGGTGTCTAGAGACCAGCATCTTGCTGTGGCTCAGCAGACCCCATTTGTGGGTAAGGAGAGCCCTGGGAGAGCCCAGCAGTCCCAGCTGGGAGTGGAGCCCCTGGGGAGGGAGGGGCGGGAGGAGCCAGGCTTGGGTCACAGGACTGTCCCAAAGTCATGTTGCCATTTCCTCTTGGGATAGACATGAGTATGCATGTCTATAAATGCCCACCCTGTGTGCCCTCTGCCTACACTGGGCACCAGAGACACAGGAACAAACAGGATAAGGAAGCTCACAACCTGGTGGGTGGGACAATAAGCCCCCAACTCCTATAAACAGTTATTACAACAAGAAGTGATACAGGAAATCTGCCCAGGGAACACATGTGACCAGATGCGATGGGACAGGGGAACTTTACAAAGTGGAATGTGTCCTGGGTCCCTTTGGCCCAAACTCCTGAGATCCTGACCCCAGGAACTCAGAGATGGCACCTGTCACCATCTTGGGATCGCCAAGGCCTCTGGGAGGAGCCATCAGTCCATGTTAACGATGCCTTTAGGTTTCCAATCAGAAAGCCTGGAAGAAGTTGTCCCATGCCCCGTGCCCTCCAGAGAGGCAATAACCAAGGCCTGCCCAGCCACACAGCAAGCCATGCGAGTGACTCCTGAGATGTGGTTTCCTGGTCCCAACCTCTGGTTTGGCTACAATTACTCACCAACATGGTGCATGGGTGATGCCTGGGACAGGAACCAAGACTAGGGGTAGGTCTTGGTACAAATGGAAGACTTCTCTGGAAGTTTTGGGGAGGCTTGGCTTGCTCTGCACATGGGCACGACAGAAGGGGAACCAGCCCACTCGAGTGGTCAAGGGTCCTGGGAGCTGGTGGAGTCAGGTCTCAACCCTGGAATAGGAGGAGCTGGAAGGAAACAAGGAGCATCTGGGGAATGAGAACAGGACCAGAGGGTGAGATGCAGTGTTCCCAGCTGAGGATATGAGTGGCCAGTGGGTAGTGCTGAACGGAACAGCAAAGAGGCGCCCTTGGGGCAGGCAGCATCTGGGACTTGGCCTTGGGCTTGAATGTTGGAGGGAAAATACTCTAAAAAGAGAGTTGACAGCCGGCTCGGTGGCTCAGCCTGTAATCCCGTGCCTTTGGGAGGCTGAGGTGAGTAGAATGCCTGAGCCGGTGGGTTTGAGACCTGCCTGGTCAGGCGAGACCTCATCTCTACAATAAATAAAAAATTAGCCGGGCATGGTAGCGCGCACCTGTAGTTCCGGCTACCTGGAAGGTGGAAGGATCGCTGGAGCCCAGCAGGTCGAGGCTGTGGTGGCCGGGAGCGGCCACTGCACTCCAGTCTGGGTGACAGAGTGAGACTCCAATTCAAAAAAAAAAAAAGAGCTGTCTAGGGCTAGACAAATGTGGCTGCCATTGGGTGGAGTGGCAAGAAAAAATCGTCCTGGAGGGGAGGAGCTGTGACCCAAGGCTGGGGATAGGCAGATCCCAAGTTGCCGGCCCTGCTCTGGGGAGGCTTCCTCTCAGTCTCCCTGCGCTGTATTTCAAGGCTGATGCCAGCCCCGTCACTGCACAAGGCAAGGGGAGAATCAGCCCAGGAGCTGTTCCACCATCACCTGTGCTCCCACTGAGACAACACCCAAGGAGAAGAGGGGCGCCTTCTCCCCCAGGGCCTGCTCCCTGCTTGGTTCCTGGTCAGCTGTCCAGGCAGCTGATGCCTCACTCACCTTCCCACCTCTCTTGCATTCTCTCTTTCTCCCCCTACCCCTTGTGCCCCTGGGTGGTGACAGAGGAACAAGTGCTGACCCTGGAGAGGGTGGAGAGACCCACCCTGGCAGGGGGGCTCCCACCTCACTGGGGTCTGCTGTCTCAGCACCCTGGGGACTTCCAACACACGGAGCCGGGCTTCTGGGGGAGGGTGAGCGGTGCTTTGCTTTTCTCTTTTCTTTTTTTAACTTTCCAAAAAGGAGTCTTGCTCCTGTCTCTCTCACCACAAGATCAACCCCAGCTCATTGGCGGGAACAGAGGTCGGGAGAGCCCGCAGGCACTCACCTCACCTGAGCCCTGGATCTGTCCCTGACCCACCCTGGGGACTTCAGTGGGTCTGTTTGGTTCTGACCTTGAGTTGTAGAGGGAGGCCAAGAAGGCAGCAGCTTTGTCTCTGCTGAGGGTCCCCAAACCCGGGAGTGCAGGGGGTGGGGATTGGATTTGCACACCTGCTCCCGGGGCAGAGGAAGTTGCCAAAATGAACCCTTTGCGCTTTGCATTCAGGTGAGTCCTCTGAGTGCTGCTGAGGAAGGGAGTCTTGGGCTCCCAGGGCTCAGCTCCCCGGCCCTAGATTCTGGGGGCAGAGGGGACCACGCTGGGAAGAGTGAGAGGACAGTAGGATGGAGTAGCAAGGGCAGAGGGCAGAAGCAAACAGCAGGGAGGGGCAGGAAGCAAACTTTGTTGCCCTGCCCTACTCAGAGGTGAGGCATGGGCTGACTTTTGAGCTCTGAGTGGAATTTTACCGGAACAATGTCTAAATCATCACTTTGATCATCCAGGCAGGCAGGACCCAGGCTTCCTTGTGTGACAAAATATCAGGTTGCAGCTCCTCAGCCTACACATCTTCCCCTGTTTTCTGGAACCCAGTCGACCTCAGGCCTGCCCTGGATAGGGAGCCAGAGCTGTCCAGGGCTCTTGGCTTGTGGGCACAACTCTCCCTTTGTTCAGAAGCCCTTTTGGGTCACTTCACTGTGTCCTTTCCAGAGTCCCCCCTAGAGAGCCCCCTTCACCCTTCCCACTTTGGGGATCAGCCACTATTTGGGGAACCAGATGGAGCTGGTATGATTTGGGGGGTTTGCAGAAGTTCCCTGCCCAGATCCTAGTGCAGTTCGCACCGAATTAATAACTCTTTAATTAAGTCCTTACCACGAGCCAAACACTTTAAATGTTTTATCTATGATCTGATTTAATCCTGCTTACAACACAAGGAGATAAGGATTCTAATGATCCTGATTTAACTGATGAGGAAGAGCTTAAGTCTCCCATCCAGTCACTTCTGGGCAGGTTAAAGGCCTAGCTGGCAGTCATTGTGGTCCTTGACAGCTGGCCAGGAGCAAGACCCTGAGGCCTGTGACTGGCAGAGAGGGCGGTGAGGGTGGGGGCGGCCGAGCAGGTAGGCATGAAAGATGTCTCCAAAGCTGGCCACAGCCTCTTCCCCATCCTCCCTCAGGCTAAGTCAGACACCAGCAAAACCAGCTTCCCTCCAGCTCCATGAGGCCGTCAGTGGGGGTGGCCACCCTCTTCCCTCAAGAGACAGGTAGAATCATCCAGCCAGGTGTGTCACAAAACAAAATGCAGTAGTCCGTTCCCCAAACTCCCAGCCCCTGCTCCCCACCTGACACATACACACACCACCCTAACGTCAGGGGCTGCTCCAAGGGTTCCCTGGGCCTGCCATCAGGGTAACCTTCTAGGACCCTCAGAGAAGTCAGGAAAATTATACCTGGATCAGAACAACACGCTCTGAAGAAAGACCAACCTCCACGCTGTGGGTGCTGGCCTGGCTTACCTCCGGGCATTCTGTCTCCCCGGTTGCCTTGGGCCCCCTTGTACCTCCTTTCTCCCCCCCACCCCTCTCTCTCCACTCCTAGAGTGGGGTCTGGAGGACCCAGCATCCACAGGGCCTCCCCAAGAGGTCTCACTGGGTTTAGAGTCCATGAGCCTCCTCTCTGCCCGCCTCCTTGCCCAGAGTTTCTGGCCACTTTTCAAGGGAATTCAGCAGTGTTCAAAAAATGCCCCAGGGCAGAAGCCAGGCAGGTAGACTGGACACTGCCCTCTGCATCCATGATCTCAGAGGATGCCCTGGGAGGGCAGTGGACAGGGCAGGCTAGGAGGCAAGACATGCCGCAGGTTAATCATCGACAGTTCTAGGAGGATGGATAAAATTATTCCTTCCATCTTATTATTGTGTGGGGTTGTCCAGAGGATCTGATAGCATGTACACAGGAGTATCAGAAAGTGTGCTGTGAGGGAAATACCACCCCACCTGGTTTTAGGATGGGGGCCCAGGGCAAGTAGGATCTCTGCTGGTCTTTGGGCCATGCCAACTTTCTGCACAGTGCTCGGGCCTGCCATCTTTCTTCCCTCCTTGTGTCTCTGGCACCTTCACTCCCTGTTTCCTGTCCACTCTCATCTGCCTGTACCCTCATGGGGTAAGCCTGAGGCCACCTCCCCAGCCCCACATCCCCTGGGCGAGGGGAGGGTCATAGGACTTGGGGGAGGAGGCAGTGGTCCAGAACCACCTCTGTGGACTTGAGCCTGTCCCAGTTAGAATGCACAGGACAGGCCAGCAGCTACCCCAGCAAAGCCACTGAGAACCCCACTGACCGCTACACTAGACACTGCACTGGGGGTCCTCATAGCCTCTGTGCCGAGGAAGTCATTCCATGGAGGTCCCGATTGGGCTGATAGGAGGCCTCCTGGCAGGGTGTAGGGATGTGGGCTCTGAGATGGATGCTGGGGTCCAGGCCCTGCCACAGCATCTACAGTTGAGCCTCTGACCCTCAGTCTTCTCATCTGTAAAATGAGGTCGTCATAGAATTCCCAAAATTAAGGCTTACAAAGGACAGTAGACACGAGGCCCGAGGCCTAGGCTGACCAGCAACAAGGGCACAGAAAATGGCCGCCAAGATGCTTGTCGTGTTTCTTACCCTTACTCCCCTCCCCACGGCCCCTGCTACTTGGAAGCACAACCTCCGCCTCTCTGGCTCAGAAAGCTGCCTGGAGCTACGTGCTCTGGGGTTTGGGTGGACATTTCTCTAAACAATGGCCTTAGCTCATGGCTGTGGTGGTGGGAGGAGCCGCTGGCACCAAGCAGCCGCCCCCCCATCTGCCACCCTTGGGAGAAATAGATGCTGAGCACATCACCCCTGGGTCGGGGTTGCCCCCAGGAAAGGGTCCTGTGCCACCTGGCCCCTGTGCTGTCTAGGGGGAAGGGAATGTGGGCAGTGGGAGGCCCCTTCCCACCCTGGCAGCATGCTCTTCCACCCACCTTCTGGGAAACAGGCTGCCCTCCCCCCCACCCCGGGTGCTGCTGAAAACAGCATTCCTGGCATAGCCTGGCAGAGGCCTTCCCCCTTCCTTCTGGGGCAGGGACAGAGCAGAGTGGGGGAAGGGCACGGGGCCCACACGATCAGTACAATGTGCTTGGGCCAAAGTCACCCCAACTTGTAACCGCCTCCTGGTGCCCCGCTTGTTGTTTGGGTCTTTGAATCACGAAAGGGTCCTTCTACCCCGAACAAGCCACTCATTCCAGCGCAGTTTCTGGGTATATCCTCACCCTCATCCACACAGTCCAGCTTTAGCTGGACTACCCTGAGTGCTGGACTTGCCTTCTCCGAGCATAGGTTCCACAGCTGTAAAAGGAGGATTAGTAGGCCAAATGCGGTGGTTCATGCCTGCAATCCCAGCACTTTGGGAGACTGAGTTGGGGGGAATCACTTGAGCCCAGGAGTTCAAGACCAGCTTAGGTAATATAGCATCTCAACCAAAAAATAAAAAAATTATCCGGACGTGGTGGTGTGTGCCTATAGTTCCAGGTACTCAGGAGGTTGAGGCGAAAGGATTGCCTGAGTCCAGGAGGTTGAGGCCACGGTGAACTGTGATGGTACCACTGCACTCCAGCCTGGGTGACCGAGTGAGACCCTAACTCAAAAAAAGGGAAGACTTGTTACTGTGGAAATAGTCCTGGGAGCCCCCAGACACTGGGAACTGGAGGTGTGATCAGTGACCATTTCTCCCCTTCGTCCTCCCTACTCCATTCTCCTACTGAGGCCACAGACCTTCGGCCATGCCTTACTTGCCTATGTCCCCCAAGCCTTAGGAAGTAGGAAATGCATGGGGCCAGGGCCAGGCACCAGATGGGAGGAATGAAGCCACATGTGTGGGAGAAATAAGGGGCCCAGGGCTTCTAGGCCAGGTAGAGCAGGAAGTGATATGTGTCTTGAGTCCCTGCCCATCTCACTGGATCCCAAGTCATCATCTCCTGCTATTCTCCCTGCTCAGAACCAGGTCCCAGCTAGCTGCCATGCTGGAAACAACTAGCAAGTGCTAGTAGGGGTTACACTTATTAGCACCCAGATGAGACTTTCTCCTTCAGTGATCAGGACTGGAAGAGAATAGAGAAAGGACACCCTATCGGTGCATATACCATCTAAATTCAAAGTCAAATGCACAGGGCGAACTTTCCAGGTCTTAGGAAATTGTAGGGTGGGTGCTAAAAGCTGGGGGGAAAAAGAAAGGAGATTCCCACTCCAGGACCAACCAACTCCATCTCAAAAGTTACTGATCTCTTGGGCCACAGTATCCTCATCGTAAAATGGGGAGGAGGTCAGCAGGCCTGAATTTCTGTACTTCCATGGAAGGCTCACTGCACTTCCCCTGGAATAGTGGGACTGAGGCCCCAGAGGTAGAGTAAGAGGTGTCGGCCTTTGATGACAGAGGGATGTTTGTGGGGTGAGAGTGAGGCCTTCTTAGAATTCCTCCAGGGTGGAATCAGGGTGGAATTTTGGTCAAATTTTTATCTGTTGATACGTTTTGACCATATTTTCTAAAGTAGGAAAGAGCAGAGGCTTCATAAGTTTAACTCAGTAGAGACATATGAAGAAATGTCTAGGTAATGAGTTTGGGGACTCCGGCCTACATATCACACCGGTTGTGAAGGAGACAGAACACTGGTAATCCCAGCACATTAGAGGCAGAATGGGAGGATTGCTTGAGCCCAGGAGACCTTCCCCGAGCGCCAAGGAGGGCTGCCTTGTGGAGACACAGCATGGGCTAGATATGGAGCTTGGACTTGAGGCCCTCCAAGGCCACAGGCAGGCCAGAGGCAATCTTAGGACTGACTCTAGAGTGCAAGCCCAGCATTTGCAAGGGTGGCCCGCCCCTGCTGGTCTACCTAGGGAGTGACTGAAATCGTGTCCAAAGGTCAGGTTGGCAGCAGGACATCAAACAACAGACCCCTGTGTTGGGGAGCTCTGTTGCCACCATGCCTGTAAATACCCTTCCACAGTCTAGCTCCAGTTTCCATATTTGTTCTGTCTCCTTTTTTTTTTGTTTTCCAAGCCGGGGTCTCACTCTGTCACCTAGGCTGGAGTGCAGTGGCATGATCACAGCTCAACCTAGCCCTGACCTCCTGGGCTCAGGCAATCCTTCTACATCAGCCTCCCAATTAGCTGAGACTATAACCATCAGGATTTTTTGTAGAGGTGAGGTCTTACTATGTTGCCCAGGCTGGTCTTGAACTCCTGGACTCAAGCAGTCCTCCCACTTCTGCCTCCTAAAGTGCTGGGATTACCCGTGTTCTGTCTCCTTCACTACCAGTGTGATATACAGGACCCTAGACTGATTACCTAGACATTTCTTTTTTTTTTTTTTTTTTTTGAGTTGGAGTCTCACTCCGTCGCCCAGACTGGAGTGCAGTGGCCGCTCCCGGCCACCGCAGCCTCGACCTGCTGGGCTCCAGCGTTCCCAGTAGCCTCAGCCTTCCCAGTAGCCGGAATTACAGGCATGCGCTACCACGCCCGGCTGATTTTTTTTTTATTTATTGTAGAGATGAGGTCTCGCTGCCCAGGCGGGTCTCGAACCCGCGGGCTCAGGCAATCCACTCACCTCAGCCTCCCAAAGGCGCGGGATGACAGGCTGAGCCACCGAGCCCGGCTACCTAGACATTTCTTTGTGTGTCTCTACTGAATTAAACTTATGAACCCTCTGCTCTTTTCTACTTTAGAAAATATGGTTGAAATGTATCAACAGATAAAAATTTGGCCAAACCACTGCTAGGCTGAGAGGGGTGCCTGCCTGGCAGCATCTCTGTGCTATAGCTAGATGCGTTCATTGTCTGAGGTGGCTATGTCTGAGTTAAGTGTTGAATGACACACAGGCATAGGGGTGTCATGTGTACCATGCAAAAGTGGGATATAGAAAAACCAGGGGGCAGGGTGCGGTGGCTCAGCCTGAAATCCCAGCACCTTGGGAGGCCGAGGCAAGAGGATTGCCTAAGCTCAGGGGTTCGAGACCAGCCTGGGTAACTTGGTGAGACCCATGCAAGCCAGGTGTGGTGGCACATGCCTGTAGTCCTAGCTACTAGGGAGGCTAAGGCAGGAGGATCGGGAGGATTGCTTGAGCTCAGGAGTTCATGGCTTCAGTGAGCCATGATCATGCCACTGCCCTCCAGCCTCCAGACAAGAGCAAGATCTTGTCTCTAAAATAAATAAATAAATAACAGTTCCTGCAAACAAGACAAGAAGAACAGAGGCAACAAGTAGAAAACAGGAAGAAGGCAGGCCTACTCCGACATTAAGTGTAATTAGACTAAATTCTCTATTCAAAAGGCAGAGATTTTCTGGTCAGATAAATAAGGAAGATCTAACTCTATGTTATTTGCAAGAGTGTACTTTAAATGTAAAGACATGACCAGGCTCAGTGGCTCAGCCTGTAATCCCAGCACTTTGGGAGGCCAAGGCAAGTGTGTATTGCCTGAGTCTGTGGGTTCGAGACCAGTCCAGGCAACTTGGTGAGACCTCATCTCTACAATAAATTTTTAAAAATTAGCGAGGTGCGATCACACGCGCCTATAGTTCCAGCTACTTGGGAGGTTGAGGTGGAGGGATCACCAGAGCCCAGCAGGTCGACGCTGGGATGGCCGTGACCATGCCACTGTACCCCAGCCTGGGCAATAGAGACTCCAACTTGAAAAAAATAAATAGATAAATAAAAATAAATAAATAAATGTAAAGACATACATGGGTTGAAAGTAAAAGAGTGAGAGAAGATGGGCTGTGCACATGCCAGCTTCAGGAAGCTGATACGATCCTCTTGCTATCAAAGTGGACTTCAGGACAAGAAGTATTACTGGGGACCAGGAGGCCTATTTCCCAAGGATAAACAGGCCAGCTTACTAAGGAGATATATCGGGGCAACCTCGGAGAGGTTACTCATCCTCAGTTTCCCCATCCGCAAGATGATAATGATGAGAGTGCCTTTGAATACATGTCCAGAGTGTAGGCTCATTCTTGACACACGGCCAGGGGTCCGCAAGTGTCAGCTCTGGTGTTGCTGCAGTCGGGCAAAGCCTCAAGCCCTGGCGTGACCCTGGCCCAGCTTCTTCCAAGGTGGGGCTCTGTAGGCTGCTGCAAGATAAGGTGTACACACAGGCCACTAGCTGGTTCCTCCAGTTCTTTTTCCTGGGTGGGTGGTTCAGTGGTGTGTTTATGGTGTGTGTGTGTGTGTGTGTGTGTGTACGTGCGCACACGCGCATGCGTGTATGTGTTTGAAAACTTAGGGTGGAGGAGTGGAAGGAATGAGACAGCACACATCCAATGAACCCATTTGCTGCTAGACCCAACAGATGAGGTCAAGAAGGCTGGGGTCAGGAAGGGAGCAGCAACTAGGCGGAGTTTGGATGATTGCCTGATTTCGTTAGTGCTGGGACGGGATGACTCTGGGCGTCTCCCAGGCCTGAGAATCAGGAAGTGACCCCCCTTGCCCCTGTCCCCACAGAAAGGCAGCCAGCCCCTGAAGTTGCCAAGTTCACATGGCAGGAGCCACAGCTCTCTTTGGCCCTTTCACCCTGGTCACAGGCCTTGCCCATTTGCTCGGACCCCCTCCTCCAAGGCTGTGATGGTGAGACTAGCTTCACCTCTGACCTTCCAGGCTGGTTCCTGGAAGACCCTCTGGGAAAGACCCAGCTTTTGCGGGGAGGCTTGGGCCAAGACGAGATTCCAGCCAGGACCACGAGAAGGCCAGTTTCTGGCATCGCTGTCTCCCTCTCTCCCAGGCTCATGAGTTCTTCTTCCACATATAGCCTTTGCTCCCCGCTTTCCTTGCCTTTCACCTCCACCCTTCCCACCTGCAGGGGCTGCCTAACTCCCTCGTCCTGGGGATTGACTGAGCACCCATCATGTGACACCCTCACTCTGATCGTAGATGGCGGACTGGAGCCCACCGACTTCACACAATGAGAGAACTAAGGGGCTCTGAGAGGTGGGCACATTGCCCAGGATCCCACAGCTGATAAATGGCAGAGCCAGGCTTTGAAGATGGGCCCCGACTCCAAGTGCATTGCTCTTTACTGTACTTTGCCAGATTAACCTTCTATACACTGACTAGTCAGAAATCTTCAAGGGCTTCCCATTAGAGCTGTGGCCTCTAGACTTTTTGAACACTCTGTTATATCTCCATTTTAATTATCTATAAAGTATTTGTTTTTTTGTTTTTTTTTTTTTAGTTGGAGTCTTACTCTGTCGCCCAAACTGGAGTGCAATGGTCGCTACCGGCCACCGCAGCCTCGACCTGCTGGGCTCCGGCAATCCTTCTGCCTCAGCCTTCCAAGTAGCTGGAACTACAGGCATGCGCTACCACACCCAGCTAATTTTTTGATTTGTTGTAGAGATGAGGTCTCACCAAGTTGCCCAGGCAGGTCTCGAACCCATGGGCTCAGGCAATCCATTTACCTCAGCCTCCCAAGGTGCAGGATTACAGGCTGAGCCACCGAGTCCGGCTTCTATAAAGTATTTGTATATACTAATGTATCCTTGTATTCTGCACATTCAAATGTAGTTTAAAGATGAGGTAAAGCCAGGCATGGTATCATGCACCTGTAGTCCCAACTACTCAAGAGGCTGAGCCAGGAGGATTGCTTGAGCCCGGGAATTTGAGGCCATCCTAGGCAACATAGCAAGGCTCTGTTCTCTAAAAAATAAAATTTAATTTTAAAAAGATGAGATAAATGTATCACACACAGGCCGGGTATGGTAGCTCACGCCTGTAATCCCAACACTTTGGGAGGCCAAAGTGGGAGGACCACTTGAAGCCAGGAGTTCAAAGACCAGCCTGAGCAACGTAGTAAGACTGTCTCCACACACAAAAAAGAAGTTTTAATTAGCCAGGTGTGATGTTATGCATCTGTGGTCCCAGTTCCTTGGGAGGCGGAGACAGGAGGACCACCTGAGTCCAGGAGTTTAAGGCTGCATTGAGCAGCGATCGCCCCACTGCACTCTGGCTTGGGTGGCAGAGCAAGCCCTTTCTCTAAATTAAAAAAAAAAAAAAGTAAAAATAGAAACAGGGTTGCTAATATTTTCTCCCTGCCTTTGGAGGCCAACCTGTAAGTACCATCGGGGTCCACATACACCCCTGCTTTGGATACGACTTTGGAGGATGAAACCCCGTCTCCTGGGCCTGGTACAGGGTGTTCTGTTACGTGAACCCTCAGCAACCTTTTTCCTGCTGTCCACAGCAGGGTCAAGGCACAGAGTGGGCCACAATCGCTCTCAGATTTGCATCTGGGCCCTCACTCCCCCTCTGTCCTTCCTTTCTTCCCCTTACTGAATCCTCCATGTTTTATGAGCCCCAATCCAACATCTAGGTCCTTGCAAATCTTCCCTCACCCTCCCTGAACCCTGGCATGTGTCCCAATCGTTCTGCCTCTGAATCTCCACTGAACTATCTTGCTTGGCATACCACATCTTGCTGAGCTCTTCATGCAGGTGCCATTATTATTACTTCCATCTTCTAGCTGGGGAAACTGAGGCTCAGAGAGGTTAAGTAATTTTCCCAAGGTCACACGGTAAATGGCGGAGGCAGGATTTATGCCCAGGCTTGACTCCAGAGTCTACACTCTGATTAAGCACCGATCTATACAAAGCAAAGATGGTCTCTTTTGTTTCTGTTGATTCGTCATAGCACCTAGTGCAGAAATATAGAAATACATGAACTAGTAAGCAAATTGTTGAATGGATGATTGTTTGAATGGGTGAATGAATGAGTTACCAAGACCAATGCCAAGAAGAAAGCCCATAGTAGAGGGGAAAGGTCCTACATCATTCCTGATACAGAATGTATCGCCTCCTATACCTATAGGGTCCTGGGCAAGACTTTAAATTCGGGTGTGGCTGAATCTGAGTGCTCAGCTGTCATCACCAAGACTTCCTCTCTAGTTCTTGGCTTGGCCATGCTCTGTGCCAGCTGGGTCCTCAGGAAGCTCCTGCTAGCAACTCCAGGCTCATGCCCTGCCAACTCAGCAACTCCAGCAGGAACAGAATGTATCTGTCAGCTTATGGGTCCAGCTCAAGTCACAAGCCTGTAGTGGATCCCACTTCTGTGACTTGGGGCTAGGATGAGCAGCTTGGGTTTTCTGGGTCATTGAAGCAGGAGGGAGGGTAACCCCACACAGACCACATGAGCTGAGGTGGGAGGTGGGCATTGGGATGCCGCACCCAGGAGATGGGAGGACAACTGTGGGAAGACATGAATATCAAGTGTCCACTTGGCTTCATCTCTTGCAGGACCTGGTGGACTGGCAAAAGCCTCTCCTGTGGCAGGTGGGCCACTTGGGAGAGAAGTATGACGAGTGGGTCCACCAGCCGGTGAGCAGACCCATTCGCCTCTTCCACTCAGACCTCGTCGAGGCCCTCTCCAAGACTGTCTGGTGAGCTCTTCCCTGAGCCTGTGGCAGGCTGTCGCCCACTCCTGATTGTACCAATCAGATATGGAAGGGGGAGGGGAAATTGGGTCCCTCCCAAGAGCCCAGGGCTGTGCTGTAAGCTCTTGAGAAGGGTGGAAACTGCCATGGGCATAACTCATTCCTATGCATGGTTTTGTCCACTGAGCTGGTGACAGCCCAACATGTAGCCAGAAGCCACTTTGACTGCCATCCCTGGTCTATTCCAGACTCCTATGGGGAAGCGGTTCTAGCCTTTAATGCCCATGGGAACAATTTTGCCTGCAATTAGCTCCTCTGCCACAAGAGGTCAGTATCTGTCCGGCTACATAGAGTCAGTAGTCCTGCGGACAAAGTTCTTTTCTGTCATAACTAATCTCAGAGACGGGAGGCAGAGAGACTCACAGCCTCTCTCCTCTTTTCTCTTTCTCATGCCCCATACTGGTGTCTTTTGACCCCAGGTCCTCATATGCTTTTTGCATGTGCTTTAGTGTCATCTTGTCTACACGCCCCTTCCCAGTTGAAATGTGTGTCTCAGCTGGGCTCGGTGGCTCAGCCTGTAATCCCGCGCTTTGGGAGGCCAAGGTGAGTGGACTGCCTGAGCCCGCAGGTTCGAGACCCGCCTGAGCAACTTGGCGAGACCCCATCTCTACAATAAATCAAAAATTAGCCGGGCGTGGTAGCGTGTGCCTGTAGTTCCAGCTACTTGGAAGGCTGAGGCAGAAGGATCACTGGAGCCCAGCAGGTCAAGGCTGCGGTGGCCGGGAACGGCCTCTGCACTCCAGTCTGGGCAATGGAGTGAGACTCCAACTCAAAAAAAGAAAGAAAGAAAGAAATGTGTGTCTCTAGGAAAGCTGGACCCTGTCAAGCACCTGTATGTGTATCTCTCTCACCCTGATGGCCCTCCTGCAGGTACAGCGTCCCCATCATCTGGGTGCCCCTGATGCTGTATCTAAGCTGGTCCTACTATAGAACCCTCGCCCAGGGCAACGTCCGGCTCTTTGCATCATTCACAACAGGTAATGCCAGGTTCCTTCCTGACTTGCTCTCATGGATCCTGGAGGCAGGAAACCTCAGTTGTTCTCCCTGGCCCAGGGTTTTTAAGTGCACAGAACCCCAAACCACATCACAAACATTTCCAGTGAAGCCTCTCTGTAGAAACAGTCTTCCAAGGTCGGGCACGGTGGCTCATGCCTGGAATTCCAGCATGTTGAGAGGCTGAGGCAAGAGCATCGCTTGAGCCCCAGAGTTTGAGAGCAGCGTAGGCAGCACAGCAAGACCTTGTCTCTACAAAAAATGAAAATAAAAATAATTAGCTGGGCATGGTGGTGCACACCTGTAGTCCCAGCTACTTGGAAGGCTGAGGCAGAAGGATCTCCTAAGTCCATGAAGTCGAGGCTGCTGTGAGTCGTGATCGTGCCACTGCATTCCAGTCTGGGTGACATAGTAAGACTTTGACTCAAAAAGTAATAAATAAAGTCTTATTTTTAAAGAAAGAAGGAAGGGAGGGAGGAAGGAAAGAAAGAAAAAGTCTTCCAAAGAAAAATTTTGTTAGACTCCCTCCCACCCACCACCCAAATGGATATAAAACCCAACAACTCATCAGGATAAACTAAATGAAATCATTCCATCAGGTGACATAGCAGTAAAAAAGAGGGCTGGCTTCTCACTGAATCTAATGCCAGAAAATGTTTGTCCTGGGATTCACTGTCAAGAAACTAAATGAAATTACTCCACCGGGTGGCATAGTTGAGAGCTGGAGTGGGACTGTCCATGGAAGAGAAAGATCTAGGGGTGCCCTAGAGTGTCCCTAAGGCAAAGGGTTCTGCAGCAGAGCCCCAGACTGGGAGTATCACCCATTAACCTCTGCTGGGCACTTACCATGCACCATGCCATGTGCTTTCCAGAACTATTCCATGTATCCCTCCCAGCAGCCCATGAGAAAGGTGCTAGCATTATCCCCTTTCAGAGCTGAGGAAATAGAGCCTCAGAGATGTCAAGTGAGTGGCTCAGGGTCACGTGGCTAGGATGCAGACACCAGAAGCTCCCCAGCTTCTAGTCGGAGGGCAGGGAACAGAGAAGGAGACTGACATGGGGCAATGACCAAAAAGCCTATGGGACCGAGTCTCTGAGGGTGGCCGCAGGCTTAGGTGTGGCCTCTTTGCCAGCTGGCCCCACAAGATCACCGCCTACCTGGGGCCTCCAGTGCCTACCCCCTGCCAAGGTGGTCTGTCTGTCCTGGCCCAGCCTGCCTCTGGGAGGTGCCGGGAGCCACATGCCTCTCAGGTGGGCTTTCCTCTCCTGCCCACATGCCACATTCCTGACTCTGAGCCTCTGAGCCTCACTCGCCCTGCCAAGCACAGCCTCTTTTCCCTACACTCTGGAGCTTTTTTTCTACCCACCTCTCCCAGGGGCGGCAGATCAAGGGCCTGAATGGTTGAGATGAGAGGGGCCCCAGACTCAGCATCAGGGGCTTCAGTTTATCCACCTGACTCTGGATGGGTGGGGGATGAGCAAGTCCCCCTCCAACCCAGCCCAGTGCTGTCCCCGGTCACTGAGGGTTGCTGCGGGTGCCCCTAGAGCCAAGGTTACCCTTTTCTGCCCACGCTGAATAGCTCAGGCACAGCACGGGGCTTGTTGCTCAGAAGGCCTGCACGCTGAATCGCCCTCTGTCCGCCGGCACTCCCCTAACAATCACAAACAGTGGCAGGGCCGCCAGGGCTGGCGGCCAGAGGGGGAAGGGGATGCTGAGGCTTTGGCCCAGGTCCCTCTGCCAGATTCCTCCAGAGATGCCACTCAGTACCAGCTCCGGCCGGATGGGCAGACAGGGCTGATGCTGGGGTGAGGGGGCGGGCAGAGGCTTGACCTATAGGAGGGGACTTTTCTGTATGGCAGGGAGGGTGATTTGAGGACCCCATCAGCCCTGCAGGCCTCTGCAGAGAGCTGAAATGTGCCTGTCTTCTAAGGTCCAGTATAGAGAGTGAGTACGCCTGTGGCCATGATGCCATGGTAGAGCCATGAGAGATATGGCTCCCCTTGCCGCCCTTGTTGCCTCGCTTGTCACGCAGGGCACAAACCACAGGCAAAGAAAATAAGAGCCCACAAAGCGAGACGAGGGGAAACTTGGCAGGGTCCCAGTGCGGCTGCTGGACAAAGGACATGCTGGAATAAATGCAGAAGAGTCACAGTGCCAAGGTTCAGTGGAGGCTGAACAGGGACAGCAGGTCAAGGCTGACATTCCTAGATGCATGTATGAAAATGCTTCGAGGCCAGGCTCGGTGGCTCAGCCTGTAATTCCAGCCCTTTGGGAGGCCGAGGCGAGTGGATTGCCTGAGCCCGCAGGTTCAAGACCCGCCCGGGCAACTTGGCAAGACCTCGTCTGTACAATAAAAATTTAAAACTAGCCGTGCGTGGTAGCACACGCCTGTAGTTCCAGCTACTTGGAAGGCTGAGGCAGAAGGATCGCTGGAGCCCAGCAGGTCGAGGCTGTCGTGGCCGTGAGCGTGCCACTGCACTCCACTCTGGGTGACAGAGACTCCAACTCAAAAAAAAGAAAAGAAAATGCTTTGAAAAACCAGAGGAGCCTACAAGCTCAGGATGTCCCCAGAGCACTTCCCAAGGGTGTGTTAGAGTGAGCACTGAGCCAGCCCCTCTGCTGAGTGGCATCCTGCATGAGGACACAGGCTGCCAGTGGGATGATGTGTGGGCATCCCAGCAAAGGTCAGGCCAAAGTCTGTGGTCAGGGAATGTTCCTGTGTGGCCAGTCCTTTCTCTACCAATCAGAGAGCTAAGAGGCGAGGAAGGGCACCTCAGCTCTGGACAGGGAGAATCGGGGAGCTGATAAACTCCCCCTTTCTCAACCTGGGACCCTCTGGAGGTCTGCAGGGAATTGGGAGGTGGGCAAAAGTAGGACCATGCATCAGAACTGAGATGAATGGACTTGGGCTCATTTTGCTTAGAAATTAAAGTCGCTACTTGCTAAATGCCAGGAGTATAATATGATTATAATAAATATTAATATATATTATCCTCATTATATAATATAATATATATACTCACTATAGCATCAGGTATTATATTACCTCCATCCTAACAACTGCCCTTCAAGATGGGTAGGGTATTTTACTTTTGAGAAAACTATAGCAGGTAAGCCGTGCGGAGCCAGGATTTGAACCCAGGTCTGCAAACCCAAAGCCCATGCTCTCTGTACTTCACCTGAATGATTGGAAAGACCAGAGGTGTCGTGACTTCCCTGGAAGCAGCATCCCTAACCACCTAGAGTGGTCTAGCTAAGGCCAACTGGCCACTTGCAGTCAAAGGCTGCAAGGCTGTTAGGCAAGCATCTTGTTCCAGATGTGAACAGAGAAGATTCACTGATAAGAGATGTCAGACCAGTCTAAAACATGACTTGAGAGAGAGGATACTTTGGGGGCTGAATCTTGGCTGCAGCATTTTAGTTCCCAGGTGAGGTGTGAAAAAAATATTTTCATTGCACGAAGATTCATTTAGAACTGAATATCAGATCTAGGATCTTGTCCTGAGAGCTAGAAAGTCCACTCTCCCGCCCTGCCTTCCTGGACTTTCTCCTCTCCAGTCACCTGTGGTCATCCATCCTGGGCCTGCTCACAATGTGCACACAGCTCGAGCCCTTCAGAGGTATCTCCTTAACCCAAAGCTTCCCCCCGCTGGGCCTGGTTCTGCACTTTGGATGACACAGATCACATCTGATCCACACAAGCCCTTTGGAGGGTATTCTTTTACCTATTATTCTCCCAGCAGCTCTCTGAGCACCTGCTATGTTCAGCACTGGGCATATAAAGTGAAAGACGCAGACCCTCCCCACAAAATGCTCATAACCTCGTGGGGGACAAGTGAACAAAACAGCAGGCACAGTGCAGTGTGATGGTGACATCGGGGGCTGAGGAGGACCCAGGAGTTCCGCTGAGGGTGGGGAAGGGCATCCACACAGGCTTCACCTGGGGCTGAATTGCCAAAGATAAGGGAGGCAGGGAGGGAATTCCAGTGAAGGAGGCACAAGCAAAATTATAGAGCGTGTCACATTCAAGAAGTCACACACGGTTTGGTTTGGCCCCAGTACAGGTGACGAGGAGAGGAGGCAGAGACATGGCTGGCAGGAGCAGGTCTCAAGGGACCTTGAGTGTGATACCATGGGGTTAGGACTTTGCCTGGAGGTCATGAGGCACCATGGAAGGGTTTTAACAGCGTGTAGAGACAGGGAGTTGAGTAGGAGGCTGATGCGGTTGTGGGAGCATGAGGAGACAAGGTGATGGATTCAGAGCAGTAGACTCAGCCAAGATGGATGGATGGCTAGATGGACAGGATGGATGGACAGATGAGATAGATAGATAGATAGATAGAATGGATAGATAGGATGGATGGATAGATGGATAAATGGATGGATAGATGAATGGATGGATGATGGATGAATAGACAGATGATGAATGGATGGATGGATGGATGGATAAACAGATGATGGATAGATGGACAGATAATGGGTGGATGGATGGATGGATAGATGGAAAAATAGATGGATAGATTTAATTGAAGTGAGATTCATATAACACAAAATCAACCATTTAGAGTGAACAATTCAGTGGCATTTAGCAACGTCGTGCAATCACCACCTCTTTCTATTTCCAAAACGTTTTCATCACCCCAAAATGAAACCCTACACCTGTTGAGCAGTTGCTTCTCATTTCCCCTCCCCCTCTCCCAGCCCCTGGAAGCCACCAGTCTGCTCTTTGTCTTCATGAATTCACTTATCCTGGCCATTTCATATAAGTGGAATCACATCCTCGGTGGCCTTCGGTGTCTGGTATCTTTTGCTTTGCCAAGAGATCCCAAGGAGGTGAAGCCGGCAGGGCTCAGTGACTGATTGAACATGGGGGAGAGGGATGCCAAGCCTGACTTCTTTGGTAACGTGTGGATGTCAGTATTCCCCTGAGAAAGGGAGCCCAAGAAAAAAGCCTGCAGTGGTGGGGTGAGCGCAAAGACAGAGGAATAGGTGTGGCCTCATTCTGGAGATGTGAACCTTGGGGGCCTATAGCCAACCACGTGGAACTGCCCAGCAGCAAGCGGAGTTGGAGGTGCAAATCTGCGGGTCACCAGCAAGTGGGGCATGGCTGAAGGCAGGGATTGAGCAGAGAGCTGGAAGGCCACGGCTTTCCACTCTGGGGACAGAGGCAGAGTTTCCAAGATGGAGCCTGAGCAGGAGGAGAAGAGGAGGAGAGCCAGGTGCTCCAGCAGGCAAGGGTGGGCTGTCTCTTCCAATCTTCTTGGTCCCAGGTCCTTTGAGAATGTGTGAAGCTGTGGACCCTCTCCCCAGAAAAATGCCCTCAGAAGAGTAATTGGATAGATCATTTCAACGGGCTCACAAACACCCCACAATCCAACTTTAGACCTCCCGACAGTCCTAAGCCTCAGGCTGAGAACCTGGGCAGCTGCAGGCTTAAGCAGAAAGCAGTCTCTAACTTCATATGCCACCGCTGAGGTGGATTGAAAGAATTACTTAGATTTGGCAAGAAATATCCATGAATGGCCTTCACAGCTGTGGTAGACTAGGGCAGAAGACAGATTTTAGAGGCTCGATGAGCCGATGGTAAGCAGCAAAGGCAAGCCATGGGTCTATCCTAGCTTCTCAGGGCTGCACTGAGCAATGATGAAGGGGCCGAGTCCATGTGGGAAAGTCTTGCCTACCTCGTAGAGGTGAGCAGAAGAGCCAGGGGAGGAGAGGTTGAAGGTGCCCAGAGGAGGTGGTTGGGATGGAAGGGCTTCAAGAGGAGGCAGCTGAGGGCTTCCCACTGCTTAGTGGGGTGAGCCTGGCAAGCAACATAATTTTTCTGTGCTTCTACATCCTTATCCATATGACAATGCCAGAGTTTCCCTCATAAGGCCATGGTGAGATGAAATATGAAGTAATCCCCAGCCGGGGCAACATAGCAAAAGAATAAATAAATAACTGGATGTGGTAGTTCATGCCTATAGCCCCAGCTACTTAGGCGACTGAGGTAGGAGGATCACTTGGGGCCAGGAGTTTGAGGCTGCACTGAGCTATGATTGCACCACCGCATTCCAGCCTGGATGGCAGAGCCAGACCTTGTCTCTCTTAAAAAAAAAAAAAAAAAGGAAAGAAAGAAAAGAAATATGAAGTAATCCACTTGAACGGTGTCGGGCACATAGGTATCGGTCAAGACACATCTACTTTTATTATTCTGATCATCCAGGCCTGGGTCCCAGGGCGCACACCTCTTCCCTGAGGAGCAAGAAGGATACTCCAGGGTGAGGGAAGAATCTGGTGTGGCTGGAGGTGGAAGGAGGGTGTGGGGGGAGCAGTTTCTTTCTCCCTTCTCCCCGGCCCCAGGCTTCTCTGGAAGCAGGAGACTGGGTGGAAGGAGAAGGAGCGAAGAGGAGTGGAGAATGTCTGAGGGCAGTGGAGAGGGAGCTGAAGCGAGAGACATGCAAGGATCCCCTGCCAGGCAGTGTTTTGGGTCTCGTGGAGGTCAAAGGTGCCAGACCCGCAGCGGCGTGACTCTCCCTCCAGGCTCAGCAGCTTGGGTATGGGGTGACAGGTTCTCCTACTGACCCAACATTGGGGGTTTGTGGGTACAAATGACAGAGATGGAGTAAAGGTTAAAATAACGTGGCTAGCTTTGGGAAACAGTCTGGCAGTTTCTCAAAAGGTTAAACACAGAGTGATGACATGACCCAGCAATTCCACCCCTAGGTATGTACCCAAGAGAAACAAAAATATCTGTTCACACCAAAACACAAGCGCTCATAGCGGCATTATTCACAAGAGCCAAAACATGCAAATAGCCCAGAGAAGCCTCGATGGATGGACAGATAAAATGTGAATCTCATTCAGCCTTAAAATGGAGTGACGTTCTGGGCCAGGTGCAGTGGCTCATGCCTATAATCCCAGCACTTTGGGAGGCCAAGGTGGGAGGATCACTTGAGGCTAGGAGTAACATAATAAGACCGCCATCTTTTTTAAAAAAATAAATAAAAGGCATGAAGCTCTGATACATGCTATAACATCAGTGGACCTTGAAAATATTAAGTGAAAGAAGTCAGGCTGGGTTCGGTGGCTCAGCCTGTAATCCCGCGCTTTGGGAGGCTGAGGTGAGTGAATTGCCTGAGCCTGCAGGTTCGAGACCCGCCTGGGCAAGACCTAATCTTTACAATAAATCAAAAATTAGCTGGGCGTGGTAGTGCATGCTTGTAGTTCCAGCTACTTGGAAGGCTGAGTGGAAGGATCGCCGGAGCCCAGCAGGTCAAGGCTGCGGTGGTCGGGAGCGGCCACTGCACTCCAGTCTGGGCGACAGAGTGAGATTCCAACTCAAAAAAAAAAAAAAGTCAGTCAAAAAAGACTACATGTTGTTTGATTCCATTTATATGAAATTTCTATAAAAGACTATGTATTATATTATTCCATGTATATGAAATGTCCGGAATAGGCTAATCTACAGAAAGTAGATTAGGGGTTTTCTAGGACTGAGAGTGTTTGGAAAGAAATGGGGAGTGACTGATAATGGGAACAGGGTTTCTTTTGAGGGTGATGGTTGCACAACTCTGAATATACTAAAAACCGCTGAATTGTATGCCTAATGTGGATAAATTGTATGGTACACTAATTAGATTTTTATAAAGCTGTTACGTAAAAATAACAGCCAGCACTTTGGAAGGGCAAGGTAGCAGAAATGCTTGAGCCTAGGAGTTTGAGACCAACCTGGACAATATAGTGAGACCTCGTCTCTACAAAAAAATCAAAAAATTAGCCAGGCCTGGTGGCTCACTCCTGTAATCCCAGCTACTCTGGAGGCTGAAACAGAAGGATCACCTGAACTCAGGAGGTAGAGGCTGCAGTGAGCCATGACCGTGGCCACCGCACTCCAGCCTGGTTGACAGAGTGAAACTCCAACCCCCCAGTGAAAACCCAAAACGAAAAAAAACCAACTTCAGTGGCCAAAGAAAGAGTAACTGAAGCAATGGCCCATGGAGAAAGCAGAGAAGCTAAGAGGGTGGGTATGGAAAATGCAGGGACGAGAGCCGAGATCCCTGTGAGGTCACAGAAAGAATGAGGTAAAGAACCGCGAACTGCAAGGACTGCAGGCTGTCATCCAAGGGCTGGATACTGGGAACCTCGCGTCATCCCCCCAGGCTTCCGGTCACCTTCAGTTTAAACATAGAGTTATATGACATGACCCAGCAGTTCCACCCCTAGGTATGAACCCCAGAGGAGCAAAAATATCAGTTCACACCAAAACCGGTACACGAATATTCATAGCAGCATTATGCACAAGACCCAAAGCATGCACACAGCCCAGAGAGGTCTCAATGGATGCACAGATAAAATGTGAATCTCCTCCAGCCTTAAAATGGGATGGAGTCCCGGGTCAGGCACAGTGGCCCAGAACTGGTTTCGATCGATCATCTTCAGTTTTTTCAGATCTCCCTCCTGTGCTCTGATTTCACGTCTTGTCTGTTGAGATTTCTGTGCTTGGTTTCTCCTGTCCTTGCTGCCCCATGGTCTCCGGCAGTTCCGTAACCCCCTGGCTCAGGATTGTCTCCTTCTCCCTGATTCCCCCGAGGCAAGCCCACCCTTCCAGGCCAAAGTCCGGAGCAGGCCACAGCCCGTTGCTCCTGCAAAGGCCCCTCCAGAGCCCACTCTGGAGCCCACAGCCTCCTTCCCATTTTGACCCATGGGCCCAGCCGTGGGGCCTAGCCTGACCCTGTCACCGCAGGACGGAGGGCAGCAGCCCCTAAGCTGACCGGGATGGTGAGACGGGGACATCTGGAGCCACCAGGTGCTGTGGGCACCACGGCCCGCTGGCCCTGACCTCGCGCTCTCTGCCACCCCTGCAGAGTACTCGGTGGTGGTGTCCGAGTTTGTGTTCCCTGGCCTCTTCCTGCTGGGCATGCTCCTCTGGAGCCTCATAGAGTACCTCATCCACCGCTTCCTGTTCCACATGAAGCCGCCCAGCAACAGCTATTACCTCATCCTGCTGCACTTCGTCATGCACGGCCAGCACCACAAGGTGAGCAGGGCGGGGTCCCCACCCAGGGCCACACACACAGCCAGCCCGACTTGCTGGGAGTCTGGTGATGGGTTGGGAGTGATGGGAAACCCAGGGCATTTGACGATGTTCACGGGAGTGATTGGGTCGGGCAGGGACAGAGGGAGAGTGTGCGCGCGCGCGCGCGTGTGTGTGTGTGTGTGTGTGTGTGTGTGTGCGCGCGTGCGTACACACACACGCCATAGTTGTTAACACCAGGCACTCTGTCCCACCCTTTATAGACCATCTTTAACCCTCACCATGACTCATTCATTCTGCAAATGTTCAGTGAGCACTTACTATGTGCCAAGCACTGCTCTAGACATCACTGAACAAAATAGACAAAAACCTTTGCCCTTATGGGGCTTCCTTCTGAAGATGTGCTCCCTGTTCCACAGAGCAGGAAACTAAGGCTTGGGGAAACTAGGGAACTTGTCCTGAGACACACCTGGCACAGCCAGGATGTTGAACCCTGTCCTGGGGGTTCCAGAGTCTGGGCTCTCAACCATCTACCTCCCTGGGGCTTTTCAAGAACTCTGTGATGTCCCAGAAGCTGGGCCTAGAAGACAGGTCTGCACAAAGGAAGCTGTATTCCCCCCTGGTGGCCTCTCTATCCCTGCACTGTGCTGTCCTTGGCCTGTCCCTGGGCGCTCCCACCAGGCCCCCAAGCTCTGGACTTGCCCTTATCTTTCCATCTCCTTGAAAGTGAGTCCTTTCCTCCCACCTTCTGTTCTCTTGTTCTCTGGTGGGCATAAATCAGAGAAAATGTAGCAGATATGACACTTTTCAGGACACCAATTGTAGAAAATAAACCAAAAAAAAAAAGACCCTTATGTGGCTGATATGGAACCTGATTTCACCTTGGTTTCCCAGCAGTAACTCAATCTAGTTCATCAAATGAGCCAAATGCAGAGTTTTTACCAACTGACTCAGAGAGTTCTCAGGCAGGTTGGGCACGTTGCCCTTCTCCTCTCCTCAGAGATGGTCTGCATCCTAGGGGGCTTTCATGGCAGCCAGTATTGAGGTGGGTGTCCAGCGCTGGATCAACCTGTTGGTCAGGTATGCTCTAAGAGGTCCCACAGTCCTGGTCCAGGCCTGGCCAGTATCCTCCCTCCAGACTGATGTCCAGTCCCACCTGGCCCTGCTCTCCAGGGCTCTCTGCATCGGCCATGTCCCTTCTAACTCATGATATCTTTTCAAATCCACTACCCCGTCAGCTAACTTTCCCATCCTTCAGGAGACCTTCTAGAGGCCTGCTCAGGCCACTTAGGGCTCCAGGGGCTGCCTCAGGTTCCCTCTCCCAAGATATTTCCACACCAATCTGCCCAGTCCCCTGCTGCCACACCGTAAGGATGCAAAGAGCTTCTGTGAGCCATAGCCAGCTGGGCTCCAACCAGGAACGTATTCTCAGATCTCCAAACCTATCCATCCGAGGGACCTAATCTAATCGTGACCTGGAGCCTGCCTGTACCCACCCATGGAGCCATCGTGTCCCTCCCTCCTGGCTTTACTTTCAGTGACGTCACATTGGTAGCTTGAAACCAGCCACAGTGGGAGTGTTTACACCACAGGAATTAGCAAATGCTACAAATCAGGGCTCACACTTCCTCCCTCCCTTTGTTCCTCCTTTTATCCCTCTCTTCCTCTCTCCTTCCTTCCATTCCCTTTTTTTCTGAGAGCTGGTTTTCCTGCACACCACGGGTCCTGCTGCCCCTGGTCTGAGGGACGCGGGGGCCCACACCAGCCTAACACTGTTTGGCTATCATCTGTTTTCTCTCTCTCTGTCTCTGTCTCTTCCTGCCTGGAGAAGGGTCTCCCTCTTCTCTGTCTGCTCACTAAGCAGTAGCTAAAATCTGACCTCTATGCCAGGCCCTTGGCTTTTGAAGCTCAATAGCCAAAGGCTTGGCCCCTTTGTTCTCTGTTTCACTGTGACCACACCCTCTCGGAACAAAGAAGGCCTCTTGTTTGGGCATGGGGGTGGGAAGAACATTTCTAGTAGCTTCCAGGGTCTCCCCACCATGGAAGCATCATTAACCTCAGCTCGCTGATGCATTGCCCTCCCTGACTCCATCAGGCCTCCGATTTGGTGCCATCTCCAGAAAGTCCCTCTAGCCAGAGGCATGGTGCTTGGGGGCGGGGCTCCTGTCTAGCACCTAACACATTCGAGAGCCAAAATAACCTCTAGCGAATGTGGTAGGCCCTGAACCATCAGCATACCCGGCCTGTCCTGCCTCACATCGCCCCTGTTCCCATGTTCCTCAGCCATTTGCCAGGCCCCACCCCGGCTTGCAGAGGGGAACCGGGCAGATTCTCCAGGTCTTTCAGGCATGGCAACCTGCCCTCCCCAAACCACCAAGGGCGCCAAGCCTACCCATGACAGGTTGCTACTCCCTCGCTGGAATGTCTGGGCTGCTCCGCCCTGGTCCTCTGAGGAGAATGGCTCTGGCTTGGCGTGCTGTAACCACAGACAGGCCCTGGGGCCTAGGGCTGCCTCCTGACATGCAAGCCTTCGGTCCACAGGC
Organism: Cephalopachus bancanus; assembly: GCA_027257055.1. NCBI lineage: Eukaryota > Metazoa > Chordata > Mammalia > Primates > Tarsiidae > Cephalopachus > Cephalopachus bancanus. The sequence goes on along the minus strand of JAPVLO010000330.1, from coordinate 2,178,548 downwards.
ACCCTTCGACGGCTCCCGCCTGGTCTTCCCACCTGTGCCGGCCTCTCTGGTAATCGCCTTCTTCTACGGGTTGTTACGGTTCATCCTGCCCGAGGCAGTGGGGGGCACTTTGTTTGCAGGGGGCCTCCTGGGCTACGTCATCTACGACATGATCCATTACTACCTGCACTTTGGTTCACCGCACAAGGGCTCCTACCTGTACAGCATGAAGACCCACCATGTCAAGCACCACTTTGCACACCAGAAGTCAGGTGAGCACGGGCCGGTGTCTCCCTTGTGTGTTTGTTGATTTATTTGACAACTACCCCTGAGCCCCTACTAAGGACTGTTCTGGGTGCCAGGCATACACAGAGGGCTCCCTCCATCCTATTCGCGGGCGCAGGGGGCTATACAGAGACCAACAAAGACATCAATAAATGGCCAAGATAATTTCAGACAGTGATAAATGCCATAAAGAAAATAAAGCAAGGTGATAGTTGAGGAACCATGTAGGTGCAGGGAGGGGTCCAGCACTGTTCAGTGAAATATGCAGGCCACATATATGATTTTAAATGTTCAGGCTGGGCACAGTAGCTCACACCTGTAATCCCAGCACTTTGGGAGGCCAAGGCGGGAGGATTGTTTGAGCCTAGGCGTTCGAGACCAGTGTGGGCAACATAGTGAGACCTCATGTCTTCAAAAAAAATCAACAAATTAGCTGGACATAGTGGCACACACCTGTAGTCCGCTTGAGAGGCTGATGCAGAAGGATTGCCTGAGCCCAGGAGGTCGAGGCTACGGTGAGCCATGATCATGCCACTACACTCCAGTCTGGGTGACAGAGTGAGACTCTGACTCAAAAAATAAAATACATTTTCTAGTGGTCACATTAAAATGTGCAAATAAACAGTTTAAAATAATTTTCATAATATATTTAATCCAACATAACCAAAATATCATTTCAGCATATCATCAACATACAAAATCATTAATGCCTCTTCTACAAAATCATCAAAACCCAGGGCATGTTTTATACTAACAGCACATCGCCATTCAGATGCTAATGTTTATGGAGATACTAGATCTACATGTAGATTTTATACAATTTGGAGTCAAAAAGTAGATTCACATAGCTGAGTTGCTCCAAACATGCTTTAAAAATTCTCCAGTTCGTTTTTACACAGAAATTCAAATTAATTAAAATTAAATGAAGTTAGAAATTCGGTTCCTCCATAGCTCTAGCCACATTGCCCATGTTCACTCAGTAGCTGCATGTGGCTAGCTGGACAGCAAAGCTTGAGATAAAATGGTCAAGAAACGTGTCGCTGCGGAGAAGCCCTTAGAGCTGAGATCCCAGTGAAGAGAAGCCAGCATCTGGCATCCCAGGAGCAACTGGGGCCAAAGCCCTGAAGCAGGAATGGACTGGGGGGGAGAAGATGGAGGTGGGGGAGGGGCAGGCGGAGACAAGCAGGGGCAGGCGGGGCGCCAGGTATCCCAGGAGCCCAGGCCGGATAAGGAATGGTGGTCTCTTCCAGCTCCATCTTGACTTCTGCCAGGATGACGCTGGGGGTCGGGAAGGCCTTGGGTACAGGTGTCAACAGCCTCCCCGCCAGCTTGTACTCCCCTGACTCCCTTTCCAAGCAAATGCCTCCCTCCTTCCTCACCAGTGCCTCCTCTTTCCCTCTCCAGGATTCGGCATCAGCACTAAATTGTGGGATTACTTTTTCCACACTCTCATCCCAGAGGAACCCCACCCGAAGACGCAGTGACAGCTCCCAGCCCCTCCGTCCTGCCTTCAGCCTGGCCCTGGTCCCTGCCCCCCACCCCACCCAACACTCCATCCAGATCCTGCTAAGAAGGTTGGCTCGGCCAGGTAGCACAGGCTCTGTCTGGCCCTGGGACTTGGTGGCAGATGCTGAGGGGACCTTGAGGCAAGACCACCCTCCCGACCCGCCACAAGAGGGTCACATTCGCTTGGTGACCAGATGACCTTCGGGGACCAGCTCTTTCTCTGCCTAGACCTTAGCCCACAGGACTGCTTCAGGACCTGGCCAAGAGTAGCACCCCCAAGGGGAATGAAGAAAACTGACCCCTGGGGCCATGCCTGTGTCCCACCTGGGCCCTGGCGCCTCGGGCTTCCTAGGAGCTGCACCCCAGGGTGGAGCTCCGTGTTCACAGCCAAGGGCTGGTCTGTGGGGCCCATGGCCCCTGTCTTCCCCTCCTGCCCTTCCTGGAGAAGGTTTGGTGGCGCTGAGGTGGACGAAGAGCTCTCACAAGAAGAGACAGCATGATACCTCCCACAGGCTACCCCAGATCCTGGGGCAGCCCCCCAGCCCTCCCAGACCTCCAGGCTACCGTGACCCGGCCCTCACATGCGGGCCCTTGGCTGCCTGCCGGGCCCAGGGTGGCTGGCAGGAGCCTGGCCCTTTTTCTTAGGAACTGCCGGTTTCTCCAGCCATCCTTCCTGGCCTCCAGAATCACAACACCTCTCCCCAAGGGAGGCTGAAGAAGCCTCTCAGCCCCTCCTTGTCCCAGCTACCCTTGGCATCCACCTGCCACAGTGGGCTGGTGCCCTGACTCAGGCCCGGCCGGTCAGCGCCTCCTGAAGGGAGAGGGAGCCTCCCTGTGGTGCCTTACCCGGCTCCCTGTTCCCAGACCCGGCAGATGACTCTCCCTCCTCATAACCAAAACCCTCACTGCTCCCCAGAGGGTCTTATTTATAAATGATATAAATGTTCATAGTCTGGCCCCAGACCGAGTCGCTAGTCAGACGGCCCTTTCTAATCCTACGTGTTGAGCTTGTGTAAAATATGGTTTCGTCTTGGTTTTTGTTTGTTTGTTTCCTTCTTACCCACAAACTGTTACTACTTGAAACTTTTAAAAAACTCGCTGAGCATAAGGGCTAAAGAGAAGCAGTTTGATCTTTGATCTTGTGATTCATACTGTTTACTGAGGAGCTATTTAAAGATTTTGGAATAAATATTCAAAACTACAGTTGTGAAATAAAAATTTAAATAAATTGTATATTTTGAAAAATAAAACATTGAAAAGAAACCAGCAAAGATTTGTTGCTTATGAGACAACCAATGCGACCTATCAGGCTCCATCACGGTTGGAAGGGGCAGGTGGGGAGGGCCGCAGGGCAGGACATTTCATCACTGACCAGGTTGGGTAGAATTGCTGGAGCGTGGTGATGATAAAAGGCCTTCCCAGCTGGGTGCCATGGCTCACGCCTGTAATCATAGCACTTTGGGAGGTGGAGGCAAAAGGATTGCCTAGGTCCAGGGGTTTGAGACCAGCCTGGGCAACTTGGCGAGACCTCGTCTCTCCAATCAATCAAAAAATTAGCCGGGTGTGGTGGCGTGTGCCTGTATTTCCAGCTACTTGGAAGACTGAAGCGGAAGGATCACCTGAGCCCAGCAGGTCGAGGCTGCAGTAGCTGTGAGCATGCCACTATATACTCCAGCCTGGGCGAGAGAGACTCGACTCAAACAAAACAAAACAAAAACCTCATCTCTATAATAAATCAAAGATTAGATGCTAAAGCAAGCATGGGACATTATCCAAATGCCAACACATCTAGCATGACGGGAAGGAAGAGCCTGGAACTTATGACATGTGATTGTGTTTATTTCTGTAGTGGAAGAAGACATAAAAATCATCCCAAACAGGTTCAGTGTTTGTTGGGGGGGGGGTCGTTAAAATTCTGATCAGCATAAAGTAAATATGCAGGCTGACACCCCCCCACCACACCACCACCACTCCACGATCCTAGCAATTTGCGTCACCTAATCCTCTGGCAATGACCCAACTTCCCTGGCCAAGAGCAGACCCTTACAACCACTGTATTGATTTCTGGTATTGGGTTTGTGTTTCCAGACACGCTGTCTTTGGGGCGTTCCCTCGTTGACCTGAGGATCTACCCTCCTAATTCTGCGCTGTTCCACTCCGTTGGCTCTGACCTCTGGTCTCTGCCTTTGAACTTTGTACAATTTTTTATTGTGCCCAGCACAAGGACCAGTTTATAACACAGCCCAATAAATGCTAGTCTTGTCTCCATCAGCTCTCTGGTGGATGCGTTAACCGGGTCCTGCCTCCTCACCTGTTCCCAGGCCTCTGCTGCCCTCTGGTGGCAGCATGCAGCCCTACCCCGTTGTGATTGCCCTAGCCGTGACTGTTTTCAGGTAACTGATTTTGAAATTTGAGCTCTCTCCTGTTCTCTTGATTTATTTTCCTGACTTATCTACCAGTTTTGAGAGGAAACTGAAACTATGTATATGAACTTTCCAGTTCTAATTTTCTTAAAAGATATAATGGCTGCAAAATTTAGGTGTTTTGCCCACTGAATGTTTTATCTATAAAGCATGGCACAAGATGAATTTGAAATTGGAGACTGCCAGGACTCTCATCTTTACTCTACGCCAGATACCTCTAGCAGAGATAAATAAGAAATTAGGAAGAATAAAAACCCTTGTTCCGGCAAAAGCATAAAGGTGGGATTCTATCTTCACTTAGGTTCCCTAAAAATCAAAACCTAAAAAAGAACAAGTCTGTTTGCAGAAATAAAGAATGAAAATTAGGAGGTCCAGACAGGGAAGGGTGGGGGGATGGTGTCAGGATGAATATGTGAGGTTCTCATTCAGATTCTGCGAGGACATCTTGAGAAGCACAGAGGATACCTGCCAGAATTGTCCACTCAAATGACAAGACGCATTTATCCACCAGCTTCCATCCTGACTGAGAATTGCGTTCCAGGACATCAATTCTGCCTCACGGGCTTCCCTGACATGCAAGCCAAGCAGATTCCTTGACTTTGGCAAAAGTACTCAGGCAAAAGCAGGAGGAATATAGAGGTATATCTAGTCAATGCTATCAGTACAGATGGAGTGTCAAACTAACAAACAAAGAGAGGTTCTCTAAAAGAACAAATATATTTATTTGGAAGTAGGGCATTGTAATGGGAATATGCATACCCTATTATATTGTGTGTGTGTGTATCCAGGGAGGTAAAGGAAGACAAAGGTCTTTTTAAGAAAAAGATGAGGGCTGGGCGCTGTGGCTCACGCCTATAATCCCAGCACTTTGGGAGGCCGAGGTGAGAGGATTGCCTGAGCCCATGGGTTCGAGACCAGCCTGGGCAACTTGGTGAGACCTCCTCTCTAAATCAAGAAAAATCAGCTGGGCATGGTGACGCATGCCTATAATTCCAGCTACGTGGAAGGCTGAGGTGGAAGGATCACCTGAGCCCAGCAGGTCGAGCCTGAAGTGGCCATGAGCGTGCCAATGCACTCCAGCATGGGTGACAGAGTGAGACTCTGACTCAAAAAGAAAAAGAAAAAGATGAGAAGGATTACATAATTATCCTTGAAATAATTATCCTTGGCTTCAGAAATTAACAACAAGGATGATGCCAGTCTGAGTCTGGACAGGCAAACTGGAGCTGTGGCTGAAATTAAAGCCGACACACAGTTCATACAGAACCTTCCACCATAACTGAGGTTAAGACCAGAGATGCACAGAGAAGATATGCACAGTGTGATATTTCCAACATAAGTGTGAATCAGAAAGAAACTCAACTTCTCAGGGCACTCACTGCAAGTACAATCACCTGCAGGGAATAGCAAATTCAGAGCCACGGCAAGGCTTTCATGAAGATCTGAAGCCTGAAGTGATGCAAACCGGGGTATCTGAAACACCCCAAGTCAAAAGCATAATGTAAAATAGCTGTGGCTGGTGAAGACACAAGGCTCTCAGAAGAAGCACTTAACATTATTTTATGAAGGAATACATCTTCAATTTAAGTCTTAAAAAAATTCCTGCAGACAAAATTCCAAGAGCTGTAAGCTCACAATTTTAAAAATTACAAAATGCGCAAGGAAGGACGGCACCATGAGTGAGAGCTGAAAGAAACGACATGTAGCAGAAATATTCCCACAAAGACGTCAGATATTGGAATCAGGAGGGGTGCTGGATGTCTTCCATTCACTCTCCAGTCCACTCTCCATCTTTCCCCGTCCCACTCAGTGGCCTGGGAGGCTGATCTGTGTGAACTGCCTCAGTGGGTTCCTTTGCCTACCGTCTCCTGGTTGTGATGCAAACACAGGGCACTGCTAAGAGACTGGTGGGACGGAGGAGAGTGAAGTCTAGGTATTTATTCCCACAGCTCTTCAATCTCTTTCAGCAATGCTTTGTAGTTTTCAGCATACACATTTTTCGCCTACCTGACTACATTTATTCATCGATATTTTATCCTTTTGAATGCTGTTGTAAATGGAATTGTTTTCTTAATTTCCTTTTTGATTTTTCATTATTGATGCATAGAAACATGACTGGCTTTTGTTAAGCTTGTAACTGCAACTTTGCTGAGTTCCTTCATCGCTGTGAAAGTTGTCAGAATCAAAATGCAGTCACTAGTGTTAAAAAAAATAAAGCCGGGCTCGGTGGCTCATTCTGTAATCCCAGCACTTTGGGAGGCCAAGACAAGAGGATTGCCTGAGCCCGCGGGTTCGAGAGCAGCCCAGGCAACTTGGTGAGACCTCATCTCTACAGTAAATAAATAAATAAAAATTAGCCGGGCATGGTAGCACGCACCTGTAGTTCAAGTTACTTGGAAGGCTGAGGTGGAAGGGTCGCCAGAGCCCAGGAGGTCGACACTGGGGTGGCAGTGAGCATGCCACTACACTCCAGCCTGTGGCAGAGTGAGACTCCAACTCTAAAGAAAAAAATAAAATGCCTGACAAATAGAACTGGGGAATGCTATGAAGAGGGGGCTCTCATGCTTGTACCCTTGATAACAAAAATTATCACAGAAGCCTACAAAAACCACAACCTTGCACAAAGGCCATCACAATCACGCACAAAAAGTATTTCTGCAAGACCATCTGTTCAGCAACTGCCTGTCCACACTCAGACTGGCATCATTCTTGTTATTAATCTCGGAAGCCAAGGATAATGATTTCAAAACAATTTTGTAATCCTCCTCATCTTTTTCTTAAAATCCTCTGTCTTCCTTTACCTCCCTGGATACACACACAATGAACTATGGCATGTGTATTCCCATTACAATAAATACATATTTTTCTTTCAGAGTGGCTGAAACCAAAGCCAGCAGAGTTCATACAGAATCACCATCAGAAGAATTGGTAATTCTTGAAACAGGTGGGCAGTCCTTTGATCTCTCTGCTCCCAGGCTCACCTTTTCTGCCCCGGTGAGTCTTTTCTCAAGCTTCCCTCTTTTTTGGTAGAAGCTTTATAAAATATTATTCAGGTATGGTTAACAGTTGACTTAAAAGGAGAACCTTACATCCCTTCTGAAATGATAAACAGACTTTTTATCTCTTCTGGTAAGTCCTTTCTGGTACAAAGACACGTGCCTTGCCTTTCTGGATTGAGTACTCTAACTTCTACAGAACTTACATTTTGTCTGTAAAACACATATTTTTTGATGAATTTGCTTTTGTCTGCATGCCTAACTTAATAGTGTGCTCGGTCTGTATGTGTGGATTAGAAATTTTGTGAAAACTCTTATCTTGGTTTCGTTTTGGTCACGTGTCTAATTTGGCTATTTTACCTTGCTTGTTTCTAAAAATCTTCTGAGAGCAAAAACAAATATTCTAAATGGTGGACACAGGATGTCTAATTAAGAGTCAAGAAGGCGATCACCACTATCTAAAACACCAGTTCAAACATCTACTCTTTTTTGGAAGAATTTATAATAAGAAATGGAATGGGATTCCCAAACATTAACGCATACCAGGTTTTCTGGGATTCCAACTCTATACATATTATGGCCCATTATTTGCACATTTTTAAACTGATAAGTAAAATTATATTAAGGAAAATCTAGAGTTCAAATGACCATTGTTTGAACTCTCTTTAAAACAATCTGTGGGCCTGGTTCAGTGGCTCAGCCTATAATCTCAGCACTTTGTGAGGTCCAGGTGAGTGGACTGCCTAAGCCCATGGGTTGGAGACCAGCCTGGGCAACTTGGGGAGACCTCATCTCTACAATAAATCAAAAATTAGCCAGGCATGGTTGCGCACGCCTGTAGTTCCAGCTACTGGGAAGGCTGAGGCAGAAGGATCACCAGAGCCCAGAAAGTCGACACTGGGGTAGACATGAGCGTGTGCCACTGCACTCCAGCCTGGGCAATGGAGTAAGACTCCACCTCAAAAATAAGTAAATAAATAAAACAATCAGCAAATACATGTAGAATTAACATGTAGAGCCCTCTAAGTTTTATCTCTCAGTTTTTTCCTGTGCCTACTTTAAATCTGCTAACTCTTCTATTGATGTTGAGATAAAACTCACTGCTTATGGCAGTCCAGTCAAGACTTTTTTTATAAAAAAAGAAAGCCTTGCCGGGCTCGGTGGCTCAGCCTGTAATCCCGCGCCTTTGGGAGGCTGAGGTGAGTGGATTGCCTGAGCCCGCGGGTTCGAGACCCGCCTGGGCAGCGAGACCTCATCTCTACAATAAATAAAAAAATCAGCCGGGCGTGGTAGCGCACGCCTGTAATTCCAGCTACTCAGAAGGCTGAGGCGGAAGGATCACCGGAGCCCAGCAGGTCGAGGCTGCGGTGGCCGGGAGCGGCCACTGCACTCCAGTCTGGGCGACCGAGTGAGACTCCAACTCAAAAAAAAAAAAAAAAAAAAAAAAAAAAAAGAAAGCCTTAAGCATCTTTCAAATTAATGACTTTACAAATTACAATTCCATGGCGAGCAGTAACAATTTAGATACCTTCTGAAAATGTAAATTTAGGTTTGTCTGGTTAATAATTGCTTAGGGTGAAAGAAAAATAACTAGATAAATGTTTTAAACATTGGACTTTCAGATTTCAAACAGGTTAAAATCTCAAGCTTACAGCAATAATACAGAGTATCTCTGTCCAACATAATAATTTTGCAATGTCTGCCTTGCAGGAAAAAGAAAAAAAAATGCTAAAATACTTCCCTGCCTGCATTAACTAGTCAACCAAACCAGACCAACAAACAAAGGATCAATTCAAGGCTACTTGGAGATTTTACTTTTCTTATACAATTCAGCCAATTTTAGCAAAAAAGGAAAACATTAAACTGTAAGGCCGGAGGTACCGAAGGGCGGGGTGGGCCTCAACAAGATGGCTCCAACCCGGACCAGGAGAACAATGGGCGAGAGTGAGCCAGCAAAAATGAGTAACCGGAACTGAGACTCCGGCCACAAAACCAGCCAGTACCTGTTACAGCGACTCTAGCAACCCCGTTCAGCCAATCACCAAGCAGACGTGACAGCTGTCCCAACCAGTGATTGCTCTCCCCAACCCTCTCACAGCTTTCTCAGTGTGCCCTTTATAAACCTGTCGCCCATCTTGCTGGGTGCGACTTCTCCGGCCCACAGCTACATGGATGGGTGAACCTCGCCCAGGACTGCGCTAATAAATTTTTCTTGGCTCCTTTGTTGCCGTTTCGCCTGGTCTGGTTTCGTTTACCTTACATAAACTTTTAACCCTAAACTCATTTAAAACTGAAAAAAGGAGGAAAAAAGGGTGAGAGTTTTAAAAACTAAACTGCTATGGAAACTACTTTTCCCAAAATTTTGGTTCACTGCTTTCATTACATTAATTATGGGGCAAATAAAATTCAGCTATGTGAACAGATCCAATTTTGTCAGAAACTTAATTTAGGGCCAGGCATGGTGGCTCATGCCTGTAATCCCAGCACTTTGGGAGTGGAGGCAAGAGTATATTATCTGAGCCCAGAGGTTCAAGACCAGCCTAGGCAACTTGGCAAGACCTCATCTCTACAATAAATTTTAAAAAACTAGCCAGGCGTAGTGGCACACACCTGCAGTTCCAGCTACTTGGAAGGCTATGGCAGAAGGATCACCTGAGTCCAGCAGGTTGAGGATGTGATAACCCTTATGGTACCACTGTACTCCAGCCTGGGTGACAGAGTGAGACTCTGACTCAAAAAAAGAAACGAAAGAAACATAATTTGGATTATATTATCTTTTGTAAACCAGTGAGTTTGAATTACTATCTCATAACTAAAATTTAGAAATAAAAGATGTTGGGAGCCAGCCATGGAGGCCTGCCTGCTGAAAAAGCACAGGGGGCTGAAGACCCCGGGTCGCAAAGCAAACCTGGGCAACTGAGACCCTTATTTCCTCTACTTTTGTTATTGATGCAGCTGAAAAGTTCTGTACAGTCCAAGGATGGAAAGCAAAATTCCACTCACGCCTCCACTACCCCTTGCAAAAAGGCAAGAGAGAAATTCATGAAAAATTACCTTCCCTTCATTTGAATTCCTCCCTAGGTTTCCGTGTCCCCGGCCTCCTGGTATTAAACCAGGCAATCACTTGATTAAACATGTAGTGGGGAAAATTGTAAAAAAATCAGAAAGTGCGCGATTTAATGTTTGTCAGGAAACTCACTGGCCTTGCCAGGAAATAATCAATAGCGATTTTAAATATCATGTGTGGGTAGATAATTACTTGTGAGATTTCATTTCTTCTGATTGGAGACTAATTGGAGAAGTTTGAGAAGTTAGAGTTTGTATTTTTAGAAAGAGTGCCAATGCAAAAATTACATTTACTTAATTTCTTAATTTCTACATGTGGTGTATTATGCTTAAAAAATTAACAACCACATAAATATTAGAGCACCCTTGCCTTTACTTCTCTTTGTTAAGGAGGCTTGTCATTCTGGTTAGGGATTGTGACTAAGGTGACTTGAGCCCGAGAGGCCTTTTGTTTTACAAACATTGAAGCTCATTTTCCGTAACAGGGGATAATTGACACAGATTGTAAATACCAGGTGCAACATTGTGGAAAACTAGTCAGGCCAACTTGCAGCTAAGAAACCTTGAGAATGTTGCTTTACCCTGGCTAGTTGCAAATTGTTGTGTGAAGGTCACAGGTGTGACTTGCTAATCTATGTGACAATTATAGTGCCTAGAACTTGGTAGTGATTTATAATGTAATAGTTATAGGAATAAGTAAGTTTTGTATGGACATTAAGAAATGGTAATCACTAAAAAATGTTAGGAGTTTATAAAATTTATAGTTAATGTTTAGGATGATAATGTTTTTGTTTGTTTGTTTGTTTTTGTTTTTTGAGTTGGAGTCTCACTCTGTCACCCAGACTGGAGTGCAGTGGCCGGTCCCAGCCACTGCAGCCTCGACCTGCTGGGCTCCGGCGATCCTTCCACCTCAGCCCTCCGAGTAGCCGGAATTACAGGCACACGCTACCACACCCGGCTAATTTTTGATTTATTGTAGAGATAAGGTCTCGCAGCCCAGGCAGGTCTCGAACCCACGAGCTCAGGCAATCCACTCACCTCAGCCTCCCAAAGGCGCGGGATTACAGGCTGAGCCACCGAGCCCGGCTGATAATGTTTTAAGATCAAAACAGGATGAACAAATATACATTGCCTATCCGGTCCATTAAGTTGAAACTAATTGCCTTGAAAACAAAAAACATGTTTTCATCTCAAGCCAAAATCTAGGGTATAAAAGGAGTTGGAAAAGACAATAAGTTGGCATTTGTCCTACTTGCAGCAGAGTCAGTGTCCAAGTTTCCTCTCCTGTGCCGACACCATCCCTCCTGCAGGAAACCCTGACCTGCTGGAGCTGGACTCCAGCAGAAAGACATAAGATTCGTGTGTGCGCACACGCATAATTTATTGTGTTGTGTTTAGATGGTAAAATCTAACATAGCCAGAAATTCCTTTAAAAATTCTATTCAGATTGGCTTAGATAAATAGGTGCTCTTATAAAATATAAAACATTCGCAACCCGCCTGGGCTAGTAAGAACTCATCAAAAAATTGCACAAATATTATTTTGTTTTAGGTTGGCTTTATAATCTTTATGTCAATCCTGACACCTTAATGTAAAAAAATAGCTGTATATTCTGAGTTATCAGCCTGGGCAACAGAGTGAGACCCTGTATCTATCAAAAAAATTTAAAATAAGGGCCAGGCATGGTGGCTTCCACCTATAATCCCAGCACTTTGGGAGGTCAAAGTGAGAGGATTGCCTGAGTCCACGGGTTCAAGTTCAGCCTGGGCAACTTAGCAAGACCTCATCTATACAATAAATCAAAAAATTAGCTGGGCATGGTGGTGCATGCCCATAGTTCCTGCTCCCTGGAAGGTTGCAGAAGGCTCATCTGAGGCTCCAGTGGCTGTGAGCATGCTACTGCATTCCAGTCTGGGTGACAGAGTGAGACTCTGACTCAAAAAAAAAATTAAAATCATTTGGGCATGGTGGTGCACACCTGTAAATCCCAGCTACTTGGGAGGCTAAATTGGGAAGATCTCTTGAGCTCAAGAGTTCAAGACTGCAGTGAGCCATGATTGCACCACTCTACTCCAGCCTGGGCAACAGAGTGAGACTCCAGCTTTAAAAATAAACAAATGCTTTAAATAAAAATTAAGATAACTAAGAGTTAAAATTCTAATTCATAGCCGGGCTCGGTGGCTCAGCCTGTAATCCCGCGCCTTTGGGAGGCTGAGGTGGGTGGATTGCCTGAGCCCGCGGGTTCGAGACCCGCCTGGGCAGCGAGACCTCATCTCTACAATAAATAAAAAAATCAGCCGGGCGTGGTAGTGCATGCCTGTAATTCCAGCTACTTGGAAGGCTGAGGGGGAAGGATCGCCAGAGCCCAGCAGGTTGAGGCTGCGGTGGCTGGGAGTGGCCACTGCACTACAGTCTGGGCGACAGAGTGACACTCCAACTCAAAAAAAAAAAAAAAAATTCTAATTCATATATATGGTTCCATACATAAGGTATACCTAAAAAGTGTTTGTGGTTTTAAAAATTATTTTAAAAGACATAAAATGTGTTCTTAAAAAAAAAAATCCCTGTCAGGGTAATGTGTGATCTTTCTTAAAAAATAAAAAAAATTAGACCGACCAAGTGCAGTGGCTCACACCTGTAATCCCAGCACTTTGGGAGGCAGAGGTGAGAGGATTGTCTGAGTCCAGAAGTTCAAGACCAGCCTGGCTGAGGCAGGGTGAAGGGTGCAGGAAGCGACCAGAGGGGCGGCTCCCAGAATGGCCCCGAGCATGGTGAGGACACACCAGACAACAAAGGCCCTAGGTCCTGGCTTCTGTGTGCACAATTCCCCGCGCTCGAAGTTCAAACCTGCAAGCCTCCAATCCTTAGCCAGCCAGCTTTGTTATGTGTCCAATAGGACTATAACACGGCGACGGCCCCACCCTGCTCCCATGCCGCTCCTCCAATAAGAACCTAGCACAGCCCCTTCCGGCCCCTGCCAGGCTAGTAAATACAGCCTTCTCCCTGCATGCATATCTCTCTCTCTCTCTGCATATCTCTCTCTCTCTCTCTCTCTCTCTCTCTCTCTCTCTCTCTCTCTCTCTCTCTCTCTGTCTTTCTGTCTCTCTATCTCAATCTCTCTCTCTCTCTCTCTCTCTCTCTCTCTCTCTCTCTCTCTCTCTCTGTCTTTCTGTCTCTCTATCTCAATCTCTCTCTCTCTCTCTCTCTCTCTCTCTCTCTCTCTCTCTCTCTCTCTCTCTCTCCCATTTCCTCTCTCCACAGACCCTTTCCCTTTTTCCCTTGTAACCACAGCTTTAATAAATCTCTTGGCCTTAAACGGGTGAGGAGTCATTACTGGCACCGAACTTCTTTTACAAGGGCTCTTCTAAAACAAAGAGATAAGGGTCTTCCTAGAATAGGAAAAGAATTACGTAAACAATAAGTCCTCTGTTTCATCTGGGAAAAAGACTATGCCCTTTGCTGGTTACTGTAGGCCCTTCCCATGTTCCCCCTTAAAATGGGGAATGTGAAAAGGAAAGAAAAAGAAAAAGAATCTGAGCCCCAGAAGGAAAGGAAAAAGCCTTGGGATCCACTTTCCTGGATTCCCCCACCTTATAATCCTCAAGAAGACCAGGAGTGTAATCGGGAGAATGGGCAGAAACGAGGATCTATCAGGAATTCAGGAGTTAAAAACCCCAAGCTCCTGATACATTTATCCTAACTTAAAAAGGGAATTGGAACAAAAAAAATGCCAAAAAGATATTGAAGGGTTTCCCTTTCCTCCTGAGGACTCAGGCAAAAATTCAAAACTATTCCCCTTAAGAGAAGTCCCGCTGGGACAAGGAGAAATTGGTTTGTGAATGCTCTACTCACCAGTACAGAAGTAAGACATTTTAAGAAAGAAATGAAATCACTCCTAGAGGACCCACTAAAATTGGCTGAGCAAGTTAATCAATTCCTAATCTTAACATATACACTTGGGTAAAACTAATGCCAATTATAAATATTTTGTTTACTGGGGGGGGGAAAGGAATGATTAGGTGAGTGACTATTCCATCTGGAAACAAAATCATCCTCCAGCCCCAGGTATACAGCCTGCTGAACAAAAGTATCCAAATTCTAATCCTAGATGGGCTCATAATCACCCAGGAGACAGGGTAAGAGTGCAAGACTTGAGGGAACTAATGATTAAGGGTATTCGAAAATCTGCCCCAAGGTCTCAAAATGTTTCTAAGACTTTTAAAATTCAGCAAAAAAAAAAAAAGTCAGGCGGGGGGGAACTCCCACAGCTATTTTTTTTCCCCCCACAACAACTCAGGGACCAGATGAGAAAATATTCTGGATTAGATCCAGAAAACTTTGTAGGACAAAAAAAAATTTTTTTTTTTTGGAGTCTCACTCTGTCGCCCAGACTGGAGTGAAGTGGCAGCCTTGACCTGCTAGGCTCCTGCGATCCTTCTGCCTCAGCTTTCCAAGCAGCTAGAACTACAGGCAGGTGCTACTATGCCTGGCTAATTTTTGAAATAGTGTAGAAATGAGGTCTCACCAAGTTGCCTGGGTGGGTCTCGAACCCACGAGCTCAGGCAATTCACTCACCTCGGCCTCCCAAAGTGCTGGGATTACAGGCTGAGCCACCAAGCCTGGCCAGGACAAAAATTGTTAAAAGTAAACTTTGCTACTAAAAGCTGGCCTGACATTACTAAAAATTTACAAAAGCTAGAGGGATGGAATGAAAGGTTCATTAAAAAGCTGTTAAGGAAAGCCCAGAAAATGCTAGTTAGACAAGATGGGGGAAAAAACAAAGGCAAAAAGCTCAAGTTATGATAAACACTGTCAAAAAGGTGGTTCAGAAACAAAGGAATGGGAGGCCCCCATGGATGGGCTCCAAAAACCAGATAGGGCAAGCTAAGAAAGAAGCAACCCTAGGCCGGACACAGTGACTCACACCTATAATCCCAGCACTTTGGGAGGCCGAGGTGAGAGGATTGCTTGGGCAGCTTGGAAGACCTCATCTCTACAATAAACCAAACAATTAGCCGGGTGTGGTGGTGTATACCTATAGTTCCAGCTACTTGGAAGGCTGAAGTGGAAGGATCACCTGAGCCCAGCAGGTTGAGGCTGTGGTGGCTGGGAGCATGCCACTGTCCTCCAACCTGGGTGACAGAGTGACACTCCTACTCAAAAAAGGGAGGAGGAGGAGGAGGAGGAGAAAAAGCAACCCTAAGGGGAACAGGACAAGAAATTTTAATCCAAAGGAAACTTAAAAAGTTTGGGACTTAAGATATTATAAATTGTGGATTAAATCTTATGCAACTAAAACTAAAGGCTTATATTCTAAACTATTAAAAAAGGCCCCAAACCTTCTTAAGTGGGCTGAGGAATAATTACAAAAATTTTTTAAAATTTAAAGCAAGCTTTAATTACCACTCCTGTCCTATTCCTCCCTTCTTTAGAAAAAACAATTAAAAAAAATATATATATATGTTTTGGCTATTTCCTCTACTGTATCCTCTTAGATTGAAAGGGCTCCTTGCTCAAACCCCTCCTCTGAGTTTACAGTTCACCAGTTCAACCCGGAGATTGGATGCTGATCAAGTCCTGGAAGGAGACTAAGCTCCAACCAAGCCGGGAAAACCCTATCAAGTACTTCTGACAACTGAGATGGCCATATGGACTGCTGAAAAAGGGTGGATGCATCATATCCGTGTCAAGAAATCAGCAAGGAAGTTAGAGTACCAGAGAATGGGCGGTCTCTCAAACTAAACGACTGAAACTACAATTCAAGAAAACCTCATGTATTCCTCTGTACCTTTTCTCATAACATGGCCAATTGCATTTTTTATTGTATGTATGTTTATTGCTTTTATCGTTAAACATATTTGCAAGGGTCTTTTCAATCCAGCGCAACTATGGAACCTTTGTTTACCTTGAAGGTATTACTAATTCTAACCAATAAACAAAAGCAAAGAATGGTTTATTATTAATATCACTAAAACTAACTCACCAATAACTATTAAAATTGATGTTTGCTCTGTCCTGTCATGCGAAAGTCTTCACGACCAAAGAAAATTATCTACAGTTGACAAATACCTTTGTCCTGATACCACTGCTGAAGATGGTCTAAAATGTATCAAAACAAAATAACATAAGGCTGGCCCTTATGTTTAAAATGGCATAACTTTACTTGCCCCAAATAACTCTGGCTGGGACTGGTCTAGTGACTTTTGAATTGCTCAATTTAAAAAACGGACAGCTCCAGTAAATTTAAAAAAAAAGAAAGAAAAAAAGAAAAAAGAAAGTCAACTTATAAGAGGGGCTACTCCTCCTAGTTGTGAACATTTACAATGTAACCTGTTGTTATTAACAATAACCCAGCCTCAACTCACAAAAATTTTGTGATACCTAGGAAATACGGGTCAGAAGCAGCCATATCTGGACAGAATCCTCTAGGTAAATTTTAAATAAAATTAATTGCAATGCCTCCAGCATCTTCACTGTCCATCAATACTACCCCAACCCCTAATCCAAAACCCTTTCCAGCTTTGGGAATTAAACCAAAGAACGATCCTGGCAAGGTAATAATTATGAAAGTAAAAGGCTTTTAAAAAAACTTTAAAGGTTAAAACCAGGATATGGGGACACAAATGCCTGGGTTAAATAGATAAAATATGCAGTAACAAGCCTTAACGGAAGTGATTGTTATGCTTGTGCCATGGGTAGGCCACAGGCTCAAATAGTCCTATACCCATTAGCTGGGACACAGACCCCAAGGAGTAAGTTGTCTGTTGGTTTTATATCAAGATAAAGACGCGTGGGGAAACAAGACTTGCTGCAGCTTCTCCCTGATCCACCTGTACAGACGTCAGACCTAAAGATGTAGCCTTCCTTCTCCATAGGTAAGGCAAATCACTCCTCTTGGCTCGCCAGACGAGGGGATGGCTTCACTGCTTCTGTGGGGCATCTGCAAACCTGTACCCAAGTCCTTGATGTCTCTGGGTCAACTGAGGGAAACTACTCAAACTTTAACACCCCTCGAGTAGATGTTTGGTGGTACTGTAAAGGTAGGACAATTCAAGCCCTGCTGCCACCCAAATAGATGGACACCTGTTCTTTGGTTTGATTGGCTATTCCATTCATCCTGGCATTTCAAAACCCACTAATAACTACTAAGAAAGTCAAACGATCACTACCTGAACCACCAGTATCTGACTCATTTGACTCATATCTAAATGCTATAGGAGTCCCTAGGAAAGTTCCTAGTAAATTCAAAGTTGCAGAATTTAAATCTCTCTTTTGGTGGGTAACTATAAATAAAAATGTAAACTAAATCAATGAAATATATTACAGTCAACAAAAATTTATTAACCACACTAGAAATGCTATTTAGAAAATTGCTAAACAAATGCTACTAGTAGAATGACATAAAAATATCATATGGCCTTAAACATAATGCTAGAAAAAAAGGGGGGGAAGTATACGTCATGCTAGGAGGACAATGCTGTACTTCCCCCAAACTGGTCGAGATCTTGTGTGTTAGGGTCTATCCGACCCTCCTTCCTCCTGCTCCCACTTGCCAGAGGGGAACACTTGGAAGTCCAAGTATATGAGAATTGAAACACCCAAAGAAAACAGCGTGCCTTACAAATTGGCAACTGAAAAAAAGATGAGTGGCCCCCTGAACTTATTACCCAATACTGTAAAATGGGTCTTGGGGCTCTCGGATCCCTATTTACATGCTAAACCGTATAACTCAATTACAGGCGGCTGTTGAAATTATAACTAATGAAACTGCAAAGGCCCTTAATATACAAGCCAAACAGCAAACCAAGATGCACAATGCTAATTATCAAAATCGCCTAGCCTTAGACGACTTGCTTCCTTCTAAAGGAGGAGTTTGTGAAAAATCTAATATAAGCAATTGCTGCTTACAAATAGATGATATGGGAAACATCATTTTAAAAAAATCACCAACTGGATAAGAATAATTGCTCATGTCCCAGTCCAAATCTGAAAAGGCAGGGACCCCGGGAAACTGTTTGGGGGATGGTTCTCAACTTTTGGAAAATTTAAAACCTTCATAGGTATTATACTTATAATTTTGGGAATGTGTCTAACTCTTCCCTGTCTAGTACCCTTAGTCATAAGTTCTGCCTCCGACCTTGTGAGGCCATGGTCAAAAGAAAAGCAGTAGCACATGTAATGATGTTATGAAAATACCAGCCCCTAAACTGAGATGATGCTCTTGGGCCCTAAAAGGGCCCAAGCATCAAAGAGGGGAATGAGGCAGGGGCCCTTCTAAAACAAAGAGATAAGGGTCTTCCCAGAATAGGAAAAGAATGTGTTCGAGAGAAAGTGACGTGGCGGAGTCAATGTCTAAGTGCACATGAGTAACCCAGTTACAACCCTGTGCCATAAAATACCCAATCAAAAATGCAGGTTGTCATATAGGGGAGACAAAGAGGTTAAAATGTAATATAAGGCAGCGCCCTGCTGTGTTCAGGGCTCAGCCTGTGGATGTGAATCCACTGGGCCAGTGCTGGCACAAATAAATACTGCTTCCTGGTAAAAAAGCCTCGGTGTCTTGTCCCTCTCTGTAAAGGATTCCCACCACATGACAACTTGGCGAGACTTTGTCTCTACAATAACTAAAAAAATTAGCCAGGTGTGGTGGCACACACCTGTGGTTCCAGCTACTTGGAGGATTGAAGCAAAAGGATCACCTGAGCCCAGCAGGTCGAGGCTGCTGTGGCCGTGAGCATGCACGCCATTGCATTTCACCCGGGGCGACAGAGTGAGACTACTACTTAAAAAAAAAAAGGCTAATTTGGGGGGTTATCTAAAGACTGTTTCAAAATATGCACTTTGAAAGGAAACAAAAACAATACAAAAATCAGTAGGTAAGAAAGAGAAATGAGCCAGGCTCGGTGGCTCAGCCTGTAATCCCACGCCTTTGGGAGGCTGAGATGAGTGGATTGCCTGAGCCTGTGGGTTCGAGACCCGCCTGGGCAGCAAGACCTCATCTCTACAATAAATCAAAAAATCAGCCGGGCGTGGTAGCGCATGCCTGTAATTCCGGCTACTCGGGAAGGCTGAGGCGGAAGGATCGCCGGAGCCCAGCAGGTCGAGGCTGCGGTGGCTGGGAGCGGCCACTGCACTCCAGTCTGGGCAACAGAGTGAGACTCCAACTCAAAAAAAAAGGGAAAAAAAAAAGAGAGAAATATTAAAAAAGTGATGAGTAAAAAAAATGCACTTTGGTTTAAAGAAAAGTTTAAAATATGATTTAAAAATCTTATGTGATAAGTTTTTGTCCTAAAGTAAAATGACTGATTTTTTTTTTTAAAGTATGAGACAAAGCAAAAAAGTCCAAGAATATTGTCAATGGTCTGAGTAAATCATAAAAAGGTTAATGAAGAGGAAATGCATAAAGAAATTATGTATGTGATCAAGTTGGCTATAACTAGAAAGAAATGATGTGTTTCTAAAGATTAAACTGTGATATTAAAAAATACTAATAAAAACTAAAAATTTGGTCTGCTATATTAAAAAAGATTTTAAAAATATTGATTTGATTTTAATAAAATTTCAAGAGGTTTAGATTTTTAATTCTAAAATCTGTTTTTTTCACAGCCATCTTCTTAACTGCAAACAGTTTCTATCTCTGCCACACTTCTTTCTAAAATTCATTTAATTTTCCTGGTTTTAAGTTAGATATGCAGCCCTTTTCATCTGGAATGGTAATGTCATTTCAGAGAAGGTAGAATTTTCCTCTTAAAGTTTCTTGGATTCGTAACTCAAAGGTTCAAAGCTTGCGGCACAATATTTGCAAGTCATACATCAGAGAGGGCACAGGAGCTTATGTCTGTAATCCCAGCACTTTTGGAGCAAGAGGATCACTTGAGGCCAGGAGTTCAAGACCACCCTAGGCAACATAGTGACGCCCCACCACTACAAAAAATTTTTTTAAATTAGCCAGGCACGGTGACACACACCTATAGTACTAACTACTCAAGGGACTGAGGCAGGAGGGTCACTTGAGCCCAGGAGTTCGAGGCTACAGTAAGCTATGATCACAGCACTGCACTCCAGCCTGGATGACAGAGTGAGAACTTGTCTCTAAAAAAAATAAATAAAATAAAGTATATGCTTTTGCTTGGTTAGGATAAAAATTCTTTCCTTCAAACTTTTCATCAACTCCTGAAACATTTTTTCCTCTAGTTCTAATTGATTTTATGGCCTGACACAGAAATGTTTATCTTACAGGCCTAGAAAAACAATACTTTCCTCAAGTATAGCTTGATTCTGTACTCTTGACTTTTTTTTAATGTGTCCAATTGTTACCAGGAAATTTCCCATTCTATTACTAAGAGTCATGTGTTCTTCTGCTCAAGATACGAATTTTCTTGTTCACATTCCTCTATAATATAGTGTACACTCATAATCTTGAACACATTTGTCCTGTGCCTGACTAAATTTAAACACTCTTCATCAGGTTCAACATCCAGGTTACATAAACAACCTTCTCAGAAAGAGAAACAATTACAATACAGGAGGGTTTGTCTTTTTTGACAACTGGCCTAAAAAACAAATAACTTCTGTTTTATCGAGATAATTTCCTGCTATCTTTATTAGGTTTATGCTACTTAGGAAATATGAGCTTTAAAGGGGTTATGGTTTATATATCTTTCTGTATGGTTTTGAAATATTTTAATTAGCACTCTAGTTAAATAAATGTTTATAAAACTTTTTTTTTTTTTTTTTTGCGGGCTCGGTGGCTCAGCCTGTAATCCCGTGCCTTTGGGAGGCTGAGGTGAGTGAATTGCCTGAGCCCACAGGTTCGAGACCCGCCTGGGCAGCGAGACCTCATCTCTACAATAAAATCAAAAAATTAGCCAGGCGTGGTAGCGCATGCCTGTAATTCCGGCTACTCAGAAGGCTGAGGTCTCAAAAAAAAAAAAGAATTTTTTTTGAGTCGGAGCCTCACTCTGTTCACCCAGGCTGGATGGCAGTGGTATACTCATGGCCCCACACCCTCGACCTGCTGGGCTCAAACGATCCTTCTGCCTCAACTTTCCAAGTAGCTGGAACCAGAGACACACACCGCCACACCCGGCTAATTTTTAAAAATTTATTGTAGAGACGAGGTCCCACCAAGTTGCCCAGGCTGATCTCAAAACCTTGTGCTCATGCAGTCCTCTTACCTCGGCCTATCAAAGTGCTGGGATTACAGGCATGAGAAACCACTCATGGCCATATTATTGGTTCTTTATTTAAATGATTTGTTTTCCAGATTTAAAAAAATTCTCTTTTAAGCTATCTATAGTTTGCAACAATTTGGTAAAGTATGCTTTTGTGAACAAAAGTAGAAGCATTTGCTTCTTCTTTCTACTTGAGTCCTCCAAAACTTAGAAACTATTCATTAGTATTCTTATTTTTATGACAATATGTTTACTTGCATATGCTATTTAAGATAAAATACAATTAAAACATTGGTTATACTACCAAGGCTTTGACTAAAATATTGTATTTGAAAATCAGCTTCAAATGCCTGAATTCAAGTGTTCCCTGCCAGAGTCCAGCTCCAGCGGGTCAGGGTTTCCTGGAAGAGGGATGGCATCAGCACAGGAGAAAAAGACTTGGACACTGACTCTGCTGCAAGCAGGACAAATGCTGATTTATTATCTTTTTCAACTCCTTTTATACCCTAGATTTTGACTTGAGACAAAAACATGTTTTTCGTTTTCAAGGCAATCAGTTTCAATTTAATGAACCGGACAGGCAATGTATCTTTGTTCATCCTGTTTTGATCTTAAAACATTATCATCCTAAACATTAACTATAAATTTTATAAACTTCTAACATTTTTTTTTTGAGTTGGAGTCTCACTCTGTCACCCAGACTGGAGTGCAGTGGCCGCTCCTGGCCACCGCAGCCTCGACCTGCTGGGCTCCAGCGATCCTTGAGCCTCAGCCTTCCAAGTAGCTGGAACTACAGGCTCATGCTACCACTCCCAATTAATTTTTGATTTATTGTAGAGATGAGGTCTTGTTGCCCAGGCAGGTCTCGAACCCATGGGCTCAGGCAATCCACCTACCTCAGCCTCCCAAAGGCGTGGGATTACAGGTCGAGCCACTGAGCCCAGCCCTTCTAACATTTTTTAATGATTACCATTCCTTTTTTTTCTTTTTTTTTTTTTTTTTGAGTTGGAGTCTCACTCTGTCGCCCAGACTGGAGTTCAGTGGCTGCTCCCGGCCACCGCAGCCTCAACCTGCTGGGCTCCTGCGATCCTTCTGCCTCAGCCTTCCAAGTAGTCAGAATTACAGGCATGCGCTACCACGCCCAGGTGATTTTTTTATTTATTGTTGAGGTGAGGTCTCACTGCCCAGGTGGGTCTCGAACCTGCGGGCTCAAGCAATCCACTCACCTCAGCCTCCCAAAGATGCAGGATTACAGGCTGAGCCACCGAGCTCGGCGATTACCATTTCTTAATGTCCATACAAAACTTACTTATTTCTATAACCATTACATTATAAATCACTACCAAGTTCTAAGCACTATAATTGTCACATAGATTAGCAAGTCACACCTGTGACCTTCGCACAGCAATTTGCAACTAGCTGGGGTAAAACAACATTTTCAAGGTTTCTTAGCCTTGACTAAGTTGGCCTGACTAGTTTTCCCTAATTTCACACCTAGTGTTTACAATCTGTGTCAATTATCCCCTGTTAGGGAGACTGGACTTTAATGTTTGTAAAACAGAAGGCCTCTCAGGCTCAAGTCACCTTAGTCACAATCCCTAACCAGAATTACAAGCCTCCTTAACAAAGGGAAGTAAAGGCAAGGGTGCTCTAATATTTATGTGGTTGTTAATTTTTTAAGCATAATACACCACATGTAGAAATTAAGAAATTAAGTAAATGTAATTTTTGCATTGGCACTCTTCCTAAAAATACAAACTCTAGCTTCTCAAACTTCTCCAATTAGTCGCCAATCAGAAGAAATGAAATCTTACAAGTAATTATCTACCCACACATGATATTTAAAATCGCTATTGATGATTTCCTGGCAAGTCCAGTGAGTTCCCTGACAAACATTAAATCGAGCACCTTCTGATTTTTTTACAATTTTCCCCACTACATGTTTAATCAAGTGATTGCCTGGTTTAATACCAGGAGGCCGGGGACATGGAAACCTAGGGAGGAATTCAAATGAAGGGAAGGCAGTTTCTTCATGAAGTCCCCTCTTGCCTTTTTCAAGGGGTAGTGGAGGCGTGAGTGGAATTTGGTTTCCATTCTCAGAACTTTTCGGCTTCACTAATAACAAAAGTAGAAGAAGCAAGGGTCTCAGCTGCCCAGGTTCACTTTGTGACCTGGGGTCTTCAGCCCCCTGGACTTTGTCAGCAGGCAGGCCTCCATGGCTGGCTCCCAACAGTTCCCAACCTTATAGTTCATGAGTAAAAAATTTTTACTTCCTGACAGGCCCAGAAAGCTTAAGACTATACAAGGGGGAGCCCCCCAAAATACCAGAATTTATTTATAAAAAATTGAAAATTTATTATTACATGTTTAAACTTCAATCACCTTAAAAGTATTCTCCCTTTGATGCAATATAACTAGCAAGATGTTTTTTCCACTGCTCAAAACAAAATTGATGAGTTTTTTAACTCATCAATTTTGATGCCTTTTAGTGTTTTTTTGTTTCACCTCTTCCCATTGGCAAATCGTTTCACGTTGAGGACTCTTTTCATCCAGAGAAACAAAGTAGCTCGGGGAGAGATTGGGTGAATAGGGCGGATGGGGCACCAGGGGTCATGTTGCTTTTGGTCAAAAACTGCTGAACACTCAGCAGGGCAGGTGTGCTTGTAAATCACCCATCATATAAGGGGCAAATGCATTGAAAGAATCTCCAGCCGGGCTCGGTGGCTCAGCCTGTAATCCCGCGCCTTTGGGAGGCTGAGGTGAGTGAATTGCCTGAGCCCATGGGTTCGAGACCCGCCTGGGCAGCAAGACCTCATCTCTACAATAAATCAAAAAATCAGCCAGGCGTGGTAGCGCATGCCTGTAATTCCAGCTACTTGGAAGGCAGAGGCGGAAGGATCACCGGAGCCCAGCAGGTCGAGGCTGTGGTGGCCGGGAGCAGCCACTGCACTCCAGTCTGGGCGACAGAGTGAGACTCCAACTCAAAAAAAAAAAAAAAAAAAAAAAGAATCTCCAAAAAAAATTTACTGAAGTCAAATGCAGTCTCTTACAACAATGCTAGCTGGTACACTAATACCAATGGGTTCCTAGAACACATACCTGTGGGAGAAGCATGTATTACAAGGGGCTTGTGCTCCAAAAGATAATTCCAGGGTTTTTTGGGGGTGCCCTCATATGTAAAATCCTGCCTTGGTTTGGCTTTCCAGACTGAAGACTTTCTTTTCATCTAAAACCTCTTTTTTCTTTTTACTGTAATTCCTATATGATAAATGTAGGAAAGAAAACATAATGCTCCTGAAAGAAAAATTAAAA
Organism: Cephalopachus bancanus; assembly: GCA_027257055.1. Taxonomy (NCBI): domain Eukaryota; kingdom Metazoa; phylum Chordata; class Mammalia; order Primates; family Tarsiidae; genus Cephalopachus; species Cephalopachus bancanus. The sequence goes on along the minus strand of JAPVLO010000330.1, from coordinate 2,153,807 downwards.
TACACCTGCTATTATCCACCAGTCCTATGCATTGTTTCCAAGTTCTTGTTAACTATCTACAGACTAAACTAGATACTAAGTTCTTCCAGATTCCTCCAATTCAGCTCTCTTCCATGGAATTACTAAAAATGGAAACTTCTCTGTATCTAAAGCCCTATAGATTAAAGCTTGAAAAATGTTAAGAAACAAGCCTTGTGCCTGAGGCATGGGCTACAAAAAATAACCAAACCACCGAATACCATAACCAGAGACATTTAAACTGAAAACCAGGATGACAGGTTGATAGTTTTATGCTGTAAACAGCTTTTCCTAAGACATCAGAACAAGACTGTATGTCGTAATGAAACTCTCACACCCCTTAATACTTCCTTTTTCATTTGTCAGGATAATGGTGTAATTGAAATTTTGTAATCAATAGCTTCTGACTAACAGGGCCTGACCTAAGAGGCCCTTTATTATCCATTGGTTAAATTTAAAAAACAGGCCACATGGCTGCAACAGGGTCTACCTAATTAATTCCCTGTGGTCATTTGATGTGTTCATTTGGTTGCTTTTAAGCCTAGGTACAGGGTTCAAAACCGTTATGCAAACTGGAATTGTCATATTAATATTAATTTTGTGGTTTTTCTTTTTAAAACTTTGTATCTGTTACTTGTTAAATTTTTAAAGAGTACGATTCTTTACAGAATAATGCCAAATCAGCTTTATGAAATGAGAGCAAAAGACGATGGAAAAAACAAAACTGAAATTAATAATGGACTCTCAGTAGACTCAGCCTGAAGTATACTCCCTCCAAGCCTTCCTTGTTGAGGAAGTGTGGCTAAAATGGTTTTGACACTGACTCTTAGTCAACAGTTGTAAGAGTACCTCATTTCAAAATGCATTTTTTTTTTTTTTTGAGTTGGAGTCTCACTCTGTCACCCAGACTGGAGTGCAGTGGCTGCTCCCGGCCACCGCAGTCTCAACCTGCGGGATTCTGGCAATCCTTCCACCTCAGCCTTCCAAGTAGCTGGAACTACAGGCGCGTGCTACCATGCCCAGCTCATTTTGATTTATTGTAGAGATGAGTTGCCCAGGTGGGTCTCGAACCCGCGGGCTCAGGCAATTCACTCAACTCAGCCTCCCAAAGGCACGGGATTACAGGCTGAGCCACCGAGCCCAGCTTCAAAATGCATTTTAAACATTTTTTTTTATTCTCTCTTTTTCCCTTTCCTCCCTTTTCCCAACAAACAGTCCTTTGAATCATGTTATCTAACTATCTGCTTGCTTAGAAGTTCTGGGGGTGAATCTTGAAGCAAACTGGATGGCAGTAGAATCCCCGCCCCCACCTGGAGATTACCAAAAGGCTGCAGTTAATCTACAACTCCAATACGGCACTGGTTTGTACACCAGATAGGGTAATAACTCAAGATAGCCATTGGAACAAGTCATATTAGACCAACACCCGCTGTCATACCCACAAGCTCCCTGTACCCAGTTTCCCTTTTTAAACCCCTGCACACAGCCCAAAACTTGAAGTCATCTATTTGAGGCATGAGCCTGGTCATTTCCCCATCTGCCAGCTTTTGGAATAAAGTCACTTTCCTTCCACCATCTCTCGTCTCTTGAGTTTGCCGTTGGGTGGCGAATGGCTGAGCTTGTGCCTGGTTACACAATCCATCCCCCCAGCAGGGAGTGAGACCAGCAACTGGAACAGGTCCATCCCAACACTAAGGAATATTAAAACTTAACCACTTGGAAGGCTGAGGTGGAAGAATCGCCTGAGCCCAGCAGGTTGAGGCTGCGGTGGCCGTGAGTGTGCCGCTGCACTCCAGCCTGGGCAACAGAGTGAGACTCCGACTCAAAAAAAAATGAAGCAAAACTTAACTACAAGATGGTTGATAGCAATGTTTTCAGAAAAAAAGATCTTAATCAAAAGGGGGAAATGGGAAATTGTCAGAATTAAAATAGAGTCACTAGTGTTAAAAAAAAAAAACCTGACAAACAGCTGGGAAAGGCTATGAAGTCAGAGCCCTCACGCTTGCACGCCTGATAACAAAACTATTACAAAAGACTGCAAAAGCTACAACTTTGCACAGAAGCCATTACAACCTTACACACACACAAAAACACAAAGACATCTGCCCAACAACTGCCAGTCCAGTTGCACACTGGCATCACCCCTGTTGCTGATCTTTGTAGCCAAAGATAATTATCTCAAAACAATTATGTAATCCTCATCTTCCCCTTAAAAACCTATCTCATGATGCATGGTAGCACACATCTATAGTCTCAGCTACTCAGGAGGCTGAGGCAGGAGGATCGCTTGAGGTCAGGAAGGCAGTGCACTATGATGACACTTATGAACAGCCACTAAACTCCACCCTGGGCAATATAGTGAGACTCTTCTCTAAAAATACATTAATTAATTAACTAAAACCTTTGTCTTTCTTTACCTTTCTGAATACTCATATAGTTTACATGGCACACATGTTTCCATCACAATGCCCTCCTCTCAAATATCTATTTTTTAAAAGATGTGGTCTCACTCATTATGTTGCCCAGGTTGAGGTGCACTGGCTAACCACTGGTGCAATTATAGACACTACAGCCTTGAATTACTAGGCTCAAGCAATCCTTAAGCCTCCGTCTCCTGAGCCACTGGGAATATAGGCGTGTGCCACCATGCTCAGCCTCAAGTAAATATTTTTTCTCTTAAAGACCCTCTCTCTGTTTGTTATTTAATTTGGCATCAGCTTGAGTAAAAAAAAAAAATTGTAGGATTCTGTGGGTTTTCTTTTTTTTTTCTTTTTTTTTTTTTTGAGTTGGAGTCTCACTCTGTTGCCCTGACTGGAGTGCCGTGGCACGCTCCCGGCCACCGCAGCCTCGACCTGCTGGGCTCCGGCGATCCTTCCGCCTCAGCCTTCCAAGTAGCTGGAACTACAGGCGCGCCCTACCACGCCCTAACATTTTTATTTTTATTGGAGAGATGAGGTCTAGCCAAGTTGCCCAGGCAGGTCTAGAACCCGCGGGCTCAGGCAATTCACTCACCTCGGCCTCCCAAAGCGTGGGATTGCAGGCTGAGCCACCAAGCCCAGCTGGGTTTTCTTTTTCTTTTTTCTTTTTTCTTTTTTTTTTTTTGAGAAAGCAAGATTTATTGAGAGGACAGAAAAGCTCTCACAGTGGATGGGACCGAAGGGGTTGCCCTCCGTGGGTTTCCTATATACAGGGTCATATAATCTGTAAATAGAGATAGTTTTAATTCTTTTCCAAATTGGATCCCTCTATTTTTTTCTTGTCTAATTTGCCTGACTAGGACTTCCAGTATTATGTTGAATAGTAGTGGTAAAAATGAGCATCTTTGTCTTGTTCTTGATCTTGAGGGAAGAGCGTTCAGTCTTTCACCATTGAGCTGTGATAGTTGTGGGCTTTTCTTTCTTTCTTTTTATTTTTTTTTTTGAGCTGGAGTCTCACTCTGTCGCCCAGACTAGAGTGCAGTGGCCGCTCCCGGCCACCCCAGCCTCAACCTGCTGGGCTCCGGCGATCCTTCTGCCTCAGCCTTCCAAATAGCTGGAACAACAGGCACACGCTACCACACCCAGCTAATTTTTGATTTATTGTAGAGATGAGGTATCGCCAAGTTGCCCAGGTGGGTCTCGAACCTGCGGGCTCAGGCAATCCACTCACCTCAGCCGCCCAAAGCGCTGGGATTACAGGCTGAGCCACCGAGCCTGGCTTCTATTCCTTTTTATTTCTGTAAGGTAGATAGTAAGATTCCCCACTTATATAGTTGATTTTAGTTATTTTTACATCTCTCTTTTTGTTTTAGTTAGTATAGCTAAAGGTTTGCTAACTTTATTAATCTTTTCAAAGAACTAACTTTTTTTTGTTGATTGTCTCTGTGCTGGTTTTTATTATTTATTTCCTTCTGCTAGTTTTGGGCTTGGTTTGCTCTTCTTTTTCTAGTCCCTTAAGGTGTAGAGCTGGGTTATTGGTTTGATATCTTTCTCTCTTTTTTTTTTTATTGTAGGCTTTTACAGCTATAAATTTCTGTCTGAGACCTGCTCTTGAAAGTTTTGGTATGCTATATAGCTTTTTCATTAATTTCTAAGTATTTTTAAATTTCCCTTATTATTTCTTCTTTGACCCACTGGTTGCTTAAGAATATGTTTTTTAATTTCCACATATTTATAAATTTTCCTTCTGTTATTGGCTCTAGCTTCATTCATTTTTTTTTTTTTTGAGTTGGAGTCTCACTCTGTCGCCCAGACTGGAGTGCTGTGGCCACTCCCGGCCACCGCAGCCTCCACCTGCTGGGCTCCGGCGATCCTTCCGCCTCAGCCTTCCAAGTGGCCGGAATTACAGGGGTGCCTACCACGCCCGGCTGATTTTTGATTTATTGATTTATTGTAGAGATGAGTTCTCGCTGCCCAGGCGGGTCTCAAAGCCGCGGGCTCAGGCAATCCATTTACCTCAGCCTCCCAAAGGTGCGGGATTACAGGCTGAGCCATCGAGCCCGGTTAGCTTCATTCTTTTATGGTCAAAAAGATACTTTGTATGATTTTGAGCTCTTTAACTTTATTGAGAAAGATATATTTTTATTTTCCTTGAGAAAATGTCCTCTTTGATTCATGAATTATTTAGAAGTATATTATATAAAATGTGGTTTGAGGCGAGTGGATTGCCTGAGCCCGCGGATTTGAGACCCGCCTGGGCAACTTGGTGAGAACTCATCTCATAAATCAAAAAATTAGCCGGGCGTGGTAGTGTGCACCTGTAGTTCCAGCTACTTGGAAGGCTGAGGCGGAAGGATCGCCAGAGCCCAGCAGGTGGAGGCTGCAGTGGCCGGGAGCAGCCACTGCACTCCAGTCTGGGCGACAGAGTGAGACTCCAACTCAAAAAAAAAATGTGTTTGAAAACATTTTATCCCAGTGTATAGTTTGCCTTTTCATCCTCTTAACAGGATCTTTTTAGAGCAAGTTTATTTATTTATTCATTTTTGAGTCAGAATCTCACTCTGTTGCCCAGGCTGGAGTGCAGTGGCATGATCATGGCTCACCACAGCTTCAAACTCCTGGGCTCAAGTGATCCTTCTGCTTCAGCCTCCCAAGTAGCTGGTACTACAGGCACATACCACCATGCCCAGCTAATTTTTTTTTATAGAAACAGGGTCTTGCTATGTTTGCTAGGCTGATCTTGAACTCCTGAGCTCAAGAAATCTTCCTGCCTTGGCCCCCCCCCAAATACTGAGATTACAGGTGTGAGCCACCACACCTGGCCAACAGAACAAGTTTTAAGTTTTGATCAAGTCTGATTCATCACATTTTTCATTTTAAGGATAATGCTTTTGATTTCATATTTAAGAATTCTTCAGCTAGCCTTAGGTCCTGAAGATTTTCTCCTTAAAGTTTCTTTTTTAAAGATGTGGTGTACAATTCAAGGTTAGGTATATAAATGTTTACTATGCAGGTTCCCTTGTTGATGAGCTGTGCCCCCCTCCTTCCCCAGGCACATTACCACTACTGCCAACCCCGCTTCCCCTCCCCTCCTGGCCATTTCTCACTACTGCCAATCATTTTCTTATAGTACTACGATAATTGTTCAAAATCCACTTATAAGTGAGAACATGTGAAAGATCTCTTGATAGTGTCTTTGGCTTTGCAGAAGCTCATCAGTTTGATGAAGTCCCACTTGTCTATCTTATCTCTTATGGCATTAAAAGGTTTTTTAAAAAATATTATTTTTTTCAAATGTCAATTCCAAGATAAACCCAAAGAAAGTGGGAATTATTCTGGATATTGTACATTTCTTAGCCATTCTTATTAAATAGACTCATTTAGAGTAGAACCTATTTAGTAAATGGTGCTGGGAAAATTGGCTGATCACATGCAGAAGATTGAAACAGGACCCCTAGCTATCACCATACACAAAAATTAACTCTAAATGGATCAAAGATCTAAACGTAAAACCTCAAACTATAAGAATCTTAGAAAACGCAGGAGACACCCTTATGGAAATTGGAACTGGCAACCAATTCCTATTCAGAACCCTAAAGGCCGATACCTTAAGAAATAAGATAGCCGGGCTCGGTGGCTCAGCCTGTAATCCTGCGCTTTTGGGAGGCTGAGGTGAGTGGATTGCCTGAGCCCGCGGGTTTGAGACCCGCCTGGGCAGCGAGACCTCATCTCTACAATAAATCAAAAAATCAGCCGGGCATGGTAGCACATGCCTGTAATTCCAGCTACTTGAAAGGCTGAGGCAGAAGGATCACCGGAGCCCAGCAGGTCGAGGCTGTGGTGGCCGGGAGCGGCCACGGCACTCGTGTCTGGGTGACAGAGTGAGACTCCAACTCAAAAAACAAAACAAAAAAAAAAAAAAGAAATAAGATAGACAAGTGGGACCTCATCAAACTAATGAGCTTCTGCAAAGCAAAAGAAACCATCAAGAGAACAGGGAGACAGCCCACAGAATGGGAAAAAATATTTGCCAACTGTGTATCTGACAAAGGCCTAACATCTAGGATCTACAAGAAACTCAAACGTGCCAAAAGGAAAAAAACAAACAGTCCCATTCAAAAGTAGGCAAAACACATGAATAGACACTTCTCTAAAGAAGATATATGGGCAGCTAACAGACACATGAAAAAGTGCCCGGTCTCACTCATCATCAGAGAAATGCAAATCAAAACCACATTCAGATACCACCTAACCCCAGTAAGAATGGCCATCATTAATAAAACAAACAATAGATGCTGGCGAGGATGCAGAGAAAAAGGAATGCTTCTATGCTGCTGGTGGGAATGCAAACTAGTGCAACCTCTTTGGAAAGCAGTGTGGTGGTATCTGAAAGAACTAGAAATTGACCTTCCATATGACCCAGCAATTCCCCTATTGGGAATATACCCAGAGAAACTCAAATCATTCTACCAAAAAGATATCTACACACGTATGTTTCTTGCAGTTCTATTCACAATAGCAAAAACATGGAACCAACAATGTTGTCCACTGAAGCTGTACTGGATTTTTAAAATGTGGTATATATACACAATGGAATATTATGCAGCCATAAAGAAGGACAAACATATGGACTTTGCAGCAACTTGGATGGATTTAGAGTCGATCATACTCAGTGATCTATCACAGAAACAAAGAACAGAGTACCATATGTTCTCACTCATAAGCATTACTTGAACAACTATAATACTATAAGAAAGTGATTGGCAGTAATGGGAAACTGTCAGGGGAGGAGGGGTGGGATTGGCAGTTGAGGGAAACTGCTAGGGGAGGGAGGGGCACACCTCATCAACAAGGGTACCTGCATAATCAACGTTTGTATACCTAACCCTGAATTGTACCCCACATCTTTATAATTACAAAAAAGAAAATCTGGGTCCAAAAAATAATTTTAAAAAATAGACTCATTTAACTCTTTTTCAAAAATTTTATTTTTTCAATGGAAGAGTCCTTTAATTCTGTTCTTTTCTCTACACGTTCTTCTTAATATTGTATACATTTTACATTTAAATCTATAATCCATTTGGACAATTTTTGTGGAGTTTTTTTTTTTTGTTTATTTAGAATCATGGGGTACTTGTGAGGATTTGTTACACAAGTAAATTGCATGAAGTTGAGGTTTGGGTTTCTGATGAGCCATCCCCCATCCCCAGCAGTGGGCATGGTACCCAATTAGTGGTTTTGTACCCTTATCCCCCCTTCCTTCCTCCCTCCTTTTGTAGTGCCCAGTATCTGTTGTTTTCATCTTCAGGCCTATGTATGTCCAATATTTAGTGCCCACTTATAAGTGAGAACATGCAGGGTTCAGTTTTCTGTTTCTGTGATAGTTCACTTAGAATGTGGTCTCTAGCAGCATCCATGTTGCTGCAAAGTACGTGGCTTTGTTCTTTTATGGCTGCATAGTATTCCATAGTATGTATATATATATATATAACGTTTTCTTTATTTAGTCCACCTTCAATGGGCATCTGGCTTGGTTCTGTCCTCTCAGAGGAAAATAGTCTGATGACTAAATAACATTACTTCCACTTTCTAGCTGAGGATGTAAATAACTTTACTATAACATGACTCACACCATAACAGAAAGATCTGCAATGGTTTGAGGGCAGAGGGTGTTTCGTTTTTTTCCCCACTTAGGTGTGTCTCTTCCCTCTCCCCTGCCCATGGTTCCCCACTCCCTCAATATTATCCAGCACAGGGAAGCAGACACAAGAACCTCCTCTTTGGTTTCCATAGTATTTTGCTCCATGTTTTTGCTATTGTGAACAGTGTTGCAATAAACATACAGTGCAGGTGTCTTTCTGGTAGAGTGATTTGTGTTCCTTTGGGTATATTTCCAAAAGTGGAATCATTTAGAAACTGATGTCTAAAATAGAAATCCAAATAAAAAGCATAATTCCAGATGGTCTCAGTGGCTCAGGCTGTAATCCCAGCACTTTGGGAGGCCGAGGTGAGTGGATTGCCTGAGCCCACGGTTCGAAACCAGCCCCAGCAACTTGGCGAGACCTCATCTCTACAATAAATAAAAAATTAGCCGGGCATGGCGGCCCATGCCTGTAGTTCCGGCTACATGGAAGGCTGAGGCAGAAGGATCGCTGGAGCCCAGCAGGTTGACGCTGGGGTGGCCGTGAGCATGCCACTGCACTCAAACCTGGGCAATGGAGTGAGATTCCATCTCAAATAAAAAAAAAAAAAAAAAAACAATCCCATTCACAATAGCCACCAAAAAAAGAAAAACCTTGGCATCTTCCTAACCAGAGAAGTAAAAGACCTTTACAAAACACTGCCCAAAGAAATCAAAGATGACACAAACAAATGGAAAAATATTCCATGCTCATGAACCGGAAGAATCAACATTGTTAAGATGTCCATCCTAGCCGGGCTCGGTGGCTCAGCCTGTAATCCCGTGCCTTTGGGAGGCTGAGGTGAGTGGATTGCCTGAGCCCGTGGGTTCGAGACCCGCCTGGGCAGCGAGACCTCATCTCTACAATAAATCAAAAAATCAGCTGGGCATGGTAGCGTATTCCTGTAATTCCGACTACTTGGAAGGCTGAGGCGGAAGGATCGCCAGAGCCCAGCAGGCAGAGGCTGCGGTGGCCGGAAGCGGCCACTGCACTCCAATCTGGGCAACCGAGTGAGACTCCAACTCAAAAAAAAAAAAAAAATGTCCATCCTAACCAAGGCAATCTACAGATTTAATGCAGTACCCATTAAATTACCAGCAGCATTCTTCTCAGGCCTGGAAATGACAATACAGAAATTCATATAGAAACATAAATAACCACGAATAGCCAAAACAATCCTCAGAAAAAAAAAACAAAAAAACCAAAAACTCCGGAAGTATCATACTCCCAGACTTTAAACTTTATAAAGCTACAATAATCAAAACAGTCTGGTATTGGTACAAGAACAGGCTTATAGACCAATGGAACAGGATAGAGATTCCAGAAGCAAAACCTCAATTTCTCAACCAACTCATCTTCAACAAAACCTCCATCACCAACCACTGGGGAGAGGTGAACCTATTCAGTAAATGGTGCTGGGAAAACTGGCTGACCACATGCAGAAGATTAAAACAAGACCCCTACCTATCACCACACACAAAAATCAACCCTAAATGTAAAACCTCAAACTATAAGAACCTTAGAAAACACAGGAGACCCCCTTATGGATATTGGAACTGGCAACCAATTCCTGATAAAAAACCCCAAGAGCCCATGCCATAAGAGATAAGATAGACGTCATCAAACTGAGCTTCTGCAAAGCCAAAGAAACTGTCAAGAGAGCAGGGAGATAGCCCACAGACTGGGAAAAAATATTTGCCAACTGTATGTCTGACAAAGGCCTAACATCTAGGATCTACAAAGAACTCAAATGTGCCGAAAAGAAAAAAACAAACAGCCCCATTACAAAGTGGGCAAAATATATGAATAGACAGTTCTCAAAAGAAGACATACAAGCAGTCAACAGATACATGAAAAGATGCTCAGCCTCACTAGTCATCAAAGAAATGCAAATTAAAACTACGCTGAGCCACCTAACTCCAGTTAGGATGACCATCATCAATAACTCAAAAAACAACAGATGCTGGAGAGGATGCAGGGAAAAGGGAACACTTTTACATTGTTGGTGGGAGTGTAAACGAATACAACCTCTGTGGAAAACAGTTTGGCGATTCCTAAAAGATCTAAAAATCAACCTTCCATACTACCCTGTACCTTTGGGAATATACCCGGAGGAACTCAAATCACTCTATGAAAAAGATATCTGCACACGTATGTTTATTGCAGCACTGTTCATAATAGCAAAAATATGGAACCAACCATGCTGCCCATCACAAGAGAACTTGATTAAAAAAATATATGGTACATATACATGATGGAATATTATGCAGCCATAAAAAGGACAAAATTATGGACTGCGCAGCAACTTGGATTGACTTAGAGTCTATAATAGAGAACTGAGTATCACACTCATAAGCAGACCTTGAACAATTTTATAAGAAAATACTATAAGAAAAGAATTGGCAGTAGTGGGAAACTGCCTGGGGGGGGACGGGATTGGCAGTCGTGGGAATCTGCCACGGGAGGGGGGCACACCTCATCAACAAGTGTACCTGCATAATGAACATTTGTATACTTAACCCTGAACTGTACCCCACATCTTTAAAATAAAAAAAGAAAAAGAAATAATTTTTTAAGGTAGAAAAAAAAGAAACTGATGTTTAATTTCTACCAACCTTATTTCCATGTTGCTTAAGAGCCTGTGGAAGAACAGCTTAAGACCACTCAGTGGTTGTCCCTACCCATTCAGTGGCCTGAACAGTGGCAGCTGCAGACCAGTCTTCGGTGGCAGGCTGAGCACTCCAGTCTTCAGTAGGAAACTGCTGAATTGGCACAGAGGGCACCTGCAGTGAACTTAGAAGCTGCCGCAGTCCGTTCACCCTGAAATTCTTCCTTGGTCACAGCTTTTTCAGCAGCAGCCTCTCTTCCTTTTCAATCTCTTCGGGAATCTCTGTAGAAGTAGAGATCAGGCATAACCTCCCATGGGTGTTCACGGGAGATGGTGCCACACATGCGCAAAACTTCCGAGTCAGCGTCCACCACATCAGACCCACTAAGCGAGCTCCCTTGTTGTTGCATGGGATGGCAATGTCCACATAGCGCAGAGGAGAGTCTGTGTTACACAGAGTAATGGTGGGCAGGTTAACATAAGATGCCTCTGTGAGAGGCTGGTGGTTAGCCCTGGGATCAGTAACCACCAGCAGACAGGACTCCCAGAAGGCTGCCTGGATCTGGTTGGTGAAGGTTCCAGGAGTGGAACGGCCAGCAATAGGAGTGGCTCCAGTGGCAACAGCAAACTTCAGCACAACCCGCTGGTCAGTATTCCTGGAACATATGACACTGACATCAGCAGGGTTTTAAATGGCAGCAATGGCCCGAGCTGCAATCAAAAGCTTCTCTTGGGCCCTTTCAGATTTACAATGTAAATGCCATCACTCTTCCTTTTACAGATGTACTGTTCCATTTGGAAGTCAAAGTTGGTGCCACCTAAGTGGGTTCCTGCTGCAAGGAATTTAAGGATATCCTCCTTCTTCATTTCATTCGGACATCAGGAGCTCCAGACATTGTGAAAGTTTCCCTTTAAGTTATAATGGGAATTCAGAACCATGCTGTATGGATCCCTTTCTGGGTAGTGCGGAAAAAGCCATTTAGGCAATTTTGTGTAAGATATGAGGTCTAGGTCAAGTTCATTTTTTGCCCAGTTACTCCACCACCATTTCTGACAAGGGATTAATATCTAAAATAGATAAACTCTCAGAACTCAATAGTTAAAAAAATTTTAATTAAAAATGGGCAAAAGATACAGACAGACATTTGACCAAAGAGGCTATATAGATGGCAAACAGGCATAGGAAAAGATGTTCAACATCATTAGGCACTAAGAAACGCCCATTAAAACCATGATGAGAGCCCAGATCAATGGCTAGCGCCTGTAATCCTAGCTACTCAGGAGGCTGAGGTGAGAGGATCATTCGAGGCCAGGAACTTGAGGCCTAAAAAATGTTTTTTAAATTAGCTGGACATGGTAGCGCATGCCTGTAATCCCAGTGATTCAGGAGGCTGAGGCAGGAGGATTGCTTGAGCACAAGAGTTCAAGACTACAGTGAGTTTGCACCACTGCACTCTAGCCTGAGAGACAAAGTGAGACCTCATCTCGCAAAAACAAAAATAAAACCATGATATCACTACACATCCATTAGAAAAGCTAAAAGTTATAAATTGGGATAAAACAAAATGCTGGTGAGGATGCAGAGAAACTAGATGTTTTGTACAATGATGATGGTATAGCTTTAAAAAACAAACACTCTCCAAAGGTTGATTTCATTTATATTAGATCAGTGTACCCATCCTGTCACTGCTATGAGTATTGAAAGTTACAAGTTTCCACAGTTGCCCCCTTGTCTAGAGCATTGCCCTGGCAGAATGGAAGCTGCTTCTTTTTCCAGAGTTTCATGTTTCCAGAGCTCTCCATGAATCTGGCTGTAGCTGGTCTCCACTGAGACCACATCCTGGGTTAGTCCCCTCTGCCATATCCTATCCTCTGTCCTGAGAACCTTCCTTCAATAAATCACGCCGGGCTCGGTGGCTCAGCCTGTAATCCCGCGCCTTGGGAAGCTGAGGTAAGTGGATTGCCCGAGCCCGCGGGTTCAAGACCCGCCTGGGCAACTTGGCGAGACCTCATCTCTACAAGAAATTAAAAATCAGCCGGGCGTGCTAGCGTGCACCTGTAGTTCCAGCTACTTGGAAGGCTGAGGCGGAAGGATCGCCGGAGCCCAGCAGGTCGAGGCAGCGGTGGCCGGGAGCGGCCACTGCACTCCAGTCTGGGCAACAGAGTGAGACTCCAACTCAAAAAAATAAAAATAAATAAATAAATCACATTTACCTGAACTCTTTCTCTTCTCTCTCTCTCTCTCTCTCTTTTTTTTTTTTTTTTTTTTGAGTAGGAGTCTCACTCACTCTGTCACCCAGGCTGGAGTGCAGTGGCACACTCATGGCCACTCCAGCCTTGACCTGCCGGGCTAAGGTGGTCCTTCTGCCTCAGCCTTCCAAGTAGCTAGAACGCAGGTGCATACCACCACGCCCAGCTAATTTTTTATTAATTATAGAGACGCGATCTCGTCAAGCTGCCCAGGCTGGTCTTGAACCCTAGGCTCAGGCAACCCTCTTGCCTTTGCCTCCCAAAGTGCTGGGATTGCAGGCATGAGCCACCATACCTGGCCTCTGCCTGAATCTCTTGACAAGTAAGACAAGAAGAAAATGGATAGTGCAGGAGATGAAGAACCATAGCAGGGGCAAACAAATAAATAAAGACCCCAGACATCCCCCACGTCTTCCCAACCCCAAAAGTCTTTTCCTACGACTTAATTCTGTCCTTTCAGAGGAAAATAGTCTGATGAGTAAATGAATGACCTCCCTTAGACTTTCTAGCTGGAGATGCAAATAACTTTTTTTATTTTTTGAGTTGGAGTCTCACTCTGTCGCCCAGACTGGAGTGCAGGGGCCGCTCCCGGCCACTGCCGCCTCGACCTGCTGGGCTCCGGCGATCCTTCCGCCTCAGCCTTCCAAGTAGCTGTAACTACAGGCGTGCGCTACCACACCCGGCTAATTTTTGATTTCTTGTAGCGATGAGGTCTCACCAAGTTCCCCAGGCGGGTCTCGAACCCGCGGGCTCAGGCAATCCACTCACCTCAGCCTCCCAAAGGCGCGGGATTACAGGCTGAGCCACCGAGCCCGACCGCAAATACATGACTCACACCAAACAGAAAATTTTGCAATAGCCTTAGGGAAGTTAAGTGACTTTTTCCCCCAAGTAGGTGTGTCTCTTCCCTCTCCGCCCTCCTCCGCCTCTTCTCCCTGGCCCCTCCTCCCTCCTCACCCCCAACATTATCCAGCACAGAGAAGCAGACACAAGAACCTCCTTTCCAGCTTCCACAGCTTTTTGATCAACCTTCAGTCTTTCCCATACTGTGTCCTGCTGACAGTAGTTTCCTGGGGCATTACTCTTTTCTCAATCCCTAAGCAGAAGACCTAGCACCAGCTGCCACAAGTGAGTACTTAAATAGTTACTGAGCGAATTTTGGGAAGGTTGGGGAAAGCTGAAAGGGGCAGGAGGGGCATGCCAGGAGGAAAGAAAGCGGCCTTGGCTCTGAGCTGCCTATAACGGGGTTCTGGGACTTTGACGGTTGGCAGCAGGAGCCCTAAAGAAAGCCTAGAGGGGAAGTGTACCAGACCTGGGGTGGTGGCCTCCGGAGAGCTCAGAACAGAAACAACCGTCTAACAGGGAGGGTCGATGCTCAGGTGCAGCTGTGGTGGCCGGGGTTTCACTTCGGAAGGAAACGGGACCGCCCTGTCGCTGCCAACCACGTGTGGAGTCCGGCACGGCCAGCGGGAACGCAGAGTTGGGGACACCCGAGGGACGGAGGCGCAGGGGACCTTCTCGGGGCTCTGGCGTTCGCAGACTTACCCCCTGGGCAGAGGGCAGTCGGAGAGAGGCAGGAGGAGAGGTCATTCTGGGACTGTGAACGGGACAGATTGGAAGCCCATCCCGGGGCAGTGGATCGGGGGAGGGGAGGTCGGGAGGGAGGGTCGAGGGTGAGCCTGGGGCAGTCAGGGGGCGCGCGCGGTCCGGGCGCACAGCGGGGCGGAGAAGCTGTGGCCCGGTTCCTGGGAGGCGATAGGAGACCCGGAGGTCGGGGGTTAGGGGTGGAGACTACAGTCTGATTTCCTGGAAGTCAGGACCGATTTAGTTTCATTTCTTCCGAGCTGTCTGGTCGGGTCTCTGACTAACTCCTGCCACAGCCAGACTCCCGAGAGCGGTGGGGACAGTGGAGGGCCAAGGGCCTCAGAACCGGCTCAGAGCTGTCCAAGCGGCCCCACACAGACCCACCCCAGGTGGTCAACGGCGAACTGTCCAAAGTAGATGATTCCGGTTCTGAAGCATGCATTATCTCTCCGTAGAAAGGGGCCCATTTAGGCAAAGTACCCTGATGTAATGTGTCTGTCTTAGGAAAAAAAGGGTGCTTGATAACTTTTTTGGGGAGGAGAGACCAGGAGGAAGTGGATGTATTTTGTCTTGAACCCCTGGCCTTAAGCCATCCTCCCCCCTCGGCCTGGGAAAGTGCTAGGATTAGGGGAGTCAGGAACCTCCTCAGCACATATTTCCCTCCCCTCAAATTAGCTCATGGGCTCAGTTGTGAACCAATCACTGTGGCAGGCCATTAGGAATTTTCTGATTGTTAAATCAAGACTCCTCAATCTCTAAACTATTATTTGGGGTTGGATAATTCTTTGTTATGGGGACTGTCCTACACATTAGAGCGCTCCAGCCTCTGTGTGCTAGTTGCAAGTAACACCCATCCTCAAGCTATGGCAACCAGAATTGTCTCCAGACATTGCCAAATCACCCCTGATTGAGAACCACTGGCTTAGACTCATCAACTCTCACCTGTGGAACCAGGGATGGCATTCGTTCCTCACAAACACACTGCTGAATGGGGAAGGAGCAGATGGCCGTGGAAAGTCTGGGCCATAGAAAGTACAGAAATGAGGGGCTCTGTGGCTCAGCCTGTAATCCCACGCCTTTGGGAGGCTGAGGTGAGTGGATTGCCTGAGCCCGTGGGTTCGAGACCTGCCTGGGCAGCGAGACCTCATCTCTACAATAAATCAAAAAATCAGCCAGGCGTGGTAGCACATGCCTGTAGTTCCAGCTACTTGGAAGGCTGAGGCGGAAGGATCGCCGGAGCCCAGCAGGTCAAGGCTGCGGTGGCCGGGAGCGGCCACTGCACTCCAGTCTGGGCGACCAAGTGAGACTCCAACTCAAAAAAAATAAAAATAAAAAATAAAAAAAAGAAAGTATAGAAATGGCTGCTTTGTAAGCAACACAGATGTCCACTACAGTTCCTCTAGATCTGAACAATCTCTGAATCTTTCCATGCAAAATGCCCCTGAGAGGAATAGCACTTGTAAAATGAAGTCTTTATGATGTATTAGACTGGGGGAGGGGATAGAATAAATTTATAGCTGTCTACAAACACAACAGAGAGGGCTGGGAGTGAGGACAAGGCAAGCAGGGATGCTCAAGCATTGGGAAAAGAGAAAGAAAGAGAAATTTGAGATAGGCAGTAGCCAACTTCTGTTGCAATCCTGAATATGTTTGGACAACTATGGTCAAGACTATGAAGCAGGGCTTCATGGGCTCTATCTAGTTGGCAGATGTGTTTTATTTGGTCCTGACAGGGTTAAACTGCACAGGTTTTGCTTTGGTTGCAAGATTAAAAATCAAGAGATTTGGGTCGGGCATGATGGCTCATACCTGTAATCCCAAGACTTTGGGAGGTTGAAGTGGGAGGATTGCTTGAGCCCAGAGTTCAAGCCTAGGCAACAAAGCAAGACCTGCCCACACAAAAATATCAAAAAATTATCCAGATGTGGTGGCATGTTCCTGTAGTTGCAGCTACTTGGGAGGCAGAGGTGGGAAGATTGCTTGAGCCCAGGAGTTTGAGGTGGCAGTGAGCCATGATAGTGCCACTGTACTCCAGCCTGAGTGACAGAATGAGACCCTGTCTCAAAAAATAATAAAATAAGGGCATGGTGGCTCATGCCTATAATTCCAGCACTTTGGGAAATGGGAGCAAGAGGATTGCCTGAGCTCAGGAGTTTGAGACTAGCCTGAGCAACATGGCAAGACCTCACCTTGACAACTCAAAAAATTAGGCAGGCGTGGTAGTGCATGCCGGTGGTTCCAGCTACTTGAAAAGCTAAGGTGGGTGACAGAGTGAGACTCCAAGTCAAAAAAAAAAAGGCTGAGGCGGAAGGATCACCTGAGCCCCGCAAGTCGAGGCTGTGGCCATGAGCATGCCACTGCATTCCAGCCTGGGTAACAGAGTGAGACTCCAACTAAAATAATAATAATAATAAGCCGGGCTCGGTGGCTCAGCCTGTAATCCCGCGCCTTTGGGAGGCTGAGGTGAGTGATTGCCTGAGCCCGTGGGTTCGAGACCCGCCTGGGCAACTTGGCGAGACCTTGTCTCTACAATAAATTAAAAAATTAGCCGGGCGTGGTAGCGCGTGCCTGTAGTTCCAGCTACTCGGAAGGCTGAGGCGGAAGGATCGCCGGAGCCCAGCAGGTCGAGGCTGTGGTGGCCGGGAGCGGCCACTGCACTCCAGTCTGGGCGACAGAGTGAGACTCCGACTCAAAAAAAAAAAAAAAAAATAATAAAATAATAATGAGAAGAAGAAGAAGAAATAAAATACTATTTGGCATAAAAATCCAAATTTTCGGCTGCTCTTGTAAAACTAAGATCTTCCACTACTGGGCATGTGATCCTTACAGAGCATCAGATTGTTTGCTGGATAGCCCCTGCCTTCTTTAGAAAGATCACAGGCCGGGCTTGGTGGCTTAGCCTGTAATCCCAGCGCTTTGGGAGGCCTAGGCGAGTGGATTGCCTGAGCCTGTGGGTTCGAGACCCGCCCAGGCAACTTGCCAAGAGCTTGTCTCTACAATAAATCAAAAATTAGCCGGGCGTGGTAGTGCACGCCTGTGGTTCTGACTACTTGGAAGGCTGAGGCAAAAGAATTGCCGGAGACCAGCAGGTCAAGGCTGTGGTGGCCAGGAGCGTGCCACTGCACTCCAGTCTGGGCGACAGAGTGAGACTCCATCTCACACACACACACAAAAAACATGAACTTTCCAACCCACCAACCTCTCTCTGATTTTCCTAATGATGACACCAAGAGTCAGTGCCCTTTCTCATTGCAGGTATGCAGCTTTTTTCCTATAGGACTGTAGGAAGAAAGTAAACAATTTTTTGTACTGTTGCCTTTATCAAAACTGGTAATATGAAATATAGACTAGGCCAGGCTCAGTGGCTCAACCTGTAAACAGCACTTTGGGAGGCCGAGCCGAGTGAATTGCCTGAGCCCACAGGTTTGAGACCAGCCGGACAACTTGACTTGACCTCATCTCTACAATAAATCAAAAATTAGCCGGGCATGGTAGCACGCACCTGTAGTTCCAGTTACTTGGAAGCCTGAGGCAGGAGGATCACTGGAGCCCAGCAAGTCGACACTGGGGTGGCTGTGAGTATGCCACTGCACTTCAGCCTGGGCAGTGGAGTGAGACTCCAACTCAATAAAGACTATTCGTAGCCCAGATCATTTTACTCATTTGAGTTACCTTCCTGGTCCCTGAAACCTCTATACTTTTAGCAGGATATATTTGTTAGAATAGGCTAAAGTAATGTTTAAAAAAAATAGACCTCTATATAATGGCTCACATGCAATAGAAGTGTATTCCTTGATCTCTTAGCAGTCCATGGCAGGTGTTCCAGGTCTGCGGGCAGCTATCTCCGAAGTGATGATCTGGGGACTCAAGTCCCTTCTTAGGGCTCCACCCACTCTAGGGCCACTTCATCCTGTGCATCCAGCTGGCAAAAGGAGAAAGAGTGTGTAGACAGGGGAAAGTCACCTCAGCTGGAAGTAGCACAGGGCACACCCACTCATACCACATTGGTGAGAACTAGTCACATGGCCACATCAAGCTGCAAGGAAGGCTGGGAGATGTAGTACCTGCTGGGCCAGCACGTCTCAGCTCCAACACGGTTATTATGGAAGGGCAGAACAGATTTTGGTAGACAGTAAGCCATCTCTATCTTACATAAAAATGGTCGGGAAGACCTCTTCAGCATTTAAATCACAGACCCCTTCGATTCTTCCTCAGCTGAGTAGTAAATACGCAGGAGATTCTGAAACTTCACCAAATGTCATTCATTTCTTCCAGGTATGGATAAGTTGACAAATATCATCTCCTTAGCCCAGCTCATCTGCAACCAGTGTGAAGAGATGAAATACTGTAAGAGACAGTGCCAGCGTCTAAAGGACCGTGTCCAGGGCCTGGTCCAGCCTCTTAAGGAGCTTCAGGAAAAAAAAAACAGTGAAGTGTCCTCTGAGAAGCTAACCACCACCTTGAACCGTTTTGAGGATGCCCTCGAGAGGGCTAAGAAGAAGATAGAAGAGTACGGCAATAAATCTAACATCTTGAAGTTTCTAACAGCAGGCCATGACAAAATACTCTTCAGGGATGTGAATGAGCAGCTGGATGATGTCCGGGGGGAGCTCTTGCTGCTACTTATGGTTTGTCAACCAAAGCCTGGAGACTCCTGGCAAAAGGAAGATCAGGAGGATGCAGCAGAAGACAAGCGAACCTTCCAAAGGCTGAGAAGGGGTAAGCTGGTTTTTTGGACAGTGTGGGGCTACAGTTGGGGACATATTGTAGTCTCACTTTTTTTTAGTCTCACTTTAATTTACTAAAGGAGCAGGAAGAATGATGTTTGAGCAGCTGTATATACTTGTGGCCCACAGCTCTTGACTGTGGTGGGGGCTGGTGAAATTGAGTAAGCCAACATGGGGAGGGGAAATGACGCTGTTGTGTCTCTTTTCCCTCTCCATTCTCTCTTTGATGTGATGCCTGGAATTCCAGAAGCTCACTCCTTCCAGGCCTAGTTTCTCCAGGACCCTCAGTTTAGATATAAATTGTCCAGGAGGAAGAATTAACTGATTAACTAAACAAACGAATTGAGTATAGTGTACCTGGCACTGTTCTAAGTCTTAGGGATACGATGCGGAACAAAATAGACAAGATCTCTGTCCTCATGGAATGTAAAGTCTCCTAATAGACAGCTAAGTAAATTGTTTTATCTAAAGTCATTGAGGCCGGGCTCGGTGGCTCAGCCTGTAATCCCAGCACTTTGGGAGGCCGAGGTGAGTGGATTGCCTGAGCCCGCGGATTCAAGAACCACCTGGGCAACTTGAGGAGACCTCATCTCTACAACAAATCAAAAAATTAGCCAGGCGTGGTAGCACGCGCCTATAGTTCCAGCTACTTGGAAGGCTGAGGCAGAAGGATCGCCGGAGTCCAGCAGGTTGAGGCTGCGGTGGCCGGAAGCAGCCACTGCACTCCAGTCTGGGCAACAGAGTGAGACTCCAACTCAAAAAAAAGTCATTGAAAACCATCAACTTGACTGGGCACAGTGGTTCACGCCTGTAATCCCAGCACTTTGGGAGGCCAAGGCAGGAGGACTGCTTGAGCCCAGGAGTCTGAGACCAGCTTAGGCTACATAGCAAGACTTCATTTCTATTAAAAAAAAAAATTAGCCGACTCGGTGACTCAGCCTGTAATCCCGCGCCTTTGGGAGGCTGAGGTGAGTGGATTGCCTGAGCCCGCGGGTTCGAGACCTGCCTGGGCAGCGAGACCTCATCTCTACAATAAATCAAAAAATCAGTTGGGCATGGTAGCACATGCCTGTAATTCCGGCTACTTGGAAGGCTGAGGCGGAAGGATCGCCGGAGCTCAGCAGGTCGAGGCTGCGGCGGCCGGGAGCGGCCACTGCACTCCAGTCTGGGCAACAGAGTGAGACTCCAACTCAAAAAAAAAAAACAATTAGCCAGGCATGGCGGTGCATACCTGTAGTCCCAGCTACTCAGGAGGCTGAGGTGGAAGGAAGGATCACCTGAACCCAGGAGGTTGAGGCTGCAAGGAGCTGTGATCATGCCACTGCACTTAAGCCTGGGCGACAGAGTGAGATCCTGACTCAAAAAAAGAAAGAGAAAGCAAGACGAAGAAAAGGAGGAATGGAGGGAGGGATAAAGGAAGGGAGGGGAGAAGGAAGGAGGGAAGGAAGGAATGAAAGAAAAAAAACTATAAAGGGGTAAGGAGATGCAAAGTGACAATGAGTGCAGAGAGAGTGGGACCACTCTCTGATGGGATGACATTTGAACAGACAACTTGAATAGTAGAAGCTAGCTATAAGAAGATGAAGGGGAAGAACAATCCACACAGAGAAAACAGCAAAGGCCCTGAACTGGGAATAAATATGACATGTGCAAGGAGCAGCTGGGAGGCCAGGATAGCCTTGGTGTAATAGGCAAGGGAGAGGAGAACGTGGGGGAATAGGCCAGAAGATACAGGAGCCAGAACATACAAGGCTGTTTAGGTATGAGAAGAAATTTCAGTTTTATTCCAGGAGTTATAGAAAGCCAGTGAAAGGAGGTTCTTAAATGTGAGCCTGTCATGCTTTGATTTGTATTAAAAGAAAATCACAGCCAGGCATGATGGCTTACACCTGTCATCCCAGCACTTTGAGAGGCTGAGGCAAGAGGATTGCCTGAGCCCACGTGTTCAAGACCAGCCTGGGCAACTTGGCGAGCCCTCACCTCTACAATAAATAAATAAATAATAAAGTAGTCGGGTGTGGTGGCACATGCTACTTGGAAGGCTGAAACGAAAGGATCGCCAAACCCAGTAAGTCGAGGCTGCAGTGACTGTGAGCATTCCACTGCACTCCAGCTTGGGCAATAGAGTGAGACTCCGACTCCGAAAAAAGAAAATCACTCTGGCTGCCATGGGACAAATGGACTATAGTGGGGTGTATACATCAACTTTTGATGTATTAATGCTGTATAGGAAACCACCAAAAAACTCAGAGGCTTAAAACAGTAGTCATTAATTTTCATGCTCACGGGTCTGTAGACCCATTGGGATTTTCCTGATCTCAGATAGGCTCCAGGTACCTGTTCCAGTCTGGGTTGTTCTTTGTGTCTCATTCTGAAGCCCAGGCTGAATGAACAGTGAGTACCCTGATGAATGTTCTTACGGCAGAATTGCAAGAAGACAAGTCTAACTGTGCTAGCACATTTCAAAACTCTGCTTGTGTCCCATTCAATAACTTTCAAAGCAAGTCATGTGGCCACGCCCAACATGAAGAGACAAGGAAATAGAATTTGCCCACTACAAGGCTATGGCAAGGATGTGCTTGTATATACCTGGGAGTGAAGAACTGGGACCAATAATTCAACCTACCTTGGGGGCTAGCATGGAAGTATAAGCCCTGTTAGGAGACCACTTTAGAAGCAATGTAAGAGATGACAGTGTAAAAAGAGAGAGAGAGAGAGAGATGACAGTGGCTTCAACTAGGGTGACCCTAGTTGGATTTAGTGGAAGACAAGGTCCTAAGAGGATAAGGTAAGGACTAGGTTGGAGGTAGGGGATGGGAATGGAGTCTGGTTCACCAGAGGAGAGAAGAGAGGAAGGATGGAAACAAATGTGACCTCATTACACTTTTGCAGATCCTGGTGATGTAATTCCAAACCCTTTCCTCTTGTAAGGATTGGAAATGGACAGAGAGAGAGAGTGAGGAAAGGGTGAAGGACACATGAACGAACTTTCTGGGTTCCTGAGCCAGAGGCATAACTGTTCTACCTTGAGGTGGAGGGCAACCTATCTCAATCAGGCCAGCAGGTGGCATCTGAGCAGGGCAAATCAGATCTGGAGGAGACTCGCAGGCAAATGGGTTCTTTTCGAAAGTAAGAAGAAATGAGACATCTGCAGTCTCCCAGCCAAACACCTGCCACCATAAAGAAAGAGTGTCAGAGATTGGGGTGGGGTAGAGATTTGGGTGGTCCAGAGAGGCTGATCCGGCCAAAGGGCAGGACTGATTGCCTCCCCGCCTTCCTAGTCACCAGCAATTGTTGATCCACTTCCTCATGAAATAGGAAACACGCGGATGTCATATAACTGGAGGACAGAATTTACTTCTGCTCTCACCTTTAAAATTTTTTAAGCTTTTTTTCATTAAGTAATACATTCCACGTAGTACAGAACTCAAAATGTACAAAAGGACCCCAGCGTGAGAAGTAAATCTCCCTTTCATCCTTGACCTCAAGGGCCTCATTTCTCTTCCCAGATACAATCTCACAATCTACCAGTTTCTTCAACAAACTTTTGGAGATTTAAGTATATATGTATTTTGTTGTTGTTGATATACTGCAGCATACTGAGCACATTGTTCTGATTCTTGCTTTTTCTCGTTAAATAACCTTGAATACTCTTCCATGTTAATATCCAGTGAGTTCTCTAGTATTTCTTGGTATGCATGGATGAGATATATTTAAGCAGTTCCTTATTAGTGGACATGTAAATTGTGTCCACTTTTTCACTCTTGTTAATAGTCCTGCAATGAGCATCTTTGTATATATCTCAGGATATCTTTAGGGTAAATTCCAAGAAGTGGAATTTCTAGGTCCAATCGCTGAGTCAATGGCTATGGGCATTTCAAATTTTAATAGAGGTTGCCAGGTTACCCTCTACAGAGGTTACACAAATATTGCTTCTATCAACAGTGGATGAAATTATCTGTTTCTCTATGCTTTTTCCATTACAGACTTTCCCAATTTTAGTATAGAAGGCCTCCTATCCCCACAATTCCTCGGTCCTGGGCAAACAGGGATGGTTGACTACTATAACCAGTGTGTTATAAAATTTCAGCAGGACACAGTGGTTCATGCCTGTAATCTCAGCACTTTGGGAGGAAGGAGTGAGAGGATGGCCTGAGCCCAGGGGTTCGAGACCAGCCTGGACAACTTGGTGAGACCTCATCTCTACAATAGATTAAAAAATTAGCCGAGTGGTGATGCATGCCTGTGGTTCCAGCTACTTGGAAGGCTAAGGCAGAAAGATCGTGGCTTCAGTGGACGTGAGCGTGCCACTGCACTCCAGCCTGGGCAACAGAGTGAGACTCCCACTCAAAAAAAAAAGGATTATGCTGTGGTTTAAAGAAAAAAACAGCAGCAACTCAGTATCTTGTTTTAAAGAAAAAGTTTATTTTTCATTCAGGCAAAGTCCAAGAGACTCTCCCAAGTGGCTGTCCTCCTCCCAAAGTACTTTCAATAGTAGGACACTTCATGTTGACACAGAATTTCCTCACTCCCAAAGCAGCCAGGTTGGAACCTTGAGCAGAGACAATTAAATGATCCCTCTGGGAAGTGACAGACATCTCTTTCCTTCATTTCTTTTTCTTGCCTTCTTCAAGGCCAGTCACTCAGCTGTGCTTCAGGGCATTTCCTGTGTGCTTGGAAATAGAAAGCCCGCATATTGGTGAGCAATAATGAATATGGTAGGTTAAAAAAAATGGTATCTTGGTGTTTTTAACTAGAATTTGGGTTTTGATTGGCATGTGACTTTAATTAGCATTGCTGTTCTTGAGTATCTGCTGCCCTTTTTTTCCTGCAGAAAATGAGACTATAGATGCTACATTCAGGCGGTTGGATATCCACATAAAAGGAATAGAGAAAATCAAGGAAGACTTGAGGCAATGTAAGTTATCCTGTGCCCTGCTGTTTCTGATGGTTCTCAAACTAGAAGTCATCAGCTTATTGGAACTCTAGCCTCCTCCCTCCCCACCACCCACCCCCGACTGCTTTCCTTGTCCATTTTTCTGTGCTGGACGGCTGGAAGCAGCCCACAAGTTTGGGGATACACTCATGGCTAGCTCAGGCTTCTGTCCATAGAGTAGTGAAGTAGGGTACGAGGGATTAAATAACAGCCCACCAATTCAATTTTAGCAAAGGAGAAGTTTATTAGTCAAGGCTCTGGCAGCTGACGACCACTTGCAGGAAGAGAATTCCAAGCAAGACAACCCTGAGCCGCAGCCCAGAGCTTCTTTAAGTAGTCCTAGCTTACATCTTGGTTAGCTAAAGTTAGAATTAGATATATTCCAGAGCTCTTATCGCAATATTCTGCTGGCATAAGCAAGAAAACGAGTTTATAGAAGCAGATGTGGCTAGTTATGCAGGTGTGGTGGATAAGGGTACAACTAATCTTGCAATGTTTACAGAGGGAAAAAAACCTCAAAAAAATCTCCAGGAAGGGAGTAATGTCGGTTTCAAGGCTGAAGCCATTTCTTTGATCCCCCCTTACAATCTCAGGGGCAGAGGCTGCTTCTTTTCCCTCTCATATTCTCCGCTTTCAGTTGTGCCAAGAGTCAAATCGTTGACGCTTCAGACAAGGGGGTGTAATGGGACCTGAGAACCATCATTTTTATGGGCATGATGCTGTTTTTAATGTAGGTTAGAAGGTGCTTGATAATGCAAGGTCCCACAGTAATACCTATTAAGAGTAGGAGGAGAGGGCCAGCTACTGCTGAAATTAGGATGGTGAGCCAGGGGAACCAAGAGAAAAGGGACTGATACCAGTTCCCCGAGGCTTGATTTTATAACTCTCACTGTCTTATGTTTTCCCTTACTTGAGCGAGAGTTTCTTGTATTATCCTTGACTTGTTGGTGTAGAAGCAAAAGGTTTCTCCTAGGGCCATGCATAGGCCTCCTTGCTTTATGAAGAGGAGGTCTAGGCCCCGTCTATTCTGAAGCACCACTTCTGCCAGGGAGTTTACCTGTTCTTCCAACTGGGATATGCTGGACTCTAATAAACTTAAATCCTTATTGACTTGTGTGCTTAGCTGTCTGAGATCTTGGTCCCCCACAACCAAAGAGGCTGTTCCTAGAGCAGCGGTTCCTGCAACACCTAGGTTTATAAGGAGGGGTACAAAGTCTCTTCATATATGTACGCCTGGGTTAAGATGTACACCAGAATACAGAGTTCTGAGGCAGCCTGCAGGTGGTGTAGGACAACGCAAGGGGTGATGCCCCGTGTGCAGGCAAACCAGGTGGTGGGGGGAGCTACAGCCAGCAGTGGGTTTTCAGAGTTCGGGAGGTCCGCAGCATTGATTTGGGAGGTGACATTACATGAAGCTTGTAGCAGGGAGCTTTTAAATGAGAATTGTGGTGAGTAAAGGCAGGTCCCCTGTCCCTGGAGGTCTCCCAGGATTAAGGTTGGGTGAGTGCCCCAGGGACACAGTCCTCAAGATTGGACCTCAGTTGGATTGAGGATTTGTATGTTTTTCTCAGTGGGTCCTATGGGGGAGACGGCCCCAATCCTGCAAAATATGGGGGCCGAGGGTCCAGACACAGCCAGCAGTCCTTAGCTAGGTCAGGGCGAGTTGTGTTAATGAGCTGGTAGACTGCTAACAGCATGGGAAAAAACTGATTGCTGGGTGGTGAAAATGGTTTCAAGGTGCTCCCTGTGGGAGACAGCACTGCTGTGCTCCACAGGGGCGGGGAGGTTAATTTGGGACTTGTTTTACCTACAGTTGGCTTCAGAGGTTCAGGCTTATGTAGAATGATATTATGGATTGGACCTACTGGGTTAGGGGCGCGGGGAATGGATTTTCTTTGAATAGTAAACAGCATTCCAGGGTCATTTCCTGGCACATACATTCTCAGCCCCCACGTTCTGCCTGTTTCCCATATTTTTTGAATACTAAAGGCATACCAATGGGCGACCATAAGCCTTAGCGGGTTACAGGTTTTGGATTGACTACAAGGAAAAGCGGATGGCTGTCTCCGGAGGTGTATGTAAGGATCACTGTTTTTCCATGGAGCAATGGTTTCACATCCCCAGGCAGTGCAGTGAAACTACTGGGGTTTGTGACAATGATTGGGCCCAGCGGTGGGGCAGGCATAGAAGCTCACCTTTGCGAACTGAGTTTCATCCTCTAAGTTGCCATAACTGCATCCCCAACCTCTTGGGGTAGCCCCTCCCCATCCTTCTGGAACAATGGATAAACTGGGCCATAATTTACAAAGGTCAAAATTAAAGGCTGGTTGCCCACTTCCAAGATAAGTAGAGACCACAGTTCCCGTAACAGTGTCCATTAAGTCCCAAGAATAGTTTCCTGGTGCTTAATAATACTGTGGGTGGGGCTGATAGGCTCCGCACCATGGGAGTTCAATGAGAATTAGAATTAGGAGTCCGGGGCCCATGAAAGTCTTATCTTTAATGGGTTTTCCTCGGCAGTTGACCTGACGACTTTCCATGTTTCTTGGTGTGAGCCAGTGGCCGCCTTCACCTGCTAGTGATGAATCCAGGAACGGATGCCGCTGACCTTAAGGGCAGTTGGTGTTGTCAGGATTACCACGTGGGGGCCCTTCCACTTGGGAGTGAGAGCTTTGGTTTTGTGTCGTTTCACCCAGACTTGGTCACCGGGTTGAAATGGGTGAGGGGTGTCTGGAACTGGTTTCTGAAGAGCCGCTTGCACAATCCCTGCTACAGTTTGTTGGACTCTCTGGAGTGCTTGTAGTGACTGAGGCAAGTTATGGTTAGCAAATTCTGCAGCATTTTCTATTCCAACTTTCGGGAGTAACGGCAGAGGCTGTCCGAAAAGGATTTCAAAGGGAGTTAAACCCCTGATATAGGGGGTGCACCTGGCCCTCAGGAGGGCATAGGGAAGGAGAGTCACCCACCCCTCGCTGGTCTCCAGGGTTAATTTGGTTAAGGTCTCCTTGAGTGTCCGATTCATTCTTTCTACCTGTCCTGAACTTTGGGGGTGGTACGCACAGTGTAAATTCCAATTTATCCCCAGCACCTTTGCTATACCCTCTGTGAGCTTTGAGACAAAGGCTGGTCCATTATCCGACCCTATCGATATGAGTAGGCCATATCTCGGGATGATGTCATTTAAAAGCTTTTTGATAGTGACCGAAGTGGTTTGGGCTTTGGTGGGAAACACCTCTACCCATCCTAAAAAGGTGTCCACCATTACCAACAGGTATTTGTAGCCACATTGTCCAGGTTTTACCTCTGTAAAATCTACCTCCCAGTGTCTCTCGGGGGTTAATCCTCTGTCCCAGAACCCTTGGGTGGATACACTGACCTTAGCACTGTTAGTTTGTTGGCAAGGCATGCAAGCCTTGAATAAGCACATGCGCCAGCTGATCTAGGCGGGGAAGGAAGAATTCCTTCCGTATGAGTTCAGTCAGTTTTGTTTTTCCCAAATGAGTTCCTTCGTGGAGTTGGTGTAGAAGTTGCCACCCCAAAGTTTGTGGGAGGAAGATCCTACATCCTGGAGTTGCAACCATCCCTCGGGGTTATCAATTCCGCCCAGTTTTTGTGTGGTCAGGAGGTCTTCATCTGTATACTTTGGCAACTTGCTCGGCACCGGGCGGTAAGCAGCATCCTTGGCTGCTTGGTCCACCTTTCTATTTCCTATTGCCTCCTTTGAGTTCCCTTTCCTATGACCAGGGCAGTGGATAATGGCGACTTGTTTTGGGGCCCATATAGCTGCTAGAAGGTTCAGGATTTCTTCTTTGTTTTTAATAGTTTTCCCTTCTGCAGTGAGCAATCCCCTCTCCCGGTAGATTGTCCCATGCACGTGCGCCGTGGCAAATGCATACCTGCTATCAGTGTAAATATTAACTGTTTTTCCGGCCCCTGCCTTTAGGGCCTCTGTTAGGGCAATCAATTCTGCTTTCCAGGCTGATGTCCCTGGTGGTAGGGGCTCGGCCCAAGCAGTTCCTTGCAAAGTAACCACCGCCGCCCCAGCGTACCTTACTCCGTCCTGCACAAAGCTGCTGCCATCCGAGAAGAGTGTCAGGTCAGGGTTTTGTCTCGGGAAGTCTGTGAGATCCCAACGTAGTTTCTGGAACTCTGTTACCTCATAACAGCAGTGTGGGGCTCCTGAGGACCTCTCTTCCGGCAGCAAAGTCGCAGGGTTTAAGCTGGGGGTGCACTGGAACTTGATCCGGGGCTGGTCTAGTAGCAGTGCTTGATAATGAGTTATACGAGCATTAGACATTCACTTATCAGGGGCCCCTCGGAGCAAGGACTCTACAGCATGGGTGGCTGTAATGGTTAAATCTTGTCCCATGGTTAGTTTGTCTGAGTCTTTTACCAGTACGGTAATGGCAGCGCAACTCGCAAACAGGGCAGCCAGTTGAGGCCACTGGGTCTAGTTTTTTTGACAGATAGGCAACTTGCCTGTTCCATGGCCCGAGTTTTTGGGTCAGGACCCCTTGGGCGATGCTGCGCCTCTCGTCCACAAAAAGATGGAATGGCTTTTCCAAATCAGGCAGGGCCAGAGCCAGGGCTGAGATTAATGCACTCTTGAGGGCCTAGAAGGCTTTTTCGCCCCCTGGAGTCCTTTGGTAGTTAGTCTCCGGTCCTTTTGTAATTTCATATAGGGGTTTTGCAAGTTCAGCAAACTTTGGGATCCAGAGCCGGCAATACTCCACTGCTCCCAGGAATTCCTGGACCTGCCTTTTATTACCTGGGGTTGGGATGCCTGTTATAGCCCGTATGCATTGGTCAGTTAGGGATCTTTTCCACCCTGAAGGTTGTAGCCAAGGTATGTGGCTATTGTTACATAAAGCTGGGCCTTTTTTGACGATACCCAATACCCCAAGGTCTGGAGCTCTCTAAGGAGGTCCTGAGTAGCATTCAGGCACTCCTTAGAGAGTGCCCTTTGTTGCTGCTGCCATCAGCCAGTTATCCATGGTGGCTGCTGCATTATCAGGAGGATGCAGTGATATATGGGATTTGGTCTGGATGGCGGTGACAGACGAACTGGCAGACTTTTTCCGCTACAGTGAGATTGAAGGTTCCCTCTGGCAGCCAGTTGCAATTGGAAATGTGGGCCACTTGAGAAAACAAAAAGTGGTTAATTTACCCTTGTTTACCTGGCTGCCCAAGTCTTGGGCTGCTTTTTGGAAATCCTTGAAGTGGCACAAGACCAGCTGTAAGGGAGTGTCAGGCTGAGAGCACTGTTGACCCATGATATCAATTACAATAACAGACACGACAGTAACAAACACTGAACACACAAACAAGACAGCAAAAACTGAACAGAGAGATCTGACTGCCCGAGGGCAAAACAGGAGATCCCGGTGATGTCTCACTAGGATCTCAGACCCCAGAATTAGCGCTGCATCCAGCTTTCCTGAGGGTCTCTTCAGGAGTGCACTCAAAACAGAAATCAGGAACCTGACTTACCTCTCTGAGGGCTTCCAGAGGCGTTGTGAGTCTGCCAGAGATACAGGCCCAATTGAACCCAGAGAGTTCGCAGGGATGCAGCCCCACAAAGCCTGTCAGTTAAAATGGGTGCAATTTAAGCACTTGGTTATCCCGGACGAGCCCCCATATGAAGTAGGGTCTGAGCGATTAAATAATAGTCCATCGACTCAATTTTAACAAAGGAGAAGTTTATTAGTCAAGGCTCTGCCAGCTGACAACCACTTGCAGGAGAGAATTCCAAGCAAGTGGCCCCAAACCACAGCCCAGAGCTTCTTTAAGTAGTCCTAGCTTACATCTTGGTTAGCTAAAGTTAGAGTTGGATATATTCCAGAGCTCTTATCACAATATTCTGCTGGCATAAGCAAGAAAATGAGTTTACAGAAGCAGATGTGGCTAGTTATGCAGGTGTGGCAGATAAGGGTACAACTAATCTTGCAATGTTTACAGAGGGAAAAAAGACTTCAAAAAAGTCTCCAGGAAGGGAGTAACGTCTGTTTCAAAGCTAAAGTCATTTCTTTGATCCCCCCTTACAATCCCAGGGACAGAGGCTGCTTCTTTTCCCTCTCACAATAGCATTGAAGGAGGCTTCTCAATCAGTAAGATATCTTCTACCACCAGTTAACATGCTTAAAACTTCTATGAATAACTTCATAGCTTCAGTTCACTTGTTGAATTTCCACAAAGAAATTCAAATCAAATTTAAAATATTTACTCACTCAACAAAACTGTAACTGCTTTATGCCAGAGGCTATGCATAGAGGGAACTAAGATGTAGAGAAGGACAATGCCTTCCAGGAGTTCATGGCCTTGAGGTGGAAGAGGAAAGAGGAAAGACAGACAGTGAACAAACAATAGCAGCGAAGTTACTGAACTTGAACGATGTCCCTAACTATCAGTTCTGAAATGACTAGACCAGATGCTAGGTGCTCAGATGCCAAGCTAGGGGCATAGGAATAGGAAGAATGAGGGAGATGAGGGTAAAGTTTGGCGAGACAGGATGAGGGAGATGAGGGTAAAGGCTGGAGAGACAGGCAGGATTTGAAGAGGAGGGAAAGGAAGTGCATGACATATTTCTGTTAACTGTCTCTACTACACTCAAAGCATTGGAACCTCTCTTGTGGGTTGAGTAATTCAGAAACTCCAAGTCGGGTGCAGTGGCTCACGCCTGTAATCCCAGCACTTTGGGAGGCAGAGGTGAAAGGATTGTCTGAGCAAGTCCATGGATTTGAGACCAACCTGGGCAACTTGGCAGGACCTCATCTCTACAATAAATCAAAAAATTAGCTGGGCATGGTAGTGGGCACCTGTAGTTCCAGCTACTTGGAAGGCTGAAGTAAAAGGATCACCTGAGTCCATCAAGTGGAGGCTGCAGTAGCCATGAGTGTGCCACTTGTATTCCAACCTGGGTGACAGAATGAGACTCCCACTCCAAAAAAAGAAAGAAAGAAATATAAAAACCAAGAAACTCCAGTCAGGGCCAACTCCAGTTCATGGTGTAGAGCTTCTACTCACACATCATGAAGATGTTTCCTGCCTTAGGATGCCTTCTTCAGCTTGTTAATTCTTTATCTTCTGCTTTGGGGCTGAGGTCAGACATAGCACACAAACCTGTGCAGAAAATCCCACAATGCCAAATCAAGGAGATTAAGAAGGAGCAGCTTGAAGGAATTTCCTGGATCCCACTGAGGGAAAATGAATTCAGCACACTTTATAAAGCAGAATATCACAAATCTCCAGTGGCCATAAAAGTATTCAAGACCTCCAAGGATAGCAGCAGTGAGTAAGTTGTTTTGTATGGTTCTCTCATATGTATCAATACTTACTCTGTATAACTCCCCAAAGATAGAGGGATATTGTTTCCATCTTTAGATGGGGAAATCTGAGCCCTCAAGGGTTAAATGGCTTGCCCTCTACTAAGAAGGAGCAGTCTACACTTAAACATATCTTCCCACCTCAATTCTAGAGCCTTCACTCCTGTATTCACGTATTTATGTGTTTTTAAAAAATCTGTTCCCTTTCAATCCTGTTTCTCAGTTCCCCCTCCCTTCCACAGACAATAATTCTAGCATGTTTTGTTTGTATGTGTTCTTGTAAAATGTGTGCATGTGTTTTTGGTTGTCATGATTGGTAGTGTTATCTGTATGTTGCCTCCTTTCCATACATTTTTCGCTCAGCATCGTGGAACGTGTTCTGTAACCAGAGTCCCTTCCTTCTGCCTGCTCTTCATGGTGTAGATCCATATTTTGCCTATTTTTTCAAGTAATGGAACCCAGTATGTTTTTAACTTTCCCACACCAAAAATGATGCCATCATTTAATCCAGGAGGATTAAAGCCTAAAAGTGTAAAATAAAAATGTAAAATTTTACTTTACAGTTATTTAATTTGCATTTCTCTGTTTACATGAACATGTTTTGGCTATTTGGATTTTTCCTTCTATAAATTGCCTGTTCATATCCTCTACCCTTTTTTCTGTCTGGTTGCTGTTTTTGTCTTGTCAGTTTGTAGATCTTTGTAAACTGTAGAAATTAATTACTTGTCAGCTTTAGATATTGCAAACTTTGTCTATGGTGTCCATCATCAAACAGGCATCTTTAATATTGATGTAACCAAATCCACCAAAATTCTGCCTTATTATTTGTGCTTTTGAAGTGCCCTTCCCCACCCCTGGATCTTAAAGGTATTCTTTATTTTCTTATCTTAACTGTACAGTTTTATTATTTTATTTTTCACATTTAGGCTTTAATCCTCCTGAACTCCACCTTTGCATGTGATATGAAGTATCTAGTTTTTGTTTTTTTTTTTTTAATTTTTTTTTTTTTTTTTTGAGTTGTAGTCTCACTCTGTTGCCCAGACTGGAATGCGGTGGCTGCTCCCGGCCACTGCAGCCTCTACCTGCTGGGTTCCGGCGAGCCTTCCGCCTCAGCCTTCCAAGAAACTGGAACTACAGGCGTGCGCTACCACGCCTGGCTAATTTTTGATTTATTGTAGAGATGAGGTCTCGCCAAGTTGCCCAGGTGGGTCTCAAACCTGTGGGCTCAGGCAATCCACTCACCTCAGCCTCACAAAGGCGCAGGATTACAGGCTGAGCCACCAAGCCGGCTTAGTTTTATTTTTATCCACAGAGCGAGTAACTTTTCTTGTCATCATCTGTTAAATGGGCTACTTTTCCCCATTTATTCATGGTACCACATTTATTTTATATGAAGTATTTATAGACATGGACTTGACTCTGATCTCTCTAGTCTGTTCCGTTGGTCAGTTTGTCTGTCTTTGCACCAATAACACACTGTAATTTTTTTTTACTATGACTTTGTAGTATGTCTCAATATCTAGCTCCCTGCTCTTGATTCTTCTTTTTCAGATTGACTTAGCTAAATATATGTCAGAAAGTTTCATCACATTCCTCAAAATACACATTAAGATTCTGACTGAGCCAGGTGTGATGGTGCATGCCTGTAGTCCCAGTTACTTAGGAAGCTGCGGCAGGAGGATTGCTTGAGCCCAGGAGTTCAAGGCTGCAATGATCGCACCACTGCACTCCAGCCTAAGTAGCATAGGAGAGCCCATTCTTATTTTTAAAAATTAAAAAAGCTGGGCTCGGTGGCTCAGCCTGTAATCCCGCGCCTTTGGGAGGCTGAGATGAGTGGATTGCCTGAACCCGTGGGTTCGAGACCCACCTGGGCAGCGAGACCTCATCCCTACAATAAATCAAAAAATCAGCCGGGCGTGGTAGCACACACCTGTAATTCCGGCTATTCGGAAGGCTGAGGTGGAAGGATCGCTGGAGCCCAGCAGGTCGAGGCTGCGGTGGCCGGGAGCGGCCACTGCACTCCAGTCTGGGCGACAGAGTGAGACTCCAACTCAAAAAAAAAATTTTTTTAATTTAAAAAAAAGATTTTGATTGAGATAGTATTTTTAACAGCTTTATTGAGATATATTTTACATACTATAAGATTCACCCATTTAAAGCATATAATTAGCCGGGCTCGGTGGCTCAGTCTGTAATCCCGCGCCTTGGGAGGCTGAGGTGAGTGGATTGCCTGAGCCCACGGGTTCGAGACCCGCCTGGGCAACTTCGTGAGACCTCATATCTACAAAAAATTAGCCGGGTGTGGTAGCGCGTGCCTGTAGTCCCAGCTACTTGGAAAGCTGAGGCGGAAGGATCGCCGGAGCCCAGCAGGTTGAGGCTTCGGTGACTGGGAGCGGCCACTGCACTCTAGTCTGGGCGATAGAGTGAGACTCCAACTCAAATAAATAAATAAATAAATAAATAAAAATAAAGCATATAATTTAATGGCTTTCGATCTGTTTACAGAGTGTATAACAATTCCCATAATCTAATTTTAGAACATTTTTATCATCCCCAAAGGAAACCCTTTGTCCATTAGCAGTCATTCCCCATTTACCTTCATCCCTGCCATCTCCAGCCCTAGGCAACTACTACTTTCTGTATCTATAGATTTGCCTTTTCTGGATATTTAATATAAATGGAATAATACAATATATGGACTGTTGTATCTAGCTTCTTTCCCTTAGCATGATGTTTTCAAGGTTCATCTAGGTTGTAGCATGTAACAGTACTTCATTCTTTTTTATGGCTGAATAATTGTTTATTGTATGAACATCTTATCTGTACATTAGATGGACATTGTGTTGTTTTCACTTTTTGGTAATTATGAAGAATGCTTCTTTGAATATTCATGTACAAGTGTTGTGTAGGCATATATTCCTGTTTGTCTTGACTAAATACCTAGAGTTATATGATAACTCTATATTGAATTTTTTAATGCGGTATCAAACTGTTTTCCACAGGGATTGTACTATTTTTCTCTCCTACCAGCAAAATATAAGAATTCCAATTGAGTATAAGAATTCAAGTTGCCAACACTTGTTGTCATCTGACTTTTTTATTATAATCATTCGACTGGGTATGAAGTGGTATCACATTATGGTTTTGAATTGCATGTCCCTAATGTCTAATGTGCTTGTTGGCAATTCTTTGGAGAAATGTCTATTCAGAGCTTTTGCTTTTTTTTTTTTTACTTTTGCTCATTTTAAAAACTGAGTTATTTGTCTTTTTGTTATTGACGTGTAAGTGTTCTTTATTTGTTCTGGATACAAGTCTTATCAGATATATGATTTACAGATATTTATCTCAGTGTGGATTGTCTTTTTACTTTTTTGATAGTATACTTTGAGGCACAAAAATTTTAATTTTAATGAAGTCCTTCTTACCAATCTTCTTTTCTATAGCTTGTGCTTTTCATATCATATCTAAGAAATTACCTAACCCAAGGTGACAAAGACTTATTCCTGTGTTCTCTTCTAAGAGTTTTATAATTTTGGCTCTTACATAATTTTGGCATATCATGTGAGGCAGTCATTCAACTTCATTCTTCTGCATGTGGATATTCAGTTGTCTCGGAACCCATTTGTTGAAAAGACTATTCTTTTCCCACTAAATGGTCTTGGCACCCTTGTCAAAATCAATTGGCCTTAGATGTATGAGTTTATTTCTGGACTCTCAATTCTATTCCATTGATCTGTATGTCTGTCCTTATGCTAGTACTGCACTGTCTTCATTACTGTAGCCTTGAAATTGGGAAGTATGAGTTTCCCAACTTTGTTCCCAATCAAAATTGTCTTGGCTGTCCTGGATTCCTTGTATTTCCCACGAATTTTAGGATCATCTTGTAAATCTCTGTTTAAACAAAAACATAACTAGGAATTGGATAAGGATGCACTGAACCTGTAGCTCAGTTTAGAGAGCATTGCCGTCTTAATGATATTAAGTCTTCATATTCGAGAGTATGTAGTGTCTTTCTATTTATTTAGATCTTTAAACATTTATTTCAGTAATGCTTTAGGTACAATGTTTTCAGGGCATAAGACTTGCACTTCTAAATTTATTCCTAAATATTTTATTCTCTTTACACTATTGTACATGATTTTTTTCATTTAATTTTCAGATTTCTTGTTGCTAGCACATAGAAACGTATTTGATTTTTGTAGTCTCTCTGCCCCCAGTTCGCTGACAGACTTTGGACAGACCCCCTTTTCTCTTTGAATCTTATGCTCAGAGTGAATGAGCAGGTTGTCCTCTTTAATAATTTACCTACCCACACTTCTGAGGGCCTATATTTTGGAAGAGATTTTGTTTATAAGATTTCACTTAATAAATAATACCTGATATCCTCAGTTTTGTCAATCAGGGGCACATACCACAGTCTATCAAGGTGTATGCTAAATAAGTCATTATAGCCTAAAACAATTACAAAAACTTGACATTTTAGTTTGCCTCATAAGTCATAAAAATACAATTCTATCAGGTTATTTGAAATACTGAAAAAATATTAGCAAGCCTCATTACTATCTCACAGACCCTTAAGGACCAATTCTGTTGCCATGTACATGTACAGCTGAGAGTTTCCACACACTGCCATTGGTACTTGATCTCATCCCAGCACTAGTTCTCACCCCCAGGAGATGCTGATAATGCCCCCATCCCCTAATCCCAGAGGATCACCACCAGCTCTGAAATCTTAATCTCCCCCTTTACCCTTATAGAATAGTGAAGGAAACTTTCAAAAATGAGATCAGGACCATGAAGAAATTTGATTCTCCCAGCATTCTGCGGATATTTGGGATTTGCATTGATGAAACAGGTAAGGGATGCTTTGGGATTGATCACACTTTTAATGGCCTAAAATATACCTTCTGTGTTTTAATGTGTTGTATTTTTTAAGAACAGTGGAAAGGGTGGAGTCTACAGTGTGAATATTGTCAATGTTAATATTTTTTGCATCCTAAGATGCAAATTCTCATCTTCTTTCAGGAGAGCAGGGCTGAAACCTGAGGGTTGGTTTGTGCTAGTGTGACCACATCTCCTCCTTTTGCTCCACTGGGAACCAAGGAGTGTGTGTCCAGATGCCAGGCTGGGTGAGGGGTGCATTTTGTAGCTATAAAACATTATAAAGCCAGGTGCAGTGGCTCACGCCTGTGATCCCAGCACTTTGAGAGATGGAGGCAAGAGGATTGCCTGAGCCCATGGGTTTGAAACCAGTCTGGGCAACCTGATGAGACCTCATCTCTACAATAAATAAAAAAATTAGCTGGGTGTGGTGGCACTCACCTATAGTTTCAGCTACTTGGAAGGCTGAGGCAGAAGGATTGCCTGAGCCTAGCAAGTTGAGGCTGCAGTGGCCGTGAGCATGTCACTGCACTCCAGCCTGAGCAACAGAGTGAGCAACTCAAAAAAAAAATTTTTTAATTAAATTTAAAAAAAGGCAAACTTTTAGTGGTGTTTATTCTCTGGAGGGATGGCTGAAGTGACTGACTCACTCATTGTATGTTAGTTTTGCATCTCAGGCCTTTGAACCAAGACCTTGACTTCTTGTCCAAGTTTCCCTTACCAGTCCAGTCCCTGCTGTCTGTGCTTTATTTATTTCTTCCACACATATGCTCTAAGCTCCTTGTGAGCATGGTGTGAGCAAAACAGACACATATCCTGCAATCTTGGGGCTTACAGTCGAGTGAGGAAGACATTACTCAAATGACTACTCAAACAAATGTAGAATTATGATATGCTGGCTGGGCACAGTGGCTCAAGCCTATAATCTCAGCACTTTGGGAGGCTGAGGTGAGAGAACTGCCTGAGCCCACAGATACAAGGCCAGCCTGGGCAACTTGGTGAGACCTCATCTCTACAGTGAAATTTAAAAATTAGCCATGCGTAGTAGCATGTACCTGTAGTTCCAGCTACTTGGAAGGCTGAGGCAAAGGGATTGCCTGAGCCCAGCGGGTGGATGCTGGGGTGGCCTTGAGCATGCTACTACACTCCAGCCTGGACGAAAGAGTGAGACTCCAACTCAAAAAAAATAAAGAAAAGAATTATGACATGCCAAATACCATGAAGAAAAGGATAAGAATTCTGGGGGTGTATGACCCATTCAAGGATGGAGCAAACGGTGTGGGATGGGGGGTGGTGAGTTGGGGAAGAAATGAGACTCAGAGCAGAGCCATGTCTATCTCTGTGCAGAGAGGGGGAGAGGTGGGCTGCAGGTAGAGGGAGCTCTGAATAGGACTGGGTCATCATACTGTCTGGTTTCTTTCCATCAGAGACTCCACCTCAATACTCCATGGTCATGGAGTACTGTGAATTTGGGACCTTGAGGGAACTGTTGGATAAGAAAAAGAATCTCAAATTCGCTGTGCGCATCGCCCTCATTCTGGGGGCAGCCCAAGGCTTGTACAGGTACCAAGGGGTGAAAGGGCACCATGAAAGGTTGGTTGAGTCTGTCTACACTTCTGATAATCTCAGAGATGATGAGAGAACAGGCTGGAAGTCCCAGATAGTCTCCCTCCCATACACTGTTTAACTATTTACTCTGATTATAGACAGGAAGGGTAAGTAAGTTTAACCCAGACTGGAAAAAAAAATCTAAATGAGGTTTTTAAAAAGGACAATTTTATCACTGTCACAAGTTGAAAACCAGTATCACCTGCCACAAGTAGATGACCACAAGTGAAATCAAAGCAATGTTATTAAATTCTGGCTGCATGAGGCTACCTGCCAGAAGCTCTTTAATTCAGACCCACATTCTCTTTGTACAAAGGAGATACTAGCAGACTTAAAAAGGTGTTAATGACACCCAACACTCAACTGACACTTTTTTCTTCATGTAATCAGAAAGATTGGAATATATATATATATTCCACCATATATATATATATATATATTTTTTTTTTTTTTTTTTTTTTTTTTTTTGAGTCAGAGTCTCACTCTGTCACCCAGGCTGGAGTGCAGTGGCGTGCTCATGGCCACCACAACCTCGACCTGCTGGGCTCAGGCAGTCCTTCTACCTCAGCCTTTGAAGCAGCTGGTACTACAGGCATGTGCCACCACACGCAGCTAATTTTTATTGATTTATTGTAGAGACAACATCTTACCAAGTTCCCCAGGCTGGTCTCAAACCCCTGGGCTCAGGCAGTCCTCTTGCCTCTGCCTCCCAAAGTGCTGGGATTACAGGCATGAGCCACCGCACCTGGCCAGATTGGAATAAATGAAAAGGAGAACAATTTTCCCTCTGTATAATCTTGCATACTACTTTATCCTGTACTTTTGAAATACTATCTTTTATAAAGTTTATTTCTTTTCAACTCCCTAACCTAGTGAGTTTTGTGAGAAGTAATTTTAAATGCTGTTAGTGTCCCATCTAAATGATCTCTGATTTTTTTTTACCAACTGTGTCCCCTGCCCCCCCCACAGCCCCCTCATGCTTTGCTGCTAAAAGTTCACAACTGCAGTCTTCAGAGAATTACCCATGGGCACCAAAGCCCCCTTACCCTTATAGAGAGCTAAAAGCACTCATCAGTTTTGTGTCTACCCATCCCTGCCCTCTTCCACATGGTCCATAGCCATTGACTGACTGGTATGAGTACAAAAGTCCAGCTCCTTTGCCTCATATGGGATAAAACCTAGGTGCAGTTGTGCTCTAGAGGTATCCCTAAGATCAAGCTGATGCTAGGACTTTATAGAAAATCACACTCTTGCTTGATTTCTTCTCCTTCCCTATCCTGCTTCCTTCACTCACTGGTTCCCTGGGAGCACCTTCTTGATAAATCTCTTGTGCCCAAATCCTTGGCTCATGATCTGCTTCTGGGAGTACCCGACTTCAAGCAGACACCATGACCACAAGCCAACCCAGGACGCAGGGGCTTCGTTAATCCAAAGGTGCTTGCCTCTATGTCAGTGGGAACCCTAGCCTCACATTCTGTTTTGAACAGAAGGGTCCTAGGCAGGGTTCAGCCATCCAGCCGT
Source organism: Cephalopachus bancanus (assembly GCA_027257055.1). NCBI lineage: Eukaryota > Metazoa > Chordata > Mammalia > Primates > Tarsiidae > Cephalopachus > Cephalopachus bancanus. The sequence goes on along the minus strand of JAPVLO010000330.1, from coordinate 2,114,254 downwards.
GCCTCTGAGTACTTGGGTCTCCCCAGCACTTTCCAGGCAAAGCACCACAGAGGCACCTTTGTCCTTCTTTACCTGAAGTGACCTCTGGTGCCATATTGCACACACTCCACAAGCATTATCACACCCACCATCCGTGATGCATTTTAACTCTGCCATACATTCACAGCACACAGTAGTCAAATCTCACCTCTGCATCCCAGTTTTCCCTCTTATCTGTGGTTAGCTTTCTATGAGAAAGGCATGGTACCGACCAGCCTCATTATCCCAGTAATAGCCATCAGGTGCAGTGGCTCACACTTGTAATCCCAGCATTTTGGGAGGCGGAGTCAAAAAGATTGCCTGAGCCCAGGGATTTGAGACCAGCCTGGGCAAGTTGGTGCAACCTCATCTCTACAATCAATCAATCAATCAATCAGTCAATTAGCTTAGCATGGTGGCATGCCCCTGTAGTTCCAGCTACTTGGAAGGCTGAGGTGGAAGGTTTTCCTAAGCATAGCAAGTCGAGGCTACAGTGGCCATAATTGTGCCGCTGCACTCCAGCCTGGGTGACAGAGTGAGACTCCAACTAAAAAAAAAAATAAATTGTCAAACACCCCCAAGAAAGTCTGTGCAAAGGTCTTTAATACTTTCCACCTTTGGGCCATTGTCTTGCTAAGCTATGGTGTGGTCACGTGCTCTCTGAGCTACGCCCAGGCCATGTTTTCTTAAGCTTTGGCTCCCTCCCCTACCTTGAGGAGGTGAATCTCCTCTCTCTCTCTAATTTACTTTTAAATAAACTATATTTTCTAATCTAAAATAAATACTTTTCACCTTTGGTTGCATCAGGCTACACCATTCAGAAACGCCTGAACTCCACGGAAATATCAGCAGCACGAGCTTCCTGGTCACTAAAGGCTACGAAGTGAAGGTGAGTGCACCTTCTAGCAGGCTCATTGGGTCAAACCTGCATGACTGCTAGAGCTGGGAGAGGGACACAAGTGTCTCAGAAAAGCTGTACTTGTTTGTGTCTCACTTTAATTTTTTTTTTCATTGCCAGATGGGTAATGACAAGGTTTAAGGGTGGCATATCTCACACATACTTGTGAATACCCAACCCCATGCTTATGAACTATAAAAGGATCTCTCACCTTAATTTTCAAACTGAGTTCAACTCTGTCCCCACCTGTATGGCTTTCTGTGTGCCCACCACAGGACAGACTCAAGCCTTGCCTCCTGTTCTCGTGCCTGCTTTCCCTCATGGCCCACATAGCAGGGATAGGCTAAGAGTCATTTTCCCTTAGATGTTTGGAGGCCACTTCTGTCCCTACAACACCCACTGAGCATCTTCTTACAATCTTGATTAGGGAGCCAGACTCACAGGACTGCTTTAGGCCACACTCGGCATTCAGAGTCACTTAGAAAGTTATCCTACAAGCCGGGCTCAGTGGCTCAGCCTGTAATCCCGCGCCTTGGGAGGATGAGGTGAGTGGATTGCCTGAGCCCGCGGGTTCGAGACCCGCTTGGGCAACTTGGTGAGACCTCATCTCTACAATAAATCAAAAAATTAGCTGGGTGTGGTAGCGCGCGCCTGTAGTTCCAGTTACTTGGAAGGCTGAGGCGGAAGGATCGCTGGAGCCCAGCAGGTCGAGGCTGCGGTGGCCAGGAGCGGCCACTGCACTCCAGTCTGGGCGACAGAGTGAGACTTCAACTAAAAAAAAAAAAAGAAAGGTATCCTACAGAAAACGCAGATATCAGCAGCACCAAACCCTTCCATCTGGTGGATGGAGATATTCTCTTTGTCCCTGCCTCAGGTGCTGGAGAAAAAGACCTTCATTAGGCTTGGAAGCCCCATGACCTACAGGAGTATCTCTTGTAACAACACTGCAGGCATGCCTTCCACTGTTCCTGCAAGGGACATGTCAGTTCCAGTTATAGGAGTTGCCATAAATCATGCCATTCCTATCAGCTATTTATTGCATAGTCCTCTTACCCCTTAAATTCCCATCCAGAAGCAATCTACCAATCAGCAGTCATTTTTTATCATCAGCAATGTCGCTAAGGAGCGTAGGTGGCATCCCAACTTTATCAGATGTCCAGGGGAAAGAGCTAAAAAGTTAACCAGAAGTCGGATTTTTATACTGAAGAGGAAAGGGTTTTGTGAACTCATTATCTATAATTCCCCAATGCTAAAAGAATGTTTTCTTTATCATCCATAGATGGTTTTCTTTCTTCCAGTCTTGTGAGTGTCAGGGACAGCCCTCAATTAATAGAGGACAGGTCTTTTTTTTTTTTTTTTTTTTTTGAGTTGTAGTCTCACTCTGTCGCCCAGGCTGGAGTACAGTGGCATGCTCACAGCCACCGTGACCTGCTGGGCTCCGGCGATCCTAACACTTCAGCCTTCCAAGTAACTGTAACTACAGATGTGCACCACCACGCCCAGCTAATTTTTTGATTTATTGTAGAGAAGAGGTCTTGCCATGTTGCCCAGGCTGGTCTCAAACCCGTGGGATCAGGCAATGCTTTCACCTCTGCCTTCCAAAGGACTCAGATCACAGACATGATCCACTGCGCCCAGCAGAAGACAGGCCTTTTTTGCCTTTCACATGCATTTCCCCCTTGCTAATAGTGATATAAGTACTCCCAACGCCCTGAGACTACACTGCTCTCATTGATGGTCCTCATGTGCTGTAACATATTCTATTGCACCTGTCATTCCTGATATCTGGTATGGTGCTAGATGTCAGAGAATGGCAGTGCTCAGTAATATGTGAGAGGATGAATGGAGAAAGGGGGATGAGCCATCTAAGTGTCTTTTTCTTTTTTTTTTGAGCTGGAGTCTCACTCGGTGGCCCAGACTGGAGTGTAGTGGCCGCTCCCAGCCACCGCAGCCTCGACCTGCTGGGCTCCGGCGATCCTTCCGCCTTTGCCTTCTGAGTAGCCAGAACTACAGGTGTGCGCTACCACGCCCGGCTAATTTTTTTGATTTTTTGTAGAGATGAGGTCTCGCTGCCCAGGCGGGTCTTGAACCCACGGGCTCAGGCAATTCACTCACTTCAGCCTCCCAAAGGCGCAGGATTACAGGCTGAGCCAGTGAGCCCGGCTAAGTGTCTTTTTCTAACCCTGAATTGAATACCTGGCTGAGTTTGGGGCTGGAGCCTTCTGCACACTGATGGTGCTAATGGCAAGTATATATGGAGAAAGAACATACATATTCTCACTGATTGTACTATGGCTTATTCTTCTTCTTCTCCTTTTTTTTTTTTTAAAGACAAGGTCTCACTCTGTTACCCAGGCTGGAGTAAAGAGGTGAAGTCATAGGTCACTGCAGACTCAAACTCCTGGGCTCAAGTGATCTTTCTGCTTCACCATCCCGAATAACTGGGACTACAGGCACATGCCACCATGCCTGGCTAATTTTATTTTCGTTTTATTTTTAAGAGATAAGGTCTTGCTATATTGCCCACGCTGTCTCAAACTCCTGGTCTCAGTCAATCCTCCCACTTTGGCCTCCCAAAACACTGGTATTACAGTCATGAGCCACTACAGCGAGCCTATGGCTTCTTTAAGAATACTGCATAGGCTGGGTGCGGTGGTTCACACCTATAATCCCAGCACTTTGGGAGGCTGAGGTGAGAGGCTTGCCTGAGCCCACGGGTTCAAGACTAGCCTGGGAACTTGGCAAGACCTCATCTCTACAATAATTTTTTTAAAAAATTAGCCAGGCTTAGTGGCATGTGCCTGTAGTTTCAGCTACTTGGAAGGCTGAGGTGGAGGAATCATCTGAGCTCAGCAAGTCGAAGCTGCGGTGGTCGTGAGCGTGCCACTGCACTCCAGTCTGGGAGACAGAGTGAGAATCCGATGCAAAAAAAAAATATTGCATGCTGGGCACACGCTGTGGATCACACTGTAATCCCAGCACTTTGAAAAGCTAAGGTCAGAAGACTCCTGAACCCAGGGTTCGAAACCAACCTGGGCAACTTGGCAAGACCTCGTCTCTACAATAAATTAAAAAATTAGCTGGGCAGGCGGTGTATGCCTGTAGTTCCAGCTACTTGGAAGGCTGAGGTGAAAGGATCATCTGAGCCCAGTAGGTTGAAGTAGCAGTGGCCATGAGCATGTCACTGCACTCCAGCCTGGGTGACAAAGTGAGACTCCAACTCAAAAAAAAAAAAAAAAAAAATACTGCATGACCATGCAGGATTGGCAGGGATCATGCATGTCAAATCTAAAGGAACAGGATGGCCACCCACTAGGGTCAGATAGAACAGAGGAAGATGCCCCTATGTCATTTTCTCATCTACTTCTAGGAGAAAGCAAACCATGTGGTGGTTCTGTGTACCCTTCTCCACCCTACCCTTCTCCACCCCTACTGAGTGAGGTTCAGTCCTTGACTGAGAAACCACTGTATCTAATATAGTCATACTAGTAACATCTGCAATGTAGCAGGTCATACAGGTACTTTATAACCGTTATCTCAAATAATCCTTACTACTATCACTCCATTTTGTAGAGGAGAAATCTCTCTGTGTTTCTCTTGGTCACTGCACTATGATAAGTTGAACCCCTAATATTAACCAATAGAGTGGTCACATAGAAGACACCATAGGAAATAAATCTCTAAGGTAAAAGACAATTCCTTGGCAATTGTGTGTAGCACCAACCCCCTGCCCTTTACCCCTCCGCCCAAGACCTTACTGTTTCTTTCTGTTTTGTAAACCACCTCTCTATCTAGCTTGCAGGATTTGAGTTGAGCAAAACACAGACATCCATCAATCGGGAGACTAAACGAAAAAAGGCAAAGAATGTCAACTCTTCAGCATATATGTCCCCTCAGGGACTGGAAAATATCTTTCATAAATATGACATAAAAGCTGAAATATACAGGTATGTTCATGTTCTTGTGCAGATTCTAACTCAGATGAGCAGGACAGGAAAGTCGAAGTTAAACTCCTTCTCCAAGGACCATCTTCTCAACTTTGCTGAGAGGAATTGGGTGGTGATCAGAAAATTCACTGAGGGTTCTGGCAATGGGAAGAGGGGAACTTATTATAGTTGCTCAGTTTCTTGGTTTTATTTTAGCTTTGGAATTGTCCTCTGGGAAATTGCCACTGGGAAGATCCCGTTTGAAGGTAAAGAATGTGAAGGCTGATTCAGCTGGTGCTCGGATTGGGTCCCCTTCCAACAGACTAGAAATTCCCCATTAGTGCTGTCCCGGGAATGTTGTTCACCAATATGGGAAGTGCCTGGGTGGTTTAGTGGAATCACTGGAAGCGCTTGTTGTTTCCATACTCAAAGTTCCTAGTTCTGATGCCAGATATCAGCATCCAGAGAAATGTGCAAGTACAGAGTAATTGTTGGGGGGGTCAGAGTCTCACTCTGTTGCTCAGGCTGGAGGGCAGTGTGGCACAATCATGGCTCACCATAGCCTCGACCTCATGGACTCAGGCCATCCTTCTGCCTCAGCCTCCTAAGTAGCTGGGATTGCAGGTGTGCACCACCATGCCCAGCTAATTTTTTTATTTTTGTAGAGATGAGGTCTGACTATGTTGCCTAGGCTAGTCTCAAACTCCTGGGCTCAAGCAATCCCTTTGCTTCGGTTTCCCAAAGTTCTGGGAGTACATGCATGAGCCACCATACCTGGCCCAGAGTAATGGTTAAGGCTTCTATCCTCTTCTTTCCATGCCAGGCTATAATTCTAAGAATATTCACCAGCTGGTGGCTGTGGACCGGCAGCAGGAGCCACTGGGTGATGACTGCCCTCCAGAGCTGCAGGAGATCATTGATGAGTGCCGGGCCTATGAGCCCTCTGCGCGGCCCTCCGTGGATGGTAGGCTTCTTTCTAGTGTAAAAAGCATGAGCTCCAAGCCTATTTCACACTTGTAAAAGATGTCCTTTTCACAAGCTTCTAGGCAGGAGTCTACAATCGTGAGTGATTTTACCCTTCAGGGGACATTTAGCAATGTCTGAAGACATTTTTGGTTGTCACAGATCCAAGAAGGTAGAATGGGGTGTGCTACTCTAGTAAATAAAGGCCAAGGATGCAACTCAACATCCTACAGTACACAAGACAGCCCTACACAGCAAAGAATTACCTGGCCCACATGTCAATACAATAAATGTGCTACATACGAACGAGTTCTTTCCAAGAGAGCGTTCATAAGTCCAGTTTGTCTGTAAGTCCAACAAAGTTAGCCTAGCTACCCAACTAACACAATTGGCTATACAGTACCAGCTACATCACCACTGCTTTTATCCTTGCTTCCGGACAACCTGGCTTAAAATAAAAATACTGTACTGCTATAGTCTATACAGTACTATACAGTAAAGTACAGAAAAGCACAACCTCTTGTAGAGGATGCACACACATGACAATGTATGCCACACATGTGAACTAACTTACGTGATTGGACATGTAAATGCATGTTTGCATCTTTGAAAGTTTGCAACTTGAAGGTTTGTATATAGGGGACTCACTATAGTGCAGGGCTTCTGCAACTACCCTAAGGGCATTGTTTAGTCTAAAGTGGTTTGGAAAGTCATATTACATTTCTCCAGTCTATTTCTTTTCCTCTTTCCTTCCTTTCTTCAGCCTATTTGTGTTACCAAGTGCAAGTTCATAGACTGTCATGTAATAGAAATTGACAGGAGGCCAAACAGATTTCCCAGACAAGGCTTTGTTGGGAGACAGCTCAGGGCTGAGGGCTGGCTGGGGCCTTTTATTAGATAAGGGAAGGGGTGTAACATCAAAGGAAAGACATGTTAACATGATTAGGGAGGGGTTCTAATGCATAAGCTAGTGTAGATACATACTTCTTTGTAACTCACATGTATAAAATATGGTGGATAAGCCCCACCTAGAGAGGAAATATAATGAAGCAAGTTGGAAACTATCTGGTCCTTGTACACATGTGGGCAGGAAGCTATCCTCCCAAGCAAGATTTATGGTGAAACATTGTTTATCTTAATGGGTTTTTCAAGGTAATGGTCTGTAGAATGGTTCCAACTGAAGTATTGTTGCAAAGTCTGGGGGTTAAAGTATGTGAGGGAGGTGGAGCCTTATTCCTGCTCTGTCTCATTTCCTTCCTTCCTTTTTGTCTGTATCTATTTTGCTTTGGTTTTTTTTTTTTTTTTTTTTTAGAGCCAAGTTGTCACTGTGTTGTCCAGGCTGGAGTGCAATGACTATTCACAGGCATGATTATGGCCTCGGACTCCTAGGCTTAAGCAAGCCTCCCACCTCAGTCTCCCAAGTAGTTGGGACACGGGTACAGTGGCTCACACCTGTAATACCAGCACTTTGGGAGGCTAAGAAGAGAAGATTGCTTGAGCCCAGGAGTTAGAGACCAGCCAGGGCAACATGGCGAGATCTCATCTCTACAATAAATAAAGATGTTAACCAGGTGGGGTAGTGCATGCCTGTAGTCCCACATACTTGGAAGGCTGAGATGGAAGGATCACCTGAGCCCAGCAAGTTGAAGCTGTGGTAGCCATAATGATGCCACTGCTCTTCATTCAGCCTGGGCAACAGAGACCCAATCCACACACATAAAAGCAAACCAACAAAAAAATCAAGGAGCTGGGACAGCAGGTATGTGCCACTGCACTGGACTCAATCTTGCTTTCTTTTTGTCTTTCTATCTTTCTCCTTCTTTCCCTCCCTCCCTCCCTGTCTTCCTTCTGTCAACATACTTGGAATTTTTTTTGATGTACACACTTTTCTCTCACATAGCATCAGCTGCTTCTCCGTGGCTTCCTTGCACTGTCTCCCTTACTGGGAGCACCTTCTTCTCCTACTCTAATCCAAATCTCCCAGACTTCCCACAAAGGCCAGGCAAAACAAAGAGAGAGGAGTTCACATGCAACAACCCTGGATTGGGGAAGTGTTTCTACTGATGTTGCTGCAAAGTTCAAAGACACAAGATGAACTGGCCGCAGTAGCTCATGCCTGTAATCCCAGCACTTTGGGAGGCAGAGGCAAGAGGATTGCCTGAGCCCAGGGATTCAAGACCAGCCTCGGCAACTTGGCGAGACCACATCTCTACAGTTTAAAAAAAAAGCTGGGCTCAGTGGCTCAGCCTGTAATCCCGCACTTTGGGAAGCGGAGGTGAGTGGATTGCCTGAGCCTGCAGGTTCGAGACCTGCCTGGGCAAGTTGGCGAGACATCATCTCTACGATTAAAAAAAAAAAATTAACTGGGTGTGGTAGCACGTGCCTGTAATTCCAGCTACTTGGAAGGCTGAGGCGGAGGGGTCGCCAGAGCCCAGCAGGTCGAGGCTGCAGTGGCTGTGAGCATACCACTGCACTCCAACCTGGGTGACAGTGAGACTCTGACATTAAAAAAAAAAAAAAGACACAAAATTATTTTTTCTTATCTTTATCATGATATGTATCATAATGGTAGTGTATAAAATATATATGTGCAGTTAAAATACCAAACTAAAAAAAAAAAAATCACATATCTACCCCTTCGTTAAGAAATAGAACACTGGCCGGGTGCGGTGGCTCAGCCTGTAATCCCAGCACTTTGGTAGGCTGAGGTGAGAGGATTGCCTGAGCCCAGGGGTTTGAGACTAGCCTGGGCAACTTGGTGAGACCTCGTCTCTACAATAAATCAAAAAATAAGCCGGGAATGGTAGCGCACACGTGTAGTTCCAGCTACTTGGAAGGCTGAGGCGGAAGGATCACCTGAGCCCAGCAGGTTCAGGTTGTGGTGGCTATGAGCATGCCACTGCACTCCAGCCTGGGCAAAAGAGTGAAACTCCAACCCAAAAAACGGGCGATCCTTCTATCTCAGTCTTCTAAGTAGCTGGGACTACAGGCGTGTGCTACCGCACCCGGTTTTTTTTTTTGTTGTTGTTGTTTTTTTGTAATGATTAAGTCTTGCCAAGTTGCCCAGGCTGGTCTCAAGCCCCTGGGCTCAAGCAATCCTCTCACCTTGGCCTCCCAAAGTGCTGGGATTATAGGCATGAGCCACCACACCTAGCCACCCTTGCTTTTCTTATTCCTCTTTCTTCCAGAGGTAATACCATCCTAACTATTGTAGTACACACTTATGTATATATGTATTTATAGTTTTACAACCTAGATGCACTATATTATTTGGTGTCTCATGTATAGGGACTTTATATAAATTGTATCATACTATATTCTGCCATGACATGCTTTATTTGCTTAACATTGTGATTTGAAATCCATCAATGTTAATGTGGTAGTTTCAACTCACTCATTTTTCCTGCTTCCTAATAGTTCATTAGGTAACCATGTACTTTACTTAGCTATCCCACTGTGGGATGGGTGTTTTTGTTGTTGTTGTTTTGAATCAGGGTATCTGACATCCAGGCTGGAGTGCAGTGGCATAATCACGGTTCACCACAGCCTTGAACTCCTGGGCTCAAGCAGTGCTCTTTCCTTAGCCTCCCATGTTTCTGGGACTACTGGCCCATGCCACCACACCTGGCTAATTTTTTTTTATTTTTTCATAGAGACAAGGTCTTGCTATGTTGCCCAGGCTGGTCTCAAACTCATGGACTCAAGCAATCCTCCTATCTCGGCCTCCCAAAGTGCTCGGATTGAACTGCTGCGCCGAGCCTGGGATGGACATTTTAGTGGTTTCAGTATTTAATTCTTTTTAAAAAATATTTCCCCTTTAAACATTGTTGTGCACATCTCCGGGGCCACACATGCAAGAGTTTTTTAAGTTATAGACATGGGGGGTGGAGGACACTAATTATTAAAGATCAAGTGCCAGTCTGAGTGTGGTGGCTCATGCCTATAATCCCAGCACCTAGGCTCGGTGGCTCAGCCTGTAATCCCGTGCCTTGGGAGGCTGAGGTGAGTGGATTGCCTGAGCCCGCGAGTTTGAGACCCGCCTGGGCAAGTTGGCAAGACCTCATCCCTACAATACATTAAAAAAAAAAAAAATTAGCCGGGCTCGGTGACTCAGTCTGTAATCCCGCGCCTTTGGGAGGCTGAGATGAGTGGATTGCCCGAGCCCGCGGGTTCGAGACCCGCCTGGGCAGTGAGACCTCATCTCTACAATAAATCAAAAAATCAGCCGGCATGGTAGCGCATGCCTGTAATTCCGGCTACTTGGAAGGCTGAGGCAGAAGGATCACCGGAGCCCAGCAGGTTGAGGCTGCAGTGGCCGGGAGCGGCCACTGCACTCCAGTCTGGGCGACAGAGTGAGACTCCAACTCGAAAAAAAAAAAATTATCCAGGTGTGGTAGCACACCTGTAATTCCAGCTACTCGGAAAGCTGAGGCGGAAGGATCGCCAGAGCCCAGCAGGTCGAGGCTGCGGTGGCCGGCAACGTGCCACTGCGCTCCAGTCTGGGTGACAGAGTGAGACTCCAACTCAAAAAAAAAAAAAAAATCCCAGCACTTTGGGAGGCCGAGGTGAGAGAATTGCCTGAGCCCATGAGTTCGAGACCAGCCTGGACAACTTGGCAAAACCTCATCGCTATAATAAATTTAAAAATTAGCTGGGCATGGTGGCGCATACTTGTAGTTCCAGCTACCTGGAAGGCTGAGGTGGAAGGATTGCCTGAGCCCAGCAGGTCAAGGCTGCGGTGGCCGTGAGCATGCCACTGCTCTCTAGCCTGGGCAACAGAGTGAGACTCCAACTCAAACAATAAAAATAAAAAATAAAAAAAAGATGAAGTGCCTTGAAAAAGAAACTAAAAAGGCAAACATCCAAACTCAGGACATTGTCCCTACTTACAGAAGTCTCTGGTATGAGGACTGTTCTTCAAGGCCTTCTCACAGGTGGCCCCTTGGAAAACACTCTCACAGTGCCTGAGAGGGTGTCTTATCCATCTCTCCCCTCCCTTCACCCATTTCCCTACCTTTCAGAGTGAAACATTAAAGTCATGGTCTAGTTTTCATCTGAAACCTTCTCTTTGGCACTGCAGAGCAGAAGAGCAGATTTGCTAATGCTTCCTGAAGATTTGGTATTTGGGGTGAATAAGAAGCTGATAATGACTTATATTGTGACTTCCTCTCCTTCAAAACTCTTCTTTGTCTTCTTTCTTCCTGTGCCAGTCTTACTTACAACCAGGACTAACTAACACAAAGTGGTGAGTTTATCTCTCCTGAGGTGTATTTGTGTTTTTTTGTTTGTTTGTTTGTTTTGAGTTGGAGACTCACTCTGTCGCCCAGACTGGAGTGCAGTGGCCGCTCCTGGTCACCGCAGCCTCGACCTGCTGGGCTCCAGCGATCCTTCCGCCTCAGCCTTCCAAGTAGCTGGAACTACAGGTGCGCGCTACCACACCCGGCTAATTTTTTATTTATTGTAGAGATGAGGTTTTGCCAAGTTGCCCAGGCAGGTCTTGAGCCCGTGGGCTCAGGCAATATACTCACCTCAGCCTCCCAAAGAGCGGGATTACAGGCTGAGCCACCGAGCCCGGCTTGTATTTGTGTTTTAAAAGTTGATCGAGTAAAAGAACTTCATATCACAAAGGCATGAGTGCATATGGTGGTTTAGGTACTGCCAGACCAGTGGGTTATGCAGTTTCTACACTGTTGTGTGGTGTGGAATCATCTTGGTGTTTCTAGTTTGGCTCTCAGCTCCTTGCTCTTGTCTAACTTTCTGCTCATTCATCCACAGAAATCTTAAAGAAACTGTCTGTTTTTACTGACGACTAAACCAAGAGTGCCTGAACTAGAAGCTGGGAGAGATACAAACTGGACATCTCTCTCTCATATCCTTTGTCATTGAGTTATTTGGGGGTGGAGAGAGGCAGCATTTCTCTATTACAAATAGAAAATAACTCCAGTCATACAGAACACATCCCATTCCAAGTGATATTTCCAAATATACACCTCCAATAGTGACTTTGATAGATGGCTTGCAAAAGTGTATCTCTATGTCCACACCTCTTGGCAATATAAATTCACAGCTCCTCCCATCAAGAAGTGGAGTCCAGGCCGGGCTAAGTGGCTCATCCCAGCACTTTGGGAGGCCGAGGTGAGTAGATTGCCTGAGCCTGTGGATCCAAGACTAGCCTGGGGAACTTGGTGAGACATCGTCTCTACAATGAAATAAAAAATAGCTACGTATGGTAGTGTGCATCTGTAGTTCCGGCTACTTGGAAGGTTGCAGCAGAAGGATCTCCAGAGCCCGGCAGGTCAATGCTGGGGTGACCGTGAGTGTGCCACTGCACTACAGCCTGGGTGACAGAGTGAGACTGCAACTCAAAAAAAAAAAAAAGTGGAGTCTGACTTGTACACGCATGTCTACTGACACACTATTGACAATAGCAAAAACATGAAACCAATCCCACTGCCCATCAAAAGTAGACTGGATAAAGAAAATGCGATACATATACACAATGGAGTATTATACAGCCATAAAGAAAAACAAAATCATGGACTTTGCAGCAAACTGGATGGAGTTGGAGACCATCATTCTTAGTGATCTATCACAGAAGCAAAGAACTGAATACTGCGTGTTCTCATTCATAGGTGGGCCCTGAACACTAGTCACACTAGCACAAGGGAGGGAGTGGTAGTTACTGGGCACCACAAGGGTGGTGGAAGAGGGGCACGGCACATAACAACACAGAGTACCTGGTTCTGAACCAGGGGAAGTGAGGGCCAATTGGAAGGCCAAACTTTACCTGCATGCAGCCTATTCGTGTAGTTAACCCTTACTTGTACCCCACATCTCTATAATAAAATAACATTAAAAAAAAAAGTGGAGTCTGTTTCCCCACCATTTGCATCTGGGCTGGCATTGTGACTTGATTTGGTCAATAGAATGTGGAAGAAGTAACGGTGTGCCAGTTTCAAGCACAGGCTTCAAGAGACGTTATAAATATCTACTCCCTCTCTTGGAACCCTACCTAAGCCACGAAAAAGCATGCCGGCAGACAAGAGATCACATGGAGTAGAAACAAGCTTTCCCAGCTGAAATCATACTAGACCAGACAACCTAGCAGCTGATCTATGTACATGAGTGAGCCCAGTGAAAACCAGAAGAAGCACCCAGCTGAGCCCAGCCCAAGTTGCCTATTCACAAAATCATGAGCTAAATAAATTATATGTTGTTTTAAACCATTAAGTTTTGGGGTGGTTTGTTACACAGCAGTAGTAACTGAACATATGCTATTCAAGCCTTTCTTGCCCACTGAACTATGTACAAACTCCCTATTTGGATACACAGAACCTTTTGTCTCTGACCCCAACCTGCCCTTCCATATCAGGCTCTATCAGCGGTTGCAAACTCTAATGCCTATAGGGCCTAGAAAGGAAACTAAATGAGTTGAGCCTGCAGGAGACTTCAGTGAACAGATGAGCTTTAGGACGAATAGCCTTTACTCAGCTCTAGTTTTTTTTCCATCATGTAGAATGGGATCCCAGTATTTCCAGAGCTTTCTATTTTGTCGAAAGAAACTACAGATTTGAGTTTTTCTGTAAATTGTCTCTATTTTTAGAAGTTGGCATCTTACTAACGTGTATTTTAATGCTGATAAGACAAACTGAAGATGTTAGCCTAGGAGCTGCCAGATTTTAATCCCTGCCAAACACAAACCGATGTTTCTGGCATGTGGCCCATTAGTTCTGAATTTTTTATACCTTTGCTCATGGTGTATCCTTTGCCTAGTCTATACTAACCCTTACCGCTACATGTTGCATTTTTTTTCAAAACTATTCCTAATCATTTAACAGCAAATGTTCTAGGCATTGTTCCAATCACTAAGGAGACAGGAAAAAAAGAAAAAAAACCACCCACACACACACATTTGGCTCTTAGTTGTAGTAATCTTCTCTGATGGATAAAATTATAACTGATTTGTATTATTTTAATAAATTTTATTTATCCTTGATTTCTTTCTTAAAACTAGAACATGTCTTTTTCTGAAAATTAAAAAATATAGAAGAATATGCATTGCCAGGTTGAGCATTTAACACGATTCTTTTCTAGAACTTGTCATTATGTATTATTATTTTCATCTTTAAAAGTATCTGTTCTTTTTATTGTAAGAGTTAAAATGAAAATTCTCCCCCGTAGATGAATTATTCACACTCAGGCAGACCCACAGATAGAGATGGATTTACTGCGAAAATAATATAGCTTAAGCTGGGCAACATAGCAAAAACTTGTTTCTACAAAATAAAAAGCTGGATGGGATGGCTTATGCCTGTAATCCCAGCATTTTGGGAGGTGGAGGCGAGAGGATTGCCTAAACCCAAGGGTTCGAGACCAGACTTGGCAACTTGGCAAGACCTCATTTCTACAATAATTCAAAAAATTAGCTGGGTGTGGTGGCATGCTCCTGTAGTTCCAGCTCCTTGGAAGGCTGAGGCGGGGGATCACCTGAGCCCAGCAGGTTGAGGCTTTGGTGACCATGAGCATGCCACTGCACTGTAGCCTGGGCGACAGAGTGAGACTCCCACTCAAAAAAATAAAATGAAAAATAAAATAAACATAAATTTGCCAAGTGTGATGGTGTGTGCCTGCACTCCTAGCTACAATAAATCAAAAAATTAGCCAGGTATGGTGGTACACGCATGTAATTCCAGTTACTTGGAAGGCTGAGGCGAAAGGATTGCTTGAGCCCAGCAGGTAGAGCCTGCGGTAGTGTGATTGTGCCACTACACTGCACTCCAGCCTGAGGGACAGAGACTCCAACTAAAAAAAAAAAAAAAAAATTTACATTTAAGTTTATGGTATATTTTGAGTTAATTTATGCATAGGGGCAAGGTGTGAATTATTATGTCTTCAAAGATTTTCTCTTTGCTGTTTTATTTGTCTTCTCCTTGGACTCCAATCACGTACATATTTTAGACCTCTTGATTATGTCACACAGGTCACTGCAGATCTATTCTCTCTTATTTCTTTTCTATTCTCTGCCATGGCCTGCACGGCTGCCTTGAGGGTCCTGAGAGAGAGTGGCAAGAGATTAAGACACAGACACAAAGACAAAAAGAAAAGCTGGGGACAGGTGGGACACTTTCCTCTGATGGAGGAGAAGTGGCCCCCAAACTCAGCATGTTTATTTTATAATCAAGCACAAAGAAAGCTAGAAGGACTTCAAGGTCTGTGAGGGAGCTATAGCGGAATTTTTTTGCTACCTAAATGGCAAGCTGTTCTGCGGTTATCTTGCTGTAGCTAAGGCTTTATCTGTACTATGTGCACCCGGAGTGTGGGCATCTGAGATGCCGTTTCGTGTAGCAGGCTGCATCCCCTGCCTTTGGCTAGGATGCAGAGCTATCAAGCGAGAATTTGCCTTCGCTTGGGGCCTTGCCTTGGTCAAGGCCTGCTGTCCGGACAGCGCTCATTCGCTCCCCACCAATCTCCACCTCCCTCACTTTGTTCTTCAGACTGAATAACTATTGCTCTATTTTTGGTTTGATTCTTTTTTCCTCCTTTCCAACCTTCTGTTAAGCTCATCCAGTAAATTTTCAAGATGAGAGACTGTATTTTTAAATTCTAGAATTTCTAGCCAGGCGCAATGGCTCACACCTGTAATCTCAGCGTTTTGAGAGTCAGAGGTGAGAGAATTTCCTGAACCTAGGGGTTCGACACCAGCCAGGGCAACTTGGCGAGACTTTGACCTTACCAAAAAAAATTTTTTTAATAGGGATCAAATGGAAATTCTAGAATGTATTATTTATTTATTTATTTATTTGTGTCAGAATCTCACTCTGTCACCCAGGTTGCAGTACTCACAGTCACAGTCACCTCGACCTGTGGGGCTCAGGTGCCTCAGCCTTCTGCCTTCTGCCTCAGCCTTCCTAGTAGCTAGAACCACAGGCATGTGCCACCTGCCCGGCTAATTTTTTTGATTTATTTAGAGATGAGGTCTCGCCAATTGCCCAGGCTGGTCTTGAACCCCTGGGCTCAAGCAATCCTCTTGCCTCTGCCTCCCAAAGTGCAGGAATTACAGGTGTGAGCCTCCACGCCTAGCTAAAATTGTTTTTATTCTCTGCTGAGATGTCTTATTTATTTGTTCTGTTGTTAAGTGCATGTTTTTCTTAATTTCCTTGAGCATAGTTAAAATAGCTTTCAATTTCCTTGTCTGCTAAATCCATTATTTGGATCATCTTGGAGTTGGTTTCCATTGATTGCCTTTTCTCTTCATTATGGATTATGTTTTCACGTCTCTTCATGTCTCCAGTAATTTGGGATTATTTCCTGGAATTATGATTGACAGTTGTAGAAAGCCTGAATTCTGTTATATTTCTTTAAAGAGTCTTTTTTTTAAAAAAAAACAAGCTGGACTTGAACTCCAAACTCTATCTCTCCTGCACACACTTGACAATATCTGAAATCTCAGTTCAGTCTTTTACATTTAACTGGCTGCTTGAACCCTGCTTCACACATACCTGATTCAGAGGTTAGATAGAGATTTAGGCAGAAATTATATACAAAACTGGGGCTTTTCCTCCCAGGCGTTCTCTCTTCATGGATTTTTTCCCTCTGAATTTATTTATTTTATTATTATTTCTTGAGTCGGAGGCTCACTCTGTCACCTGGGCTGGAGTGCAGTGATAGGTTCATGGCCACCACAACCTTGAACTTCTGGTCAGGCGATCCTTCTGCCTCAGCCTTCCAGGTAGCTGGAACCATAGGCATGCGCCACCACGCCTGGCTGATTTTCTTATTTATTGTAGAGACGAAGTGTTGTCTCACCAAGTTACCCAGTCTGGTGTCAAACCCCTGGGCTCAGGCAATCCTCTCACCTCTGCCTGTCAAAGTGCTGGGATAACAGGCGTGAGCCACCCTGCCCAGCTCCTTTCACTCTTTAACTGCTATAATCACTCCAAACTTTGTTTTCTAATTTTTCTTTTGAGTTGGTATCTCATTCTGTCACCCAGGCTGGTGTGTGATGGCACAGTCACAGCCCACCTCAGCCTCCATCTTCTGGGCTCCTGCAATTCTTCTGCTTCAGCCTTCTGAGTAGCTGGGACTACAGGCATGTGCCACCACATATGGCTAATTATTATTATTATTTTTTTTGAGTTGGAGTCTCACTCTGTTACCCAGACTGGAGTGCAGTGACTGCTTCCGGCCACTGCAGCCTCGACCTGCTGGGCTCCAGTGATCCTTCCACCTCAGCCTTCCAAGTAGCTGGAACTACAGGCGCATGCTACCACGCCCAGCTAATTTTTGATTTATTGCAGAGATGAGGTCTCTCCAGGTTGCCCAGGCAGGTCTCGAACCTGCGGGATCAGGCAATCCACTCACCTCAGTCTCCCAAAGCGCTGGGATTACAGGCTGAACAGGCTGGTCATGCCTATAATCCCAGCACTTTGGGAGGCTGAGGTGAGAGGATTGCCTGAGCCCACAGGTTTGAGACCAGTCTGGGCAACTTGGTGAGACCTCATCTCTACAATAAATAAAGAAAAATGAGCCGAGCTTGGTGGTGCATGACTGTAGTTCCAGCTACTTTGAAGGCTCAGGCGGAAATCGCCTGAGCCCAGCAGGCTGAGGCTGCGGTGGCCAGGAGCAAGCCATTGCCCTCCTACCTGGGTGACAGAGTGAGACTCCAACTCAAAAAAAAAATAAAATAAAATACTGCCAGGCATGATGGCTCACGCCTGTAATTCCAGCACTTTGGGAGGTGGAGGTAAGAGGATTGCCTGAGCCCAGGCGTTCGAGTCCAACCTGGGCAACATGGTGAGACATTGTTTCTACAATAAATTAAAAAAATTAGCCAGGAGTGGTGGCACATGCCTGTGGTTCCAACTACTTGGAAGGGCTCAGCAGGTGAGACTGCAGTGGCTATGAGCATGCCACTGCACTCCAGCCTGGGGGACAGAGTAAGACTCTGACACACACACACACACACACACACACACACACACACACACACACACAAAGAAAGAAAAAAAATACTTTAACCAAATTAAATTTAACAGAGCTTAATTGGGCAAATAATGATTCAACTATTGGGTAGCTCCTAGAACCAGAATAGGTTCAGAGTGACTCCAGGGTGGCATTTATGGACAGAGCTGGGCGTGGCAGTGTGTGCCTATAATCCCAACTAAGGTAGTAGGATTGCTTGAGGCCAGGAGTTTGAGACCAGCCTGGGCAACAGAGCAAGATCTTGTCTAAAAGGAAAAAAAAATTATGAATAGAAAAAGGAAAATGACGTACAAAAGTGAGGTACAAAAACAATTTGATTGGGGCCGGGCGTGGTGGCTCACACCTGTAATCCTAGCACTTTGGAAGCAGTGGCAAGAGGATTGCCTTTGCCTGGGGGTTTGAGACCAACCTGGGCAACTTGACAAGACCTCGTCTTTACACTAAATCAAAAAATTAACTGGCATGTGCCTGTGGTTCCAGCTCAAGAAAAAACAATAACAACAACAAAGACAGTTTGGTTGCAGTTTGGTGTTTACCTCATTTGAACATAGTTTGAACAGTTGGCTGCTAATCAGTCTCTTTAGACATTGAATTAGGGTAATTTACTGTGCATGGAGAAAACTTTAGGCCAAACTTAAAATAGATAAGGAGCTCTAAGCTAAACTTAATTTTTTTTGTTTTATTTTTATTTTTGTTAAGCTTAATTTAGCAATACTTTTCACTAAACAACCTTTTGTGTTGTGGACATTTCTTTTACCATGTGAAAGAAACTTTGTGTTGGCCGGGCTCAGTGGCTCAGCCTGTAATCCCGCGCTTTGGGAGGCTGAGGTGAGTGAATTGCCTGAGTCGGTGGGTTCGTGACCCGCCCGGGCAACTTGGCCAGACCTCACCTCTACAATAAAAATTTAAAAATTAGCTGGGCGTGGTAGCACGCACCTGTAGTTCCAGCTACTTGGAAGGCTAAGGCAGAAGGATCCCCGGAGCCCAGCAGGTCAAGGCTGCGGTGGCCGGGAGCAGCCACTGCACTCCAGTCTGGGCAACAAAGCAAGACTCCAACTCAAACAAACAAACAAACAAACAAACAAACAAAACAGTGAGAATCGCTCAAATTTTTTTTCATTCTGTTCCATAATGTAGCTGTTTGCTTACAAAAGAAAATTCCTGTCTCCTTATATTAGCAAATCTAATACTTTAGCAGCTCCCTTAAACGGTAAAAAAAAAAAAAAAAAAAAAAAAAGTACAAATGTGAATACCGGCTTTGGTGACAGGTTTGGAGGAGAAAAATACTGAAAAGTAGGTATTTAGATTATTTATGACTTTTTTTTTGAGTCAGAGTCTCACTCTGTCCCCCAGCCTGGAGTGCAGTGTAACGCTCACGACCACTGCAGCCTCGACCTGCTAGGTTCAGGCGAGCCTTCCGCCTCAGCCTTCCAAGTAGCTGGAACCACAGGCAAGCGCCACCACGGCCGGCTAATTTTTTAATTTATTGTAGAGACGAGGTCTCACCAAGTTGACCAGGCTGGTCTCGAACTCATGAGCTCAGGCGATCCTTTCGCCTCAGTCTCCCAAATAGCTGGGATTACAGGCGCGTATCACCGCGCCCGGGTAATTTTTAATTTATTGTAGAGAAGAGGCCTCGCCAAGTTGTCCAGGCAGGTCTCGAAACCCTGGGCTCAGGCAGTCCTCTCGCCTCCATCTCCCAAAGTGCGGGAATGGCAAGCATGAGCCACCACGTCCGGTTTATGACTTTCAATTATTTATGCTCTCCTCGGTCACCAATGCCACTGAAAATTGGCAGCTGAGTTAAAATGTCAGCAATGTGCTGTCTGTGCTGAGGTTATTTTTGGTTTTCCTCCTAAAAGTGAGATTTTTGTCTTTCAGCGAGATGCTTGAAAAATATTTGCTGTTAAGTGTTAAGTGTTTTCATCTCCACGCGTATGCCTATGCGTGTACGGGTTGTGTACGCGTATGCAAAACGGACCGCGAAACCCTGCAATTTCCTCCCGCCTGAAAGTTCAAATAAAAAGCGGTAAATATCTTCTTTCCCTACACTCCTTCGGGGCTGGACGCAAAGTGACGGACGTAAATTTTTACCAATTGTAGGAGGCTTCCTTGAGCGTGGTCCCGCCTAGCCAATTTATGACCGGCCGACCAGTGAGAGTGCCGCTGTTTCAGCTAGCCGGGACTCATGGAAGAAGAAGAGAGGCTATTGGTCGTCGGCTGGAGCTGCTGCCCAATAGGAGCAGGCCAGGCCTACGGCTCTGGCGGGGAGCTTGAGCTGCTCCGGAAGTGGCTGTTGGGGTCTGTGCGTTCGGGGTAATACTGAAGTCGCCACCGGAACTTCTGCGGGCTAGCGAGCCCGGCCGCGGCTTTCGGGCTTCAGGTGAGCAGGGCTCTTGCTTCTCCCCAGGTATTGGATCCCTAGCTCCAGAATAACTTCCCCATGCTTGATTTTTGCACGTGAGGCCCAGAGACGCCCCACGAGGTGGACTGCGCGCGGGCGGGTAACCCGCTGGCCTGACCTTGTTCTCGTCCTCCGCAGGCTATTCCAATATTTGTGGCTGAGGGGCCCGAACCCCCGCTCTTTCGGGTCGAGGGACTGGGAGGGCGGGAACTGCGGACGATCCCTGGAAGAAGCCAAATTCGCCGCTGCCGGGCCGTGGGACCGGGGTCGGAGAACTCCGGGCCTTGGCCGCCCCTCAGACTCCTCATCTGTAACTACTCGAACATCACTTAATTTTTAATTTTATCACAGCGGCTCTGGCGTGTTTTATTGCCCCTGCTTTATAGAGCGCTTAGCATACCTGCCTACGGTTCCCCAGGTAGTAAATGATAGAGTAAGGATTTGAACCGAGGTCTGCCTGACTCCCCCATTTCCCCCTTCCCCTCCCGCTGCCGCCTCTCATCCTCTTCGTGGGGGACGCAGAGGTCGCCTCCGCGTGTTGTGGGCGTCGATTGGAATCTGAGTGACAAAGCTTGGCAAGATGACAGATGGAAGGTTAACGTTGTAAGCGCCGACACTCATGGCACACACAGAAAATGGCGTGTGTGCTGTATGCTCAAGGCGTGGGGCACCCGCATCAGCCCCCACCCATTGGGAAGCTTAGCTCCAAAACTGCGCCGTTCCACAGAACTTTCTGTGACGATGAAAATGTTCTCTATGCTGTCCACTGTGGGTTTTGGGCGCTTGAAACGTGACCAGTGTAACCGAATAACTTAATTTGTAAATGTTATCTAATGTAAATAGCCGCAGGTGAGTGAGTAGAGGCTCTGGGAGTACACAGTGCGGCCCGCTAGATTCTGCTCTTTTGGGTCCCTTCCTGTCCTTTGTTTTCAGGAAGGCTGATTTGCTTAATGTCTCTAGGTACCTCTAGAAGTAAAGCCGGTCCTTCTGTTTTGAGAAGGAATTATTGGGAGACTGTCCTTATACCCTAGAAACACTTTAAAAGCTTTGGTTTAACATTGTTTTAGAGGAGGAGTGAAGAATTTATTTATTCGGCTTGGTAGCTTAATTCCTTTCTTGGATGGTACACTAAAATTGGTAGTAGCAGGGGAGGGGAGGGTACGTAACATCACTAAGGGTATCTGATCCTAAACCAGGTGAAGTGAAGACCAATGGGAGGCCTAAACTTCACCTGTGCAGTGACCACTTGTACCTAACCCTGAATTGTACCCCACATCTTTAAAATAAAAAAAAATCGTTCTTTTGTAGAGCTTTAACCCTTCAGAAGTTTTGTTATTGTTGTTGCCCAGGCTGGTGGCATGCTCATGACCACCCGAGCGTTGACCTGCTGGGCTCCAGCGATCCTTCAGCCTCAGCCTTCCAAGTAGCTGGAATTACAGGCACACATTCTCATGCCCAGCTAATTTTTTTTTAATTGTAGCAATGAGGTCTCACCAAGTTGCCCAGATTGGTCTTGCACCCCTGAGCTCAGGAACTCTCGCTTCAGCCTCCTAAAATACTGGGATTATAGGCTTGAGCCACCGCACCTGGCCTCCTACAGAAGTTTTAGTTGTGTCTGTGTGTGTGTGTGTGTGTGTGTGTGTATAATATACACATATATACGCACACACAATATACCACTCAGGGATACAGCTCCTGGTATGCTCTTAGTTGTTTGCTTTTGTTTGTTCTATTTTTGAGATGTGTAGAGGATACAGCCAATAGGCGCGTAGTACCTGCTGTGAACTTGGTGCTGTGGAGGATGCAGTGATGAATCAGAAAGCCCAGTTACCATGGCTTTGCATGTTTTTAAATGTCCTAAAAGTGAATCATAGTGAATTCAGCTGCAACCTGCTTTTTTCTATTCAATGTGATTTTTGAAGAGAATTTTTTTTTTTTTTTTTTTTGAGTTGGAGTCTCACTCTGTCGCCCAGACTGGAGTGCAGTGGCCACTTCTGGCCACCGCAGCCTCAACCTGCTGGGCTCCGGCGATCCTTCCGCCTCAGCCTTCCAAGTAGCCGGAATTACAGGCATGCGCTACCAAGCCCGGCTGATTTTTTGATTTATTGTAGAGATGAGGTCTCGCTGCCCAGGCGGGTCTTGAACCCGCGGGCTCAGGCAATCCACTCACCTCAGCCTCCCAAAGGCGCCGGAATTACAGGCTGAGCCACCGATCCCGTCTTGAAGAGAATTTAATGTTAGGGTTCTTCGTTGGAAGAGAGCTTATGACTACATACTGACTAGAGGTTTTGCTTTGCTTTCTTCCTTTTCCATTTTCTGAGTTTTCTCTTTCTGTTATTTGAGTTAATCACATCTACTTAGTATTATTCTCATATTTACCTGTCCTTTTATTCTACTTTTTGGTGGAGTTCCTCAAATCTTTTAACTAGTTTGGTTTTTAAGTTTGGAATACTTTTGTTATTTGTGCATTGTCTTCTTTCCAAATTTTTTGTTTTTTGTTTTTTGTTTTTTGAGTTGAGTCTCACTCAGTTGCCCAAACTGGAGTGCAGTGGCTGCTTCCGGCCACCGCGCCTCGACCTCTGGGCTCCGGCGATCCTCCGCCTCAGCCTTCAGTAGCCGATTACAGGCATGCACTACCATGCCGCTATTTTTGATTTATTGTAGAGATGGGTCTCGCTGCCCAGGCGGGTCTCGAACAGCGGCTCAGGCAATCACTCACCTCAGCCTCCCAAAGGCGCGGGATTACAGCTGAGCCACCGAGCCCGCTTCCAAATTTTTTGTTTGTCTGATTTGGTCTCTTTCTGTCATGTGAGACTTTCCTCAAATGTCAGTGTGTTGATCTTTGACCTCATTTCCTGGAAACCTGATTGGAAGCCCTGCATGAGTGACCAAGTCTTATCAACTGTTGGGCTTTTACTGCTAGGTTTGTATACAGAGACCCATTTTTCTTGGGGGATTCACAGCTATCAATCTCTAAAGATCTTTTTTCCTTGGACTGGTTTTTTTCTAGAGAAGAATTCTTTAATCTCCTGCCTTAGAACATAGGGAATGTATGTAAACCAGAATATTGAGTCCTGGATGTGTGCGGGGAAGAGGAGCTGGGAGAAGGGTTGGAAGTGTCTTCCATTGTTCAGTTTGTGGACTTTCACTTTACCGTTTATTTTCTATTTATTTATTTATTTGTTTTTATTTTTTATTTTTTGAGTTGGAGTCTCACTCAGTTGCCCCAGCTGGAGGGCAGTGGCACGCTCCCGGCCACCGCAGCCTCAACCTGCTGGGCTCCGGCGATCCTTCCGCCTCAGCCTTCCAAGTAGCTGGAACTATAGGCGTGCGCTACCACGCCCGGCTAATTTACCGTTTATTTTCTTTACTGTGCTACTCTCCATCCTGTTCCTAAGCCTATCTGGTTCAGACCTCCAGTTTTCTCCAGCATAAGGAGAGAAGGATTTTGTTTTGTTTGGGTTAGCTCGTGTCTGAATAGGAGACAAGCCAACTAAAGACTTTTAACCAGTACTCTTTTCAGCTTCATCTTTCTATTTTTCTTTTTCTAGTCAGAGTCTCACTCTGTCGCCCAAGCTGGAGCGCAGTAGCATGATCACAGCTGCTGCAACCTCAATTTACTGGGCACAGATCAGCCTTCCAGGTAGCTGGGACTGTAGGCATCCGCCACCATGCCCAGCTAATTTCATTTATTGATTGATTGTAGAGCCAGGTTTCTTCATGTTGCCCAGGGTGGTCTTGAACTCCTGGGCTCAGGCAGTCCTCTTGCCTCATCCTCCCAAAGTGCTGACAGGTGTGAGCCACTGTGCCCAGTCCTCAACTCCAGCTTTCAATACTGTCTTTTATAGTACCTGGTTTCTACAATCCCTTTAGTGGGAATTAGTTTGCTTCTCAGTAGCACTGCCAACCCCGTGCCCCCACACGCTCTTTGCAAGCACTTGAGTTTCACATTTTTAATTAAGTAGTTGCCAGGCATCAGTTCTCTTTATGGCCTCAGAAAACTGGTTCACATATCCCATATCCCATCTGCATTTGCTTAGTCCTTGTGTATTTACCCCCTAAAATTTTTTTTTTGAATAGAGGTTCGGGCATGGTGGCTCATGCCTATAATCCCAGCACATTGGGAGGCAGAGACAAGAGGATTGCATGAACCCCAGGTGTTTGAGACTAGCCTGGGCAACATGGCGAGACCTCGTTTCTACAATAAATCAAAAAATCAGCCGGGCATGGTGGCACGTCCTGTGGTTCCAGCTACTTGGAAGGCTAAGGTGGAAGGATCGCCTGAACCCAGCAGGTTGCGACTACAGTGGCCATGAACGTGCCACTGCATTCCAGTCTGAGTGACAGAGTGAGACCCCGACTCAAAAAAAAAATTGAATAGAGAAAGGGTCTCACTATGTTGCCTAGGCTAGTCTCAGACTCCTGGGCTGAAGTAATCCTCCCGCCTTGGTCTCTCAAAGTGCTGCGATTACAGGCATAAGTCATTACAGTGCTGGCTTTAGGCTTTGGCCCTCTTATCATTCTTTTCCTCTTTCTTAGGTGATTTAATCTGCTCCAGTGATTTTTAAGAAGCGTGACTATTCTGAGGATTCCCATTTCCTTATAAGTCAGATAGAAATAAAAGTGCCTTACTTCGCTAAGTCATCAAGAGGATAAGTTATACTGATGTGCTTTTATTTTTTTATTTTATTTTATTTTTTGAGTTGGAGTCTCACTCTGTCGTCCAGACTGGAGTGCAGTGGCCGCCCCCGGCCACCGCAGCCTCAACCCACTGTGCTCCGGCGATCCTTCCGCCTCAGCCTTCTGAGTAGCCGGAACTACAGGCACGCACTACCACGCCTGGCTAGTTTTTGATTTATTGTAGAGATGAGGTCTCGTCAAGTTGCCCAGGCAGGTCTCGAACCCGCGGGCTCAGGCATTCCACTCACCTCGGCCTCCCAAAGTGCTGGGATTACAGGCTGAGCCACCGAGCCCGACCCTGATGTGCTTTTAAAAGTAAGTGGTAGTTTATTGGCAATGGTGTCTATAGAGTTGGCTCTTTAGATCATTTGTGTCTTGTACATCAAAAAGTATGTCTTTTTTTTTTTTTTTTGAGTCGGAGTCTCACTCTGTTGCCCAGGCTGGAATGCAGTGACACACTCACAGCCACTGCACCTTCGACCTACTGGACTCAGACGATCCTTCTGCCTCAGCCTTCCTTGTAGCTGGAACTACAGGAGCACGCCACCACACCTGGCTAATTTAAAAAAAATTTTTTTTTTTTTTGAGTTGTAGTCTCACTCTGTTGCCCAGACTGGAGTGCAGTGGCCACTCCCAGCCACCGCAGCCTCGACCTGCTGGGCTCCGGCGATCCTTCCGCCTCAGCCTTCCGAGTAGCCGGAATTACAGACATGCGCTACTACGCCCGGCTGATTTTTTGATTTATTGTAGAGATGAGGTCTCGCTGCCCAGGTGGGTCTCGAACCCGTGGGCTCAGACAATCCACTCACCTCAGCCTCCCAACAGCGCGGGATTACAGGCTGAGCCACCGAGCCCAGCTTTTAAAATTTTTATTGTGGAGACAAGGTCTCCCCAAGTTCCCAGGCTGGTCTCAAACCCCCGAGCTCAGGCAGTCTTCTTGCCTCTGCCTCCCAAAGTGCTGGGATTACAGGTGTGAGCCACTGCGCCTGGTTTATTTATTTGCTTATGGACGTATCCTACTTATTATCCATTATTGTCTGTCTTTGCCTCTAGGGAGTCTAACTATATAACAGGTGCTTAAATATTTGTTGAACCCTTGTTTCCTCATAAGTCAGATGAAGTGAAATGTTTGCCAGCCTAGCATGGTGGTGCACCCCTGTAATCCCAGCACTTTAGGAGACTGAGACAAGAAGATTGCCTGATCCCAGGGGTTCAAGACCAGGCTGGGCAACTTGATGAGACCTCATCTCTATAATAAATTTAAAAATTAGTCAGGTGGTGATGCATGCCTGTGGTTCCACCTACTTGGAAGGCTGAAGTGGAATGATCATCTGAGCTCAGCAGGTCGAATCTGCAGTGGGCTGTGAACATGCCACTTCATTCCAGCCTGGGCAACAGAGTGAGAATCCGCCTCAAAAAAGAAAAGAAAAGAAAATGCTTGCCTTCACAAGGTAGTTGAGGGGATAAGTTACACTGATTTTCTTTAAAAACTAGCTGGTAGTTGTCAAACCGATGTAATGGAATTAAATAGGGAAAATATAATGAAAGGAGCATAACAGGTGCTTAGTAAATATTTGGTGAATGGGTTGATATGATGGGAAACAAAAATAATGAAAGAGGATAAATAAAGTCCTCGGCCTTTTTGAGAAATTAGGTAAATGTCTATTTGGGGTGAGCAACTGAGTTAATTTTGCAGTCCTTTGCAATCTGTTATCCTTTGTAACTTGATGCCAAGAAAAATGAATATTACCTGGTAGAATTAGGTACAGCATTATATGCATTTGATTTTGGTAAAAGTCCATATTCACCTCAAGACAAAGACCTACAAGGTGTCTGGGAGATTACTTTCAGATCCAATAGTTTAAACCCCTTATTTTATAGATTTTTCTAGTTTGGCAGATGTTACTATGATCACAGGACTTCATGTTTTCAGAGGGCAAACTGGAAAGCTGGTTAAAAGAGCTTGTATGAGGCTGGGTGCGGTGGCTCACGTCTATAATCCCAGCACTTTGGGAGGCTGAGGTAAGAGGATTGTCTGAGCCCACGGGTTCAAGACCAGCCTGGGCAACTTGGTGAGACCTCATCTCTACAGTAAATCAAAAACTTAGCCGGGTGTGGTGATGCATGCCTGTTGTTCCAGCTACTTAGAAGACTGAGGGGAAGGATCACCTGAGCCCAGTAGGTCAAGGCTGTGGTGGCCATGAGTGTGCCACTGCACTCCAGCCTGGGTGACAGAGTGAGACTCCAACTCAAAAAAAAAAAAGTGCTTGTATGAGAAAAACAATGGTTAGCAAACTCTTCTGGCTTAAAATAGTAACTGAAATCTTATTAAGCTTCTCAGTTCTGCTAAGAATGACCTTAAACAGAAATTCAGAGCAACTATCTGTTATATAGCATGCGTTTTATCAATTTTACTAATACTTTTTACAAATAATATTTCCAGTGATGGCTCATGAAACAATGGAGTATGATCTTCAGATGCAGTTAGATCATAATGCTGCACAACAACCAGCTCCTGTTGAAGTGGTCAGCAGCCAAGGGAGACCAGTCCTGTTCCAGCCTGTTTCTGTTGAAGTGATCAACAGCCAAGGGAGACCAGTCCTATTCCAGCCTGTTTCTGTTGAAGTGGTCAGCAGCCAAGGGCGACCAGTTCTGCTCCAGCCTACTCCTGCTGAAGTGATCGGCAGCCAAAGAGAACCACCTTTCCTTCAGCCTGCTCCACAGGTGTCCATTGACCTGACAGAGGAAGTGGAGTACTTGGGAGAAGAAAATGTGGAGAACATCAATCCGAGAGCTTCAGAGCTGCAAAGACAATCTGACACTAACCGCACCATCCAGTCTTCTTTGGAATCCGTGAACAACTTCGTCAGTGGGCTGCAGAGACTTCATGGCATGCTAGAATTCTTGAGACCTCCATCTTCAGGCCACAGTGTGGGGCCAGTTAGAACAGGGAGGAGGAGAGGCTCTGCTTCACGAAGGAGAAGAGCCGGAGGGTCTCAGAGGACAGGCAATGTCAGGTAAATACATGTATAAGTCATGTGATCAGTGGCATACTAGGAAGCTCTGGTCACATCCCCAGTGCTGCCAAGGACTGACAGTGTAACTTCTGGCAAGTCAGTCACTTTTCTGAGCACCCATTTCCTTATAAGTCAGATGGAAATAAAAGTGCTTGCTTTACCTAAGTAATTGAGAGGATAAGTTATACTGATGTGCTTTGAAAAGTAAGTGATAGTTTATTGGCAGTGACCTCTACAGAGGTTGACTCTTTAGATCTTTTGTGTCTTACATACCAAAAGGTAGTTCTTAACTTGCAAGTCCACTCAACTCACCCAGGATTCATTGTTCACTGGCACGCCACTTAGAGGCACAATTAAATGGGCATACTGGATTTAGAGAAGCCTTGTGAAAAGTGGAGTGTGAATTAATTTATAGCTCATCTAAGTAGTTGGGAAACATTCTAGCCCTTCTCACCTGAGAATGCGTTATAGAGTTGAAAATAATTTTCTTTCATAGTCTTTGATGTGAACTTACCTCTTGAAGGGCAATATTTTGAAAGGAATCCTGTTTTCTGAGCAAAAGATCTCAACGGCAAGCTTGAAATATTCAGTAAGCCATACTATAAACATGTACTGTTATCCAGGCTTTGTGGTTCCATTTATAAATAAGAGGCAGAATAGATTAAGCATAAATCTCAAGGGCACTAGGATTTTCAGAATGGTGAAAGAACATTGGCTTCAAGTCACCAGATACGATTGCCCCTAACAAGATTTGGCCTGTCCTTTGAGCTTTGAAGCCAAGCATTTACTTCTCTGTAGCTATGAAAGTCCTGGATGGCATTTTTTCCAATAGAGGTCTGTTTTGTTACATTGAAAATCTGTTGTTTAGTGTAGATACCTTCATAATTTATCTTAGCTATATCTTCTAGATAACGCTGCAGCTTTTTTTTTTTTTGACTTGGAATCTCACTCTGGTACCCAGGCTGGCGTGCAATGGCATGCTTATGGCCACCATAGCCTCTACCTGCTGAGCTCCAGCAATCCTTCTGCTTCAGCCTTCCAAATAGTTGGAACCACAGGCGTGTGCCACCACACCTGGCTAATTTTTTTACTTATTGTAGAGATGAGGTCTCACTAAGTTGCCCAGGCCGGTCTCGAACTGCTGGACTCAGGTAATCCTCTCAATTCTGATTCCCAAAGTGCTAGGATTACAAGCATGGGCTACTGTGCTGGGCCTGCTGCAGCTTCTTTATCTGTACTTGCTGCTTCACCTTTTATGTTATCAAGATGACTTCTTTCCTTCAACATCCTGAACCAGCCTACTCTAGCTTCCAACTTTTCTTCTGCTGCTTCTTCACCTCTCTCTCAGCCTTCATAGAATTGAAGAGAGTTAGGGTCTTGCACTGGATTCAGTTTTGGCTTAAGGGAATGTTGTGGCTGATTTGATCTTATATCCAGACCACTGAATACTATCTCCATATTAGCAATAAGGCTTTCACTTTCTTATCAGTCATGTGTTCAGTGGAATAACAGTTTTAATTT
The DNA here is from genome assembly GCA_027257055.1 of Cephalopachus bancanus. Taxonomy (NCBI): domain Eukaryota; kingdom Metazoa; phylum Chordata; class Mammalia; order Primates; family Tarsiidae; genus Cephalopachus; species Cephalopachus bancanus. The sequence continues at coordinate 2,084,845 of JAPVLO010000330.1, read as the reverse complement.
CCTTCAAGAACTTATTCTTTGCATTTACAACCTGGCTAATTTTTTGGTATAAGAATCCTAGTTTTCCATCTGTTTCTGTTTTCTACATGTCTTTTTCACTAAGCTTAATCATTTCTAGCTTTTGTTTTAGTGATAGATGTGTGACCTGAGGAGAGGGAGAAAGATGAGGGGAACAGCCATGGAGTTGAGCAGTCAGAACACATTCATTTATTGATCAAACTTGCCATTTTATATAGGTGCGTTTTTTTTATGGCACCCCAAAACAATTACCATAGTAACATCAGAGATCACTGATATCATATCACCATAATAAATGTAATAATCATGAAAATGTTTGAAATATTGCAAGAATTGCCAAATGCTACAGAGACCGAAAGTGAGTGCATGCTGTTGGAAAAATGGCACTAATAGATTTGTTTGGCACATGCAAAGCAAAGCGAAGTGCACCAAAGTGAGGTATGTCTGTATACTATTTAAATAAATTAGTATTAATCTGAATTAGATTGTTATTAATTAAGATGTTAATTGTAGGCCCGGCACCGTGGCTTATACCTATAATCCCAGCACTTTGGGAGGCCGAGGTGAGAGAATTGCCTGAGCCCACGGGTTCGAGACCAGCCAGGGCAACTTGGAGAGACCTCATCTCTACAATAAATTAAAAAATTAGCTGGGAGTGGTGGCGCGTGCCTGTAGTTCCAGCTACTTAGAAGACTGAGGCAGAAGGATTGCCTGAGCCCAGCAAGTTGAGGCTGCAGTGACTGTGAGTGTGCCACTGAACTCTAGCTGGGCAACAGAGTGAGACTCCAACTCAAAAAAAAAAAAAAAAAACAGATGTTAATTGTAATCCTAAGAAGATAACTTTAAAATACGTAGTAAGAGGCAGGTGCTGTGGCTCACACCTGTAATCCCAGCATTCTGGGGGCAGAGGCAAGAGGATTGCCTGAGCCCAGCAGTTCCAGACCAGACTGGACACCTTGGCGAGACCTCGTCTCTGTAATAACTCAAAAAATTAGTCAAGTGTGGTGGCGCATGCCTATGATTCCAGCTACTTGGAAGGCTGAGGTGGAAGAAACACCTGAGCCCAGCAGGTTGAGGCTGTAGTAGCTGTGTGTCATTGCGCTCCAACCTAGGTGGCAGACTCCAGCTCAAAAACGAACAAAAAATATGTAGTAAGAAAAGTGACAAAAGAATTAAAATGGTACACTAGAAAATAGTTAACACAAAGGCAGTAGTAGAAGACTATAGAAACAAAAAAATATGGCATAGAAAAATGGAAGCCCAGCACTTTGGGAGGCAGAGGCTAGAGGATTGCCTGAGCCCAGCAGGTCGAAACTGCGGTGGCCATTAGTGTGCCACTGCACTCCAGCCTGGGTGACAGAGTGAGACTCCGACTCAAAACAAAAAATGTATTGATAGCTTATGTCTTCCTAGAAATCTGTCGGTTTTACCTAGGTTATCTATTTTTTGGAATAATCACAGTATTCCCTTAAAATACTGTTTTCTTTTATAAGGTTGGTAGTAATGCTCTCTCTTTTATTACTGATTTTAATACTTTGGGTCTTCTACGTCTCGGTGAGTCTATCTAGAAGTTTGTCAATTTTGTACGTCTTTAAAAATAACGAACTTTTGGATTAATTTTCTTTATTTTCTAATCTACATTTCATTTATTTCTAATCTTCATTATTTCCTTCCTTCTTTCTGCCTGTATTGGGTGTTTTTTTTTTTTTTTTGAGTTGGAGTCTCGCTCTGTCGCCCAGACTGGAGTGCCCAGACTGGAGTGCTGTGGCCGCTCCCAGCCACCGCAGCCTCGACCTGCTGGGTTCCGGCGATCCTTCCGCCCCAGCCTTCCGAGTAGCCGGAATTACAGGCATGCGCTACCACACCCGGCTGATTTTTTGATGAGGTTTCGCTGCCCAGGCGGGTCTCGAACCCGCGGGCTCAGGCCATCCACTCACCTCAGCCTCCCAAAGGCGTGGGATTATAGGCTGAGCCACTGAGCCGGGTTGTATTGGGTTTTGTTTGCTCCTTTTTTTTACAAGTGAACTCCACCCTGGGCGACAGAGTGAGACTCTGACTCAAAAAAGTTGGCTGGGCGTGGTGGCTCACTCCTGTAATCCCAGCACTTTGGGAGGCCAAGGCAGGAGAATTGTTTGAGTCCAGGAGTTCAGGACTGGCCTAGGTAACATAGTGAGATTTTGTCTCTACAAAAATTAGCTGTGGTGTGGTGGCATGTGCCTGTAGTCTCAGCTACTCGAGAGGCTGAGGTGGAAGGATCACCTAAGCCCAGGAGGTCAAGGCTATAATGAGCTGTGAACATGTTACTGCATTCCAACCTGAGTGACAGCGACTCTGACTCAAAAAGTAAAAACAAACAAATACATAAATCTCATGTTGCTACTCTTTGATTTTTTTATTAGAATGCCTATTCCTTTTGTATTTAATGTAATTACTGGTAAGAAAGAGTTTGCATCTGCTGTTTTGCTGTTTTCTTTCTTTTTATTTTATTTTATTTTATCTTGAGTTGGAGTCACACTCTGTTGCCCAGGCTGGAGTAGAGTGGCACACTCATGGCCACCACAGCCTTGACCAGCTGGGCTCAGGTGATCCTTCCACCTCAGCCTTCCAAGTACCTGGAACTACAGACGTGCGCCACCACATCCAGCTAATTTTTTGATTTATTGTGGAGGCTGCAATAACTGTGAGCGTGCCACTGCACTCCAGCCTGGGTGAGAGGGTAAGACTCCAACTCAAAAAAAAACCCCACAAAACCTAACAAACCCCAATTTAGCAACATACCAAAACAGTTATATACCATAACCTAATAGGATTTGCTTTAGGAAAGCAAATTTGGTTCAACATACAAAACAGTCAGTAAAATACACCATATTAATATAAAGGGGAAAAACATGAAAATCTTTTTTTCTTTGAGACAGCATCTTGCTGTTACTCAGGCTGAACTACAGTGGTATGAGATCATAGCTTACTGCAGCCCCAGCCTCCTGGTCTCAAGTGATCCTCTCACCTCAGCCTCCCAAGCACCTGGGTCTATAGACATGTTTCACCACACCTGACTAGTTTTTTAAAGTTTTTTGTAGGGATAGGGGTCTCACTTTGTTGCCCAGGCTGACCTGAAATACCTGGCCTCAAGATATCCTCCTGCCTCAACCTCCCAAAGCACTGGAATTACAGGCATGAGCCACCATACCTAGCCTTGAACATCCTAATAGAGGCAGAAAAAGCATCTGACAAAATCCAAAACCTTTTCATGATAGAAGCACTCAACAAACTATAATAGAAGGGAACTTAACCTGATAAAGGACATCAGTGAGAAACCTATAACTAGCATCATAATAAATGATCAAAGACTGAAAGTTTTACCCCTAAGATCAGAAACAAGGCAAAGATATCTGTTTTTTGCCACTTGTATTCAATATTAAACTGAGGTTCTAGCCAGGACAGTTAGGAAGAAAAAAATAAGGCATTCAGTTTGGAAAGGAAGAAATAAAACTATAACTATTTGTAGCTGACAAGTTGTGAAAGATGCCAGACACAAGAGACCACATTATATTATTCACTTCATATGAAATATCCAGAATAGGCAAATCCTTAGAGACAGAAAGTAGATTAGTGGTTGCCAGGAGTTGGAGAGAAAGGAGAAGTGACTGCTGGCCTCAGGCGATCCTTCTGCCCCAGCCTTCCAAGTTGCTGGAACAAGTGTGTACCACCACACCTGGCTAATATTTTGATTTATTGTAGAGACAAGGTCTCACCAAGTTGCCCATGCTGGTCTCGAACCCCTGGACTCAGGCAATCCTCTTGCCTCGGCCTCCCAGAGTTCTGGGATTACAGACTTAAGCCATTGCTCCTGGCCCACATTTCTTTTTTTATATACAAGGGAAATCTTCTATCTGTTGAATTGGATACCAAGTAGTGCTTATTTTGTTCTGTTCAGTCATCCTTTTTTAAAATAAAAAGCTTTAATTTGTCAATAAATTACAGCCAAACTATTAGAAGTCAAAATTTTTCTATGTAAGCTATCTTCATTCATCTTTCTGGGTAATAATATTTTAATGTTTTAAGACAGTTATTAAAACTTAGGTGACTTAGTAAATCGTCTGTCAATAATACTTAGTAATTATTAGCTACGTAGTAAAGTTTGGAATACCTTTTGGTTTTTAATACAGAATTTCATTAATTCTGTGGCATAAGTAGGATATGGTTTATTATTCCAGGAGTGAGACAAATTGAGGTATAATAGTGACTCTTGACAAAAAGTTGTTTGGTAAAATACTTAAAGAGATTTATTTTGAAGAAAATATGAGTGACCATGGCCTGACAACAATCTCAAGAGGTCCTGAGGACATGTGCCCCAGGTGGTTGGGTTACAACTTGGTTTTATACTTTTAGGGAGACAGAAGTTATAGGCAAAGACATAAATCAGTACATGTAAAGTATACATTGGTTTGGCCCAGAAAGACAGGACATTTCAAAAGGGGGAGGAATCGGGGGGCTGGAAGGGTGGCTTAAAATTTATAGGTGGATTTAGAAAGAAATGCCTGAATTAAGATAAGGGGCATTGTGCTAGCTAAGGTTCTTGTTATATAGATGAAGCCTCTAAGTAGCAGACTTTGGTTTCAGAGAGAATAGGTGGCAGATGTCTCTTTGGGCCTTAAAAAGTTAATCTATCCTAAATCTAGAGAAGGAGATTCCCCACAGATGCAAATTTCACCAAGAGATGGCTTTGCAGGGCCATTCCAAATGTGTCAAAGACATATATTTTGGGGTAGAAAATTTTAATTTCCTTTAGGGCCTGCTATCTGTCCTATGATGCTATACCAGAGTCAGGTTGGAATTTGGTATCTTACTCCACAGAGTCAGTCTGTCATATCTATCTGTGTCTGTGTCTCTCTCTCATTTATTTGATTTATTTTTTTGAGTCGGGGTCTCACTCTTTCACCCAGCCTGGAGTGCACTGGAGTGCAGTGGTGTAACCATCATGGCTTACTGTAGCCTCAAATTCCTTGACTTAGGTGATCCTTCTGTCTCATCCTCCTTGAGTAGCTGGGACTACAGTTACATGTCACCATACCCAGTTAACTTTTTGTTTGTTTGTTTGTTTGTTTTTGTAGGGATGGAGTCTTGCTATGTTGTCTAGGCTGGTCATGATCTCTGTTTTAATGTTAATGCTAGTCAGTTGTGCCTAAACTCCAAAAAGGAGGACCTATTACAAGATGTGTCCAACTTCCTTTCCCATCATGGCTTGGGATTTAGTTGTTCAGTTTTCCGTTGGCCCAGAGGGATTCCATTTCATTTGTTGGGGGGCTTAGAATTTTGGTTTTGGAGTGTTAAGTTCTTTTTTTTTTTTTTTTAATACTATACTGTGTTTTCTTTGTTTAGTTTTGTTTTTGAGTAGGAGTCTCACTCTTGCCCAGGCTCCAGTACAGTGGCACCATCATGGCTCACCACAGCCTGAACCTCCTGGGCTCAGGCAGTCTTTCTACCTCGGCCTCCTGAGTAGCTGAGACTATAGGTGTACATCACAATACCCAGCTAGTTTTTGTTTTTTGTACAGATTAGGTCTTGCTGTGTTACCTAGGCTGGGCTCAAGCGGTCCTCCTGCTTTGGCCTCTCAAACTGCTAGGATTATAAATGTGAGCTACCACGCCTGCCTATACTGTGTTTTTTATCTTAAGTTAAATTCTAAAAGAAAAATACTTTTCCTAAAGTATGACCTGAAGCCAGGTGTGGTGGCTCATGCCTGTAATCCCAGCACTTTGGGAGGCAGAGGTGAGAGGATTGTCTGAACTCAGGGCTTCGAGACCGGCCTAGGCAGCTTATTAGCAAGACCTCATCTCTACAATAAATTAAAAATTAGCTGGGTGCACTCCTGTGGTTTCAGCTACTTGGGAGGCTAAGGCGGAAGGATCACCTGAGCCCAGCAGGTCGAAGCTGCGGTAGTCATGAGTGTGCCACTGCACTCCAGCCTGGGTGACAGAGTGAGACTCCAACTCAAAAAAAAAGTATGACCTGAAGAAATGACAACTGAAGCCAGACTTCCACTATACTCCAAAAGGGCTTGGTCTGGGTACCTACAGAGCAGAATCCCATGAGGACATATTTGGGCAACAAAGCCCTTTTTCTTCTTTCTCACCTCTTTTTTCCAGCTCCTTAGTACTGGCAGGAAAATTGCTGAGTTATGTTCTTTAAAGATACTGACACATAACCAAACACCAGAAAATGGAATTCACTTTTAGCAGAAGGATCAAGCTGCAGTGTGGCTAATGTAGCAATGGTTGAGTGGTAAAAGATAATATTCAGGGGTCAAATTCTCCTTAATCTGTGATTCCTGCTTCGTTTTTTTGTTTTTGAGTTGGAGTCTCACTCTGTTGCCCAGGCTGGAGTGCAGTGGCACACTTACAGCCACCATAGCCTTGACCCTCTGGGCTCAGGCAATCCTTCTACTTCAGCCTTCCAAATAGCTGGAACTATAGGCATGTGCCACCACACCTAGCTAATTTTGATTTACTGTAGAGGCATAGGCTCTGGCAATCCTCTCACCTTCACCTGCCAAAGTGCCGTTGTTACAGGCATAAACCACTGCACCCAACTCCTGCTTCAACTTTCAAAGACAACATTAAATGACCTGGAGATGAATTGGAATTATAAGATTTGCTTCAAATCACTGTGGATTCTTGTTATGATGGTTCATTATACTGTAACTCTGTTGTCTTTCTGTGTACATAGGTTGAGAGCACCACTGGATGCTTACTTTCAGGTGAGCAGGACCCAGCCTGACTTGCCAGCTGCCTCTTACGATTCAGAGACTGGAAATTCTATGTCTGAAGACTTGCAGGTGTCTAGTAGTTCCAATTCTGACAGTGACAACTCTGCAGAGGATGGAGAGGTTGTTGTCCAGGCAGAGGAACCTGGAGTTGTCATTTTAGAAGGTCAGTATTTCAATCAAGCTTTGAATTCACAAGAGTAATATCCACAAAATTTAGGCTTCAGAAGTTTAGAAGCTCCAGATTTGCTTTGATACTTTCCCCTTTCTCCCCCAAATATTACGGATTCCTGTTTTATAATACAACTTTTTTTTTTTTTTTTTTGAGTTGGAGTCTCACTCTGTCGCCCAGACTGGAGTGCAGTGGCCGCTCCCAGCCACCACAGCCTCGACCTGCTGGGCTCCGGTGATCCTTCCGCCTCAGCCTTCTGAGTAGCCGGAATTACAGGCATGCGCTACCACGCCCGGCTGCTTTTTTATTTATTGTAGAGATGAGGTCTCGCTGCCCAGGCGGGTCTCGAACCCACGGGCTCAGGCAATCCACTCACCTCAGCCTCCCAAAGGCGCGGGATTACAGGCTGAGCCACCGAGCCCGGCTATAATACAACTTTCACTGGCCATAATTATATAGAGAAGATTTGATCTCAGTTTAACATGATTTGTGATCCACTGAGTCAATCACTCTGTATTTTCTTAGACATCTGAGAAAGTAGATTCTTTATTTAAAATAAAAGTTTTGTAAATTTAGCACCCTGCCTAGGCTACCACTTTCAAGTTTTAGTATGTTATGTATTGTGCAAAAAAAAAAAACCTGTAGTTCCAGCTATTTGGAAGGCTGAGGCGGAAGGATCACCGGAGCCCAGCGGGTCGAGGCTGTGGTGGCCAGGAACAGTCACTGCACTCCAGTCTGGGTGACAGAGTGAGACTTATTTTAGCAATAGTGGGCAGAGATCCCTAAAGTAAATGTCATGTAAAGTAAATGTCATGCTTACGTTAAAAGCTTACTAATATCCCAGAGTATGGCACATTCAGTACATTTCTCCACTGAAAGAAACCAGGATGACTAGGTGTGGTCACACCTGTAATTCCAGCGTTCTGGGAGGCCAAGGCAAGAAGATTGCTTGAGTCCAGGAGTTTAAGACCAGCCTGGACCACATACCAAAAAGTTTTTTTTAATTAGCCAGGTGTGGTGATATCCATCTATAGTGCCAACTACTTAGGAGGCTAAGGCAGAAGGACACATGACCCAGAAGATCCTGCTATGGTGTACCATCAGTGAGACCCTGACTAAAAAGATGAAGAAAACAGGGCTTCTTGAAAAAATTGCTTTCCGAGTCTGGGATAAGAGATATACAAGAAAAGCCTAGGACCTTTTACTGTGCTAGAAAGCAAGGAAGCTGTCAAAATCTTGTAGTTATTCAGTAGTCACAGGAGCCACCTTGAAAGGGCTTCTGGTGACCTAAATGGCATGATTTAGGCATGAAAAAGAATAATAAATATTGTTCTTGGATTATGAATTGAAATACAACAAATCAATGAAAATCTTGAATAAGGGATCAAGCATTTTTTTTTTTTTTGAGTTGGAGTCTCACTCTGTCACCTAGACTGGAGTGCAGTGACTGCTCCCGGCCACCACAGCCTCGACCTGTTGGGCTCCAGCCGTCCTTCTGCCTCAGCCTTCCAAGTAGCTGAACTACAGGCATGCGCTACCACGCCTGGCTAATTTTTGATTTATTGTAGAGATGAGGTCTTGTCAAGTTGCCCAGGCGAGTCTCAAACCTGTGGGCTCGGGCAGTCCACTTACCTCGGCCTCCCAAAGTGCTGAGATTACAGGCTGAGCCACCGAGCCTGGCCAGGGATCAAGCATTTATCTTGCTTTCCTGTATAAACTGGATTTAGGATAACCACATATTTGATGAAGGAGGTTTTCTTAAAATAGAAAAATTTCAGCTAATGCAGCAAGAACGATAGAAAAGCCACCATTTTGTGACTCCTAGTTAGGTGATGGGTCTAAGCAGAGTGTCAGTGGGTCCTAAAACCATTAGGTTGCAAGGTTGATGAGATTCTTTTTAATGGAGGGACCAAGCTGATACCACCTGAACCTTGCTCAATCTTAACATGTCGAAAAGGAGGACCACCAGACCTTTCTTATGTGTCTCTTAATGTGCTGCAATCAGAATACTCATGCCACCTAGAAAGTACTGTTGATGCCAGGCTCAGTGGCTCAGCCTATAATCCCGCGCTTTGGGAAGCTGAGGTGAGTGGATTGCCTGAGCCCACAGGTTCGAGATCCACCTGGGCAACTTGGCAAGACCTTATCTCTACAATAAATCAAAAAAATTAGCCGGGCGTGGTAGTGTGCACCTGTAGTTCCAGCTATTTGGAAGGCTGAGGCAGAAGGATCACCGGAGCCCAGCGGGTCGAGGCTGTGGTGGCCAGGAACAGTCACTGCACTCCAGTCTGGGTGACAGAGTGAGACTCCAACTCAAAAAGAAAAAGAAAAAAAAATACTGTTGGCAACAACAACAGAAAACCCTGAATTTACTCAAGACTCTAGTCTAATGACTAGTTTGTACAGTTTATAGGAAAAGGAGATATAGGAACAAGGAGGGTAAATAATACCTTAGCAGTATAATCATTCAAACTCAAAATGCAGTACGTTCTAAAAATGGAATATCTAGAAAAAAGTCTAAATGTGTATGGAAATTTACTATATTGTAAAGGAATTAAAATCAAATCAGTGGGGATGGTATAGACTTTTAATACTGTTGTTAAAACTGGCTAGCTAACTGGAAAAGATAAAACATATTCTTTATACCATAAACCAGGATATATTACATGTAGATCAGAGGCTGGACATGGTGCCTTATACCTGTAATCCCAGCACTTTGGGAGACCAAAATGAGAGGACTGCTTGAGCCCAGAAGTTTAAGACCAACCTGGGCTAAGGTAGCGAGACCTTGTCTCTTCAAAAATCAAAAAATTAGCTGGATGTGGTGGTACATGCCTGTAGTCCCAGCTACTCAGGAGGCTGAAGCAGAAGGATTGCCTAAGCCCAGGAAGTAGAGGCCATGGTGAGTTGTGATCATGCCCCTGCACTCCAGCCTGGGCAACAGAGTGAGACTCTAACAGCAACAACAAAAATAGGTCAGAGATCTAGTATAAAAAATGAAACCATTCTAATAGAATACATGTGTGATAAAACTCAGGAGTGGGGAGTACTTTGAAATCTACAAGAATTAAAAGAATATTACATAGCCGGGCTCGGTGGCTCAACCTGTAATCCCGTGCCTTTGGAGGCTGAGGTGAGTGGATTGCCTGAGCCCGCGGGTTCGAGACCCGCCTGGGCAGGCGAGACCTCATCTCTACAATAAATCAAAAAATTAGCCAGGCGTGGTAGCGCGTGCCTATAGTTTCAGCTACTTGGAAGGCTGAGGTGGAAGGATCGCCGGAGCCCAGCAGGTCGAGGCTGCGGTGGCCAGGAGCAGCCACTGTACTCCAGTCTGGGCAACAGAGTGGGACTCCAACTCAAAAGAAAAAAAAAAAAGACTATTACATAAAAACAATTCTTTCATGTACACTAGCAATTATGTGAAAAACACAGAGAAAAAAAGAGTTTTTAATATTTTGTGTAACAGTAAACCAGCATAGATATCTTAGGATTTCATTTATATAAAGTATCCAGGCCGGGCGCGGTGGCTCACACCTATAATCCCAGCACTTTGAGAGGCCGAGGTGAGAAGACTGCCTGATCCTGTGGGTTTGAGCCCGGCCTGGGCAAACTTGGCGAGACCTCATCTCTACAATAAATCAAAAAATTAGCTGGGTATGGTGGCACGTGCCTGTAGTTCCAGCTACTTGGAAGGCTGAGGGGGAAGGATTGCCTGAGCCCAGCAGGTTGAGGCTGTGGTGGCTGGGAGCATGCCACTGCCCTCCTGCCTGGGTGACAGAGTGAGACTCCAACTCAAAAAATAATAATAAAAGCATCCAGAAAGGGCAAGCCTATAGAGACAAACTTTAGTGATTGCTTAAGGCTGCAGTGCAAATGGGAAGTAACTCTAATTGGCCTAAGGCATCTTTTGGGCTGATAGAACTATTTTTAACTGGATTATGGTAATGGTTGTACAATTCTAAATGGACTATACACAAGAGGCAGTCAGCCAAATTCAGGATGAGTAGGATGTTGCATAAGACAGATGACCAAATTTCCCCCAACAAATCAGTGCTAAGGAAGAAAAAAAGGGGTGAGGGAGAATATATATAGAATGAAGAAGATTTAAGAGACATAATAAATAAAGCAGGCTGGGTGCTGTGGCTCACATCTATAATCCCAGCACTTTGGGAGGCCAAGGTGAGAGAATTTCCTGAGTTCATGGGTTCGAGACCAACCTGGGCAACTTGGCAAGACCTCATCTCATCTCTACAATAAATAAAAAAATCAACTGGGCTCGGCAGCTAAGCCTGTAATCCCAGTACTTTGGGAGCTGAGATGAGTAGATTGCCTGAGCCTGCAGGTTCAAGACCAGCTTGGGGAATGTGGCAAGACCTCATTTCTACAATAAATAAAAAATTTGCCAGGCGAGGTAGTACACGCTTGTAGTTCTGGCTACTTGGAAGGCTGAGGTGGAAGGACTGCTAGAGCCCAGGAGGTCAAGGCTGCAGTGGCTGTAGTGTGCCACTGCACTCCATCCTGGGCGACAGAGTGAAACTCTAACTCAAAAAAAAATTTTTAAATTGAAAATAAATAAATAAGCTGGGCTCGGTGGCTCAGCCTGTAATCCTTGTAAGCCTTGGGAGGCTGAGGTGAGTGAATTGCCTGAGCCTGTGGGTTCCAGACCCACCTGGGCAACTTGGTGAGACCTCATCTCTACAATAAATAAAAAATCAGCCGGGCATGGTAGCACGCGCCTGTAGTTCCAGCTACTTGGAAGGCTGAGGCGGAAGGATCACCGGAGCCCAGCAGGTCGAGGCTGCAGTGGCCGGGAGGGGCCACTGCACTTCAGTCTGGGCGACAGAGTGAGACTCCAACTCAAAAAAAAAAAAAAGAAAGAAAACTATTGGGAAGGCCGGGTGCGGTGGCTCAAGCCTGTAATCCCAGCAATTTGGGAGGCCGAGGCAAGAGAATTGCCTGAGACCAGGGGTTCGAGACCAGCCTGGGTAACTTGGCAAGACCTCATCTCTACAGTAAATCAAAAAATTAGCTGGATGTGATGACTCACACCTGTAGTTCCAGCTACTCAGAAGACTAAAGCGAAGGATCGCCAGAACCCAGCAGGTCGAGGCTGCAGTGGCTGTGAGCGTGCCACTGCACTGCAGCCTGAACAACAGAGCGAGACTCCAACTCAAAAAAAAAAACTATTGGGAAATTAATTTTGCTACATATCTGGGTATTCGATGGTATCAGATGACTATTGTTAATTTTTGTTAGATATAATAATACAGTGCTTAGATTTTTTTTAAAAGAATTCTTTTGTTTTTTTGTGTTGGAGTCTCACTCTGTCACCCAGACTGGAGTGCAGTGGCCACTCTTGGCCACCGCAGTCTCAACCTGCTGGACTCCGGCGATCCTTTCGCCTCAGCCTTCCAAGTAGCTGGAACTACAGGCGTGCACTACCGCACCTAGCTAATTTTTTAAAATTTATTTTATTTATTGTAGAGATTTATTTATTTTATTTATTGTAGAGATCCACTCACCTCAGCCTCCCAAGGCACGGGATTACAGGCTGAGCCACCGAGCCCGGCTAAAAGAATTCTTATTAGTTAGTGTTGTAAAAGTGAAATGACATTTTAGAGTTTAAGTATTTCAACCAAAAGAAAATGATGCAATCGAGGCTTAGATGGAGCAGGATTAGGAAAATGTTGGTTATTTTTTTAATTGGGTGCTGGGTACTTGTGATTTAACTATATTGTTCTGTCTACTTTTATGTATGTTTGAGAATATCCACAATAATTTGTTTGTTTGTTTGTTTTTGAGTCGAGGTCTCACTCTGTTACCCAGGATGGAGTGCAGTGGCATGTTCACGATGATCATGGGTTACAGCAGCCTCGATCTCCTGAGCTCAGGCAATCCTTCTGCCTCAGCATCCTGAGTAGCTGGGGGACAACAGGTGCACGTTACCATGCCTGGCTAAGTTTTTGAGTTTTTGTAGAGGTGAGGTTTCACTATGTTGCCAGGCTGGCTGGTCTCGAATTCCTGGGCTCAAGCAATCTGCCCTTTTGGCCTTCCAAAGTGCTGGGATTATAGTTGGGAGCCACCACACTTGGGCCAAAATAAGTTTTAAAAATAAATTTACTGGTCGGGCTTGGTGGCTCATGCCTATAATCCCAGCACTTTGGGAGGCCAAGGTGAGAGGATTGCCTGTGACCATGGGTTCAAGACCAGCCTGGGCGATTTAGTGAGACCTCATCTCTACAATAAAGACCTCATCTCTACAATAAAGAAAGCAAATAAGCCAGGCATGGTGGTAGTTCCAGTCACTTGGAAGGCTAAGGCAGAATGATTACCTGAACCTAACAGGCTGACGCTGCAGTAGCCGTGAGCGTGCCACCACACTCCAGCCTGGGTGACAAATTGAGACTCCAACTCAAAAAATAAATAAACTTATGCTACTTGGGGAAACTGTCATCCTTTTTGCAAGAATACTACCAATTAGAAAGGGAAATCTGTAGTAAATCAGGTTCCCTCTCCTGCTAGCTTCTCATACCTGACTATGTCTTCTTTTGTATATTACCTATCCTATCATTTCTGGAAATGACTTTGCAGAGGAACCACCAAGTGTCTCAGCAGAGCAAGAAGTTACATGTATCAGTGGAGGCGAGATATTCCCCAAACAGGTAATATGAACATCTTTTTAAACAAGAGGTTTGGGTTTTTATTTTAAAGGGGCGGTAGGTTAAATCAGGAAGCCTGTAGGCTATGTAGACAAGAGGTCTGGATGACCCTAACCCAGTTACTCATTATTTGTGTGACTACTTCCACTTAGATTTAAAAAGGGAGAGGGAGGAATATTGGGGAAAACCTGTCCTGCCTACCCAACAAGGTTAAGTATCAAGTGAAAAAGAAGGTATGGTGGCTCACGCCTATAATCCCAGCACTTTGGGAGGCCAAGGTGAGAGGATTGTCTGAGCCCACAGGTTCAGTGACCAGCCTGTGCAACATGGCAAGACCTCATCTTTACAATAAATCAAAAAATTAGCCGGGCTCGGTGGCTCAGCCTGTAATCCCGTGCTTTGGGAGGCTGAGGTGAGTGGATTGCTTGAGCCTGCAGGTTCAAGACCCACCTGGGCAACTTGGCGAGACCTCATCTCTACAATTAAAAAAAAAAAAAAAAATCAGCCGAGCATGGTAGCGCATGCTTGTAATTCCGGCTACTCGGAAGGCTGAGGTGGAAGGATCGCCGGAGCCCAGCAGGTTGAGGCTGCAGTGGCCGGGAGTGGCCACTGCACTCCAGTCTGGGAGACAGAGTGAGACACCAACTCAAAAAAAAAAAAAAAAAAAAATTAGCCAGGCGTGGTAGCGCGCGCCTGTAGTTCCAGCTACCTGGAAGACTAAGGTGGAAGAATCGCCAGAGCCTAGCAGGTTGAGGCTGTTGGTGGCTGGGAGCGTGCGACTGCACTCCTGTCTGGGCGACAGAGTGAGACTCCAACTCAAAAAAAAAAAAAAAAGAAGAAGCCAGGCTCGGTGGCTCAGCCTGTAATCCCGTACCTTTGGGAGGCTGAGGTGAGTGGATTGCCTGAGCCCGCGGGTTCGAGACCCACCTGGGCAGCGAGACCTCATCTCTACAAAAAATCAGCTGGGCGTTGTAGCGCATGCCTGTAATTCCGGCTACTCGGAAGGCTGAGGTGGAAGGATCGCTGGAGCCCAGCAGGTCGAGGCTGCGGTGACCAGAAGCAGCCACTGCACTCCAGTCTGGGCGACAGAGTGAGACTCCAACTCAAAAAAAAAAAAAAAAAAGAAGAAACACACAATGCACAATTTTTTGTAACTAAATTACAGTTTTGGGGGGATCCCCCATATGTGTTTTAATTTTGATAGATTATACCAATTACCCTCCAGAAATTTGTTCTACTTTATACTTTTGGCTACAATGTGTAAGCATGTTCTTTTCTCCTTTACCCTCAATAGTGCTTGATGTTATCAGACATCAGATTATACCAATCTGATAAATGAAAAATTATCTCTTTAATTTGCATTTCTTTAATTATAATTATAATACTTATTAACCATTGTATTTTTTTGTATGCTGACATTTGTATTCCTGTTTTGTTTTTTCCCAATTAACATGAGCTAAATATTTTATAGCTGCCTAAGTTGATAATGAACCTTGTTTTTGTTTTTTGGGTTTTTTTTTTGTTTTGTTTTTGTTTTATTTATTATAGAGATGTAGAGTACAATTAA
Source organism: Cephalopachus bancanus (assembly GCA_027257055.1). Taxonomy (NCBI): domain Eukaryota; kingdom Metazoa; phylum Chordata; class Mammalia; order Primates; family Tarsiidae; genus Cephalopachus; species Cephalopachus bancanus. The sequence goes on along the minus strand of JAPVLO010000330.1, from coordinate 2,069,666 downwards.
GGGTTAGGTATATAAACATTGATCATGCAAGTACCCTTGTTGATGAGGTATGCCCCCCCGCAGCGTTTCCCTCAACTGCCAATCCTACCCCTACTCCCCTGACAGTTTTCCACTACTGCCAGTTGCTTTCTTATAACATTATAGTTGTTCAGGGTCAGCTTATGAGTGAGAACATATGGAACTCAATTATTTGTTTCTGTGATAAATCACTGAATTTTTTTTTTATGGTGACATTTGTATTCCTGTTTTGTTTTTTTCCCAATTCACATGAGCTAAATATTTTATAGCTACCTGAGTTGATAATGAACCTTTTTTGGGGTTTTTTGTTTGTTTGTTTGTTTGTTTTGAGTCAGGATCTCACTCTGTCACCCAGACTGGCATGCAGTGGCATTATCATGGCTCACCACAGCCTCTCAAGTAGTGCTCCCTCCTCAGTCTCCCACATAGCTGGGATGACAGGCCCATGCCCCCATACCCAGCTAGTCTTGAACTCCTGGATCAACCAGTCCTTGTGCTTCAGCCTCCAAAAGTGCTGGGATTATAGGTGGGAGCCACCACACCCATCCATAAGCCTAATTTTGAATGTATAATGATCTACTATTCCTTGTTGTTGATTATCTTGGTGGTTACTAGGATATCTTAATTTTTGTTTGTGAGTCAGGGTCTCACTCTCACCCAGGCTGGAGTGCAGTGGCACAATCACAGCTCACCACAGCCTTCAAACTCCTGGGCTCAGTGATCCTCCCAATTCAGCCTTCCCAGAAACTGAGACTACAGGTGCATGCCACCACACCCAGCTAATTTTTTTAAATGGGTAATTTATTGTAGTGACAAGGTCTCACCAAGTTGCCCAGGCTGGTCTTGAACCCGTGAGCTCAGGCAATCCACTCACCTCGGCCTCCCAAAGTGATGGGATACAGGCTGAGCCACTGAGCCCGACCTGTTTACTGTTTTATATCTTTGTATAAATAACTTCTTTTCTTCATTCAAATGAAGAAAAAAATTCAAAAATTTCCTAAGATCAAGGAACAATATTGTTTTCATAGCTTATGTTTACATTACCAGATTACATTCTAGAAAGGATAACAAGTGGTTCAGGTGTTGCAGTTTTTTCTTTTTTTCTTTTTTTTTGAGTTGGAGTCTCACTCTGTCGCCCAGACTGGAGTGCAGAGGCCGCTCCCGGCCACCACAGCCTCGACCTGCTGGGCTCCGGCAATCCTTCCGCCTCAGCCTTCCGAGTAGCTGGAATTAGAGGCGCGCGCTACCACGCCCGGCTGATTTTTTGATTTATTGTAGAGATGAGGTCTCGCTGCCCAGGCGGGTCCCGAACCCGCGGGCTCAGGCAATCCACTCACCTCAGCCTCCCAAAGGCGCGGGATTAGAGGCTGAGCCACTGAGCCCAGCCACCGAGCCCAGCTTGATGCAGTTTTTCTACATTCCTTTTCATTAGGTTTGTATCATTTCTGTGCACTTTTGTTAATTTGATAGAGTTGAACCTCCTCTTCAAGATTGATTTTAATGTGCTGTAAATTGAATGTATTTCGGTTTCTATCCTGCAGTCTCCCCAGAAGTCTAGTCCTCTTCTACCTTCTGCGTCTGTGGATGATGAAGAAGGAGACACTTGTACAATATGTATGGAACAGTGGACCAATGCTGGTGAACACCGGCTCTCAGCATTACGCTGTGGGCACCTCTTTGGCTATGGGTGCATTTCTAAGTGGCTCAAAGGACAAACACGAAAATGTCCTCAGGTAAGAATCATAAGTTAAAAAAGAAAGAAAGAAAGAAAAGACCAGGTGCAGTGGGTTACGCCTGTGATCCCAGCACTTTGGGAGGCCAAGGCAAGAGGATTGCCTGAGTCTAAGAGTTTGAGGCCAGCCTGGGCAACATAATGGAACCTCATCTTTAAAAAAAAAAAAAAAAAAAGGTAAAGAGGCCGAACGTGGTGGCTCAAGCTTGTAATCCCAGCACTTTGGGAGGCTGAGGTGAGAGGATTGCCTGAGCCCACGGATTCGAGAACAACTGGGCAACTTGGCGAGACCTCATCTCTACGATAAATCAAAAAATTAGCCAGGAATGGTAGCACACGCCTGTAGTTCCAGCTACTTGGGAAGGCTAAAGCAGAAGGATCACCCAAGCCCAGCAGGTCGACAGTGGGGTAGCCATGAGCGTACCACTGCACTCCATCCTGGGTGACGGAATAAGACTCCAACTCGAAAGAAAGAAAGAAAGAAGAACCATAGGTTAAGGCGTGATAACATATTAATTCAGGAGAATTTCTGGAACCACTAATTGTGTCCTATTGGGTTTTTTAGTGCAACAAGAAAGCCAAGCACAGTGATATTGTTGTCCTTTATGCCCGAACCCTAAGAGCTTTGGACACCAGTGAACGGGAACGGATGAAAAGGTCAGTGGTGACAGTGTGCCTAGCTGGAATGTTCCCTTTTGGTTCATAGTATGCACATCTAAAAAAGGATTTATGAATCACTGTTAGTGAGATTTTACTTGACCTATGACTTGGGATCTCTGAGGTTTGTGAGCAGTCTGTCTCACACTTATTTATGATTCACGTGTGATCACCTTCTGAAGGAAGTCTGCATGATTTGCACTCCACACAACTTTACAAACAAGGGTCTGGCATATTACTTAACTATTGCCATTTTTGCTTCTCATGTTCCTAAGCCCCCCTACCACAGCTCTCCTCAAAGAAGACTTATGAGCAGAACTTTCCATGTATAGTGCAATGCAAAAAATTATCAGGATTTTGTAAGCTCATAAACGATTGCTAATAACATCACTTAAAATATTCCTCAGGAACTCACCATTGAGAGCACCACAGGGACATGAGCTCTCTCACACTTTACTGGTTATGGTTAGGAAGTACACAGGCAAAATCATTTTGAGAGACCCTTGGCAATATGTCTCAAAAATCTTTAAAAGCCTTTAATCTAGTACTAATTCTTTAGGCATTTGTTCTAAAGAAACTATTAGGCCAGGCCCAGTGACTCACACCCATAATCCCAGTACTTTGAGAGGCCAAAGTGAGAGGATTTCCTGAGCCCACTGTTCGAGACCAGCCTGGGCACTTGGCAAGACCTCATCTCTACAATAAATCAGAAAACTAGCTGGGCATGGTGGCATGCACCTGTATAGTTCCAGATACTTGGAAGGCTGAGGCAGAAGGATCGCCTGAGCCCAGCAGGTCGAGGCTGCGCTGGCCATGAGCGTGCCACTGTGCTCCAGCCTTGGTGTCTGAGTAAGAGTCTGACTCAAAAAATAGAGAAAGAAAGAAACAAAGGTATGTACAAATATTTACTTGATGAAACTTCATTTAGCATTGTTAGTAATACAAACGAGATTAATTGGTTGAGTGAACTCTGTGTGGTATATCCAGATGATGTAATAATATACCTTCACTAAAACTGATGTTAAAGTGCAGATATGTTATCGTATGAAAGCACATTATTTGTGTGGTTCATTTTTGTGAACTAGAAAAAGAAAATACTACAGGTAGTCATTGTACAGATTATTTAATGTCCTTCCTTATTTATTTTTACTCATTTGCTCCAATAAGTATCTGTCCATTTTTAAATGGCATGTTTGTAGAGAGGGGAATTTTGTTGAAAAGACAGAGTCTATAAATGTGGCTGTAATGGGTGATAATATTTATTTATTTATTTTTTTAATTAAATTTTTTTTTTGAGTTGAAGTCTCACTCTGTCGCCCAGACTGGAGTGCAGTGGCCGCTCCCGGCCACCGCAGCCTCGACCTGCTGGGCTCCAGCGATCCTTCCACCTCAGCCTTCCAAGTAGCCGGAATTACAGGCATGCGCTACCATGCCTGGCTAATTGTTGATTTATTGTGGAGATGAGGTCTCGCCAAGTTGCCCAGGCGGGTCTCGAACTTGCGGGCTCAGGCAATCCACTCACCTCAGCCTCCCAAAAGCGTGGGATTACAGGCTGAGCCACCGAGCCCAGCTTAATAATATTTAAAAAATAATTCATTGATTACTATAATTTCAAAATGCCAGTAAATAGAGGTTAAGGGAATGAACAGCCTGGAACCCAACTTTATAAAATCTTAACATTTTGCCATATTTGCTTTGGGTCTTATTAGAAAGAAAGAAATCATTAGTGCTACAGTAGAAACTTTCTTGTGAACTAAGTTCTCCTTGATTCCATCTTTTTCTCTAGAAGTAACTACTTTTATGAGTTGTGTTCATCATTCCCAGGACTGATTAGATATTTAACTATGTATGTGTCTATAAATAATATATAGTATGATTCAGAAAGTTTTTATACTTTATGTAAATGTCATATCAGATTATAATTTTCCTGCTGTAGCTTGATTTGTTGCTTAATATTATGTTTTGGAGCTGGGCTCAGTGGCTCAACCTGTAATCCTGCGCCTTTGGGAGGCTGAGGTGAGTGGATTGCCTGAGCCCGCGGGTTCGATACCTGCCTGGGCAGCGAGACCTCATCTCTACAATAAATCAAAAAATCAGCTGGGCGTAGTAGCGCATGCCTGTAATTCCGGCTTCTCGGAAGGCTGAGGCGGAAGGATCACTGGAGCCCAGCCGGTCGAGGCTGCGGTGGCCAGGAGCAGCCACTGCACTCCAGTCTGGGCGACAGAGTGAGACTCCAACTCAAAAAAAAAAAAAAAAATTATGTTTTGGGAGCATATCCTAGTTGATACATGTAGCCCTAGTTTTTTCACTTCAATTTCTTTATAGTACTCTAGTTCTTTTTTTTACTTTTTTATTGTTTTTGAGTTGGAGTCTCACTCTGTCGCCCAGACTGGAGTGCAGTGGCCACTCCCGGCCACCGCAGCCTCCACCTGCAGGGCTCCGGCGATCTTGCTGCCTCAGCCTTCCGAGTAGCCGAAATTACAGGCATGCGTTACCACACCCGGCTGATTTTTTGATTTATTGTAGAGATGAGGTCTTGCCAAGTTGCCCAGGTGGGTCTCGAACCCTTGGACTCAGGCAATCCACTTACCTCAGCTTCCCAAAGGCTCGGAATTACAGGCTGAGCCACCGAACTGGCTAGTACTCTAGTTCTTTAATCAGAATTTTTCTGTTTGTGTTGGTAGACATTTTGTATTGGTAGACATTTTGGTGGTTTCCAGTTTTTGTTAATATAAGCCATGTTGCAAAGGGACAAATGTAGCAGTGGAATTGCTTAATTGTAGGGTGTATATAGTTTCTGCTTTGCCATAGATATTGTCAAATTGCTCTTCTAATTTATACATTCTCATTTTTCAGAAAATGAAAGATTTCTCAATTTTTCATACCTTTCCTCATTTTTTATTATTAGATTTAATTTTTTTTTTTCTGGTTTCATGGGATGAAGTTGAGACTCCAACTCAAAAAAAAAAAATTTTTTTTTTTTTTTTTTTTTGAGTTGCAGTCTCACTCTGTCGCCCAGACTGGAGTGCAGAGGCCGCTCCCGGCCACCACAGCCTCGACCTGCTGGGCTCCGGCAATCCTTCCGCCTCAGCCTTCCGAGTAGCCGGAATTACAGGCGCGCGCTACCATGCCCGGCTGATTTTTTGATTTATTGTAGAGATGAGATCTCGCTGCCCAGGCGGATCTCAAACCCGCGGGCTCAGGCAATCCACTCACCTCAGCCTCCCAAAGGCACGGGATTACAGGCTGAGCCACTGAGCCCAGCTAAAATTTTTTTTTTATAGCGTAGTTTAAGAAGTGCCTCTCCATGATATTGAGCCCTTTCAACCTTGAACGTTATGTAACATCCTGCCATTTGTTCAGTGTTTTCTTCTGTCTTTCGTAAGTGTACTTGCTTCATAAAGGTCCTGCTTATCCTTTTCCTTTATAGTTGTGCACTGCTAAAAGTTGTTTTGGTCCATGATGGACCACATATGCAGTGGTGGTCCCATAATATAATGGAGCTGAAAAGTTCCTATTGCCTAATGATATTGTAGCTACCATCATGTCTTAGCACAGTGCTGCCATGTTTAGTTATGCTTAGATACAGGAATACTTATTGTGTTACAATTGCCTATTGTATTCAGTACTGTAACATGCTATGCAGGTTTATAGCCTAGGAGCAATAGTGTACCATATAGCTTAGGTGGGTAGTAGGCTATACTATATAATCTCATACTCTGATGTTTGTATGACAAAATCTCCTAATGACACATTTTTCAGAACACATGCCTATCATTAAGCTACATGTGATCGTATTCCTAGATTGCTATTGTTAAATTGCTCTTATAAATTAATTCATTTATTTTATTTATTTATTTGAGTCAGAGTCTCACTGTCACCCGGGCTGGAGTGCAGTGGCAAGCTCACAGCCACTGCTGCCTCGACCTGCTGGGCTCAGGCAATTCTTCTGCCTCAGCCTTCCAAGTAGCTAGAACTACAGGTGCATGCTACCATGCCCGGCTAATTTTTTGATTTATTATAGAGATGAGGTCTCGCCAACTCACCTAGACTGGTCTTGAACCCTGGGCTCAGGCAATTTTCTCTCCTCCGCCTCCCAAAGTGCTGGAATTACAGGCTTGAGCCTCTACACCCAACCAATTAATATTTTTATTTTATTTTTATTTATTTATTTTTAGCTGGAGTCTCACTCTGTCAGTCATGCTGGAGGGCAGTGGGACGCTCTTGGCTACCACACCCTGTACCTGCTGGGCTCCGGTGATTCTTCTGCTTCAGCCTTCCAAGTAGCTGGAACTACAAGCACATGCCACCATACCCAGCTAATTTTTTTTTCTTTTTTTATTTATTGTAGAGGTGAGGTCTTGCCAAGTTGCCCAGGCTGGTCTCAGACCCACGGACTTAGGCAATCCACTCACCTCAGCCTCCCAGTGCTGGGATTATAGGAGTTAGCCACTGCGTCTGGCCAAATTTTTTTAATACATTTACTAATCAATTGCCTGGTATATGGGGAATGCTATTGATCTAATTTTCTTGATCTTGTTTCCAGCAATCTTGCTAAACTGTAATAGTTTATGGGTTCTCTTGAGTTTTCCATGAAAATAAGTAAGGAGCCGGGCTCGGTGGCTCAGCCTGTAATCCCGCGCTTTTGGGAGGCTGAGGTGAGGGGATTGCCCGAGCCCGCGGGTTCGAGATCCGCCTGGGCAGTGAGACCTCATCTCTACAATAAATCAAAAAATCAGCCGGGCGTGGTAACGCGCGCCTGTAATTCCGGCTACTCGGAAGGCTGAGGTGGAAGGATCGTCGGAGCCCAGCAGGTCGAGGCTGCGGTGGCCGGGAGCAGCCACTGCACTCCAGTCTGGGCGACAGAGTGAGACTCCAACTCAAGAAAAAAAAAAAAGAAAGAAAATAAGTAAGGGCAGCTTTATCTCTTCCTTTCCAGTTGTCGTACATTTTTCTGCTAGACACGGTGGCTCACTTCTATAATCCTAGCATTTTGGGAGGTGGAGGCAAGAGGATTGCCTGAACCCACAGGTTTGAGACCAACCTGGGCAACTTGACGAGACCTCATCTCTGAAATAAATCAAAAGATTAGTCAAACATGGTGGTGCATGCCTGTGGGTCCAGTTACTTGAAAGACTGAGACAGAGGGATCAGCTAAGCCCAGCAGTTGAAAGCTGCAGTGGCCATGAATGTGCCACTGCACTCCAATTTAGGCAACAGAGTGAGACTGACTCAATAAGAAAAAAAAAGGAAAAACTAATTTTCATACATTTATTTTATATCATCTTGGAGTGGAATTCTGTATTTCTTTGCATTTCATATTTTGAGACTGTTTTTAAGTACATGTGTGTTCTTTTATGATACATTATTCCTTTTTATGTCTATTTTTGCTTTTTTCTTAATTTTAGTTGGTTTTTCTTTTGTTAGCACTTGCTTGCTATATCCTTTTTTTGAGTCGGAGTCTCTCTCTGTTGCCCAGGCTAGAGTGCAGTGGCACACTCATGGCCACCACCGCCTTGATCTGCTGGGCTCAAGAGATTCTTCCACCTAAGCCTTCCAAGTAGGTGGAACTACAGACATGCGCTACCAAGCCCAGCTAATTTTTCTATATATTGTGGAGATGAGGTCTCACCAAATTGCCCAGGTTGCTCTCAGTCTGCTGAGCTCAGGCAATTCTTTCACCTTGGCCTCCCTAAGTGCTAGGATTCCGGGCTTGAGCCACCGTGCCCTGCAATATATGCTTTCTATCTTTTTTTTTTTTTTTAAGAAAAGTTTATTTAAAAGGAAATTGGAGAGAGAAAGAGAAGAGAGAGTGAAAATTCACCTCCCAAGGTGGGGGAGGGGTTAAAGCCAGGAAGCATGGGGACAGCCATAGCTTAAAGAGCACATGGCCACACCAGAGTCTAGCAAGGCAATGGCCCTGCTTTCTATCTTTTTAACTTCAGCCTCTTTCTTTGTGTATAATACTAGATCTGAGTATGTCATGAACAACCAACAGCTATTGCTTTATTTTAATCTAACAGATTGGTCTTGTAACATGTCAGTTTCTTTTATAATTTTTCTTAGCTGAAGCACTGAGGTGGCTCTGTTTTCTCATTTTGCTTAGGCATTTTCCCCGTGCCCCCTAGTAGGAACCAGGTTCCTGATCATTGCTGCCTGCTTAGCCCGAAGTCTTGTAGGCTCAAGAGTTCAGCCTTGCATGCTACTCTTCTATAATGTTTCTGGACTTGACAGATTTTTCTCCTTTTGTTTTTTGTTCACTATCATGACAAATTTACAAAGTATGTTTATCATGGCATGAACTTACTATGCAATCTTGATGGGATGTCGGGCGTGGTGGCTCACACCTGTAATCCTAGCACTTTGGGAGGTGGAGGCAAGATTTCCTGAGCCCAGAAGTTTGAGACCAGCCTGGACAACTTGGCAAGGCCTCGTCTCTACAATAAATCAAAAAGTTAGCTGGGCATAGTGGCACATGTCTATAGTTCTAGCTACTTAGAAGGCTGAGGTGGAAGTATTATCTGAACCAAGCAAGTAAAGGCTGCAGTGCCCATGAGCATGCCATTGCACTACAGCCTAGGCAACAGAGTGAGGCTCCAACTTTAAAAAATATATAAAGGCATCTATAGTTCCAGCTACTTGGAAGGCTGAGGTGGAAGGATCACCTGAGCCCAGCAGGTTGAGGCTGTGTTGGCCGTGAGCGTGCCACCACACTCCAGCCTGGGCGACAAGAGTGAGACTCCAACGCAAAAAAAAAAAATTTAAAAAGCTGGGCATGGTGTCTCAAGCCTGTAATTCTATCACTTTGGGAGGCAGAGGCGTGAGGATTGCATGAGTCCAGGGTTCAAGACCAGCATGGGCAACTTGATGAGACCTCTCTACAATAAACCAAAAAGTTAGCCAGGTGTGGTGGTACATGCCTGTAGTTCCAGCTACTTGGAAGACTGAGGTAGAAGGATCATCTGAGCCCAGCAGGTCAAGGTTGCGGTGGCCATGCGCATGCCAGTGCACTCCAGCCTGGGCTGGACTCCCAACTAAAAAAGAAAAAGAAAACATAGTCTTGATGGGAAACCTTCTGTAGCCTTCCTAATCCCCATTTGTTGCTGGGTTTCCCCTCCAGTTCCTTAGTACAGGAGCAGATGCTAAGGAAGAAGGCTGAGTTAGAATCAGCACGGTGCCGACTTCAACTTCAGGTCATCACTGTTGAATGCACTAAGCTTCAATGTCGTGTTCAGGTAAGTTTGTCCTTTCTAACTCCTATTTTTCCTGAAGAGAAATGTAAATATGACTTAGGCTTCTCTTGGATACAAATAGGATTCGCAGTTGTTTAGGAAATTAGCATAACTATTTTATTTCTAGTTAGGGCATTTGTCCAAAACTCACATATTTTGTGATGAAATCTGTAATCTGAATTTTAGAAAAAATTAAGCTGCCATCTTGGAATTCTGAACTTGCTGGAGTCATTTTACCTCCTTGAATCCACCAATAAAATGAGGGTTTTAGTCAGGCGTGGTAGCTCACACCTATAATCCCTGAACTTTGGGAGACTGAGATGAGAGGATTGCCTGAGCCTGTGGGTTCAAGACTAGCCTGGGCAACTTGGCGAGACGTCATCTCCACAATAAATCAAAAAATTAGGCTGAACTCAGTGGCTCAACCTGTAATCCCAGCATTTTGGGAGACCGAGGCGAGTGGATTGCATGAGACCGCAGGTTTGAGACCAGCCCTGGCAACTTGATGAGACCTTGTCTCTACAATAAATAAAAAATTAGCCGGGCATGGTAGCATGCACCTGTAGTTCTGACTACTTGGAAGACTGAGGCTGAAGGATCACCTGAGCCCAACAGGTCAAGGCTGCAGTGGCCAGGAGCATGCCACTGCCCTCCAGCCTGGGCAACAGAGTGGCACTTGAACTCAAAAAAAAAAAAAAATTGAAGGCTTTAGATAAAATGACTATTAGACTTTCAGCCCTAATATTTTGTAACTCTGGGCTCTCCTTGTTTGAGTTGCTTGTGAAATACTGTAAAAACCCAGCAGTTCTCTAGGTTTCATATTAACATAATGGATAGAAAATCTTCTTGTATTAGAATTGTGTTTGAAGGGACTATTGGCTCATGCCTATAATCACAGCACTTTGGGAGGCTGAGGTGGGAGGATTACTTAAGGCCAGGAGTTCAAGACAAGCCTGGCCAACACAGCAAGACCCTATTGCTACCTAAAAATAAAAAGTAAAAAGGGCATATCAAGTGAAAAAGTTTTGCTTTTATAAATTTTTTTTCATTTTAGGACTTACAGAAACTTTTGCAGCATCACGGTCAGAGTTTGCAGCAATCCAGGGGCTCCCAAGCACATTTCCTGAACTGTTCGCCTTCCAGCCAGGGCCAGCACAAGTACCTCTTCCAGAAGACCTTCACAATCTCTCAGACAGGAAACTGCCGAATCATGGCATACTGTGATGCTCTGAGCTGCCTGGTGGTTTCACAACCTTCCCCTCAGGCCTCCTTCCTTCCAGGTAAACAGTCCAGAACCTCAGCTTTTGTGTCTCTATTGGACTCCATTTATCTCATTCCTCTCCTTTTTGAAGAAATCAGGACTTAGTAGTAGGTGAACACTGAAGCTAGCCCACCAAATCACTATCAGTTCCCTGTTAATGCTTGTACTTCAAGGCGCCGCAAAGATATCTTTACTGTCTGTTGACTTCATTCTGTAAATTTGTTCAAGAGGGTAGAAATACTGATGACTATGGTAAAACAGGAGATGATGAGGTACTTGAAAGTACAAGTGACCAGTATAGTACAGGATGAAAGACATCACTCCCTATGTGTTCTATTCAACTTACAGATTTATTTTAGACTGGAAATGTTTAACACAGCATTTTCCTAAGAGCTAATTCAAGGTGAAATGAAATTTAATATTTTTAATATTTTAATTATATATAATATATAAATATATAATGTGGTTTTTGTTGTTGGTTTTTTTTTTGAGTTGGAGTCTCACTCGGTCGCCCAAACTGGAGTGCAGTGGCCGCTTCCGGTAACCGCGCCTTGATCTGCTGGGCTCCGGCGATCCTTCCGCCTCAGCCTTCCAAGTAGCCGGAATTACAGGCATGCGCTACCACGCCCGGCTGATTTTTTGATTTATTGTAGAGATGAGGTCTCGCTGCCCAGGCGGGTCTCGAACCTGCGGGCTCAGGCAATCCACTCACCTCAGCCTCCCAAAGGCGCGGGATTACTGGCTGAGCCACCGAGCCCGGCATAAATATATAATGTTTAGATATATTTTAAGATTTTTTTTTGGTAGTACTCAAATTGACAAATTCCAAATACGAGAATTTAGGAAACACATTGATTATTTTTACTAATACTATGTTAATTTTCTGTTGAAGTTCTATACTTTTTTAGATTAGAAAATACTGTTTATTTCAGCATTTTGTACTTTTTAACTTTAATTTTAGGTTGTCTTAATGTTGAAACCAAATCTCTTCATATGCCCAATTAAATCGCGTTTTGGGTCCAGGCTCGGTGGCTCAGCCTGTAATCCCGTGCTTTGGGAGGCTGAGGTGAATGGATTGCCTGAGCCCGCAGGTTCGAGACCCGCCTGGGCAGCTTGGCGAGACCTCATCTCTACAGTAAATCAAAAATTAGCTGGTCGTGGTAGTGCGCACCTGTAGTTCCAGCTACTTGGAAGACTGAGGCGGAAGGATCACCGGAGCCCAGCAGGTCGAGGCTGCGGTGGCTAGGAGTGGCCACTGCACTCCAGTCTGGGCGACAGAGTGAGACTCCAACTCAAAACAAACAAACAAAAAATAAATCGTGATTTGTTTGTTTAATTAAAGAGATACAGTCTCACCATGTTGCCCAGGCTGGTCTCAAACTCCTGGACTCAACCATTCTACTTGCCTTGGTCTTCCAAAGTGCTGGGATTACAGGCATGAGCCACTGTGCCTAGCCTTCAATTAAATCATTTTTAAATTTTGCAAAAATAATTTTTTTTTTTTTTGAGTTGGAGTCTCACTCTATCGCTTAGACTGCAGTGCAGTTGCATAACCATGGCTATCACAGCCTCACCCTTCTGGGCTCAGGCTATTTTCTACCTCAGCCTTCTAAGTAGCTGGAACTACTGCAGGCATGCGCTACCATGCCAGGCTATTTTTTTGATTGATTGATTGATTGTCTTGCCAAGTTGCCCAGACTGGTTTTGAATCCCTAGGCTCAGACAGTTCTCTTCCCTCTGCCTCCCAAAGTTGTTGGGATTACAGGCATGAACAAATGTGCCCAGCAATGCAGGGTTTTTTTTTTCTTTTGTTTACTGTCTTCAGCATAGGATTTCTGCCAACTGTGTGATCCCTTTGCTTCAGCCTGGTTTCTTTTTCCTCCATTTAGAACTCACATTCAAATGCTTCAAAACTATGTCCCCTAAACTTGGATATATGAAGGGTTAGAAGTGGAATCTCAGCCGGGCTCGGTGGCTCAGCCTGTAATCCCGGCTTTTGGGAGGCTGAGGTAAGTGGATTGCCTGAGCCCGGGGATTCGAGACCTGCCTGGGCAACTTGGCGAGACCTCATCTCTACAATAAATCAAAAATTAGCCGGGCGTGGTAGCACGCACCTGTAGTTACAGCTACTTGGAAGGCTGAGGCGGAAGGATTGCCGGAGCCCAGCAGATCGAGGCTGCGGTGGCCGAAAGTGGCCACTGCACTCCAGTCTGGGCAACAGAGTGAGACTCCAACTCAAAGAAAAAAAAAAGAAGTGGAATCTCTAGGTTATCGTGTATTTCTGTATTCACTGATATTAGCTATGAATTGAGATGCTGTCAGGAGCTTCCTCCACCTGAGTCAAAATGAAAGGATTGTTTATATGTTCCTATATCCCATGTTTTTGCTTGTTTGGTTGGTTGATTGGTTTTGTTTTTTGGAGTCGGAGTCTCATTCTGTCGCCCAGACTGGAGTGCAGTGGCATGTTTACGGCTACCACAGCCTCGACCTGCTGAACTCAGGTAATCCTTCCACCTCAGCCTTCCAAGTAGCTGGAACCACAGACTCACGCCACCATGCCCTGCTAATTTCTTGATTTCTTGTAGAGAGGAGGTCTTGCCAAGTTGTTCAAGCTGATCTTGAACCTCTTGGTTCAGGCAATCCTCTCACCTCCGCCTCCCAACGTGCTGGGATTGCAGACGTTAGCCACCCCATCTGTTTCCCTTTTTTTTTAAAGTGTCTATTCCCAGCCGGACATGGTGGCTAACACCTGTAATCCAAGCACTTTGGGAGGCAGAAGCGAGAGGATTGCCTGAGCCCACGGGCTTGAGACCATCCTGGGCAACTTGACTAGATCTTGTCTCAAAATAAATCAAAAAATTAGCAGGGTGTGAGCATACCACTGCACTTCAGCATCAATTGTAGTGATGGTTCATCATCAATATGTTAAATGTAGTTTACGCAGTTATACAAAACATAACAGTATACACGCACACACACACACACACACACACACACACACAGAATAAGAATATTCCACCTGCCGTGTTGCCCATCAAAAGATTTTTAAAAATGTGGTACATATACATGATGGAATATTACGCAGCCATAAAGAAAGACAAAATTATGACCTTTTGCAGCAACTTGGATGGACTTAGAGTCTATAATACTGAGTGATCTATCACAGAAATAAAAAACTGAGTCTCACTCCTAAGTGGACCTTGAACAATTATCATAATACCATAAGAAAGGGATTTGCATTAGTGGGAAACTGCCAAGGTGGGGGGAGGCACTCCTCATCAACAAGGGTACCTGCATAATGACCATATGTATACCTAACCCTGAATTGTACTCCACACCTTAAAATAAAATAAAGAAGAATTAAAAGTTAGAAAAAAGAATTTTCCACCTGAATCACAGACACTCTACAGCAAAAGGGACAGTGAACAAAAAATAAAGAAGATAGCAATTTTTATGTCAGCTGGATAAGCTATGTCACATCTTTCTAAAACAAAATGAGATAGATGACATTTCAAGTACCCAATCAATGCATGACATTGCTAGAGTGGAAAAATAAACTTGTCCTTCTAAAATTATCTGCTACTCTATTCTCTTATTAGCACATGATAATAGGTTTATTTTTATCAAGTATCTATTATTGAGTTCATATATATAAAAAGAATTTGTAAAATCCTAGAATCAAGGTAGATAGCCTTCAGCTTCTCCAGGGAATGAAATAGGAGAAAGTTTATTACATTTTCTTCTGAAGAATTAGGCGAGCCAGAGAGTCAAAAAGAGAAACTATATACTTCAAATCAGCAAGGGACCATAAATACATGCCTAGTTCATCAAGGGAAACAAGGACTATGAAGCAGAGCTAGATGTGCAGGAGAATAGTCACTTTTTTTTTTTTTTTTTTTTTTGAGTAGGAGTCTCACTCTGCTGTCCACGTTGGAGTGCAGTGCATAATCACAGCCACTGCAGCCTTGACCTGCTGGGCTCAGGTGATCCCTTCTGCCTCAGTTTTCCAAGTAGCTAGAACACTGGTATAGTGTGTCACTATACCCAACTGTTTGTTTTTTTTTTTAATTTATTGTAGAGACAAAGTCTCACTATGTTGTGCAGGCTGGTCTAGAACCCCTGAACTCAGGCAGTCTTCTCGCCTTTGCCTCCCAAGGTTCTGGGAGTACGAGCATGAGCCACAACGCCCAGCTCCGAAGGCTTTCTTATGGACTGTCATAGTTCTTTCTACTTGTCTCTCCCTCCTTTTCCCACCCCAAAGTAACCACTGCTTTTTGTCACCATAGGTTTGTTTGCATTTTCTAGAATTTTATATAAATAGAATCATACAATATTACTCTTATTTGCCTGACTTCCTTCTCTTAGAATTATTTAGGGGTAGTACATACAATGGATTTATTTATCTATTTTCCTGTTGATGAACATTTGGAATGAATTGTAATATTTTATTTTATTTATTTATTTATTTATTTATCCTTTTCTTTTTTTCCGAATTGGAGTCTCACTCTGTCACCCAGACTGTAGTGCAGTGGCACACTCCCAGCCACCGCAGCCTCGACCTGCTGGGTTCCGGCGATCCTTCCACCTCAGCCTTCCAAATAGCTGGAACTACAGGCACATGCTACCGTGCCCGTCTAATTTTTTGATTTATTGTAGAGATGAGGTCTCACCAAGTTGCCCAGGCAGGTCTCGAACCTGCGGACTCAGGCAGTCCTCTCACCTCAGCCTCCCAAAGTGCGGGATTACAGGCTGAGACACCAAGCCCGACCTTTATTTATTTTTATTTTGAGAAAGCAGAATTTATTAAGAATACAGAAAAGCTCCCACAGTGGGAGTGGACCCAAAGGGGTTGCCCGGATTATAATATTTTAAATAAACTCTGGGAAATTTTTATTTTCTTTGTTTGGCCACCTGTTCCCCCAAGGACTTACATGCAAATAGAGGTGGACAGAGGAGCTGCTTGAAAAGGTAGTTTGCCCTAAATTGGTTTTCAGTGATCTGTTTCATATTCTTATTTTTGACAGGCTTTGGTGTTAAGATGTTGAGTACTGCCAACATGAAAAGCAGTCAGTACATCCCAATGCATGGCAAACAGATCCGCGGATTGGCTTTCAGCAGATGGTCCAAAGGCTTATTGCTCTCTGCTTCCCTAGATAGCACTATTAAACTGACCAGGTAAGTGATTGGGAAGGAAGTGGAGACTGAGCTGGTTGTGATGAATGGCACAGAATTATTATCAGTGTTATGATGGCACGAGCTGTTGATTTTTGGGTTTGTTTTTGTTTTTTTAATCTGAAGCATTGTCTTTGTAGAGCCCTTTAAAATGTATCTCTTCAGCTGGGTGCAGTGACTCACACCTGTAATCCCAGCACTTTGATAGGCTGAGACAAGAGGACTGCCTGAACTCAGGGGTTTGAGACCAGCCCTGAGCATCATGGCAAGATCTCGTCTCTACAATAAATCAAAAAATCAGCTGGGTATGATGGCACACAACTGTAGTTCCAGCTACTTGGAAGACTGAGGTGGAAGGATCATCTGAGCCCTGCAGGTCCAGGCTGCGATGGCCATGAGCGTGCACTGCACTCCAGCCTAGGCAACAGAGTGAGACTGACTCAAACAAAATAAAAATTTTAAAAAACAAAAAAAGCCAGGCTTGATGGCTCAGCCTGTAATCCCGTGCTTTGGGAGCCTGAGGTGAGTGGATTGCCTGAGCCTGTGGGTTCAAGACCCTCCTAGGCAAATAAAAAAAATCAGCCAGTCATGGTAGCGTGTGCCTGTAATGCCGGCTACTCAGAAGGCTGAGGTGGAAGGATCGCCGGAGCCCAGCAGATAGAGGCTACGGTGGCTGGGAGCGGCCACTGCACTCCAGTCTGGGCAACAGAGTGAGATTCCAACTCAAAAAAAAAAAGTAAAATGTATCACTTCTATAAGTAGGCACAGCATGTTATAAAACTGTGTCATAGCCGGGCTCGGTGGCTCAGCCTGTAATCCCGCGCCTTTGGGAGGCTGAGGTGAGTGGATTGCCTGAGCCCGCGGGTTCGAGACCCGCCTGGGCAGCGAGACCTCATCTCTACAATAAATCAAAAAATCACCCGGGGCATGGTAGCACATGCCTGTAATTCCGGCTACTCGGAAGGCTGAGGTGGAAGGATCGCCGGAGCCCAGCAGGTCGAGGCTGCGGTGGCCGGGAGTGGCCACTGCACTCCAGTCTGGGTGACAGAGTGAGACTCCAACTCAAAAAAAAAAAAAAAAAAAAAAACCTGTGTCATGTCTCAGCGTTTCTTTAAAAGCGTATATGTGTCTGTGTGTGTGTTTTGTTCTTTGAGTTAGAGTCTCGATCGCCCAGACTGTAGTGCAGTAGTACCCTCATGGCCCCCACAGCCTCGAGCTTCTGTGCTCAGGCTATCCTTCTGTCCCAGCCTTCCAAATAGCTGGAACTACAGACATGCACCACCATACCTGGCTAATTGTTTTGATTTATTGTAGAGATGAGGTCTTGCCAAGTTATCCAGGCTGGTCTCGAACCCCTGGGCTCAGGCAGTCCTGTCGCCTCCACCTTCCAAAGTCTGGGATTACAGACATGAGCCACCACACCTGGCAAAAGTGTGTTTGTTACAAAATATGTATTAAACCATGCAAGTGAGAGTAAAACTTTAGAGATGGTGGAGTGACAATATCCAGGGAGCCATGGTACCTCATATTATGGAGTTTATTTACCATATCAGCCTGGGACTGTGTTAGTTAATGGCATTTTATCTCACATGTTCTGTGAGTATTGTGAATCAGATATGTTACTATCTTTTAGAAAGTAGTCTGAGCAGGCCAGGCACAGTGGTTTATACCTATAATCACAGAACTTCGGGGGGCTGAGGCAGGAGGATCGCTTGAGCCTAAGAGTTTGAGACCAGCCTGGGCAACATAGTGAGACTTACTTGTTCTACAAAAACTTAAAAATTGCCGGGCTGGTTGGCTCAGCCTGTAATCCCGTGCCTTTGGGAGGCTGAGGTGAGTGGATTGCCTGAGCCCGCAGGTTCGAGACCCGCCTGGGCAGCGAGACCTCATCTCTACAGTAAATCAAAAAATCAGCTGGGCGTGGTAGTGCATGCCTGTAATTCCGGCTACTCGGAAGGCTGAGGTGGAAGGATCGCCGGAGCCCAGCAGGTCGAGACTGCGGTGGCCGGGAGCGGCCACTGCACTCCAGTCTGGGTGACAGAGTGAGACTCCAACTCAAAAAAACAAAACAAAAAAAAAAAATTAACTGGGTGTGGTGGCACATGCATATAGTCCCAGCTACTCAGGAGGCTGAGGCAGAAGGTCAAGGCTGTGGTGAACTATGAGCCATGCCACTGCACTCCAGCCTGGGAAACACAGTGAGACTCTAACTCAAACAAAAAAAGTAGTAGTTCTAATCAGATGAGTGATACTTGGTTTTCTGTTTAATTTCTGGAGCTAAGTCCTAATAGCACTGTAAGGACTGATAAACCTTTTGACTTTTCTTTTTTTTTTTTTGAGTTGGAGTCTCACTCTGTCACCCAAGTTGGAGTGCAGTGCCATGCTCCCGGTCACCGCAGCCTCGACCTGCTGGGCTCCGGAGATCCTTCCACCATAGCCTTCCAAATAGCTGGAACTACAGGCGCGCGCTACCACACCCATTGTATAAATCAACCAGTTTGATTTATTGTAGATAAGGTCTCACCAAGTTGCCCAGCCAGGTCTCAAACCCGTGGGCTCAGGCAATCCACTCTCCTCAGCCTCCCAAGGCGCGGGATTACAGGCTGAGCCACTGAGCCCGGCAATCTTTTGACTTTTCAAGAATATGTCAGCTTAATTTTGTCCGGAAACTCAGTGTGACTTTATGTTTTATATGTGTATGTCGTGTGTGTGTGTGTATAAAGTATTGTTTTTAATATAGGGGGAGAAATGTAAATACCAAAGTATTAATTGCTACCTTTGAATGGTTTAATTATAATTTATTTTTTTTTTTTTTTTTTTTTTTTTTTTTTGCGTTGGAGTCTCACTCTGTTGCCCAGACTGGAGTACAGTGCCATGCTCCCGGTCACTGCAGCCTCAACCTGCTGGGCTCCGGTGATCCTTCCACCTCAGCCTTCCAAGTAGCTGAAACTACAGGCGCATGCTACCACACCCGGCTAATTTTTTAATTTTTTAATTTTTTTTGATTTATTGTAGAGATGAGGTCTCACCAAGTTGCCCAGGCGGATCTTGAACCCGTGGGCTCAGGCATTCCACTCACCTCAGCCTCCCTAAGCGCGGGATTACAGGCTGAGCCACCGAGCCTGGCTAATTTATTTTTCTTTTTTTTTTTTTTGAGTTGGAGTCTTACCCTGTCACCCAGACTGGAGTGCAGTGGCCGCTCCCGGCCACCGCAGCCTCGACCTGCTTGACTCTGGCGATACTTCTACCTCAGCCTTCCAAGTAGCTGGAACTACAGGTGTGCGCTACCACGCCCAGCTAATTTTTTATTTATTGTAGAGATGAGGTCTCGCCAAGTTGCCCAGGCGGGTCTCGAACCCGCGGGCTCAGGCAATCCACTCACCTCAGCCTCCCAAAGGCGCGAGATTGCAGGCTGAGCCACCGAGCCGGCTTAATTTATTTTTCTTAAATGTATTTTCTAATTTCCCAACATTGTATATTAATTCCTGTGTGATAAGTAACTGTGGGGAAGGTAACAGGAGTAGAGTATTCTGTTTATATCTCCGTTTAACGTATTATTTTACTTCCTTACAGCTCAAGAAGAAAACTTGTGACTCCCAAAACAAATGTTTTAGATTTTAAAAGGGTTATCTGGGCAGTCCTTAGAGGAAGTCAGGAATTCACATAGTTTTGGTGTGTGGGTATTTTCTCAGTAAGGATTATTATTCACTTAAATGATAATCTTTATATCTTTGTCATATATTTGGTTCTCTTAATGCTTCACAGCCTAGAGACAAATACTGTGGTCCAGACTTACAATGCCGGACGTCCTGTCTGGAGCTGTTGCTGGTGTCTTGATGAGAATAATTATATTTATGCTGGACTGGCCAATGGTTCAATTCTGGTGTATGACTTGCGAAACACAAACAGTCATGTCCAGGAGTTGGTCCCTCAGAAAGCCAGGTAAGAAGCCAGTCACCTTCTTCCTCGAGGTAGCAACTTTCTCTTGGATTGTTATATAAATCTCTTCAGAAGGTGTTCCACAGTTGGTCAGAAATCCTGTCAAAGAACAGCTCTCTAAGATCTACTGATCTCACTTCAGACTCAGTGAGATCCTTAGAGTTTGTGTTCATTTTTACATGATAGAAAGCACTGATACCAAGTTATAGCTAGGTCTTTGAAGTCTAACATGGCAAATTAGAGTGAGATCTGTGTTCAGAACCCAGCTCCATTACTTAGGAACTGTGTGACCTTTGTTATTTTTCTTGGCCTGTTGTGAGCTTCATGTGTAAAATCTGGTTAACACAGATTTGCTTGAATAGCCACATTTCTAGCACATAGGAAGAGATCAATAAAAAGTAGCCTGATAAAAAGCTATTTAAAACATCACTAATCCAAAACTAGACCAACTTAGTTTGAGTATATTATATTATTATTATTATTATTATTATTATTATTATTATTATCATCATCATCATCACTTATAATCCAGTTATGGGATTGGGAGTTTGTAAAGTCGGCCCAAGTTCTGAGAGTAAATGGCCACCAGCACCATTGTGTCTTCTCAGAATGTGTTGAGCACTATTTGGACTATCCAGAAGGTATAAAGTTCTCAAAATGGTAGTGGGGTCTGACCTGGCCAAAATGAAAAGTATCTTAAGAGAGAATGTTCAGCCGGGCTCGGTGGCTCAGCCTGTAATCCCGTGCCTTGGGAGGTAAGGTGAGTGAATTGCCTGAGCCCGCGGATTTGAGACCCGCCTGGGCAACTTGGCGAGACCTCATCTCTACAATAAAAATCAAAAATCAGCTGGGCGTGGTAGTACGTGCCTGTTGTTCCAGCTGCTTGGAAGGCTGAGGCAGAAGGATCGCCGGAGCCCAGCAGGTTGAGGCTGCGGTGGCCAGGAGCGGCCACTGCACTCCAGTCTGGGTGACAGAGTGAGACTCCAACTAAAAAAAAAAAAAAAAAAGATGTTCATTTCCAGTTTGAATATATATTGAAAGGAGCAGGGGAATCTAAACATAAAGATATCACTATAGTAATAAACTTTTACCAAACTAGCCTCAGCACTTTGGAATTTTTTCATTTGGGTGGGGTGGATCATATTTCAGTGGTATGGTCCTGATGGGATGGGCATGAAGATGATTGATGTGAAATCCAAGCAAACAAAGTAATTTCTATTAATGCAGAGGGATCCATGTAGAGTAGACAATAAAATATGGCAAGTTTAAAAATAGCAAGGAAAGAATATTTTTATGTATTATTCATTTTTGGTTTTGTTTACTTTGGCTACCTTTATGTGACAGGGAAAATGAAATAAAACAGGTAACAGAGTTGCTTTGACAACTTCAGCAGAAACAAGGTCATAGGAACATATTTTGCAGGCTGATAGTTCTGAGAGGATTCTTGGCATCTTAGTCCTAGTCATACTTGCAGAAAGAAATTTAGAAAATCTAAGGAAGCTTTCCTTTTTCTGAATTAAAATGTAGTTGCTTTTAGCTGTATTTTAATTGCAGAGTCTATGAACTATAGCTTGGGTCTTTTTTTTTTTTTTTTTTTTTTTTTTTGAGTTGGAGTCTCACTCTGCCGCCCAGACTGGAGTGCAGTGGCTGCTCCCGGCCACCGCAGCCTCGCCTGCTGGGCTCCGGCAATCCTTCCGCTTCAGCCTTCGGAGTAGCCAGAATTACAGGCATGCGCTACCACGCCCGGCTAATTTTTTTATTTTATTGTAGAGATGAGGTCTCGCCTGCCAAGGCGGGTCTCAAACCCGCGGGCTCAGGCAATCCACTCACCTCAGCCTCCCAAAGGCGCGGGATTACAGGCTGAGCCACCGAGCCCGGTTTAGCTTGGGTCTTTATTTTTATATATATATATGTATGTGTGCTTCATTTTTTTACTCTTTTTTTTTTTTGCCTTGGAGTCTCACTCTATCGCCCAGGCTGGAGTGCAGTGGCATGCTCACGGCCACCGCAGCCTCAACCTGCTGGACTCAGGTGATCCTTCTGCCTCAGCCTTCCAAGTAGCTGGAATTACAGGCATGTGCCACCACACAGGGCTAATTTTTTGATTTATTGTAGAGATGAGGTCTTGCCAAGTTGCCCAGACTGGTCTCTAACCCGTGGGCTCAGGCTGTCCTCTCACCTCGGCCTCCCAAAGTGCTAAGCCACTACACCTGGCCCTTTTTTTTTACTTTTCTTGTGTCAGTGGCTTACCCTATTTTCAGGAGCTCCACACCAGCAAAGATTCCTAGTTATTGTGATTTTTTTTTTTGAGTCGAAGTCACTCCGGTCCGCCCAGACTGGAGTGCAGTGGCTGCTCCCGGCCACCGCAGCCTCGACCTGCTGGACTCCAGCGATCCTTCAGCCTCAGCCTTCCAAGTAACTGGAACTACAGGCGCGCGCTACCACGCCCGGCTAATTTTTTATTTATTGTAGAGATGAGGTCTCGCCAAATTGCCCGGGCTAGTCTCAAACCCTTTGGCTCAGGCAATCCACTCACCTCAGCCTCCCAAAGGCGTGGGATTACAGGCTGAGCCACCGAGCCCGGCTTATTATGATCTTATATCCATTAAATTTCCAGGTCCACTTTAAAAAATACCTTCTAGCCGGGCTCGGTGGCTCAGCCTGTAATCCCGCACCTTTGGGAGGCCGAGGTGAGTGGATTGCCTGAGCCCGCGGGTTCGAGACCTGCCTGGGCAGCGAGCCCCTCATCTCTACAATAAATCAAAAAATCAGCCAGGCGGGGGTATGCATGCCTGTAATTCCGGCAAACTCGGAAGGCTGAGGTGGAAGGATCGCCAGAGCCCAACAGGTCGAGGCTGCGGTGGCCGGGAGCGGCCACTGCACTCCAATCTGGGCGACAGAGTGAGACTCCAACTCAAAAATAAAAATAAAAAATAAAAAAATAAAAAATACCTTCTGTAGCATCTGCTGTCTCCCCTGAAATTAGATGCAGAATATTGTATGTATGCTTTTTAATTTCTGCAGAGAGGGGTGATGGTTTTGGTCAAATGTCAGAGGATAGTGACCCACATATGTTTAACCTCTTCTGTAGAGGTAGGAATGTCCTTGAGGGCTCCTGGTAGTGGGGTCTGGAGCTGTCCAAGTTTTAGAATGTGAGACAAATTTTTTTTTTCTTTCTCTTCAGATGCCCACTCGTATCCCTGTCATACATACCCAGAGCTGCCTCAGCTGCATTTCCATATGGTGGGGTTTTGGCTGGAACCTTGGAGGATGCATCTTTTTGGGAACTGAAAATGGACTTTTCTCATTGGCCTCATGTGCTGCCATTGGAGCCAGGGGGCTGCATAGACTTTCAGACGGAGAGCAGCACCCGGCACTGTCTTGTGACTTATAGGCCTGGTGAGTGTTGGAGTGTCCTCATGGGACCTCCCGCTGTTTGTTTAGGACCAGATTGATAGAGGGGAAGGAAAGAGAGCTCGATCCCACCCTTTGGGTATCCGTGGTACCCTTTACAGTCCAGTAGGATGTGTTGTAGCTCTTGCTACTACAGCCAGGTTCTCCTGCATGTGAGGTAGCCACTTAGGAACCCCTACAACTTAAAACAATGATGCAGTGTGGAGGCCAGCTCTTGAGGCCATTGAACCATCTTCACATCAATTTCATGTCTTCTGCCTGCCCCTCATTTCACCTAAGAGAAAGACCCAGATGAAGGCAGCCATGAAGTGCCCAGATGTTGATATTAGCTATTTTTTCTTATTTGGAGCCAACAAATGTAAATAAGAGAAAATGGACAACCACATCGTATTGGCCTGGCCAGCTGACCGTCACTGCCTCCAGAACCAGAGGTGGAATGCCTGACAGATGATGGTGCTTAATTCACAAGTTCTTTCTAGCCTAAAAGGCGTCTTTTTTCTTTCTAATTTGGTCTTAAGGTCTCTCCCAGGAAAATTGCTGTAAACTCTAGCCCCTGGCAGAGCTCCAAGTGGTCTTGGGTGTTTACAGTATGCCTTTCACAGGGTATTTCTTTACCCTGGCAGATGGCCTAATTCTAAGTGTCTAGCCCATGACCAGATGTCCCTCTCACAGGAAATATGTTTATACTGGCAGGTACCCTTGTGGTTCTTGTCTGACCTGTGTCCAGTTTATTCCCACCAAGATAGCCACCCTCTAGGAAAGCCCCAACCAGGAAAGAACTTAGGTTCAGATGTGTCGGTCAGGTGAGACACACAAAAAAGGAGGCAATTCAACAAAAACATGATGTGACAGAAGTACTTTATTACTTACAGAGAGAAGAAGGCAACATACTTCAAAGGGCCAATGGGAATAAAGGGGTCATCCGAGATATGCATACTCAACCTGGGGGGGGGGAGCACGGGTGATATGGGAAGATGAAGAACAAGTGGGCTGTGTTCCAAACCACGACTTGGGGAGGGGAAGCTTTAACTAAGCCAAAGGTTATGAATAAAAACAACTTAAGTCGACCTAAAAATGGATGCCGAGGTAGCAACTGTAACAAATTTATAATAGGCAGATGTTTGATCAGAGTTAATCATTAAGTGCCCACACTTCTGCTAGTTGTGAGTAGATGTGATTGTTTTGGTTTGTTTTAGCTGTGAGACTGTGTCAGCTAGCTCTTCTGACCCTCTTGGCTGTTTGTCATCCCACAGCCCTGCTGTCTCCCAAGGCTATGATTTGTGTAGAAAGCTGGAGGTTCCATTTTGTTCTCCACCTTTTGTTTGCCTATCAGTAGAACCTCAAATATGTGTTTCCCTTTCTGTAATAACATGCTTTCATGTTATAAAAATGTGTGGTCCCGGGGGCTAATGAGGTTCTCACTGGAGAAGGAAAAAAACCTTTTACTCAGAACTCTTGAAAAATAAATTTCCAGCTGGGCTCGGTGACTCAGGCTGTAATCCCGCGCCTTGGGAGACTGAGGTGAATGAATTGCCTGAGCCCGTGGGTTCAAGACCCGCCTGGGCAACCTGGCGAGACTCATCTCTACAATAAATCAAAAAAATTTGCCGGGGGTGGTAGCGCGCGCCTGTAGTTCCAGCTACTTGGAAGGCTAAGGCGGAAGGATCGCCAGAGCCCAGCAGGTCAAGGCTGCGGTGGCCAGGAGTGGCCACTGCACTCTAGTCTGGGTGACAGAGTGAGCCTCCAACTCAAAAAAAAAAGAAAAAGAAATTTCCACAGAGCTCTGGCAAGAGACAGTGATTTTACTAAAATGGATAACTCATTCTCAGAATTGTCTTTTGTAGGCAAAAGCCTATTGCAGATAACTTTCCTACCCTAGGTTCTGAATTCCATTTGTTTTGTATTATTTTACTATTGTTATTGTGTTTTGTAGCTTTGGGGGGGAGGTCAGAGACAGTGACACAGTCACGACTCACCACAGCTTTGATCTCATGGGTTCAAGTGATTTTTCTGCCTCAACCTCCCAAGTTGCTGGGGTTACAGGCATGTGCCACCATTCCTAGTTATTTGATTTTTTTTTTTTTTTTAGAGATGAGGTTTTGCTATGTTGCCTAGGCTGGTCTCAGGCTCCTGGAATCAAGCACTTCTCCTACCTTGGCCTCCCAAAGTGCTAGGATTACAGGTGTGAGCCATTGCACCTGGCCTGTAGCTATTTCTTGATGGCTTAATACACTTAAGACTTTTCTATCCAACTATATTGTAAGTGTCTAAAGTTCAAGTACTTGGTTAATGTACTTTTGTAGCATCCCCATGGTGCAGCACTGATTTCTCTCTCCCATAGATAAAAACCACAACACCATGCGAAGTGTGCTGATGGAGCTGTCTTACAGGCTGGATGACACCAGAAATCCAGTCTGCTCCTGCCATTCTGTACAAACATTTCCTGGGGGACCCACTTGTAAGTTATTGACCAAAAGTGCCCTTTTCCAAAGCCCAGAGAATGATGGCAACATCCTGGTGTGTACTGGAGATGAAGCATCAAATTCTGCCTTGGTAAGCCGTTTTTAAATTTTATTTTCTATAGAAAGTAGTTTTGTTTAAAATGTTTTGGTAAAGGGCCGGGCACGGTGGCTCATGCCTATAACTCCAGCACTTTGGGAGGCCGAGGTGAGTGGATTGCCTGAGCCTAGGGGTTTGAGACCAGTCTGGGCAACTTGGTGAGACCTCGTCTCTACAATAAATTTTAAAAATTGGCCGAGCTCGGTGGCTCAGCCTGTAATCCCGTGCTTTGGGAGGCCAAGGTGAGTGAATTGCCTGACCCCATGGGTTCGAGACCCACCCAGGCAACTTGGCGAGACCTCATCTCTACAAGAAATCAAAAATTAGCTGGGTGTGGTAGCGCACGCCTGTAGTTCCAGCTGCTTGGAAGGCTTAGGCAGAAGGATCACCAGAGCCCAGCAGGTCGAGGCTGCGGTGGCCAGGAGCGTGCCACTGCACTCTAGTCTGGGTGACAGAGTGAGACTCCAACTCAAAAAAAAAAAAATTGAGCCAGACTCTGACTCAAAAAAAAAAAGAAAGTTGGTAAAGGAAAACCTAAACATTTCTATATAGAAGTGTGTAAAGCAAAAAACCAAAGTTCTGCTTCATAATCGCACATATCTGCATATGTATGTACCTGCGGTTGCTTGGTTTATATGAATCATACTTTATGTACAGTTCTATACTTTGTTCTTCTCCTATTTAAATTCTTATCTTAGATATCTTTTCATTTTATATGTGTAGATTGACCTCTTTTTTCTTTTTTTTGTGAGTGGGAACCTCACTCTGTCACCCAGGCTAGAGTGCATTGGCATGCTCATGGCGACTGCAGCCTCGGCCTGCTGGGCTCAGGCGATTCTTCCACTTCAGCCTCCTAAGTATGATGTCACGCCCAGCTAATTTTTTGACTTACTGCAGAGACAAGACCTTGCCACACTTCCCCGGCTAGGCTCAGGCAGTCCTCTTTCCTCGGCCTCCCAAAGTGCTGGGATTATAGGTGTGAGCCACCATGCCCGGCTGCCTCATTCTTTATAACAGCCATGAGCCATAGTGATCCAGGGGTAAAATTGTGAATCTTTTAAATTAAAAAAAGAAAGGAAAAAAAAGCACTACTGAAGCCTCCCAAAAATATTTGATCCATGCATCAACTTAATTTAGGATGAAGGCAACAGATGAAAGGTTGAGGAATTTTACAGGTTAGGGTTCAGCCTGTCACCACCTGAATATGTTGATCGATTTTTAGCATCAGTATAAGTGGATTAACAAGAAATAATATGTCTTTTTTTGTTTGTTTGTTTGTTTTTTGAGTTGGAGTCTCACTCTGTCGCCCAGACTGGAGTGCAATGGCCGCTCCCGGCCACCGCAGCCTCGACCTGCTGGGCTCCGGCGATCCTTCCGCCTCAGCCTTCCAAGTAGCCGGAATTACAGGCATGGGCTACCACGCCCGGCTGATTTTTTGATTTATTGTAGAGATGAGGTCTCGCTGCCCAGGTGGGTCTCGAATCCGCGGGCTCAGGCAATTCACTCACCTCAGCCTCCCAAAGGCGCGGGATTACAGGCTGAGCCACCGAACCGGGCTATAATACGTCTTTTTAATGTAAGGCAACATGAAGCACACAGTGCCTCCTATGAGATGTGCTAACTTTCATTTACTGAAATTGTAAGGGGCCAGGCACTTATAATCCCAGCACTTTGGGAGGCCAAGTTCAGAGGATTGCCTGAGCCCACAGGTTCAAGACCAGCCTGGGCAAGTTGGAAGACCTCATCTCTACAATAAATCAAAAAATTAGTCGGGCATGGTGGCATGTGCCTGTAGTTCCAGCTACTTGGAAGGCTGAGGTAAAAGGATCACCTGAACTGTGAGTATGCCACTGCGCTTCCAAACTGGGCAACAGAGTGAGACTCCAACTCAAAAAAAAAGAAAGAAAAAATTGCAGAGAGTAAAAAAACAAGTTTAATAATAGCACAGAAAGCAAATAGACAAGTGCGAGTTGTGAGCGTTCTGTAGGACAGCTAATCCAGCTTCTACAAGTCACTGGCAGAATCAAAAAGGTGGGAAGGTTGTGTCTGCTCTAGATTAAAAGAGACTTAATTAAAATTTGTAACCACCAAATGTATGTAAACCTTCCTGGATCCTGAATCAAACAAACTGAACATAAAAAAAGAGATATCTGCCGGGCCCGGTGGCTCAACCTGTAATCCCAGCGCTTCGGGAGGCTGAGGTAAGTGGATTGCCTGAGCCCGCAGGTTCGAGACCCACCTGGGAAACTTGGCGAGACCTCATCTCTACAAGAAATAAAAACTAGCCGGGCGTGGTAATGCACGCCTGTAGTTCCAGCTACTTGAAAGGCTGAGGCAGAAGGATCGCCGGAGCCCAGCAGGTCGAGCCTGCAGTGGCCGGGAGCAGCCACTGCACTCCAGTCTGGGTGACAGAGTGAGACTCCAACTCAAAAAAAAAAAAAAAAAAAAGAGAGTTATCAAGCTCGATATGATAGCTCATGCCTGTAATCCCAGCATTTTGGGAGACTACAGCAAGAGGATTGCTTGAGACCAGCCTAGGCAACACAGCGAGACCTTGTCTCTACAAAAAACTAAAAAAAAAAAAAATTGGCTGGGCATGGTGGCGTACACCGGTAGTCCCAGCTACTCAGGAGATGGAAGGATCATCTAAGCCTAGGAGTTAGAGATTCCAGTGAGCCCTGATTGTGCCGCTGCACTCCAGCCTGGTGACAGACTGAGATCCCGAATCAAAAGGTGGTATCAGAAAATGTTTATTATATACTAAGTATTAGGTAATACTATGGAATTATTGTTTATTTTGTTGGACATGATGACATTGTGTCAGGTATAAGAAAAATGTCTTTTTTTTTCCCGGGGGGGGGCCTCAGGTAATCCTTCCACCTCAGCCTTCCAAGTAGCTGGAACTACACGTACAAGCCACCACCCCTGGCTAATTTTTTTATTTATCTAGAGATGAGGTCTCACCAATTGCACAGGCTGGTCTCGAACCTATGGGCTCAAGCAATTCTCTTACCTTAGCCTCCCAAAATGCTGGGATTATAGACGTGAACCACTGCCCCCAACCAGAAAATGTCCTTTTTTAAGAATCCAAGCCAGGCTCGGTGAATCAGCCTGTAATCCCGCGTCTTTGGGAGGCTGAGGTGAGTGGATTGCCTGAGCTCGCGGGTTCGAGACCTGCCTGGGCAGGCGAGACTTCATCTCTACAATAAATCAAAAAGTTAGCCAGGCGTGGTGGCACACACCTGTAGTTCCAGCTACTTGGAAAGCTGAGGCGGAAGGATCGCTGGAGCCCAGCAGGTCGAGGCTGCAGTGGCCGGGAATGGCCACTGCACTCCAGTCTGGGCGACAGCGTGAGACTCCAACTCAAAAAAAAATAAATGAATAAATAAAGAATCCATACTTCAGTGTATACGGGTAAAATGAGTTAGCAAAGGAAAAAACAGGATTGATAAAGCAGATGTAGTAAAAACTTAATTATTGAATGTGGGTAATGGGTGGCTCAGTGTACTAGTCTCTCTATTTTTAATATTTTGAAATTTTTTTTCATAATAAACGCTTTTTAGAAAGGGAAAGAAAGCACTAGTTAGAAGATGGTTTCCATGAGGGCATGGACAGGGGCTTTGTCTTCTTGACCCTTCTGTCCCTAGAGGAGACAACACCTAGTACAGTGCTTGGCACATAGATTGAAGAAATGAGTGCAAGACTTGGTTTTTAGGTTCACTTACAACTAGACTAATTGCACAGTGAGGCTATATCTGAACTACCTCAAGCATGCTGGCTTTGTGCAGCCTGTGAAGGTTATGGACAGTCCGCTTTGCTCTCCAGGCAGTGTTCTTTCTGCAGCTCTTTCAAAGTTGTTTGATGATAAAATCCTTCAGGTGAACTGACTGACTCCTGACCTTTCCCTTTGCTTGCTTTCTATAGCTGTGGGATGCTGGCAGTGGCTCATTGC
This sequence comes from Cephalopachus bancanus, assembly GCA_027257055.1. Classification (NCBI taxonomy): domain Eukaryota; kingdom Metazoa; phylum Chordata; class Mammalia; order Primates; family Tarsiidae; genus Cephalopachus; species Cephalopachus bancanus. The sequence continues at coordinate 2,039,730 of JAPVLO010000330.1, read as the reverse complement.
TGCAGAAACTGCAGACCGATCAGCCTATCTTGGACATCTGCCCATTTGAGGTGAACCATAACAGCTACTTGGCTACCTTAACAGAGAAGATGGTCCATATCTATAGATGGGAGTGACCATGATCTTGAAACCTTTCAGGCATGCTGCTGGTTGACTTTAAGTGTTGTTTGCTAACATCTAGCAGTTCCGAACAAGATTCCTGCTTATTGACTGTAGCCTATACTTTTGGGATCATGGTTCATTTAGATTAGTATGATTCTAGTAATCCGGATCACTGAGACATTACAGATTGTGTATTTGCTGTTCCATCAAAAGAGTAATTGATGCTCCATCTTCATTATCCATTTTTTGGGTTTAAAGCCTTCATAGGTCTTTGTTACGAATCTTTATTTTCCATGTGACTTTCTGCTGGACCTTAGGAGATGTCTTCTCAGCAATCATCTAGGATATGATGGGCACTAAGCATATTCTGGGGGATATGTCACCCCACCTGAGTGTTCTTGTCACTTGGGCTGTTGGGAGTGCTACTTCCTTGAAGGGACTAACCATCTTGCTGCTTTGATGCTGTGTGGATGCAGAAGAGTCTTTATTCAGTTGAACACAAGAGGGCACTATAGAACCTTGTGTAGTTGATCTCTTCTGACCTTGAAGGCTAACAGCCGGTTAGTAATTTGGTCTCATCTCCACAGAAGTGTGTGACAGAGCACATCTGGTGTGCTTTGTGGAAACAACAGTTATTATGTTCCAGGCATGAAGTGCTGGAATGTTGGCAGGCCCAGTGATAGAGGCGGCTGATGAACTATAGACCCTTTGCTAATGCCAGGTGCATTAGGCTCATTCCTTTGTGAGAGCTGAGGAAAGAGACAAGTTGTTTGAGTGGTAGGGAAAACTCATATTTTTCTAGCCAGCTTACAATCTCTGGATTAGCTGTATGCAAGCCAGTGCTTTAGAGAATACTTCTTTTACCTCTCACTAGGAAAGGATGAGAGATAGGTAGAAACTTTTCAGCCTCCCCTAATATCAGAGATCAGGAGCAAGGACTAACTAAGAGCTTACAAAAGAGAAGCTGCTCAGACTGCTGTAGAGAACAGGAGGAAGAACTTTTCTCTCCATTTTGAGAGAGTTCCTATCTGAATAAACCCAATCCCCCAGAGTGAGGGACTGTTTTCAAGTGTGTTTATAATTCCCACGTAAAGCCTTCCCCATGTGAAACTGTTATTTGGTTTCAAGTTCCTGGTTTACCACCTCCCCAATCTTGTCTAAAAGTGTTGTTAGTAAAATGGCTATTCTCAGGAATAGTGGTTGGAGATCTATGAATGGCAGGGAAGTCCCCACGAGCTTTCGTTCCAATCCTGGCTCATCCAACACTGAGAGCTGCACTTCTCTCCAATAGAGGGCTCAGTTTATATTTATTGCTTTGCCTCAGGCCACTTTGCCAAACCACTATCCACAACAGGACATGCTTCATGGTATGGGCAGGTCAGTGCCCTGTTCCTAGGAGAGGATGACTAACAGTGTGCTTTTCCTAAATAATTGTTAGAAAGATGTTACTATTTTTATTATAAAACACTTCTGACCTGGCAACTCCTGAGCTGTTTCCAGTATCTTTCTCTCCAGTGAGGAGTTGCAGAAGTAGACTTCCCCAGATCTCCAAGTTCTAATTGTGCCTTTTAGGACCCTTTTCTTTTTAAGGACATCTTTTTTATTTTTTTATTTTTTATTTTTTGAGTTGGAGTCTCACTCAGTCGCCCAGACTGGAGTGCAGTGGCCGCTCCCGGCCACCGCAGCCTCGACCTGCTGGGCTCTGGTGATCCTTCTGCCTCAGCCTTCCAAGTAGCCAGAATTACAGGCATGTGCTACCACGCCAGGCTGATTTTTTGATTTATTGTAGAGATGAGGTCTGGCTGCCCAGGTGGGTCTCGAACCCGCGGGCTCAGGCAATCCACTCACCTCAGCCTCCCAAAGGCGCGGGATTACAGGCTGAGCCACCGAGCCCGGCTGGACATCTTTTTTTTTTTTTTAAAGCCAGCTTCCAGGGCTTGGGAAAAGCCCTCTTTTCTCAGAATAAACACTCATTTTGATGTGTTGATTAAATTAAAAAGCGAAACTCATCTGGCTTTAGCAGGTTGCCACAGAGAGGACACAGGTGGTCAGGCTGCCTTTGTCTTTGAGCCTGGGCAGGGTTAGGATTTAACCTGCTTTGAAGTACATTCAACTGATGCTGATTGATTCCCCTAAGAGTAGGAAGCAAGGGATTTATTACCAGGGAAGTTGGGTGAATCCCAAGTCTTGCCAATTCTTGCATTCTTACAGGAAATGTGGGTATGACTGATTGTTCAAAGAAATAAAAACAAGCTTGTCCCTGTGTCGTCCCCCCCTCCATCCTTGCAGGAGATTCCACCTATAGCTCCAGGCTTTAGTCTCTTTGCCACTGGGCTTTCTGCTCCACCATGCTTCCTAACTGCTACTTCTGAGGTCCCTCCCCCCCATTTGAGGATTTGCAGTTAAGTGAACTCGATGTTTTGTCATTGTATGTATGCTTATACCTGCTTTGAAAACAGAACAATGGGATCTCTATTCGTGTTCTGTGTTTTAATGTTTCTGTCTCATGTTTTAATGTTCATATGAAAATAAAGAATTTGCCATCTGTAACAACTCTTGGTGTCTTGTGTCTTTGACTTCTAAAGGCAGGAACATGTCAGCCTCTTGGGAGAGGGGTAAATACCAGGATGGTGGATTTCTCCATTTCAAACCAATGAAGTAGTTGAGGCATTAGCTAGCAATTGTTTTACTCTTGCTAGTGGGAAGTGTGTGTTTGCCCCTTAAGAACCCGCCTATTGTGGTTCCAAGGGTCTACATATCCCAGACTCCCTCGCCTGCTGGCTTACTGCTAGCTTCTTTGAATCCAGGAGACTGTAATATGGAGGGAAGAGAGAGGAGGAGAGGACTTTTTTTCTTTTTATTTCTTCTAGTTGTTGGCTGCACTTCTGACAGTGGCAGCAGTGGGCAACTGTGGGCTTCTGGGTTCCTGCTCAGCACTGTTCTGGCCACTTGCCTCAGTTTCTTTGTTCTGTTTGAGTTCCGGAATCTCTATTGCTATAAATCATGGAGTTCTGGGATAAGGCTGAAAAGACTGAAAATGTTTTCCTGCTGAACAACAAATGGAGTATACTGGATTCCAGGAGGGCTGAGTCCATAGGTATAAGCCTACTATTTTCTTTTTCTTTTCCTTTTTTTTTTTTTTTTTTTGAGTTGGAGTCTCACTCTGTCACCCAGACTGGAGTGCAGTGGCCACTCCTGGCCACCGCAGCCTCGACCTGCTGGGCTCCGGCGATCCTTCTGCCTCAGCCTTCCAAGTAGCCGGAATTACAGGCACGCGCTACCTCACCTGGCTGATATTTTGATTTATTGTAGAGATGAGGTTTCGCCAGTTGCCCGGGTGGGTCTCGAACCCTCAGGCTCAGGGAATTCACTCACCTCGGCCTCCCAAGGCACGGGATTACAGGCCGAGCCACCGAGCCCAGCTAAGCCTACAATTTTCATGTAGCCTGGTGCTCCAAGGGCAAGGTCCTGAGGTGGAAGTGAACCCCAAATTACTGAGAAACTCAACATCATTGTTTTTCACAGTACTCTTCTTTTGTTTCCCATCTCAGTGATTGAGTGCAAATGAAATTCTGAAAATAGCATATGTGTGTCCTTGTCCTTTAATCAGTTAACTTATTTTGGTAACAAGCTCTGCTGTGTATTTATCCTTGTATAGTTTACAAAGTCTCTTAATATATTAAATAAGTATTAAATAATGTTGTAGAATATATATTGTCATTTATTTTAGGGAGGAAACAGGTTTAAAATCCTAATAAAGGAAAATGACATTTAGGTGGTATTTAATGAAATACCACATGTCTAGTCCTTTCAATTCTATATTTTTCATTACCAATAGCTAAGCAGGTGTTGGGGAACCTGGGTGAGAGCTCACTTTCTCTTTTTTTTTTAGCCAGTGAGAGCATTGCTGGAAGAAAGTTCATTTTCACTCTTTTGATGTCTCTGTCTCCAGAACAACCTAGACTGATTCCCCACAAATTATTTCTCCTATATTTTAAAATTAAACTAAAGCAGACAGTGTCAAAATAAAATGTCATATACATCTTTGTGACACTTCACCCTCTTTGAAATACCCTCATTTGTCTTAGATTCCTAGTTGCTAAGACAGGGTACACATTGCCCAGTGGAAGAAAAAATGGTTCATAGACAAGTCTATGACACATAGGCTATACTTGCCCAGTTCATTGCTCATCAGGGAGCCAGCTGACAGGGGAAAAAGGTAGGGAGCTGCTCAGGCTTGCTTTAGGAAGCAGGGTGCAGGGCTGGCTGAATAAAGAACCTGCTGTTGAGATGTGATGTAAAGAGGAGTGCTACCAACCCTCACTTGCCCTTGAGAAATAACAATAGGTTTAACCAGTTACGGACACACCAAGCAGAAGGGCTTCCCTAGAAGCTGGACATGGGCCCCAACTTACAATATCTGAATTTGGATAAAGGAAGTATTGAACATTGAGGGGAAAACAGGAAGTTCAGGACATCACTTAACAGATGCTTGGGTAAAAATACCCTGGCACTTCGTTTACCTAAGCTCAGCTCTGTGTGAGCTGCCAACAATCCGATGCGCTTCTGGTTAATGAAAGTTACAAGTGGAGGCTTGACAGATAGCTTATTCCTGGAATAACGGAGAGGGTGTCTGCCCTGAATAAATGGTTATGCTATGCCTTCAAACTCTCCTTGTCCATAGATCTTACCATTTGATTAAAATGCAGCCAAAGAGCCGGACTCGGTGGCTCAGCCTGTAATCCCGCGCCTTTGGGAGGCTGAGGTGAGTGGATTGCCTGAGCCTGCAGGTTCGAGACCCGCCTGGGCAGCGAGACCTCATCTCTACAATAAATCAAAAATCAGCCAGGCGTGGTAGCACATGCCTGTAATTCCGGCTACCTGGAAGGCTGAGGCGGAAGGATCGCCGGAGCCCAGCAGGTCGAGGCTGCGGTGGCCAGGAGCGGCCACTGCACTCCAGTCTGGGTGACAGAGTGAGACTCCAACTCAAAAAAAAAAAAAAAAATGCAGCCAAAGTTAAAACTGCTTCCAGAAGATTCCTGGTAAATTCTCAGACTTGAGGTATGGTGGGGGTGTTGAGTAATGGTGTGGCTTAGTCCTTTTTCTTAAACATGGTACAGAAAATTGGTTGTTAGGTTACCCAGGAACAGATGGGGAGGAATGGGGGCCTAACATGAGAAAACGTGATTGGGTGGGAGGACGAGGAGAAATGGCTGCGGAACCCCGATGGAAACTCTAAAGTTGGCGTGATCCCAATTTCTCTAATAAAGATGGTATCCTTACTGTTTAGTTGCAAAGCAGTGATACTTCACTAGCAAACAATATGTCTCCTCCCTCAGCTCACGAGTCACTTGCCTTAGTCAAGAAAAAAACAAGTATATTATCAGAAGCTAGCACTTGTTTATCTGATAAGATCCTTCCCCAGAAGACACGAAATTTCTGCAACTTGGCAAGTTGTCTAAAAGGAAGTAGGACATCCAAACTCCAATCCTGGCTCTGCTGCCTACAGATCAAAATGCTAGTGTTAGACCTCTATTGGTCTTAGAATCTCAGTCTAGACAGTCACTGAGATTGCTGTGACCTACAAGTTCAGATTTCTGAACTGGACAATTTGGGGGTGCGGAGAAGTATGTTATTCCAGTTTTCGTCCCTTAAGTTTTATCAGTATGAAAACATCAGTCACTGATGTTCTTCTAGTTTGGTAGTCTAAACAATTTTGGTTTTTTTCCCCTAAAGAATTAATCAGAATGGTTTACTTTAGATTTATGATAATGGCTTACATTTACTGAATATGTGCCAAATGTGCTATGTTTTGTGTTTTTTTTGAGTCAGAGTCTCATTCTGTCACGCAGCCTGGAGTGCAGTGGCATGCTCACAGCCACCGCAGCCTCAACCTGCTGGGCCCGAGATCCTTCTGCCTCAGCCTCCCAAGTAGCTGGAACTGCAGGCATACACCACCACGCCCAGCTAATTTTTTGATTTATTATAGAGACGAGGTCCTACCTTGTTGCCCAGGCTGGTCTTGAACCCCTGGGCTCAGGCAATTCTCGCCTTGGCCTCCCAAAGTGCTGGGATTACAGGCATGAGCCACTGTGCCTGGCCTGTGCTATGCCTTTTATATGAAAGGGACTGTCAGAGGTTAAAGAACCTGTCTAGATGTGGTGGTCATGGTAATGAGCCTCTTGGGTCTCCAACTGTGGGAGCATAGTTGAATGCTGTCCCAGCTGTCAAGTGCTGAAATCCATTACTGCATTCATGCCAAGGCCACACTTCCCAAGGGTTGCTTCCAGCCAATGACCGAGGATACCAGGGGTACTAAGGTCCATTTCTGGGAGACTCAGTGACAGGCAGTTTCACATGAGGACTCTGGTAGCCTTGACGAAACTTAGAATCTCAGTTTAAGTTCAGTCTTAGATGTTTCCAACCAATCTTCCTTTCCTCCCTCCCTCTACTTCATACTGTTGGACCTGCATCGTGATTGGATGACTTTCTCATCTGCCCCACTTTCCCTACGGCTGTTACCCTAATAAATCTCTTGCATAGGCCAGGCATGGTGGCTCACACCTGTAATCCCAACGCTTTGGGAGGTGGAAACGAGGATTGCCTGAGCCCAGGGGTTTGAGACCAGCCTGGGCAACTTGGCAAGACCTCATCTCTAAATTAAAAAAAAAAGTTAGCCAGGCATGGTGGTGCACAGCTGTAGTGCCAGCTACTTAGAAGGCTGAGGCAGAAGGATTGCCTGATCCCAGGAGTTAGAGGCTGTGGTGAATCGTGATCTTGCCACTGCACTCCAGCCTGGGCAAAGAGTGAGGCTCTAACTCAAAAAAAAAAAAAAAAATCAGCCGGGTTCGGTGGCTCAGCCTGTAATCCCGTGCCTTTGGGAGGCTGAGGTGAGTGGATTGCCTGAGCCCGTGGGTTTGAGACCCGCCTGGGCAACTTGACAAGACCTCATCTCTATAATAAATCAAAAATTAGCTGGGTGTCGTAGCGCGTGCCTGTAATTCCAGCTACTTGGAAGGCTGAGGCATAAGGATCGCCGGAGCCCAACAGGTCGAGGTTGCGATGGCCGGGAGCGGCCACTGCACTCCAGTCTGGGCGACAGAGTGAGACTCCAACTCAAAAAAAAAAAAACATCTACTTTTCTGCCGTGGCAGCCATTGGAAAGCAACAGCCATGGCCCTGAGCTACCCCATGGCCGTGGGCCTCAACAAGGTGACCAAGAACATAAGCAAGTTGGGGCACAGCTGCCGCCGTGGGCGCCTGACCGAGCACACCAAGTTTGTGGGGGACTCGATCCGGGAGGTGTGCGGCTTCGCTCCCTATGAGCCATGGAGCGTGCCATGGAGCTGCTCAAGGCCTCCAAGGACAAGCGGGCGCTCAAGTTCATCAAGAAACGGGTGGGGACACACATCCATGCCAAAAGGAAGCATGAGAAGCTGAGCAATGTCCTGGCTGTCCTGAGGAAGGCGGCGGCCAAGAAGGACTAAGCCTCCGATAAAGCCTTTGCAGAACCCCCGCCCCCAAAAAAGTCTCTTGCATAGCTAATCTGCTTTTGTTGTCTGCTTCTTGACAGAACTGGACTAACACAAATGCCAGAAGTGTTACAAGAAGCAGGTAGTAAGATGGGGATGATTGAGACCACAGAATAATAAAGACCCAGTGGCAATGCTTAACTGCCAAAAAACAACACAGTTACCATGATGACCGGCAAGATGGAAGAGGCCACCAAGAGGTCTTGATCATCAGGGAGTATAGAAATGATTAACAAAGGACAGTATCACCAAGGGCAAAATAGACTCAACCAAAAGGATGTGTTTAATATCTATAACCAAAAAGTCCACAAGAATGGAGGAGCAGGAAGCCAAGAGTGGTCACCCCCAATAAGTCATACTCCCTTGCCAGTTCTAAACCTGAACCCAATGTTCAGATCCAGAATCCATTAATGAAGTGTTGGCAGGAACCTAGGAGCAAAAACCTTACAATACCATGCCGGGTATACTATGGCACGATGATTCCCTCAGACCTTCTTAAAGGGGAAGCCATTTACTCAGGTGACTATACACCAGCAAAGGGAAAATCAAATCAAATCAGAACTATTGGACAGAAACTCTGACTTGAAGTGATAGAAGCCCAAAACATTGTTAGACTCCCTCGCCTGTGGGAGCCAAGTAATAAATGGACTCCTGGCTGAAGTATGGCTCGCAGTGAGTCGACAGAATGTGTGGCCCACTGGCAATTTCCACAGTCCCAAATATGCAGCTGGAATGACCTGGAATAACCCCACATTGTATTTCTGGCCCATGGCATAGGAACCATCAGGGCAGGAAAGGCCAAATGTAAACCTGCAAAACTGCTCCTAACCCTTGGCTGAGGTAGTAAATTTAAAATGTTTTATTGGGAGGATGGGGGATGGTGAAGATTGCAGTCACCCTTAAAGACCTAAAGAATGCTGGTGTGGCTCTGAAAGATGGTGGGGAGTTAAAAAGATTCCCAGTGGATGGAACTGCTAGCTGCGCCCTTAGCCATTGCACTTTATATAGAAGAAGTGGTCTAAGATGAGAACATATACAGATTCCTGAACAGGGTCCAAGGTCCTGGTCAGGGGTAGGGACATGTGGATGAACAGATGGAAGTGGGTACTATATAAATACTTTTGTAGCCGGGCTCAGTGGCTCAGCCTGTAATCCCGCGCCTTTGGGAGGCTGAGGTGAGTGGATTGCCTGAGCCTGCGGGTTCGAGACCCGCCTGGGCAGCGAGACCTCATCTCTACAATAAATCAAAAATCAGCCAGGCGTGGTAGCGCATGCCTGTAATTCCGGCTACTGGGAAGGCTGAGGCGGAAGGATCACCGGAGCCCAGCAGGTCGAAGCTGCGGTGGCTGGGAGCAGCCACTGCACTCCAGTCTGGGCGACAGAGACTCCAACTCAAAAAAAAAAAAAAATTGTTGTATCTCTTTCACGCGTGCTCTCTCTTGCATGCTCTCTCCTCTCTCTCTCGCTCGCTCTCCTCTCTCTCCCCCCTCTCTTGCTCTCTCTCTCACTCCTGGCCTCAAGTGATCCTCCTGCCTCAGCCTCCCAAAGTCCTGGGATTGCAGGCATGAATCACTATGTCTGGCCTTGTATATCTCTTTTTTTTTTTTTTTTTCTGGAGTCGATATCTCACTCTGTTGCCCAGGCTGGAGTGCAATGACATGATCGTGACTGCGGCCTTGACTTCCTGCACTCAGGTGACCCTCCAGCCTCACCTCCTGAGTAACTGAGACTACAGGCATGCACCACCATGCCTGGATAATTTTTTTGATTTTTTTTTTTTTTGTAGAGATGATGTCTCACTATGTTCCCTAGCCTTGTCTCAAACTCCTGAGCTCAAGAAATCATTCCACCTCGGCCTCCCAAAGTACAGGTATAAGCCACCACTTTGTATCTCTCTCTCTCTCTTTTTTCTTTTTTGAGTTGATTCTCACTTTGTCGCCCAGGATGGAGTGCATGTGGAACACTAGCAGACACTGCAGCCTTGACCTGCTGGGCTCAGGCGATTCTTCCAACTCAGCCTTCCAAGTAGCTAGAACTATAGGCGTGCACCACCACACTTAGCCAATTTTTTAATTTATTGTAGAGACAAGGTCTCAACAAGTTGTCCAAGCTGGTCTCAAACGCTGTTCTCAGGCAATCCTCTCTCCTCGGCCTCCCGAAGTTCTGGCATTACAGGTGTGAGCCACCGCACCTGGCCTTTTTTTTTTTTTTTTTTGAGTAGGACTCTCACTCTATCGCCCAGGCTGGAGTGCAGTGGCATGCTCATGGCCACTGCAGCCTCAACCTGCTGGGCTCAGATATTCCTTCCACCTCAACCTTCCAAGCAACTGAAACTACAGGCACGTGCCACCACACACAGCTAATTTTTTTTTAAATGTTTATTATAGAGACAAGGTCTCACCATGTTACCCAGGCTGCCTCGAACCCGTGGGCTCAAGCAATCCTCTTGCCTCCGCCTCCCAAAGTGCTGGGATTACAGGTATGGACCACCATGCCCAGCTTAATAATGCCCACCAGAAGGCCTCCACCATGGAAGAGGCACTGAGCAGTCAAGTAGGCAAAATGACTCGGCTAATTGACATTAGCCTGTGTTTAGTCATTCCAGCCCTGACATGCTGAGCACACGAACAGAGCAGCCACAGTGGCAGACATCGAGGCTAAATGTGAGTTCATAGCATGGACTCCTACTTACCAAGGCAGATCGAGCTGCTGCTGCCTCTGAACGCCCAACTTGTCAGCAACAGAGTCCACAACTGAGTCCCTGATACGCACTATTTTAGAGAGAACCAAGCAGCCACTTGATGCAGGTCAGATACATTGGGCCCCTTACATCTGTGAAGGCCAGCAGTTCATCCTCAGAGGAATAACCTCCCTGTTGTGGGCATGGGTTTGCCTTTTTTGCTCTCAGAGCCTCACCCAGCGGACTGTCTGATTAGACATAGACTGCCACACAGCATAGCATCTGATCCTGGAGACCTCATCTACAGTGAAAAGATTCATGACCACGGGATTGCTGGTCATATCATCTACTGCACTGTCCAGGAGCAGCCAATTAATAAAATCCTAGCCAGGCGCAGTGACTCACGCCTATAATCTCAGCATTTGGGGAGGTGGAGGCGAAAGGATTACCTCAGCTCAGGTTTGAGACCAGCCAGAGCAACATCGCGAGACCTCGTCTCTACAGTAAATCAAAAAATCAGCTGGGCATGGTGGCACATGCCTGTAATTCCAGCTACTGGGAAGGCTGAGGTGAAAGGGTCACCTGAGCCCTGCAGGTCAAGGCTGTGGTGGCCGTGAACGTGCTACTGTACTCCATTCTGGGTGACAAAGAGACTCCTACTAAATAAATAAATAATTTAATTTAATTTAATCCTAGTAATGGCCTTCTGAAGGCATAGCTGAAACACTAGCCAGAAACACTATGAAAGAATGAGGTGTAGACCGGGCATGGTGGCTCAAGCCAGTAATTCCAGCATTTTGGGAGGCCGAGGCAAGAGGGTTGCCTGAGCTCAGGGGTTCAAAACCTGCCTGGGGAACTTGGTGAGACTTCGTCTCTACAATAAAAAAATAAGCCGGGTGTGGTAGGGCAAGCCTGTAGTTCCAGCTACTTGGAAGGCTGAGGCAAAAGGGTCACTGGAATACAGCAGGTCGACGCTGGGGTGGCCCATGAGTGTGCCACTGCACTCCAACCAGGGTGACAGAGTGACACTCTACCTCCAAAAAAAAAACTAATGCAATTAATTTTTTTCTATTTATCGCATCTATTTTTTGTTACTTTACCTTTTTCTTTTTGCCTTCTTTCAGATTAATCAAGTGCTTTTCTTTTTTTTTTTTTTGAGTTGGAGTCTCACTCTATGTCGCCCAGACTGGAGTGCAGTGGCGGCTCCCGGCCCCGGCAGCCTCGACCTGCTGGGCTCCGGCGATCCTTCCGCCTCAGCCTTCCGAGTAGCCGGAATTACAGGCGCGCGCTACCACGCCCGGCTGATTTTTTGGTTTATCGTAGAGATGAGGTCTCGCTGCCCAGGCGGGTCTCAAACCCGCGGGCTCAGGCAATCCACTCACCTCAACCTCCCAAAGGCGGGGATTACAGGCTGAGCCACAGAGCCCGGCTTCAAGTGCTTTTCATTCAAACTTTTTTCTCAGCCGGGCTCGGTGGCTCAGCCTGTAATCCTGCGCCTTTGGGAGGCTGAGGTGAGTTGATTGCCTGAGCCCCCGGGTTCGAGACCCGCCTGGGCAGCGAGACCTCATCTCTACGATAAACCAAAAAATCAGCCGGGCGTGGTAGCGCGCGCCTGTAATTCCGGCTACTCGGAAGGCTGAGGTGGAAGGATCGCCGGAGCCCAGCAGGTCGAGGCTGCCGGGGCCGGGAGCGGCCACTGCACTCCAGTCTGGGCGACAGAGTGAGACTCCAACTAAAAAAATAAAAATAAAAATAAAATAAACAGGAGTAATTAACCCTCATCCACAGGAGGGCTGCTATTACATAATGGAAGCAAGGGAAAATACTCAGCTAATCCACTCTGGTATACCCCTGCCCCTCTGTAATGGTGAACAGACATGTACAATACCACACCACACTGAGAAGGGTATGATGACCAAGAGATCAGATTCAGACACCACCCCAGGAATGAAGGTTTGGTTCACATCACCAGCTAAGCTACCAAGCCTCAGCCTCAACCTGCTGGGCTCAGGTGATCCTTCCGCCTCAGCCTTCCAAGGAGCTGGAACCATAGGTTTGTGCCATCATGCCCGGTGAATTTTTATTTATTTATTGTAGAGATGAGGTCTCGCCATGTTGCTCAGACTGGTGTCTACCAACCCCCTGGACTCAGGAAATCCTTATGCCTCCGCCTCCCAAAGTGCTGGGATTACTGATGTGAGCCACTGGGCCCAGCCTTTTTGTTTTTTAGTTGGTGTCTCACTGTCGTCCAGGCTGGAATACAGTGGCACACTCACGGCCACTGCAGCCTCAACCTGCTAGGCTCAGGTGATCCTTTCACCTCAGCCTTCCGAGTACCTGAAACTATAGGCACAAGCCACCACACCAATAAATGGTTTTATTTATTTACTTATTTATTTTAGAGTCGGAGTCTCACCGTCACCCAGGCTGGAGTGCAGTGGCACCCGCATGACCACCAAAGCCTCAACCTGCTGGGTTTCTAGTCCTAGCTACTGGAAAGGTTGAGGTGGGAGGATCAATTGAGCCCAGGAGGTGGAGGCTGCAGTGAGCTGTAATCATGCCACTGCATTCCAGTCTGGGTGACAAAGTGAAACCTCCAACTCAAAAAAAAAAAAAAAAAGCCAGGTATTGTGGCTTAAGCCTGTAATCCCAGCGCTTTAGAAGGCTGAGGCGAGAGGATTGCCTGAGACCATGGATTCAAGACCAGCCTGGGCAACTTGGCGAGACCTCATCTCTATAATAAATCAAAAAATTAGCAGGCGTGGTGGTGCACTCCCCTCATTGGAAGGCCGAGGTCGAAGGATCGCCGAAACCCAGCAGGTCGAGGCTGCGGTGGCCGGTGGCATGCCACAGCAATTACAGCCTGGGCAATGGAGTGATAGGTGGTAAGAAGTGGGGGGTGCAGGGAGAGAAGTGCTCTGCCCAACTACCTTTTCACCGTGCGTGCTCAAACCATGGGTGAGAGAGGGCAACTAGAAGACTTCCGGGAAGTGTGAACCCTCAGCCCCTCAGCTCTATCAGGAGGCAGCTTGAGCAATTCCGTAGGTCTTTTTTTTTCTGATTTGAGGTCTCATTCTGTCACCCAGGCTGGAGTGCAGTGGCACAATCACAGCTCACCACAGCCTTGACTTCCTGGACTCTGGCGATACTTCTACCTCAGCCTCCTAAGTAACTGGGACTAAAGCCACTGCACTCCAATCTGGGAGACAGAGTGAGACTCCAACTCAAAAAAAAAAAAAAATAGGCCAGGCTCGGTGGCTCAGTCTGTAATTACAGCACTTTGGGAGGTCAAGGCAAGTGGATTACCTGAGCCCGCAGGTTTGAGATCAACCCAAGCAACTCGGCAAGACCTCGTCTCTACAATAAATACAAAAGAATTAGCCAGTGTGATAGCGCACACCTGTAGTTCCAGCTACTTGGAAGGTGGAGGTGGAAGGATCGCAGAAGCCCAGCAGGTCAACACTGGAGTGGCTGACAGTGTGCCACTGCCTTCCAGCCTGGGTGACAGAGTGAGACTCCCACTCAAAAAAAGAAACAAAACTAACAACTATTCTTTGTTACTTTATTCCCTTTTTCTGCCTTCTTTCAGATTAATCAAGTGCTTTCATTCAAATTTTTTTCTCTCCTGTTAGCTTTATACTTACACATTCTGTATTATTCTCTTAGTGTTCATCGAGACTCTTGAGCCTAAATATTACAATATGTATCATTGATTATATGCTATGGGAATCATATCTTACCATAGATATGTTCTAAATCTCTCATTACTGTTGTTTTTTGTTGTTGTTGTTGTTTTTTGAGTTGGAGTCTCACTCTGTTGCCCAGACTAGAGTGCAGTGGCCGCTCCCGGCCACTGCAGCCTCGACCTGCTGAGCTCCGGCGATCCTTCCACCTCAGCCTTCCGAGTAACCGGAATTACAGGCGTGCGCTACCACGCCCGGCTAATTTTTTGATTTCTTGTAGAGATGAGGTCTCGCCAAGTTGCCCAGGTGGGTCTCGAACCTGCGGGCTCAGGCAATCCACTCACCTCAGCCTCCCAAGGCGTGGGATTACAGGCTGAGCCACCGAGCCTGGCTATTACTGTTGTTTAAAACAATTGATATTGGCCGGGCACAGTGGTTCACGACTATAATCCCAGCTGTTTGGGAGGCTGAGGCGAGAGGATTACCTGAACCCAGGGGTTCGAGACCAGCCTGGCTAACTTAGCAAAACCTCATCTCTATAATAAATCAAAAAATTATCCAGGCATGGTAGCCTGCACCTGTAGTTCCAGTTACTTGGAAGGCTGAGGCTGAAGGATCACTGAACCCAGCAGGTCGAGGCTGTGGTGGCCATGAGGGTGCCACTGCACTCCAGCCTGGGTGACAGTGAGACTCCGACTAAAAAATAAAATAAATAAATAAATAAAACCATTGATATTATTGACTGTCTCCATATTTACCCTTTCAATGCTCTTATTCCTTCCTGCAGTTATAGGCATCCAACTGGAATCATTTTCCACCCAGCCTAGCAAGTCTGCTAGCAATGAATTATCTCAGCTTTTGTTTGTCTGAAAATGTCTTTATTTCATCTCCTTTTTGAAATAGGCCCAGTTGGTTTTTTTTGTTGTTGTTTTGTTTTGTTTTTGGTTTTTTTGTTTTGTTTTGTTTTGAGTTGGAGTCTCACTCTGTCGCCCAGACTGGAGTGCAGTGGCGCTCCCGGCCACCGCAACCTCAACCTGCTGGGCTCTGGCGATCCTTCTGCCTCAGCCTTCCAAGTAGCTGGAATTACAGGCATGCGCTACCACGCCTGGCTGATTTTTTGACTTATTGTAGAGATGAGGTCTCGCTGCCCAGGCGGGTCTCGAACCCGCGGGCTCAGGCAATCCACTCACCTCAGCCTCCCAAAGGCGCGGGATTACAGGCTGAGCCACCGAGCCCAGCGCTCACTGCAGCTTTGACTTCCTAGGTTCAGGAGATTTTTCTGCCTCAGCCTCCCAAGTAACTGGGACTCCAGGCACATGTCACCACACCTGGCTTATTTTTATTTTTGTAGAGACAAGATCTCACTATATTGCCTAGGCTAGTCTCAAACTCCTGGGCTCAAGCAATCCTCATGCCTCAGCCTCCCAAAGTGCTGGGAATATAGCTGGGATTATGGGACCACCACACCTGGCCCTATTGTAACTATTTTTAAGTGTACCATTCAATGGTTGTTAGTATATTCATAATGTTGTGCCACCATAACTACTATCTGATTCCAGAATATTTCTATCACCAAAAAGAAACGCATACTGCTGGGTGCTGGTGGTTCACACCACTTTAGCCCCCACTTTACCCTCCCAAGTAACAGGAAGCTCCAACTCAAAAAAAAAATGAAATAGGCTGGATGGGGTGGCTCAGGCCTGTAATCCCAGCACTTTGGGAGGCCAAGGCAAGAGGATTGCCTGAGCCCAGGGGTTTGAGACCGGCCTGGACAACTTGCTGAGACCTCATCTCTACAGTAAGTCAAAAAATTAGCTGGTCATGGTGGCTAGCATCTGTAGTTCTAGCTACTTGGAAGGCTGAGGTGGAAGAATTGCCTGAGCTCAGCAGGTCGAGGCTGCAGTGGCCGTGAGTGTGCCACTACACCCTAGCCTGGGTGACAGTGAGACTCCCACTCAAAAAAAAAAAAAGCCAGATGTGGTGGCATGTGGCTGTAGTTCCAGCTACTTGGAAGACTGATGTGGAAGGATCGCCTGAGCCTAGCAGGTCAAGGCTGCAGTAGCCGTGAGCATGCCACTGCACTCCAGCCTCGGCGACAATGAGACTCTGACTCAAAAAATAAAAATGAACAAACAAATAAATAAAATAATTATAAAGTAGGCCAGTGCCAACTGGCATGGTGGCTCACGCCTGTAATCCCAGCATTTTGGGAAGCCCAGATGAGAAGATTGTTTGAGTCCACAGTTTCAAGACTAGCCTGGGCAACTTGGCGAGACCTCGTTTCTACAATAAATCAAGAAATTAGCCAGGCATGGTGGCACACACCTGTAATTCCAACTACTTGGAAGGCTGAGGCAGAAGGATCACCTGAACCCAGCAGGTCAAGGTTGCGGTGGTTGGGAGCATGCCGCTGCACATCCAGCCTGGGTGACAGAGTAAGACTTCAACTCAAAAATCATAATCATAATCATAATAAATACAGACAATTATCGAAGCCAGGCTGAAAAGGGAGGATTATTGGGCCCAAGAGTTCCAGGCTGTCCCTAGCTATGATTTCGCCATTACACACCAATGGAATCCTCATATATTACTGGTGGGAATGTAAAATGGTGCAGCCATAGTGGAATATAGTTTGGAAGTTTCTAAAAAGTTTCAATAGAGAGTTATCCTATGGACCCAGAAATTAGACTCCTAGGTACAAAACCAAGAGAAGTGAAAACATGGCCAGGAACGATGGTTTATGTCTGTAATCCTAACATTTTGGTAGCTTGAGGCAGGAGGATCACTTGAAGCCAGGAGTTTGGGAACAGCTTGGGTAATACTGGGAGACCATCCGACAGGACAGAAAGAGAGAAGGACAGGGGGAGGAGGGAGAAGGGAGGGGAAAAAAACATATATTCATACAAAATTGTGTACATGAATTTTCATAGAAACATTATTCATAATAGTCCAAAAGTGGAAACAACCCAAATGTCCACTAAGTGATGAATGGATAAATCAAATGTGCGAATCCATACATCTTATACAATGGAATACTTTCAGCCATAAAAAGGAATGAGGTGCTGATACAGGCTACAGTATGGATGAACCTTAAAAACACAACACTAAGTGAAAAAAGTCGCTGGGCTCGGTGGCTCAGCCTGTAATCCCACGCTTTGGAAGACTGAGGTGAGTGGATTGCCTGAACCCCCGTGGGTTTGAGACCCGCCTTGCAGGCGAGACCTCATCTCACAAAAAATCAAAAAAAATCAGCCGGGCGTGGTACCGCACCAGTAGTTCCAGCTACTCGGAAGGCTGAGGCGGAAGGATCGCCGGAGCCCAAAAAAAGGGCGAGGCTGCGGTGGCCGGGAGCGGCCACTGCACTCCAGTCTGGGGACAGAGTGAGACTCCAACTCAAAAAAAGAAAAAAGAATAAATTTTTAAAGTTGTAAAGGCTCTAGATGATGTTTTCTTTCCAAAAGGTTAAATTTTCTTCTTGTAGACAAAATAGAATACTGGTGGATCACCTGGATTCCACTGAGACATGTTTTATGCTTTATTCTGGTTGCTCTGTTGTAGTTTGCCCTTTCTTTGAGGGCAAGGTCCTTGTTCTTTTTTTTTTTTTTTTTTTTTTTTGAGTTGGAGTCTCACTCTGTCGCCCAGACTGGAGTGCAGTGGCTGCTCCTGGCCACCGCAGCCTCAACCTGCTGGGCTCTGGCGATCCTTCTGCCTCAGCCTTCCAAGTAGCCAGAATTACAGGCGTGCTACCACGCGCGGCTGATTTTTTGATGTATTGTAGAGATGAGGTCTCGCTGCCCAGGCGGGTTTCAAACCCGCGGGCTCAGGCAATCCACTCACCTCAGCCTCTCAAAGGCACGGGATTACGGGCTGAGTCACCGAGCCCAGCAAGGTCCTTATTCTTAAAGTGTTGTCCTTTTTTCTGTCCTTTACTCCTAGGGTATAGCCCCTCTGAGGCCTCACCCCAAAGCCCTGAGTGTTTACCAACACTTTTATACCTCAGCAGGGTTTAACCTCTTAACATCTATTTCCCCAGCACTTGTGGGGCTGCTAAAATCTGTTTAAGCTGGGCTTGGTGGCTCAGCCTGTAATCCCGCGCCTTTGGGAGGCTGAGGTGAGTGGATTGCCTGAGCCCGCGGGTTCGAGATCCGCCTGGGCGGCCAGACCTCATCTCTGTAATAAATCAAAAAAATCAGCCAGGCGTGGTAGCGCATGCCTGTAATTCCGGGTACTCGGAAGGCTGAGGCGGAAGGATCGCCGGAGCCCAGCAGGTCGAGGCACGGTGGCTGGAAGCGGCCACTGCACTCCAGTTTGGCGACCGAGTGAGACTCCAACTCAAAAAAAAAAAAAAAATCTCTGTTTAGGTTATTACCATCTCAGCTGTTGTTCTCTTCTGGATTTGCTAAAGGCCCCTTCTGTGAGTGCACAGTTTAGGAGTCAGCCAGGACTTGAGAAAAATTTGTTCACAGTTTTGTTTCTTTCTCTGGTTTCCTTCTCCTCAGCGTTTTGACCCGCCACCCCTTTTTTTCTGAGTTAGAGTCTAGCTGGAGTGCAGTGGCACACTCATAGCCACACAGCCTCAACCTGCTGGGCTCAGGTTATCCTTGTGCCTCAGCCTTCCAAGTAGCTGGAACCACAGACACGCGGCACTATGCCTAGCTAATTTTTTGATTTATTGTAGAGACGAGTTCTCGCCAAGTTGCACAGGCTGGTCTCGAACCCGTGGGCTCAGGCAATCCTCTTGCCTCTACCTCCCAAAGTCCTGTGATTTCAGGTATGAGCCACTGCACCTAGTTCATGTTTTGACCCTTAAGTCCTAGTCGCTTTCTGGGCTCTGAACACCTACCTGTGTTATTATTATTCTTTTTTTTGTTTTGTTTTTTGTTTTGTTTTTGAGTTGGAGTCTCACTCAGTCGCCCAGACTGGAGTGCAGTGGCCGCCTCCGGCCACTGCAGCCTCGACCTGCTGGGCTCCAGCGATTCTTCCGCCTCAGCCTTCTGAGTAGCCGGAATTACAGGCATACGCTATCATGCCCAGGTGATTTTTTTGATTTATTGTAGAGATGAGGTCTCGCTGCCCAGGCGGGTCTCAAACCCGCGGGCTCAGGCAATCCACTCACCTCAGCCTCCCAAGGGCGCGGGATTACAGGCTGAGCCACCGAGCCCAGCTATTATTATTCTAATAAGATTGCTACTTTTTTCATGGGCTGTCTTCCTCTTAACCACAACTTGGACAGTACACTCAAAAATATCTGGCCTTCTGCTGCCCTGTGTAGTTCCCTTTTCTCAAAGATTATAGTCCCTCATTTCCTGACTGCACTGATTACTTTTTTTTTTTTAAATTGGAGTCTTAGTCTGTCGCCCAGGCTGGAGTTCAGTGGCACCCTCATGTCCACCACAGCCTGAACCTGCTGGGCTCAGGCAATCCTTCCATCTCAGCCTTCCAAGTAGCTGGAACTACAGGTGCGTGCTACCATGCCCAGCTAATTTTTTGATTTATTGTAGAGATGAGGTCTCACCATGTTTCCCAGGCTGGTTTTGAACCCACGGGCTCAATTTTTAAATTTTTTTTTCTTTTTGAGAGTTGGAGTCTCACTCTGTCACCCAGGCTAGAGTGTAGTGGCACGCTTATGACCACCACAGCCTCGACCTGCTGGGCTCAGGTGATCCTTCCACTTCAACCTTCCAGATAGCTGGAACTACAGGCATGCGCCATCGTGTCCGGCTAATTTTTTTATTTATTGTATAGACGAGGTCTTGCCATATTGCCCAGGCTGGTCTCAAACCCCTGGGCTCAGGCAATCCTCTCGCCTTCACCTCCCAAACTGCTGGGTTACAGTCATGAGCCACTGCGCCCAGACTTATTCGGTTTTTATATTAGGTTGATACAAAAGTAATTGTGGTTTCAGACCATGAATTTTAAATCATTATAACTAGGCGCAAACACATCTTTATTAATGAAAATAGGAAGCATTACAATCAACACATTGTTGCCAACAAGAAATAAGTTTGTTCCTGTAGAGTGAAAATTCATGCTTTGGGATTTGACAAACTCTTGGAAAGCGTTTTCTGCATCCTGCAGGTTGTAGAAATGTTTTTCCTGCAAAAAGTTGTTGAGATGCTTGATTGAAGAAGTGGTAGTCAGTGTGTGAGAGATCAGGTGAATATGGCAGATGAGGCAAAACTTCACAGCCCAATTTATTCAACTTTTGAAGTGTTGGTTGTGCAACGTGCAGTCGGGCGTTGTCATGGAGAAGAATTGGGCCCTTTCTTTTGGCCAATGCCTGCTGCAGGCATTACAGTTTTTGGTAAATCTCATCAATTTGCTGAATATACTTCTCAGATATAATGGTTTCAGAAAGCTGTAGTGCATCAGATTGGCAGCACACCACTAAACAGTGACCACGACCTTTTTTTGCTGCAAGTTTGGCTTTGGGAAGTACTTTGGAGCTGCTTCTTCCAAGTGCTGAGCTGGTCGTTGCTGGTTGTCATATGAAATACACTTTTCATCGCATGTCACGATCTGATTGATAAATGGCTCGTTGTTATTGCATAGAATAAGAGAAGCTGACACTTCAAAAATGACGATTTTTTTCATTTTTGGTCAGTTTATGAGGCACCCACTTATTGAGTTTTTTCACCTTTCCAATTTGCTTCAAATGTCGAACGACAGCAGAATGGTCGATGTTGAGTCTTCAGCAACTTCTGGTGTAGTTTTAAGAGGATCAGTGTTGATGATTGCTCTCAGTTGGTCATTGTCAATTTCTTTTTTGAGTTGGAGTCTCATCCGTTGTCCAGACTGGAGTGCAGTGGCATGCTCCCGGCCACCACAGCCTCAAGGTGCTGGGCTCCAGCGATCCTTACGCCTCAGTCTTCCAAGTAGCTGGAACTACAGGTGTGTGCTACCATGCCTGGCTAATTTTTTGATTTATGGTAGAGATGAGGTCTCGCCAAGTTGCCCAGGTGGGTCTTGAACCCACAGACTCAGGCAATCCACTCACCTCAGCCTCCCAGAGTGCTGAGATTACAGGCTGAGCCCCTGAGCCCGGCCCGTTGTCAATTTCTGATGGCCGACCACTACACTCCTCATCTTCAAGGTTCTTGTCTCCTTTGCAAAGGTTGTTTACCGCACCGTACATTTGTTAGCAGTTCCTGGGTCAAATGCGTTGCTGATGTTGCAGCTGTCTCCACTGCTTTATGACCCATTTTGAACTCAAATAAGAAAATTGCTTGAATTTGCTTTTTGTCTAACATCATTTCCATAGTCTAAAAGAAATATAAGCCGGGCTCGGTGGCTCAGCCTGTAATCCCACGCCTTTGGGAGGCTGAGGTGAGTGGATTGCCTGAGCCCGCGGGTTCGAGACCAGCTCAAGCAATTTGGCGAGGCTGAGGTGGGAGGATGGCCAGAGCCCAGCAGGTCAACGCTGGGGTGGCCGTGAGCGTGCCACTGCACTCCAGCCTGAGTGATGGAGTGAGACTCCGACTCAAAAAAAAAATCGTAATACTCAATAAGATGAAAACAAGTCACGTTTGACTTCTGTAATTACAGGAGGTGCTCAAAGTGATTACTATCAGTGCCCAGACACTTTTGATTATGACAAACATCTCTTGAAATGCGCATACTTTTTTTGGCACCCTGGTATATCAGTCAGACACTAGGAATTCTTTTTTGTTGTTTTTGAGTTGGAGTCTCACTCTGTCGCACAGACTGGAGTGCAGTGGCCACTCCCGGCCACCGCAGCCTCGATCTGTTGGGCTCCGGTGATCCTTCCGCCTCAGCCTTCCAAGTAGCTGGAACTACAGGCGCACGCTACCACGCCCGGCTAATTTTTTGATTTATTGTAGAGATGAGGTCTCACCAAGTTGCCCAGGCAGGTCTCGAACCCGTGGACTCAGGCAATCCACTCACCTCAGCCTGCCAAAGCCTGGGATTACAGCTGAGCCACCAAGTCTGGCTAGGAATTCATTTATCCTTTATTGTGCCCTTTTTTCCTTGATCCTAAATTTCCTAATTTATTCATTCAACAGGCATCTGTTGAGCATATATTATATATATTTTTTTTTTTTTTTTTTTTTTTTTTAGTTGAAGTCTCACTTTATTGCCCAGGCTGGAGTGCAGTGGCATGTTCATGGCCACCACAGCCTTGACCTGCTAGGCTCAGGCGATCCTTCCACCTCATCCTTCCAATTAGTAGCTGGTGAGGTCTCACTTGGCTGCCCAGGCTGGAGTACATTGGCATGATCATGGTTCACTGCAGGCTTGATCTCCCGATCTCAGCAACCTTCCCTCCTTAGCCTCCTGAGTAGCTGCGACTACAGGTGCATGCCACCATGCCTGGTTAATTTTTTTATTTTTTTTGAGTTGGAGTCTCACTCTGTCTCCCAGGCTGGAATGCGTGGCATGATTATGGTCACTGCAGCCTCAACCTCCTAGAATCAGGTGATCCTTCCACCTCAGCCTTCCAAGTAGCAGGAACTACAGGCATACACCACCACACCCGGCTAATTTTTTGACTTATTGCAGAGACAATGTCTTGTCAAGTTGCCACGGCTGGTCTCGAGCCCCTGAGCTCAGGCATTCCTCTCATCTCTGCCTCCCAAAGTGCTGGGATTACAGGCATGAGTTACCCACCCACTAATTTTTTAATATTTTGTAGAGATGAGGTCTTGTCATGTTGCTCAGGCTGGTCTTGAATTCCTGGGCTCAAGTGATCCTCCCGTGTTGGCTCCCAAAGTGCTGGAATTACAGGAGTGAGGCATCATGCCCGGCCAGTATATTTTATACTGGATAGTCAATGATACCAGAAGACTCAAGTTAGGTCAAGAATCTTTCTTTCTTTTTTTTTTTTTTCTAGTTGGAGTCTCACTCTGTCGCCCAGGCTGGAGGGCAGTGGCATGCTTCTGGCCACCGCAGCCTTGACCTGCTGGGCTCCGGCGATCCTTCCGCCTCAGCCTTCCGAGTAGCTGGAACTACAGGCGCATGCTACCACGCCTGGCTAATTTTTTGATTTATTGTAGAGATGAGGGCTTGCCAAGTTGCCCAGGCGGGTCTCGAACCCGCGGGCTCAGGCAATCCACTCACCTCAGCCTTCCAAAGGCACGGGATTAGAGGCTGAGCCACCAAATCTTTTTACTGATTTGGGGGATTGTGTCTTCTGTAAGGTCTTGGCTTGCCTGACACAGACAAGCTGGCCAGGTTCCCAGATTTCTCAGTTTCTTGGTCACTGTGATTTCAAGATAGGCATGTGTACTCCTCCCTATCTCTGGAGGCAATCTGTGGCTGGCATAGGATTTCCTCAATGCAAGCTGAAAGATAGGCAACTGCTTATCTGAGAAGATTGTGAATTTCCAGGCTTAGACTGGCTTAAAATAATCTGCCACTTGGTGTCTGGGGACATGCAGTCACAGCATCTAAAATTAATGGATCCCAGTAACTTCTCAAGGACTTATGTTGAGGTCT
Organism: Cephalopachus bancanus; assembly: GCA_027257055.1. NCBI lineage: Eukaryota > Metazoa > Chordata > Mammalia > Primates > Tarsiidae > Cephalopachus > Cephalopachus bancanus. The sequence goes on along the minus strand of JAPVLO010000330.1, from coordinate 2,016,277 downwards.
CTAGCCTGCTTGACTGAAACTTATCTATCACGTGTTTGCTAACGAACATGTACGTTCATCTGGGCTGCCTCAGTCAATGCTCAAGGTTAACAGCAGTCTCTGAATCATTTTACGGCAGTAGCAGGGAGGAATGTTGGTAGAGATGGCACCATGCACTTATTTCCTGAAATAGAGACCTAAGGTCAGCCACAGTGGGCCATTTGTATCCACAGAATAGTCTCAGTCTCAAGGGCTCCTTTTGGGGTCCCTGAGCTGACTTCTCAGGTTTTATTTATGTTTAGTCTTCACTGTTCATTTGTGAGTCAGGACAGCAGAAGCTGCATTTTTAAATGTGATGACCTGTAGGAATGACATGTCCCAAAATCCCCTCATTCCCCAACATGCATTGGTAAATTGGGATAAAAGTGTATAGTGTGGTGGGAAGACTGAGGGATTCTCGTTGGAGGCTGTCTACAGGCTGGCAGGGTTCAACCTGGGCAGCTCATTTAACTCCTCTGTGCAGAACTGTTAATGCCTTTGTGCCATTCCTCAGTAGAATGAGAAGCTAAAACCTAGGCCTGATGCAGTGGGGCTAGAATTACACAATGTGTGTGAAGAGGTTTTAGGAAGTAACCTCTCTCCTAAGGAGAGAGAAAGACACTAGTGTAGGGTACATAAGGTGCTGATGGAGAAGTTGTATGTGGTCTGCAGAAGTTTGTTACTGACACACAAACTTAACCTGGGTCCTCCAAGATGTGTTTTATTTTTTCATCTTTTAATCATGAGTCTAGATTCTAATTTAGAATCAAGGCTCATTCACACAGGGCTTCACAGTTTATTAATACTACTGGCTGAATGCTTGGGTGCGGTGGCTGACGCCTATAATCTCAGCACTTTGGGAGGCTGAGGTGAGAGGATTCCCTGAGCCCACGGGTTCGAGACCAGCCTGGGCAACTTGGTGAGACCTCATCTCTACAATAAATAAAAAAATTAGACGGGCATGATGGCGTGTGCCCGTAGTTCCAGCTACTTGGAAGGCTGAGGCGGAAAGATTGCCTGAGTCCAGCAGGTAGAGGCTGCGGTGGCTGTGAGAGTGCCACTGCATTCCAGCCTGGGTGACAGTGAGATTCCAACTCAAAACAAACAAAATAATAATAACAGTAATATTGCCTTTAACTTTTTTTTTTTTTTTTGAGTAGGAGTCTCACTTTGTCGCCCAGGCTGGAGTGCAGTATCACGCTCATGGCCACCACAGCGATGACCTGTTGGGCTCAGACGATCCTTCCACTTCAGCCTTCCAAGTAGCTCGAAATTCAGGCACCCGCTACCATACCTGGGTAATTTTTTGATTTATTGTAGAGATGTGGTCTCACTAAGTTGCCCAAGTTAGTCTCGAACCCGTGGGCTCAGGCAATCCTCTCACCTTGGCCTTAAAGTGCTGGGATTACAGGCTTGAGCCACCGCGCCTGGCCTGCCTATAACTTTTTGAGTCCCATATTGTGTGCCAGGCACTTTTCTTGTTATTACTTCTAATCTTCACAACTATACTTTACATTTGCGCCCGTGTCTACTCTGCCCGAGACCAATGATTATAGCCCTATTTTTTTCCTACCCTGGAAGCTGTTCTTAACCCTTATTCAATGCTGCCTTGCTCTCTGGGTAAGACTTTTGAGGCAGGTGAAGGGAAAGAGGGAGATATGCAAGAAGAGGCACTTAGATTGAGGAATACACCTGGTCGTGTGAAGTTCACCTCTACACATAAAGTTTTTTTCCAAGTCATTGAGTCGGCGACTATTCCACCAGCCATTTTGGTGGTGGCAACCCCAATTCCTTTGATATTTTTCTGTAACGACAACCAGGGGAATCAGACAAAGCCGTCCTACTGGGGTTTTTGGGGGATCGCCAGCAACTCCCCCGGCAAGGAGCCGGTTCTCCAGCCCGCCAGGGCCGCGGCTTGGACCACTTCGGACGCGGCCTACTCTCGCCCCTAGCTTTAGGCTCGCGGGTAGGCGCCGACCGGGGAGGGGCTCGGCGGGGCCACGCCGGCCCACGCCCCGCGGCTCCGCCCCCTCATTTAAATACGCGGCGCCGGCGGGTGCGTCGAGCTCGCCTCGGATCCAAGATGGCGGCCTGTGGACGTGTACGGAGGATGTTCTGTTTGTCGGCGGCGCTGCAGCTGCTGCTGCTCGCCACAGCCGGGGCCGAGAAACTCACCGGCCAGGGCGGCCACAGCCAGGGCCAGGGCCCCGGGGTTAACTTTGCGTCCTTCGTAGCGCAGGCTGGAGGCGGCGGCCCGGCGGGTCAGCAGCTGCCCCAGTTGCCTCAGTCATCGCAGCTCCAGCAGCAGCAGCAGCTAGCAGCAGCAGCAGCAGCAGCAGCAGCAGCAGCAACAGCAACAGCAGCAGCAGCCGCCTCAGCCGCCGCAGCCGCCTTTCCCGGCGGGTGGGCCTGCGGCCCGGCGGGGCGGAGCGGGGCCCGGCGGGGCTGGCGGAGGCTGGAAGCTGGCGGAGGAAGAGTCCTGCCGGGAGGACGTGACCCGTGTGTGTCCCAAGCACACCTGGAGCAACAACCTGGCGGTGCTGGAATGCCTGCAGGACGTGAGGGAGGTGAGGAGGTGGGACGGGGCCGGGAGGGCCGGGCCTGGTGCGGGCCTGAGGGTGTTGCCGGCCTTGGAAGCCGCTGACGCCGGGCTGCTGCTTTCCTCGCTTCCTCTGCGCCGCGCTCGCTCCTTCCTTCCTTGGCCCTAACTCCCCGGCGCATTCGGGGAAGAGGACCCCACCCCCACCCTTCCTTCCCCCGCCAGTATTTTCCTCCCCGTTGTAGGGGTCCGAGACAGAGACCTCGGCTCCTGGCCGCAATCCGCGAAGGCCCAGAGCGTGTCTGTCTGCTCCTGTCTTTTGTGTGATGCTCTGTGCACAGTGGCTCCTCGCCGAAGACCAGTTGAGGATTTTGCCGTCAGTTTCGACTTGGACAATTGTGGCAACCCATTTAAACATGAAAAATGGTTGGCGTACTTACACTGTTAAAGAATGATATGTTGTTGATTAGCAGTGAATAATGCTTGGTTAGGTAACTCAGGTCCTGTTCTGATGTATATTGTAGTCAACAGCAGAATTTACTGTCTTTGCCCTTTTCTTTTGTAATTCGCAAATCCCTATTATTTAATGGTTCTGAAATGAATGTATGCTTTGTTTTCTTCACTTTCTTTGGTCGGTTTGTATCGAAACCCATGTTTAAGCTATTAACTTCCCGTGACTTAGAGCCCCAAGGCTTAAAAGTTGGGGCTGTGTTTGAAACTGTGTTTGTGATTGGGTTGTGGGGTCTTTCCCTTCTGAGGTCTGAATTATGATTTCAACAGTACCTCTTAATGAAATCTAGAATTGATGTTGCTTGATGTGATTCAGTTAAGGGACATTGATACTTTCTTCTCTAGATTTAATGCTGCAAACATAAGTGCATGCTTGACAATTCTGAAAAATTGAGAGCAAATCTGGTAGTAATACTTTTTTCAAAGGTGGAAGTATATAGAATTAGGCCCAAAGGTTGACAGGTAGAATAGAGCTGATTCTTGATAGCATTTTATTTGGCAGATTTTATTAGAATTGTCTAAGGCATTCATGACCATGGGAAGACCACTGGTTTGTAGAAATTTGCTGCTCTTTGCAGTTTCCCCCCTTCATCCCACTGTGATATTTGCTGTAGTATTCTGTACAAAATGATTCAGAAAAGACATATATAATCAGGAGACTGAAAGGAAGTGTCCAGAGCCATCAGAAGTGTGAGGCCTTACATGACTTCTCATCTACAGCTTGAAGACTGGAAGGATAATCCCTTGTTATTCTTTGTTCTTCAGCTATTCCTATGGTAGATACAGCTAAGATTCTCAACTCTGCCAAACTTTTCTATTTGGTCTTTAAGGATACATAATAGATGTTGTTTCCTCAAACTGGGATCCTAATATTGGTGACCAGACACATTGTTTGTAGTTTATAGTAGAAACAAGACATTATTATTAAAAGGCGGCCCATTCAAGGAATGTATGATTCTTTCTTTGTGTGCATTAGGAACATTTGGAAACCGCTATTTACAGGAGGCAGTTTTATACTTGAAAAGAAGAAAGGTGTCATGTAAACTGGAAATGAGGATTGGGGGAGAGTGGATTTATTTCCTCCAATTTTATATACAGGGTTATTGAAAGAAGAGTACCATAAACAACTGTGTATATTCTTCAGGAAGTGGAGTTACTGTTCTTTATACTTTTTCCCCCTATTTATTTATTATTATTATTTTTTGAGTTGGAGTCTCTGTCACCCAGACTGAAGTGCAGTGGTATGCTCATGGCCACCACAGCCTTGACCTGCTGAACTCAGATGATCCTTCCACCTCAACCTTCCATGTACCTGGAACCACAGGCGTACGCCACCATGCCCAGCAGTTTTTTTGATGTATTGTAGAGATGAGGTCTTGCCAAGTTGCCCAGGCTGGTCTCAAACCCTGGGCTCAGGGAATCCTCTCACTTCTGCCTCCCAAAGTGCTGGGATTACAGGTGTGAACCACCATGCTTGACTTTTTTTTTCCCCTTTTTAAAGATATGGTATCTACGTGTAATCCTGCACCTTTGGGAGGCTCAGGTGAGTGGATTGCCTAAGCCCGCGGGTTTGAGACCCGTCTGGGCAGCGAGACCTCATCTCTACAATAAATCAAAAAATCAGCCGGGCGTGGTAGCGAATGCCTGTAATTCCGGCTCCTTGGAAGGCTGAGGAAAAAGGATCGCCAGAGCCCAGCAGGTCGAGGCTGCGGTGGCCGGGAACGGCCGCTGCACTCCAGTCTGGGTGACAGAGTGAGGCGCCAACTCAAAAATAAATAAATAAATAAATAAATAAAGATATGGGGTCTTGATATGTTGTCCAGGCTGGCCTTGAACTCCTGATCTTTCTGAGTTGGAGTCTCACTCTGTCGCCCAGACTGGAGTGCAGTGGCCATTCCCGGCCACCGCAGCCTTGAACTGCTGGGCTCCGGCGATCCTTCCGCCTCAGCCTTCCAAGTAGCCGGAATTACAGGCATGCGCTACCACGCCCGGCTGATTTTTGGATTTATTGTAGAGATGAGGTCTCGTTGCCCAGGCGGGTCTCAAACCTGTGGGCTCAGGCAATCCACTCACCTCAGCCTCCCAAAGGCGCGGGATTACAGGCTGAGCCGCCGAACCCGGCGGACTCCTGATCTTAAGTGATTCTCCCCTCTTGGCCTCCCAAAGTGCTGAGATTACAGATGTGAGCCACCATACTCAACTCAAGTTATTTTATTTTTTGAGTTGGAGTCTCACTCTGTCGCCAAGGCTGGAGTGCAGTGACATGCTCACGGCTTACCCCAGTGTCGACCTGCTGGGCGCCGGGGATCCTTCCACCTCAGTCTTCCAAGGAGCCAGAACTACAGGTGCACGCTACCACGCCCAGCTAAGTTTTTTTTTTTTGAGTTGGAGTCTCACTCAGTCACCCAGACTGGAGTGCAGTGGCCGCTCCCGGCCACCGCAGCCTCGCCTGCTGGGCTCTGGCGATCCTTCCGCCTCAGCCTTCTGAGTATCCGGAATTACAGGTATGCACTATCACGCCCGGCTGATTTTTTGATTTATTGTAGAGATGAGGTCTTGCCTGCCCAGGCGGGTCTCGAACCCGTGGGCTCAGGCAATCCACTCACCTCAGCCTCCCAAAGGCGCAGGATTACAGGCTGAGCCGCCGAGCCCGGCTCCGGCTAAGTTTTTATTTATTGTAGAGATGAGGTCTCACCAGGTTGCCCGGGCTGATCTCGAACTCGTGGGCTCAGGCAATCCACTCACATTGGCCTCCCAAAGTGCTGGGATTATAGGCTGAACCACTGAGCCCAGCCCCAAGTTATTTTTAAACTTGTTTTCTTTTAAGACAGCAAAATGAAAATTTTATTATACTTAGTTTAAGAATTAATTAAATCTGATTTGTGTTCAAAAGAGCATAACTTAAAGTAGTAAACCAGCTGGGCACATTTGAAGATAAATGTATGGTATACATTTTGTACTTGCTGTTCAGTGAGTAGGACTGTTTGATAGGGAAGTAGTTATATGTACTTTTTTTCTTTGAGTTGGAGTCTCTGTCACCCAAGCTGGAGGGTAGTGGCATACCCAAAGCCACCGCAGCCACTACCTGCTAGGCTTAGGCGATCATTTCATTTCATCCTTCCACATAACTGGAACTACAGGTACGCGCTACCCCACCAGACTGATTTTTTGATTTATTGTAGAGATGAGGTCTCACCAGTTGTCCAGGCTGGTCTTGAACCCCTGAGCTCAGGCAGTTCTCTCACTTTGGTCTCCCAAAGTGCTGGGATTACAGGCTTGAGCCAACACACCTGGCAATTTTTATTTATTTATTGTAGAGATGTGGTCTCACCAAGTTGCCCAGGCTTGTCTTGAACCGTGGGCTCAGGCAATCCTCTCACCTCAGCCTCCCAAAGTGCTAGGATTATAGGCGTGATCTATGGCTGACTTTTTTTTTTTTTTTTTTTTGGTTGGAGTCTCACTCTGGCCCAGGCTACAGTGCAGTGGTATAGTCACAGCCACCGCACCCTCAACCTGCTGGACTCAGGCTATCCTTCCACCTCAGCCTTCCAAGTAGCTGGAACAGCAGTCACACACCACCACGCCCTGCTTATTTTCTGATTTATTGTAGAGACAGGGTCTCACCAAGTTGCCTAGGCTGGTGTCGAACCCCTGAGCTCAGTTGTCCTCTCGCCTTGGCCTCCCAAAGTGATGGGATTACAGGCTTGAGCCACTGTGCCCGGCCTGTATGTGCTTTTTTATCCCTTTGGATATAAACTCAGGGAAGATTGTTCTCTGTATTAGAGGACTATTAGAATTATGAAAAGACAGCATGTGAATTCAGTTGTCCCTTGTTATCTGTGGAGGATTGATGACAGAACCCTGATGGATACAAAATCTTGAGGATACTCAGGTATCTTATACTGTATAAACTGGCATCATATTTGCATGTAACCTATGTACGTCCTTTCAATACTATTTTTGTTGTTGTTGTTAATTGAGATCCCTGTCTCCAGACTGGAGTGCAGTGGCAATATTATGGCTCACCGCGATCTCAAGCTCCTGTGTTCAGGTGATCTTCCCACCTCAGCCTCCCCAGTAACTGGGACTACAGGCACTATCTCCATCCTTTTTTGGAGAGGGGACTAGCTTATTATTTTTTTCCCATCAGCTCATTGTTATAAATAAGAGTGGACTAGTGTATTTTAAAGCAAATTCCAGATACTTTGTCATTTCACTTGTAAATACATCAGTGTACATCTGTGATAAGTGTTTTTAATTTTTTAATTTATTTTTTATTTTTATTTATTTATTTATTTATTTTGAGTTGGAGTCTCACTTGGTCGCCCAGACTGGAGTGCAGTGGCCGCTCCCGGCCACCGCAGCCTCGCCTGCTGGGCTCTGGTGATCCTTCCACTTCAGCCTTCCGAGTAGCTGGAATTACAGGCATGCGCTACCACGCCCGGCTGATTTTTTCGCTTTATTGTAGAGATGAGGTCTCGCTGCCCAAGCGGGTCTCGAACCCGCGGGCTCAGACAATCCACTCACCTCAACCTCCCAAAGGTGCAGGATTACAGGCTGAGCTACCGAGCCTGGCTTTTTTTTTATTTTTTTGAGTTGGAGTCTCACTCTGTCGCCCAGACTGGAGGGCAGTGACCTCTCCCAGCCACCGCAGCCTCAACCTGCTGGGCTCCGGCGATCCTTCCGCTTCAGCCTTCCAAGTAGCTGGAATTACAGGCGCGCGCTACCATGCCTGGTTGATTTTTGATTTAGTGTGGAGATGAGGTCTTGCTTGCCTAGGCAGTTCTTGAACCTGCGGGCTCAGGCAATCCACTCATCTCAGCCTCCCAAAGGCACGGAATTACAGGCTGAGCCACTGAGGCCGGCGATAAGTGTTTTTTTTTTTTAAATCTAGAACTTTATGTGTTATTTAAATGATTCATGAAATTTTTCTTCTGAATTTATTACATTCTGATATATCAGTCTTAGATTACAAATTTGTGAACCACTTCTAAGCTAAGCACAGAATGAATGCTTTGTAAAGATTTAGTTAAGATGGACTATTTTATGTATTGAACAGAAATGAGCATTTCAGCATTACAAACCATAAACCCACTTTCAAACTCAAAGGTGAACATTTTTGTTACTCTGTTCTTAACCTTTCACTTAACTTTATACCTGAAATAGTGGCACACTGTTGTGTTGGAGTCTCACTCTGTCGCCCAGACTGGAGTGCAGTAACTGCTCCCGGCCACCGCAGCCTCGACCTGCTGGGCTCCGGCGATCCTTATGCCTCAACCTTCCAAGTAGCTGGAACTACATGCACGCGCTACCATGCCTGGCTAATTGTTGATTTATTGTGGAGATGAGGTCTCGCCAAGTTGCCCAGGCGGGTCTCGAACTCGCGGGCTCAGGCAATCCACTCACCTCAGCCTCCCAAGGCGTGGGATTACAGGGAGCCACCGAGCTCGGCTTTTTTTTTTTTTTTCTCGTTTAATATCCTTGATAGTTCTGTTAGGTGAGTAGTGTTAGTGTTACTATTTTGGTGAGAAATAGGCTCAGAGAGTTAAAGTATCTTGTATGACTTTATATCCTTAGTGGTAGAAGCTGATATTCAGCAAATTCTTTTTGACTTAAAAGACCATACTCTTTCATGACTGCAGCTGGGAAATAAGTATGTGACTGTTGAGAATGCCACACACAGTTGTGTTTATAAATGGACACAAAATGGGAAGGGTCACCTGGAATTTGAGTCTCTTTTTTTCATTATCAAGAACAATGGAGGCCAGATGAGGTGGCTCACGTCTGTAATCCCAGCACCTTGGGAGGCCGAGGCGAGGGGTTGGAGACAAGTCTGAGCAACTTGGTGAGACCTCATCTCTACAATAAATCATAAAATTAGCTGGGTGTGGTGGTGCCCACCTGTAGTTCCAGCTACTTGGAAGGCTAAGGTGGAAGGATCGCTTGAGCCTAGCAGGTTGAGGCTGTGGTGGCTGTGAGCGTGGCACTGCTCTCCAGCCTGGGCAACAGAGTGAGACTCCAAATCCAGAAGGAAAAAAAAAAAAAAAGAATAATGGGGGAAAAAGAACAATTAAGTTGTACTAGTTCCTATGCATTGAAGTATTGTAGATCTTTCGGGCAGACAGACCAGCATTATCAGAAAAGCTAATTTAATGATCAGTTTGAGTCTATCATGAACAGAATTTCTGTGTAATGAAAAGAGTTTTAAATCTCACCTCACCTTAAGCAGGATTTGTACTAGTGTAATGGAAATGTTTGGTTTTATTTCCTTATTTGTATTGAATCCATGGAACAGCACAAAAAATGAACTGGTACTAAAGTTGGCACTATCATTATTTTTTATTTTTTTGAGTTGGAGTCTCACTCTGTCAGCCAGATTGGAATGTAGTGGCACACTCAGGCCATAACCTTGACCTGCTGGGCTCAGGCGATCCTTCTGCCTCAGCCTTCCAAGTAGCTGGAACCATGGACGCATGCTACCACGCCCAGCTACATTTCTGATTTATTGTGGAGATGAGGTCTCGCCATGTGGCCCAGGCTGATCTCGAACCCCTGGGCTCAGGCAACCCTCTTGCCTTGGCCTCCCAAAGTTCTGGGATTACAGGCTTTAGCCATCGTGCCTGGCACTGCCATTATTAACAAACTAATGACTGTGGACAAATGATTTTACTACTCTCTTAAATTTCCTCATGTGTTAAGCGAGAAATTTGAATAATAGTACAGTTTCTAAGATCTCTACCTATGTGAGTTGTTTCCTGTTCATAGTCTCTATATGCATTTATTATATAGTTTCTAGAATTATATGTGCATCCTCTTTGATTCTGTATTCATTTATGGAAAAATCCAGTGATTATGAATAATACAAACAGCAATTAATCCAAACATTGTTTATCTTTAGGGCATACTATGATTTTTATTTTTATTTTTATTTTATTTTTTTATTTTTGAGTTGGAGTCTCACTCTGTCGCCCAGACAGGAGTGCAGTGGCTGTTCCCGGCCACCGCAGCCTCGACCTGCTGGGCTTGGTGATCCTTCTGCCTCAGCCTTCTGAGTAGCCGGAATTACAGGCATGCGCTACCACGCCCAGCTGATTTTTTGATTTATTGTAGAGATGAGGTCTCGCTGCCCAGGTGGGTCTTGAACCCGCGAGCTCAGGCAATCCACTCACCTCAGCCTCCCAAAGGCGCGGTATTACAGGCTGAGCCACCGAGCCCAGCTTATGATTTTTTTTGAGCTAATATGAAATTTCTTCCTATGCCATTTCAGTGGTTGGAAGTAATCTAACCACATAATCAAGTCACTATTGATCTTCTATTATGCACCTATCATTGTGGAAGGGCACTAGTTCTTTAAGACACCACCGTTGCTTACACTTGGTTAGAAATTAGATTGTTGTGATCAAGAAGTAATTATCTAAGAGAGTGTTAATCACTTGATGTCATACAGACAGTGAATTCTTTTAGGACAGCTAAATGAGCACAATATTAGGATTTAGATTTGGGTGAAACCCAGCTCTATTATTCTTAGCTTAAAAATCCTATCACTCCCCCCACCTCATAAATAGGGACAGTCAACTGTAGCCCTATCCTGAATGAAGATATACATGAATTCATGAGTTTGATGTGCTAGTTACACTTTTCTAGTATATATTAAACTAAATAACATGACTATTAAAACATAAAATACCAACACATTCTGCCTGAAATTGTCTTTCGTGCTACCAGTAGCACATGCTTTAGAAAACAACTAAGAGTAGATTATCTTTTTTTTTTTTTTTTTTTTTTTTAGTCGGAGTTTCACTCTGTCGCCTGGATTGGAGTGCAGTGGCCGCTCCCGGCCAACGCAGCCTCGACCTGCTGGGATCCAGCGATCCTTCCGCCTCGGCCTTCCAAGTAGCTGGAACTATAGGCGCGCGCTACCACACCCGGCTAATTTTTTGATTTTATTGTAGAGATGAGGTCTCGCCTACCCAGGTGGGTCTCGAACCCGCGGGCTCAGGCAATCTACTCACTTCAGCCTCCCAAAGGTGCGGGATTATAGGCTGAACCACCGAACCTGGCTTTTTTTTTTTTTTTTTTTTAAGTTGGAGTCTCACTCTGTCACCCAGGCTGGAGTGCAGTGGCATGCTCACGACCACCGTAGCCTTAACCTGCTGGACTCAGGTGATCCTTCTGCCTCAGCCTTCTAAGTAGCTGAAACCACAGGCACACTCCACCATGCCTGGCTAATTTTTCTTGATTTATTGTAGAGTTGAGGTCTCGTCATGTTGCCCAGGCTGGTCTCAAACCTGTGTTCTCAGGCAGTTCTCTCACGTTGGCCTCCCAAAGTCCTTGGATTATAGGAATGAGCCATCATCCCCAGCCAAGACTGGATTATCTTTAAGATCGTTCCAGCTCTGGTGCTTCGTGATTTTGTGATCTGTGGGAATATAAAACATGTGCAAAAGAATCATAAGTATTGGTGAAAGGGAAGATGCTTTAAAAAATTATAAGGGAACCGGGCTCGGTGGCTCAGCCTGTAATCCCAGCGTGCTTTGGGAGGCTGAGGTGAGTGGATTGCCTGAGCCCGTGGGTTCGAGACCCGCCTGGGCAACTTGGTCAGACCTCATCTCTACAATAAATCAAAAAAATAGCCAGTCGTGGTAGCATGCGCCTGTAGTTCCAGCTACTTGGAAGGCTGAGGCGGAAGTATAGCTGGAGCTCAGCAGGTCGAGGCTGCGGTGGCCGGGAGCGGTCACTGCACTCCAGTCTGGGTGACAGAGTGAGACTCCAACTCAAAAAAAAAATTATAAGGGGACTGTGTTGACTGAAGTAGAGAGTTTGGGAAGTTTTTCAGAGTCTAGATTATGAAGACCTTTTTTTTGGGGGGGTTGGAGTCTCACTCTGTCACCCAGACTGGAGTGCAATGGCCGCTCCCGGCCACCGCAGCCTCAACCTGCTGGGCTCCGGCGATCCTTCTGCCTCAGCCTTCCGAGTAGCTGGAACTACAGGCGTGTACTACCACACCGGCTAATTTTTTTGGTTTATTGTAGAGATGAGGTCTCACCAAGTTGCCCAGGCGGGTCTCGAACCCACGGGCTCAGGCAGTCCTCTCACCTCAGCCTCCCAAAGCACGGGCTGAGCCACTGAGCCCGGCTCTTTTTTTTTTTTGAGTTGGAATCTCACTCTGTCGCCCAGGCTGGAGGGCAGTGGCATACTCCTGGCCATTGCAGCCTCGACCTTCCAAGTAGCTGGAACTATAGGCACACGCCACCATGCCCAGCTAATTTTTGGTTTATTGTAGAGATGAGATCTGGCCAAGGTGCTCAGGTGGGTGGGTCTTGAACCCATGGACTCAAGGCAGCCCTCTCACCTCAATCTCCCAAAGTGCTGGGATTATAGGTGTGAGGCACCGCCCCTGGCCATGAAGGTCGTATATGTACCTCTGGATGGTTCTTCAAGTGAAGTCCAGAAATGGGATATGTTTATCCCAACCTGAGATAAAAATATTCCTTAAGATAGTTGAGTTTCCTTTAAAATAGCATTGTCATTTATGGCAAGTGCTTTTTGAGAAGTTCTGATGAGTGCTTTACAGTATATAGTTGCTTAATAATTAATTGCCCTGTAGAAGGAAATAAAATGGTTGGACAGTCCAAAAGATGAAATGTTACATTTCTCTTATATACATTTCTCCTAATGTGCTCAAAACAAATTTAGTCAGCAACAATCCAAAAATATCTCGTTTGTATTACATATTTATTTTTTTTTATTTATTTTATTTTATTTTATTTTTGTTTGTTTTTCTTTTTTTTTTTTGAGTTGGAGTCTCACTCTGTCTCCCAGACTGGAGTGCAGTGGCCGCTCCCGGCCACCGTAGCCTCGGCCTGCTGGGCTCCGGCGATCCTTCCGCCTCAGCCTTCCGAGTAGCCGGAATTACAGGCATATTTTATTTTTTGAGCCAGGTTCTCTTTCCGTTATCCAGGCTCATCACAGCCTCAAACTCCTGGGCTCAAATGATTCTCCTACCTCAGCCTCTCAAATAGTTGGGACAGCTACAACACCAGCTAATTTTTTTTTTGTAGAGATAAGGTCTCCCTATGTTGCCCAGACTGGTCTTCAACTCCTGGGCTCAAGCTGTCTTCCTGCCTTGGCCTCCCAAAGTGCTGGGATTACAGGAATGAGCCACTGTGCCCAGGCATATGACATATTATTTTTTTTTTTTTGAGTTGGAGTCTCACTCGGTCGCCCAGACTGGAGTGCAGTGGCCGCTCCCGGCCACTGCAGCCTCGCCTGCTGGGCTCCAGCGATCCTTCCGCCTCAGCCTTCCAAGTAGCCGGAATTACAGGCATGCGCTACCACGCCCGGTAGATTTTTTGATTTATTGTAGAGATGAGGTCTGGCTGCCCAGGCAGGTCTCGAACCCACGGGCTCAGGCAATCCACTCACCTCAGCCTCCCAGAGGCACGGGATTATAGGGTGAGCCACCGAGCCCGGCTCATATGACATATTTACACACACACACACACACACACACACACACACACACACACACACACACACACACACACACACACACACACACACACACACCCTTTTTTTTTTTTGAGTTGGAGTCTCACTCTGTTGACCAGACTGGAGTGCAGTGGCCGCTCCTGGCCACCGCAACCTCGACCTACTGGGCTCCGGCGATCTTTCTGCCTCAGCCTTCCAAGTAGCTGGAACTACAGGTGCGCGCTACCACACCTGGCTAATTTTCTGATTTATTGTAGAGATGAGGTCTCGCCAAGTTGCCCAGGCGGGTCTCGAACCCACGGGCTTAGGCAATCCACTCACCTCAGCCTCCCAAGGCGTGGGATTACAGGCTGAGCCACTGAGCCCGGCTTATTTTAAAAAGAAACAATTAGAATGGCTTACAGGCTGTCATGCAAATTAATTTTTCTTAAGACAATCATTGAATTCTATGTCAAAACACTGATCTCAGTGTTACAGAATGCAAATAATAATAATAGCATTTATTGAAGGTTTTCTTTTTCTTTTGTTTTTCGAGTTGGAGTCTCACTCTGTTGCCTAGGCTAGAGTGCGGCAGCACCTCCACAGTCACTGCAGCCTCAACCTACTAGGTACAGGTTATCCTTCTCCCTCAGCTTTCCAAGTAGCTGGAACTACAGGAATGTGCCACCACACCTGGCTAACTTTTTGATTTTCTCTAGAGAGGAGGTCTCACCAAATTGCCCAGGCTGATCTCAAGCCCCTGGGTTCAGGCAATCCTCTTGCCTCCGCCTCCCAGAGTGTTGGGATTACAGGTTTAAGCCACTGTGCTGGCTTATTGAGGGTTTTCTCTGTGCTCTGCCCTAATGGGCTAGATGCTTTCTAGGCATTATATCATTTAATTCTATGAAAGACTTTTTCGGCCAGACTCAGTGGCTCAGCCTGTAATCCTAGCACTTTTGGAGGCTGAGGTGAGTGGATTGCCTGAGCTGGCCGGTTTGAGACCTGCCGGGATAACTTGGCAAGACCTTGTCTCTACAATAAATAAAAAAACTTAGCTGGATGTGGTAGCGCTGTGCCTGTAGTTCCGGCTACTTGGAAGGCTGGGGTGGAAGGATCGCCGGAGCCCAGCAGGTTGACGCTGGGGTGGCCGTGAGTGTGCCACTGTACTCCAGCATAGGCAACAGAGTAAGACACCAACTCAAAAAAAAAGACGACTTTTTTTTTTTTTTAATGTGGAAGCTGAGGCTAAACAACTTGATTCAGGGCTATTATGTAGCAGAACCAAGATTTGAAAGCAAGTGGGTCCACCTGTATGATAGCTCATTCCCCCTCCTCTATCTTTGAGGCATATGTAATTAGGTCTGCACTGTCCACTGTGGGTCACCAGCCATGTATAAGCTAGTGAATAGTTGAAACATGGCTAGTCTGAATTGAGATGTTCTATAGGTGTAAAATACACACTTGATTTAGAAGACAGTATAAAAAGAATGTAAAGTATTCTAATACTCTTTATTTTTTTATTTTATTTTTTATTTTTTTGAGTTGGAGTCTCACTCTTTCGCCCAGACTGGAGTGCAGTGGCACGCTTCCGGCCACCGCAGCCTCGACCTGCTGGGCTCCGGCGATCCTTCCGCCTCAGCCTTCCAAGTAGCTGGAACTACAGGCGCGCGCTACCATGCCTGGCTGACCTAATACTCTTTATGTTGATTACATGTTTAATTGTAATTTGGAAATATTGAGTTAAACATTGTTAAATTAATTTTACTTTAAAAAAAGTCACTACTACAAAACAATATGTATATGGCTTACATTATACTTATATTGGACAGCACTGACCTAGAAGAAAATAATATCTTTACCTAAAACCATACTACAAGTTTTACAGTAGTAAGTGCCATAATAAGTGAGGGATAAAATAAATGCTTTAGGCATAGGGTAGAGGAAATAGTTGGGAGGATTAGAAACAAAGCTCTTCTGTACTTTTCATTCTTTTTAAGTTGGTGGTTCATATAATTAAATTCCTAATTTAACTGCTTTAAAATGCCTTCTAATCTTGTTAATGAATAGATCTCATCTTCAGCAACCCTAATTTATGAATTGTAAGAGGTGCTTTAGCTCCTTCAACTTAAGAACAATACTACTCTGATAAAACTGGAAGCCAATAAGTGACTCATCTTTATTTGGTTGAGTTGGATAAATTTGAAACTTAAGAATCTCAAGTGATGACCCTCAGAACTAACTGTGCCAGTACTAAGCTATTGTATCTGCATTAAAATAGAATGTGGAGGAACAAGAAGTGTGGACTGGAATCTAAAAACAATTAATTAAGGGAACCAGACATCTATATTCATTTAGCTTAAATAATTTTACTGAAGTCAGAAAATGTTGTTAGACTGCATGGTATTTATAGTACCTGTTAATTCTCCTATTAAAGGCTTGAATAACTCCTATAATTCTTTATAGAGCGAATCATAGTGAAAAAGAGTGTTGACTTGAATTCCTGGATCTATATACACTTGTAAAATAGAGCAAACTCTTTTATTTTATTTTATTGTTATTATTTTAAAATTGAGATAAGAGTCTCCATATGTTGCTCAGGCTTGTCTCAAACTCCAGGCCTCAAGTGATTCTCCTGCCTCCACCTCCCAAAGTGCTAGGATTTCAGGGATGAACCACCACACCCAGTGCAGAACAAACTCTTAAAATGTTTTTGTGTTTATTTAAACAATAATAAATGTGATATGTATTTAAAATCATAAGCAAGATACACAGTGAAGTAAAATGATAAGTGAGTAAAATTAACGAGAGAATGTGGATATAAGTTCTAAATCAGTTGAAATGCAAGTTAAAAAAAAAGCAAAAAGCAAAAAAAATAATGTTCAAATAATGCTCTGGTATCTGGGAACATTTTTTGTTTTTTGTTTTGTTTTTTGAATCGGAGTCCCACTCTGCCACCTAGACTGGAGTGCAGTGGCATATTCATAGTCATTGCAGCCTCGACCTGCTGGGCTCAGGCGATCCTTCCACCTCAGCCTTCCCATGAGCTGGAACTACAGACATGGGCCACCTCGTCCAGCTAATTTTTTTTTTTTTTTTGAGTTGGAGTCTCACTCTGTCACCCACACTGGAGTGCAGTGGCTGCCCCTGGCCACCGCAGCCTTGACCTGCTGGGCTCTGGCAATCCTTCCGCCTTAGCCTTCCAAGTAGCTGGAACTACAGGTGCGCGCTACCACACCTGGCTAATTTTTAAATTTTATTGTAGAGATGAGGTCTCACCAAGTTGCCCAGGTGGGTCTTGAACCCACGTGCTCAGGTAATCCACTCACCTCAGCCTCCCAAGGCTCGGGATTACAGGCTGAGCCACTGAGCCTGGCTAATTTTTTATTATTTGTTGTAGAGATGAGATCTCACCAAGTTTCCCAGACTGGTCTTGAATACATGGGCTAAGGCAGCTCTCTCGCTGGGCCTCCCAAAGTGCTAGGATAACAGGTGTGAGTCACCAAATCTGGCTGGAACGCATCCTTTTATCAGACCCCACTCCTGAGATACAGTTGTTCATTCATTCATGAGGGCAGAGTGCTCAAGACCTAATCACTTCTTAAAAGTCCCACCTCTCTGGCTCAGTCTGTAATCCCGCACCTTTGGGAGGCTGAGGTGAGTGAATTGCCTGAGCCCGTGGGTTCGAGACCCGCCTGGGCAGCGAGACCTCATCTCTACAATAAATCAAAAAATCAGCCGGACGTGGTAGCGCATGCCTGTAATTCCGGCTACTTGGAAGGCTGAGGCGGAAGGATTGCCGGAGCCCAGCAGGTCGAGGCTGCAGTGGCCGGGAGCGGCCACTGCACTCCAGTCTAGGCGTTCGAGTGAGACTCCAACTCAAAAAAAAAAAAAAGTCCCACCTCTCAAAACTTGTATTTTAGTTTCCGACACATGAAATTTGGGCAACACATCCAAATCATAGCAGCCATTTAGTAAGCACACAGCTATTAGATATTAAATAAAAATCAGAAGTGATAAGGTCATGTGGAGCTTGTGATAAGAGCAAAAGCACTCTGATAAATGGAAAAATAGAATGGGCTTTGGAGCTACAGTCTTGTATTCAAATCCAGGTTCACTTACCACTTACTATGACCTTGGAAGAATTAATCGCTTCAACCTCTGATTTTCTTATCTATAAATGATCTTTACCTCGCCACTGTTTTGTTGCAGGTGAAATTGTTGAAGATAATGCTTTATGTTCGCTGTCTTAGAAGTGTGAAATGAATTGTAATGCTCCACACTTTTTATATAATCCTTCCAAAGCTCCTTTAGTAAAACTTTGGAGTAAGGTCAAGAACAAGTATATAAATTAAATACCAGGTATTTAAATTTGCACACTTTGAAATCATGGAATACAAAGGAGTAAATACTCTGTGTAAAGGAATTCAGTTCTGCCAAATGTTCCTTTGGCCTAAATTTGGAATACACTGCCTATCAAAGGAAAACTCCATTCTTGCATATCAGAGGCAAAAAAATAATTCTTACATTCTGAAGACTGCATTACTTAAAACAGGTCCTCTCCTCAGTAGAATGGAATGACTAAGAAGTATCTATTTTATCAGCTGAGAAATGGAAGGCATTGATTATATCATTTTGCCTTTTGTAAAACCAGGTAAATTTTACAAATCATTGTTATTTTCCTGAAAGGTTGTGACTTTTCATCGGGAAAGGACTTTTGCTCTTGTATTACTACGGTCGGAACATTGCTCTGGCCTATGTGTGAAGCAGCCTCTAATATTAAAGTATATATACTAAACTTAGTCATACATTAAGGACAGTGCAAAATATTTTCAGTATTAAACCTTTAGAGGTAATTAGGCAGCAGAATTAGTTTTGAAACAGTTGAAATTCCACAATTTTATATTAAAACTGAATTTGGCAGGTCTAGTCAGATCTGACTGGTTATTATGTGTATCGATAAAAGCTTTTAGTGTGTCTGGTGGTAGTTGTTTTTTTAATCAAGAAATTTGATTTAAGAAGCTTCAAGAATTTATACTACTGTTGTATTTTTTTTTTTTTTTTGAGTTGGAGTCTCACTCTGTCGCCCAGGCTGGAGTGCAGTGGCACGCTCACGGCCACTGCAGCCTCAGCCTCCTGGGCTCAGGTGATCCTTCCGCCTCAGTCTTCCAAGTAGCTGGAACTATGGGTATGCACTACCATGCCTGGCTAATTTTTTGATTTATTGTAGAGATAAGGTCTTGCCAAATTGCCCAGGCTGGTCTCGAACCCATGAGCTCAGGCAATCTTCTCACCTGGGCCTCCCGCAGTGCTGGGATTACAGGCATGAGCCACTGTGCCCAGCCTGTTGGTGTATTTTTTCTTTTTTGATGTATTTTTTCAACTTGAAAGTATATCTGAAATAGTAGAAGTTAAGGCACTGAAGGCAGAAGTCAGAAGAAACTGGTGTGGAGAAACAAATTCCCTTTAGCCTGTCTTCTCAGCCTGCTTTCCAGGCATACTTCCTTCTAGCTCTCTACACATCTTGCTGCCCTACGCCCACTTATACATAGCGTAGTAGTGTGGGGCTTCAGCAGAGTACAGAGTTACAGCTTTTGCATTCACTGGGTTTGTATGTAAATGTTAGTTGTTGGAAAAGAATTTATATTCAGTCATTTGGGAGTTTTCTGCACCAAAATATTGCTCAAAACCCTTCCCATTGCACAGCCCACTGCTCTCTTCCCACCACCAGGTAGTTCTACTTTAAGTATTGTTTTCTCACTTCCTCATTTTTATTAGATTGAACTATAAGAAGTTACCAATATTTCATCGTATTTGACTTATAAAAGCAACATCTTCATATGGTTTAACCTAATTGTTCATATTTTGTTCATATCTTTAGTAGCTGCCTTTCCAAACAATTTGTTTCCTTTTGTATCGTCTTAAAACCTACAATTAAGAGCTGAGAGGTAGGAGGAATCATTTTAAGGTAGGGCTCTCACCTTGGGAATCTTCCTGAAACATTTTTTCAGCCTCTCATTTAACTTATCTGTCCCCAGGATCAAAGGAAGAGAACCAGTGTAGAATATCTTCTGCTTTTACTCACTCATTTGTAAAATACTCCTGAGCAGTAACTGTATGGGTTAATTAATAAACAGGATTATTTTTGGGGTAAAAAAAGTGACTTGGGAATTTTGTTTCATATAAAATAATGTATTCTGAAAAACTTTTCTTAACTCTCTTACAGTAGGAGAAATATGGGATCAAGTGTAAATGTCACAGAGGAACTCACCAAATAGTCTTGATTTTTAAAAACTGAGCATTGGTCTAACAACCTTCTCCTTAAATATTTAGTTATTCTCAATCAAGTTGCTATCCAGTCTTTAGTTTATGGAACCCTTTAAATCTCATTTGCAGCTTTTGATATGCCTGTACAGTTGATGAGGCTATATCAACCTTATTTTACAGATTAAAAAAACGTGATCTGATTTTGAGTTGCCTAAGTCCCAGTATTAAGAAACACCTTAAACTCGGATTTTAATCCAAGTCTTTTACAATTCAATGTCTCTGTTTTTGCATGTTACTTCATTGCTTTTCTGATAACTTTCACATTTACGTAGATAATATATTATCATACTACTTTTTATGTTTTACAGCACTTTTCCATTTTTTATTTAAGTCTGTTAACAAATATTTGAATGCATAGTGGATACCCTTTATTTCTTCAGTTTTTCTGTCCTTTCTCCTCTCCTGGGCTCTAATCTAGTTAGGTTAAATTGATCACTATTGTCCCAGAATCATGAGACTCTGTTCTTCACCCTTTCCCCCTTGTTTTTTTTTTCTGTTTGTATTTCATTTTGAATAATCACTATCACTATGTCTTTAGATTTGCTTATCTTTTCTTCTGCAGTTTTTAGTCTGTTATTAATGCCATCCAGTATATTTTTTATTTTAGGTATTCTGTTTCATCTGTAGAAATTTGATTTGAGTTACATACATGCATAGGTATCCCCTTTTTTTCCTCATTATGTTTATATTTTCCTTTACAACCTTCAATAGCTTGTAATAGCTGATTTAAGGTCCTCGTGTGCTAATTCCATCATCTCTGTTATTTGTTGATCTTTTTTATTGTTCCATTTTTCTGCTTCTTTAGAAGTGTAGTAATTTTCTTTTTTTTCTTTTTCTTTTTTTTTTGAGTTGGAGTCTCACTCTGTCGCCTAGGCTGGAGTGCAATGCCACTACAGCATCAACTTGCTGGGCTCAGGTGATCCTTCCACCTCTGCCTTCCAAGTAACTGGAACTACAGGTGCGTACTACCATGCCTGTCACATATTTTTTAGGGTTTCTTTCTTTTTTCTTTTTTTTTTAGGAGACATTTTTTGATTTATTATAGAGATGAGATCTCACCAAGTTGCCCAGGCTGGTCTCAAACCCCTTTCACTTCTGCCTTCCAAAGTGCTGGGATTACAGGCATGAGCCACTACCGTGCCCGGCCTTCAAGTGTGGCAATTTTATTGGACCGAGGGGTTCCCTCTGCAGATCTTCTGTTCTCTTTCTGTGTATAGAGCTCTTTCTCTGTTCTGTTCGTACTTCTCTTAGTTCCAGTCTTCAATTTTGCGTATTGTAACCACTTTGGACTCCTCGAGCTTTGATTTATCTCTCCAGCAAGATCACCAGATTCTTTTTAGGTTTTCCCTCTACTGTAGCCTAGAAACTACTTTTAGGCAGTAAGTTGGGACAATCATTGATTCAGCTGGTTTGTTTCCTTCTCTCAGGGATCATAGTATCATGCTGCCTATTGTCCAGTGGTTTAAGATTGCTTCATATATTTTTAGTTGTTTACAATGGGTGTAAAGGAGACAATTTCTATAGTAGTTAGTCCTTCATGGATGGAAGTAGAAATCACCACCTCTTGAATTTTAACTTCTGACATAGTAAATGGAAAGGAATGGGGGAAATTTTTTAGAAAAGGAGTTTAAGAATTATTTATTAAAATTGCAGATATGTATTTATGTGTTCATATCCACATTTGTATATAAAATAAACATGTCTTTTTATTTTATTTATTATTTTTTTTGAGTTGGAGTTTCACTTCATCGCCCAGGCTGGAGTACAGTGGCACACTCACGGCCACCCCAGCATCCACCTGCTGGGTTCTGGCGATCCTTCCGCATCAGCCTTCCAAGTAGCTGGAACTACAGGCATGTGCTACCGTGCCTGGCTAATTTTTGATTTATTGTAAAGATGAGATCTCACCAAGTTGCCTGGGCTGGTCTTGAACCCATGGGCTCAAGCAATCTACTCGCCTTGGCCTCCCAAAGTGCTGGGATTACAGGCTGGGCCGCCGAGCCCTGTCACATATCTTTTTTTTTTTTTTGAGTTGAAGTCTCACTCAGCCGCCCAGACTGGAGTGCAGTGGCCGCTCTTGGCCACCGCAGCCTCGCCTGCTGGGCTCTGGCGATCCTTCCGCCTCAGCCTTCCGAGTAGCCGGAATTACAGGCATGTGCTACCACGCCCAGCTGATTTTTTGATTTATTGTAGAGATGAGGTCTCGCTGCCCAGGCGGGTCTCGAACCCGCAGGCTCAGGCAATCCACTCACCTCAGCCTCCCAAAGGCGCGTGATTACAGGCTGAGCCACCGAGCCCAACTGCCTCATATCTTTTAACCCAACAGTTCCACTTCTCAAAATTTACTCAGATAAGTGTATAAGATCATAAGCAGTTATGATCAATGTAGAAGGTGTTTTATTGAAGCACTTTTTTTTTGAGTCAAGAGTCTCATTTTGTCTCCAAGGCTGGAGTGCAGTGGCATACTCATGGCCACTGCAGCCTTGAGCTGCTGGGCCCAGGTCATCCTTCTGCCTCAGCCTTCCAAGTAGCTGGAACCACAGGCATGTACCACCATACCCAGCTGGTTTTTTGAAATTTATTTTAGAGACAACCCCTGGGCTCAGGCAATCCTCTCACCTTGGCCGCCTCCCAAAGTGCTGGGATTATAGGCATGAGCCACTGTGCCTGGCCAAAGCATTTTTTGTTATAGCAAACAATTAAAAGAAACACACTTTTTTTTAAAGTGGAGTCTCACTCTGTCACCTAGGCTGGAGTGCAGTGGCACTATCATTACTTACCACAGCCTCAACTTTCTGGGCCCAGGCAATCTTTCTGCCTCAGCCTCTGAAGTAGCTGGGTATCTACAGGTGTGTGCCACCATGTCTGGCCACTTTTTTTGTTGTTTTTATTTTTTTTATAGAGATAAGTACTTGTTACGTCACCCAGGTTGCTCTCCAACTCTTGGGTTCAAACAGTTATCCCACCTTGGCCTCCCAAAGTGCTGGGATTACAGGCATGAGCCCTGCGCCCCACCAATTTAACACTTTTCAACAAGGAAGTGATTAAATAAATTGTGGGACTTTTATACCATAAAACTTTGTATTTCTGTGAAAAAGAAGCTCTGTCATGTATGGAAAAAAGTTCCAAGATCAATTGTTGTTATTACTATTATCTTTTTTTCTTTTTTTGAGTTGGAGTCTCACTCTGTTGTCTAGGCTGGAATGCAGTGGCACACTCACGGCCACCCCAGCGTTGACTTGCTGGCTCTGGCAATCCATCCGCCTCAGCCTTCCTAGTATTCAGAGCTACAGGTGTGTGCTACCGTGCCCGGCTAATTTTTGGTTTATTGTAGAGATGAGGTCTCATCAAGTTGCCCAGACTGGTCTTGAACCCCTGGGCTCAGGTAATCCTCTCACCTCCGTCTCCCAGAGTGCTAGAATTACAGGCTGAACCACCATGCCCAACCGAGCAGGAAAAAATTAAACTTGTTTACCAACATTCACTTTCCTGGAGAAAATAGGAAGAACATATTTTTCTTCACCTGACGAATCAAAGCCTAGCACATGAACTTGACCTAACTTGCCTAAGACAGCTGGGATAGAGCCTGCTAGCTATCTGCTAATAATGTGTGTTCCCCTCTCAGAGTTCTTCCTTGGAGTCCATTACCCAGTTCTTCATGTATGCAGGTATTGTCATATGAAGAATTCTCACCAATGGAGCGTGACCAAGAGCAGAATTGATCACCTGGGACGGGGTCCCCAACCTTTTTGGCATCAGGGACTGGTTTCTTGGAAGACAAATTTTCGATGGACGGGGGTTGAGGAGAAATCATCAGGCATTAGATTCTTGAGAGGAGCGCACAACCTAGATCCTCATGTGCAGTTCACAATAGGGTTCCACTACTATGAGAATCTAATGCTGTTGCTGATCTGAAAGTAGATGGAACTCCTCTAGCCTGCTTTCCACCTCTTGCTGTGCAGCCTGGTTCCTAACAGGCCATGGACTGGTATGGCTCCACAGCCCGAGGGCTGGGAACCTCTGATGTGGCGGCAGGGCTTTTAAGGTTTTTAAGAGCGAATTTTTATAATTTTATGGTATGTCAATTTCATCTCAGTAAGAGAGAGAAGGGTTAAGGGGGGGTGGGGGGGAGGCAGGGCTTCTTGACTGTCTTCCTTGCATGAAAATATAAGACTCAAAGGCTTAGGAAATGAATGGAACCCAAGATTCACATCTGGGACCAGGCCCTCCAGATCACACAATGACTGATAGTCTCCTTCACCTTCTCTTGTGTTCAGTCACTCATACTCTGGGGTTTGTAATGGAAGTTAGTTTTGTCTTAAATAATGAATTAACTGAAAGTAAATCTTTTATCTTGTACATTGACAAAAGGCTTATTAGCTCAACTCAGTTACAAGACAAGTTGACACAGTGAAATTATATCTGTGCAACTCCCATGCTAAAGAAGTTTTGAGGATACTGGGCAAAGAAAAAATATATATTTATCTTAATTTAAAATGCTAAATAGGTTACACATACATAGGGCTCAAATTTTTTTTTTTTTTTTTGAGTTGGAGTCTCACTCTGTCACCCAGACTGGAGTGCGGTGGCTGCTCCTGGCCACCGCAGCCTCGGCCTGCTGGGCTCCGGCGATCCTTCCACCTCAGCCTTCCAAGTAGCTGGAACTACAGGCACGTGCTACCACACCTGGCTAATTTTTGTTGTTGTTGTTTTATTGTAGAGATGAGGTCTCACCAAGTTGCCCAGGTGGGTCTTGAACCTGCGGGCTCAGGCAATCCACTCACATCAGCCTCCCCAAGCGAGGGATTACAGGCTGAGCCACCGAGCCTGGCTGGCTCAAATTTTTTAAAATGTATGTATATAAAGAATACAATGCAAAGTTTCCCATCCATTCTTCATTAGCCTAGTTTCTTCTGTATCCTTGCAGAGCATTCCAAAACAAATACAAGCAAATACTAGTATTTTTATTCTTGTTATTCCACCTTAATTATAAAAAAAGGTAGTACACTATACCGAGCTATAACTTTACTTTCTTCATTTAATAACAGATCACGGAGAGAGACCCCATCACAAAAAATCATAATAGGCTATGTGCATGGCTCCCAGCTGTCATTTCAGTGCTTTGGGAGGCCAAGGCCAAGGCGGAGGATCAATTGCCTGAACCCAGGAGTTTGAAACCATTCTGGGCACCATAGTGATACGTCATCACTATAAAAAACTACAAGAAAAAATTAGTCAGATTTGGTCACACACTTCTGTAGCTACTTAGGAGGCTAAAGTGGGAGGATTACTAGAACTTAGATGTTCGAGTCCTCAATGAGCTATGACTGCACAACTGTACTCTAGCCTGGACGACAGAATACCTGTCTCAAAAATGATAATACTGCTGGACTCTGGTTCAGCCTGTATTCCCAGCACCTTGGGAGGCCGAGGTGAGAGGATTGCCTGAGCCTGCATGTTCAAGACCAGCCTGGGCAACTTGGCAAGACCTCATTTCTACAATAAATCAAAAAATTAGCTGGGTGTGGTGGTGCACACCTGTGGTTTCAGCTGCTCAGAAGGCTGAGGCGGAAGGATCACCTAAGCCCAGCAAGTTGAGGCTGTGGTGGCCATGAGCATACTGCCACACTCCAACCTGGGCGAGAGAGTGAGACTCCAACTCAAAAAAAAAAAAATGTTTTCCTGGGAAGATGATGATTGAGTTGAAGGAACAGAAGAATGTAATCAGGTGAATAGGAGTCAAAGTTTAACTGTTAGGCTAGCATTTAACCAGGAGAAGAGAAGTCAAAGTGTAAGTGTTGGGCTACCTCCAAAAATATATAATTCTTAGCTTGTGCTGAATTTAAACGACAGCCAGGAATTTCAAACAGTTTCCAGTAAGAGGATATAAATTTGGAACTAAATCTTGTACTCAATCTAAATTTTAGGGTCATCCAGCTTAAAAGACTATAGTTGGAGCTATGAAATGGTTGAGCCCTCTTAAAGAATGTGTAAATATAAGAGTATGATTCCAAGGACTAAGCCCTGGGGGATGCCCACAATTAAGGGTTGGAGAGAGGCTTATTGAGGAAATTGCAGGGAATGGATAGAGTGGTTGAGAGTTAAAAGATTTACAAGACACACAATGAAATTATATCTGCGCAACTCCCATGCTAAAGAAGTTTTAAGTTGTGGAAGCCAAGGAAAAGGAAGTTTTGGTTGTGGGAGTCAAGAAAAGAGATATTTAAAAGTTGATGGTAGTACTCACTAGGTTAAGTAGAATAACACAGTTAATGACTAAGAAAAGAGCGTAGTTTTTGGTAAAATAGGGATAGAACGGTTTCTATAGAACCCAGATTTCAACTGTTAGAGACAATGATAGTCTATATGAGAAGTTTGATAGTGAGTAGAAAGTGAGAATATCTAAAAGGAGACATTCTTTTTAACTGAAGATCTTTCAAGATTAAGGAAATCTGTTTTAAAGACCAAGAAAAAACAACCAGTAGAGGGTGAGAGACTTGAAATGCTAGAGAGGAAGAAGATGAATATAAATACTTATCAAGAAGGGAAGGAGGGGGATTCAAATCAGCTTAGTGTCAGAAAACATGATTTTTAGTTTTGTGTTAAAGAACTTACAGGCTATAACCCTTTTGAATTTCACAAACATTATTAGTTCTCAAGAGACTTACTGTCTCAGGTTTATCTTATGATTCACAGAGTAAAGATTGTTCTATTTCTTTTATTTTTTTGAGTTGGAGTCTTACTATGTCGCCTAGGCTGGAGTGCAGTGGCATGCTCATGGCCACTGCAGCCTCAACTTGCTGGGCTGAGGTGATCCTTCCGCCTCAGACTGACTTCCGAGTAACTGGAGCTACAGGCGTGCGCCACCACGCCCAGCTAATTTTTTGATTTATTGTAGAGACGAGGTCTCACCAAGTTGCCTGAATCCCTGGGCAATCTACTCGCTTCGGCCTCCCAAAGTGCTGGAATTACAGGCTTTAACCCATGCACGGCCTAGGATAGTTCTATTTCTTTTTTTCCTTCCTCAGAATTTTCTCCTTCTGAAGTTAAATTTCAACCAAACTAAATAGAAACGTTTAGCCCTTTGGCCAAAATAATTGTTCCACTTTCTAAATTGTAACTGTGTTGATTAATATTGCAAGGTAATTTTAGAGTGGAGTTAAACTGTTGGAGCTTTGTGCCTGGGAGGCCTCCAGGAAGGTAGACCAAAAATAATTTAAATACAGTTTTAGAATTGATTCAGAACAGTTGGAGAAAAACACCTTAAGTAGTTACTGTAAAGAGGAATTATAGCTTTAGGAATGTAGGCCGGCTCGGTGGCTCAGCCTGTAATTCCAGCGCTTTGGGAGGCCGAGGTGAGTGGATTGCCTGAGCCCACGGGTTCGAGACCTGCCTGGGCAACTTGGTGAGACCTCATCTCTACAATAAATCAAAAACAAGCCAGGCGTGGTAGTGCGCGCCTGTAATTCCAGCTACTTGGAAGGCTGAGGTGGTAGGATCACCGGAGCCCAGCAGGTTGAGGCTGCAGTGGCCAGGAGCAGCTACTGCACTCCAGTCTGGGTGACAGAGTGAGACTCCGACTCAAAAAAAAAAAGGAATGTAAAATGTCAGGAACACCAAGAATTAACATTTTGGCTATAGCTAGAAGTTTTTCAGTAAATTTCATAGTGCCTGAACTTTATCATCTGATTTTGTGTCTCTGTAGGAGCACCTGACCTCTAGAGCTCTGAGTATATTTATATGTTCCCAAATCCCATACTCTTAAAGGTGTGTCTGCAATGCAGTGTTGTATTCCCAGCACCTAGCCCAGTGCCTCTTATGTGCTCTATAAGTACTTGATAAAAATAATGTAATTTTAAGCTGTGAATAATTACTAACTTAATTATTTTAAGTTTCTCTGCCATCAGTGCACACAATGAGTATCTTAATTTTGTATAGCTTATTCTCAAACTTGCCATCTACTTTACCATTTGTTTTGTTTTATTATCATACCAGCAGCATACAGTTTCAAAAACAACTCAACAATTTTTAGATGTACAGTTCAGTGGCATTAAGTACATTCACGTTGTTCTGAAACCAACACCACCATCCGTTTCTACAACTTTTTCATTACCCCAGATGGACTCTCCATACCCATTAAATAATGACTTCCTATTCCTTATCCCTGGCAACCGTCATTTAATTTTTTTGTCTCTGTGAATTTTCTTTTTTTTTTTTGAGTTGGAGTCTCACTCTGTCACCCAAACTGGAGTGCAGTGGCATGCTTACGGCCTCCACATCCTTGACCTGCAGGAATCTGGTGGTCCTTCCACCTCTGTCTTCTAAGTAGCTGGAACTACAGGCACGTGCCACCATGCCTGGCTAATTTTTTTATTTATTGTGGAGACGAGGTCTCACCAACTTGCCCAGGCTGGTCTCAAGCCCCTGGACTCAGGCAGTCCTCTTGCCTCAGCCTCCCAAACTGCTGGAATTACAGACTTGAGCCACCATTCTTGGCCTGTCTCTGAATTTGACTATTCTCGGTGCCTCATATAATTGGAGTCCTAAGCTATTTGTCATTTTGTGTCTGACTTTTTTCACTAAGCATAATGTCTTCAAGGTTGTAGCATGTGTCAGACTTTCCTTCTTTTTTAAGACTGAATAACATTCCATCATGTGTTTATATCACATTTTGTTTATCCATTCATCTTTTTTTGTGTGTGTGTTGGAGTCTCACTTTGTCGCCCAGACTGGAGTGCAGTGGCCGCTTCCGGCCACCACAACCTCGACCTGCTGGGCTCCGGCGATCCTTCCGCCTCAGCCTTCCAAGTAGCCGGAATTACAGGAATGCGCTACCACGCCTGGCTGATTTTTTTGATTTATTGTAGAGATGAGGTCTCACCTGCCCAGACAGGTCTCGAACCCGTGGGCTCAGGCAATCCACTCACCTCAGCCTCCGAAAGGCGTGGGATTACAGGCTGAACCACCGAGCCCGGCTTCCATTTGTCTTTTAATGGGCACTTGAAATGCTTCTACCTTTTGACTGTTGAGTGCGGGTGTACAAATACCTCCTCCAGACCCTGTCTTCAATTCTTTTCAGTGTATACCTTGAAGTGGAATGACTGGATCATATGGCAATTCTGTTTTTAATTTTTTGAGGAAAGGGCATATTGTTTTTCACAGCAACTGCATCATATTACATTCCCACTCATAGTGCACAGAGTTTCAGTTTCTCCACATCATTTGTCCATTTATTAATCAGATTGTTTTTATTGTTGAGTTACAGAACTTCATTATATATTCTGGTTATTAACTTCTCATCAGATAGATGATTTATAAATACTTTCTTCGAGGTGAGTGAATTGCCTGAGCCCACAGGTTCGAGACCCGCCTGGGCAACTTGGCGAGCCCTCATCTCTACAATAAATCAAAAAAATTAGCCGGGCATGGTAACGCGTGCCTGTAGTTCCAGCTACTTGGAAGGCTGAGGTGGAAGGATCGCCGGAGCCCAGCAGGTCGAGGCTGCGGTGGCCAGGAGCGGCCACTGCACTCCAGGCTGGGCGACTGAGTGAGACTCCAACTAAAAAACAAAACAAACCAAAACAAATACTTTCTTCTATTCCTTGGGTTGCCTTTCTATCGATTGTGCCCTTTAATGCACAGAAGTTTTAAATTTTGATGTAGTCTACTTTATCTGTTCTTTAGTGTCACATCCAACAAATCACTGCCAAATTCAATGTTGTGAATCTTTTCTCCTATACTTCTAAGTGATTTATAGCTTTTGCTCTTAAATTTAGGTCTTTGACCCATTTTTTTTTTTTTTTGAGTTGGAGTCTCACTCGGTCGCTCAGACAGGAGTGCAGTGGCCACTTCCGGCCACCGCAGCCTCGACCCGCTGGGCTCCGGCGATCCTTCCGCCTCAGCCTTCCGAGTAGCCAGAATTACAGGCATGCGCCACCATGCCCAGCTGATTTTTTGATTTATTGTAGAGATGAGGTCTCGCTGCCCAGGCGGGTCTCGAACCCGCGGGCTCAGGCAATTTACTCACCTCAGCCTCCCAAAGGCGTGGGATTACAGGCTGAGCCACCGAGCCCGGCTGAAAAGCATTGTTTTAAAGGTCTTTTTAAAAATTTTGCTTTCTGTTGGGTTTAGTGGCTTAGCCTGTAATCCCAGTGCTTTGGGAGGCCAAGGCAAGTGGATTGCCTGAGCCCACAGGTTCAAGACCAGCCCAGGCAACTTGGCAAAACCTCTTTCTTCTACAATAAATAACAAAAATTAATTGAATGTGATAGTGTGCACCTGTAGTTCTGGCTACTTGGAAGGCTGAGGTGGAAGAATTGCTGGAGCCCAGCAGGTCGACACTGGGGTGGCTGTGAGCATTCCACTGCACTCCAGCTTGGGCGATGGAGTGAGACTCCAACTCAAAAAAAATTTTTTTTTTGTTTTGACTGGGTGCTGTGGCTCAGTCCTGTAATTCCAGTACTTTGGGAGGTGCAGGTAAGAGGGTTGCCTGAGCCCAGGGGTTCAAGACCACTCTGGGCAACTTGGCGAGATCTCATCTCTACAGTAATAAATTAGTCAGGCACGGTGGTGTACACCTATGCTTCCAGCTGTTTTGAAGTCTCAGGCAGAAGATTGCTTGAGCTTAGCTTGGGTGACAGAGTGAGACTCTGACTCAAAAAAAAGAAAAAAAAATCCTGTTTTAACATAATGAGTCAAGATATTCTATGCAAATTGCATTTGGGAGTATTTTCTTAAAAACCTCACAAAATCAGTAACTGTAGACCAGATAACTGTTTTTGTGTACTGAAGCACAGCAAAATAGGATAGGAGTGCATCTTCAGAACATATTCCATATTCATACAGATACCTTATGTCCTGGTAGGCATATGGATTTAATCTTTTTCTTCCTTTTTTTCCTTTCTTTTTTTTTTGAGTTTGAGTCTCACTCCATCACCTAGGCTGGAGTGCAGTGGCATGCTCACGGCTGGAGTGACTCACGGCCACTGCAACCTTGACCTGCTGGTCTCAGGTGATCCTTCCGCCTCACTCTTCCAAGTTGCTGGAGCTATAGGCGTGCGCCACCACGCCTAGCTAATTTTTGATTTATTGTAGAGATGAGGGCTAGTCAAGTTGCTCGGGCTGGTCTCCAACCCGCAACTCCTAAAGTGCTGGGATTATAGGCGTGAGCCACCTCACCCTGCCTTTCCACCTTTTTTTTAATCCAGGTATGCGTGTACATAGTTTTTTTTTGATGTGTTGTTATTTAGTAGAATCCATCTCACTTCACTTGTTACATTAAATAATAAATGAGAGGCAATAATTCAAGAGGACCCTAGAAAGCTTGTTCATCCACAAAGTAACAGGGTGTGAGCATCATCACCGCGTTTCTTTGGTTATTTTTTTTTTCCTCTTGATCTCTGCTCTCTCACCACATTCCTAATTTAGCTGAGGAACCTGGACAAATCTTTGAGTTCAGCTTCATCCCAAGGCCCGTGGATATTTTCTCTAAAAAGTTGCAGGCGAATGTGGTAAAAAGGGCAGAGACATGAGTTGTAAATCAGCAGAAGGGCAAAGCATTTGGCTCCCACAGCACTAATGGACAGCAGGCCTCCCAAGGCTGAAAAGGCAAATAGCAGCGTGACCCCCATGTAGCTCCAGGGAGTACATGCTTTCAGTTTCTTCTGTAACACAGGCCGCAGGGCAAAAATCTGAATGGGAAATGTCACTATGATGAAGGCATGCAGAGCCTGGTGCAATGCCAAGCAGACAGAAGCAAAGATGGCCATGTTCAAGGACAGTATGCTGAATACAGTGTGGCATTGGCACCATAGTCGAATAAGGTGAGGTGGCCTAGCAGCATGAAGATCAACATGGTATAGATGGTGTCAGTGCTGATGGATTCTGTCAGGGTCATCTGCACTGCTGAAAAGCCGTAAGTGAAAGTAATGAAGTCTAGGGCGCTCTTCAGGTCAGTCTACCGAGTCCACCCACACTTCTTCCGCCCTTCGCCTCTGTCAGTAAGATCAAACAAAACATACCCAATCAGTGAAGAAGCAAGGCTTGCCCCGAAAAGCCAGTGGGGGACCAGAAGACCCTTGTCCATATACTACTAGATAGCCACAAAAACACAGACACTGCACAGCTGCTGTACCACCACACTGGCCTCAAACACCACATTTCAGTATTGGTATTTCTGAGTACACATGCTTCTCTGGAGCTCTTCTAGGAAACACTGGTCCACATAGTAATCAGGGAAGGGCTGTTACTCTTATAAGACCTTCTGCCATTTGGCCTCCTTGGTGTTAGTTACAGGTTGGGTGCATGTTATTTTTTCATTTAGACTCAAGCCAGTTCCATCTTCCTCAAGATATCCATGTGATTCTCATTCTTTATAAGTTTTGAAGTGAGATCTCAGGGAATTCTATGCTGCGTTGAAATCTACTGACCTTTCCTTGTCTTCAAAGACGGCAACTGAAGCTAGGTCTACATTAGATGACTTTGTCTCTGAGCCCAGACAACATAGCCAAGTTCCTAGCCTTGAGCTTGCAGGGGTATGGAGGAGAAAGGAGCCCCAGAAACACCAATGGTTACACAGGACCCAACAAGCTGCCTTTTTTTTTTTGAGTCAGAGTCTCATTCTGTTGCCCAGACTGTGGTGCAGTGGCATGCTCATGGCCACCACCACAGCCCTGACCTGCAGGGCTCAGGTGATCCTTGTGCCTCAGCCTTCCAAGTATCTGGAACTACAGGCATGCGCCACCATGCCCGGCTAATTTTTCTTGATTTATTGTAGAGATGAGGTCTTATCAAGTTGCCCAGGCTGGTCTCAAATTCCTGAGCTCAGGCAATACTTTTGCCCCCATCTCCCAAAGTGCTGGGATTACAGGTATGAGCCACCATGCCCGGCATAATTTTAAAATAGAATACTTAAGCTGTTCTCTCTTTTTTTTTTTTTTTGAATTGGAGTCTCACTCTGTTGCCCAGACTGGAGTGCAGTGGCCGCTCCCTGCCACCGCATCCTCGACCTGCTGGGCCCTGGTGATCCTTCCCCCTCAGCCTTCCAAGTAGCTGGAATTACAGGTGCACGCTACCATGCCCAGCTAATTTTTTGATTTACTGTAGAGATGAGGTCTCACCAAGTTGCCCAGGTGGGTCTCGAACCTACGGGCTCAGGCAATCCACTCACCTCAGCCTCCCAAGGTGCGGAATTACAGGCTGAGCCACCAAGCCCAGCTAAGCTGTTCTCTCTGTTTTTATATTAGACATTATCTTTTTTTTTTTTTTTGAGTTGGAATCTCACTCTGTCGCCCAGACTGGAGTGCAGTGGCCGCTCCCAGCCACCGCAGCCTCCACCTGCTGGGCTCTGGCGATCCTTCCACCTCAGCCTTCTGAGTAGCCGGATTTACTGGCGCTCACTACTACGCCCGGCTAATTTTTTGATTTATTGTAGAGATGAGGTCTCGCCTGCCCAGGCGGGTCTCGAACCCGCGGGCTCAGGCAATCCACTCACCTCAGCCTCCCAAAGGCGCGGGATTACAGGCTGAGCCACCAAGCCCAGCTAGACATTATCTTTTGACTTCTTACGATTAACATTTAGTCCTCATAAAACTCACCCGACAGTACTGACTCTGAAATTGAACTTCATAGAGCAAGAAATCCTACAGAGCCAAAGGATAAAATGGACTTTGCTGCACCACAGAGTATTTAGACAAATCAGTAGCTGTAGAATATGGCATTAATTGAGTTCTACAGAAAGCGTTTACCTACTTTAATGAGATCAATTTTTTTCCATTTCCTTCTTCTCTCAGTTTTATTGTTATTCATGAGTCATGAATCATTAACATACTCATATAGTAAATGGTTTTTAAAAAAGAGATCAAATTTACTGCTACTTAGGTGGGATTAATTAATAAATAAAGGCAAGTAAACAAATACCTCAGACAACCCAAAGTTGTTATCTTATTCATTCTTTTAGTTTTAACAGAGAAGAAGGAGCAAATCTAAGTTATTGCTATTAGGATGTTTTAGTGTAGTCGGGCACGGTGGCTCACGCCTGTAATCCTAGCACTTTGGGAAGCTGAGGTGAGAGGATTGCCTGAGCTCAGCGGTTGGAGACCAGCCTGGGCCACTTGGTGAGACCTCGTATCTACAAGTAGCATGTCTGTGGTTCCAGCTATTTGGAAGGCTGAGGCAGCAGGATCACTTGAGCCCAACAGGTCGAGGCTGTGGTGGCTGTGAGCATACCACTCCACTCCAGCCTGGGCGACAGAGTAAGACTCGGACTCAAAAAACAAACAAACAAACAAAAAGCTTTAGTGTGAAGTCAGAATACTTTCCCCTACCCGTTTCATAATTTTCAATATTATATATGAGATTCTTGTTACAGATCACATTTGTTTAGTCCTGTTTATTTTTCCATTTCTGGACCCTATGGTCATGGCCTATTTTAACCTTGCAGAGTGCCTTGTTGGAAAACATTTCTAGAATCTATCATTTGGTGATTTCCTCTGCAACTCAGAAACAGTGTATCAGAATATATATATGTGGAACTTGTAAGAATCTGATTTTCAGATTAAGAAATGTTTTATTCTATATTAGAACAGCTGAGCGTATATGTCTGAGCAAGTTGACAGAGATTCTTCTGAATTAGCATTGGTTTTTTTTTTTTAGTCGGAGTCTCACTCTGTCGCCCAGACTGGAGTGCAGTGGCTGCTCCCGGCCACCGCAGCCTCGACCTGCTGGGCTCCGGCGATCCTTCCGCCTCAGCCTTCCGAGTAGCTGGAATTACAGGCAGGCGCTACCACGCCCAGCTGATTTTTTGATTTATTGTAGAGATGAGGTCTCGCTGCCCAGGCGGGTCTCGAACCCGCGAGCTCAGGCAATTCACTCACCTCAGCCTCCCAAAGACGCGGGATTACAGGCTGAGCCACCGAGCCCGGCTAGCATTGGTTTTTTAAGGTTCGCTCAATAACTGCTGAAAAACTCCATTTGCACAAAACTCAGCATTGAATTTTTTTTTTCCTTTTATAAACAAGTATGTGTTAGAGCAGCACTGATATAAAAGCTGTTGCCTTAGTTTTGGCTTTTCACTGGTCCAGAGACTTAAAGTTGTCATAGCCTGGATAGGCTTTGCTATTAGCAAAAGTGAATAGTATAGTCCTCTGATATTTTTACTTGTGTATTTCTGTTGAAGCCCAGATTTGTGGTTGGGGTCCTACGTTTTATAAAGTATGATAGAAGTCATTAGAAAAAAATGGCTTGACCTCAGTGAGATCTCAGTGTGTATTTTTTAAAATTAGAAGTGGTTAAAATTTGTATACAGTGTACACGGTTTCTTCTAAGAAGTACAAATAAAAGTATTTCTTCAGCTATTCAGTTCAGCTGTCTCATTCATGAATAACGAAAGTTTAGGATTTTATTTTCAAATGAAAAAAACAAAGACTTTT
Source organism: Cephalopachus bancanus (assembly GCA_027257055.1). Lineage (NCBI taxonomy): Eukaryota > Metazoa > Chordata > Mammalia > Primates > Tarsiidae > Cephalopachus > Cephalopachus bancanus. Next base: position 1,980,988 of record JAPVLO010000330.1, on the reverse strand, counting down.
TTCTTCAGTAAGTGCCATTATTTGGGGACTTAGCAGTTTTTGTTAAAGCACTAATGCCTTTTTTTTTTTTTTTTTTTTTTGAGTTGGAGTCTCACTCCTTCGCCCAGGCTGGAGTGCAGTGGCACGCACGCTCACAGCCACTCCAGTGTCGACCTGCTGGGTTCCGGTGATCCTTCTGTCTCAGCCTTTTGAGTAACTGGAACTACAGACGCACGCTACCACGCCCGGCTATTTTTTGTTTTATTGTGGAGACGAGGTCTCACCAAGTTACCTGGGCTAGTCTCGAACCCATGGGCTCAGGCAGTTCACTTGCCTTGGCCTCCCAAAGTGCTGGGATTACAGACTGAGCCACAGAGCCCAGCCCTAAATACCTTTATAAAAAAATTTAGATTTGTCCTCTAATTTCTACAGCAACCTTATTTTATGAAGCATCCACTTATACCCATTTGTGTCTAACACAAGAAGTTGGCAAACTGTAGTCCATAGGCCAAATCCAGCCTACAACTTGTTTTTGTATGGTTCTGGAGGTAAGAATGGTATTTATAGTTTTAAAAGGTTATTAAAAGAAGATGTCATAGAGATCACAGAGATTGTATATGGCCCGTAAAGCCTAAAATAATGACTGTATGCCTCTTTACTGAAAAAAATTATTATTATTATTATTATTTTTAGTTTAGTTTTTTTGAGTTGGAGTCACTCCGTCGCCCAGACTGGAGTGCAGTGGCCACTCCCGGCTACCGCAGCCTCGACCTGCTGGGCTCTGGCGATCCTTCCGCCTCAGCCTTCCGAGTAGCCGGAACTACAGGTGCGCCACCACACCCAGCTGATTTTTTTTGATTTATTGTAGAGGTCTCGCCAAGTTGCCCGGGCAGGTCTTGAACCCGCAGGCTCAGGCAATCCACTCACCTCGGCCTCCCAAAGCGTGGGATTACAGGCTGAGCCACCGAGCTGGCTTGAAAACAATTATTGACATCTGTCTTAGACTATAAGATGTATATGCGTCTCTTTTTAAATGGTCTACACTCCATTCAAATTGGCATCATTTTAAGTTGGAAAAATGTTTTGCTATATATCTCTCTATATATCCTGCATTTTAATCGGAATTCACTGAATTTGTCAGTCTTTATAGTTGGTATGGACTTTTTTTTTTTTTCCTTTTTTTTTTTTTGAGTTGGAGTCTCACTCTGTCACCCAGATTGGAGTGCAGTGCAGTGGCCACTCCCGGCCACTGCAACCTCGACCTGCTGGGCTCCAGCCATCCTTCTGCTTCAGCCTTTCAAGTAGCTGGAAGTACAGGTGTGTGCTACCACACCCGGCTAATTTATTTATTTATTGTAGAGATGAGGTCTCACCAATTGCCCAGGCAGGTCTCGAACACGTGGGCTCAGGCAATTCACTCACCTCAGCCTCCCAAAGTGCGGGATTACAGGCTGAGCCACCGAGCGTGGCTGGTATGAACTTTTATTAACCAGGACCAAATGTATATGCATGACATCACAGTCTTTAAACTAGTTTGGGTTTTTTGTTTGTTTGTTTGTTTGGCTTTTTTGTTTGAGTTTGAGTCTCATTCCATTGGCCAGGCTGGAGTGCAGTGGCATGCTCACGGTTGGTCACCCCAGCGTTGACCAGCTGGGCTCAGGCGATCCTCCTACTTCAACCTTCCAAGTAGCCGGAACTACGGGCGTGTGCTACCACTCCTGGCTAATTTTTTGATTTTTATTGTAGAGATGAGGTCTGACCAAACTGCCCAGGCTGGTCGCAACCCATGGGGTCAGGCAATCCTCTCACCTCAGCCTCCCAAAGTGCTGGGATTATAGACATGAGCCGCCGCGCCCAGCCTAGAGAGAGAGTTATATCTTTGAGGCTGTATTTTGATGTTACGGTCACGGTTGTATGAGTGGTTTGGTTGAGTTTTATGTTTTTTTGTTTTTTTTGAGTTGGAGTCTCACTCTGTCGCCCAGACTGGAGTGCAGTGGCCGCTCCCGGCCACCGCAGCCTCGCCTGCTGGGCTCCGCCAATCCTTCTGCCTCAGCCTTCTGAGTAGCCAGAATTACAGGCATGTGCTACCACGCCCAGCTGATTTTTTTGATTTATTGTAGAGATGAGGTCTCGCTTCCCAGGCGGGTCACGAACCCGCGGGCTCAGGCAATCCACTCACCTCAGCCTCCCAAAGGCGCGGGATTACAAACTGAGCCACTGAGCCTGGCTGGTTGAGTTTTAATACTGGTAGGTGGCTTCCAGTAAAAATCTGCTGGTTTCCTGGTTATAATTCTTTGTCATTTATCCTATTTTATTGATTCTAAAACATATTTTTTATTTTTTATCTTAGCATCTTTGAAATCAGAATGCATCTTACATTTTCTGACATTTTATAATTAGTAGTGTACTATAGTGATACATAAAATAATGTTGTAACTTGAAATCAATAAAGTATGGTTCATATATTGTACTCATTTGTATTACCTGTTCCATGTAGTGTTTTCTTTTTTTTTTTCTTTTTTTTTAGTTGGAGTTTCACTCTGTCGCCCAGATTGGAGTGTAGTGACCGCTCCCGGCTACCGCAGCCTCGACCTGCTGGGCTCTGGTGATCCTTCTGCCTCAGCCTTCCAAGTAGCTGGAATTACAGGCATGCGCTACCAAGCCTGGCTGATTTTTTTTTTTTTTTTTGATTTATTGTAGAGATGAGGTCTCGCTGCCCAGGCGGGTCTCGAACCCGCAGGCTCAGGCAGTCCACTCACCTCAACCTCCCAAAGGTGCGGGATTACAGGCTGAGCCACCGAGCCTGGCTTCTTTTTTTTTTTTGAGTTGGAGTCTCACTCTGTCACCAACTGGAGTGCAGTGGCACACTCCTGGCCACCGCCAGCCTCAACTTGCTGGGCTCAGGCAATCCTCCTGCTTCAGCTTTCCAAGTAGCTGGAACTACAGGTATGCGTTACCACGCCTGGCTAATTTTTTATTTATTGTAGAGACGAGGTCTTGCCAAGTTGCCTGGATGTGTCTCGAACCTGTGGGCTCAGGCAGTCTACTCGCCTCAGCCTCCCAAAGTGCTGGGATTATAGGCTATGCCACTGAGCCCGGCCTGCAGTGTTTTCTTATTCCTTATATCAATATAAGGACTTCCATACCTTCCTATTTTGATTTTGCAGCCAAAATTCATTATTTTTAAAATCTTTCATCATTTAAGGGCTTGCTTTGGGGGTTATATTAATTTTGAAATTTGCATATTGAGTTAGGTTATAATCACCATGCTCCATATCTAGTCAACAGAACAGTTCAGGAAATTTAGGAACAGTTAACATAGAGTATTTTGTTTGGCTCAGTGTTGATTTGTTACATTGACATATGACCTGCAGAGTTGACTTTTTTTTTTTTTGAGTTGGAGTCTCACTCTGTTACTCAGGCTGGAGTCCAATGGCATACTCATGGGTCACTGCAGCCTCGACCTGCTGGTCTCAGGCCATCCTTCCCTCCCAGCCTTCCAAGTGGTTGGAGCTACAAGGTGTATGCTACCACACCCGGCTAATTTTTTTTATTTTTTGTAGAGACGAAGTCTTGCCAAGTTGCCCAGGCTGGTCTCGTACGCCTGGGCTCAGGCAGTCCTCTCACCTCAGCCTCCCAAAGCGCTGGGATTACAGGCTTTGAGCCACTGTACCCAGCCTCCACTTTTATATTAGTCACTATTTTGCTGAATGTACTGTAGAAGAGCATTAACTAGAAAACCTATTTAGAGTTAGCCTTAGTTAAGATTTTCTTGGATGTTTGCAACTGTGAACACCCTATGAATATAAGTAGTGATATCCTGTTGATGGGAAATACTTAGCAATTACATAGAAATCGTTTTTACATTTGATGTTATCCAAAAGGTCTAATAGTAGGAATTGTTTTTTTAGATCTTTAGTATCTTCCAGACTCTGAGGCTCTTGTATTACAGAGATAGTAAGTTTGTCTGTTTTTTAGTTCATTTCAATAGAAAATCACAAGTCAGTATCTTAAAAAGAGGCAAGATAAGTAACAGGACAAGGAAAGTAAGGATTCATGCTGACTTTATTTTTTCTTTATTTTTTATTTTTTGAGTTGGAGTCTCACTCTGTCGCCCAGACTGGAGTGCAGTGGCTGCTCCCAGCCACTGCAGCCTCGACCTGCTGGGCTCCGGCAATCCTTCCACCTCAGCCTTCCAAGTAGCTAGAACTACAGGTGCGCGCTACCACACCCGGCTAATTTTGATTTATTGTAGAGATGAGGTCTCGCCAAGTTGCCCAGGCGAGTCTCGAACCCACGGGCTCAGGCAATCCACTCATCTCAGCCTTCCAAAGGCGCGGGATTACAGGCTGAGCCACCGAGCCTGGCTCATGCTGACTTTAAATATACAGGTCTGAGTTTTTTATTTAAGTGAGTGGTTTTAAACCCTAGTTGCACCTATGGTGGTTTAAAAAAATATCAACACCCAGATGTTTCAGTCAAATTTAGGCAGAATGTCTAGGAATAGCCACTGGCATTTAATTTTTTATTTTATGTTACTTTTGGGTCGGAGTCTTACTGTGTCACCCAGGCTAGAGTGCAGTGATATGATCACAGCTCACTGTTGCCTCAACCTCCTGGGCTCAGGCAATCCTTCCACCTCAGCCTACCACAATGCACAGCTACTTGTTTTGATTTTTTGTTGACGTAAGGTCTGGCTATCTTGCCTATGCCGGTCTCAAACTCCTGGACTCAAGCAGTCCTCCTGCCTCGATCACCCAAAGTGCTGGAATTATACGTGTGAGCCACTAGACTCAGCCAGATTTTTATTATCCTTTAAGATGCTGTTATTATTGTATTAAAAAAGTGTTTTAAAATCGGATTTATCTACATATTTAGCACTTTATTTGCTCCCATATTCTTGCATTTCATCTGCCTACAGTATATTCTTTAGAATTTCTTTTAGTGAAGATCTTCGAGGGCCAACTGTCAGGGTTTTTTGTCTGGAAATATCTTTATTCTACCCTGTTCTTAAAAGATATTTTTGCTGAGCTTATGTATCAATTATCTATTTCTGGGTCTAAAGATGTAGGAAAAACCAAAACGTTTTTCTTACTATCTACTCTCCAGTACACTTGACACTTCTGCTATAAAATGTGTGAGGTTTTATTTTTCCCACCAAACAATTCTGCAATGATTCTTCATCCTGTACCAGCTGAGTATCCTCTAATTTAACTCAATTCTGACATTATCTACCTGGAGATAGTGTCAGATCCTTCAGGCTGAAGGCTCAGTCCCATAAGACTGCTCTTAACTTCAGATGCCAGTCACAAGCACAGGTTATGACCTGTGCTTCAGATAGACCTACTATAAATCAAACTTCCCATGACCTTCTCCTTGGGTCCGATTAACTTGCTAGAGCAGCTCACGGAACACATTACTTACACTTACTCATTTATTATAAAGGATATTACAAAGGATACAAATGAACAGTCAGAGGGAAGAAATGCATAGGATGAGGTATGGGAGAAGGGGCAAAGAGCTTTCAAACCTCTGGGGAACCACTGTCCAGGAATCTCTATGTGTTTAGCTATCCACAAGCCCCCAGAGCCCAGTTTTTGGGTTTTTATGGAATTTTTTATGATTGATTACATCATTGACCATAGGGAATCAACTTAACCTTCAGTCTCTCTCCCCTCCCTGGAGGTTGGGGTGGACTGGAAGTCCCAGCTCTCTAATGCCTTGGTCTTTCCAGTGACAAGCCCTCATCCTGAAGCTGTCTGGGGGTCCCCAGCCTCCAGCTGTTTATTAGCATCCAAGAGACACATCTCTCTGGAGATGCCAAGGCTTTTGGATTGTATGTCAGGAAATAGGGCAAAAGACCAAATACATATTTCATAATATCACCTGGGTAACAAACTATCCAAACTTAATTACTCAGAAACAGAAAACACTTATTTACCCCTGAATCTGTGGGTCAGGGCAGTGCTCAGTGGGATACCTTGCCTCTCTGGTCTTCATGGCGTTAACTGGGCTTATTTGTGTATTTCTAGTCACTTGGTAGGTCAGCTAGGGGCTGGAGTGACCCACATGTTTGCTACGGTAAAAGAAGCAACTGGACAGCATGTCTCTCATCATCCAGCTGGTCAACCTGAAATCCTTCAGATTGTGGCTGGGTTCAAAAAGCAGTGTGGAAATGGCAAGCTCCAGTACACAAGCAATTTCAAGCCTCTGCTGTCACATTTGCTAATGTTTCATTAACCAAAGTAAGTCAGGTGGCCAAGCCTAGATTCAAAAGGGTGAAGGAATTAGACTCCTCTCTCTGTTTTTTGTTGTTGTTGTTGTTATTGTTGTCTTACTCTGTTGTCCAGGATGGAGTCCAGTGGCACGATCATGGTTCACTGTGGCCTCAACCTCCTCAGGCAATCCTGCCTCAGCCTCCCAAGTAGCTGGGACTATAGACACATGCCACCATGCCCAGCTAATTTAAATTTTTTTTTTAATAGACGAAGGCTCGCTCTATTGCCCAGGCTAGTCTCAAACTCCTGGGCTTAGGCAGTCGTCTTGCTTTAGCCTCCCAAGGTGTTAGGATTATATACATGAGACACCATGCTGGGATTGTATGGGTGACATTCAAAGGGCTGTGCTTTAAGCGATGGGGGATAGATTTGTGACCTTAAAAATCTGTCACAGTATGGAATATGAAGTTGGAATATTTTTTCTTTCAGCATATTTTCTTCATTCTACTGCATTTTTTGCTGCCGAGCAGTTTATTCCTATGGCTTCTTTTAAGATTTTCTGTCTTTATGTTCTGTATTTCACTATGATTTGTCCAGGTGTGAATTTCCTTTTACTTGCCCTGCTTGGGCTTTGTTGAGCTTCTTTTAATTATGTGTCTTAACCATCATTTGTTTCTATCCCACTCTCCATCATCATCTTTTTCTTATGGAACTTCAATTACATTTTAGATTTCTTGCTGTTTTTACCCATATCTGTTCACTTTTTCATGCTATATTCTAGATAATTTATTCTGATTTACCTTCCAATTTACTGATTTTCTTTGTAGTTATACTCAACTGCTTAACTCTTCTACTTCACAAACAAAATAGTTCAGTTTTTTCTTTTTTCTTTTTTTGAAAAATTAAGGTATAATTTACATGCAGCAAAATTTGCTTTTTTGTGTGTGTGCAATCTGTGAGTTTCAACACATATATGTTTGTTCCTTTTACCTATGTATGCTTTTGCCAATATCACATTCTTAATTACCTTTGCTTTATAGAAAGTCTTGAAATGAGGTATTACGAGCCTTCCAATTTTCATTTTCAAAATTGTTAGTTTCTTCCAGTTCTAATCTGCTAGTTGGCTTTTTTTTTAAGAGGTGAGATCTCTCTATTTTGTCTAGGCTGCAGCAGTCTTCTTACTGCGGCCTCCCAAAATGTTGAGATTATAGGCGTGAGCCTCCAAGTCCAGCCTAGATAGCTTTTTATACTAGCCTGCTCTCTGAAGATATTTTTCAAGTTTGTCTCATTTCTTTAACCCTTGTTGTACTATCAGAGTCCATTGGACCCACTTATGGTCTTGAGTTTCTTTCTTGTGAACTACTATCTGTAAAGATTAATATATAATCACTTTTATTCCCTTTTAAAATAAAATTTTCAAGAACAAACAGAAAACTTACTTTCTATTTTTCAGTTGTTACCAAACCAAATCTGGGTTCATTTGCCAAGTGCAGTAAGGCCAAACACCCATGCCAAGGTTTGCAGGGAGGCAAGGGAGGGCATTTATTTGCAGAGTACATAAGACTCGACCTCCTCAGTGGCTTAACAAGCAAGGTTGTCTGAAGGCAGGAGTATATTATAGGAAAGTAGAAGTTATAGGCAAAATCATAAATCAATACATGAATATTAAACATTGGTTTGGCTTAAAATGATGTGAAGTGAGGGGGACCTACAGGTCATAGGTGAATTTGCAAATTATTTGATTGGCAATTGATTAAGGAGGTGAGGCTTTGTCTAAAAATCTGAGGTGGGAGGGTGGAATTGGCAGTTGAGGGAAACTGCTAGGAGAGGGAGGGGCATACCTCATCAACAGGGATACTTGTATGATCAATGTTTGTATACCTAACCCTGAATTGTACCCCACAACTTTATAATAAAAATTAAAAAAAAAATTTTGAGGTCAGCAGAAAGGAACATTATGGTTTGCAATTTGGGTGTGACTCTCTGTAGACCCTTCAGGAAGAAATTTAGAACAAAGATAGTGGTCAGAGTTCAATCCTCAGTTCCCCCTTATCTGAGGTCTGCATGACAATGGTAGGCATTTTCCATGAGGGGGGGGTCTTGGTTTCTTGCTTATCAGATTACTCCTCAAGGCTAACCAGGTGCCTAGAATTTCCCTTGAAAGGGCTTGAAATTTTTCCTGTATTTCTATACCTGGGGGACTGGGAGACCCCAAGAGGAGTCTCTACTCTGTCTCACAATTACTGTATAGATGCATTGAACCCTTTTGTGATTCTTTTATTTTTATTTGAGTTAGAGTTTCACTCTGTTGCCCAGACTGGAGTGCAGTGGCATGCTCATGGCCACTGTAGCCTCGACCTGCTGGGCTCAAGCAGTCCTTCCTCCTCAGCCTTCCAAGTAGCTGGAACTACAGGCACACGTCACCAAGCCCAGCTAATTTTTTGATTTATTGTAGAGATGAGGTCATGCCAAGTTGCTCAGACTGGTCTCAAACCCCTGGACTCAGGCAATCCTCTCACCTTGGCCTCCCAGAGTGCTGGGATTATCTTTTATACCACAGTGTAGTAGACAGCTGGGCAAATGCTGAAGTCAAGTGTGTATACAAAGACCATTAGAAGGAAATAGATGATACAGAAATGATAATATTTATTGGATCTTAAATTCTGATTTGTTTTTATTAATATAAAATAAAAAACTTTATATTTTATAATTATGAAACAAAAAAGTTTTCTTTTCAACAAAATTATGAGACATCAAAAATTTCAAAACTATTGCATTTTGATGATGCATGTGCAAATAGAGGAACCAGAAATAATAAGCTAGTATCTATTAGAGATGTATTTCAACTCTGGAATCAGTGTTTACTATGTGGATGTATTCCAAGTTTGGAAAGACAGTTATGATTAACAGTGGTCATTACTCAGTTCAGCTATATAGACCTTCAAATCCAGGAAAACATAGAGTAAGTATTTGGGTTTACTTTTTCTTTTCTTTTTTTTTTTCTTTATTTTGAGTCAGGGTCTCACTGTGTCACCCAGGCTGGAGTGCAGTGGCACAATCACGGCTCATTGCAGCCTCCACATCCTGGGCTCTGGTGATCCTTCTGCCTCCGCTGGAACTACAGGCACGCATCACCATGCCTGGCTAATTATCTTGATTTTTTTTTTGTAGAGATGAGGTTTTGCTATGTTGCATAGGCTGATCTTGAACTCCTAGACTCAAGCAATCCCCCTGCCTTGGCCTCCGAAGTGCTGGGATTATAGGCATGAGCCACCACGCCTGGTGTGTATTTGGGTTTATTGTGCCTAAATGTCTATTAAGATTTCTAATAGTGTTTCATTTTCATTTTATCCTACTGTAAGTTATTCATAAAGCATTTAGTATAAAAAAATTAACGGTAAATGGTAATGATTATTTTCCCCAGTATACTGAAAGCTAACTGTAGCAAATATGGTCTATTATCTGTCTGAGCAATAAGCCACTTAAGGTCTGTTTCTTTTTGTTTCGTTGATTATCATTTATAATGTCCTCTTTCATGGTATATGTAGTTATTTTTACCGTATGCTGCTTATTGTTTTTGGGAAATTTTTTTATAGGAATAATTTGGGGCCTATGAAGGAAGTGCTGTTTTTCCAAAAGGATTTTTTTTTTTTTTTACTTCTGCCAAACAATTCAGACTACTACCATTTCAAGACCGTCTTAAATCATTTTCACAGTCTGAGATTTTCTGAAACACTCAAAGACGTACAGATCTGTTCTCAGATCTGTGGAAAGGCAGCTTTACTTTTGGTTTGCCCTTGCCTTAAGGTTGCAGCCTTTTGAGATGCAGGCTTAAAGTGAGAATCATCTCCTATTAGATTTCCTACCTTGGGCAGTTCTTGGGCTTGGTTTCTGTCCACATGGCCCTTTTAAAAGGAGGATCCATTTCGATAGGTTTAACAAGTGCCTTCAAGGCAAAAGTGAGGTTTTGAGCTCTCCCATAATTCTGGTATGGGCCTCTTTTTCTCAGCTCTGGCTTGGCATTAATTTATGGTATTGTTAGCTCTTTGTTGCTTTTAAGATTTTTATCTTCCAATGTTTTTACTTGTTTATGGTTAAGAGGGTTGTTCCAAATAATCTATCCCGCCATTTCCAGAAGTGGAAAACCACATTTTAAAAAACATCCCTAGCCGGGCTCGGTGGCTCAGCCTGTAATCCTGCGCCTTTGGGAGGCTGAGGTGAGTGGATTGCCTGAGCCTGCGGGTTCGAGACCCGCCTAGTCAGCGAGACCTCATCTCAACAATAAATCAAAAAAATCAGCCGGGCGTGGTAGTGCGTGCCTGTAGTTCCGGCTACTTGGAAGGCTGAGTCGGAAGGATCGCCGGAGCCCAGCAGGTCGAGGCTGCGGTGGCCCGGAGCGGCCACTGCACTCCAGCCTGGGCGACAGAGTGAGACTCCAACTCAAAAAAAAAAAAAAAAAAAATCCCTGTTAATTCATTCACATATACCAGATTTAGGATACTGTTATTTTAGTAGTTTGCAAATAGAAGATACATATAGAACTAAAAAAATTAAGAAGGTAGGAAGTCACATTTTAGGAGATAGAACCTGAGTCATAAGGTCAGTAGGTAATGGTCACTTCAGTTTAAACACACACTTCCCCTAGAAAAAAAGCTTGCTTTTCTTCAGTTAATAAAAGGATGAAATAAAATTTTTTTTTTTGAGTTGGAGTCTCACTCTGTCGCCCAGACTGGAGTACAGTGGCCGCTCCCGGCCACCGCAGCCTCGACCTGCTGAGCTCCGGCGATCCTTCCGCCTCAGCCTTCCAAGTAGCCGGAATTACAGGCATGCGCTCCCACGCCCGGTTGATTTTTTGGATTTATTGTGGAGATGAGGTCTCACTGCCCAGGCGGGTCTTGAACCCGCGGGCTCAGGCAATCCACTCACCTCAGCCTCCCAAAGGTGCAGGATTACAGGCTGAGCAACCGAGCCCGGCGAAATGAAATATTTTTGTTATCTTTGGTGCTTATAGCATCTCTTTGAGTTAGTCAAATGTATTTGGGGCTGTAGGAAGCTGAGTGCTTAGCAACCGAGCCCGGTGAAATGAAATATTTTTGTTATCTTTGGTGCTTATAGCATCTCTTTGAGTTAGTCAAATGTATTTGGGGCTGTAGGAAGCTGAGTGCTTACCAGCATAGAAAATTCAGGCTTGGTATGAAAAAAATGATTACCAAAAAAACCCTTATTCATAGCTGCTCTAGTGCTCTGGTGCCTAGATGACAGAAGATCACCCACATCACATTTATGAGTTGTGGCATACCTATTGGAAATTTATGGTTAAAACTGTTACATCAACCTTATTTTGAACGTAATTTAATTCAGTAATTTATGTTTATTTTGGGGTTCAGTTTTAGCAGTGAACCATTTTTTCAAACAACCTTATATATATGAGGGGGGTTCCCCCCCAAAAAAAGTATTTTTGGAGGTCAGGCCCTTATAGTACTGGTTTTCCCAGCTAGGTGAATGTTCTAGGAACCCATCAATACCAGTGTACCAGCTAGCGGCATTGTTGTGAGAGGTTGTGTTCAGCTTCAGTGAATTTTTTTTGGAGATTCTTTCAGCACATTTGCCTGTTTCATGATGGGTGATTTATGAGCACACCTGCCCTCACTGCACTGAGTGTTCAGCACTTTTTTACCAAAAACAGTATGACTCCTGTGCCCCACCCTCTTTATTCACCCAATCTAGCCCTGAGCAACCTTTTTTGTTGTTGTTTCCCCGATGAAAAAGATCTTCCAAGGGACTGATACTGTAGAGGTGAAACAAAAATAGCAGAAGCACTAAAAGGCATCAAAATTGATGAGTTCCAAAACTTCTTTGAGTAGTGGAAAAAGCATCTTGATAGGTGTATTGCATCAAATGGAGAGTACTTTGAAGGTGACTGAAGTTTAAACACATACGAATAAATAACACAATTTTTTATAAATAAATTCCAGGTTTTTTGGGGGCCCCTTTGTATGTAGCAAAGTAATAGTAATTTGACATTTCCAGTCAAGATAAAATCTACAAATGAGAGGTAAAAAGCTTTCATCTAATTATTTTGTTTCTTAGAGATTTTTTTTTAACCTTTCACTTGAAACCAAAGAAGTCTTTCTTACCTAATTGTTTTCTGTTAGGTTTAAATCCTGCTGGAAAATGACAACTTTTTCTTTCTTTCTTTTTTTTTTTTTTGAGTTGGAGTCTCACTCTGTCGCTCAGACTGGAGTGCAGTGGCCGCTCCTGGCCACCGCAGCCTCACCTGCTGGGCTCCGGCGATCCTTCCACCTCAGCCTTCCAAGTAGCTGGAACTACAGGCGTGTGCTACCACGCCCGTCTAATTTTTTGATTTATTGTAGAGATGAGGTCTCGCCAAGTTGCCCAGGCGGGTCTCGAACCCGCGGGCTCAGGCAATCCACTCACCTCAGCCTCCCAAAGCACTGGGATTACAGGCTGAGCCACTGAGCCTGGCCAACAACTTTTTCTTAATACCTAACAAGTGGCCTCACTTGGCAGTCCCTCTTAATGTCGTGGCTTATTATGTTACTCTGGTTTACCTAAGCTAGGAATTAAGGTAAGTATTATAGGACCATCAGATATTTTGGTAACTTATGATAGGCTGTTGCTATGATTCTTGAGTCTTGAGTTTAGCTGTCTCAGTGTGTCTTTTCTTAAATAACAGGACAAATGATTTAGAGCAGTATATTAGAGGACATTATAGAAGGTGACTCAAATTGGGTGACAATGAATAGATGGTTCACAACTGGTGTGTAGTATTTTTGTCCCCACTGATATTGAAATTTATAACGAATACAGGAAAAAGAATAAATAAATTAATAAATGTGATTGTGCCATAAGGAAAGAAATTTTTGTCTTCTTTGTGATTTGACAATTATATGTGCTTTGTAACATGCTCATACATAGTACTTTGACTTATTATGGATTAAAATCACCACTGGTGTTTACATCTTGCACAGTGAATTTTGTTTAAGATCATTATCAGCTGAGATAGTCAATATAAAGTTAAACTTGAGTTATTCCAAGTATAGAATTATTCAAAATGCTTTGAATTGCAAAACTAAGCATGTTAATTTTATTAGGATATAAGCATTTACCACGTTACATCAGTGATCTAGCCCCATTGTTATGAAAGTATGAGCAAATTCTCTTCCAACATTTATCTTTTTGTTTAATATACTTTTTTGTTTTCTTTCTTGACTTCTGCGCTTTTATAGTAGTGTAAGCAACAGCTGTTAAAAACCAACAGTCTAAAAACTATTTTTTCATAGCTTTGGTTTAATAAACTTAAATCTGACAAAACAAAAATGGTGATTTCTTTCCAGGGCTACTTACATGTCATTAGCTTCTGGGACTTCCAGAGAGACAGGCATTTTATTTTCAGTAGTTTCACATAGCTCACACTTAATTTTTTCTGCTGTGACACTGCAATGGAAGTCCCCTTTGGGATTTCAACATGCTGTAACTGCAGCCAGGGATCTGGTAATAGATCTTATTTAATACTGAGATATAAACTTAATAGTTTGCCATTTGCCCATTAAAAAACAAATGAGGACCGGGCGCGAGGCTGTAATCACAGCACTTTGGGAGGCCAAGGTGAGTCGATTGCCTGAGCCCACGGGTTCGAGACCAGTCTGGGCAACCTGGCGAGACCTCATTTCTACAATAAATTTTTAAAATTCAGCCAGGCTTGATAGCATGCACCTAGAGTTCCGTTTACTTGGAAGGCTCAGGCGGAAGGGTCACCTGAGCCCAGCAGGTCAATGCTGGGGTGGCTGTGAGCATGCTGCTACACTCTAGCCTGGGCAGTGGAGTGAGAGACTCCAACTTGAAACAAACACAAAAACAAATGATACCAGATGTGGTACCTCGTGCCTATAATCCCAGCACTTTGGGAGGCCGAGGTGAGCGGATTGCCTGAACCCATGGGTTCGAGACCAACCTGGGCAACTTGGCGAAACCTTGTCTGTACAGTAAATTAAAAAATTAACTGGGCATGGTGGTACGCGCCTATAGTTCCAGCTACTTGGAAGACTGAGGTGCAAGGATCACCTAAGCCCAGCAGGTCGAGGCCACGGTGACTGTGAGTGTGCAGCTGCACTTCAGCCTGGGTGACAGAGTGGAACTCCAACTCAAAAAAATCCCCAAAACCAAAAAACAAATGAGACTTTAAATAGGTAAAAATTTTGTAACTTTTCTAGGCTTTACTGAATGTGTGATTTAGAAGGCTAACAACCCATAGGATATAAAAGATTGGCTATAGAATATAAAGGTATGCCCTGCTACTTTTGGAAGATAGTTGATAGAAGTTGCTGTTAAATGTTTTGTAATTAAACAGGCCCATTTGCCAGAGCATAGTCTAATTAGCTATATTATTATAAAAAGTAGGATATGTTCTCTTTTCCCACTCCCATTCCCTTAAATTTGACTGGGTGACTTCATTGTGTTAGCATAACACTATTGGATTTCTTCCTTTTTTTTTTCTTTTCCTGTCAGAATCTCACTCTCCCCCAGACTGGAGTGCAGTGGTGGGATCATGGCTCACTGCAGCCTCAAACTCTTGGACTTAAGCAATCCTCCTGAGTCAGCCTCCCGAGTAGCTTGGACTACAGGCGTGCACCATCATGCCTGGCTAATTTTTTTATTTTTTGTAGAGATGAAGTCTCACTATATTGCCTAGACTGAGGATTTCTTTTAAAGAAATTATTGTGCTGCTACTACAATTTTATTTTATTAATTTTTAATTTTTAATTTTTTTTGAGTTGGAATCTCACTCTGTTGCCCAGGTTGGAGTGCAGTAGCATGCTCACAGCCACCGCAGCCTGACCTGCTGGATTCAGGTGATCCTTCTGCCTCAGGCTTCCAAGTAGCTGGAATTACAGGCAAGTGCCACCATGCCTGGCTAAGTTTTTGATTTATTGTAGAGATGAGGTCTCGCTAAGTTATGCGGGCTGGTCTTGAACCCGTGGGCTCAGGCAATCCTCTAGCCTCAGCCTCCCAAAGTGCTGAGATTATAGGTGGGAGCTACCGCACCCAGCCTGCTACTACAATTTTAAATACACATGGACTAGGTTTAAAAAGTCACCTGACTGGGCTCGGATGCTTAGCCTGTAATTCCAGCACTTTGGGAGACCAAGGTGAGTGGATTACCTGAGCCCACCAGTTCTAGACCAGCCTGGGCAAATTTACAAGACCTCATCTCTACAAGAAAAAAAAAAATTAGCCGAGTATGGTAGCACGCGCCTGTAGTTCCGGCTACTTGGAAGGCTGAGGCAGAAGGATCACCGGAACCCAGCAGGTCAACGCTGGGGTGTCCGTGAGTGTGCCACAGCCTTTGCAACAGCGTGAGGCTCCAACTAAAAAAAAAAAAAAAGTCATAATATTATTCTCATCTTAATTTCAGCATTATCAGAGTGAGATTTAAGTAAAAAATACATGTTCCTTACTATATCAGTTAGACGGTGTGATTCTTTTCTAGCAATAGGAAGTCCTGTCTAAACTAGCTTAAGCTAAAAAGAGGATTTGCCTCATTCATATAACTCTAAAAATAAGGTATAGCACAGGTCTCAGGGTTAGCTAGATACTGCTGCTCAACATTGTATTCAGACAGGTTTCTTTCTTACCATCTGCTTCTGGGCCAACTTCTTCCAGAGCCTCTACCTTGTGGCTAGGTGACCAAAGTAACTTTTATTAGTGTTTCTCCATTTGTGCCAGCATTACTGGAAAATTTATTGTTTGTCATTGTCTAAGTCCCTGAACCAGTTAGGAATGTTCTGTGGTTAGTCTGAGATGGGACTCATTTGCTCTACCCTTGTTGTAGGAATGAGGCCCTACCTGAAAAACTAGGACTAAGAGTGGCAAAAAGGTTAATTCCCAAAAAGAAAACCAGAAAAGGAAAACAACAAAAGTTCACCATATATAGTAAGATTTCAATACAGGAAGCAGTGATTTTTATCTTTGTGTTTGCGTGCGTGCGTGTGTGTTGGGGTCCCACTCTGTCGCCCAGACTGGAGTGTAGTGGCACAATCATGGCTTACCACAGCCTCAACCTCCTGAGCTCATCCTTCTGTCTCAGCCTCCTGAGTTGCTGGGACTATAGGCACACATCACAACACCTGGCTAATTTTTTTTGTTTGTTTCTTGTAGAGATGAAGTCTTGATAATGTTGCCCAGGCTGGTCTTGAATGCCTGGATTCAAGCAATCCTCCCACCTCAGCCCCCCAAAGTACTTGGATTACAGGCATAAGTTACCATGCCTGACCTCGCTCTCTCTCTCTCTCTCTCTCTCTCTCTCTCTCTCTCTCTCTTTTTTTTTTAAGAGACAGGGTCTTGTTCTGTTGCCCAGGCTGGAGTGCTTACTTATCATAGCTTATTGTAACCTCAAGCTTATGAGTTCAAGGGTCCTCCAGCCTCAACTTCCTGAGTAGCTGGGACTACAGGAATGCTCCCCCATGCCTGATGTTTCTTTCTTTCTTTTTTTTTTTTTTAATTTTTGTAGAAATGGGGTCTTACTATGTTGCCCAGGCAGGTCTTGAACTCCTGGCCTCATGTGATCCTGCTCCCTCTGCTACCCAAAGTGCTGGGATTGCAGGCATGAGCTACTATGCCCAACAGGAGCTTTACTTCTGAGGTGATCCAAACCAAGAATAGTCCTATTTTAGGAAACCCTAGTGTTTTGTGTTCCTTTCTTTTATTACAATAAATTTGTGTTCCTTTCTTTCATTACAGTTTCTCATTTCAGATTCTAAGAGCTGGCATTGTGAAATTCAGTGAAACCACTGTGAGCTAGGAAAGAGCTAAGGGACATGTTCGCCATATTGGAATTTGAACTTCACTGTGTTTCTCCCACCAACAAAGCAAAGGAAACAACTAGCTCCTCTCTCTCTCATGTGATTAATTGTAATCATGTAATTTTACTCAATATATTCTCCTATAGAAAGTTCAAAACATCAGATTTTAAGAACCCATTAGGCGACTAAAAGGTTTCCTTACATTCTTATTCTGGGCAAAGACATTTTCATTTTCATAGCTTCTTAGTTATAGATTTGCAATATCTTAAACAAGAAGAAGAGACAAATCTATACAGAAGAATCACAAATAATTCATGTATAGATACTTCCTCTCTTCAGGAGGTGGAACTCCCCGATTCTCCCTTGGGTATGGACTGAGCTTAGTGAATTACTCCCATAGAAAGGTGGAGAGGAAATTTTTGTACAGGAGAGAAACCTGGCATCCACTATCTTAGCCAAGTGGTCAGAGTTGGAATTAACAGTGAGGTCATGTTTATAGCATATATACCCTCGTTTTGATGTGTTGAGAATGGCACTTTACCTCTGTGGTCTTCTTCCCAAAAACCTGTAACCCATAAGAAAATGGAACCAATAAGGTGTATTAAAAGAAAAACTTACTTGGATGGTTTAGAGTCTATAATACTTAGTGATCTATCACAAAAACAAAGAGCTGAGTACACATGTTCTCACTCATAAGCAGACTCTTAACATTTACCATAATACTACAAGAAAGGGATTGGCAGTAGCAGGTATACTGGGGGTAGGGTGAGGAGAGCACACACAAAACCTGATGTCAAACCAGGGTACCTGATGTCAAACCAGGCTAAGTGGGGACCAAAGGGAGGCCCAAACTTTAACTGTATGATGACTACTTGTATACCTAATCCTGAATTGTACACCACATCTTGAAATAAAAAAGAAAAACTTTAGACAAACTTTAAATTTAACAGAGTTTAATTGAGCAAAGAATGATTCATGAATCTGGCGTACCCTAAAGCAGAATAGGTTCAGAGTAAGTCTGGTGCTGCCACATGGTCAGAGAGGATTTATGGACAGAAAGAAGAAAGGGATATATAGAAAATGAAATGAGGTACAGAAACAGCTGGATTGGCTACAGCTCAGCATTTGCCTTAACTGAACATGATTTGAACAATTGGCCATCTGTGCTTGGTTACAGGGCTGCTGTGATTGGCTGAGACTCAGCTCCTTTACACACGTGGGTTATAGTCTGTTTATACATCCAGTTAGGTTGCAGTTCACTATATAAGGATAAACCATTAGACTGAACTTAAAGAGGCAGCTTTAGGCTAAACTTAACAGTTATATAATATCAACATAGATCTGTAGAAATAAATTTATTAAGGAATTGACTTATGCCTCATCCCAAAATCTGCAGTCAGCAAGCTGTGGAGTCAGGAGAGCGGATGATATAGTTTTTGTCCAAATGCCTGCAGGTTTAAGACCTAGGAAGAATCAGTGTTTCAGTTCAAGTTTAAAGGTAGGAAAAAGCTGATATCCCAGTTCAAAGCAACTAGGTAGAAGGAAATTACTTCTTTCTCAGAACCTGTGGAGTCCTGGGGTAGGATCAGCCTTTTCTATTTCAGCCTTCAACTGGTTGAATAGGACCCACACACACCAGGAAGGACAATCTTCTTTACACAGTCTACCAATTCAAATATTAATCTTGTCCAAGAACATTGTTGCTGGCATACCCAGAACAATGGTTGACCAAATGTCTGGGAACCCTGTGGCCCAGGCAAGTTGACACAAAATATTAACCATCAGGCCTAGTAAAATACCTAATAAAATCTGAATACCACTGTTTGTTCTTTAATATACTACATTACAGCCGGGCTTGGTGGCTCAGCCTGTAATCCCGCTCTTTGGGAGACTGAGTTGAGTGGATTGCCTGAGCCCGCGGGTTCAAGACCCACCTGGGCCAACTTGGCAAGACCTCATCTCTACAATAAAATAAAAAAATTAGCTGAATGTGGTAGTGCGTGCCTGTAGTTCCAGCTACTTGGAAGGCCGAGGCGGAAGGATCGCTGGAGCCCAGCAGGTCGAGGCTGCAGTGGCCGGGAGCGTGCCACTGTACTCCAGTCTGGGCAGAGTGAGACTCCACCTTAAAAAAAAAAAAAAAAAAAAATAAAAAAAATATATACACACACACACACACACACACACACACACACACACTACATTACAAGTAAGCTGTTAACAATAGGGGAGACTGAGAAAGTCATACAAGAACTCTCTACAACTTTTCTGTAAGTCTAAAATTCTAAAATAACAGGTTTATTTTTTAAAAATATATTCAAAATAAAAATCAATTCTATTTTAGGCATATTACATCGCAGGTGTCAGCGAACATTCAAAGTGAATACATTGAGAAACTGAAGGGCAGGGTGCAGTGGCTCATGCCTGTAATCCCACCACTTTGGGATGTTGAGTCAGGAGAATTGCTTGAGCCCAGGATTTTGAGACCACATGATTGTGCCACTGCACTCCAACCTAGGTGACAGAGTGAGGTCCCAACTCTAAAAAAAAAAAAAAAAAAAGGAAACTGAAAATATATATGACAGAGGGCTGAAGATGAAAAATGAAGTTCTCATCAATAGAGGAACTATAGTCTATGAGAAGATGCAATCTCTGAGGGAAAGAGTAATGAAGAAAAAGCAGGCAGAGAATTGAGTTCTAGGGATGTTAGAGTCAGAGGAAGAGAAGAGAAGATATTGACAAGATCCAGATTTAAATCCAGAATTAAGAGAAGTTTAAGGATATTTAAGGAGTAGAGAACCTGGCCTAAAGAGGATACAGGGTTAAGGAGTTTATTTATTTTTTTTTTGAGTTGCAGTCTCACTGTGTCGCCCAGCCACCGCAGTCTCGACCTGCTGGGCTCCGGCAATCCTTCTGCCTCATCCTTCCAAGTAGCTGGAACTACAGGCGCACGCTACCACGCTCAGCTAATTTTTTTTTAAAATTTTTATTGTAGAGGTGAGGTCTCGCCAAGTTGCCCAGGCGGGTCTCAAACCCTCAGGCTCAGGCAATCCACTCACCTCGGCCTCCCAAAGTGCTGGAATTACAGGCTGAGCCACCGAGCCCGGCCAGGAGTTTATTTTTTAAGCATTAAAAACAGCAGAAGTTAAAATTTCTTTTTATTATAAGGCAGGACTAAACATCTGAAGATGGATTTAAACATTTTCCTGCCCTTTTCTTCTGATTAATCCACCATGATAACTAATGTATGAAACTCTCCTTAGCCCTTGGGGGTAAGAAACAAGCTACAAAAAAAATTTTAAACTAAAAATAAATAGCAGATTCTTCACATTTTCTTTTTTCTTTTTTTTTCCTGAGTTGGAGTCTCACTTTGTCGCCCAGACTAGAGTGCCCTGGCCGCTCCCGGCCACCGCAGCCTCGACCTGCTGGGCTCCGGCGATCCTTCCGCCTCAGCCTTCCGAGTAGCCGGAATAACAGGCGCACGCTACCACCCTGGCTGATTTTTTGATTTATTGTAGAGATGAGGTCTTGCTGCCCAGGCGGGTCTTGAACCCGCGGGCTCAGGCAATCCACTCACCTCAGCCTCCCAAAGGCGCGGGATTACAGGCTGAGCCACCGAGCCCAGCTTTTTATTTTATTTTATTGTAGAGATGAGGTCTCGCCTGCCCAGACGGGTCTCGAACCTGCGGGCTCAGGCAATCCACTCACCTCAGCCTCCCAAAGGCGTGGGATTACAGGTTGAGCCACTAAGCCCGGCCACATTTTCTAAAAATGTCTTGAGGTTCTCAAGTCCTCAGATTCATGAATGTGTATCTATGAAATCATTGATGAAAGCCATACAGGTTAAAGTCAGACTTAAATGTTATAAATCAGGTGCTCAGTGAGTTAATAAATATAAAATCTTTATTATTTTTAACCTTTTAGTCATAATCTTCAATAATATAGTCCAAAATTTGTCCACATTCTTTTATTATCATTTTCTTCTCCATCTTTCATAATTGAGTACATGGAAGACTGACTTAGCACCTGAAAACAGCCAATTAAACTGAGATGTTTCTTTTTCCTGATATTAATACTTGCCTTTTTCCCCTTTCCCCTTAAACTTAATAAAGTATTCTAATAATTCCACAGAGATGCATGAAAGTGATGATACTGCTGAAAGTGAAATATTAGTGAACTAGTAGTATCTTTACTCAGTAGCTCAAAAGTTTGTCATCTGATAAACACAAACTATTAAGCCAACATTTGTAATAGGCTCTTAGGTACATAATTATATAATGTATGAAAATCAGACAGCGAAAGTTGACCACTTGTGAATAAAAATGCTAATATTTAGAATTCTTAACTCCTTAGAGCTTCATTACTTTACTGCTTTTTTTTAATTATAGGAGTTGTGTGTCTAGCATTTAAAATTTTTCTTTTTTGTTCAGCATATGTTCTTCCCAAATGACTAGCATGTCTTCTATACAAAAGGACTCACTTTTATACCCCTGTAGCACAGGGGAAGCTGATTAAAGGCCTACACTCTTCAAGACAGGACAGTTTACCAAGGAAACAACTGACTGCTTCCACATGGCTCCAGACTTCTTTCATAAGCTTCTGGGATATGTTTTCTGACCATGATCTTCAACCTTCTTTGCTTCCTGTTAATTTACTCAGTCTCAAAGCTCTTGACTCAGGCTTTTCCTACAGTCTTCTGCAGTTGGAATAAGTGTCCGAGTTTTGGCCTACTGTACTCACCTCCACCTATTCACACCCTCTTAGGCCCAGGGGTAGCTCATAGACCAGCCTACATTTGGGCCTATCCTAGACCAAAGACAATTTCTTGCCTATTTTAGTATAGAAAATCCTCTATGATTAAAATTTCCCTTTGATTGAGAGTCTTGCAGCTTTACTTTAGCTCACTTGATATATAGTAATGAATAAACAGTGAATAAGGATATATAAAAATAAAGTACAACAAATCATATGTAGTTATAAAAAGTTTGTAATACTTGAGGTATTAACAAGCTGTTGAATAAGGTCCTGGGTTTCTTATAGTTTTGCTCAACTCTTAAGTAGACAATGATCGTAATAATCATACAAACTAGTTTGCCATATCCAAACCAATTTGCAGGGAGGGCATAGTTGGTCAGTTGGAAAAATACAAAGATTCTCTCTATTGATTATCTTTAAAGTACGGTGAATAAATTCTCCTACCAAATTATAAAGTACTTCACTGCTCCTGAAAATCTGAGTACATTTTCTTTATGAGAGTGTAGTTGACTAATTGCTATATTAATTCATTAAAACCTATATTATTAGCATTGTTTTTATCTGCCTGCATAATGGAAATAGCCTATATACAGTTAGAATGTTGTGTAATTTCAGCTAGATACTATTATTTTGTTTATAGTCTGTATACTCCATACAAAAGTTGGTTAAATGAAAGCGTTTGAGTTAGCCCCAAATGAAACCAGAAACTATATGGAAAGAGGTCTATTCCTCCCAGTGAAAGAACTTTAAACTTTCTAGTAAAAACTTAAAGTAATTAAAGTCAAGATTTATTACAGCATGATGAGATCAGTAGGTTCTTATTATTGCTTGTTTCTAATGCTTTGCTGTATACCTTATTATATAGTAATGGATATCTCCTATAGGACTTGTTTGCTTTCTTGTACTAGGAGAAAAAGGAACTTTTTGTAATTTAGGAGTTTGCAGTTAACTGTTACTGTAATATAAAGTATATGAATTATCACTAACTGTAATTGTCTCTGAATGAATTAATGACTGAGCTTTCCACAAACATCTTTTTTTTTTTTTTTGAGTTGGAGTCTCACTCTGTCGCCCAGACTGGAGTGCAGTGGCCGCTTCTGGCCACCGCAGCCTCGCCTGCTGGGTTCCTGCCATCCTTCCGCCTCCGCCTTCCGAGTAGCCGGAATTACAGGTGCGCGCTACCACGCCCTGCTGATTTTTTTGATTTATTGTAGAGATGAGGTCTCGCTGCCCAGGTGGGTCTCGAACCCGCGGGCTCAGGCAATCCACTCACCTCAGCCTCCCAAAGGCGCGGGATTACAGGCTGAGCCACCGAGCCCGGCTCACAAACATCTTTTAAATCTTAGGTTAGATGTTCCTGAAACCCAGTATGTTTCTAAGCCACTGGTCAACCGTCATTCAGGAAAAGGGGCACATTTTAATATTACATTAGCTCAAGGGAAACATAATTAAGAAAGCTAATCTGCTCAATAAAACAACATGATGTTTCAGAGCAAAATATAAACATAGGTTTGTATATTCCAAATCAATTTCCTGTTAACATAAATAAGCACAGAAAAGCCCAAGAATTATCCTAGTTCTTGCGTGGAAGGAGAATTTAGCAAGAGACATTTTTTCTGTCATCCTCTGCAGTAGATGAAGTTTTTGCCACTTGCTACACTATATTACAGCAACTAACACATGTTTACAGTTATCTTGATGTCATGCATAGTTATTTTACACAGAAACATAAAAATTAGCCGGGCTCGGTGGCTCAGCCTGTAATCCCGCGTCTTTGGGAGGCTGAGGTGAGTGGATTACCTGAGCCCGTGGGTTCGAGACCCGCCTGGGCAGCGAGACTCATCTCTACAATAAATCAAAAAATCAGCCGGGCGTGGTAGCGCATGCCTGTAATTCCAGCTACTTGGAAGGCTGAGGTGGAAGGATCGCTGGAGCCCAGCGGGTCGAAGCTGCGGTGGCCGGGAGCGGCCACTGCACTCCAGTCTGGGCGACAGAGTGAGACTCCAACTCAAAAAAAAAAAACCAAAAAACATAAAAATTGTTGCAAATCCATCTTTGCATAATGGAATCACATTTTATTTATTTTTTAAAATTTTATTTTATTATTATTTTTTAGTTGGAGTCTTACTCTTTTGACCAGGCTGATGTGCAATGGCATAATCATGGCTCACCACAGCTTTGACCTCTTGGGCTCAGGCAATCCTTCCACCTTAGCCTCCCATGTAGCTGAGACTATAGGTGTGAGCTACCATGCCTGACTGGAATCACATTATAAATATACTAATGGAGATGACAATTTAAAGGAAACTTCTGCTAAGTTGTAAGTTTTGTTTTATTTTATTTTTATTTATTTGTATGTTTTTGAGCCAAAGTCTCACTCTGTTGCCCAGGCTAGAGTGCAGTGGCACACTCATGGCCACCACAGCCTCCACCTGCTGGGTTCCGGCATTCCTTCTGCCTCAACCTTCTGTGTAGTTGGAACCACAGGCACACACCACCATGCCCAGCTAATTTTTTTGATGTATTGTAGAGTTGGGGTCTTACCAAGTTGCCCAGGCTGAACTTGAACCCCTGTGGTCAGGCAATCCTCTTGACTCAGCCTCCCAAAGTGCTGGGATTAAAGGCATGAGCCACCGTGCCTGGTGTTGTTTTATTTTTGTATGTGGATCCTTTCACAACATGAATAATTGCCTAATTTTATGTTTTGTCAATCTAGGACAGAGACACTAGACAAAGATAAGATTACAATTTGGGGAGTTTGGTGACCTGATTTAGTTTTCAATGAAGAAGAAATCACAATTTGTGAACATATTTTTAAAACAACCATTTGATAATTTGGTCAGTGTGTGAGAATAATCTATTAGTTGGTATCTCCAAGTATACTTATAACTGGTTGTTTTTTTCCACTTCACCACAAGTTCCTATGAAGTAAACCGAAGGAAATTACACTTTTTTTTTTTTTTTTTGAGTTGGAGTCTCACTCTGTTGCCCCAACTGGAGGGCAGTGGCACGCTCCCAGCCACTGCAGCCTCGACTTGCTGGGCTCCGGCGATCCTTCCGCCTCAGCCTTCCAAGTAGCTGGAACTACAGGCGTGCACTACCACGCCCGACTAATTGAAATTACACTTTTTAATATTAGCATTTGATCTTTATTTGGGCATCTGTCAGTAGGTCTACTGTTGGGCAGTGACAAACATTGACTTTGCAAGTTGGGGAAATGAATATTAATAAGATCCATCCATCAAAAAGTAATTTTATTCATTCATTTTACCAAAGAACCATAAAATAGTTCTTTTTCTGATTTCTCATTTTCATCATGATTTAATGGCGTTCCATCTGTTGCGTTTAAGTGATCAACTCATATTTAGCAGGAATATATTGAGAAAAGTATAGGAATCTTACCACATTTATTGAGGAAATTCTATCTTAAGTCATTTTTGGAAAAAAGTAGAGTTTAAATAAATACTGAAGAATTATACGAGTTTTTTTTTTTAGACTGGTTTTGTGTAAACAGTAAATCTTGGGTTATCTATAGTAAGGTAAAGTTTGGGCTTCCTCTTGGTTCCCGCTTTGCCTGGTTTGAGACCCTTATTGATAAAGAAGTATGTGTCATTGCCCGCCCCTCCTGGCAATTTCCCACTACTGCTAATCACTTTTTTACCTGGTTCTTAAATACTTCTGCCATTTACTTAGGCCATGGTTGAGAATGTTGGATACATTGATTATTATCTTTTAGTAAATCTAGATTGATAAATTGTATCTTTGTATATGTGAATCCTGCTATTATCAGATAAGCACTTCTATAAAAGAGATGTTTATCAAATTAAGAAATTTGGCTACCCATTGAAAGCTCAGCTTTTGGAAGCCACAAGAAGACCAGAATGATAGCAGAATGTAAGAACTAAAGTTGCAGCTGGGCTCGGTGGCTCAGCCTGTAATCCCAGCGCTTTGGGAGGCTGAGGTGAGTGGATTGCCTAAGCCCTCGAGTTCAAGACCCGCCTGGGCAACTTGGCAAGACCTCATCTCTACAATAAATCAAAAAAATTAGCTGGGTGTGGTAGTGCACGCCTGTAGTTCCAGCTACTAGGAAGGCTGAGGCGGAAGGATCTCTGGAGCCCAGCAGGTCGAGGCTGCGATGGCCAGGAGCGGCCACTGCACTCCAGTCTGCGTGACAGAGTGAGACTCCAACTCAAAAAAAAAAAAAAAAAAAAAGAACCTTTGACAGTGGCACCTAAAGGCGACCTGCCTACCCCAGTCCAAACACACTCACACCTGTACACAGTTCAAACCCACTGACTCTCTGAAGTTCTATTTTATTTTATTTTTAAAAGGTGTAGCACTTGAAGGAATGAGAAGATGCAGTTCTTTTTTTTTTTTGTAAGTAAGAGTCTCACTGCTGCCTAGGCTAGGGTGCACTGGCACAATCATGGCTCACCGCACCTCAACCTCTTGGGCTCAGGTGATTCTTTGACCGTCAGCTTCCCAAGTAGCTGGGACTACAAGCACGTGCTACTATGCTCAAATAATTTTTAAAATTTTTTTGTGAAGATGAGGTTTCACTGTGCTGCCCAGGCTAGTTTCAAACTCCTGGTCTCAAGCAGTCCTCTTGTCTCAGTTTCCCAAAGTGCTAGGATTATAGGTGTGAGCCACTATGCCCAGCCAGAGAGAAGATGCGATTCTGTACAACCCCAAAAGCATTTCTGTTACTCCTGTCATAGGTCTATGATTAATTAAGTATTGGTGTTTTAAAAAGTGACAAAATATGTGACAGAAGAGCCAGGCATGGTGACTTATGCCTGTAATTCTAGCACTTAGGGAGACCAAGGTGAGAGATTTGCCTGAGCCCAGAGTTTCAAGACCAGCCTGGGCCACTTGGCAAGACCTCATCTCTACAATAAATCAAAAAATAGAGCTAGTTGTGGTGGCACGTGCCTATAGTTCCAGCTACTAAGAAGACTGAGGTGGAAGAATTGCCTGATTCCAGCAGGTCGAGGCTGTGGTGGCCGTGAGCATGTCTCTGCACTCCAGCATGTCTCTCACTCCAGAGTGAGACTCCGACTCACAAAACAACAATGAAAAAAAGACAAAAGTTTGTTAAATTGCTTTTTTGCAATAATGATCTATATTTTGGCATACTTTGGCTTTCTTACATCAAAAGCCCAAGTAATCCTACTTCAGTGGTTTTTAAACTTGAAGTCATCTGGAAATCTGGTTAAAGCTGGGCTCCGCCTCCATTTTTTGTTTAATATGTGTAGGATGGGAACCAAGAATATGCATTTCTGATACGTGATACTGATGCATTTTGAAAACCACAGTAGCTTGTATGAATGTTTTTATATATTCAGATTTGCCAGACTGATGCCCTCTTTAGGTAAATGTTATTTCTTTACAATTCACCTTGCTTTAGGTAATTTGTGTTTATTGTTGTGCAATTTTGGGAGGGCAGGAAAATGGAGTTTTCACTTGTTAGACTCAACCTAATCCTTATCTTAAAACCGTCTTGCTTGTATAAAGCAGTTCACAAAACCCATTACGCCAGCTCAGGACAAATCGAAAACTATTTTTATTACCTATAATTAACCTAATTTAGGAAACAGAAGCGGGCTTAGGGAAAAGGCTAGCACTGAAACAAGTGAGGAAACTCAAAATTCTTTCCTGAAATTAGTATTATCTGACCCAGTATAGCATTTGAAATGGTTGTTATTAGAATTCTAAACCTAGTTGCCCAAATCTAGGGCTGAGTCTGTAAAGGTTAAATAACTTGTCTATTAAATTTAGCTGAGTATGTCATGGGTTGCTCTAACTTCAAACAGTAGAGCCGCTTATTTGAGTACTAGAGATGTGTTATTGTGCAAAACTTGGAGAAGTGGCTCGAGCTTCCATTCCATTGTATACTGTCTCCCAGTTTCTCACATCTACTGCCCTTGTTTGGCATTATCAAAATGTAGTATTCCAAAAGCTATTTCTATACATCGCACCTTTGTATTTATAGTATAACTAAAAAGAAGTTTTATTTAAATCCTTTTAAAAATTCTTTTTCAGAAAATTGCTTCCAAGCTTATTCTCCATCTCTTGACTTTGTTTTAAGTCTTTGTCTTATTTCAAAGACAGAGCAGTTACCTAATTGAGCCTTTTGAATTATGAAAACTAATATTTTTTAAATGTTTAAACTAGAAAAGATTGTTTTTAATTTAAAAATTCTTATGTTTTAAATTTGGAGTTTATCATGTTTTGTAGCCCAAAATAGCTCATTGAGTTTATGGCATCTTCTCTCCTACTCATGCCAATGACAGCCACACCATATGGTATGACTGCTGTTACACTAAGAAACCCACATACTGTGGAGATGTTGCCAGGCATGAAGCAGAGGCGCTGCTCCCCATATGCTTATCTTTTTCAGCCAACATATTGACCAAGATATATTAGGATTCCAGTATATCATGGTATCCTATCAATTGAGTCTTCCAGCTCTTTCTCCTACCAGCTTCAACATTTGGTCACATTACGAAAGCATATACTCAGAATTTCATGGACTCTCTTACTCAACTCCAGAAAGAGGCTTTTGAATGACTACTGCAAAAAAGGAAAGTTCCTTTTAAATATAACCAGTATTATAGTGTCCCTTAAGTCCTAGCACCTTTATGCCACTGTGCCCTTTTTTGATAATATTCTCTTCTACTTCCACTCCTACTCACCCCCAACCCTGACTAAATATCGAGAAGGAAAAGAAATTGCAAATATTGACCTTATTATTTTATTTTATTTTTTATTATTTCACTTTATTTTATTGATTTATTTTGAGTTGGAGTCTCATTCTGCCACCCACTCACGGCAACTGCAGCCTTGACCTGCTGGGCTTAGGTGGTCCACCTCAGTCTTCCACATAGCTGCAACCACAGGTATGCGCCACCATGCAGCTAATTTTTTGGTTTATTGTAGAGACGAGGTCTTGCCAAGTTGCCCAGGTTGGTCTCAAACCCATGGGCTTGGGCAATCCTCTCTCCTCCACCTTCCAAAGTGCTGGGATTACAGGCATGAGCTACCATGCCCGGCTGCAAATATTTGACCTTAGATATAGATGTAAGTGTGCAGGAAGAGGGCCTGAAATTTGTGGTTCTATGTAATGGGAAGAACTCAGAACATTTAGATAAAGCAGAAGGGACAAATCATTGTTCTTCTCTCCCTACTAATCTGTCTTTCTGTTGACCCAGGTGTATTGTGTTTTTCAAATAACTTCCCTTTTCCTGGTCTTTATTGCCAATTTTAGGGTAGAATAGTCATTTAGTTCATTGTAGAGTTCATTCAAACATTTCTCAATGTTATAAAATTATTATTAAGGCATTCCAGTATAAAATTAGCAAAATTCTCCAGAAAATAAAAGTTAGGTACGTGGGTAAGTTTTGTTCACCAACCTTGTTCAGTCATTCTTGAAACAAATATTATTGAACACCTATCATATGCTAGCTGTCCTAGACACTGTGTATAAAAAGACAGAAAAGACAAAATTTTATCCTTTTATCCTGAAACAAGATATAAACAGGTTAAAATATAGTACAGTACTTTATACTAGAGAGAGGTACAGCATGCTATGGTTGTACCTTGAAACATCTCATAAAATTAAACTTTCCAAATACCCAAAGGAAAACAATACATCTTTGTATTAGGAAACGTGCTTATAAGTGTTATTGCCTGATCCATAAAAGAATGCTTAAAGCTCAGAAGAAAATGTATAAAGTTGATTCAAGCTAATTGGCAAATAACTGAACATTAATATCTTTGTTTAATATTATTTCTGAAAATTAAACATCACATAGTCTTGTGGGATTTTGAGAGAATTGAGGTTTAAAAAATCCCTGAAAAATAGACTAGAAAAGAAGACATTTGGGAGAAGCTATTTGTCAGTTTTTCTCCAGTAACCGACGGTTTGCTTTTGGAAGTCTAGAGGTCAGATAGAATTTCCGTCAACCAAGTAACAAATATATGTAGAATGCCAGTGTGTGCCTAATATTTGTGTGGTAGGCCAGGCTGTGATTACTGCCTTCAAGGAACTTTCTTAAATATAAGTATCCGTACTGTTATCTTAAGAAGAAAAATTCTGCCAGAGACTGCATGGAGTTTTGTGATCAGTCAAGAATTTATTTCATTCGGATTCTAATATTGTCATGAAGAATTTCAAGATCAATGTGATTTAGAGCCAAATTTATAACAGCAAAATCATTGTGCCATTGCCTATTCTGTGATGCCATGGTTGTACCAAGTAAGAATTGGAATATAGGTTTGAAATTCTTATTGTCTAGTGTCCTGTGACAGATATTTTGAGAATGGGACCAGCTAAAGGACTCGCTCTGATTCAGGTTCTCATTCAGAAATAGGTATTGAGTATTGATTTTAAAACTTTGGGTCAGGCATAGTGGCTCATACCTGTAATCCCAGCACTTTGAGAAACCAAAGCAGGAGGATTACTTGAGCCCACAAGTTTGAGAGTTTCAGCATGGTCAACACAGTGAGACTCCCGTCTCTACAAAGTTTTTTTGAAATATTAGCCAGGACGGGTGATACATGCCTGTAGTCCCAGCTACTGAGGAGGCTGAGGCAGGAGGATTGCTTGAGACTAGGAAATGGAGGCTGTATTAAGCTGTGATGCACCACTGCACTCCAGCCTAGGCTACAGAGCAAGACCCTGTCTCTTAAAAAACAAAAAAATCAAAACAAAAAAACCCTTTGGGTTTTTCTTTCTGAATTAATTATTCTATTCGGAAAATACAAATTTAAACCATCATCAGTGGATTAAATTAATACTTTATGTCAAAAGAATACAGCCTTTTTTATCAGAGACAATTGAAATGATGCTTCTGATCGCCGAAGCCCAGCAGGTGAGGCTGCGGTGGCCGGGAGTGGCCACTGTACTCCAGTCTGGGTGACCGAGTGAGACTCCAACTCAAAAAAAAAAAAAAAAAAGAAATGATCCTTCTACTTAGAAGTAGAGTTTTCCCAGATGTAAACTGTTGTGAGTTGGTAGTTATACTATCAGAGTTGTCAGAGGGTTTCAGAAAGATATGACTCTAATTTTTATGGAAGAAAGGTTTGAAAAAAATGTGTTTTCTCTTTTCACCACAGCTCAGATTCAAAGCATTCTCTTGGTGGAGGGTGAGATTAATGATTGGCTTCTCCCAAATCATAGCACAAGTTAACTTGCAGAATAGGAATTAGAATACAGTTTCACAGTCTTACCCGGTGAGATGCTTTCCTCACTAAGCGAAAAGAAAGCTAAATATGAAAAAAAAAATTAATTTTGTCATAAATGGAAACGGAACTTTAAGCCAGTACACAGATGCAAGACACTTTTGTTGGGTCTGATCTATTTTGGTGGCAATTACTTATGTAAGCTAGATCTGCTTAATCTGAATTCTAAAGCAAATGCGATTAGTCATCTTTGGAAAAAGGATCTACTTTTCGTCTTTTTTTGTGTTTCTGAGCTTTAAAGAGAGGATGTAAAATTATATTAAATAAGCTATTGGTGAAATAAGAAAACTATTGAGGAAGTGAGTTATGTTTATAGGAATTGTTGTTGTTTTTGTTTTGTTTTTTGAGTCGGGGTCTCTGTCGCCCAGGCTGGAGTGCAGTGGTATGGTCATGGCTTACTGAAGACTTAGTTGACTTCCTGGGCTCAGGTGATCTTTCCACCTCAGCCTCCTGAATGGATAGAATAGGGACTACCAGTATGTACCAGCACACTCAGCTTGCTTGCTTGCTTTTTTATTTATTTATTTATTTTAGAGATTAGGGTCTCACTATGTTGCCCAGGCTTGTCTTGAACTCCTGGGCTAAGGCAATCCTCCTCCTTCAGCCTCCCAAAGTGCTGGAATTATATAACATTTTAATTTGGACTATGAGAAACCATTATTGGACCAATGTTGGGATTTTTATTATAGCCCTATAGTTGTCCCACCATATATTAAGAGATGTCAAATAAATAAGTGTAAGAATGCTTGCCATAGAGTCTCTACCTTTTCATTCAAGTCTGCCCTCAGCACAAAATGTGTTTTTCTGTCTCCATCCACACCCTAAGAGTTCTGTGCCCTCTCATCTGACTTAGCATACACACAGCATCGCACAACCAAACCATAACCTCCTTTTAGGGCTTAACTCAAATGTGTACTTTTCCATTAAATTTTCTCTAACTTCCTTTGTATGGTTCCACTCATGGGATGGGTGGTGCTTTTTCTGTGTGGACTCATGTTTTATCTCCTCTAGCACACTAATTTACTTGAGAGCCAGTCTCTGTATCTCATATGTATCTAGATATCTCCCACTAGAACTCTGCAGTAATTCCTTTTTGAAAAGGTGAATGGTAAAGATTGATATGAAAACAACCATGATTCTTTTTTTTTTTTTTTTGAGTTGGAGTCTCATTCTGTTGCCCAGAATGGAGTGCAGCAGCCGCTCCCGGCCACCACAGCCTCGACCTGCTGGGCTCTGGCTATCCTTCCACCTCAGCCTTCCAAGTAGCTGGAACTACAGGCACGTGCTACCACGCCTGGCTAATTTTTTGATTTATTGTAGAGATGAGGTCTCGCCAAGTTCCCCAGATGGGTCTTGAACCCGCAGGCTCAGGCAATCCACTCACCTCGGCCTCCCAAAGCGCTGGGATTACAGGCTGAGCCACCGAGCCCGGCCCAACCACGATTCTTTAGTGAATTAGAGCACTGCTTAGAAGGCATAAAGCCTATGTTGATCACTGTCCTTTTGGGAAAACAACATTCAGCCACTATCCCTGGGTACAAATAAGAAAATAAATTCTAATAGAGCCAGAATACAGCACTAACAGGGAAGTAGTTATGAATCTGAGGATTAAAATTCTATTTAGACTGACCCAGGGAAAGTTTTCAAGACTAAAAGATTGGGTTCATCTGATTAGGTACTAACTACAATATATTCATTTTGGCTGTGGATGGAAGTTTGGGATCAGGTTAATTAATGAATTGTTCATGTGATTGGTAGTTGACTAAGTTCTTAACTCCCAGAAGAACAATGTACTTACTATTGCAATAGAATGTTTCTGATAAAGAAGGGAAGGCGTCAGGTTGCCCCCCCCCGCCTTCAAATTTTTGCAAGGCCATAAGAACACTGATAATGTTGGCATTTTTTGTCTTCTTCCAGGAGATTTGTAAGCAAAGTCTGTTGTCACTTAAATTCAGTATCTGGTGTCTTAGGAAAAGGAACCTATTTTTTTGTATGATCTGGTGGGTAGTTCATTGTTAGTTGATAAAACTGTAGAATGTTCCATATTTTAGACAGCATTCAACTCCCAAGCATTTCTGTTTCAGAAACTAGGACAACTTCCAAGTTAGTTTTATGAATCCTTTAATTTATCCTGCCAGACTCATTAACTCAGACTGTTCACCTTGGGGAAATCATAGTTCCAGACTTTCTATAAAAACCATGCTTCTAAGTGAATGTGATGGTTGATTTAATTGAGAACATTCAGACTCAAGCTTTTCAGTAGCTTATTCTGAAACTTGTTTGTTGTGACTTGTAGTTATCCTACTCTGGCGGATGACTTGTAGTTATTCTACAAGCAGAAAATGATTATGATGAAACAGTATTAGAGCCATCATCATATACAAATTATCTGCATTTAAAACTTGAAACTCAGTAGATGCTTTTATTTATAAATTCTACATTTCAGATTTTATAGACCCATAAAGCTAAAAAGGACCCCAACTGGTGTTTGACCTATATTTCTTAATTTTTTCCTCTTTTTGAGTTGGAGTCTTACTCTGTCACCCAGGCTGGAGTGCAGTGGTATGCTCACAGCCCCCGCAGCCTCCACCTGCTGGGCTCAGGAGATCCTTCTACCTCAGCCTTCCAAGTAACTGGAACTACAGGCATGCTCTACCATGCCCGGCTTCTTAATTTTTTTCTTATGGATCTTTTTGAGATTAGAATATCTATTACGGATACCCTTTTCAGAAAAATACACACAAAAGCTTCAATGGTGATCTCAGACTCCTAAAAGCCTGTTCATAGATCTTAGGTGAAGCAATCCCTGTTCTAGTCTGAAGTCTGCCAAAATGGGGCTAGAGAAATTGAGTGACATACCTCAAGTCACTCAGCTTCTATAGCTGAATACTATAGAAGAGTGGCAGCTTTTACCATTTCCGGCTACACCCACCACTGAAGATCAGGCAGGCGTCTCTAAGTACTTGATGCTTATCCCCTTTACTGTCTTTGTTTGCTGCATCACTCATTCAGCATTTACCAAGTTCCTTCTCTATTTTTTATTACAATTTTAGTTACTTGATGCCTTGGGGTGGGGGATGTGTTATATTCTCTTCTTTTTCTCATTCCTCTATTCATAAATTTATTTATTGATACTAATACAACTTCAGCAGTCTTTTCTATAAAATTTAATCATTAAGTCAATAGCTATTTATGAGGCTTTTCATACAGTTTTTTAAGAGGACAGTTGTGCCACTGCACTTCAACCTGGGCAACAAAGTGAGACTCCAACTCGAAAAAAATGAGGACAATTATTTTATCTCCAGTAAGTAAACATTTGATGTAAAAGACCCTTCTTTTTAAAACCCATATTTCTATCTCCAGAATGATAAGGAGCAGCTGTAATGTGGCCTAGCTCAGCTTCGAATCTGTTGCTTCCACTGGCTTTGCCTTTGATTTGAAGGGTAGAGGTCCAGATAGAACTCTGAAACTGATTAGAAGGATTTCAGTTCTTAATCCTGTTTTGATCATTTTCTTTTTATCATTTGAAAAAATTATTAAGCATACGTCCAGTAGATATATACTCATAAAATTTTAGTTATTTTAATATGCATTATAAATACATTAAAGTATAAAAAGGATAAGCTTTTTCAAAAATAGAAGTTCTATTTTCATCCTGAGCTCCAGGAGATAATTAATTTTCTCTTTGAGGAATCACTCTATTTCTCTTTGGAGATCACTCTTCTAATATTCTTTAGGCCTAGCTCAGGTCCCTGCTCTGGCTTTTTTGACTTCATTTTTTTTTTTTTTTTGGGTTGGAATCTCACTCTGTCGCCCTGGCTGGAGTGCAGTGGCATGCTCACAGCCACTGCAACCTGGAGCTGCTGGGCTCAGTTGGTCCTTCTGCCTCAACCTTCCAAGTACGTGGAACTACAGGCCATATGCCACCACACCCAGCTAATTTTTTGATCTGTTGTAGGGATGAGGTCTCGCCAGGTTCTCCGGGCTGGTCTCGAATCTCTGAGCTTAGACAATCCTCTCACCTCAGACTCCCAAAGTGCTGGGATATAGGTGTGAGCCACCACGCCTGGCCACTATTTTTTCTCTACAACTGAATTGTAAACAACCTGAGGTTAGAAACTGATAAAATCTTGTCTTTGTATCTTGCAACAGTGCCTAGCAAATTTTGAGTTCATCATCATTCAGTATATGCATATCTGTGGGTTAATTTCTTGGGATCATTTTGAAGCATTATTTCACTGATTGTTATCAGTGGTGGGAGCCTCAATAATGCCAGCATAAAAAGAAAATGCTGTTTAGCACTCCATTTGATAAAGAACTAAAGGACAAAAATCTCAAAGAATGAAAACAGATGTGGGTGCTGACTCAAGTTCACTTCTAACACTACACCATTCTCATCGTGTCCCAATCAGACAGATATGATGTATCTGTTTCCACAAAACTGTAAATACAGGTACACTTGATTGTCTTGAATCCCAGAAGATGAATAAATAGCATGAGGAATAAAACCCAGAATTATTAAAACAAAATAAGGCTGAGGATTTTTTTTTCCTCTTTGCCTTGGAATTGAAAGTTCATTTTATCTCTGGGTGTTTATTAGACTTTACAAAAAGAAGTGTATCCATAGGAATATATATAATTCCCAGTTTTTCTTTTTTTTTTTTGAGTTGGAGTCTCACTCTGTCGCCCAGACTGGAGTGCAGTGGCTGCTCCCAGCCACCGCAGCCTCGACCTGCTGGGCTCCGGTGATCCTTCCGCCTCAGCCTTCCAAGGAGCTGGAATTACAGGCATGCACTACCACGCCCGGCTGATTTTTTGATTTATTGTAGAGATGAGGTCTCGCTGCCCATGCGGGCCTCGAATCCGCGGGCTCAGGCAATCCACTCACCTCAGCCTCCCAAAGGCACAGGATTATAGGCTGAACCACTGAGCCTGGCAATTTCCAGTTTTTCAAAAGTATTTTTAATTATAGACTCATAAGAAGTTTCAAAAATAATATCACCTAGCTTCCCTCAATGGTGACACTAAATTTTAAACTTGGATATTAGATTTTCAGTTTTTAAATTATTGATGGATCTTCTCTACACTCTAGAATAAGCCTGTTTGATATCTGACTTTCTTTTTTTTTTTGAGTTGGAGTCTCACTCTGTCGCCCAGACTGGAGTGCAGTGGTCGCTCCCGGCCACCGCAGCCTCACCTGCTGGGCTTGGGCGATCCTTCCACCTCAGCCTTCCGAGTAGCTGGAATTACAGGCATGCGCTACCATGCCCGGCTAATTTTTGATTTACTGTAGAGATGAGGTCTTGCTGCCCAGGCGGGTCTCGAACCCGCGGGCTCAGGCAATCCACTCACCTCAGCCTCCCAAAGGCAAGGTATTACAGGTTGAGCCACTGAGCCCGGCTTGATATCTAACTTTCTATAAAGAAAGGGTACCTGTGATGTTCCATATCCTCGTTAGCTTTCAGAATCATAAAGTACCATGTAGGGATCCTATGTGTCACTATTGCTTTAGTACATTCTTCTCCATTCTCCTTATTTTTGGATTGTACCATTGATTGAGAAGGGATTATGTCTTATGTGTACTGTTCTCCCCAACAGTCTAAAAGATATGTAAGCTTCACTTTAATGCTTATATTGAAGAAACATATTTGGTTGAATATTCAGATTTCTTGTTTTGAGTTTATTTTGGTGGTGTTTGAAAACTTGAAAGGTTTTTTTTTTTAATTTTAACATCATCTCTTCTTTTTTTTCTTTCTAGCCTGAAAATGAAATTTCTTCAGATTGCAATCATGTAAGTATGGATTTTCTGTAATAGACCATATGTGCTTTATAGATACGATGACAGATTTTGGGATGTGTTTTCTGTTGTTGTGGGAAGTGTTATGTTTTCTTACATTCCCTTAATCTTAAAATGATGATAAACTTTGTTTAAGTACCATGGTAAAATCTGCAAATACTCCTTCATTGTAGAAACCAGCAGGTTCCTCCAAATAATATTTATGTGCTTAAAGTTAATGTTTCTTCAATTACAGCTACCATATGAAAATAATTAGTTCTCTGCTAATCAAGTTTACAACTTTAGGATTTCATATTTTAAAGTTCTCTGATTTAGTCATCATGCAGTCATCTTCTATGTGCCAAACATTGGTTGCACATTAAAAAGAGATGGATGTGAAATGAAGTCTTTGAAAAAAGTATTGTGTGTTTTGGTAGAAGGGAATTTATTTAATCTGATAAAAAGTGGCTATAAAAAGACCTAAAGCAAGCATCATACTAAATGGTGAAATTTTGACAGCTTTCTACCCAAGATTGACAAGACATAGTTATTCACTATCACAGAAGTCCTAGCCAGTG
The DNA here is from genome assembly GCA_027257055.1 of Cephalopachus bancanus. Classification (NCBI taxonomy): domain Eukaryota; kingdom Metazoa; phylum Chordata; class Mammalia; order Primates; family Tarsiidae; genus Cephalopachus; species Cephalopachus bancanus. The sequence continues at coordinate 1,943,619 of JAPVLO010000330.1, read as the reverse complement.
TACTAAGGCAGGAAAAAAGAAAGAAAACAGGTAAGAATGATAAAGGGGAAATTATGCTGTCATTATTTGCAGATGACACAATTGTGTAAGTATAAAATCCAAAAGAATTTATAGACTATGAGCAAGTAATTAATTATTTATTAAGTAAAGGTAATTAAAAATAATTTGTAGACTATGAGCATGAATATAGCAAAGTCTCTATGTAGAAAGTCAGTATGTCAAACTTAATTGTATTTTTATGTAATAGTAACCAGCAAATTTTAAAAATGAATTAAAATGTAATATAGTTTAAAATAGCAGCCAGGTGCCATGGCTCACACCTATAATCCCAGCACTTTGGGATGCCGAGGTAAAATGATTGCCTGAACGTGTGGGTTCAAGACCAGCCTGGGCAACCTGGCAAGACCTCGTCTCTACAATAAATCAAAAATTTAACTGGGCATGGTGGCGCATGTTTACAGTTTCAGCTACTTGGAGGCTGAGGGGGTAGGGTTTCCTGAGCCCAGCAGACTGAGGCTTTGGTAGCTGTGATTGTGCCACTGTGCTCCAGCCTGGGCAACAGAATGAGACTCTAACTCAAAAAAAAAAAAAAAAGTATATATATATATAAAAACATGAAATGCCTAAGAATAAATCTAACAAAAGTGTGTAAGCCCACCCTGCAGATAACTATAAGATATTATTAAGATGCCTTAGTGCTTTTGGAGAGGAAATATATATGTTTAAGAGAAATTTGAAGGCCTAAATAAATAAATAAAACAACTATGCTCATGTCATGACTTGGAAGACTTGATGTTATGAAATGACAAACTGATTCTAAAGTTTATGTGGAAACATGGCGTACCAATGACAGCCAAGATGATCTTGAAGAACCAAGCAGAGAGAATTCTACCACCTGACTGAAGAGTTAATGTAAAGCATCAGTAATTAAGGCAGTATGGTAGAAGCACAAGAATTAATAAGTAGACCAGTAAACAGATTGTGTCCAGACACACACATTTATGCATACTTGAATAAAAGATCTTAACTCTTACAACATACCATTCACAGAAAATTCATTCTGGATGCATCGTGGATCCAAATGTGAAAAGTAAATAAAATTTCTAGATAGGAGGATATCTTCATGACTTTGGGATTGGCAAAGATTTCTTAAATGGGAGACAAAAAGCACTAAGCATAAAGCAAAAGATTGATAAATTGGATTACATGAACATTTGTCTTGTTAAAGACAGTATGAAGAATGTGGAAGCCGGGCTTGGTGGCTCAGTCTGTAATACTGCACCTTTGGGGGCTGAGGTGAGTGGATTGCCTGAGCCCGCGGGTTCGAGACCTGCCTGGGCAACTTGGTGAGCCCTCATCTCTACAATAAATAAAAAAAAAATTAACCGGGCCTGGTAGCACGCGCCTATAGTTCCGGCTACTTGGAAGGCTGAGGTGGAGCCCAGCAGGTCAAGTCTGTGGTGCCCGGGAGTGTGCCACTGCACTCCAGTCTGGGTGTCAGAGTGAGACTCCAACTCAAAAAAAAAAAAAAAAAAAAAAAAAAAAATGTGGAAAGGCAAGCCATAGTAAAGGAAAAATATTGTAATACATGAATCTGACATTATATCTAGCATATATAAATAATTCATACAAAACAATCAAGAAAAACCAAGAGAGGCCAGGTACAGTGATTCATATCTCTAATCCCAGCACTTTGGAAGGCCGAGGCAGAAGGATCTCCTGAACCTAGGAAGTGGAGGCTGCAGTGAGCTATGCACTCCAGCCTAAGCAACAGAGTGAGACCCTGACTCAAAAAAAAAAATTAATAATAATAATCAAGTATAATATGTGTTTACCTTTTTTCTAGGAAAAAATAGGCAACCTATTCTAGATGGCAACCTATATTGGATCCTCTTTTTACTTATATTCCTGAAAGAATAATAGTGCCTTAATAGAGCATATTAAAAGCAAAAGACCACAGAATAGATTAATGATTGCCAGAGGATGACGAATGACAGAACGGATATGCAATTTCTGTATGGGGTAATGAGAATGTTCTAGAATTAGAAAATGGTAATGATTTTAAAACCTTGTGAATATACTAAAAAAAACCACTGAATTGTACACTTTTATCATGGTAAATCTTATGTTAATTATATCTCAGCTAAAAATGAGAAAAAGATGAGAGGTAGAATGTGCAGCATTTGACAATACTGTCATAGTTATTTTGGAGGAGTCTTATTCATAATGCAATTTATGCCTATCAGAATAAGTAAGTTTACAAATGAAAAGTTAGATATTCAAAAGATCTAAATAGCTGTTGGCAAAAAAATCTATTTCTAACCCAATCACAGGAATCTGATTTTGCATTAAAGTAAGAAATATTCTATAGTTTAGATTTGTAATTTTTCTGATTATTCTGTCTTTAAAATATCGGACAGCTTTTCTTTTTCTTCTTTTTCTTCTTCTTTTTTTTTTTTTAGAAAGAATTGGTAATATGTCAGCTATAAGCGGCTCAATAAGGAGGACATATTCCTTTTTTTTTGAGTTGGAGTCTCACTCTGTCACCCAGACTGGAGTACAGTGGCCACTCCTGGCTACTGCAGCCTTGACCTGCTGGGCTCCGGTGAACCTTCCGCCTCAACCTTCCAAGTAGCTGGAACCACAGGCACGCGTTACCACACCTGGATAATTTTTTTTTATTTATTGTAGAAATGAGGTCTTGCCAAGTTGCCCAGGCAGGTCTTGAACCCGTGGGCTCAGGCAGTCCACTCACTCAGCCTCCTAAAGCATGGGATTACAGGCTGAGCCATTGAGCCCGGCTGAGGAGGAAATATTTCTTTGATTTGATGTACACATAGATTAGAGTGCTCTGTTTTCTTTTTTTTTTTTTTGCTTTAATTTTAGAATGCAAAATTTAGTGGCCATGCGATAGTGACTTAATTCATAACAGTAAAATGTATTTGTCTAAATTCTAACCATGTCTTTTGAATCATTGGATTTATGTCTATTCTAAGGAGCCAGAAGACCCCAGATTCCTTCAATCAGAATTAAGCTTTTTCTATACCTTTTTTCATTTTGGCCTCATAGTCCCATTGGTTGAATTTGTCATTTATCATGGTATAGGTTTGTTGTCTATTATTACAAATATTGCAATTAATATTAATTAAAATGTTATTATTACTATAACAAATATTAATTAATGCTTGTTGGTTGCATACGCCCATCTTGGCACTTGGGGTACTATGGTGAGTAAGGCAGGATTACTAAGTTCTGTGAGCTTTTTTTTTGGTTTTGGTTTTGTTTTTGAGTTGGTGTCTCACTCTGTCGCCCAGACTGGAGTGCAGTGGCCACTCCCGGCCACCGCAGCCTCGACCTGCTTGGGCTCCGGCGATCCTTCTGCCTCAGCCTTCCAAGTAGCTGGAAGTACAGGCGCGTCACCACACCCGGCTGATTTTTTTTGATTTATTGTAGAGATGAGGTCTCGCCAAGTTTCCCAGGCTTGTCTCGAACCCGCGGGCTCAGGCAATCCACTCACCTCAGTCTCCCAAAGGCATGGGATTACAGGCTGAGCCACCAAGCCCAGCTCTCTGTGAGCTCTTATAATAGATGGTGGCCAGACTCTACTTTTTTCTAAAAAGTCAATTCATGATATTTGAGAATTTTTTACCAATTTTTTTTTAGGAGGAAGTAGAAATATGAATCAGTCTTTGTGTTTTATTTCTTTAAACCTTCTTCAGCACTCACACACTATTAACTGCTTGTTTCTGTGTCATTGCTAATGTACTTTATATGTGTCTCTGTCCTACTTTTTTTTTTTTTTTGAGTTGGAGTCTCACTCTGTCGCCCGGACTGGAGTGTAGTAGCCGCTCCCGGCCACCACAGCCTCGACCTGCTGGGCTCCGGCGATCCTTCCACCTCAGCCTTCCGAGTAGCTGGGACTACAGGCGCGTGCTACCACGCCTGGCTGATTTTTAAAATTTATTGTAGAGATGAGGTCTCGCCAAGTTGCCTAGGCGGGTCTCGAACCCTCAGGCTCAGGCAATCCACTCACCTCAGCCTCCCAAAGTGCTGGGATTACAGGCTGAGCCACCAAGCCCGGCCTGTCCTGCTTCTTAAAAACAGATCTGGTCATGTCAACCCTTACTTTCTGTTCAGTGACTCTCCATTACTCTTAGGTTAAAGTTCAGACATGCCTCCTGAGGGCTTCCTGGCCTGGCCCCTTGCCTCCCTCTCCAGAGTTAGTCCTCCATTGGCCTCTCAGTCCTTTTAACATTCCCTGCTCCCGCGCCTGCCCTTTCATCTACTTAAAATAGTCTTCTCCTCCCCCTTTAATCTGACTGCTGCTGCTAACCTTTCAGGTTTCATCTTCGTACTTTCTCGGTAAACCTTCTCTGACCAAGCTCTCCAGGCCTCCAGTCTGGGGTACTTCCCTTTGCTGCTCTGGCAGTTTGTAATGCCTTTAGCCACATACTTGATCACACTCCTTGCCATTGAGCATGGCCACCACTGGACAGTCTTCATCTTTCTCTTTGTATTTTATCTCCCAGTTCCTAACATAGTGCCTGCTACATAGTGCATACTCGATAAACATTGGCTTCTGTTTCCTCCATAGCCTACCTGTGATGCTCCTTGAGGTTAGACTGTGTGTGATCCATCATAAGAAGTGCTAGGCAGATGTTTGACTGTGAATGACTGACTGTATTTTTTTGTCTTGGAATATAGCAGCCAGAGAGAAAGGAATGTACCTCCCTACTTAAAAAAAAAAAATCTCTTCATGTTCTACATCATCCAAAGCCTCTGCTCTGCCTCTCGATCTGAACAGTTTAAAAGGCTCATTTTTAGTACTTTTCAGAAACTGGATTATTTATTGAAATGTTTTTACTAAAGCTGCAAAGATAAATTAAATCAGTCCTCACCTGTGAATAGTAATGGCTTTAGACATTTTCTAGTTTAAGACAGAAACAGTTCAAACAGTGGGCTTTATGGTGTATTTGTCAAGTCAGATGTTCTAAAGGAATGAAGATAGATGAAGACAGAAGCTAACCCCATACAACTCTTCTTTATAAAACTGATATATGAAAGCAATGTTGATTGTGAAGTCTGAGGCTAAATGCACCAAATCTGAGCTTCTGTGTTAGACATTTTGATTTAAGCAGAATTTAGCTTATATATTTATATTTTCTCTGAAAACCTTATCAGTGGTTTTAATTTTTTTCTTGATTTTTTAATCACTTTTGATTCACAGCTTTTTAAAAATTGTTTTTTAATTAAAAGATAAAAGCAGCCGGGCTCGGTGGCTCAGCCTGTAATCCCGCGCCTTTGGGAGGCTGAGATGAGTGGATTGCATGATCCCGCGGGTTCGAGACCCGCCTGGGCAGCGAGACCTCATCTCTACAATAAATCAAAAAATCAGCCGGGCATGGTAGCGCATGCCTGTAATTCCGGCTACTCGGAAGGCTGAGGTGGAAGGATCGCCAGAGCCCAGCAAGCGAGGCTGCGGTGGCCGGGAGCGGCCACTGCACTCCAGTCTGGGCGACTGAGTGAGACTCCAACTCAAAAAAAAAAAAAAGGTAAAAGCATATTTGAATGATAGTCCTTTTATTTTGTTTGCATCTTTTTTCCTTATATCTAAGAATGTGATAGCATTTATCTTACTCTATTTGCTACCCTATGTGAATATGCCTTATCTGACTCTGAATAATTGGTTTTTGTCATTTAAAGTAACCATTGATGATAAATTTCAAACTATTCTAACTGGAGCTTTTTTTTCTTGTTTTGTTTACTTGTTTTGTTTCCTCTTATATCTAGTTGTTATGGAATTATAAGCTGAACCTAACTACAGATCCCAAATTTGAATCTGTGGCCAGAGAGGTTTGCAAATCTACCATAACAGAGGTAAGTTGTGAGAGAATTTTGTGCATATTTAATGACTTAGGAGATGAAATTATATATCTGTTGACCAGACCAGTCATTATGAGAGAAATGACTCTGTTACTTTACTTTTCTTGGAATTCACATCTGTTTTAGTTGACAGATAGGAAGGGAAGAATGTAATTAGACTCTTTTTGTTAACATCCACCTACACTTATTAGGATGCTATTGATTGAGACAGTGGTAATCAGGTTTTGTTAGTCCTCAAACAGCAAGTAAAACTGCTGAGGTTATCATTGCTGCTCTCACCGAGACATTATATAACCTGCTATGTCTGAGACATTATACAACCTGCTATATCTGAAGCCTATAAAAAAGGTTATAGGAGGCCTGTAAACCTTCCTGTTTGGCTATGCACTTAGAGCAGTTGAACTTCATAGACATTTACTTCAGATAATTGGCGTTAGTATTAGAAAGGTTAAGACTGATTGTGTATATTGTAAATTGATATTGAGTATAAAGACAAAAACAACTAATAAAAATGTATAGCACTGTACAGATGCTAATGGGGGAAGTTTTCATTTATTCTTTATTTCAATAGCTTTAGGGGATACAAATAGTTTTTGGTCTGGGCTTTAAGTGTACACACCACTCCCACCTGTGCATATTGTACCCGGTAGGTGATTTTTTGTCCCTCTACCCCTTTTCCCCCTCCCCCTTTTTGTCTCTAGTGTCCTCCATTATACCATTCTCTATGCCTTTGTAGATCCTTAGTTTAGCTCTCTCTTATAAGTGAGAACATGCAGTGTTTGATTTTCTGTTCCTAAGTTATTTCACTTAGAATGATATTCTCTACTTCCATCCAAGTTGCTGCAAAGGACATTACTTCATTCATTTTGATAGCTGAGTAGTATTCCATAGTGTATATATGCCACATTGTATTCTCCACTGATTGGCTAATGGGCATTTAGGTTGATTCCACATCTTTGCAGTTGTGAATTGTGCTGCAATGGACATGTGGGTGCACATGTCTTTTTTTTTAATATAACAACCTCTGTTCCTGTGGGTAGATACCTAGTAATAGGATTGCTGGATCAAATAGTAGATACACTAGAAATTTTAAAAAATTATTTATTTTGGTTCAGTGTAAACAACAAATAATATTAGTGTACAATTTGGTACTTTAAATTTCTTTTGTGTTTTTGTAGGGGTTTTTTTGAATCAATAATAGAAACTCCAGAAAGTCAGAGCTTCTACGTACTGAGATAGGAGAGTCACAGAGAAAACAGTTGCTATTTTTCCACTCCAAAGTTAACAGTCACAGATCTTGCAAGATATTACTCTATCCTCAAGCTGATCCTATTGATGACTTAAATCAATAGGGTTGCTATCTCCTGAGCTTTAAGAACGATCCTGTCAGCCGGGCTCGGTGGCTCAGCCTGTAATCCCGCGCCTTTGGGAGGCTGAGGTGAGTGGATTGCCTGAGCCCGCGAGTTTGAGACCCACCTGGGCAGCGAGACCTCATCTCTACAATAAATCAAAAAATCAGCTGGGCACTTTTTTTTCAACCATTCTGCTTGATAGCATTGTTCCTTTTTATCTTATTAAACTTCTGAGATTAATAGCAAAAAACAGCATTAAATCATCAAACTATTTAAAAATAGGAATAAACTGAAGTGGCTGGGAACAGATTCATATGGTCCTGTTAGAAAAGTACTACAGTCAGCCAGGCTCGGTGGCTCAGCCTGTAATTCCAGTGCTTTGGGAGGCTGAGGTGAGTAGACTGCCTGAGCCCATGGGTTCGAGACCCTCCTGGGCAACCTGGCGAGACCTCATCTCTACAATAAATAAAAAATTAGCCTGGCGTGGTAGTGCGCGCCTATAGTTCCAGCTACTTGGAAGGCTGAGGCGGAAGGACTGCCGGAGCCCAGCAGGTCGAGGCTGCGGTGGCCGGGATGCACTCCAGTCTGGGCGACAGAGTAAGACTCCAACTCAAAAAAAAGAAGGAAAGAAAAGTGCTGCAGTCATTCTATTTTTTGACATGAGCCAGGAGGAAAGCAGGCAGTATTTAGCTTAATCCTAAAGAGTAAATGACTTTGGTTTGCAGTTTGCATGTAGTCTTGTGGTAATATTTTTCTCCCTAGAAGCAGGATTCCAGAATTAAGAAAGAATACAGAAGTGAGTAGAATAAAATGTTTGCTGTCAACTATGTTCTTGCTGCTTCTCATTCAAACAGTACACCCTGCTGTAATCGGTAGTGAACAGAAATACAAATAAGTACTACATCTCTATTTCAGCAAAATCTCAAGTTATTGAAGCTAAATAAACATTTAAGTTTCTTATTGGGGCTTTAGTTCTAAAATGTGCTGTTGTTTTTTTCTTCAATTTTTTTTTTTTGAGTTGCAGTCTCACTCCGTCACCCAGGCTGGAGTACAGTGGTATACTCAAGGCCACCGCAACCTTGACCTACTGGGCTCAGACGATCCTTCTGCCTCAGCCTTCCATGTAGCTGGAACTACTGGTGCACACCACCACACCCAGCTAAGTTTTTGACATGAGCCACCACACCCAGCTTCTCTACTTCATTAAGTTTTAAAATCCAGGTGTCTTCCACTGTTCTGTTTTTTTTGTTTGTTTGTTTTTTATTGTTTTGAGTCAGAGTCTTACTCTGTTGCCCCAACTGGAGTGCAGTGGCACACTCATAGCCACTGCAGCCTCGACCTGCTGGGCTCAGGCAATCCTTCCGCCTCAGCCTTCCAAGTAGCTGAAACTACAGGCACATACCCTCACACCCTAATTTTTTTATTTATTGTAGAGATAAGGTCTCTCCAAGTCGCCCAGGCTGATCTCAAACCCCTGGACTCAGTCGTCTTGTCTCCACCTCCCAAAGTGCTAGGATTGCAAGTGTGAGCAACCACATCGACTTGGTTCTGTTTTTTATCCAGGGTTTTTTCTGTGGATAAATTACAAATGCTAGGATTTTCAAGTAGCTATTTCTCCTTCCTTTCACTTTTTAAACAATTTTGTTTTATTCAAAGCAAGCTTTTCCTGGAATTACACTTATGGCCCTCTTTTTAGGCATCACAAAAAATTGCTCTAAGTTAAGCTGAAAGAGTTTTATTTATCTTAACTGTTGAAGATCTCTTCTGCCTCTGAAGCCACTGTGAGACTGTTTACTTACTTAAATTCCCAAGTTTTCTTCTTTAAAAGTAAACACAATTTTCTATCTTGAACTGAGTTTTTTACTTGGTCTGGGTTTGATACTGGAGCTAGACATGAAAAACCCCTGTTGTCTATACGATAATTCATGTGTGGTATGTCTTTTACCCAGCACCTTTTGGAAAAGTAGATTATATTTGTTATGCACTGTGTGTATACTTATGATAAATGGGGAGAATGGTCTATACTGGTTTCAAAAAAATCAATAAAATACTCCTTTCTTGTTTATATTCAAAATAAACCTTTACATTTGGTTCCTTGGTCTTGTCAAAACTACTCCTTCTGTCTGTTTTTAATTTCCCCAAATGCAATAGGCTTTTTTCAAACAACTTTCTCTGCTTTCTAATTCAAGTTTATAATCCTATAAGTAGGTTTCACTTTTTTATGCCTGAATTTCAGCATTTTGGGGTAGTTTGCTTCACTAGCATTTTGTGATTTAGAAGGCACTTCCACTAGATCATATGTGTAAACCACCTAAACTAGGTTTGCAGTAGCCTTCCCCTTCCCAAACTTCTGACCAGACTGCACTGAAAACCATTTTAAACGTGTTTCCATTCCAGACCACAGTCGTTAGGTTTAGATTCTACTAATTTGAGAAACACATGTTCAAATCCATAGTTAATTCAGAGAACATTAATGTCATGTCAAGAAGTAATATTATACCTTCCCTTCTCTCTCTCCTTGGCCATTAGGTTTGCCTAACAATAATAGTTTGCTATGTAGCTTGTCTTGGGGTATGCAGCTAGACTTCACTTTTACACCTGTTTTTCAGACCTGCTCTAAATTCATCTCCTCACTGTCTACTGCATTCTTTGTATGGTTGAAAGGACTTCTCAACAGGACCATGCTTAAGCTGTAGCCGTTAAAAGCTCTTTTTATTCCATTCAGAAGTGAATTTTACCCGAGCATTTGGATATGTATGTATTTTTTGCAAAACATGTTAATCAGGTATTTTCTACAAGGCATAACAATCTGAGTAGGAATGGCATACTGCTTTTCTTTGAAATGAATGTCTGTCTAAACATTTTCCTTGAATGTATTTGTAAACATTTTTCTCCTTTTCTCCCAAATAAAGATCAGGGAGATCAACAAGAAAATACCAGACGTTTTCTCTTTCATAAAGCTGTTTGATACAAGCATGGAATACTTGTGTAAAACAACCAATTTCTTTTGAGCAGCTTAAAGAATGTGCTGATGAACCAGTTGGAAAAGGTTACATGGTTTCCTGCTTGGTGGATCACCGAGGCAACATCACTGAGTATCAGTGTCACCAATATATTACCAAGATGACAGCTATCATTTTCAGTGATTACCGTTTAATCTGTGGCTTCATGGATGACTGCAAAAATGACATCAACATTCTGAAATGTGGCAGCATTCGTCTTGGAGAAAAGGTATCTAATACTACATAGGCTTCACCAAAGGGGTCTTAAAATTTTGGGACATGGAAAGCTTTGTATATTTGGCATGAGAAAAATTTAGGACTAAAGTGGCCTTAAAGTTGAAATTAAAGAAATTTGCCCAGACAACCCAAGATTTAAGGCTAATTAACCTGTGGATATTTCATGTGTTTGTAACAAAATGTTTCAGTACTGTAGGAGGAAGTAGAGGAATTAATATCTGCTAAGAATGATATTATTTCCTGGCGCAGTGGCTCATGCCTATAATCCCAGCACTTTGGGAGACTGAGGTAAGAGGTTTGTCTGAGTCCATGGGTTCTTGACCAGCCTGTGCAATTGGCGAGACCTCATCTCTACAATAAGTCAAAAAGAAATTAGCCGGGCATGGTGGTATATGCTTGTGGTTCCAGCTACTTGGAAGGCTGAGGTGGAAGGGTTGCCTGAGCCCAGCAGGTCGAGGCTGTGGTGGTCGTAAGCGTGCCATTGCACTCTAGCCTGGGCAACAGAATGAGACTCCAACTCAAAAAAAAAAAAAAAAAAAGGAATGGTATTATCCTTCCAATATTAGGGCAGCTATATATTGCATTTCTGGTAAAGGAGAGACCTGAGTTCTCTAATCTTTCTTTACATATGCCTCACTGTTACCATAAAAAAATACTTAGCAATCACAGTAGTTGCTCTACATCTCTAAAATGAAGTATTTAAATATTTGAAAATGTTAAGATATGTGAAGGTACTTCTCAGAATAACTGATTTTCGTTAATGACAGAAAAGAAAATAACTACCTAGGTAGTTTCTTCTTCGTCAGCTGTATCTGGTCTTGTTGTTGGGCTTATTGATCTAATGAATAGAAGATCACAACAGAAGTTTGGCCAGGTTTATTCTGAATTTTTTTGCTTAGCAAAAATGAAAGAAACTCTTGAAAGTAGCAGATGCCAGTGGGAGATACAGTCAGAGATCCATGGCATCAGCTGTTAACTGCTGCTGTTCATTAATCTGCTGTTCAGGAAATATAATGGAAAATAAGACTCATTTGTCTTTTTGCCCTCTATCTATTCATGATTTGCAGGCCTCTATCACTGACAAAGGGTGTGTGGTGTTAGGATCCTAAAACTGAGCACTCCAGTTCAAATGAAGGGGTTATTGTCTGGCTCTCGCCAAAGCCCCAATGCCCTTTCCTTCATATCAGCATGGGCCTGGTCACTTATCATGGACTACCTCTGCGTTGGTCTTGAAGGCTCTGTGAGCTTGACATAAAGCTTTCAAGCAACTGAAGAAAGGCCAGTTTTAATAAGGAGTCAGTTTTTTCTTCTAAGCAAGCTCTAGACATGGTACAAAAGCACTTAAGTCACCCTGATGATTCAGGAAGCTCCTGTGACTTTATTTAGGGTATTGGAGATTATATTCAGTTCCAAACCTCACTTTTAAAATCCCTACAAAGTGTTTCCAACATACTTTCCAGGAATCGTTAATGATACATTTTCACATTTGTGATGATGAGTGGTCCACATTGTAAAATAGATCATTACAGTTCCTCTGTCTTTGTAGTAGCTCTTGCCTATTGACCACCAAGGTAAATTATTGGTGATTAGCTTCCCTCTAGCCCTCCAAATTGTCAGTAGTAAACCTGCTTTCAAGTATGTGTATGAGTTATTTTTTTATAATATTTTTTATTATGGTTTTGTGGGGGTGTATGAGTTATTAAGTCTGCACTGACTGAAATGATTGTAGCAAATAACACCACTAGAGCCAAAAGATGGACAGGATTATTATTATTATTATTATTATTTTTTTGAGTTGGAGTCTCACTCTGTCACCCAGACTGGAGTGCAGTGGCCGCTCCCAGCCACCGCAGCCTCAACCTGCTGGGCTCCAGCGATCCTTCCGCCTCAGCCTTCCAAGTAGCTGGAATTACAGGCATGCGCTACCACGCCCGGCTGATTTTTTGATTTGTTGTAGAGATGAGGTCTTGCTGCCCAGGCGGGTCTCGAACCCACAGGCTCAGGCAATCCACTCACCTCAGCCTCCCAAAGGCGCGGGATTACAGGCTGAGCCACCGAGCCCGGCTATGACAGGATTATTTATTCAACGTAGATAAAGTAGCAAAAAAAGTTTCTATGGACTAAAGATAAAAATTATATTTTATACCATTTAGGTAAAATTTCTGTTTATACTGGATCACTGTGCAGCTTCAAAGGCTTTCTTTTATTTTGGGGACAGTGAGATGGACTCATGCCTGTACTTCTGGAAAAGCATGTTCCTTCCTACATTATTCACTCTGGTGTTACAGCCAAGTTTAAAAATGAGGGAGGCATGTCCTCAGCTCTTCTTTGCTTTTTCTAACTATAGTTTGTTTCTCTGAAACCAGTTATTTACATATGAAAATTATCCTGAAAATTAATGAATTGGCTTCTGAACTCAAAAGATCAGGCTCACCAAATTTAAAGTTGCTGCCACTGAAGCTTGAAAACTCTTCTATGACTGACTTTGAACTGACTTTCTCCAAAGTCAGAGGAAAAGAGTCATGGTTAATCTGTTTGTACCTTGCCTCTGTGTGAACATATAAATGTCATGATTTCTTTTTTTTGAGTTGGAGTTTCACTCCAACGCCCAGGCTGGCAGCCACTGCAGCCTCAACCTGCTGGGCTCCGGCGATCCTTCCACCTCAGCCTTCCGAGTAGCTGGAACTACAGACGCGCGCTACCACGCCTGGCTGATTTTTGATTTATTGTAGAGATGAGGTCTCTCCAAGTTGCCCAGGTGGGTCTCAAACCCGTGGGCTCAGGCAATCCACTCACCTCGGCCTCCCAAAGCGCAGGATTACAGGCTGAGCCACCGAGCCTGGCCAAATGTCATGATTTCAAAGTAAGATTTCAAATGTTAATAAACATAAATTTTAGAACCAAGAAGTTATATTAATAAAATCTTTAGTTTAGTTTTGTTTAGTTTTGTTTTTTGAGTTGGAATCTCGCTCTGTCACCCAGGCTGGAGTGCAGTGACATGCTCACACCTACCCCCAGTGTCAACTTCCTGGGCTTCAGCGATCCTTCTGCCTCAGCCTTCTGAGTAGCTAGAACTACAGGTGTATGCTACCACGCCAGGCTAATTTTTGATTTATCATAGAGACGAGGTCTCGCCAAGTTGCCTGGGCTGGTCTCAAACCCACGGGCTCAGGCAGTCCACTCTCCTCGGCTTCCCAACGTGCTGGGATTACAGGCTGAGCCACCGAGCCTGGCCAGTCTTTAGAATTTTTAAATAAAAATTGTTCAGATAAAATAGGCAGAGTTATGTCATCTGAAGAAAAGAATCTGGCCTTCAACAGAGGAACTTAATCGTAGACATGTGCCACAGTATTACTGTTTGTATGTGTTTTTCTCAGTAGTTATATCATTTTATTATTTCCAGTTTTTGTCAATTATGTTGAGTAATTCAGACATTCTTATTCTCCCATTATCTTGTGAAGTAGGTCACAGAAGTCACTGGAAGCCTTAAAATAGAGAATGATTTATAGCAGAGATGAAAACTGAGTTCCTGTCTATTATTTTGAGATTAGTGTTACACTTTCTCTGTCTCTCTGCCCTCCCACCCACCTTATTGTAAGGTCAAGGGATATGGGGAAGAAAAAATACTACCTATCAAACTTTTAAAAACTGATCAAAACACTGGCAGTAGTTTTCAGACATTTTTCTACCATAATAGAGTTAATAAAAATGTATTGTAAGTCAGGCCAGGCACAGTGGCTCATACTTGTAATTCCAGCACTTTGGGAGGCTAAGATGAGAGGATCACTTGAGGTCAGGAGTTTGACACCAGCCCGGGCAACGTGGCGAAACCTAGTCTCTACAAAAAAATTATTTGAGTGTGGTGGCATGCGCCTATAGTCCCAGCTACTTGAGAGCTGAGGTGGGAAGATTCCGCCTGGTAGTTCAAGACTGCAGTGATCTGTAATCATACCACTGCATTCTAGCTTGGGCGACAAAGATGCTGTCTCTAAAAACAAACAAAATTTTTAAAAATGTATTTTAAGTCCATTTATAGGTTCATTTTTTTATGCAGATATCAAACCTGTGTATTAATAACTTTTTAAAACCTAAATGATTTTATTTTCTCATAGATACGTTGATGTGTGGTTCATCTCACTGACTTTCATTTCTATTTAGTAATTAGCCATACAGTCTTTTTTTTGAGTCAAAGTCTCACTCTGTTGCCCAGGCTGGAGTGCAGTGGCATGCTCGTGGCCACCACAGCCTCAAACTGCTGGACTCAAGCGATCCTTTCACTTCAGCCTTCCAAGTAGCTGGAACTACAGGCATGCACCACCATGCCTGGCTAATTTTTTTACTTATTGTAGAGATGAGGTCTCACTAAGTTGCCCAGGCTGGTCTTTAACCCTTGGACTCAAACAATCCTCTCCAGAGTGCTGGAATTACAGGCTTGAGCCACCATGCCCATCCTAGCCATAAAGTCTTAATTGTTAAATATTTCTATGTAATTCAGGTACCTATATATCTGTTTACTTATTTATTTATGAGTTGGGGTCTCACTGTGACCTAGGTCTGAGTGCAGTGGCATATCACGGCTCACCACAGCCTCAACCTTTTGGGCTCAGGCAATCCTTCTGCCTTATTCTCCAGAGTAGCTGGGACTACAGGGATGTGCTACCATGCCCAGCTCATTTCTTATATGTTTTGTACAGGCGAGATCTCACTATGTTGCCCACACTGGTCTTGAATACCTGGGCTCAAGCAGTTCTCCTGTCTCAGCTTCTCAGGATACTGGCATTATAGGCGTGAGCTACCGCGCCTGGTTTATTTCAGTTATTTATTCAAATAAGCTGAATTTAAAAAGCTCAGAAACTCCGAGGAGCTTCTAAAATACCTTTATTTGAAAAAAGTATCTATCTGAAAGTTACAGTCTAGCAGGGGAAAAAAAAGCATATAGCAGAAGGATGTTATGACCTAATAACAATATGTAGTGCTACAGTTGATATACAGTCACACATTGCTTAATGGCACAAATGCTTTCTGAGAAATATATCGTTAGGCAATTTCATCATTGTGTGAACATCATAGAGTGTACTTACACAAACCTAGATGGTGTAGCCTACTACACACCTAGGCTGTGTGGTATAGCTCATTGCTCTTAAGCTACAAACCTATACAGCATGTTACTATAGTGAATACTGCAGGCAGTTGTAACCAATGATAAGTTTTTGTATCTAAACATAGAAAAGGTACAGTAAAAATACAGTATTATGATCTTATGGGACCACTGTCATGTATGTGATTCATCATTGTCCATAATGTCTTTGTGTGGTACAAGACTATTTATAACATGACTGAATTATTGTTGACTTCCACCAGTCTGTTCCTTTTAACTGCTTAGATCCTCATAGCTTATTCCATTTCTTCCTTAAATTCTTTGGCAAAATGATACCTTTCAATGACTCCTACTCTGACCATCCCATTTTAAATCCAAGTACTATAAGTTATTATGTGCTTCGAAAATTTATATAGGAAGCCGGGTCTGATGGCTCACGCCTGAAATCCCAACACTTTGAGAGGTGTAGCTGAGAGGATTGTCTGAGCCTAGGGGTTCAAGACCAGCCTGGGCAATTTGACAAGATCTCGTCTCTACAATAAATTTAAAAAAGTGTTAGCTGGGCATGGTGGTGCACGCCTATGGTTCCAGCTACTTAAATGACTAAGGTGGAAGGATTGCCTGAGTGTGCCACTGCACTCCAGCCTGAGCTACTGAGTGAGATTCTGACTCAAAAAAATCTTTTTTTGTATAGAATATTGTTTTACAGCATAACATCATGTTTATAAAAATCTCTTGTTAGCCGGGCTCGGTGGCTCAGCCTGTAATCCCGCGCCTTTGGGAGGCTGAGGTGAGTGGATTGCCTGAGCCTGCGGGTTCGAGACCCGCCTGGGCAGCAAGACCTCATCTCTGCAATAAATCAAAAAAATCAGCCAGGCGTGGTAGTGCATGCCTATAATTCTGGCTACTTGGAAGGCTGAGGTAGAAGGATTGCCAGAGCCCAGCAAGTCTAGGCTGCGGTGGCCAGGAGCGGCCACTGCACTCCAGTGTGGGCGACAGAGTGAGACTCCAACTCAAAAAAAAAAAAAATCTCTTGTATACTGTAAATAGTAAGTGCCTGATAGTTTTCTGACCAAATCTTTATCACCATCGATTAGTTTCTTCTTTGGGAAGTAGAATTGGGTAGGCCTTGCTTAAGTGTGTCAGAGTAACCAGGCTTTGTGGCTCAGCCTGTAATCCTGCACCGTTGGGAGGCTGAGGTGAGTGGATTGCCTGAGCCCGCGGGTTCGAGACCCGCCTGGGCAGGCGAGACCTCATCTCTACAATCAATCAAAAAATTAGCCGGGCGTGGTAGCGCATGCCTGTGATTCCGGCTACTCTGAAGGCTGAGGTGGAAGGATCGCTGGAGGCCAGCAGGTCGAGGCTGCGGTGGTCAGAAGCGGCCACTGGACTCCAGTCTGGGCGACAGAGTGAGACTCCAACTCAAAAAAAGAAAAGTGTGTCAGAGTCATAAAAAACTTAAGTATCACTTATAAATTAGGAAGAAAAAATAAGCGTTACTCCAGATTTCTGGAATTTGTGTCTACTTTTCTCTCTGTTCTTATCTTTTTTGTCACTCATCCTTAAGAGTTTTATCTGTTTAGAGTTGCTCTTAAAAAAACTTTTCATTCGTCCTAGGTTTCTCAGTACTTTAGACTCATACGGCTAGTAAAAAAGGTTGAAGTACAGATAGAGAACAGAGAGGCATGAGAACCTGCTAGTACAGAATGCTCATTAATCAGTTTTGGGTCAGCAAACCTTTTGAAAACTTTTTGAAAAAATATACAAAGGAAATATACAAAAACCTACATACAAATTTTAGACTCCGTCCACTCACAGATTAACTCCAGGTCTAGAAAAATAAATGATAGACTGTTAACTAGGTACCTTGAACTATATGTTCTACAACTCAGATGCATTGCTTAACTCCTTTGAGCCTTTGTTCATTCATCTACATGATAAATATCCCCTCTTCATAGATATATTAGCAGGGAATATGTAAATTTTCATGGAAATACTTAAAAACTATTGTACTATAGAACAAATCCTAGTATAATAAAATAGAAAAATTCTGATGCTAAGATGGCCTTTAAAGGAAAAAAAAGATACAATAAAATAGAAAAAAATTATACATTTTTGGGTTGAATTTTTGCCTGAAGTAGATATTTCCCTACCTGTCTATAAGAATATTTTTATCATATACAGATGATTTCATAGACCTGTATTTTTTGTTTTGTTTTTTTAGTAGAGATAGGGTTCTCTACTGTGTTGCCCAGGCTGTTCTTGAACTCCTGGCCTCAAGCAGTCTCCCTCCTCGGCCTCCCAAAGTACAGAGATTACAGGTGTGAGCCACCACATCTGGTCATAGACAACAAGTTTTGCGTACATGTATACGTGTGTATAAGTAAGTGGTAGCACTATGTTTTCAGATAGTTTGGTTTGCTGTGTTAATGACTATACCTCTCAAATTGTTGAACTAGTTTTATGAGTATAGATTAGGAGTCTTTTTTTTTTTTTTTTTTTTTGAGTTGGAGTCTCACTCAGTCGCCCAGACTGGAGTGCAGTGGCCGCTCCTGGCCACCGCAGCCTCGCCTGCTGGGCTCCAGCCATCCTTCCACTTCAGCCTTCCAAGTAGCTGGAACTACAGGCGCGCACTACCACGCCTGGCTAGAGGACTCTTAAGTAGAAAATATGTAGAAGTTTCTCATATTGGATGAATGAATGTTTGTGATTGCTATGGAGATGATACAGTATACAATTATAGATAATTGGATGGTTTTAGGAAAACTCTCAAAAACAGTTTGTATAAACAGTGGTAATCTTGTTAAATCACATTAAGATAAATCCAGTGAGTATTAAACTACAGATTGTATATATTGGGCTGTTTGTGGTCATTGTAGAGTAAAAAAAGGAGTCTCTGTATCTTATTTTCTCAGTGGGTTTTGTGGTTTGTTTTTTAGCACTATTATTTGGGAAATGTCTAGCTCTTAGAAATAAATCAATAGAAATTTCATTTATTTTATTTTTATTTTTTGAGTTGGAGTTTTACTCTGTTGCCCAGGCTGGAGTGCAGTGGCACTCTCATGGCTACCACAGTACCTCAACCTGCTGGGTTCAGGCAATCCTTCCACTTCAGCCTTCCAAGCTGGAACTGTAGGCACGCACCACCATGCCCAGCTAATTTTTTTATTTATTGTAGAGATGAGGTTTCGCCAATAGGTTCCTATTTCTAGTGCTAACTAAACTATAGTACTTAAGTTTCTTTGGATTTCTATTCCCATTTGTAGCTTGCAAGTATTATAGTCTTTTTTTTTTTTTTTAAGTCAGAGTCTCTGTCACCCAGGCTGGAGTGCAGTGGCATGCTGCTCATGATCACCGCAGCCTCAACCTGCTGGGCTCAGGCAGTCTTTCTGCCTCAGCCTGCCAAGTAGCTGAAACTACAGGCATGCGCCACCATGCCCAGCTAATTTTTTTGATTTATTGTAGAAACAAGGTATCACCATGTTGCCCAGGCTTGTCTCGAACCCACAGACTCAGGCAGTCCTCTCACCTCAGCCTCCCAAAGTGCTGGGATTATAGACATGAGCCACCACGCCTGGCACGAGTATTATATTCTAATTAAAGACTATTGAGGACATATTCTTTAACTTCCTCAATGTGGTTGGTTTCCACTTGATTTTTCAGTAGAACATCAATAAGCTAACCATATGTTGGAGTTATTTCTATTACTTTTTTTAGCCAAATGATTTTAAACCCATGTGGTATGTTTTAAAATATTAATACCCTTGCTTTTTTAGGATGCACATTCACAAGGTGAGGTGGTATCATGCTTGGAGAAAGGCCTGGTGAAGGAAGCAGAAGAAAGAGATCCCAAGATTCAAGTTTCTGAACTCTGTAAGAAAGCCATTCTTCGGGTGGCTGAGCTGTCCTCAGATGACTTTCACTTAGACCGGCATCTGTATTTTGCTTGCCGAGATGATCGAGAACGTTTTTGTGAAAATGTGAGTAAACTCAGAAGTTATTCTTCTTTTCTTTTCCAATTTTTTTAATACTTTGTTCTCAGATAAAATAAATCATCACAAACCATCGCATGTAGAAAAGTCACTGAAATAGAAGATGAAATTGGTTCCAGGATAACAGAAATTGTATTGAATGCTCAACCTGGTTGATAACATTAGTTAACAGTTGGCTTCTGATAGTTTCCATACAGGTTTTTTCTACTTTTTCTCTTTTTTTTTTTTTTTTTGAATTGAGGTCTCTGTCACCCAGACTAGAGTGCAGTGCCGCTGCAGCCGCAGTCTGCTGGGTTCAGGTGATCCTTCCAAGTAGCTGGAACTACAGGCTAATTTTTTGATTTATTGTAGAGACGAAGTCTCATCAAATTTCCCAGGCTGGTCTCAAACCCCTGAGTTCAGGCAATCCTCTTGCCCCCAGAGTGCTGGAATTACAGGTGTGAGCCACCATGCTTCTGTTGTTCCAGCTACTTGGAAGGCTGAGGCAGAAGGATTATCTGAGCCCAGAAGGTTGAGGCTGTGGTGACTGTGAGTGTACCACTGCACTCCAGTTTGGGCAACAGTGAGAATCTGACTAAAAAAAATTATTATTTTTTATGAGTTGGAGTCTCACTCTATCGCCCAGACTGGAGTGCAGTAGCCGCTCCCGGCTACCGCAGCCTCGACCTGCTGGGCTCCGGCTATCCTTCCGCCTCAGCCTTCCAAGTAGCTGGAACTACAAGTGTGCGCTACCACGCCCGGCTAATTTTTTGATTTATTGTAGAGATGAGGTCTCACCAAGTTGCCCAGGCAGGTCTTGAACCCGCGCGCTCAGCCAATCCACTCACCTCAGCCTCCCAAAGGCGCGGGATTACAGACTGAGCCCGGCTTAAAAATTTTTTTAAAGTTATTAAACTTTATAAATGACTGAGCCATTGTCCAAAGATACTTACCATTATAGTAATTTAATATTAAGTTCTATATGAGACTGGATAATGTGCAGCATAACTGCTTAGCTAATAGTAATAATAATGTGTCTGTTCCATCTTATAGACACAAGCTGGTGAGGGCAGAGTGTATAAGTGCCTCTTTAATCATAAATTTGAAGAGTCCATGAGTGAAAAGGTAAGTATTACTTTGAAGTAAACCAATATTTTATTAATTTCTTAAAAGCATTCTAAAATTTTCTCACACAATATTGTTATACTCTTATACCAAAAAGCAAATGACTGATACAACTTGCCCTTTTCAGAGGTGAGATACTTGGTTTTAAGTAGAGAACCAAAGCATAATTGGCTTAAACCAAAAAAATGAAGCCCTAATTGTGGTATCTAGACAGTGGTAAGTCAATTGGGGATCAGTTTTGGGAGTAAAATCAAGGAATTTTATTTAAAGTCATAGTGAAGTCAGCCATATGTACTCTGGAAGTTTAGGCTAGCCAAATTTGTGTGCTTCATAGGTAATGAGCTATTTATTTTTTCAGCAGTGCTCTCATTAAGTATTCTCATTACTCTTAGTTATCTGCCTCTGGATGAATGCAAGAATCTTTTATGGCCTTTGAAGCAATTAATTTTACCACCTTTTTAAAAAATTTATTTTTAAAAATAGAGACGGGTCTCACTATGTTGCCCAGGCTAGTTTTGAGCACCTGTCCTCAAGCTGTCCTCCCGTCTCAACCTCTCTCAAAGTGCTGAGATTACAGGCCTGAGCCTCCTTGTCCAGACAGTTTTACTATCTCATCATTTATTTCCTGGTGCAGCTGAAGAAATGTTTCTTATTTCTGTTTCTTTATATCAATCACTATTGAATTATTTTATTTATTTTTATTTATTTATTTTTTTGAGCGGCCTTGACCTGTTGGGCTCCAGCGATCCTTCTGCCTCAGCCTTTCAAGTAGCCAGAACTACAGGCATGTGCTATCATGCCTGGCTAATTTTTGATTTTTTTTTTTTTGAGTTGGTGTCTCAGTCTGTCGCCCAGATAGGAGTGCAGTGGCCGCTTCCGGCCACCGCAGTCTCGACCTGCTGGGCTCCAACGATCCTTCCACCTCAGCCTTCCAAGTAGCTGGAACTGCAGGCGCATGCTACCATACCCGGCTAATTATTTGATTTATTGTAGAGATGAGGTCTCGCCAAGTTGTCCAGGTGGGTGTCGAACCCACAGGCTCAGGCAATCCACTCACCTCAGCCTCCTAAAGCACGGGATTACAGGCTGAGCCACCAAGCCCGGCTTAATTTTTCATTTTTATTGTAGAGACAAGGTCACACAATCCGCTCGCCTCGGCCTCCCAAAGTGCTGGGATTACAGGCTGAGCCACCAAACCCAGCCGAATAATTTTATTTTAAAGGTACAGAATGGAGTATCCAAAGTATTATATTAGTTGCCACTTTTATGTTGATGAAGTTTACATTAGGAATGTTGTTGAAGAGGGAAAGAATACTTTTTGTCAAATTAATGTTTTCAAATACTTACATGTTTAGGACAGCTGCTATTGTATCAAAAATTAGCAATTTACTACAGAACTTCCTGGTTCCCCACCCATTTACCCCTATCTTTCACCACACTAGTTGAGTACCCTTGTGTTAAATATAACTAAACTTACAGATATACATTTTGGTTATGACCACAGTTGTTGACCGGGACTTGGCTGTGAGTCTCCTTGTTTGCTTAGAGGTACATGTCAACAACTAAACCACATAGGTGGTCTTACAGCCCCTCCCTTGCTACTCTTTCCTCAGTGTCGAGAGGCACTAACAACTCGCCAAAAGCTGATTGCCCAGGATTATAAAGTCAGTTATTCATTGGCCAAATCCTGTAAGAGTGACTTGAAGAAATACCGGTGCAATGTGGAAAACCTTCCTCGGTCCCGGGAAGCTAGGCTCTCCTACCTGCTAATGTGCCTGGAGTCAGCTGTGCACAGAGGTAGAATTCATTTTTTTATCCATCTTATTCCTTTTTGGATTCATACCCTAAAGCTTCTTGTACCTGTAAATGTTAGTTTCCTTCTATATTTGTTCTTAAGTATTTTAATTTTTACAATGCATATTGTACAGCATTTTAAGTTTTCCCAGTTGGCATTTACAGCTCAAAGATGTAGGGGGAACCTAATGAATATTTGAAGTATAGTTTTTTCCACAAGCTTTACTTGTATATGCCAGCAGAAATTGTCCTTTGGCTTTCATTTTTTACTCCAATATCTTATTGATAAGATCTTCATGTGCAAAGCATTTGCATTATTAGTTCAGTAGTAAAAAATCTGTAGAATGCAGAACATTGACAGGATAAACCTGAGTCTCTGGAGTCCAATCTCATTTTATGCTACTAAAGCTTTTGGTCTTTCTAAGCTTTTCAGATATTAACATGGCTGGTATATCTTATTCTAGACAAAAACATGTACTTTTAATATGTGGTGATTTCTGATCTAATGCTTACCCTCCATAATGTTATGACTTACATCCTAACTTAGGGAGACAAGTGAGCAGTGAGTGCCAGGGGGAGATGTTAGATTACCGACGCATGTTGATGGAAGACTTTTCTTTGAGCCCTGAAATTATCCTAAGCTGTCGGGGGGAGATTGAACACCATTGTTCTGGATTACATCGAAAAGGACGAACCCTGCACTGTCTGATGAAAGTAGTCCGGGGGGAGAAGGGGAACCTTGGGATGAACTGCCAGCAGGCGGTAAGGAAATTTTTTCTGTTGCCATTTTGAATGTCAGATTTTATCAGCTGAGAAGCCTTTCTGATACTATCCCAACTTGCTTTTTATCTGGATCATTGGTGATATCACATTAAACATTATGTACTAAGAACCAGAAACAGAATATTGTTTCTTCATACATATCTTAGAACGTGGAATTTGTCATGGAGCAAAAGTTTGAGCTCATAATCAATAAAAAAAAGCTACATACTTAAAGAGATAGAGTACTATAGTTTCTAAAGAAGGAGTAACTTGCTAGAATGGATTTACTAAACTCAGAAATCAAGGCAAACCAGGTTGAGATCAGTCAGGAAAGGTCTTCCACCAAGAGAGAATTTGCCTGTCTTAACAGATTTGATGGAGTTGAGACTGATAGAGAGTTGACATGAACTAAAATTTTTCCAAGTTTCCTTTTATTAATGATTTGCAGCATGGCATGAATTTCTGACCTGAAGGATCAAGAGAGAAATCACACCATCCTTTCATAGCTATGCATGGAAGGATCTTTTCTTCCTCCACCCCTCAACTTTACAGCCAGTCCTATAAAGATAGTTGGAAAAAATTAGCACACTTTTCTTAGGAAGATAAAGTTCTTAATCTAAGGTTCACAAGAAGTTAAATAATTTCTGATTGGGCACATAAAATTAGCAAAGTAAAATACTATAGACACAGTGGCATTTCTTTCATTACTATTATCCATGTTTATTACTTTTTACTGGATATCTTATCTAGTCTTTGAACAATTTATAATACCAAATGCAACAATGGTATCTTGTGCAATGAACTTTTCTTTAGGAAACACAAAGATAGTTCAGCTTTGAATCCTAAAGTAGAAAGTTGAGACTCTCTCCTCAGTTAAACTTTAGGAAAACCACAGTTAGTCTATTATTTTGTAGTTGGTATTTTTATTAAAAACTGATTTTTTTTTTGAACCGGAGTCTCACTCTGTTGCCCAAGCTGGAGTGCAGTGGCACGCTCACAGCCACTGCAGCCTCAACCTACTGGGCTCAAGGGATCCTTCTGCCTTAGCCTACCAAGTAGCTGGAACTACACTACAGGTGTGTGCTACCACAACTGGCTAATTTTTTTACTTATTGTAGAGACAAGGTCTTGCCAAGTTGCCCAGGCTCATCTCAAACCCCTGGGCTAAGGCAATCCTCTCACCTCGGTCTTCCAAAGTGCTGGGATTACAGGCGTGGGCCACCGTGCCCAACTGAAACACTGAATTTTGACTTGAATTTTATTTTCCTGATAATTATGTAAAATCTGGATTTTATAGTCTGAGACACAAAATTTTCATAGAATTTTGATGTGGAGTAAATTTCATCTTAGCATCTTTTACTCTCCTTGACCCAGAGTAGACAGTAGTGCACATGTGTATATGTGCGTGCATGTGCAGGCAACCCATGGTGGAAAAGTAGACAAATGTAGTATCTTCTCTAAAGTACCAAGTTGGGATAGAAGGAGGACTTCTGGAATCTACTGTGGTTTAAGTTTGTCACAGAGTGCTTCCTTGGGAGCTGTCCTTGCTTGTGCTTGTCCTAGGAAACCTCTGCGCCAGCATATGTTCCTGGGCCCCAGACCAAGAATGAATCAGGAGATGGCCTATATTTGCATTTCATCCTTAAAGCAACACAGCATGGTTGTGGGGGGAGGTTCAGGAATAAGCTTGTATTTCTACCGAGGCTATACCTGTAGTAAGTATATGGGAAAAAAGAAAACTGGTTTGACTTTATTTTGAGGCATCTAGTTCACCCCCAGGACTTTTTCAAATTCAGCTAGTTAAAAGAACTAGGATTGAAGGATAAATAAGACCTGCCCATATCACCCTTTATGCCCAGAAGATGATTTTCCAAATCTAGAGGGTAGCCTCAAATAGCAAAACATGGTTTTGCCCACATTAAATTTAGCAAAGTAGGAAAGAAGCCCTTTATTTTGATTTTATAGATCCATGGCTTTTAGCATTTGTTCACAAAAAAATGAAGTCCCAAATGATCCAAAGGGAGAAAAGTTTTCTTAATCTTCTACTACATTATCTATCCTGAGTCAAATTGAAGAATGTTTTGAAACAGTTTATTTTGAGTGGGTTTCTTTCTTTTTATTTTTTATTTTGTTTTATTTTATTTTTGAGTTGGAGTCTCACTCTGTCACCCAGACTGGAGTGCAGTGGCCGCTCCCGACCACCGCAGCCTCGACCAGCTGGGCTCCAGCGATCCTTCCGCCTCAGCCTTCCGAGTAACCGGAATTACAGGCGCGCACTACCACGCCCGGCTGATTTTTTGATTTATTGTAGAGATGAGGTCTCGCTGCCCAGGCGGGTCTCGAACCCATGGGCTCAGGCAATCCACTCACCTCAGCCTCCCAGAGGCGCGGGATTACAGGCTGAGCCGCCGAGCCCGGCTTCTTTTTATTTTTTAATTAAAAAAAATTTTTTTGACTCAGTCTCACTTCAGTACCAAGGCTGGAGTGCAGTGGCATGCTCACGGCCACCACAGCCTCGACTGCTGGGCTCAAGTGGTCCTTCCACCTCAACCTTCCAAGTAGCAGGAACTACAGGCACACCCGACCATGCCCGGCTAATTTTTTTTGACTTATTGTAGAAACGAGGTCTCACCAAGTTACCCAGGCTGGTCTCGAACCCCTGGGCTCAAGCAATTCTCTCACCTCTACCTCCCAGTTTTCTTTCTTTTTCAAGGTTTTCTTCCTTGATACAGCATACTTTGATACCTAATTTGATCGTTAATTTTCCCTATTCTCTGCTTAGTGATCTCTCAATAAGTAGTAAACTATAAAACATAAGGGTAATTATTAACTTGTTGAGTACATACTATCCCAAGTGCATCATAATTATGAACTATTAAATTATCTTTAGTTATGACTGAACTAGTCTGGGCTCAGGCTCTCCTAGATAACTCAAAGATAACAGCTAGTCTATTCTCTAGTGTAATCATCTCTCTGAAGCATTTCTCCAGGTTTTCCTAAGTGTCAGGGGCTGGAGTAGATGTATAATCATGTAGCAATTCACATACTTAGTGTTTATTTCCCACTCTTTTGAATTCCAGAATGGCAATGATCCCTTAAGCTGTTGGCCTGCTAGACTATAGGGTATTCCTTTTCTCCTTTTAATAGTTGCAATCTAATGCATTTATTGTGACTTCTCAAAGTGTACCTGTCAGTCATGGATAGTTAACTCATACCGGTTTTTCAGACCGGTTTTTCACACATTTTCTAACCTTTCTCAGAAAAGGATGTATGTATTTTGGTACTTACCAGCAAACATCATCAGTAAGACTAGTAATCATCTGACAGTAAGCTAACCACAGCATTTTATAGCTTCTCCAAATTGCCACCAATAATTGGTATAAATCATTTCCATTTCACAGTATTGGAAATCTCACATTTCTCTCATCTTATCACCTTCTTTTTTTTTTTTTTTTTTTTTTTTAGTTGGAGTCTCACTCTGTCACCCAGACTGGAGTGCAGTGGCCGCTCCTGGCCACCGCAGCTTCGACCTACTGGGCTCCCACGATCCTTCCACCACAGCCCTCCAAGTAGCTGGAACTACAGGCGTGTGCTACCACGCCCGGCTAATTTTTTTTTTTTAATTCATTGTAGAGATGAGGTCTCACCAAGTTGCCCAGGCAGGTCTCGAACCCGCAGGCTCAGGCAATCTACTCACCTCGGCCTCCCAAAGCGCAGGATTACTGGCTGAGCCACTGAGCCCGGCTGATTATCAGCTTCTTTTAGGATAACAGAAGTCAGTTTATTTCTTCATTTCCTTTTGATTTGTATTCTCTGATAATTTTGTGATAAAGCCATTGCCTTCAAATGAACACTTGTGGAATTAGGTCAAATGTATGAGGGTCAGAGAAGGCTCCTACAGAGGACAAATCAGTGGAACAGAAAGAGCTTCAATTCTTTAACCAGGAAAAAGGAACCCAAACCAATAAGAATTACAGTTTTCAAATTTTCTTATTTAAGATGTCTAGCCGGGCTCCGTGGCTCAGCCTGAATCCTGCACCTTTGGGAGGCTGAGGTGAGTGGATTGCCTGAGCCCGCGGGTTCGAGACCCGCCTGGGCAGGCGAGACCTCATCTCTACAATAAATCAAAAAATTAGCCGGGCGTGGTAGCGCGCGCCTGTAATTCCGGCTGCTCGGAAGGCTAAGGCAGAAGGATTGCCGGAGCCCAGAGGGTAGAGGCTGCGGTGGCCAGGAGCGGCCTCTGCACTCCAGTCTGGGCGACAGAGTGAGACTCCAACTCAAAAAAAAAAAAAAAAAAAAAGATATCTAGCCCAGGCTAGGCTTGGTGCCTCAGCCTGTAACCCAACACTTTGGGAGGCCGAGGCAAGTGAATTGTCTGAGCCCAGGAGTTCAAGACCAGCCCCGGGCAACTTGGTGGGACCTCATCTCTACAATAAGTAAAAAATTAGCCAGGTGTGGTAGCGTGCACCTGTAGTTCCAACTACTTGGAAGGCTGTGGCGGAAGGATTACCTGAGCCCAGCAGGTCGAGGCTGCAGCTGCTGTGAGCATGCCACTGCACTCCAGCCTGGGCGACAGAGTAGACTCTGCCTCAAAAAAAAAAAAAAAAAAAAAAAATATATATATATATATATATATTCTCATTTTCAGCTGCTTAATGACAAGTATTTTTCTGTATACTTATAATGAACAAGCTCTGGTTCATTAAACAAGCTCTAGTTTACCTCTTGGTTTTATAAAAATAGTTGAGGAAAAATGAGAAATTATAATTTATTATAATCTTGTTTTTTTAATTGATATTTCTACAAATTAAATGAAATCTCACATCTGCTTTTAATGAAACACAACACACTTGATTTAATACCATTGTCTTTGCAGCAAAATACAGATTATAGATTATTATGACCAAATTGGGTCTTTATTTTTATTTTTTATTTTTTGAGTTGGAGTCTCACTCAGTCACCCAGACTAGAGTGCAGTGGCCGCTCCCGGCCACCACAGCCTCTAACTGCAGGGCTCTGGCGATCCTTCTGCCTCAGCCTTCCAAGTAGCCAGAACTACAGGCGCACACTACCACGCCCGGCTAGTTTTTTATTTATTGTACAGATGAGGTCTCGCCAAGTTGCCCAGGCAGGTCTCGAACCCGCAGGCTCCAAATTGGGTCTTTAACTAGAAATATCTTCTATTTACTCTTTTCTGCTCAAATCTGGCTTGACCTTGGGCCCCAAGTTTAGCAGTCTGATTAACAAGTAGGCAGGTAAGAGGAAAGAGGCAGCCTTCACATTCATATTGTTTTTCAAATGTCCAAGGATTGTCCAAGCAATCCTCACAATCATTTAAACAGAAAAACTTGTAATTAAGGTAGAGAAAGTATTTGGTCAGAGTTCTTGAGCTTGGCCAGTAACAACTTTGTTGGAATAATTGTGGTATACAAGACTAATAAACTAATTGTATATAGAAATGACACTATTCTTCCCTGGTGTCTACATAACTTCTTTCTTCCTTCTTAATTTTTTAAAATCCAGCTTCAAACACTGATTCAGGAGACTGACCCTGGTGCAGATTACCGCATTGATCGAGCTTTGAATGAAGCTTGTGAATCTGTGATACAGACAGCCTGCAAACACATAAGATCCGGAGACCCAATGTAAGTTATCTTATTTGTGATATTTAGCCACAGTGTATTTTACTTGGCAGCACAGGAAACATTCCTTCAACTGACTTTTCAGTGGTTTAACATCTTAACTGAAATTTTGTTGACCAGGATCATATACTAATTTTTATTAAAAGTATTGGAATTGAGACTTTGGATCTGCCTCATCCATGATGTAGAGACACCTAGACCCAGCACTTGATGTTTATTGGCAATAACTGAGCATATATGGGCCTATACATTTGGTCACGTAATAATTTCACATAATGGTCAAATAAGAGAGAAACATTTAGGATAAAGTGACACGTACTTTGGCATGCTGTACTTTCATCCTACTAGTGTATTGACTCATTGTATACATTTGCTGCTTGATAATCATTAGAAAATACTTAATTCTAATTGAAATAGAAAACAAAATGTGGTAGTTGGAGGAGGTGGTCCTGACAAAATGAGTACTAAAGTTGCATTCAAGATCTAGGAAAGCTACATAAACCTATAATAAGTATTTGATTCTCATGCATTAGTTTTATTCCATACAATGTGAAAATAACTGTTAAAACCAGGTTGCAAATATGAACAGGCTTTCCATTCTACAAACATTGTTATAGTCTTCAGTAGGTCATACACAGCAATAAAGTAAATGAAGTCCATGTTTTTTTGTTTTGTTTTTTTGGGTTTTTTTTGAGTTGGAATCTCACTCTATTGCTCAGGCTAGAGTGCAGTGGCATGCTCTCAGCCACCGCAGCCTCGACCTGCTTGGCTCAGGCGATCCTTCTGCCTCAGCCTTCCAAGTAGCTGGAACCACAGGCATGTGCCACCATGCCCAGCTAATTTTTCTTGATTTAGGGTAGAGATAAGGTCTCTCCATGTTGCCCAGGCTGGTCTCTGAACCCGTGGGCTCAGGCAGTCCTCTCACCTGGGCCTCCAAAATGCTGGGATTATAGGCATGAGCCTCCAAACCCAGCCAAAGTCCATGTTTATCATCATTCTGCTATGCAAAAACTACTGTTCATGCCATGGTAGGGGATTTTAAAGTGATATTCTTCCTAAAGGTTTTTGTGTAGTTGAGGAGATAGACAAACACACTTAAGACTAATTGAGAATAATTACCAATCTAAAAATAACTGTATCAATCAAAAAGGGGCCAGGGGAGAGGGAAGAAGGGGGAAACTGCTATAGATCAAAATAGATTTAAGATACTTATCAATGAAATGTGATGTGTTAACCTTTTCTGGGTCCTGATTTGAACAAACATGTAAAAAGACATGAGATGATTGGAAGAATTTGAACACTAATAGCATATTACATGATACTAAGAATTTCTAAGCTGGGTAATTTAAAAATTTTTATTGTAGAGATGTGGTCTCACCAAGTTTCCCAGGCTGGTCTCGAATCCCTGGGCTCAAGCAATCCTTTCACCTCTGCCTCCCAAAGTGCTGGAATTACAGGTGTGAGCTACCACACTCAGCTTAAGTTCTTGTAATTGAGGGAAACATGCTAAGGCATTTATGAGTGAAATGATATGGTGTCTGAGATTTCCTTTAAAATATCAGCAAAGAGGCACAGAGTTAAAACAGACTTGGTTGATAAAAGGGAGGAAAGGTGGCTGTTACATGATTTTCTACTTTTGTGTGCGGGGAAAATTTTTCATAACATAGTAATTAAAAATACAGCATCTGCAAGCAGATCTTGTGCACACTGAGTCCCAAGTGCTAAGTAACTCTGAGGTTGATAGAAGGCATAATCGGTTAGATTCAGTTAATTTGAGTGTTTCTCAGGAAAATAAATTCAGGGCAAACACACTGGTTCACGACTATAATCCCAGCACTTCAAGAGGCTGAGGCAGAAGGGAGGAGTTTGAACTGGAGGCCAACCAAGATTGTGAACTGTACTCCAGCCTGGTCAATAGAGCAAGACCCACCTAAAAAAAAAATCAAATAAAAATTTGATTACCTTAAGAAAATAGCTTAAGAGATTTTTCTACATACCAAGCAGGTATTTTATTGACATAGAGTTCTGAACCTGTCATTAGAACACTTCTCTCATCAAAATTTCTTCCCTTTTATGGCTAGGATCCTCTCATGCCTGATGGAACATTTATATACAGAGAAAATGGTGGAAGATTGTGAACACCGTCTCTTAGAGCTGCAGTATTTCATCTCCCGAGATTGGAAGTGAGTATTTTGAAAGCAAAGTAAATGTATTGCCTCAGCCTGTAAGTGTATTAATGCCTTCTCCTATACAGTCAGAATTACTGTATATTTTAAAATAATCAGTAGGAAAGTATTTTTGTTAAGTTCTGGAATAGCTAACACTCCATCCCTCTCCGACTCCCCTCCAAAAAAACCCCCTACTCTTTATTGCTTTCAGAACAGTGTCTAATAAAAGCAAAGTCAACCCACTACTGGTCTATACCAAACATCCTTGTTCACCACTACTTTGGAAGTCAGAGTCAGAATGTTTCTGATACCACAAGCATCTATCTAGAAAGAACTCTGGCACCTGTGGGAGCAGCAAAAGCATCTTCAGATATGTCTCTAAGAAGATAGTACATTTGTATTTTTATTGATTTCTACTGGATATGGAAATTTGCTTTTATTTCTTTAACTATTCAAAGTTATTGAATTTATTCTATCTTAAGAGGTTTTTATCAATAAGTGACAACTTGAGTCTCTAATTCTCTTTTCATCCTGTTGACAAAAAAAGGTGGGTGAGGGATGAAATAGGAGAAGGCTGTGTACCACAGGCAGACACTGTAGTTTACTGGCTACAGTTCCCCACTTTCTGTGTCTTGTTTTCCCTTCCCACCTCGAAAGCAGCTAAAACTGGATCTAACTGCTTCCTCTGCTTCCAAGTTCACCTGTCCTGATTCAGTGCTTATGCCACTGAAGTGTGGTCATTAACTTTTCTGGTGATTAATACATGTTTTGCTCACATACTTTACTAGAAAGAGATTACTTGAAGATTCAGTATTATTATTAATATTTTTTTTTGAGTTGGAGTCTCACTCTGTCGCCCAGACACGAGTGCAGTGGCTGCTCCTGGCCACCGCAGCCTCGACCTGCTGGACTCCGACGATCTTTCCGCCTCAGCCTTCCAAGTAGCTGGAACTACAGGCGAGCGCTACCACACCCAGCTAATTTTTGATTTATTGTAGAGATGAGGTCTCGCCAAGTTGCCCAGGGGGGTCTCGAACCTGCGGGCTCAGGCAATCCATTCACCTCAGCCTCCCAACGCGAGGGATTACAGGCTGAGTCACTGAGCCCGGCTAATTCAATATGTTTTTATTTTTGTTCCTTCAAATTAACTTTGGAAAGGACTACAGAAAATTGGACTGTAATTTCCCTGTGTTTCCTCAGGCTACCTAAACCAAAATAAAAAGTTCATTGAGTGTCCTACCTTAATCAAAATCATATTTTATCTTCTTTAACTCCTTCCCCCGTAATAAAAAAAAAACTGCATAGTCTTAATAGCTACTTATTAAATATTAGCCTCTCTTCTTCCATTAAATAGCCTTCTCTCAAAGTTGACATTATAATGTGGATAGAATTAAGCATCCCCTAGTCTAATTTGGAGAAGAAGCAGGCTCACTGCCTAATCCACTGTCCCCAGATTCAAAGTTAAATGTCAAGTTTTGGTTTACATTCAGGTAAACCAAAAAAATAACTGCCTTACCTTGCATGGGAGGAAAAAAGGTGAGTAGGAAACTCTTTTTTTTTTTTTGAGTTGGAGTTTCACTCTGTCATCCAGGCTGGAGTGCAGTGGCATGCTCATGGCCACCGCAGCCTCAACCTGCTGGGCTCAGGCGATCCTTCCACCTCAGCCTTCCAAGCTGGAACTACAGGCATGAACCACCATGTCCAGCTAATTTTTTGGTTTATTGTAGAGATGAGGTCCTGCCAAGTTGCCAAGTTGGTCTCAAACCTGTGGGCTCACCAAGTTGCCCAGGTGGGTCTTGCCTTGGCCTCCCAAAGTACTGGGATTCCAGGCTGAGCTACCATACCCAGCCAAGTAGAAGACTCTTTACCTTGCCATTTCCTGATTTTAATCTATTTCTTTTTTTTTTTTAACCCTTATCTTTTTGATGGTAATCACTGAATCTAGTATGTCAGGTGTGATTGAACTTCATTCAAACTTAGAAAAAAAGTGGCCAGGTGTGATGGTTTATGCCTGTAATCCCAACACTTTGGGAGACTAAGGCAGTAGAATCACTTGAGCCCAGGTGTTTGAGGCTGCAGTGAGTTGTGATCATGCCACTGCAGTCAGGCCTGGGCAACAGAGTTAGACCCTATCTCAAAACAACAACAACAAAAACATACTTAGAAAAAAGTAAGTTGGGCGCAGTGGCTCACGCCTATAATCCCAGCACTTTGGGAAGCTGAGATGAGAGGATTACCTGAGCCCACAGGTTCAAGACCAGCCTGGGCAACTTGGCAAGACTTCATCTCTACAATAAATCAAAAAATTAGTCAGGCGTAGTGGCGCGTGTTGTTCCAGCTATTTGGAAGACTGAGGCAGAAGGATTATGTGAACCCAGCAGATCAAGGCTATGGTGGCCGTGAGCATGCCACTGCACTCCAGCCTGGGTGACAGAGTGAGAGACTCCAACTCAAAAAAAAAAAAGAAAAAGTACGTGATAAAGTATTAAAAGATGTGAATTGCCTGGCAGTAGCTCCAACCCTAATTTTTTATTTTCTGCCAGGGCATGTGAGTGTTGAGTCTATTATTGTAATGTTAGGTACCTGACATAGCCAAGATAACATCTTTGAGGTAGAACTAAAATCTGTAGAGGGTTGACTTCTATAATTTGACCACTGTATGTTCATTAAGAACAAAATTCAGAAATACAGTTCTGCATATCTTCTGTCTTCACTACTCTGGAGGAAATTATCATTGAGTACACAAACAAGCACCTTATAAAAAAACCCTTAGCATTTGTTAGGAGGAAATGTATATTTAGTAGTGGTTATCTTTACACTCTTAACCTTATAGGCTGGACCCTGTCTTATACCGCAAGTGCCAGGGGGATGCTTCTCGTCTTTGCCACACTCATGGTTGGAATGAAACTAGTGAACTTATGCCTCCTGGAGCTGTGTTCTCTTGTTTATACAGACATGCCTACCGCACTGAGGAACAGGGACGGAGGGTATGTGGTCAATATTGACTTGATTTCTAATTACTGTCATTTTCTTTTTAAATAATTTGCTATATATTGTTCTGATTTCTGTCATCTTAGGAAAACTTTTTTTAGTATATTTGGCAGGGCAGGAGTTGTTGCACCACTAGAAAACTTCATTCAGTGAGTGTACCTAGAGTTGTTCTACCAGTTTCTATCATGTTTATATTATGTTTTTAACAAAGTGAGTGTGTGTGGGGGGGTTTCCAGATTATTTTCTTTAAATTCCTAAAATCTGAATCCCAAGTGGACAGTTAAATTCTGCTGTCCTCCCAAAGGCATCTCATTTGGGATTTAAAAAAAAAATCTGCTGTGCTAACTTTAGCTTGATCCATTAAGAACTTTTAGCTGGACCAGGCACGGTGGCTCACGCCTGTAGTCCCAGCACTTTGGTGGGCGGAGACAAGAAGATTGCATAAGTCCAGGGGTTTGAGACCAGCCTGGGCAACTTGGCAAGACCTCATCTCTACAATAAATTAAAAAGTTAACTGGGTATGGTGGCACACACCTGTTTGCTTGGAGGGCTGAGGCAGATCACCTGAGCCCTGCAGGTCAAGGATGTGGTAGCCTCGAATTATTTGTTAGTTGTCTGACAACAGGTTTGCCTTATTTAGTGTCTTCATGCTTTTGCTTTGTTACCTTTAAAGTATTTTGCTCACTCTTTCTCATGTAGCTCTCTCGAGAGTGCCGGGCTGAAGTTCAGAGAATCCTGCACCAACGCGCCATGGATGTTAAACTGGACCCTGCCCTCCAGGACAAATGCCTGATTGATCTG
The DNA here is from genome assembly GCA_027257055.1 of Cephalopachus bancanus. Lineage (NCBI taxonomy): Eukaryota > Metazoa > Chordata > Mammalia > Primates > Tarsiidae > Cephalopachus > Cephalopachus bancanus. Next base: position 1,908,793 of record JAPVLO010000330.1, on the reverse strand, counting down.
GGGAAGTGGTGTAGTGAGAAAACAGAGACTGGGCAGGTAGGTGCCATAACTTTCTGCTTATATTATAACAATAATGATGTTAATGATTAATGTTTTATGCAGAATACAAACACCATAAAATCCATCTCTGTGTTTACTTTATAGATGTGATTTGTTAAATTATTCAGTATTTCCTCTAGAAGAAATTCTTAGGAAAATTTGGTTTATCTATCAAGAATAGTATGTTTTTCCTAAGAAGCTAGTTTGTTTTTACACTCTGGTTACCATATTTTGTAATTGATTATTTTTTCTCTTTGTGTTGCTTCTTAGAAAGCCTAGACCAAAGGTATGGCCTACCTTTAGCAGGTATATAAGATTTCATGGTAGGGATTTTTGTACTAAGCTTACTTACTGGTTCCATCCCACATTTTCTTAATGTATTTTCTTTTTCTTTCCTCATTTACTCATTTTTAATTCATTTTATCTTGACTTTTTCTTTCATTTCTCATTTTTATAAGCCAAATTAAGTCCTTTTGAGATAAGCAGGGTATAGATATATACATATGTATTAAGTACTGGTATGCATGAATAGTGGGCATGCCCTAGAACAGTCCTACAAAATATGTAGACACAGTTATTTTTTATCATGTAATTGACAAAATTGAGGCTCAGAAGTTAAGTGTATTGATTTCCTTGCCTAAAGCTCAATTTAATTCATTACATAACCTCTCCATATAGAAAAGTATAGAGATGAGCAACCCCCAAGATTTACATGGCTTCTTCGGGATTGTGTGCCTAAATTTAGGGGAAAGAGATAAAAGGCACATTGCTGTAAGTTATATGGGAAGGTAGCATGTCTTCCATCTTAAAACAGGATAGTCAGTAGTGCAGGTTCCATTTTTACCACTACAAAGCCCCCACTATAATTAAAATATTAAGAAGTCACACATACAGGAATTGGACATTTTAAAGAAGCTACATGGTTGCCTACTGAGGTCTGTTGGGCATAGGAATAACATTTTCATCAGTCTGTTTCCTGAGCTTGCTATAGTTCGGTTGGGTTTATTGTTAGAAAATGCCTATATCCGGGAATGGTAGCTCAGCACCTGTAATCCCAGCATTTTGGGAGGCCAAGGCAGGAGGATCACTTGAGGCCAGAAGTTTGAGATCAGCCTGGGCAACATAGTGAGATTCCATCTCTACAAAAAGAAAAAGAAAAATTAGCCAGGCATTGTGATGGTGCCTGTAATCCCAACTACTCAGGCTGAGGCAGGTATTGCTTAAGCCCAGGAGTTGGAGGCTCTAGTGAACTATGATCACACCACTACACTCCAGCCTGGGCAACAGAGCAAGACTCTGTCTCTAGAAAAGCAAAGAAAATGTCCATAGTTTAGCTTTCTGACACCTCTGTCTGAAGAAACAAGGGATAAAAGGGATACGGAATTCTAGGAAGCCTCCTTTATATCCCCAGTAAACATTTAGGAAGCTGCACTGCATTGTAGCCCGTCACTGAGAAGCTAAACTTAAGAAAGGATTCCATGAATAGGATCTTTCTTTTAACCATTTATTTTACTCCCAAAAGTTTGGTACATTTTCCTTTACTTGCTTTTTTTCCTTCCATTCTGGCTATTGTATAATTCCTACAGTCTTTCTCCTCCCTTCCCATTTCAGTTCTGAAACAGAGAGATTCTTGCAGAATAAGGAGTAAGTTAAGCTTCATCCTTTAATGGACCACTTTGCTAAGTAGCTATTGATATGTTCCAAATGTTATACATAAAACCTCTAAATCTCTCAAAGGAATAGTAATAGACTAATTGCTACAAGGTAGCACCAGCTCAGTTTCCAAAGCCCAGACAAGATAGTTTTTAGATTCTCAGATTCTAGTGTGTTCACTTGTTTTTTAATTTCCCTCAGGATCCTTTGATATGAACGCTGGGGTGAGAATCCCAGGTCTTACTTGCAGGAGCTGTTAGCTCTGTGCTGTGTGTTCTAGACCATAGGTTCCCCAATTACTTTACCCATGAAGAGTCTTAAAATAATCCATGCTATTCACTGTGAATTTATTGTTCAATGAATATTATTAAAAAGCATATTTTAAATGGGAGAAAAAATAATCAAAACACAGATTAAACATGGAATGGCAGGGTGTTGGCGGAGTGGAATAAACGCCTGATAAGATTTTTAGACTTTGAGGCACCTGAAGATTCATTCTTGTTTGTCTTAAAGATTTGGTTTTCTGGGGGATCTACATCACTGTTGTACCCCCTTGGCCCTCTTAACCACCCTGCTACAGCAAATAATTGTCTTTTCACCAATCTTAGTTTGGGGAATCAAGTAAGGCTTTTGTGTTCTGTTCAGTGAGGTAGTTTTGAAAGAAAAGCAAAGGAGAACCACTGAAAAGGAAGTTGACACTGGTATCTCAACTTCCTTTGTTCATTTATGTAACTGATAAATGCCAGGGCCTTGCCTTTTTATTTGCAGGAGCTTGAGTGCCTCCAGGACCATCTGGATGACTTGGTCGTGGAGTGCAGAGACATAGTTGGCAACCTCACCGAGTTAGAATCAGAGGTAAGCAGTGTGCAGCTTACTCATCAGAGGAGAGTGGCTGCCAGCAGCCTGGCCTTTTTTTACTTAGTTCTGTTGTTTCCAGACTCTTGAAAGTGCAGATTCTCTGTCAATCAAAAGAAACTTGATCAGATTCTCCCCACTTGCTTTATAAAGAAGTATATTGTGTTGCTTCCTGAACCCCTTCCCTCTATTTCTATAGAAAAATACTTTATATAACTCTTTGGTTTTCTTCATAAATTATAGTTATCAAAGTTATTAGATTTGTCTTTGTTTCCCCCTTAAGAAAAGATAGCAGCTGTACTTCCACTTGGTTAATCACTTTCGAGAGCAATCCAAGCATTCCCATCTTCTTGTCCTTAGCTCTTTTAGTTAGATCATTTGGTAATGTTTGGGTGTTTTCTTAAAAGCTGAGAACTTCCAGCTAAATATGGAAGATTGAACACGTGTTTATCCCTGTTCCATTCTGAAACCCACTAAAATATAAAAAATCAGATTAAAACCCCTTATAAACATAGGCATATTCTTTAGAAATACAAAGATGATTACCATGGAGAGGGGGCAGCTAAAAATGTTAAAGTTGTTTTGTGGTGGCAGAAATCAGAAGTGAGGAATTGTGACTTTTTTTTTATCATAAGCCTTTTAGTTCTATTTGAATTGTCAAAATTGGCAGTACGTAAAATTACATTTTTCAACCAGTCCTTTTTTGCTTTCTGGTTTTCAAAAATTTGTTGCCTTCTCTCATCTTGTCATCTCCTCTTACATTCTCATTGTCATTGCATGATTATGAGGACGGTCGCAGGTGTATAACACTTTAGAGGAAGATGTTATTTCAGCAGCTAATGCTGCATGGGGTTACTTTGGCTAAAGGCATGTGTTTCCTAGAGCAGTGGTTTGTCATCTGATTTGAGGGCAATGATCTGGCTTATGAGCTTAGAAACTGAAGATAGATGTCGGTTACCCCATTTTCATTTTTAACTACTTAGCATTTTGGAAAAAATTCTGAAGACTTTACAATAATTAGTAATATTATTGCTAATTGTTTTTTATACCCCACCTTTAATAATTCTACCTTCTCTTTTGTTCAGACACAAAGGAGAATCTGCCTCTAAAAAATTTGGCTTTCAAGGTGTAATAGAGCATTTCTGTCTATTCTGGGACTATCTAACGTAAATACTAGAGTAGTTTCCAAATGTACATGTTTGATTATTTGCCCATCAGATCCTACTGATTCAGAAAGAGAAAATGCTCCTCCACCCCTGGCTCTTTCTAAAGCAGAACTATTAACATATTTAATCTTCTACAGGATATTCAAATAGAAGCCTTGCTGATGAGAGCGTGTGAACCCATAATTCAGAACTTTTGCCATGTAAGTGATGTCTGGAGGAACAAGAGTTAAAAACAACCAAATTCACTGGGATTCTGGTTCCTGAGTGTGTTGAACTCATTTCTGTCTTTAGTGTACATTACTCCTGAGTGATAGCCAACTTTGACAAGTAAAGTGAAAAATGTAAACAAGATCAAGAGAGAGGTACACCATTCTGGAAACTTTTATTTGATTAGCCTTTGTGGGTGACCAGGAATGTGGTTAGCAGCAGTTGTTAAGATGCCCTTTCTTGTAAAGATGGAACAGGGAAGACCCCGTTAGTATGACAGAGTTGCTTCTGATATATCAGCCTAGGAATTGTTAGCAGTAGTGGCTTCTCCTACCACCTGCCTCCTTGCACCTCAACGCTGACTAAATTTTGTTACTTTATTACTTATTAACTTATTGAAATACCTAAATTGTGGGAGTGAAGTAAACCCGGGTAGCATTAGGATCAGAAAACCAGGTGGCTATATTAGATATTCCAAAAGCCAACTGCTGCATCATATAATGAGAGTGACTAAAAGCACTCTTAGTACATATTCTTGTCTCATGCAGAAGAACTTGCTGTGTAAATTTTACTCCATTGAATATTAATCCTTTGTGACTTCTCAGGCTTATTTTGATACAATTTAGGATGTATCTTTTTTTATGAAGGCTTCTAGAATCAGTCCTGCTTGTATTTGTCATGGTCTGGGCTACAAGTCTGTTCATTAATTATTGCAAATGAAATACAATGTGCATTATCCTCCCCAGGATGTGGCAGATAACCAGATAGACTCTGGGGACCTGATGGAATGTCTGATACAGAACAAACACCAGAAGGATATGAACGAGAAGTGTGCCATTGGAGTCACCCACTTCCAGCTGGTCAGTGACACCTGGCTGCCGATGTCTTAGCTGCTTGGGTGGCAGCTGAATCCCTTCCTTTTTTGGAACATCAGTACACCTCTGATGTTCTGTGAAAAATAATTTTTTCCAAATATATATCCTATTTTTATTTGTTCTCAATAAATGGTTGTTATCTAATGTGACCAGGCCCTTTGTTAGGCTCCTTGAAACACAGTGATAAATAAGACATAGTCCCAGCCAGGTGCGATGGCTTATGCCTATAATCCCAGTGCTTTGGGAGGCCGAGGCGAAAGGATTGCCTGAGCCTATGGGTTCAAGACCAGTCTGGGCAACACGGTGAGCCCTCATCTCTACAATAAGTCAAGAAAAATTAGCTAGGCATGGTGGCACATGTTTGTGGTTTCACCTACTTGGAAGGCTGAGGCAGAAGGATCACCTGGACCCAGCAGGTTGAGGCTGTGGTGGCCGTGAGCATGTCATTGCACTCCGGCCTGGGTGACAGAGTAAGACTCCGACTTAAAAAAAAAAAAAGATATATTCCCTACCCCAGGGAGTACAGTCTAGTGGGTTGAGGAAAAGAAGGTGGATGTTTCCTGCTCCAGTCACATTGCTTGCATGAGGTGTTTTAATTCTCCTTCAACAGTTAGTATCCTTAGAATCTATTGTTTTGTGTGTAACTATTCAGTGTAATGGCCAAATGTTTATCAATACACTGGACTCCTGGCCTTTTTTTTTTTTTTTTTTTTTTTTTTTGAGTCAGTGTGTTAATTCAACTCTTAGGGCATATGAGCTATCTGACTGTGCGTTCAGCAAGTGTTACTGAGCACCTTGTGGACTCTAGATTCTAGTAAGAGAAAGACACAAAAACAAATTTTAAGTGGTTCTAGGAAGAAAAGCAAAGCAGAGTAAGGAGTTGAATGAAGGAGAAAAGGGACTTCAAAAGGAGTACTTGAATAGAAATCTTAAGGTATGGAGGCAAACTATGCAAAGAGTAATTTTGGCAAAGGGAACGAGTGTGATTAAAGTGGCAGCAAAGCTAGTGTGAGCTGGGCTCGGTGACTCAGCCTGTAATCCCGCGCCTTTGGGAGGCTGAGGTGAGTGGATTGCCTGAGCCCATGGGTTCGAGACCCGCCTGGGCAGCGAGACCTCATCTCTACGATAAATAAAAAAATCAGCCAGGCGTGGTAGCGCATGGCTGTAATTCTGGCTACTTGGAAGGCTGAGGCGGAAGGATTGCCGGAGCCCAGCAGGCGAGGCTGCGGTGGCCGCTCCCGGGAGCGGCCACTGCACTCCAGTCTGGGTGACCGAGTGAGACTCCAACTCAAAAAAAAAAAAAAAAAGCTAGTGTGCCTGTAATGAAGAGTTTGCAGGTCATGAAATTTGAGACAGACGACAAGTTGTGCAGGGCCTTGTAAGCAGACTTCTGAAAGCTATAAAATGTCTCCCACCACTACTGACTAGAATTTGCCACAGAGCTCCTGACTTTCTTTTTCTTCATCTCTCAGGTTCAGATGAAGGATTTTCGGTTCTCTTACAAGTTTAAAATGGCCTGCAAGGAGGACGTGCTGAAACTTTGCCCCAACATAAAAAAGAAGTATGTCGCTTTTAATTAATTTATTCTGCTTTCCCAAAGCCCCCCTTCGCTACTGACTGACTATTCACATGGATGTCAGGTAGCCTCCTGCATCTCTCCTTTGGTACTGTGTCAACATTTGGACTGTCTGAACAGCTCATCTTTATGTGTCCAGAGTCTCAGCTGGTGGTGGTGATTCTGACATGAAGAGTCCAGAGGCTAAAGGAGCATTGTGAATTCTTCCAGGTTCAGGCAGCTTAACTGACGAGCCAGAGATAGAGTGTATACTTAGAGAAGTGTGAGTAAAAGAGGCGAACTGATTTCTTCCTGGCGTCATCCCATATGTCATCTCTTCTGAGATGTGGCAGGGGCTTTTAGATAGCTAGTGAAGAAACAGAAACTTTATTCATTTAAGAATTAGGTCCTAGACAGACTCGGTGGCTCAGCCTGTAATCCCGCGCCTTTGGGAGGCTGAGGTGAGTGGATTGCCTGAGCCCGCGGGTTTGAGACCCGCCTGGGCGGCGAGACCTCATCTCTACAATAAATCAAAAAATCAGCCGGCGTGGTAGCGCATGCCTGTAATTCTGGCTGCTTGGAAGGCTGAGGTGGAAGGATCGCTGGAGCCCAGCAGGTCGAGGCTGCGGTGGCCAGGAGCGGCCACTGCACTCCGGTCTGGGCGATGGAGTGAGACTCCAACTCAAAAAAAAAACAAAAACAAACAAACAAACAAAAAACCTGAAAGACTACTGTGAAATAAAAATTTGTTTAGTTAAAAAAAAAAAAAAAGAATTAGGTCCTGCTGTTTTTCCTATAGACCAGCCCAGGTTTCTCTGCCTATGGAGCAGCCTGCTTACATTAAAAAAAAAAAAATTAGGTCTTTTTTTTTTTTTTTTTTGACTTGGAGTCTCACTCTGTCGCCCAGACTGGAGTGCAGTGGCCGCTCCCAGCCACCGCAGCCTCGACCCTCTGGGCTCCGGCGATCCTTCCACCTCAGCCTTCCGAGTAGCCGGAATTACAGGCATGCGCTACCACGCCCGGCTGATTTTTTGATTTATTGTAGAGATGAGGTCTCGCTGCCCAGGCAGGTCTCGAACCCGCGGGCTCAGGCAATCCACTCACCTCAGCCTCCCAAAGGCGCGGGATTACAGGCTGAGCCACCGCGCCTGGCTAAAATTAGGTCTTAATAGACACACAAGCTTTTTCAGCATGACTGACCAAATTTTCCATGTTGCTTTTTTTTTTTTTAGAGTGGGTTCTTGCTGTGTTGCCCAGGCTGGCCTTGAATTCCTGGCTTCAGCAGACTGCCTGTCTCAGCCTCTCAAGTAGCTGGGACCATGGCACATGCCACCATGCCCAACTCATATTGCTCTTTGAAAGACACTTTTCTAGAATACATTTTCTATCATGTTAACCAACTTCGCATTTTGACCAGGTTTCTGCATCTTTCAGGAATGTGTTTCGCAGTTTGTCAAAGGCACAGTACCACATGTTTTTATTAAATCAACTGTAGACCTATCATTGCACACACGTGCCCTGTGTGGTCTTCCCTCCAGTCAAGAATGGAGTCAGCATTCAGACTGCTGCCTGACTTTTATGGCATACAGTCAAATTGCAGCTTTTAGCACTCTCAAAAAAAAGTAAGGGTTTCAGGAAGACGTTGAAAAGGGGTCATGAATTCATGGTAAATGATGTGACTCATGCCCCATCCCAGCTTGATCATCTGCCCTCATATGGCTCCAGCTGGTCTCAGGCCTCTCCTTTCCTCGGCAGGGTGGACGTGGTGATCTGTCTGAGCACCACCGTGCGCAACGACACTCTCCAGGAAGCCAAGGAGCACAGAGTGTCCCTGAAGTGCCGCAAGCAACTCCGTGTGGAGGAGCTGGAGATGGTAATGTCTTCCAGCCTTTGCTCCCAGAAATGACCGGGGACCGAGGCTTAGAAAGTTGGGGAGAGGCTGGGGCAATGTGGAAGATTTTAGCCACTATTGTGATGATTAAAACTCAGAGTTGGGCAACTCTTTCAGGTTTCCTCCCACTATGGGAGCTTTTCTGCCTTCTTAATAAATCCTACTTTCTCACCTAAAAAAAAACAAAAACAAAAAAACTCAGAGTCAACATGCTAATGTTTTACCATATAACAATTAGTAGCCGGATGCAGTGGTGCAAGCCTGTGTTCCCAGCACTTTGGGAGGCCAAGGCAAGAGAATTGCCTGAGTCCAATGGATTGAGACCAGCCTGGGCAACTTGGTGAGACCTCGTCTCTACAATAAATTTTTTTAAAAATTAGCCGGGCGTGGTGGCATGCGCCTGTAGTTCCAGCTACTGGGAAGGCTAATGCAGAAAGATCACCTGAGCCCAGCAGGTCAAGGCTGCAGTGGCTGTGAGCATGCCACTGCGCTCTAACCCGGGCAACAGAGTGAGACTCCAGCTCAAAAAAACCATGTTAGCTTCTTGTTTCACTGTTTTGTCAATGAATGGTACAACACTTTGGACCACTCATAACTGCAAATCCAGCTGTAAGACAAGTTCTAAGCATGTAATACAGTTTTTGGATCAATAGTGTCCTCTAGGATCAAGGATCTTTTCCTCTCCATTCTGCTGTCCTTGGCTTCAGCTTCATCCTGAGTCTGGTTTCTCTCATGGCTGTACAAGTGGCTGCCTGCAACAATAGGGCCACTGCTTCAGTAGTCATCTCTAGCAGGAAAAGGGGGGAAAAAGAGAGAAACTGGCCCCTACCATAAAATAAAACCTTCAATTTGACAGTGTCAGCTTGGGATCTCTGCCCACCCCCGACCAACAACAGCCTCCAGGGGAATGTCATGTACTGTTGAACTTACTGATTATCAAGGTGAAATGGATATTGGGGAGTCATCTACAGTGTGCGTTGTAAAAGGAAACTTATTGCTTTACTTTTGAGATTAAGCCCAAGCCATGTTAAAAAGACAACCAAAATATTTTTAATATGTTTATGCTGTAGATCATACATATTTTACCTCAGTCTAAGCAAAAACCAGTAATGGAATCCAAACACCATTAATTTCCCAAGTTACTGACCAGATTTTCACATATAATGACAGTGATTCAGGGATAATTCTGTGTAAGTGAGTCGGCCTAAATGTCCCATTATAATAGAAACTTGTTTCAGGCTGGAAGTTTTGATTTCCTAGCTTTGAGCCTCTTTCATTAAAATAATAATAATAAGGCCTGGCACAGTGGGTCATGCCTATAATCCCAGCACTTGGGGAGGCTGAAGCTAGAGGATTGCCTGAGCCCACGGGTTCGAGACCCGCCTGGGCAACTTGGTGAGACCTCATCTCTATAATAAATAAAAAAATTAGCTGGGCGTGGTAGCGCGTGCCTATAGTTCCAGCTACTTGGAAGGCTGAAACGGAAGGATCGCTGGAGCCCAGCAGGTCGAGCGGCCACTGCACTCCAATCTGGGTGACAGAGTGAGATTCCAACTCAAAAAAAGAAAAAAAGAAAGACTGAAGCGGAAGAATTGCCTGAGCCCAGCAGGTACAGGCTGAGGTGGCCGTGAGTGGGCCGCTGCACTCCAGCCTGCCGTGACAAAGTGAGACTCCAACTCAAAAATAATAATAAAAGTAGAACGCTGTATTTTTTTTTTTTTTTTTTTTTTTTTGAGCTGGAGTCTCACCTTGTTAACCAGGCTAAGAGTGCAGTGACACACTCACGGCCACCGCAGCCTTGACCTAGCACTGGGCTCAGGCGATCCTTCCGCCTTAGCTTTCCAAATAACCGGAACAACAGGCATGCGCCACCATGCCTGGCTAATTTTTTGATTTATTGGAGAAACAAGGTCTCATGTTGCCAGGCTGATCTCAAACCCGTGGACTCAGGCAGTCTTCTCACCTCGGCCTCCCAAACTGCTGGGATTATAGGCTTGAGCCACCATGCCTGGCCAAGATCCCTGTATTTTTATAACAGTTTTAACCTTCTAAAGTGGTTTTCACCTAATTTTGTCTTCGTCACAGCATTCCTGTGAAGGACAAGACAGCATTTCGGGTTAGTTGTGGCATTTTATTTTGCAAAGAAGGTCCAAGACCATGTAGCTAGTTGGTGGCAGTTCTCCTGCTGCAAGGCCACACTGCTGCTGCTCTGCTGTGTTGAAGTTGGGGGTTACAGGACAAGATCCCATCAAGCAAATAAGTCTGTATAACATTTGACATCTCCAGCCTAACGTAACCTTTGTTTTCCACTCTGGCTCCCGCTCGTGCAGACAGAGGACATCCGTCTGGAACCAGATCTGTATGAAGCCTGCAAGAGTGACATCAAGAACTACTGTTCTACTGTGCAGTATGGCAATGCTCAGGTAGCTTTTTGCTTTATTTTTTAATTGTAAATGTGAAGGTAGCATTTTAATAATTAACTCTTTGCTGGTGGAACAGAACCCATCTTATCCTGTCCAACCTAATCATCCCCTCTTAAGCTATACCAGACTACTTTGCCCTAAGTTCCTTGTCTGCACTCATCTTTGTCTCTTAGTCATTCTCTTCCCTCTCTCAGGTTTCCCACCTGTCTGTCTTCCCCACCTGTCTGCCTGATAAACTCCAGATGATCCTTCAAATGCTTCTTCCTCTTTGTAGCTTTCCCAACACTCTGCACCTCCAAAATTAGGTATTCCCTCACTGTGTTCCCATTGCACAGAAGTTCTTAATCAGAGGTCATGTAAGAATCACCTAGGAAACTTTTTTTGTTGTTGTTTTTGTTTTTGTTTTTTGAGTTGGAGTCTCACTCCGTCGCCCAGACTGGAGTGCAGTGGCCGCTCCCGGCCACCGCAGCCTCGCCTGCTGGGCTCCGGCGATCCTTCCACCTCAGCCTTCTGAGTAGCCGGAATTACAGGCATGCGCTACCACGCCCGGCTGATTTTTTGATTTATTGTAGAGATGAGGTCTCGCCAAGTTGTCCAGGCGGGTCTCGAACCCGCGGGCTCAGGCAATCCACTCACCTCAGCCTCCCAAAGGCACGGGATTACAGACTGAGCCACCGAGCCCGGCCGGAAACTTTTTAAAAAGAAATGGGGTCCCGTCCAGAATCTCCAGCAATGAAGTACAAACCAGTGCTTTTTTTTTTTTGAGTTGGAGTCTCACACTCTATTGTCCAGGCTGGAGTGCAGTGGCACACTCACAGCTACCACAGTGTCAACCTGCTGGGCTCCGGTAATCAATCCATCTCAGCCTTCCAAATAGCTGGAACTACAGGCGCGTGCTACCACACCTGGCTAATTTTTGGTTTATTGTAGAGACAAGTTCTTGCCAAGTTGCCTGGGCTGATCTCGAACTTGTGGGCTCAGGCAATCCACTTGCCTTGGCCTCCTAAAGTGCTAGGATTACAGACTGAGCCACCAAACCGGCCTAAACCAGTGTTTTTTAAATGCTGTTCCCATGAGCTGGCTACCTCTTTTAGTTAAGAGCATTGCCATGGTGCTTTTAGCCTCTGAGATAATTATGGCATTGTCTTCTTGTATCTACTTACTGAAGCAAACTCTGATGTCAGTCTGATTCTCATTTCTTTGTAGTTAAGCTGTCTGTGATAGGTTTTCGAGTTTTGGGGTTTTCTTTAATGGTCTATAATTTCAGTGTGATGTGGTTAAATAGGTATGATTTTTCTGGGTTTTTTGTTGGGTTTGTTTGTTTTTTTTTAAATTCTGCTTGGTTCTTTCAGTCAGCATTCATCTCTTTCTTCAGCTCTGGAAAATTCTCGCTGTTTTTTCTTTTTTTCTTTTTTTTTGAGTTGGAGTCTCACTCTGTCACCCAGACTGGAGTGCAGTGGCCGGCGATCCTTCCGCCTCAGCCTTCCAAGTAGCTGGAACTACAGGCGCGCGCTACCATGCCCGGCTAATTTTTTGATTTATTGTAGAGATGAGGTCTCACCAAGTTGCCCAGGCGGGTCTTGAACCCGCGGGCTCAGGCAGTCCACTCATCTCAGCCTCCCAAGGCGCGGGATTACGGGCTGAGCCACCAAGCCCAGCCATTCTGCTTTTTAGAAAGACCACTAATTGCGTTTTCTTTTTTCTTCCTAGATCTCAGATTGGTTCTTTGATTCTTGATTATTTTATTTTTTATTTATTTAATAGCATTCTATTAGACAGTGTTCAGTTTGTTTGTTTTTTGAGTTGGGGTCTCTCTCACTCTGTCACCCAGAGTACTGTGTGACATGATCACAACTCAACACAACCTCGACCTTCTGGGTCTAGGCAATCGGTTATGCCTCAGCCTACTATGTAGTGGGGACGACTACCACCAGTGCCTTGCTGGGACTATAGGTGTGTGCCACCACACCAAGCTAATTTATTTCTTTGTGGAGATGTTTTCTTGCTATGTTGCCCTGGCTGGTCTTGGAACTACTGGGCTCAAGTGATCCTCTTGCCTCAGCCTCCCAGAGTGCTAGGATTATAGGCATGAGCCACTGAGCCTGACCTAGACAATGTTCTTGATTCTTTTTTTTTTAAGATGTGGGGTACAAATTCAGTATTAGGTATACAAGTGGCCATCATACAGGTAAAGTTTGGGCTTCCCTTTGGTCCCCACTTCACCTGGCTTGAGATGAGATACCCTTACTGATGTTTGTTCTTGATTCTTACTTACCATTGCCTTCTGTGCTGTTCTGAGGACCTAAAGTATATTTTTGAATTCTTGTTTTGATTTCTGTTACCTTTTTCTCTCAGTTTTTAAGCCCTTGATTTATTTTACTTAACTTTTTTAATGATATTAATTAGTGCTTCTCAACTTGTTAATGATTCCTGGTTGTGCCTTGAGGATTTCCTGAAGTCTTATGACTTCATGCTAGAGTTCTAGGAGTTGCACTTTTGCATCTGCTTTCCTTTTTTTTTTTTTTTTTTTTTGAGCTGGCGTCTCAGTCCATTGTCCAGCCTGGAGTGGCACGCTCACGGCCACCCCAGCGCCCACCCACTGGGCTCAGGCAATCCTTCTGCCTCAGCCTTCCAAGTAGCCGAAACTACAGGCGCATCTACCATGCCCAGTTTGGTGCAAAGAAGGGAAGATTTCAAGACATACTGAATTCACTACTTTAGGATCCGTCTCATGACATTTGATGCTTTTGTATTATCACTTATCTTTTTTTGGTCATAGTTGTTTGTTTATATAAGTTTGCCTGTGAGACTGTGAATTCAGTTATTTAGATACTATAAAACATATTAAAAAGGAAAGCCGGTAGCAGCTAGGATTATAGTGTGAAGTCATGAGACTTCTAGAAAATCCTCAAGGCACAACCAGGAATTATTCACTAGTTTGTCAGGGCTAAGAATTGGATTTGACTCATATCTGTCATCCAACAGTCTTTCTCATGTGGCAAATGGTGTATTGAATTGAACTTCCTGCCTACTGTGAGGCTATTGCTCCAGGCAGGTGCTGAGGGCCTAATGTGTGCTCCAGAAGGAATCTTGAAAAGGAGCAGCTCTAGAAGGCAGAAGAAACCAGGAATCCTGAGTGTGTTTCACTCCCTTTTGACTCCAGTGCAATGCTGGGCATGGTGGCTCAAGCCTGTAATCCCAGCCCTTTGGGAGGCAGAGGCGAGAGGATTGCCTGAGCTCAGGGGTTTGAGACCAACCTGAGCAACATGGTGAGACCTCATTTCTACAACAAATGAAAAAATTAGCCGATGTGGTGGAACATGCCTGTGATTCCAGCTACTTGGAAGGCTGAGACAGAAGGATTGCCTGAGCCTAGCAGGTTGAGGCTACGGTGGCCGTGAGCATGCCACTGCACCCCTGCCTGGGTGACAGGGTGAGACTCCAACTCAAAAAAAAAAAAAAGGAAAGCAGATGCAAAAGTGCATCTGTAATCCCGTGCCTTTGGGAGGCTGAGGTGAGTGGATTGCCTGAGCCCACGGGTTTGAGACCCACCTGGGCAACTTGGCGAGACCTCATCTCTAAATCAAAAATTAACTGGGTGTGGTAGCGCGCGCCTGTAGTTCCAGTTACTTGGAGGCTGCGGTGGCCGAGAGCGGCCACTGCCACTGCACTCCAGTCTGGGCAACAGAGTGAGACTCCAACTGAAAAAAAAAAACAGACTCCAGTGCAGCCTGCTAGTCTTTGGGAATTCTTATACAGTTGATTTACTGTTTGCCCCAAGATTGTAAATCTCTAAGTATAATTCTCCTTGATGAGGAAATCCTGATTCCTATTATCTGGGAATTAGAAATGGAGGTACTTGTTTAGAAAAATGTGGGACAGACTAAGAACTGCATGCTTCAGTCAGAATACATGGATTATTAATCTCTTATACATCTCTCAACTTGACCATAATGTTTATGCCATAGATTATTGAATGTCTGAAAGAAAACAAGAAGCAGCTAAGTACCCGTTGTCACCAGAAAGTATTTAAGTTGCAAGAGACAGAGATGATGGACCCAGAACTAGACTACACACTCATGAGAGTCTGCAAGCAGATGATAAAGGTAAGGGATCCAAAGCCAAGGACTAAGCATGGTGTAAGTAAAAGTAACAACATAAACCTCTTTCATTATCAGCAAGACGGTTTTATGCAGCTAAGACGGTGGTTCTCAAAGAGTGGTCCTGAGACCAACAGCAACAGCATCAGCATCACCTGGGAACCTGCAGATTCTTGGGCCCCTCCCCAGATCAGAAGCTCTGGGATTGGAGCAGGCAGTCTGTTTCAACAAGCCCTCTGGGTGATTCTGAGGCATGTTCAAGTTTGAAAGCCACGAGCTAAGATAACTGAACTCACTTTGACCTGAGACACAAATAAATAGATGTCCAATAAATATATGATTGGTTTTGTGGGCATTTAGTTATATAGGTATACTGAAAAAGCCTCTATTGAGTATCCTGATCATCTATCGGCCACACTCAAAAGATGTTTCTGGGCCAGGCTCAATGGCTCAGCCTGTAATCCCAGCACTTTGGGAGGCCAAGGCGAGTGGATTGCCTGAGCCCGCGGGTTCAAGACCCGCCTGGGCAACTTGGTGAGACCTCATCTTTACAATAAATCAAAAATTGGCTGGATGTGGTAGCGTGCGCCTGTGGTTCCAGCTACTTGGATAGCTGAGGCGGAAGGATCTTCGGAGCCCAGCAGGTTGAGGCTGCGGTGGCTGGGAGCATGCCACTGCACTCCAGTCTGGGCGACAGAGTGAGACTCCAACTCAAAAAATAAATAAATAAATAAATATGTTTCTGTTCTGCAAGTTCTTTAACTTCATTTACTCCTCCAGTGAGCGTTCCCTGCTGCTGGGCTGACTTGAGTACCTGGATGCCAGCTCCTTGAGCTAGCTACATACACAAAGACATTAAACTTAAGGTTCCAACTCCTTATTTCAGCTTTCCTGTAAAATAAAATGCTACTTCATCAAATAAATTCCAAAGAGAATTAAGAAAGTTAGGTGCATAAGTCTCTTTAGCTGGGCCAGGAAAAACTGAGTCTTGTGTAAAAGTGGAAATGTTAGGCTCTGATTTGAAGAGTGCTTTGTAAGACTTTATAAAAATCAGTGAGCAATTCTCATCCCCATATCATATATCAATAAATTATAATCACATGTGCTTTGGATAGCTAGAAACAGAGAACTGGGAAGAGGAGCTTGATGTTCAAGTGTCTCAGACAGAATTTATCAGGCACGTGACACAAAGGTTTATGAATTAGCAAAATAGAGATGGAGTTGATTACTGTTCTAAAACTGATCCTCTGGGTCAGGCTCGGTGGCTCAGCCTGTAATCCCAAACACTTTGGGAGGCTGAGGCGAATGGATTGCCTGAGCCCGCTGGTTTGAGACCAGCCCGGGCAACTTGGCAAGATCTCGTGTCTACAATAAATAAAAAATTAGCTGGGCGTGGTTGTGCGTACCTGTAGTTTGGCTACTTGGAAACCTGAGGCAGAAGGATTGCCGGAGCCCAGCAGGTTGATGCTGGGAAGGCCTTGAGCATACCACTGCACTCCAGCCTAGACAACAGAGTGAGACTCCAACTCCAAAAAGAAAAAAAAAAAAACTGATCCCCTGACCGAAAGAATGGTAATAAGTATGCAAGGGCTAGTCCCACAGTGTTTGCTAGGATTATATAGCCCTTATAGTTAAGATGAACCAAATGAATCCTCACCCCACATTCCTGCTCACAGTGGCTGGTGGGTAATTCTTAGGTTTTCCCACTTGGGCTGGGTAGATGTGACTGCATGGCTACCTGGTACAATATTATAAACAGTAAGTAAGTTCTTGAGATGCCATGTAGTTTAACTTAGCATATAGATAGGGAATCAATCTCTTGCAAAGCAGAAAGCAGTAAAATAGTGGAGAAAAATGTGAGAAATACAGTAGCGAGTATGTAAAGAGAGGGAAACTTGGGGCTGGGTGCTTATTTAGGCTTAGCTGGTCCTCTTGTACTAAGAGATACGGGAAGGTATCAGGCTGCTGCTTTCATAAGCTTTCTAATAGATGTTAAGAGTGACCACAGGCAGGCCCAAATACAGTGGTGTTTATAACTAATTGATCACAATGAGTTACAGACATACTGTTTTTTCTCCACTTCCCCTGCATCACTTGACCTGCATTAAAAAAAAAAAAAAAACCCAAGGAATTATAGACAGGGTTAATTGCTATATTTGAATAGCTGTTTTTATAAAACTTTGTTTCTTTGCAGAGGTTCTGTCCAGAAGCAGATTCTAAAATCATGTTGCAGTGCTTGAAGCAAAATAAAAACAGTGAATTGATGGATCCCAAATGCAAACAGATGATAACTAAGCGCCAAATCACCCAGAACACAGGTAGGATCTTGACTTGGTTTTTCTGGTCCCATTTTATCTTAAATGGAATTGAGTGAGCATATAATTACCTAATTAAACTGCAGGTGCTTTGTTGCCCATAAGTTTTAAGGGAGGAGTCTGTATGTAAGCAAGATAACTTTCTCCTCCTTTGAAGAGTATCCAGAAAAATGGCATGAATGGGGAAGGAGATCAAATAAATAAGAAAACTGCCTTGAAGAATTACAGAAAGAAGCAGGACTAACACTCCTTAAAACAAAGTCTAGAGATTTAATAAAACTTCACAATGTTGCAGCAGAATAATGGGTAATCTGTTTTAGAACAAAGGACTTTCACCTTTGAGTTGCAAGACCTTGTAACTTAACGGGCAAGGTGAATTGGATACTGTATTTTCTTCTCATTGTTTTCAAAAATGTTTGTTATGGGAAAAGTTGCTGGTGTCTGCTTGATTTTTGTGAGGATTACTTAGAATATTGAGCCAAAACCCTGCAGAGTAGAATTCCTGAGGGCCTCCAGAGGTGCTCTTTAACTAACTCATATTGCTGACTAAACACAGTGTAGTCACCAGCCTAGGCAACTTAGTGAGACTCCATCTCTACAAAAAATTAGCCAGGTGTGGTGGTGCATACCTATATATAGTCCCAGCTACTTAGGAGGGTGAGTCAGGAGAATTGGTTGAGCCCAGGACTTGGAAGCTATGAAGAGTTGTGCTTGTGCCACTGCACTCCAAACTGGGCAACAGAAACCCTGACTCAAAAAAAAGTGTAGTGAGAGATCAGTAAATATTTATTGAATAAACAGATGAGTAATTGTAGTCATGGTCATTGACATAATATGCCCCCTTTTGGAAGGATGATATCTACAAATGTGTGAATCCACGTGGATATTTTATCATGTACTTACTGCTTTCTGCTCTAGATTACCGCTTAAACCCTGTGCTAAGGAAAGCCTGTAAAGCTGACATTCCTAAATTCTGTCATGGTATCCTGACTAAGGCCAAGGATGATTCGGAGCTGGAGGGCCAGGTCATCTCTTGTCTCAAACTGAGATACGCTGATCAGGTAAACTGCCCCAGGCTCTCCACAGAGGTGTATTTATGGAGCCACCTCTGTCCCTGGGAATTTTCTCTTTTGAAGTCCCTAGCTTGCTCCCATTTTCACAAGACCTTTTTATACCTTCCCCAAGCCAGGGACTGAGGAGCCTAATGAAAAGCTGGCGTTTTCTGACAGGCTGATGTATTCTCCCTCTGTCACATGCAGCGCCTGTCTTCAGACTGCGAAGACCAGATCCGGATTATTATCCAGGAGTCTGCTCTTGATTACCGACTAGATCCTCAGCTCCAGCTGCACTGCTCAGATGAGGTAGGATTTGGGTAATAAACTGATTGTGATGAACAGAGCTTGTCAGGGAAGTTTTTTTTGGGGGGGTTGGAGTCTCACTCTGTCACCCAGACTGGAGTGCAGTGGCAACCTCGACCTGCTGGGCTCCAGCGATCCTTCTGCCTCAGCCTTCCGAGTAGCCGGAATTATAGGTATGTGCTACTACGCCCGGCTGATGTTTTGATTTATTGTAGAGATGAGGTCTCGCTGCCCAGGCGGGTCTCGAAACCCGTGGGCTCAGGCAATCCACTCACCTCAGCCTCCCAAAGGGCGCGATTACAGGCTGAGCCGCTGAGCCTGGCTTGTCAGAGAGGTTTTTATTGGAGAAGAGTTCTTCACTATACCTTCTTTCCCTTCAACCTTGAATCCATGGTTAGTTTTGATGGTCCATCTTCTAGACTTATCATAGTCTGAGTTCCTGTTTTCTGTAACACTAAATTAGTCTTGTCATTATTCCTGTCCTCCTACAGTGTTGGGTCTGCATTTCTCTGTTGAACAAGGGTATTCTTATTATTATTGCTATCTGCATAGAATTTGTTCTTCACTTCTTCTTCTGTATGGTCAACTCAGAACACCCAAGACTTGCCAAAAAAGGTAAAAGTGCTCCCATAATAGCTCTAAGAAAGAGCCTCTTCTTGGAAATTACTGAACCTCCCCAGCTAGAAAAGGCTATGTGGAGAACCCTGTTCAACATATGTCAATTTTAGGACATCATAGCCAAAGCTGTTTCAAAAAACTTACTAATAAAACTGTCCACAGAAGGTTAAGTCTTTGCTATGGGCTGTGTTCATAACCCCTTTGTGGCCTGGTGTGGTGTCTCACACCTGTAATCCAAGTACTTTGGGAGACCAAGGCAGGAGTGTTGCTTGGGCCCAAAGTTTGACACCAGCCCAGACAACATAGTGAGACCCCCATCTCTCAAAAAAACCTTGTGTATGTGCACACACGTGCTTTCAAATCATGAGTCTGGATTGACCCTGCACCTACATAAATGTCAAACATTTGCTTTTAGTGTTTTACTTGGCTATAAAACCTTCCTCCTGTGGAATTGGAGCAGCCACCTTTTTATTTATTTTTGTTTTTATTTTTTTGAGATGGAGTCTCATTCTGTCACCCAGGATGGAGTGCAGTAGCATGCTCACTGCCACTGTAGCCTTGGTCTGCTGGGCTCAGGTGATCCTTCTCCCTCAGCCTTCCAAGTAGCTGTAACCACAGGTGTGTGCCACCACACTCAGCTAATTTTTCTGGATGTATTGTAGAGATGAGGTCTCACCAAGTTGTTCAGGCTGGTCTCGAAGCTGGGGGCTCAGACAATCCTCTTACCTCAGCCTCCCAAAGTGCTGGGATTATAGGCGTGAGCCACCGTGCCTGGCAAGAGTAGCTGCCTTTTTGGCTAGTCCTGGGATCTGATGCCAGACTCAGGGTTGACAGCATAAAGATGTGTGCATTTACTGATTTTAACTCTTTGTGCCAGTCATTGTAAAGGAAAATTGAGTCTGGCATCTAATACAGGAGGAGAGATGTGAAGTCCACCAGGCAGCTGTTTGAGATGAGCCCTGGGTACACATGTGGGAGGATCACCAAATTGACTTGTTTAGAAAACAAGGGTTCAGGTGATAGCAGAGCCTCCATCCTGCCTGGCTTTAAAACAGCAGCAGACCAGTGAAGAGGGGGCACAGATACTGCCATGTCCAGAGCTGGTTGGAATCACCAGACTCATCTGCTTTTGAAGCTACTGGCTTAATCCTGTGCTCAGTGAGGTGGCCTTGTTTTTTGTTTCCTGAACAGATCTCTAATCTATGTGCTGAAGAAGCCGCTGCCCAAGAGCAGACAGGTCAAGTAGAGGAATGCCTCAAGGTCAACCTGCTCAAGATCAAAACTGAAATGTGTAAAAAGGTAATAACCACCATTTCTCTTATTGTTTTTCCTGCCCTTTAAAAATTTTTTTTTGAGTTGGAGTGTCACTGTCGCCCAGACTGGAGTGCAGTGGCCGCTCCCGGCCACCGCAGCCTCGACCTGCTGGGCTCCGGCGATCCTTCCGCCTCAGCCTTCCGAGTAGCTGGAATTACAGGCACGCGCTACCACGCCCAGCTAATTTTTGATTTATTGTAGAGACGAGGTCTTACCAAGTTGCCCGGACTGACCTTTAACCCGAGGATGTAGGCAATCCACTTGCCTCAGCCTCCCAAAGTGCTGGGATTATAGGCTGAGCCACCAAGCCTGGCCTTTTCTGTCCTTTTCTTGTCTTTTTTTTTTGAGTTGGAGTCTCACTCTGTCACTAAGGCTGGAGGGCAATGACATGCTCCCGGCCACCGTAGCCTTCCACCTGCTGGCCTCAGGTGATTCTCCTGCCTCAGCCTTCCAAGTAGCTGGAACTACAGGTACACACCACCAAGCCCGGCTAATTTTTTGGTTTATTATAGAGATGAGGTCTCGTCAAGTTGCCCAAGCTGGTCTCGAACCCCTGTACTCAGGCATTTCTCTCACCTTTGCCTTCCAAAGTGCTGGGATTATAGTCGTGAGCCACCTCCCCTGACCTTTTTCTTTTTTCTTTTTTTTTGAGTTGAAATCTCACTTCACTGCCCAGGTTGGAGTGCAGCAGCAACTACAGGCATGCGCCATCATGCCCGGCTAATTTTTTTATTTATTGTACAGATGAGGTCTTGCCAGGTTGCCCGGGCTGGTCTTGAACCCACAGGCTCAGGCAGTCCACTCACCTTGACCTCCCAAAGTGCTGGGATTACAGACTGAGCCACCGAGCCCAGCCCCTTTTCTCTTTTTAATGCTATAATCGCATACCTTAGTAACAAAATAAAAAACCTAAACCTTCCTGCCCAGCATTCTATGCTGTTCCCTCTTATCAAGCTTTCACTTGATCCTCGACCATTTATCTCCCATAACTTGATTTTTTTTCACATATACTGATCATGTGTGAATATGTCTTATCTCCATGACTAGATCGTTGTTTAAGGGCACTGTGAGTATAGTACAAAAACAAAATGTCAATACCAATACATGAATAAGTATTCCATATTCATGAAAATCAAGGAAACTAAAACATTTCAGAAATGTTACATAAAAAATTTGTCAGATTATGACTACATAATATATAGCATACATTATCTTGCAAAATTGAAAATGAAATATTTGATCTTTGTTAAAAAATTAAATCTTGTGGGGTGCAGTGGCTCAAGTCTGTAATCTCAGCACTTTGGGAGGCCAAGGTGAGAAGATTGCCTGAGCTCAGGGTTTCACGACCAGCCTGGGCAACTTGGTGAGACCTCGTCTCTACAATAAATCAAAAAATCAGCCTGGTGTGGTAATGCGCCCCTGTAGTTCCAGCTACTTGGAAAACTGAGGCAGAAGGATCACCTGAGCCCAGCGGGTCGAGGCTGCAGTGGTCGTGAGCATGCCACTGCACTCCAGTCTAGGTGACAGAGTAAGACTCCAACTCAAAGAAAAAGAAAAAAGAAATTAGCTGGGTGTGGTGGTACACACCTGTAGTTCCAGCTACTTGGAAGGCTGAGGTGGAAGGTGGAAGAATCATCTGAGCCCAGCAGATTGAGGCTGCAGTGGCCATGAGCGTGCCACTGCACTCCAGCCTGGTTACCAGGGTGCAGTACAGACTCCAACTCAAATAAATAAATAAACAAATAAATAGTAAATCCATATATTTTTCTTTGACTTCTTTATTATCAAATGGTCCCATATAACTTTGGGGAAGATTTTCTTTTCCTTTCTTTTTTTTTTTTATTTTTTAGTGGGGAAGAATAGGTGGGAGCCAGGAGAAGAGGCAGGTTTTTGAATAATATTGGATTAAGAAAGCATTTCAGGCCACCATCATGTTTCCTAAGCTTTGACTGCCCTCTTCTCCCTTGGGGAGGTGAATCACTCTCTAATTTACTTTCTTTTTTTAATTGGAATCTCACTCCGTCACCCAGATTGGGGTGCAGTGGCACATTCACACTCACCCCAGCATCGACCTGCTGGGCTCAAGCAATCCTTCTGCCTCAGCCTTCCAAGTAGCCAGAACTACAGGTACATGCTACCATGCCCAGCTAATTTTTTGGTTTATTGTAGAGATGAGGTCTCGCCAAGTTGCCCTGGCTGTTCTCGAATCTGTGGG
Organism: Cephalopachus bancanus; assembly: GCA_027257055.1. Classification (NCBI taxonomy): domain Eukaryota; kingdom Metazoa; phylum Chordata; class Mammalia; order Primates; family Tarsiidae; genus Cephalopachus; species Cephalopachus bancanus. Next base: position 1,886,209 of record JAPVLO010000330.1, on the reverse strand, counting down.
TTCAAGAAAAAGAAAAAGAAGGCCAGGCTCGGTGGCTCAGCCTGTAATCCCAGCACTTTGGGACTGAGATGAGTGGATTGCCTGAGTCTGCATGTTCGAGACCAGTCCAGGCAACTTGGCAAGACCTCATCTCTACAATAAATCAAAAATTAGCTAGGCATGGTAGCGTGTGCCTGTAGTTCTGGCTACTTGGAATACTGAGGCGAAAGGATCGCTGCGAGCCTAGCAGGTCGACACTGGAGTGACTGTGAGTGTGCCACCGTACTCCAGTCTGGGCAACAGAGTGAGACTCCAACTCAAAAAAAGAAAAAGAAAGCATTTGTGACCCATTTTCTTTATTTCCCATAATTTATTTTCTTTCTTTCTTTCTTTTTTGAGGTGGAATTTCCCTCTGTCACCCAGGCTGGAGTGCAGTGGCATGCTCACAGCCACTACAGCCTCAACTTGCTGGGCTCAGGTGATCCTTCCACCTCAGCCTTCAAGTAGCTGGAACTACAGACACGCACTACCATGCCCGACTTATTTTTTTATTTATTGTAGAGACAAGGTCTCACCAAGTTGCCCAGGCTGGTCTTGGCCCCCTGGGCTCAGGCAATCCTCTCGCCTTGACTTCCCAAAGTGCTGGGATTGTAGGCTTGAGCCACCAAGCCCAGCTTCATAATTTCATCATATATAAATGGAGAGTCTGCAGAGTTGATTTCAGTTCTAATATGTTTATATTCCTCTTGTCAGAACATCTTTAAACTCCAATAAGAATTATTCTTACAGTAGAAGTTATGCTCTTTTCCATTCTTTTTTTCCTTAACAAGGATGATGGAGGTAAAATGGAACATTTGTAAGCAAATATACCTTTATCCAATTGAGAATGTTAATATAGTATATTACTCAGATTTTGAGATTTCACATTTTGGGGATTTTTGGGGGGCTTTTTGTTTTTTTCTGTAACAGGGTCTCACTCTGTCACATCAGTCAGGCTGGAGTTCAGTGGTGCGAACTTGGCTCACTGCAGCCTCGAATTCCTGGGCTGATGGGATCCTCTCACCTCAGCCTCCTGAGTAGCTGGGACAATAGGCATGCATCGCCATGCTTGGCTGTTTTTTTTGTGTTTTTTTTTTTGTGGAGACAAAGGTCTTGTCGTGTTGCCCGGGCTGGTCTCAAACTCTGGGGCTGAAGTGATTCTTCAGCCTCAGACTTCCAAAGTGCTATGATTAGAGGGCACACCTGGCTCAGATTTCTTAGAGCAACAAAATATCTATCGTACTAATAAAAACATTAATATTTAGGTACTTTAGGCCGGGCATGGTGGCTCAGCTTACAATCCCAGCACTTTGGGAGGTTGAGGCAAGAGGATTGCCTGAGCCCCAGGATTCGAGACCAACCTGGGCAACTTGGTGATACCTCATCTCTACAATAGATCACAAAAACTAGCCAGGCGTGGTGGCTTGTGTCTGTAGTTCCAGCTACTTGGAAGGCTGAGGCGAAAGGATCGGCCTAAGCCTAGCAGGTCATGGTGGCCATGGGCATGCCACTGCACTCTAGCCTGGGCGACACGAGTGAGATTCCAACTCAAAAAAATATATATATATATTTAGGTTCTTTAAAATTATACGGCACGCCGGGCTCAGTGGCTTAGCCTATAATCCTGCGCCTTTGGGAGGCTGAGGTGAGTGGATTGCCTGAGCCCGCGGGTTCGAGACACGCCTGGGCAGCGAGACCTCATCTCTACAATAAATAAAAAAATCAGCTGGGCGTGGTAGTGCATACCTGTAATTCCAGCTACTTGGAAGGCTGAGGCGGAAGTATCGCCAGAGCCCAGTGGGTTGAGGCTGCGGTGGCCAGGAGCGGCCACTGCACTCCAGTCTGGGCGACAGAGTGAGACTCCAACTCAAAAAAAATAAAATAAAATAAAATTATATGGCATATAAGAGTGCCAAAAACTCAAATCCAGTTCTATAATCACAGTCCCCTGCTTTTTTTGCATCCCTAAAAGGTAGTTATTGAATTAAACTGGATGCTGAGCATTATCACCACACTGTGATCTAGCCCCAAATAGTCCCTGTTCTTAGCTGTCAACTTTCCCTCTTTGACTTGTTTCTATATAAAATATGTACAGACAACAGATCTGATGCATTTCTTCTACAAAAGCTCTGTTCGCAATGGCCTTCCCTTTCCAGGAAGTGTTAAACATGCTGAAGGAGAGCAAAGCAGACATCTTTGTGGACCCCGTTCTTCATACAGCTTGTGCCCTGGACATTAAACACCACTGTGCAGCCATCACCCCTGGCCGCGGGCGTCGTAAGTCTCTATGCTCACCCTGACCTTATCTGAACTATATTGGAGGCACAAGAGATTCCCGCTTAGATATCAGTTGCAGCGACTCTGTTCTCCAGCTATAGCCCAACCATAGACAGCATCCCCTGGTGGCCTGGTTGATGCCCAAACTAGTCCTTTTTGGCATAATTAATTTAGGAGTAATCCTGCAGGTTTGAGCTGACCTAGTCATGACCAGAGCTGAAAAGTTTGTGGAAAGGAAGAGTTTAAGGTATGTTTTAGGGAAGAAGTTAAGTCATTATCATGGCCCTCTTTCCCCACCCTGTACATACTAAAACAGCTTCATCCAGTGGCCACAGTGGGCTCAATAGGCAGTGAGCCTGGAGCCAGGGCAAGTGTAACAGTTGTTATGAGCCAGATATGCCCAATAAAAGTAAGAGAGGCTTTTTGTTTTAACTTTTAGAGACAGGGTCACACTATGCTTCCCAGGCTGATCTCAACCTCCTGGGCTCAAGGGATTCTCCTGCCTCAGCCTCCCGAGTAGCTGGGACTACAGCCACCAACCACCATGCCCAGCTCTCATAAATAGGAGAGGTTTTAAGAGAGACTCTGGACAGCCAACCCTGGAGGTTATCTTTTCTCTCCCTGTTAGATCTTGGGTCAAGTTTTCTAGAATGTATTTAACTTTATTGAGGCTACAGGTCTGAATTCTCTGCTGTCTGGGTACTCTTTTCCCCAACCTTACAGAAGTTTCTCTGTTCAGTACAGTTTTAGACTCTTCTTATTCGTTTTGTCCCACAGAAATGTCCTGTCTGATGGAGGCACTGGAGGATAAGCGGGTGAGGTTACAACCTGAGTGCAAAAAACGCCTCAATGACCGGATTGAAATGTGGAGTTATGCAGCAAAGGTAACAGTCGAGAAAATCTCCTAACATGGGTGTCTCTTCTGTCATTTTCCAGTGTCTTTGAGCTATCACACTGGTCTTCTTGTCCTTATTATGAGACTTGAATAAGCATCTTTGAAAACTTATCCAGTGTGCTTTAAAAACTCATTGGCTGTCCATGAGCCTGGAGCTACCAACTCTCTTTGCACTGGGCTGTGTCTGCAAGACCTTGCCAGGGCCACTACTTTCTGCCCTCCATTAGCCATGGTCCTCCACTTGACCTCCAACAAGTCATAATCTCTGGAGTCAGTTTCCTCTACTGTAAAGTGAGGAAATTATCATTCTACTTACTTCACAGGGTTTCAAGGCTCAAATGAGTTAATATATCCACCAAAGTGTTTTATAAACTACAAAGCAATGTATACATAAGAAAAACTACTATTCTTTTCACTGAGGCTGAACTTTTTTTTTTTGAGACGGAGTCTCACTTTGTTGCCCAGGCTACAGGGCAGTAACACACCCACAGCCACTGCAGCCTTGACCTGCTGCGCTCAGGCGATCCTTCCACTTCAACCTTCCAAGTAGCTGGAATTACAGGCGTGTGCCACCACACCCAGCTAATTTTTTTTTATTTATCATAGAGACGACGTCTCTCACCAAGTTGCCCAGGCTGGTCTCAAACCCAGGGGCTGAGGCCATCCTCTCACCTCAGCCTCCCAAAGTGCTAGGATTATAGGTGTGAGCCATCATGTCCAGCTGGTCATTCAGGTTTCTAGATCCACACTTTTATTTTTTATTTTTTGAGTTGGAGTCTCACTCTGTCGCCCAGACTGGAGTGCAGTGGCTGCTCCCGGCCACCACAGCCTCGACCTGCTGGGCTCCGGCGATCCTTCCGCCTCAGCCTTCCGAGTAGCTGGAACTACAGGTGCGCACTACCACTCCCGGCTGATTTTTGATTTATTGTGGAGATGAGGTCTCGCCAAGTTGCCCAGGCGGGTCTTGAACCGGTGGACTCAGGCAGTCCACTCACCTCAGCCTCCCAAAGGCACGGGATTACAAGCTGAGCCACCGAGCCCGGCTGATCCACACTTTTATATCACTGGAATAGATGCTCCCAATGGCCGTAAATTAAGAGAATGACCACGGGAACTCCCTTCCTTCTTGGCCAGTTCTTTCTATCACCCATGTGATTTGAGGTCAAGAGTAGCAAGAGGGAACAACTAGAGAAAGCCTTCATACCTAGAAGGAAGGGAGATGCAGGGGAGGGATCCTATTGGTTACAATAGCCAACTCCCCTCACTCTTCTCCTGAGGGAAGAAAGTCACCTTTGAAGCCCTTGGTTCGATGAAGCAGCAGCGATACTACATTAGTCCATTCTTTCTGCATTGATTTCCACTCCTTTGAACTGCTTAGCATTGCTTTAGAGTCACTCAGTGGTTCGCTGTTGTTTTTGTTGGCAACTGTTGGCGATCAAAGCTTATTAATCTCCCACCTCCCTCCTCTGTTCTTGTATATGGGATGAGCATGGAAATAGTCCAGACATCTCTGGGCTGGACTACTCCCAGCACCTGGGCTGACACTGAAAAGAATAGGCTTGTGTGTACCTGGGTCCTGATTCTGCTGTAGAAAGCTACTGTAGAGGCCCATTGGAGAAAGCAGTGGAGAACTGAAGATGAAAACTGGTTAAGCTATGAGTGTCCATATTTGGAGGGTAGTTAATTATATTCCATCATTATAATTAATGTTGGCACATCGTTTTTTGATCAAGGGGAATGCTTATGATATAATGGTGATAAAAAAAATTAAGATGTAGAATTAGCATACAACATAGTCTTAACTCTTCTTCATTTTAAAAATAGGCAGCAAAATGATGAAGTGCATAAATCAAAATGTATATGAACCCCTGGCCTTGTGCAAGTCATTTAATCACCATTACCCTTGGGCTACTGACTCTCCACCTGTAATATGGGAGTAGTGAAATCTGCTGCTAGGCATGGTATGAGCGCTTCATGAGTGAGACTGTTGCCTAGAGCCCAACATATTGTTGTCCTCAGTATTGTGTCAGCAGTAGTGATCACTATAATGGGGAAGTGGATGACTGCACGTCTTTGTGATTTTCTGTATGATCAGGAAGAGTTGCAACTCTGTATTGATTTTCTTATTTTCTGTCCTCGCTACACAAAAGAAAAACTAGGAATTGAAAGGGACAAGTTAGACCTAGCACTGCAACCAGCCTAGTTCTTTCTTAGAGGATCACATTGCTCTGTGTTGTTCTAGGTGGCCCCAGCAGATGGCTTCTCTGATCTCGCCATGCAAGTAATGACATCCCCATCCAAGAACTACATTCTCTCTGTGATCAGTGGAAGCATCTGTATATTGTTCCTGATTGGCCTGATGTGTGGACGTATCACCAAGCGCGTGACACGAGAGCTCAAGGACAGGTAGAGCCGCCTTGTTCACCAAAGGAACTACCTATCCAGTGCCCAGTGTGTACAGCCCTTCTGTATAGTGTACCCACTCACCTCGCTCTTACAGGTGACAGCAACACCCATGTTAGAGCATCAGCAGGTGTCCACTGCATTGTCCCGTCCAGACTTCACCCATGTTCATGGTGTCCTCCTCCTCCTCACCATTTGTGCAGCATCAGCAGCTGGCCGCTTGGGTTATTGCCTTTGTTGGCAAACTTGGGTTTACCTGCCCGTAGACAAGTATCTCGCGTCCCAACAGGACTACCAGTACTTCCAGAACCAACTTACATGACCTGCAACTCAAATGCTTTTGTTTTTTTAAAAAACACCAAAAAAAAAAAAAAAAAGAAATTTTTAAAGAAAAAAATGTATATAGTAACGCATCTCCTCCAGGCTTGATTTGGGCAGTGGCGTTATTTCTTCTGTGTGACTGTGTAAAACGAAGACAGGACTTAGAGGGGAAGCACACCACCCAGTATGCTGTAACTGGGGTGTCTTGTTCATCTCTCAGAAGCACCTTTGGGTCACATCAGGGCCATGATCTTCACCAGGTAGTGGGAAACCACTAACTAGCCTGCTTGGGGTCCTTTTCTTCTGCTGAAACAGTGATGCCTTCCAGTGTCCATCCTAAACGAGCCACTGCTGATCATAGCCCCTAGGTGTTTCTATGATCTCCTCACCTCGTTGAAGTAAAGCATGAGCCTCCCTAAGCCGAGGGCAGATGGGTTACACAGGGGACCAGAAGTCTGTGAAGTTGAACAGTTCATTAATCTGCACTGATGGGCTGGGTTCTGAGTCCCAGGCAGCAGGGCGCTCTGGAAGAGCGCAGGACTTTGTCACAACTGAATCGGCCCTGCTGAGGCAGCAAGTTGTCCAAAAGTTCTGTGCTTCACCAGAAGGCATGACTGTGGTGGGAGGGATTCTTGAAGAAGACTTGGGTGTGGGCAGTGGCAGGGCAGGAAGGAGGAGCAAGGGTGTGATTCACTTTGCTTTATTTTTCGGGCTACAATAAAGGTCAGAGATAATGGCTTGTAAAGATTTAACATGGTCTCAGGGTGTGACTGGCAGTCCAACCTGACCTTTCTGCACGCTCCAGACAAACTTCCCAGACAAGCTCCTTTGTGCCTCTACGTGGAGAGGGTGTGGAAAGTTATTACATTAAAAGATGGAAGATTTTCTCCTTTTTTTCTTCCTGTCCGTTTGCTGTGTGTACCCACCCTAGTAGGCATTGGCTAAATGTTGTGTTTTGGCAGTTCATCAACTTTTCCAGAATCTGAGCTTTATAGAAGCAATATTCCTGGCCATCCCCCCTCATTCTTCCAGTGTGGAGGTGACAGGTTTATGGTGTAGGAGAGAGGAGTCCAGGCATCACAGTTCAGCCTGAAACACTTCTGGTTAAGTTTAGGGCATGAAATCACAGTGGCTGCATAGGAGAGCAGCATGTACAGTAGGAGATATATTTATATAATATATATTTTATTAACCTGTTAGATGTCCACAAAGTATTATAAATCATGTGCCTAAAATTGTCCACATCAACCAAGACCTGCCCGTTGCGCCCTTCCTTCTGCCTGTCCTTGCACTGTCCACGTGTGCTGCGGGACCTGAGTGACATTTGTCTTCCCTGAATGTGTTCAGTACAAGGTGTGAGAGTTTGTGGATCAGTTGATCCAAATTACTCCTTGTCTAACCTGACTGATGTGTATTTGAATACTGTGCTTTCTTCCTTTTCTTTCTTTGTTCCATTTTGCTGCCTCTCCTGGAGGTAGCAGGTTCCAGAAGCCAGCCGTGTGTCCCCCCACCAAATCACTAAGGGAAGCACCTAAGCAGCTTGGTCCCCTCAGTTCCGTTCTTAGGGTCTTCCTGATTCACAACAACTGTCCTGAGATTCTTCGGTCTCATAAAACTTGAAAAACTTGGAGTATGAGCAGCACACCCCTGCAACCACCATTGCTGGGCTGAACTGAGCTGGTGTGGATGTTCCCGCTTCAGGGTGCCTGTCTCGGTGGTGGGGCTGCTGAGGCTTGATAGCGAGAACCAGGAATGTCATCTGCGTGTAGGATTCTACTGACAGGTCCAGTGTCATTTACAGGATAGGATTAATGTTAGTGGAGGGTATCATTCTTCATCTCTGCAGTCTCCCTCCCAATATATGTGAAACTTCTTTATAGTTCTAATACATCTCAATATTTCTGTTCTTTCTGAACTGAGAGAAAATCCCATTCATTGTCTGCAGAAAGTTTTGGAAGTTTGATGAAAAGTTTGGGTCTTGAAACATTTGTCATCTTTAGAAGTGGTCATATTAGAAAGGAACGCTCTTCTAGTATCTTTAATTGCTTGTTATAGAAAAGTCATCTTACTTTGAGTAGTTTCCTATGATTGGCTCTTAAGAGTCCCAGGCAGGGTCCTGAGCAAGTTTTTCTGTGCCAAGGGGCCCAACACCATCTGAAAGGGCAGCCCAACCACATCTGTTATGTTCTTCATTTGACATAACAAAACTGTGTTTTGGCCCGGTTTCTGGCCTCATAGGTCAATTGTGAGTATAAATCATTTGGTCAAGAACTGTCAAGAAGTGTAGTCATGATCCTTCTGTGGGAGCTGATGACTCTAGCCTTATCTATTCTGATGTCTAGCTCATGAACCATATGATAAGTAGCAGGTGGAGTTTTTTGTCAGGAGCATCGCTCCAGGCACTTGCTAAAAATTACAGCAGCCAGATCACTGTCATCTGGCCTTGCCGGCTCACACCAAAGTCTCAAGGACTCTTATACATAGTGTGCTCTACAACCTTCCAGAAGTGCCAGGAGCCCAGGCTCCTGGGCTGGAGGCACTATGGTACAGGAGATGAGAAATCTGGGGGCAATATTAAGAACAAGACTAAGCCGGGCTCGGTGGCTCAGCCTGTAATCCCGCGCCTTTGGGAGGCTGAGGTGAGTGGATTGCCTGAGCCCGCGGGTTCGAGACCCGCCTGGGCAGCGAGACCTCATCTCTACAATAACTCAAAAATTAGCCAGGCGTGGTAGCGCGCGCCTGTAGTTCCATCGCCGGAGCCCAGCAGGTCGAGGCTGTGGTGGCTGGGAGTGGCCACTGCACTCCAGTCTGGGCTACAGAGTGAGACTCCAACTCAAAAAACAAACAAAAAAAGAACAAGACTAACTGCTCCCAACAGAGCTGCTCCCACAGAAGGAAGACCTGTGAGTGAGACCTTCACCGTGATGCATCTTGACTTCTGCTGTCCCAAGGCAAATCTGCTAGTGAACTGTACTCACTGGGAACCATACCACAGACTTGGGTTTACTCCTGGGAAAGCTTCCTCCTTGGTATTCCCTGGTGATGCTTTGGCTACCTCCCAGCCCCAGTTCTGTGGATCCCATCAGCTTATTCTGAGCCTTGGGGGTATGGATGCATCTCCAGGAAAAGACCGTTTTCCTCAGAGGTGCTACAGAAAGTTACTAATAGGTTTTATCTCTTGTTTCCTGAGATTAACTAATAGAAGAATCCAATGTGAAGGTATTTGCATTTACATTTTATATTTTATCACACATTTGGAAAGGGAATTAACTATGTGACTGACTTCCCTTGACCGTCCCAAAAGAAAATTCACTCCAGTGTGACTTCAGGAATGATCTCCCATCCTCCCTACCTCCAGGCTTGTAGTACTACTTCTGTCCCAAAGATGCCCATAGTGAGTCATCCAGGGAGGGGCCTCCTTTCCTAGCTGGTCTCAAGTTTCTCTGAGAAGTGGCCTTCCCTTTCCATTTCTTCCTGTCCCATCACAAAAATAGAATTTGTTCTAAATCAGCAGATATGGAGAAGAAAGCTGGACTAGGAAACTACAGAAATCAGTTTATCCCAACCTGGCAGTCAATCTAAATGTTGGTCATAGAACCAAAAGAAGAATATGGCTTTTGCATTGTATGCATTTTGGTATATTTGCTTAAATTTCAGCTTCTTACGAATTTGAAAAACTTCCAAGATCAAATACTTCCTTTTATTTCTCGCCATTTGGGCAGCATCTAAGTAGTTTTATAAAATGCAGCATTCGAGTGTTCAGAGTTTCTCTTGGGCCTTTAGGACACTTCTTTTCACTTAACTCACTCCTTCGCCTCTGGGCTTTGGCTCCCCAAGGGCCTGGGGCTGGATCTGATGTTCTAGCCTGCCCCTCTCCCCCCCCTTATTGTCTTTGGCCATCCTGGGCCTTTTCCTTCACTAGGGAGGATCAGGGTCACGTGTTAGGGCAGTCGCGTTTAAAGCCAAATTTACCTTTCTACCCAGACTTAGTAAACCCATACTGAATCTTTAAGGTAACAGGCTCCCGTAAGCCTCTGGTGAGATCATTGAGGGGGATACAGGGTGGTGGTGGTGACAAGATCCTGACAGGTGGTCCTCTCCCTCTCCCTTCCCTTTATCTGCTACCACACACCCATAGGTCATTGTGCTGTGTGCAGTGAAGAAGTCTTCCTGGGCAAGGAGGGACAGTGCCTCTATATTGTGTTTTGCCTTCCAACATTGAATTGACAACTGGACCCCAGATTCGGGCTGGATCTTCTACCAGACATACCAGGGTGGTGTGAACAGGACTCCTACAGTTACTGGGTAGAGGGACCCCCAGGAGAGCCGGCAGCAGAGAGGCATCCTGGGTGGCTTTCCCCAGCACAAAGTTCCCAGGTCAGTTCCAGCAGGAAACAGACTGTGCAGCAGATGCTGTGTGAGATCTTAGGCCTTTAACTTTTTTTTTTTAAAGAAAGAAAAAAAAAAGAAAAGTACAATTAACAAGCCTCTTTTGTAAATGGGTTTCCTTTCTATGTATAAAATCCTGGCAGTTCCTTGTTTTTACATGTTCATGCTGTGTAATTTTGAGATGTTACTGAGATATGTTCTGAACATAATGTGCATTTTTTTTCTGTACAGATGAAATGGGAGAATTTAATAAAGAGTTTGCAGGTTTTTACTTGTTAAATCTTCTCTGTGGTATCTGGGAGGAATCTCCAACCACCTGCTCTGCTAGTGGAAGTTTATAGGGCTATACGCCATGACTGTGAACTTGCCAAATGATGCTCACAAACCTTGCTGATCAGGTCTCTAATTCTAGCTAATCGAGTCTAGCAGAGTGTAGACTTGAAAGGGAACCTCAATCCTCTTGTGTTCTGTATACTGATGGCACAGCTGGAAGTCACATCTGGAGTTATTTTGACTCTTGGGCTGATATATCCAGAAAATTCATTCCACTGATGTGTTTAAGCCCACATCATGAGCCTCCATCCTGGGGAGAGCACCTGCCTGGCACCTCCCGCTGCAGATCCAACACGTGGCTAGCTGGCCCTGTAAGGCGCCTGGACTCCCTTGCCTCTCAGACCCTCTTCGGTGCTTCCCATGACCCCTTTTAATCAGTCCTCCACCCCACACTCCAACAGCCCAGTCCCTGGATCAGTGGCCTTCGCTGGACACCCTTCCTGAGCCTTTCTTTCTGCTTCTCCCACTCACAGCAAAGCTGACTTGCATCTGGGTGTTAAACATGCATGGTTTAAGGAGTTTGCATGGGTGCAGGGATTTCTGGAAGTAGTAATGTCCATATTATGATTCAGGTAATGGAATGCGCAGTGAGAAAGGATGCAGGAACCCTGGGACCCTAGGTTTCCTCTCAGTACTCGCATCCCTTATAGGCAGCCATCACCTCGGAGATGGTGGACCTGGGTGTAGAGGAGCGGCTAGGAGAAGGTGAAGAGTAGAAGAAAGGATGAAGAGGGACTTGGAGGCCCTGTGAGTCCTAACTGCAGATAAAAATCAGTGTCGGGAGCCCGGCAGCCATTAGCCCTTGAACGTGAGGAGTCTGCCTGTGAGTGTCTTGGAGAGGCTGCCCTGCTCTGGTCTAAGCTCAGGAAATGGGGTACACGGTGTAGCTTCCTTGCCACCAGTATTCTCCACAAGGGAGACGTGGCTCACCTACCCCAGCTCCGCTGTCTAGTGAGTGAATGCGACATACAGCCCAAGAGCCCCATCAGGGATGGGGAGCATACTGCCCAGCTGAAGCCTCAGCAGTGTGTGGCTGCATCGCCCCCACCACAGATATTGTGTGTGAAGATTGTTCTGGTAAACGATCCTTGGGCAACTTCAGTCCTCAAAGGCTTGTGGATTTGTACTCAAACCAGACAAAGAATTAAAAAATTTTAGCCAAAATGGGGAGAACCTTAGACCATCTAACTCTCACTGGATAGAGAAATGAGAGGGGAGGACCTTGCCTTCACAGACCAGCCTCCATCAGGCTCCAGTGTAGGTCTGCAGACTCCCGGACAGGCCTGCCTTGGGAGCTGTTGGCCTCAGCCCTGGATTGCCACCTTTCCTTGCCCAAAACCCACAGCACAACAGTTTCCTCAAATGCCCTGTGTTTGTGGGAAGACTTGGACAAAAGAAAGGGGAGCGGAGGGGCTTTGTAGACAGTAGGCTAGAAGGAAGCTGGCCAGAGGAGTGGGGGCTAGAAGGCAGGCAGCTTTTCTGAGGACTGGGCAGTTGCTGGGGCTTGTCCCATCACACCCCAGGGCCCTGGCAGGAGTATGCCTTTCGTCTGCCTGGGTCCTAGAACCAGGGTCTGCTCCTTGGCCCTTTTGGCTGAAAGACCCATGGGGGATGGGGGCAGATAGCAGTTCCTTCATACAACGGCCAGAATCAGGCCACAGAAATGAGCTGCACGCAGCAGGCCCCGGTGGCAGAAGGTGATGGCAAGGAAGATCTGTTTTAGTTTCACTGCGGGCCAACAAGCCCAGGTGAAAGGTTGGGCTGAGCCCTCTGACATTGCATTCTCATGGTCTTCTCCTCCCTCCTCACCTTCCAAAAAGTGAACTTTCTGTCTCCCTTTATCCTCCTGGAAGTTAGAGTCTCATTTTACAGATGAAAAAGTTAGGCTTAAGTTCTATAAGGAAAGAGGTGGTTTGTTTTGTTCACTCTGTAGCCTCTGGACCGGGTGTGATAGGGAGATGGTGGATCTGAGGCCCAGAGAGGGTAAAAGATTCACCCAAGGGGCCACAGAGAGTTGGAGACAGAACCAGAACTAGACCCAGGTGCTCTTAACCACTTTCCCAGACATTAATTGCAGGGCTCAGCTCTAACTGTATCGTCTGTAGGAGCCTCCCAAATCCTCCAGTGAGAGGCCTCCTTTCCTCTCTCAACTCATGAATATATTCTCTATTCCTATCGAGGACTCTTAGCACACTTCCTTGCATTCTTTTTTTTTTTTTTGAGTTGGAGTCTCACTCTGTCACCCAGACTGGAGTGCAGTGGCTGCTCCCGGCCACCGCAGCCTCGACCTGCTGGGCTCTGGCGATCCTTCCGCCTCAGCCTTCCCAGTAGCTGGAACTACAGGTGCGTGCTACCACACCTGGCTAATTTTTTATTTGTTGTAGAGATGAGGTCTCGCCAAGTTGCCCAGGCGGGTCTCAAACCCGTGGGCTCAGGCAATCCACTCACCTCAGCCTCCCAAAGGCATGGGATTACAGGCTAAGCCACCGAGCCCGGCTACTTCCTTGCATTCTAAATACTGGTTCAGTGTCTGACCTAGCCTTCCAGACTTTTCAGTGTTCGGAGACAGTGTTTGCTTTGGCAAATACTTAATCCTCCATAAATATTTATTGGATGAATTCATTTGACAGTGGAAGTCAAAAGTCATGGTTTCACTTTCTAGGGAATCACAGGTCACACAGGTCAGTGTTTGGGAGATCCATCCCAAAGGGAATGTCTGCTATTCTCATGAGTCTCCTTCCAGTTCTCCAGGTCCATCTTCTCCTGCACCCTGGATTAAAGCATTGCCCTTCAGATAACTTCCCTCTTCTGTATCCCCAGAAAGGAAATAGACAAGAATTTGCCACCAGAGAACACAGAGTCCTGGGTCAGCCAAGTGGGTAGTGGACCTCGTGGACAGCTGCCTCGCAGCTTCATTGCTTAGGCACCAGAGCCTAAATCCAAGCTACACCCGTAGACAGGGCAGCCAGAGGTGCTTTGCCACACACAGCAGTGCCTATCTTTTTTTTTTTGAGTCAGAGTCTCACTCTGTCACCCAGGCTAGAGTACAATGGCACAATCACAGCCTCCACAGCCTCGATGTCCTTCCACCTCAGCCTTCCAAGTAGCTGGAACTATAGGCTACCACACTCAGCTAAGTTTATTTATTATAGAGACAAGGTCTCACCAAGTTGTCCAGGCTGGTCTCAAGCCCCTGGGCTCAGGCAATTCTCTCACCTCCGCCTCCCAAAGTCCTGGGATTTCAGGTGTGAGCTACCATGTCCAGCTGCAACAGTGCCCATCTTGACCCTCGAGGTACCTGAGGGGCAATTCATGACATTCTTTTTTCTTTTGATTTGGGGTCTCACTCTGTCACAGTTGGAATGGAATGGCACGATCATGGCTTACTGCAGCCTCGACTTCCTGGGCTCAGGCAATCCTTCCACCTCAGCCTCCTGAGTAACCGGGACTACAGGAGCATGCCACCATACCCGACTACTTTATTATGTATGTATGTATGTCAGAATCTCACTCTGTCACCCAGGCTGGAGTGCAGTGTCATGCTCACGGCCACTGCAGCCTGCAGGGCTCAGGTGATCCTTCTGCCTCAGCCTTCCAAGTAGCTGGAACCACAGGCATGAGCTACCATGCCCGGCTAATTTTTTGATTTACTGTAGAGGCAAGGTCTTGCCAAGTTGCCCAGGCTGGTCTCCAACCCCTGGACTCAGGCAATACTCTCACCTCCACGTCCCAAAGTGCTGGGATTACAGGTGTGATCCACCGTGCCCAGCTTACCCACTAGTTTTATTACCCACTGATGCATCTTGCCTAAGATAGTTAGTACTATGGTGGTTGTCCTTTTGAGTGACCTTGAACACCATCTTCTCAGCACTGATTCTGCAAAATTCCGCTCTGCTTTAGAGGTTTTGGCTTAGCTTTTTAGGCTGCCATCTTGTACGTATTCCGATTCCATCAAATGGTTGAGTCCTGGCCATCTACTGGAGGCCTTTCAAGTCATCAGTTTGTCCCTCCAGCTGGTGAGACTGTTGCCTCTGCAATTCCTTTAAACAAAAATCCAATCTCTGGCTTCCATTTTCCTCCTTGAATCTCCATCTCGACAATGTTAGGAGGCCAGGCAGGTGGCTCACACCTGTAATCCCTCACTTTGAGAGGCTGAGGTGGTAGGATTGCTTAAGCCTAGGAATTTAAGACTAGCCTGGGCAATGTGGCAAGACCTTGTCTCTATTTAAAAAAATAAAAAATATAGCCGGATGTGGTGGCTTACACCAGCAATCCCAGCACTTTGGGAGGCAGAGGCGAGAGGATTGCTGAGCTCAGGGACTCAAGAACAGCCTGGGCAACTTGGCAAGACCTCGTCTCTGCAATAAATCAAAAACAGCTACGTGTGGTGGCTTGCCTGTTGTTCCAGCTACTTGGAAGGCTGAGATGGAAGGATCGCCTGGGCCCAGCAGGTCAAGGCTGCAGTGGCCATGAGCATGCCACTGTACTCCAGCCTGGGCAACAGAATGAGACTCCTACTCAAAAAGAAAACTACCACTTGACAGCTACCATAATACTGTCTCAGACAAGATGCATCAGTGGATAATAAAACTAGTGGCTAGCCGGGCTCGGTGGCTCAGCATGTAATCCCGCGCCTTTGGGAGGCTGAGGTGAGTGGATTGCCCGAAACTGTGGGTTTGAGACCCGCCTGGGCAGGCGAGACCTCATCTCTATAATAAAATCAAAAAATTAGCCGAGCATGGTAGCGCGCGCCTGTATTTCCGGCTACTCAGAAGGCTGAGGTGGAAGGATCGCCGGAGCCCAGCAGGTCGAGGCTGTGGTGGCCGGGAGTGGCCACTGCACTCCAGTCTGGGCGACCGAGTGAGACGCCAACTCAAAAAAAATAAAAATACAAATAAAATAAAACTAGTGGCTAAAAGCTTGGAACTTTTGTTTGGGCTTTTTGTATGTGTAGTTTTTTGTTTTGTTTTTGAGTCGGAGTCTCACTGTCGCCCAGGCTGAAGTGCAGTGGCATGTTCACGGCCACCACAGCCTTAACATGATGAGCTCAGGCAATCCTTCTGCCTCAGCCTTCCAAGTAGCCAGAACTACAGGTGCACGCTACCACACCCGGCTAATTTATTTATTTATTTATTATAGAAACATGGTCTCACCAAGTTGCCCGCACTGGTCTTGAACCCGTGGGCTCAGGCCTCCCAAAGTGCTGGGATTACAGACTGAGCCACCAAACCCAGTGACTTGACTTTTTTAAAAAAGGATTCTATGGTGAAATTCTCTATTTTTATTTTTCCTTTTTTAACCACTCAACAGAGTGAATATTCTTCTATTTTATCCATATTTCCTGTTTTCTTGAAAATATTAACCACAATTATTTTGATGATCTTATCTGCTACCTTTATTTATTATTTGTTTATTTTTTTGAGTCAGAGTCTTGCTCTGTCACCCAGGCTGGAGTGCAGTGACATGCTCACAGACACCGCAGCCTCAACCGGCTGGGGTCAGGCGATCCTTCAGCTTCAGCCTTCCAAGTAGCTGGAAGCGCAGGCATGCACCACCACGCCCAGCTAGTTTTTTTTTAATTGTATAGACGAGGTCTTACCATGTTGCTCAGACGGGTCTTGAACCCTTGAGCTCAGGTAATCCTTTTGCTTCCGTTTCCCAAAGTGCTGAGATTATGGGATGAGCCACCACACCCAGCCATCTGCTACCTTTATTTATTTTTATTTTATTTTTTTTGAGTTGGAGTCTCACTCTGTCACCCAGACTGGAGTGCAGTGGCAAGCTCACGGCCACCACAGCCTCGACCTGCTGGGCTTAGGTGATCCTTCCACCTCAGCCTTCCACGTAACTGGAACTACAGATGCATGCCACCATGCCCAGCTTTTTTGTGGGTGATTTATTGTAGAGATGAGGTCTCACCTAGTTGCCCAAGCTGGTCTGGAACCTCTGAACTCAGGCAATCATCTAGCCTCAGCCTTCCAAAGTTTGGGGATTACAGGAGTGAACCACCACACCAGGCCAGAAATTCCATTTATTATCATGTCTCTTTAGCCTCTTTTAATCTGGAGCAGTTCTTTAATCTTTGTCTTTATTGATCTTAACATTTCTTTTAAAGACTATAGGCCAATTATTTTATAGAATGTTTCTCAATTAGTTTGTCTGAGATTTCCCAATGTTTCGATTCAGATTATGAATTTTTGACTAGAACATTATACAAGTCACAAGCTGACAATCTGTCTTTCTTAGGTAATCACCACTGGAGGCACATGATATCCATATTGCCCCTTCCAAGTGATGCTAATTTAATTACTTTGAAATAAGTGCAGATAAGCCAGGCAAGGTGGCTCACACTTATAATCCCACCCTTGAGAGGCCAAGGTAAGAGGATTGCCTGAGCCTGTGGGTTCAAGACCAGCCTGGGCAACATGGGGAGACCTCATCTAAATAATAAATCCAAAAATTAGCCTGGTGTAGTGGCGCATGCCTGTAGCTCCAGCTACTTGGAAGCCGAGGCAGAAGGATCACCCGAGCCCAGCAGGTCAAGGCTGCAGTGGCTGTGAGAATGCCACTGCACTCCAGCCTGAGCGACAGAGTGAGACTCAAACTCAAACTCAAACTCAAAAAAAAAAAAGATAATGACAAAGATTATCCCACAAGAAATAAAAAACAGCCTGGCTCAGTGGCTCAGCCTATAATCCCGCACCTTTGGGAGGCTGAGGTGAGTGAATTGCCTGAGCCCGCGGGTTTGAGACCCGCCTGGGCAGCGAGACCTCATCTCTACAATAAATCAAAAAATCAGCCGGGCGTGGTAGCGCATGCCTGTAATTCCGGCTACTCAAAGGCTGAGGTGGAAGGATCGCCGGAGCCCAGAGGGTCGAGGCTGCGGTGGCCGGGAGCGGCCATGGCACTCCAGTCTGGGCGACAGAGTGAGACTCCAACTCAAAAAAAAAGAAAATAGCCAGAGAACCCAGGCACAGTGGCTCACGCCTGTAATCCTAGCACTTTGGGAGGTGGAGGCAAGAGGATTACCTGAGCTCAGGGGTTCCAGACCAGCCTGAGCAACTTGGCAAGATCTCATCTCTACAATAAATAAAATTAACCAGGCATGGTGACTTGAGCTTGTAGTTGCAGCTACTTGGAAGACCAAGGCGAAAAGATCACTTGAGCAGGTCAGGCTGCAGTGGCCGTGAGCATGCCACTGCACTCCAGTCTGGGTGATAGAGTGAGACTCCAACTCAAAACAAACAAACCAAAAAAAAGTAGCCAGAGAAAAGAGGTTTTAAAGTTACCTTTAAAGGAATAATACTAAGACAGCTGACTTCTTGCCAGAAATTTTGGAAGTCAGCGGAGCACAGTGTCCCTTGCCTGTAATCCCAGCAATTTGGGAGGCAGAGGCAGGAGGATTATTTGTGTCCCAGGCTAGTCCTCATCTCTACAAAAACATTTTCATTTTTAGGTTAGAAAATATAGTTTATTTAGAAAGTAAATTAGAGAGAAAGAAAGAGGAGATTCATCTCCCCAAGGCAGCGAAAGGGGTCAAAGCCAGGAAGCATGGCGACAGCCATAGCTCAAAGAGCACATGACCATACCATAGTCTAGTAAGGCAATCGCCAATGGCCAAATTTTTTAAAAAAATAGCCAGGAATGGTGGTACACACCGTAGCCTTAGCTACTTGGGAGGCCAAGTGGGAGAGATCACTGTAGCCCAGTTCAAGGCTGTGGTGAGCCAAGATCGTGCCACTGCACTCCAGTCTGAGCAGTAGAGTGAGACCCTGACTAAAAAACATAAAATAATCATTAAAAAAAAGAAATAGATTATGGAAGTCAGAAGACAATGAAAAGAAGACATATTTTAAGTTCTAGGGGCTGGGCGTGGTAGCTCATGACCAGGAATTCAAGACCAACCTGGGCAACAAAGGGAGACCCTGACTCCACAAAAAGAAAAAAAGAAAAATTGTAGGATGAAAAAAACATCTGCCAACAGAATTTTATACTTATTTATTTATTTATTTATTTATTTATTTATTTTGAGTTGGAATCTCACTCCGTCACCCAGACTGGAGTGCAGCAGCCGCTCCCAGCCACCGCAGCCTCGACCTGCTGGGCTCCGGCGATCCTTCTGCCTCAGCCTTCCAAGCAGCCGGAATTACAGGCATGCGCCACCTGATTTTTTTGATTTATTGTAGAGATGAGGTCTCGCTGCCCAGGCGGGTCTCGAACCCGCGGGCTCAGGCAATCCACTCACCTCAGCCTCCCAAGGCGCGGGATTACAGGCTGAGCCACCAAGCCTGGCTTATTTATTTTTTTATTTGAGTTGGCATCTCACTCTGTCACCTGGGCTGGAGGGCAGTGGCATGCTCATGCCACCACTACCTCAACCTGCTGGGCTCAGTCGATCCTTCCACCTCAGCCTTCCAAATAACTGAAACTGTAGGCACACGCCACCACGCCAGCTAATTTTTTGATTTATTGTAGAGACGAGGTCTTGCCAAGTTGCCTAGGCTGGTCTCAAACCTCTGGACTCGGGCAATCCCCTCACCTCAGCCTCCCAAAGTGCTGGGATTACATGCATTAATCACTGTGCCCAACCGAAAATAGCATTTAAAATAAAGATATTCTCAGACAAAGAAAAGCTGAAAGAGTCTGACTTGCTCAAAAGGACTCCTAAAGGAAAATATTCAGGCAGAATAAAAATGATCCCAGGTGGAAATATGGAAATTCAGGTAGGAATGAAAGGCAGTAGAAAAGGCAAATACATGGTAAATAAAAATAAGTACTGTCTGTAGAAGACAATCCTAATGTCTTTTTTTTTTTTTTAAGTTTAGGGTCTCAGTTGCCCAGGCTGGATGCAATGGCATGATCGTGGCTCACCGGAGCCCCGACCCCCTGGGCTCAGGCAATCCTTCTGTCTCAGCCTCCCAAGTAGATGGGACTTTGATGTGACATGGCTCAACTGAGAATGAAATTTGCACAATTAAAAAAATGTAAATGGCCAGGCATGGTGGTTTAAGCCTATAATTCTAGTACTTTGGAAGGCCGAGGTAATGGGATTGCCTGAGCCCACGGGTTTGAGAACCGCCTGAGCAACTTGGTGAGACCTCATCTCTACAATAAATCAAAAATTTGAGCCGGGCTTGGTGGCTCAGCCTGTAGCCCCAGCGCTTTGGGAGGCCGAGGGGAGTGGACTGCCTGAGCCCGCAGGTTCGATACCCGCCTGGGCAACTTGGTGAGACCTCATCTCTACAATAATTCAAAAAATTAGCCGGGCATGGTAGCTCATGCCTGTAGTTTCAGCTACTTGGAAGGCTGAGGCGAAAGGATCACTGGAGCCCAGCAGGTCGAAGGCCACTGCACTCTAGTCTGTGTGACAGAGTGAGACTCCAACTCAAAAAAAAAAAAAAACTTAGCCAGGCATGGTAGTGTGTGCCTGTAATTCTGGCTACTTGGAAGGCTGAGGCGGAAGGATCGCCTGATCCCTGCAGGTCGACACTGGGGTGGCTGTAAGCATGCCACTGCACTCCAGCCTGGGTGACAGAGTGAGAGACTCCAACTCAACAAAAGCAAAAAAAAAAACACACGAATAAAACAATGTAAATTTACTAAGGGAAGGGACCAGGCGAGGACACGTTCATTCAAATCCCAGCAACAGGTGCCGCACTGTCCTATTCTCTGACTTTCCTCACCATCTCTTCGCTTCTGGAAACATGGCATCATCAAGGTGTTGAGTGACATGAAGGTATACAAGTCTCCGACACTAGAGGAGGTAAAGAAGCACAAGAAGGCAGTGTCTCTTCTGCTTGAGTGAGGACAAGAAAAACATCATCCTGGAGGAGGGCAAGGAGATCCTGGTAGGTGACACGGGTCAGAATATCAGTGACCCCTTCACCACATTTGTCAAGATGCTGCCAGACAAGGACTGCTGCTATGCTCTCTATGATGCAACCTGTGAGACCAAGGAGAGCAAGAAGGAGGATCTGGGCTCCTGAATGTACACCCCTGAAGAGCAAAATGATTCATGCCAGCTTCAAGGATGCCATCAAGAAGAAGCTAACAGACATCAAGCATGAATTACAAGCAAACTGCTATGAGGAGGTCAAGGACTGCTCCACCCTGACTGAGTAGCTGGGGGTCTACGCTATCATCTTCCCTGGAGGGCAAGCCTTTGTGAGCCCCTTCTGACCCCCTGCTTGGAGCTTCTGGCAGTCCCAGACCTGCTCTCCAGCTACAGGCTGCCCGCTTCCTGCCAGACCAGAAGGGCTGGGGGGAATCCCAGCAGGAAGAGTGCAATCCCTTCACCTCAGTTGCCAAACAGCCTCCCTCCCCAATCCCCTGAATTTTCCTCTGTCTTCCCTCGCTGACAGTTCTGGCCTTCCCAGACTGCTTTTGATCTTGATTCCTCTTGGGTTGAAGCAGACCAAGTTCCCCCCAGGCACCCAAGTTTGAGGGGAGCTGTATTTTTTTTTGAGTCGGAGTCTCACTCTGTTGCCCAGGCTACAGTGCAGTGGCATGCTCACATCCACTGCAGCCTCGACCTGCTGGGCTCGGGCGATCCTTCCGCCTCAGCCTTACAATTAGCTGGAAATACAGGTGTGTGCTACCATGCCCAGCTAATTTTTTGATGTATTGTAGAGATGAGGTCTCGCTAAGTTGCCCAGGCTGGTCTCCAACCCCTGGGCTCTGGCAATCCTCTTGCCTTAGCCTCCCAAAGTGCTTGGGATTACAGCCTTGAGCCACCAAGCCCGGCTAATTTTTTTGATTTATTGTAGAGATGAGGTCTCACCATGTTTCTCAGACTGGTCTCGAACCTGTGGGCTCCGGCAATCCTCTGATCTTGGCCTCCCAAAGTGCTGAGATTACAGGCTTGAGCCACCATGCCCGGCCATGTTGCCAACTTCTAACCACCTAGTGACTCTGTGCTTATCTGTTTAGTTAAGTGTACAAATGAAACGTTGTAGAGATGACCCCTCCCCTTGCTGGCTGGTTTCTCTCCCTTTTCCCTTGGTCAGCAAAGGATCTTTTAATTAAAAAAAAAAAAGACACACACAAAAATGTAAACAATATTGATTTAACCTCAAAAGGGAAATAAAATCATATTTAAAGGGTGGGTTACAAGAGGAGCAGTGAGTATTTGTGTGGTCTGAGAGCTAAATCATTTTCCAAGTCAGTAGAGAATATATGAAACTTGAAAACCAGCCGGGCTCAGTGGCTCAGCCTGTAGTCCCGTGCCTTTGGGAGGCTGAGGTGAGTGGATTGCCTGAGCCCGCGGGTTCAAGACCCGCCTGGGCAGGCGAGACCTCATCTCTACAATAAATAAAAAAAAATTAGCCGGACATGGTAGCGTGTGCCTGTAGTTCCAGCTACTTGGAAGGCTGAGGCAGAAGGATCGCCGGAGCCCAGGAGGTCGAGGCTGCGGTGACCGAGAGTGGCCACTGCACTCCAGTCCAGGCGACAGTGAGACTCCAACTCAAAAAAAAAAAAGAAACTTGAAAACCAATAACAGGCCGGGCTCGGTGGCTCAGCCGGTAATCCCAGCACTTTGGGAGGCCGAGGTGAGTGGATTGCCTGAGCCCGCGGGTACGAGACCCGCCTGGCCAACTTGGCAGGACCTCATCTCTACAATAAATCAAAAATGAGCCGGGCGTGGTAGCACGCACCTGTAGTTCCAGCTCCTTGGAAGGCTGAGGCGGAAGGATCGCTGGAGCCCAGCAGGTCGAGGCTGCGGTGACCGGGAGCGGCCACTGCACTCCGGTCTGGGCGACAGAGTGAGACTCCAACTCAAAAAAAGAAAACCAATAACAGTACAACCACAAATTAAGAAACAGGGACCAGGCATGGTGGCTGACGCCTATAATCCCAACATTTGTGGAGGCTGAGGCCGGAGGCTGCAGTGAACTATGATCATGCCGTTGCACTCCAGCCTGGGCAACAGAGCGAGACCTCAACTACAAAAAATAGACAAAAGTGGAAAAAAAAAAAAACTGGTCATCCAATGGAGAAGTCCTAGAGCTCAACAGCAGAGTGGGACCAGCTGGCCTGAGGAGGGAATAAAGTGTAAACATCCAGCTACATGCAGGCCCCAGAAGAAACTAGAAAGTACAGAGGACAAGTCAGCCTTGCTCACCAGGGGCCTGAGGTAGAGCTGTTCATTTATGTCGCGCACGGGTATACATCCTGGTCATGGAAAGACAGCTCCCTGGGCTCGGACAGTGGCAGCAAAATCCCAGGCTGCATCTTGGAGGAAGTCTGAACTGAGCCCACGTAATTAGTAAACAGGTCACACTGAGCTCACAAGACATCTGCACCAGTTGCACTTGGGGACTTCCGCCTTGCTCCCATCACAAGCATCTGGCTAACAGGTCCAGGCCCAAGTCTCTTGGCCTCCTTGTGTCATTCTGTTTTGCTCATCTCCCACCACCTCCCATAATCTGGAAACCCAATGGGCCAGGCCCTGCAGTTCATCTTGTAAGACTAATAAAAAAAGCAGCCATCATGCATGGAAAGAATTGTGCAAGGACCAAGTATTTTATGTGCATTATTTGAGCCTCACCTCTTCCCCAAAAATGTGTCATTGCCCATTTTATCAAGCAAGTAAATGAATGTTGTGCTGGCTAATTTTATGTGTCAACTTCACTCAGCTATGGGGCCCAGATGTGTGGTCAAACATCAGACCAGATATTTTTGTGATGGTATCTTTGGGATGTGATGAACATTTACGTCAGTAGACTTTGATCAAAGCAGACTATGTTCCATAATATGGGTAGGCCTCATCTAGTCAGTTGAAGGCCTCAACAGAAAAGACTAAGGTTCCCCAAAGAAGGAAGGAATTTCCTCTGCCTCCAGACTGCCTTCACCTTGAAACTGAAACCACAATATCAACTCTTCTTTTTTTTTTTTTGAGTTGGAGTCTCACTCTGTCACCCAGACTGGAGTGCAGTGGCCGCTCCCGGCCACCACAGCCTCGACCTGCTGGGCTATGGCGATCCTTCTGCCTCAGCCTTCTAAGTAGCTGGAACTACAGGCGCGTGCTACCACGCCTGGCTAATTTTTGATTTATTGTGGAGATGAGGTCTTGCCAAGATTGCCCAGCGGTCTCGAATCCGCGGGCTCTGGCAATCCCCTCACCTCAGCCTCCCAAAGCACGGGATTACAGGCTAAGCCACTGAGCCCGGCTTCAACTCTTCTTATTCTGTTTCTCAGGAGAACCCTGACTAATACAGAGGCCTAGGAAAAGTCACCTCCCAAGGTCATAAATCAAGAAGAGGTAGCACTCTCATTCAGGCCTAAGCCAGGTCAAGCCCAGAGTCATGCTCTTAACCCACCGCGACAGTCTTAGAGTCTGAGGAGCTTAAGTCAGTTGATGCTCCTGGCCTCATTGTCTGAGGGTACCTAACTCCATGGAGCCTTTCATGTGAACAAGCAGCTGGAGGAAAAGGGCACATCCCTCTTTTCGAGGCTGCACCAAAGGAGCCTCATCTCAGTCCTCCTGTGCCGCAGAGGCCACACTGGGTTATCAACCTTTGAAGGGAGATTTGAGTAGCCGACTTCGGTTTCTAGTTGATCCTGACATAGTCCACTCAGTATGTGGGGTTGCGTGTGAATTCTGAAAACATCAACTCATGTGTCACAGCACCCTCTATAGGCCTGCTTATATGGACAAAGGCAGTAAACACACCTGATCTCCAAAGCAACTCCAGCTTTATTCCTATTTTATTTTTATTTATTTATTTATTTTGAGTTGGAGTCTCACTCGGTCGCCCAGACTGGAGTGCAGTGGCCGCTCCCGGCCACCGCAGCCTCGCCTGCTGGGCTCCGGCGATCCTTCAGCCTCAGTCTTCCGAGTAGCCGGAATTACAGGCATGCGCTACCACGCCCGGCTGATTTTTTGATTTATTGTAAAGATGAGGTCTCGCCTGCCCAGGTGGGTCTCGAACCGCGGGCTCAGGCAATCCACTCACCTCAGCCTCCCAAAGGCGCAGGATTACAGGCTGAGCCACCGAGCCCGGCTTTTATCCCTATTTTAAAGTTGGCAAGCTATGCATCTGACCAAGGCCTAACGTCCAGGATCTACAAGGAACTCAAACAAGTTGAAAGGAAAAAAACAGCACACTGCCTCACACCCTTCCTTTCCAACTTGGGCCCGGCAGAATGGCACCCGCAAAGAAGGGTGGTGAGAAGAAAGACTGTTCTGCCATCAACAAGGTGGCGATGCGAGAATCCACCATCAACATTCACAAGTGCATCCATGGAGTGGGCTTCAAGAAGTGTGCCCCTCGGGTACTCAAAGAGATCCGAAAATTTGCCATGAAGGAAATGGGGACTCCAGATGTACACTTTGATACCAGGCTCAACAAAGCTGTCTGAGCCAAAAGAATAAAGAATGTTCTATACTATATCCATGTGTGGTTGTCCAGAAAATGCAATGAGGGTGAAGACTCACCAAACAAGCTTTATATTTTGGTTACCTGCGTACCTGTTACCACTTTCCAAAATCTACAGACAGTTAATGTGGATGAGAACTAATTGCTAATCATCAAGTACATCAAATAAAGTTATAAAACTGCAAAAGAAAAAGAAAAGAACAACCCTATTAAAAAGTGGGCAAGCCGGGCTCGGTGGCTCAGCCTGTAATCCCGCGCCTTTGGGAGGCTGAGGTGAGTGGATTGCCTGAGCCCGTGGGTTCAAGACCCGCCTGGGCAACTTGGTGAGACCTCATCTCTACAACAAATCAAAAAATCAGCCGGGTGTGGTAGCGTGCACCTATAGTTCCAGCTACTTGGAAGGCTGAGGTGGAAGGATTGCCGGAGCCCGGCAGGTCGAGGCTGCGGTGGCTGGGAGCAGCCACTGCACTCCAGTCTGGGTGACAGAGTGAGACTCCAACTCAAAACAAAACAAAACAAAACAAAAAAGTGGGCAAAGGACATGAACAGACACTTCTCAAAGGATGACATACAAGCAACCAACAGTCAGTGAAAAATGCTCATCAGAGAAATGCAAATTAAAACTACGAGACACCACCTAACTCCAGTAAGTCAAAAAACAAGTGCTGACACAGCTGCAGAGAAAAGAAGAAGCTTCTGTACTGTTGGTGGGAATGTAAGCTAAGTTCAACTTCTGTGGAAAGCAGTGTGACAATTTCCCAAAGAACTACAAACTGAGCTTCCATACGATCCAGCAATCCCTCTTGTTGAAATATAGGCCAGGCTCGGTGGCTCAGCCTGTAATCCCAGCACTTTGGGAGGCTGAGGTGAGTGGATTGCCTGAGCCCATGGGTTCGAGACCCGCCTGGGCAACTTGGCGAGACCTCATCTCTACAATAAATCAAAAAATTAGCTGGGCATGGTAGTTCGCGCCTGTAGTTCCAGCTACTTGGAAGGCTGAGTCGGAAGGATCACCGGAGCACAGCAGGTCAAGGCTGCGGTGGCCGGGAGCGGCCACTGCACTCCAGTCTGGGCGACAGAGTGAGACTCCAACTCAAAAAAGAAAGAAAGAAAGAAAGAAATATACCCAGAAGAATACAAATTGCTCTATCAAAAGGATGCCTGCACACATGTTTATTGCAGTACTATTCACAAGAGCAAAAGCATGAAACCAACCTAGATGCCCATTGAAAGTGGACTGGATAAAGAAAATGTAAGCCAGACGCAGTGGCTCACACCTATAATTCCAGCACTGGGAGGCAGAGGCCAGAGGACTACTTGAGCCCAGGAGTTTGAGACCAGCCTGGGCCACCTGGGAAGACCTCTTCTCTACAATAAAATAAAAAAATTAGCTGGGTGTGGAGACTTCCTTGGGATGGTGTAGGCCCTGATCCCAACATTCCTCTATAACTACCCTATCAGAGACCCTTTATTTGAGCTGCAAAAAAGGCTGCCTAACAAACCAGCCCAAAACCCAGTGCCTTGCAGCAAACATTAAGTGCCATGCTATGGGACTGCAGGTGACTGTGGTTTGGCTGGACACCTCTGCTTCAGGCTGTGGGTCAGCAGACTTGGCTTCAGGCTGAATTCAGGTCTGTTTCACATGATGCAGCGGCTACTTGGCAAGACTTGCGAGGACTGCCAAGAGTGCGTGAGGGCTCGTGGCAATGCACTATGCCACTCAAGGTCAAGCTCCAGACTTGTGCACTGGCTTCTGCCTGCCTTAAAAAGTAAGTTTAGCTGAAGCCAACCCACCTCAGTGGAATGGGAATTATACTACTGCAATTATACTGCAAGATCACATAGCAAGCGGGAATGAGGAGTTGAACATATCTAATATACCACAGCTAGCTGGGTTCCTTCTGGTTACATCACCTGCTCTTTTCTATCTCTGCCTCCAGTCATTGGGTCACCCCAGCCTCAAATACCTTCCTGGCCACCTGTCTTATGTTGCAGTGCAAAGATCATTGGCTTAAGAGCACAGCCTGAAGAGCTCCAATTCCAACTCTTCTGACTAGCTGTGTGGTCTTGGAAAAGTCATATTAGATCTGAGTCTATGTCATCTGCTAAAAATTTACCTCATGGGATTATCAGAAAAAGATGATGGAAAAGAAAAAGGCTTGTCTTATATAAGGTATTTTCTTTCAGACCCAGCGTAAGTCTTCCCTCTTCCATCGAGCTTTAAACAACCACCATTTCCCCTTGGGACTCTTAAATACTTGGCATCCTGTGGCTTCTAGATATAAGAGAAACTTCTGGAGAACTCTGGAGAAGTACTGATTCTGTCCTTTGGCCTTGGTGATTCCAATTCAGAGGACATTGCTTTAGACTTCCCCAGGTGATTCTAATGCACTGGTCTCCAACACATTACTCAGCACTTCCTTGAATAGGTCACTATTTCAGATGTTTAAGATGTAGATTGGAGTCTGAGTTTTTATTATCTGCAACTTGAGATTGTGCTTTTCAAAGCCTCACTTTCTTCATTGGTGAAGCAGGAATGCCCTCATATATGTCCACAGTTTCAGTGAAATGTCAATGAGATAATGTAGTTGCAACATTTGGGACAGTCTTGGCACAGTGCTGGCAAGGTTACTGGTTTTACATTACTCTGTCTTTCATGGACTCTGTGAAACAATTCCATGGCACCCAACCCAGTACTGAGTCCACGGTACTGATTTGCGAATGGAAGCTGGTGTACAAAAAGAGCACTGGCAGCTTCTTTCAAGGTTCTTCTCTGCTGAGCTCAGTGGCTCAGCCTGTAATCCCACGCCTTGGGGAGGCTGAGGTGAGTGGATTGCCTGAGCCCGCAGGTTCGAGACCCGCCTGGGCAACTTGGCGAGACCTCATCCCTACAATAAATCAAAATGAGCCGGGTGTGGTAGCGCGCGCCTGTAGTTCCAGCGACTCGGAAGGCTGAGGCGGAAGGATCGCCGGAGCCCAGCAGGTCGAGGCTGCGGTGGCCGGGAGCGGCCACTGCACTCCAGTCTGGGCGACAGAAAAATTACCTATGAAAAATAAATAAAAAAAAAAGATTCTTCTCTTCCCACAGCGTGGGCAGGAGCGGACACACACACCCTTGCTTTCCGCACAAACACGGGCTCACACGTATATGGGTGGTAGTCAGGTGTCAGGTTCTTTTTTTTTTTTTTTTTTTTTTTGAGTTGGAGTCTCACTCTGTCGCCCAGACTGTAGTGCAGTGGCTGCTCCCAGCCACCGCAGCCTCGACCTGCTGGGCTCTGGTGATCCTTCCGCCTCAGCCTTCCCAGTAGCTGGAACTACAGGCGCGCACTACCACACCCAGCTAATTATTTTTTAATTTATTGTAGAGATGAAGTCTCTTCAAGTTGCCCAGGTGGGTCTCAAACCTGCGGGCTCAGGCAATATAATCACCTCGGCTTCCCAAAGCGCGGGATTACAGGCTGAGCCACCGAGCCCAGCTAGGTGTCAGGTTCTTACTGGGAAGTTGACTTTAGGCAGATGTCCAGTCCTGTGATAGCAACAGGAACTTCAGGGGCAGGAGGGAGTCTTCCCCCAGCCATGGCAGTACTACATGGAGGATGAGATAATCACCCGTGTCTTCTTCCATCAGACCCACACTCTTTCTAACTCTGTGGGAACGCAGGCAGATACAAACGGTTTTCTGTACACTGTTCACTCTTTGTGATGGCAAATACATGTACCAAGTCACTGCAGATGAAGAACATTTCACAAGTCATCACAGCAAGAGTAATTAAAATATCTATTTATTGACAAACCTAGTAACATGAAAAGAATATCTACCCTGCACAAGTCTCATAATACCATAAGAAAGGGATTGACAGTAGCAGGACACTGCCAGGGGAAGGGGGGTGCACACTTTATCAATAAAGGTACCTGATCTGAAACCAGGCGAAATGGGGGCCAAAGTCAGGTCGAAACTTTACCCGTACAATGACAATTTGTATACCTAATCCTGAACTGTACCCCATATCTTTTAAATTAATAAATAAGAAACTCTTTTTTTTTTTTTTGAGTAGGAGTCTCACCTACAGCATGCCACTGCAGCCTTGACCCGCTGGGTTCAGGTGATCCTTCCACCTCAGTCTTCCAAGTAACTGAAACTACAGGCACACGTCACCATACCCGGCTAACATCTTGATTTTTATTGTAGAGATGTCTCACCAAGTTGCCTAGGCTGGTCTCAAACCCCTGGAATCAGGCAATCCTCTCACCTCCACCTCAAAAAGAAAATCTTAATGGAAATCTAGCTTGGTGGAAATACAGTGCACAACATTAATGCCACATTCATGGGAGGGGGCAGAAATGCTCAGTCATTCTCTGCACTAAAGTCACCCGGACGCTTGTGAAAAGATCCCATTGACTAAAGTGCCTCAAATGTCTTCAAGGCCACAGTCTAACTCGACACAGGGACGGAGAAGGGCTGAACTGAAGTGCACATTGACAAACACACATGATGAGTCACAGGACTCTACAATAATTACAGTGGCAATTTTGGACCTCCCAAGTGTTGACCAGAGAGTACACTACTCAGTATTGACTGTGCTGCTGGAAACCCTTCACTGAAAGAGCTTTCTATCCCACGCTCATTGTTCTGAGGAAGGAGAAGCTATGTGGGGCAGATGGAAACCCACACAGCAAAATTCACTTTCTCTGTCTTCCAATCTACATCTCCCATTTGACACTCTGGAGTGTAAGGCACTAGAATCTGACTTAGAGAAAAGAGGTGCTCCAAAGCTCCAGTTCTTGGTGTGCAAAGGAAGTCCTGACACAGATCTTTTCAGACAGATGCTAAAAATATCCTCCCACATCTTGTGATTTCTGTCCTTGACAGACAGGAAAGCAAGAGGGAAGACGTTTGCAAGGGATAAAAAGTTAAGTGCCTTCAAATCTCATAAGAAAAATTACCTATGAAAAAATATTTAATTCTTTTTTTTTTTTTTGAGTTGGAGTCTCACTCTGTCGCCCAGACTGGAGTGCAGTGACCGCTCCCGACCACCGCAGCCTCGACCTGCTGGGCTCCGGTGATCCTTCCACCTCAGCCTTCCAAGTAGCCAGAATTACAGGCATGTGTTACCACGCCCGGCTGATTTTTTGATTTATTGTAGAGATGAGGTCTCGCTGCCCAGGTGGGTCTCGAACCCATGGGTTCGGGCAATCCGCTCGCCTCGGCCTCCCAAAGTGCTGGGATTACAGTCTGAGCCACCAAGCCCGGCCCGGAATCAACATTTAAGTATCACTTAATTTTGTCCACTCTCTCCTGCAGACAACCAGATTTCTCCCAAATTAATGTGCCTGGGAATGGCATGGGCTGGATGACTCATGAAGAAAACTAATGACTTTTTTCTCCTGAAATTCCCATATCTGGGCATCAGGACAGGCTTCCTCAAAAGTTTTTTTTTTTTTTTTTAAAGAGATTGGGTCTTGCTATGTTGCCCAGGTTGGCCTGGAACTCCCTCTTTTCTTTTTAGAACAGGTAGGTGACCCAAGCATTAAACCTTATCTAAATTATGAAAGTATTTATCTAGCACAGGAGCCAGTATGCCTTGAACTTTCATGTATCAGAGTAGCGATGTAACTGAACTTAGGTTCTGCTTGCCAACCAAAGGCCAAGCACGAGAGACAGGGTGTTGACAAAAGGAAAACAAGTTTATTCACCTGAGCCAGCAACCTGAGGAGATGGTGTCTCAAAGACCATCTCCAGTTAGTACAAATTTCAGGCTCTTTTTATGTTAAGGTAGGGAGGAAAGGTTAAGATCAAGAGGTGACCAACAGCTGCAGATATCTGGGCACTAGCAAGGGTCCAAGGAGGTTGGTAAGATTCTTTGTACTGCCGGGCTTGGTGGCTCAGCCTGTAATCCCGCGCCTTTGGGAGGCTGAGGTGAGTGGATTGCCTGAGCCCGCGGGTTCGAGACCCGCCTGGGCAGGCGAGACCTCATCTCTACAATAAAATAAAAAAATTAGCCAGGCGTGGTAGCGCGCGCCCGTAATTCCGGCTACTCGGAAGGCTGAGGCGGAAGGATCGTGGAGCCCAGCAGGTGAGGCTGCGGTGGCCGGGAGCGGCCACTGCACTCCAATCTGGGCGACCAAGTGAGACTCCAACTCAAAAAAAAAAAAAAAAAGATTCTTTGTACTTGGTCAGGTCACAGTGTTCCTGTAAATATTTTTTTTTTTAAGTAGGAGTCTTACTCCGTCACCCAGGCTGGAGTGCAGTGACATGTTCATGGCCACCACAGTATCAACCTGCTGGGCTCAGGTGATTCTTCTGCCTCAGTCTTCCAAGTAGCTGGAACCACAGGTGCACACCACCACACCTTGCTAATTTTTAAATTATTATTATTGTAGAGATGAAGTCTTGCTAAGTTGCCCAAGCTGGTCTTGAACCCCTGGACTCAGGCAATCCTCTCACCTCTGCCTCCCAAAGCGCTAGAATTACAGGCATGAGTCACCACACCCACTTCCTTTTAAATCTTTAACAAAACATAGTGTACAGACTTCCTCCTTTTCCCAGGATTAGTGTCAAGTTGCATACCTGTTGTTCCTACATTATTTTTTCAATGTTTCGAAATTACGAGTAAAGGTTCCTTGAATGAAAATGGAGTTATGTACATTCTTTTGCTGTTTCACTATTACAGTAAGAGGCAGTTTCAGTCTTCAGGTAGCCAGATCTCATCTAGTTGATCCTATGTGAGTTGATTGGCTGATGAGTAGGGTATAAGATGTCGGCTGGCTGGTGACACCAGGGTCTCTGGAGCTTTACTGCCACTCCCTAAGGGCAGAAATCCCCTCTTTCTTGTGTGCTGTTGGATCCTATCACCTAGCACAGTGCCCGGCCACAGCCAGGCAGCAATAAACCACAACATTGGTTTGTGTAGTGAGACAGTATGGAATTCAAAGAACGAGAACTGGAGTGTGGTCCAAGATGGGGTGGTGTCTGCACCATTAGACCTCATCCACTTAAATATTTACTGGATGATGTACTACGCACTGTTCTCTGTGCTGAGAATGTGGCCGTGCCCAAAAGCAAAGTTCTGTCGACAGAGGCTGAGGTACACCAGTGCGAAAGGCAGTCACATATACTTGAGAGTGATTAATTCTATAAAGGAAAAAAATACAGAACGATGTTGTAAGGTAAATGAAACCAGACCAGGCGAAACGGCCTCCAACCTTACAGATGTGACGGTGAGGAAGGAGTGAACGGTTCCTTTTCCTGTAAGCTGAAACAAGCTGGGAAGGTGCAAGGAGTGAGAAAGGGCCACGAGCTCTGGTCCGCTAGCCCTGCCTCCAAGGTCGGCCCAGGTCAGCAGAACGGATTTCCGACCTACTCTGGAATCGGAGTGGGACTTCCAAGAAACAGCACGACCACAGGTGTGTGAGAAGCCTTTTGAGGCCTGGACTGGATGTGGCTTGAGGCAACGGACCCAGGTGGAAGTAGAACCTGGCCACAGACCTCCAGGGCAGAAAGGACCCCCGCGCTCCCCACACTCCAGCGGAGCCTGGCGCCCACCTCAGACGTCCCAGCTCTATTTGCATAAATCCACGCCAGTCGGAGGCCCGAGTTCCAACACGGCTTTAAGAGTCTAGAGTGCCAACTAGCCTCCATCTTGGCGGAGAAGTGTAGGCCCAGGGGCGGTGCCTCGCGAGACCCAAACAAGGCCACGTGGCAGGGGCGGGGCCCGCGGTGACGTCACGGCGCGCTCGTGCGCAGTAGAGGTCACGCGCCGACCGTACCCGAGCTGGGGGCGGGGGGGCCGTAAAGCGCGGAAGGTCCCGGGCTCCCGCTTCCCGGAACTTTTTACTCCCTCCTTCCCGCCCCCGCTTCCCACCCCCTGTCTCCCCTTTCCGGTCCGCGGCGACCCTCCGGCAACCGTCGTGGCTGTCCCCGTGTTTCCGCCGGGAAGTTGCTGAGCGCGGAGCCCGCGGGGACCCTTGAGGTAAGGAAACAGCCGCGGGGCCGCTCTGGCCTCCGCGTCCGCGCGGGCCTTAGCGGCCCGGGACCCCCGAGTTTCCCCCCTTTCCGCTTTGGTTTCCTCCACGGGTGGTCCCCGCAGTCCCCCGCTTCCTGTCTGTTCTGCCCGGTCCTGTCCGGAAGGCGCTTCTAGGCGCCTGGACTCTGTCCGGCGAAGGTTGTCTGAGCCACGGGGACCGGTGCCCGGCCGCCCCGGGGCCTGCGTGCCTGCTCATCCAGGCGTCTGCACCGCAGCCGGGATGCCGAGGGCGGCCGGGGTGCCCTGCCTTCTGGCTCCCATCCCCCTCGGGCTTGCGCACCTCTGCAGCGCAAAGCCTCCTCCTCATCCGTCTCTGCAGGTGGAATGGTTTTCCCGCGTTGAAACGTGCGGTCCACTTGCGCTTTCCGACTGCAGCAGAGTCCCGCGGAAGTAATGACCCGAAAAGTCTAGGCCAGGGCATTACGCTTTCTTCTTAATGCTTGACCTTTTAGGATCGAGGTGGATGAGGCTCAGATTCGAATCAGGCATCCCCCGAGCCCATTTCGCCCATGCGTGGAAGCATGAGGTACGGGGATGAATGGTGGTGGAGGAGGAGTCAGCCCGAAGGGTACACTTCCAGGGGTAGGAATTTGTATTAATTTCTTAAACTTGCATGATCACCCGGTGCACTTGGAAAACACAGCTCCCTGGACCATCAGGTTCAGAATTTCCAGGGGGGAGGGCTGGAAATCTATTGTTTGTTTTTGTTTTTGTTTTTTGTTTGAGTTGGAGTCTCACTCAGTCGCCCAGACTGGAGTGCAGTGGCCGCTCCCGGCCACCGCAGCCTCGACCTGGTGGGCTTCGGCGATCCTTCCGCCTCAGCCTTCCGAGTAGCCAGAACTACAGGCGCGTGCCGCCATGCCCGGCTAATTTTTAAAATTTATTTATTGTAGAGATGAGGTCTCGCCAAGTTGCCGGGGCAGGTCTCAAACCCGCGGGCTCCCAAGCGGTGGGATTACAGGCTAAGCCACTGAGCCCAGCCGCCTTTCCTTTACTTATCTGATTTTATTTGAAAGGTAGCATGGAGTAATGGTGAAATGGCACGTGCTAGTGCCAGACTGGCTGACTTTGAATCCCGACTCTGCTACTCACTAGAATTATACGACCTTGAGTGAATCACTTCATGTTTCTGTGCCTCAGTTTCGTCAAGTAGAGAAGAGAAATGCTAATATCTGCCTCATAGGGTTGTGAGGATTAAATTTAGTTGTATACATAGGCAGCGTGTGGTTCATTGTAACTACTTATAAAAATATTAGCTTGTGTATCACTGGGCGCAGTGGTTCACACTTGTAATTCCAGCACTTTGGGAGGTGGACATGAGAGGGTTGCCATAGTTCAGGGGTTCAAGACCAGTCTGAGCAACATGGTGAGACCTCATCTCTACAATAAATCAAAAAATTAGCCGGACGCGGTAGTACGTTCCTGTGGTTCCAGCTACTTGGGAGGCTGAGGCGAAAGGATCACCTGAGCCAGCAGGTCGAGGCTGCAGTGGTCCCTGAGCATGCCACTGCACTCCAGCCTGGGCAACAGAGTGAGACTCCAACTCAAAAAAAAAAAAAAATTTATGCCGGGCTCAGTGTAATCCTGCACCTTGGGAGGTTGAGGTGAGTGGATTGCCTGAGCCCGCAGGTTCAAGACCTGCCTGGGCAACTTGGTGAGACCTCATCTCTATAATAAATCAAAAATTAGCCGGGTTGGTAGTGTGTGCCTGTAGTTCCAGCTACTTGGAAGGCTGAGGCGGAAGGATCGCCGGAGTCCAGCAAGTCGAGGCTGCAGTGGCCGGGAGCAGCCACTGCACTCCAGTCTGGGCGACAGAGTGAGACTCCAACTCAAAAAAAAAAAAAAAAGAAACCAGATTGTGAGGGATCTTGCACTTGCTATTAAGGAGTTTTGCCTTTTTCCTGAGGGCATCAAAAAGTCTCTGAAGGGCTTTAAGCAGGGTCATGAAATAAGATTTCCATTTTAGAAGACTTGTTCAGACTCTTATATATTGATTGGGGTTGGAGAATGGTGTGAAGATTAGAGACTGGAAGCCCTGTCAGGAAACTTGAGCAGTAATCCAAGTGAGATCTGTAATCAGGTACTGGCTGTGAAGATGGAGATTGAGGGTGGATGTGTTGGGCCTTGATGATTGACTGGGAGGGGAAATGAGAGGGAAGAGCCCAGCTAGCATCTAAGATCCTGGTATGTGGCATCATTGGGGGATGCAGGAAGTGGAACAGATGTGCAGATTGTGAAAGATGAGTTTACCTTTTATTTCTTTAATTTATTTATTTATTTTTTTTGAGTTGGAGTCTCACTCTGTCGCCCAGACTGGAGTGCAGTGGCTGCTCCCGGCCACCGCAGTCTCGACCTGCTGGGCTCCGGCGATCCTTCCGCCTCAGCCTTCCAAGTAGCCGGAATTACAGGCATGCGCTACCATGCCCGGCTGATTTTTTTTTTGATTTGTATTGTAGAGATGAGGTCTCGCTGCCCAGGCGGGTCTCGAACCCGCGGGCTCAGGCAATCTACTCACCTCAACCTCCCAAGAGTTTACCTTTAAATGCGCCCTGTTTTGTCTCTGGAATTCAGGTGAAGATGGCCATTCTGCAGTGGGCACTAGGTATGCGTGTCCAGGGCTTAGGATTGCAGTGGGCTGGGTTGCTAGTCATGGTAGAAAGTCTCCCTGGGAAAGTATGTGGAACACAAGAGAATTGGGCTTCATAGAGCTCTGAGGGACAGCAGCACATCAGGATGGGCAGAGAAGAGAAACCAGCAATGTGACCAGGGAAATAGATGTCAATGTGAAACAAGGAAACTGTGAGGAGAAAGGAGTGATCAGTGGTATTAAGTGCTGCGGAGAGGTCAAATGAGATGGTTCCAGGAAAGCGTCCTTGGAAACTAGTGATATTAGCAGAGCTCTTGACGAGAATAGTGTCAGGAGCTGGCAGGGCAGAAGCCTGCATTTGGTCCAAGAGAGTAGGATAGGGGAAGGTGAAAAACAAACCATAAGCACCCCTTTCTGTATATTAACTTCAAGTGAAAAAGACAGGTTGTAATATATACATCATTAAGAGTACATTTTTGCCTAAAAACCTACCAGCAGATTATTTAATTGCTAAGGTATAAGAAAATAAGGACTAAAGACAAGGTTGGTGTTGGACATCAGGACAGCTCATTGCTGCAAAAAATAAAATTCTGGGAAAGCATCATTAATGTTGGTATTACTTGGGAGGCTGAGGTGAAAGAATCACCTAAGCCCAGCAGGTTGAGGCTGCGGTGGCCATGAGCATGCCACTGTACTTCAGCCTGGGCAACAAAGTGAGACTCCAACTCAAAAAAAAAAGTTTTAAAAACAAATAAGTAAATGAAAAAAAGAAAGGAAAGAAAGTTGTGTGGCTTTTGTGGCTTTTGTTTTTTTTTTATTTTAGTTGGAGTCTCACTTTGTTGCCCAGGTTGGAGTGATGGTCACCACAGCCTTGAATTACTGGGCTCAGGTGATCCTTTCATCTTCGCCTTCTAAGTAGCTAGAACTACAGGCATGTGTCATCACATCCAGCTAATTTTTCTTGATTTATTGTAGAGATGAGGTCACACACAATTGCCCAGGCTGGTCTCAAACCTGTGGGCTCAGGCAATCCTCACACCTTGGCGTCTCAAAGTGCTGGAATTATAGGTGTGAGCCACCATGCCCAGCCGTGTTTTCATTCTTAAATCACTTGGGAGGGACTTGAGCATATTAAAATATTGAGGAGGAGGAGCCAAAAGGGAAGGAGACATTGCAGGTACATGAGAGAGAATAGTTGATGGTGCTAGGGCCAAGAGAAGGAAGGAGGAGGCAAGATCCAGGGCGCTTGGGAGAGATTCACTTTCCATCAGCTGAAAGAAGGAGCAGATAGTTACAGATGCAAGTAGGTTTGTAGGAAGGGTTTCAGGGAATGAGATGACACCGGGGGTGAGGGAAGAAAGGTGGGATCAAAGATTGAGGGAGGAGC
The DNA here is from genome assembly GCA_027257055.1 of Cephalopachus bancanus. Lineage (NCBI taxonomy): Eukaryota > Metazoa > Chordata > Mammalia > Primates > Tarsiidae > Cephalopachus > Cephalopachus bancanus. Next base: position 1,849,197 of record JAPVLO010000330.1, on the reverse strand, counting down.
AGTTAGGCTCAGAACCTAAATGTAAACAGAGATCTCCCTGTGGCCTCACATGTACTGGCCCCAAGCTGGCAGAGGGCCTGCAACCTAAGCCAGAAAGGAACAGGGTCTGTTCTGGCGTAACCAGGTGGTAGTGGTGTGGAAGCAAGAAGGATGATGGTGAGGAGGGTGGGACAGGGATAGCCATGTGGCAGTGGCAGTTTCCTCAGGAGAGTTGTATTGTCATGGGGACAGAAGGTAGAGAACATCAGCAGCGTGGTGGGTGTTTAACTTTGGGATGGGTATTCTAGAGGGGAGAATTGGTCCCATTGGAGATGAGATTACAGAAAGACTAGTTATGTGGAGAAGCTTGTATCTTGAGATGGAGCTTAGCAGGGGCCAGAGATGACAGGCCTGGTAGCAACCACTAGGTAGTCAAGATGATTAGTGTTCAGTTGGATGGCATTTGTCTCAGAATGCCATCTGTGCCTACATTGGTTGCAGTTCTGAGAGTCCTCTCTGGGTGAATGGCAAAGATATCTTGGCCTGACGGGGTTTGGGCTGGTCTTGCAGCCATCTGCAGGTCTTGAGGCTGGTGGAGGGTGGGGGATTTGCTAGCAGCCAGATGCCCTGAGGCCCATCTGTCTGTTGCTCTTGTCTCAAATCCTCGTTTTCCTATACTTTAATCACTGCATCATCTGCCAGGAAGTCTTTCTTCAGTTTCTGGAGATGTGAACAGGCCTTTGTTTTGCTTTTAGATTAATTTTGTTAAAACCCTACCTTTAGCCAGCAGGTGGCTCAGCCTGTAATCCCGCGCTTTGGGAGGCTGAGGTGAGTGGATTGCCTGAGTCCCCAGGTTCGAGACCCGCCTGGGCAACTTGTTGAGACCTCATCTCCACAATAAATTAAAAAAAATCAGCCGAGTGTGGTAGTGCATGTCTGTAATTCCAGCTACTCAGAGGGCTGAGGCGGAAGGATCGCCGGAACCTAGCAGGTCAAGGCTGCAGTGGCTGGGAGTGGCCACTGCACTCCAGTCTGAGCGACAGAGTGAGACTCCAACTCAAAACAAAAAACAAAAAAAACCCCTGCCTTTTGTCATATCCAGCTTGTAGCATTTCATGGTTGTATCCTGGACCAGGGCAAACCTAGCATCCAGTATCCTCTGTGGTCTAACTCCATCTCCCTTCGATTCCTATTACGTGGCATTCATTATAGACACTGTGGCCTCCAAGCCAGGGGCCTCATTGTCACCCACAAGCATAATCATAGTAAGACTTGTCCTGTAACTTTTTTATGCTTCCCAGCTCTCTGTCTCTTTGTCCAAATTTTACTTATCCAAGGCTCAGTTTATCTCCTGCCCTGTATATGATCCTTTCCCTGAAGGCCCAAGCCTGTGTTCTTTTTCATCTCTAACTTATATTTATAGTCTTGGAGAAATGTGAGCTTTGTTGCCATTTGTGACTCATGTTTGTTTATGTAAATAACAAGCCGAACATGGTTAATAATCCTCTTTTCCTGTCCAGGAAAAGACATACTTAAATCTCCACCACGTCGCCTGTGGAAACATAGGGTGTGCCATCTTTCTTTAGGTCCTGGCTTGCATCTCTTCTTTGCTTCCCAAGGACCCCATTGTTGGTTACTGCCTTTCCTTTTTCATCGCTTCTTTTCCTTTCACTGGTCATTCCCACCAGCAGTGCAGAGCTCTTGTCTAAAAACATGCAGATCACCTTGCTCTTCCCCACGTTCTCCGCTGGCTTCTGTCCTGTTTTTCTGCTCCCCTTCCCAGCAGTGTAGTGGGTCTGTCTCCACTCCCTCATCTCCTTCATTCTTCAATATCTCCTTTACTCTTCATTTGGCACTAGTCTGTATTTCATCCCTACCACTCCCCTGGAAATGTTCTTTTTGAGGACACCAAGGACCTTTTTGTTGTCAAATCCCTGTGGACACTGTGCCATCTTGCTTGACCCTTCAGCACCGTCTGTAGTTAACCACTTCTTGAAACACTTTCCTCTCTTGGCTTCCATGACTCATCTCTGCCTGGCTTTCTACCTTACCAGCTACTTATCTATCTTTTTAGCCAATTCTCTCTTTATCTGGACCCTGTGAATCTGCCATAGCATTGAACCCTGATTTCTAGTCCTTCTTTTCTCTTCCCAGTCTGTAATGCAGAGACCTTCAGAGTTCTTGTTCCTCTCCAAATACTAGGGCTTTAGATACTCTGGTAAGTGGCACCAGTTGTTTAACCCAGAAATTTAACTGTCATCCTTATTTCTTCATTTTTCTGACTTCTTTTTTTGGGGGAGGGGTTAGAGTCTCACTCTGTCGCCTAGGCTGGAGTGCAGTGACACGATCACAGCTACCACAACCTCAATCTACTGGCTCAGGAAATCCTTCCCCCTCAGCCTTCAGGTAGCTGGAGCTATAGGCATGTGCCACCACACCCAGCTACTTTTTTTTTTTTTTAAATTGTAGAGACAAGTTCTCATCAAGTTGCCCAGGCTGGTTTCAAACTCCTGGGCTCAGGCAGTCCTCTCGCCTGTGCCTCCCAAAATGCTGGGATTACAGGCGTGAGCCACCACACCTGGCACACTTTTTCTGATTTTAATATCCAGTCTGTTGGCAAGTAAGTTGTCATTTCTGCCAAACAGTTCAGTCATTTTTCTGACTCCGCTGCCACATCCTTTTGTAAGCTACCATGATATCTTCCTTGGACTACTGCAATAGCTTCCTAATATATCTGCCTTTCCTGTTATTCTACCATCCACTCTCCACCATGGAGCCAGACTGACATTTGAAAAACATCCCCAGATAATTTCATCCTTTTGCTTTAGTGACTTTTCTTTGCACTTAGAATAAAATTCAAATTCCTCATGGAATTGAGGCCTGTGTGTAACTGGTTTCTGCTAGACTCTCCAATTTTGTCTTAGATCGTCACCCCCTTATCATGATGTGTACACTGGCCTCCATTTTGTTCTTGGACTCATTAAGATTCCTCTTACCTCAGGGCCTTTTCATGTGTTCATTCCTCTGTCTGGCACACATATGAGTATAGTTGGTTCTCTCTCATACATCTCTTTTTTTTTTTTTTTTTGAGTTGGAGTCTCACTCCCTCGCCCAGACTGGAGTAGTGGCAGTAGCATGCTCCCGGCCACCGCAGCCTCACCTACTGGGCTCCGGCGATCCTTCTGCCTCAGCCTTCCGAGTAGCCGGAACTACAGGCGCGCGCTACTATGCCTGGCTAATTTTTTGATTTATTGTAGAGATGAGGTCTTGCCAAGTTGCCCAGGTGGGTCTTGAACCCACGAGCTCAGGCAATCCACTCACCTCGGCCTCCCAAAGCGCTGGGATTACAGGCTGAGCCACCGAGCCCGGCACATCTCTTTTCAAATGTCTTTTCCTTGGAGGCCTTTCCTGATCATCCTATTTAAACTATGTCCCTAGTTGCTATCACATTAACTTTATTTATTTGTTTTATTTGTATATTGATTGTACCTCTCCCCATTCACACATACAAACTCTCAAATGTAAATTTCGTAAAGACAGGCCTTCCCTGTTCTTGTTCACTGCTAGCAGAGTGTCTGAAACTCAGTAGATCCTCAAATATTTTTTTGACTGCCTATTATTATTATTATTATTACTATTTGAGTTGAACTCTCACTCTGTTGCCCAGACTGGAGTGCAGTGGCACGCTCCTGGCCACTGCAGCCTCGACCTGCTGGGCTCCGACGATCCTTCCGCTCAGCCTTCCAAGTAGCTGAACTACAGGCGTGTGCTACCACACCTGGCTAATTTTTTATGTATTGTAGAGATGAGGTCTCGCTAAGTTGCCCAGGCGGGTCTCAAACCCGTGGGCTCAGGCAATCCACTCACCTCAGCCTCCCAAGGTGCGGGATTACAGGCTGAGCCACCAAGCCCGGCCAGAATACCTATTATTTGAATGAATAGTTGCTGTTCCTTGTTAAATCCTTTTCTCATTAATCCCATGCACTGAGTTAAATGGAATGAAATATTTTTGCTTTTCTCTGTCTAGTTTGAATTCTTGGGATCTCCCAATTGGTGACAGACATGAATTTCTACCGGTTGCTGTCTATCATTGGAAAACAGAGAACCAGCCTGGGATGGCAGAACTGGTCCTCAGCAAGAAGCAGCGCATCAGCTGCCGAGGCACATTCCACCACCCTGCCCACCCAGGCACAGGTGGTCATCTGTGGGGGTGGAATCATGGGGACATCTGTGGCCTATCACCTCTCCAAAATGGGGTGGAAGGATATTGTCCTTTTGGAGCAGGGCAGGTAAGGATCAAACTCTATCTGGCTTGTGACTGTGCCACACTGATCGTATAAGATTCCCTTGTTCCCTCGCCTTTTAGTGATAACCCTTATTCATTAATCTTTTACTTTTCCTGCTTCCTTTTTCATAGCAACACTCTTTTCTTCTTCCCTCTTGAGCCCAGAAAAAAAAGAACCATCTTTTTCAGGTGGATTGTCAGTTCTAGGGAAGTTCCTATAAGTTTGTGAGTTGAGAGTAAATTTTTAAGCAGGGTGTGATGGCTCAAGCCTGTAATCCCAGCACTTTAGGAGGCCAAAGTTGGAGGATTGCTTGAGCCCAGGAGTTTGATACTAGCCTGAACAACATAGTGAGACTTTGTTTCTACAGAAAATACAAAAATTAGCTGGGCAGGGTGGCATGTGCCTGTAGTTCCAGCTACTCAGGAGGCTGAGGACAGAGGATTACTTGAGCCCAGGAAGTCAAGACCGTGGTGAGCACTCCAGCCTGGGTAACAGAGTGAGACCCTGATGCAGAACAAAACAAAAAATAACAAAAATAGAGTATATTTTCTTTTTTTGTAAGATTAAAAAATATAGTTTATTTAAAAGTAAATTAGAGCCGGGCTCGGTGGCTCAGCCTGTAATCCCAGCACTTTGGGAGGCTGAGGTGAGAGGATTGCCTGAGCCCGCGGGTTCGAGACCCGCCTGGGCAACTTGGCAAGTGGCAAGATCTCATCTCTACAATAAAATCAAAAAAATTAGCCGGGCGTGGTAGCGCGTGCCTGTAGTTCCAGCTACTTGAAAGGCTGAGGCAGAGGGATCGCCGGAGCCCAGCAGGTCGAGGCTGCGGTGGCCGGGAGCAGCCACTGTACTCTAGTCTGGGCGACAGAGTGAGACTCATCAAAAAAAAGAATTGAGAAGGAAGGGAGAAAACAGCCTCCCAAGGTGGGGCTGCGGGGCCAAGCCAGGAGCACGCAATGTAGCTCAAAGCACTGGCGCCACCAGAGCCTAAAGGTAGGGATTTTCTTTTCTTTCGAGTGGAGGCTCACTCAGTTGCCACGGTCAGGGCATGCTCCTGGCCACCGCAGCCTCGACCTGCTGGGCTCCGGTGATCCTTCCACCTCAGCTTTCCAAGTAGCTGGAACTACAGGCGCGCGCTACCACGCCTGGCTAATTTTTGATTTATTGTAGAGATGAGGTCTCGCCAAGTTGCCCAGGTGGGTCTCGAACCCTCAGGCTCCCAAAGCGTGGGATTACAGGCTGAACCACCGAGCCCGGCTTCGTAAATTTTCTTAATGCTTCCTTGATGTCAAATTCTTTCTCCTAGTTTTGAAATTCTTGTAAATTAAATCATCAGTCCTATTCTATCCATAGAAAATGACATCATTTCAGTATAAATGTTTCTAAGTGGGAGACCCCCAGGAGGTTCATTTTTTATTTAATTTGATGCTCCAAGATTATATAACACCTTAGAATTGACATCAGGCAGACTGCATAACCTCATATTTTTTGTTTTGTTTTGTTTTTGGTTTTTTTTGAGTTGGAGTCTCACTCTGTCGCCCAGACTGGAGTGCAGTGGCCGCTCGCAGCCACCTCAGCCTCGACCAGCTGGGCTCCAGCAATCCTTCTGCCTCAACCTTCCAAGTAGCTGGAACTACAGGCGTGCACTACCACGCCCGGCTAATTTTTTGATTTATTGTAGAGATGAGGTTTCGCCTGCCCAGGTGGGTCTCTAACCCATGGGCTCGGGCAATCCACTCACCTCAAGCCTCCCAAAGGCGCGGGATTACAGGGTGAGCTACTGAGCCCGGCTTCATATTTTATTTCATTTTATTTTTATTTTTATTTTTTGAGTCTGAGTCCCACTCTGTCGCCCAGGCTGGAGTGTAGTGGCATACTCCCATCTACTGCATCCTCAACCTGCTGAGCTCAGGTGATCTTTCTGCCTCAGCCTTCCAATTAACTGGAACTACAAGTGTGTGTCACCACACCTGACTAATTTTTTTTCATTTACTGTAGAGATGAGGTCTCGCCATGTTACTCAGGCTGGTCTCAAACCTGTGGGCTCAGACAAGAGCCTCATATTTTAAAATAATTATGCCTCCACAGGGACTTGTGAAATTTTTTTTTTTTTTTTTTGATTCAGAGTCTTACTCTGTCACCCACGCAGGAGTGCAGTGGCATGTTGCTCACGGCTACTGCAGCCTCGACCTTCTGGGCCCAGATGATCCTTCCACCTCAGCCTTCCAAGTAGCTGGAGCTACAGGTGCACTCTACCATGTCCGGCTTATTTTTTAATTTATTGCAGAGATAAGGTTTCACCAAGTTGATCAGGCTGATCTCGAACCCCCGAGCTCAGGCAAACCTCTCGCCTTGGCCTCTCAAAGTGCTGTGATTACTGACTTGAGTCACCACTCCCATCCTATGAAATGGTTTTACTCTCCCCTCTATCAGTATCATTCCTCGTCTTCATCTCCACTATTATCCTCCTCATAGATCAGTGGTCCTTAGCTCTAGCTGCACATTAGAATCACTTGGGGAACTTTCAGCAAATGCTAATGCCCAGGCTTCTTCCCACAACAAACCAGAATCTCTAGGAGTGAGGCCAGGCATCAGTATTTTTAAAAGCTTCCCAGGTGACTCAGATATACACCCAAAGACAAGAGACACTGTCAGAGCTACTAAAGGAGTGAAGACCCAGCTGAGATGTTACCTGAACTGTAGATGCAGTCTACCAGCCACAGTTAGTGCAACTCCCACCTGGGTAGAGCTCCCCATAGTGACTGTGCTATAGTTACAAAGATGATTGAAAAAAATCTCTGTCTTTAGGGAGCTGATAATCTGATGTGAGAAAGATAGTCATTCAAGTAACAACGGTAAACTCAAGTGACAGAACACTAACAGAGGTAGTAGTTTACTGAGTGCTAAATGGGAAAGTGACCTGCTTACAGCCCCCACCTGCTTGCTTAGTGTATGGGTCTCTTGTAAAGCTTGGTCTTTGGCCTCTTGAATTACTGGAGCATTTTATGTTCTATTGCCTACCATAAATTGGAGAACATTTTTTCAATTTAAGTTCTATTTGTTTTTGAATAGGTAATATATATTTATATGGCTCATAATTGAAAATATGTAGCCAGGCTCGGTGGCTCAGCCTGTAATCCTGTGCCTTGGGAGGCTGAGGTGAGTGGATTGCCTGAGCCCGTGGGTTGGAGACCCGCCTGGGCAACTTGGTGAGACCTCATCTCTACAATAAATCAAAAAATTAGCTGGGTGTGGTAGCGTGCGCCTGTTGTTCAGCTACTTGGAAGGCTGAGGCGGAAGGATCGCTGGAGCCCAGCAGGTCGAGGCTGTGGTGGCTAGGAGTGACCATTGCACTCCAGTCTGGGCAACAGAGTGAGACTCCAACTCCAAAAAGAAAAAAGAAAAGAAAATATGTAGAAGAGTGTACAGAGAAAAGTCTCCCTCTTATTCCTGATCTCTGAGTACAAGTTTTTTTCTCTGGAGGCAAGTTAAGTTCCAGATATTTTCTCTACATATATAAGCAAATATGTATTGGTAGATATGAATATGTGTGTATGGGTATTTCCCTTTTTCCCTTTTTTATACAAGTGGAAGCATATTTAAACACTGTTCCTCACCTTGCTTTTTTCATTATAATTTTTACATATTGGTGAATAAAGAGCTTTCTCATTCTTTTTTATAGCTGTATAGTATTCCAGCTATTTTTTTTTGCATAGGTGACCTGCAGAAATTTTTTTTTTTTTTTTTTTTGAGTTGAAGTCTCACTCTGTCATCCAGGCTGGAGTGCAATGGCACACTCACGGCCACCACATCCTTGACCTGCTGGGCTCAGGTGGTCCTTCCACCTCAACTTTCCAAGTAGCTGGAACTACAGACATTGGCCACCACAACCAGCTAATTTTTTTTTTTTTTTTTTTTTTTTTGAGTTGGAGTCTCACTCTGTCGCCCAGACTGGAGTGCAGTGGCCGCTCCCGGCCACCGCAGCCTCGACCTGCTGGGCTCCGGCAATCCTTCCGCCTCAGCCTTCCGAGTAGCTGGAATTACAGGCATGCACTACCACGCCCGGCTGATTTTTTGATTTATTGTAGAGATGAGGTCTCGCTGCCCAGGCGGGTCTCGAACCCACGGGCTCAGGCAATCCACTCACCTCAGCCTCCCAAAGGCGCGGGATTACAGGCTGAGCCACCGAGCCCGGCTTAATTTTTTGACTTATTGTAGAGATGAGGTCTCATCAAGTTGCCCAGGCTGGTTTTGAACCTGTGGGCTCAGGCAGTTCTCTCACCTCGGCCTTCCGAAGTGCTGGGATTATAGGCAAGAGCCACCACACCCGGCCTGTTTCCATCTTTTGATACTATAGACAATACTATAATGAGAATCTTGATTTTGTATTCATAGAGATGTGAGTCTAGCTAATGGTATTTTACATTTATTCTGCAGGTTAGCTGCTGGTTCTACAAGGTTCTGTGCTGGCATCTTGAGCACAGCCAGGCACTTGACCATTGAGCAGAAGATGGCAGACTATTCAAACAAACTCTACCAACAGTTAGAGCAAGAAACAGGGATCCAAACAGGTAAGCAGGCAATCTACTGTTTACTGGTCTGCCTGTTCCCCAGTCTCTTTTACTCAGTACCGTATTTGATCTTCTGCTGGGTTTGCCTGGTAATTTGGTAATTAAGTTGGGTTTTAGTCTAGATTCTGCCACTAGCCAGAGTGTCACCTTGGATAAGTCGCTTAGCTTGTTGAGTGATCTTCAGTTTCCCTATCTTAAAGTAAGGGGATTCAATCAATATCCTAGATCCTTTTCTGATCCTATAATTCTTGTCAAGCATGAAAGTTTTCTTGGGGCATTTCCTATGCATTTCACTCATTTAGGCCTAATAAAATGGCAACATTAGACTCCTAAACAAAGAGGAAGAGAAAGAACTTAAGTTTAGGGGCTTAACAGTTACATCAAAATTTGACCAACTAAACTTCAATTGCCTTTAAGTATATTTATTATTTTTTCTTTTTTTTTTGTCACCCAGGCTGGAGTGCAGTGGCACGCTCATAGTCACTGCAGCCTCAACCTGCTGGGCTCAGGCGATCCTTCTGCCTCAGTCTTCCAAATAGCTGGAACTACAGGCACACACCACCACGCCAGGCTAATTTTTTTATTTTATTGTAGATATGAGGTCTCGCCAAGTTGCCCAGGCTGGTCTCAAACTCAGGCAGTCCTCTCACCTCAGCCTCCCAAAGTGCTGAGATTATAGGCTTGTGTCACCAGGCCCAGCTGTTTCTTTGGCTTTTACTGGAGAAGATGCCTCCTATATGCAGGGCAGGTGGAAAATAGTCCCTTTTGGTTGGATTGAATTTGATGGCAACAAGATGCTTGAATCAAGTATTAACCAGGATTTGAGTCAGTAGAGGGTCCACAGAATGCTTCAGAGATGGAGTGACTGACTCCTGGCCCACTAGTTCAGTTGCTAGTGCTTTGTTGAGACTTGCATTGCTCAGCTGATTAGATTTCAGAGGAATCATAGGCTTCATTTCTGTAAGGTAAGTTAGCCTAGCATTAGTTCTAGGTTACAGTCTACCCTTACCTGACCTGACTTCTGTTTGATGCTTGTGGAACAGAAGGGTGGGGCAAGCATTGAGGTAGTCATGCAAGGGACTTTAAAGGGATCACCCAAAATCTATCGCTCCCATTGTGGTATGCTGGTGATGCAGTGAAAGATGACTTGGGGGGCTTCTGTGATGGAGAATTATCTGGTAACCAGTAGTGTATACATATACTGTGGTAATTGTTACTGAGTGGACTGCTTTTGAATCATTAAATAAAGATAAAGTAAGTAGCCGGGCTCGGTGGCTCAGCCTGTAATCCCAGCACTTTGGGAGGCTGAGGTGAGTGGATTGCCTGAGCCCGCGGGTTCGAGACCCGCCTGGGCAACTTGGCAAGACCTCATCTCTACAATAAGTCAAAAATTAGCCGGGCTTGGTAGTGCGTGCCTGTAGTTCCAGCTACTCGGAAGGCCGAGGCGGAAGGATCGCTGGAGCCCAGCGGGTCGAGGCTGCGGCGGCCGGGAGCAGCCACTGCACTCCAGTCTGGGCGACAGAGTGAGACTCCAACTCAAAAAACAAACAAACAAACAATAAATCAAAAAATCAGCTGGGCATGGTAGTGCATGCCTGTAATTCCAGCTACTCAGAAGGCTGAGGCAGAAGGATCGCCAGAGTCCAGTGGGTCGAGGCTGCAGCGGCCGGGAGTGGCCACTGCACTCCAGTCTGGGCGACAGAGTGAGACTTCAACTAAAAAAATTAAATAAATAAATAAATAAATAAATAAATGGCAGTTGATGTCCTCCTGTATAGAGCTGCCATGATTCCTGCAGTTGGTGGAACAGCAGAAGTCATGTATCGGCCTTCTATTCTGCCTCAGCCTTCCAAGTAGCCGGAATTACAGGCGCTCGCTACCACACCTGGCTAATTTTTGATTTATTGTAGAGATGAGGTCTCGCTGCCCAGGCGGGTCTCGAACCTGCGGGCTCAGGCAATCCACTCACCTCAGCCTCCCAAAGGCGCGGGATTACAGGCTGAGCCACTGAGCCCGGCTCTGCCCTGCCCTTTAGAAACACTAGAATTCCATCAACTTCCTGAAACAGCTTTTGTTTTTCTGGAACTTTATTTTCAAAATGCCTGTGTGAGGCAATGCTTATGGTCCTCTGGGCAATCTGATGAAGAGCCAGTTGACTCCACAGCATCTTGGCTCACTTACTGCCTACCATCTGCAACAAACAGCTCTCAACTCTTTCTTTATAGGAACTAAGTAAGGGTCATTGTATTTTAGGAGGATTATTGTTGGCCCAAGTGTAATAATGGTTCTATATCAGGTTTGTTGATTCCAGACAATAGAAATTACCTCTGGCTAGTTTGAACAAAAAGGAGCATGTTAGGAGGACATTGAGGCCTGTGGGGTTGGCAGGAGGCTGCCAGCTGGAGGCAGCTTGGGGGCCAGGATGTAGGAACCCCACAGCAGGCAGTCCCTCAGCTGAAACAGGAGGAATCTATCCAGGATACTGCTGCCCTGGAGATGAGTGACTTCTGTCTATTCACCTACCTGACTTGTACCCTACATCTATAAAATAAAGTAAAATAAGATGAGATAAAATTTCGATTTACTTCTGAAAAAAAAAAAAAAAAGACCAAGTATTCCAGAAAGGTCTGATTGCCTGAACCTAGGTCACATGCCCACTATTTGAATATACTGGGGAAGGAGAGGGAGGATCCAACTCTGGTAGCTGATGTCTCATGAATGACCTTCACCCAGGATTAAACTCCGCCAAGACTAGGAGGAGAAAGGATGAAATTGCCGAAAAGAAGTAAAGAAGAGGGATGGGGTCTAGGTCACATCCCCACCCAAAAAAGATTTTTTTAGCAGTGGTGTTTCTCATTTTATTTTATTTTATTTTGTATTTTTGAGTTGGAGTCTCACTCTGCCCAGACTGGAGTGCAGTGGCACGCTCCCGGCCACCGCAGCCTCGACCTGCTGGGCTCCGGCGATCCTTCCGTCTCAGCCTTCCAAGTAGCTGGAACTACAGGCGTGCACTACCATAACTGGCTAATTTTTTGATTTTATTGTAGAGAAGAGGTCTCGCCAAGTTGCCCAGGCGGGTCTCGAACCCGTGGGCTCAGGCAATCCACTCACCTCAGCCTCCCAAAGAGCGGGATTACAGGCTGAGCCACCGAGCTCAGCTCTCATTTTATTTTGAGTGATTTAATGTACATTAGAATCTCATTTGACTCTCACTAAACTATAAGCTGAGATTGTTTGGATAGGGAATGGAGCCTTAGTGCATCTGAAGTAGTTCACATTTCACAGAAGCTCAGAGAACTCACCTAAGAATATTAAACGGCAGTCCCAGTACTCATCACAAGTCTTTTAACCGTCTAACCTTTCATCTAGTGGATTTTCTTTTTTTCTTTTTGAGTCTCACTCTGTTGCCCAGGCTGGAGTGCAGTGGCACACTCACGGCTACTACAGCCTCAACCTGCTGGGCTCATGCGATCCTTCTGCCTCAACCTTCCAAGTAACTGGAACTACAGGCATGTGCCACCACGACTGGCTAAATTTTTGATTTATTGTAGAGATGAGGTCTTGCCAAGTTGCCCAGACTGGTCTCGAATTCCTGGGGTTATGCAATCCTCTCACTCTGCCTCCCAAAGTGCTGGGATTACAGCACAGTGAGCCACTGTGCCCTGCATTTTTTTTTTTTTTTTTTTTTTTTGAGTAGGAATCTCACTCTGTCACCCAGACTGGAGTGCAGTGACACTCTTGCGACCTCTGCAGCCTCAAACTCCTGGGTTCAAGTGATCTTTCCACCTCAACCCTCCAAATAGCTGGAACCACAGGTGTGCAAGTCCACACCTAGCTAATTTTTTGATTTATTATAGATACGAGGTCTCGTATATCTATATCTTGACCTCCTGGACTCAGGCAATCCTCTCGCCTCGGCTTCTCAAAGTGCTGGGATTACAGGCGTGAGCCACCACTCGTGAGCTCATATAGTGGATTTTCTACTCACCCACTTTACATCTGGTCTGGTCTGTCTCAGTCTGGGCTGATTTTTCTTACAGGTTACATAAGGACAGGCTCGATCTTTCTGGCCCAAACTCAGGACCGGCTGATCTCCCTGAAGCGCATCAACTCAAGGCTGAAGTACGTAAGAGGCTAGAAGCCTGTCCTGACTTACCCATACTGACCTCTGCCAAAGGGCAGTGAATGTCATTGTCCCCTTGTGTTCTGTGGCAGTGTCATAGGCATCCCTTCTGAGATCATCTCCCCCAGGAAAGTGACTGAGCTTCACCCTCTCCTCAATGTGCACGACCTGGTGGGGGCCATGCATGTTCCCGAGGATGCAGTGGTGTCCTCTGCTGATGTGGCTCTTGCCCTGGCAAGTGCTGCCTCCCAAAACGGTGAGCAGGCTTTTGCATTTTCTTACGGGGTAGGAAGGAAGAGGTTATATAAGAACGTGTATAATCAGCAGTGACACCAATTCAGATTTGGAGAAGTTGTTCTCATTGGGGTGTTCAGCTTCCATTTTTAAACACTGGATCTTAAAATTTTCTTTTATATAATACATACTAATAAGTATTTTTTCTCAGGGTCAACACTTTTAAAGTTCCAAGGAACTGCTTTTCATGATGATTAATCACTTCGGACTTAAGGAAATTTTTCCCTGTATAGGACTTGAGAAGCTCCAAGGTTAGAACACACCTTGGGAGTTTAATCCACGACCTAAAATATGTCCTAGTTTTGGAGTGAACGAGGGGAAGATGTATTAGTGTCCAGGGTATTATATTCTATGGATAAACTGATTCATGATATGGGTAGATTAGGATTTAAGATTCCCCATTTGAACTCTCCTCCCTGCTCCATATTTTATGATTTTAATTGAGTTTAATTGTTATGTACTAAAGTCTGTTTTTAAACTAATCTGTTGTTTTCAAACTTGGGTAAGGCCCATTTACACAGTCTTAAGATGTGGTTCAGGGTTTTTTGTTTGTTTGTTTTTAATTAACGCATTGACCTGACTTTGTTGGTGCTTCTTTTGGGTAGAGAATCTGTTGGAGATGCCTTAATTCTGGAACATCACATGATGCACCAACTTTTTTTTTTTTTTTTTTTTTTACCTTGCAACAGGTGTTCAGATCTATGACCGGACAACTGTTCTTCACGTACTGGTCAAAAAAGGTCAAGTTACTGGCGTGGAGACAGACAAAGGACAGATTGAATGCCAGTATTTTGTTAACTGTGCGGGTCAGGTAGGTTAGCACGAACACTGGGGTGCTGATTTTATTTAACTTTTGTCTCCAGGATGTTTTGGTGTAGAGACATTGTGACTGGGCTGTACAAATAATCAGGCCACACTATTTCTTATTTGGACTAGAAAACTCAGAATTCTTGAATGGTATTCTAAATTGGAAACTTGTATTTATTCCTCAAATAGAATCATCTGTGACTTTCTCCTTACTCCACTCTCCACACTGGGTTAACTGGTGCTATCCTGATCAGGAAGGCCAGCAACACTCAGCCAGAATCCTTGGTATTGGGTCTTTCTGTGGTGTTACATTTCATTCTGCAACCTAGCAGATAAAATATTAGGCTATTTTATTATGTCAGGATCATAGAGTCTGTTTCTAGAACACTAAGTTGCTGCTACTTTTAAGGCAGATCGATCCCTTGCCTTCCATCCTACATGGTGACCTAGGAAATACTTTCTTCATGGGTGAATTTCATGTAATGATTGGAACTTGGGGTTTATAGTTGAGACCAGGCATTTTATAAAAAGAACCTCCTAAGGTTCCCGTGAGCTCCTTTGAGTAGTTGGTAAATCTTTCTTCCTTTAATCTAAAAGTAGTTTTTATGGTTTACAAAGTATAGTGTTGCTCCCCAACCAAATAATTGAAGTAAAGCAGGCGGAAACCTTCTCACCTGACACTGTAGCAAGAGCACATGTAAGCCACTTGAAATTAAACTCTTTTCAAGAGGCTGGACTTGCTCATTTGTATTTCTGTTCCTCTTCCCACCTACAAATAAATCTGTCCATTTGTAGTGGGCATACGAGCTGGGTCTGTCCAACGAGGAGCCGGTTAGTATCCCGTTACATGCCTGCGAACACTTCTACCTTCTGACTCGCCCCTTGGAGACCCCTCTGCAGAGCAACACACCAAGTGAGGACTTGTACTTTTTTTTTTTTAATCTTGTTTCCTTACCAGTGTCCTGTCCTCCGGAAAGGAAAACTTTCTTCTAAGGACAGACTGCCTGAATGATTCATTTTATTTCTGAAGCATGTTACAGGGAGGCAGACCCAATTTTAACTTTTCTTTAATAACTCTTTAAGAAAAGATGGCCAAAATGAGCATTCCACTAAGCATTTGTTTTTGTTTTTTGCAATCTAATTTTAATCCTAAACAGAGGTCATTGAGAATATTTGGAATGTAACCGTGAATTTTTAAATTTAATGATATAAATTGTAAATTGATTTAGTGACTCCAGGTGCTGTGGGAGAGGACTTTGATACCATTTTGTGGTCTTAATGCCTTGAATGGGCTCTGCAAACCCCTCTTCTGTTAGACTTTTAGCTTGGCACAATGGCAGTGATGTAGTTTGGTCATGAGGATTAGTCAGAGCTTCTAGGTAACTGATAAGGTTAGGGATAATCAGAGAAGCAGTCTCTACTGTAAATCTGAGTGGGAGGATCCTCCCTGTGACCTCAAAAGGTATTTGAAAGCTAATGAGTGCCTGTGTTCATTGGATGCTACTTTGTTAATAAAGCCATTCATAGGTGTTTTTGTTTCATTTCTTTTTCTGTCCATTTAGAAAACGAACTTGCCTCTAAACCCTTGTTTTTTTCCTTCTACTCCCCTCTCCCTTGTTGTTTCTCTTCCTCAGCTATTGTAGATGCTGATGGAAGAATTTATATTCGGAACTGGCAAGGTGGCATCTTGTCTGGGGGCTTTGAGAAGAATCCAAAACCAATTTTCACTGAAGGCAAGAACCAGCTGGAGATTCAGAATCTACAGGAAGACTGGGATCACTTTGGTGTGTGAACTAAATTATAGTAATACTCTTTGTATTTGTTAAAGATGTTCTATTTTTCAAAGCATTTTCAAGAGTAGTTCCTTTTTTAATGTTTATAACAGCCCTATGAAGTACAACAGTGGTTACAGAGGCCAGTTACAGAGTTTACCTGTTCTAAAGATACAGTTACTGGTTAGCAGATTCAGGGAAGTAAAATCTCGGTTATTGGACTTTTAGCTTGTTATTTATTCACCTAAAATTATTGCTGAAATTTTAGTTTAGGAGGAAATCTTTTGGTAGGACTTCGTATAAAATTGAAAAACTCATTAGAAAACATAATCATAGCTGGGTGCAGTGGCTCACGCCTGTAATCCCAGCATTTTGGGAGGTGGAGACAAGAGAATTACCTGAATCCCAGGGTTGGAGACCAGCCTGGGCAACTAATTTCTACAATAAATTAAAAAATTAGCTGGGTGTGGTGGCATGCACCTGTAGTTCCAGCTATTGGGAGGCTGATGCAGAAGGATTGCCTAAGCCCAGCAGGTTGAGGCTGCAGTGGCCATGAGTGTGCTACTACACTCCAACTTGGGCAACAAAGTGAAACTCTGACTCAAAAAAAAAAAAAGAAAGAAAGAAAGCAGAATTGTTAATGTCTTTTATTAAATTTTTAAATAATTTTAATTTCATTTATTGAACAATTAATATAGTCACATAGTTCCAAATTCAAAAGATATAAAAGGGTCTGTAAATGAAGAATGTCTTTCTCACCATTAATGGACTTTCTTTTTTAAACCTTTGTACTTGGATGTCACCTCTGAGGGGACATTGTAAATTTAGCAAACCACTCAGATGTCCCCTCTCAGGGGACATAAAGAGATTTCTCGTGACTATATAGGACAAACTTATACCAGCACAAATTTTTTCAAAAATATATGTTTTCCTGAAGTTTTCCTCTCAAATTACATGAAAAGCAAATAAAGAGATAGAATATATACTGAGATATATGTTTTTAAAAAATCAGCTGGCATTATCTAGAGAGAGAATGTGTAAAGTGCTCTCACAGTGGTGCCAACACTTCTTTGTAATGAAGATAGCAATAAAGAACGTTTGTATGAAAAGGCAGCAAAAAAAGAAAAAGAAAAAAAAAAGGCAGCTATGACTCTACCTTTTGTATCATATGGCATCACTTGAAAAGATAGATAAATAAGCAAGTTACTAGAGCCTTAAAAGAAAAAGACTTTTGAAGTTGAAGGCAGATCATTATCACATGTTAGAAAAATGTAAGATAAAAAATTTTAACTGGGCTCGGTGGCTCAGCCTGTAATCCTGTGCCTTGGGAGGCTGAGGTGAGTGGATTGCCTGAGCCCATGGATTCGAGACCTGCCTGGGCAACTTGGCAAGACCTCATCTCTACAATAAATCAAAAAATAAAGCCGGGCTCGGTGGCTCAGCCTGTAATCCCGTGCCTTTGGGAGGCTGAGGTGAGTGGATTGCCTGAGCCCGTGGGTTCGAGACCCACCTGAGCAACTTGGTGAGACCTCATCTCTACAATAAATCAAAAAACTAGCCAGGCGTGGTAGCGCGTGCCTATAGTTCCAGCTACTTGGAAGACTGAGGCAAAAGAATCGCCGGAGCCCAGCAGGTTGAGGCTGTGGTGGCTGGGAGCGGCCACTGCACTCCCGTGTGGCGACAAAGTGAGATTCCAACTCAAAAAAAAAAAAAAAAAAATCAAAAAATTAGCCGCGTGTAATAACGCATACCTGTAGTTACAGCTACTTGGAGGGCTGAGGCGGAAGGATTGCCGGAGCCCAGCAGGTCGAGGCTGTGATGGCCGGGAGTGGCCACTGCACTCCATTCTGGGCGACAGAGTGAGACTCCAACTCAAAAAAAAAAAAAAAAAAAAAAAATATATATATATATATATATATAGATATATAAAATTTTGATTTTTTTTGGTCATAAATAAGTTCCTCAATGTCCAAAATTTTCATTATAAGCCAAATATCATTGCAATAAAATAATTGCTTCCAATGCTATACTATTTAATATGAAATGATTCATCTTTCACCATTTCAAGTTGCTGGTAGGTGATCTGCAAGATGTCTCTGAGTGCAAAGTGTTAAATCAACTTCTTTTGGAGAGTTTCAAACTTACAAAAGTGGATAGAGTAATATGATGAACCCTCCATGTACCCATCATCCAACTCTAGTTTGGTTTCATCTGTTACCACTGTCCCACTGTATTATGGCCAGATGGTAGATTTCCTTTAAAACAGAGTGAGGGTATCTTTTGCAGCTATTCTTGTGTAGGAGGACATCGCCTTTCATTGCAGTCTTGTGGCTGGGCGTGGTGGCTCACGCCTGTAATCCCAGCACTTTGAGAGGTGGAGGTGAGAGGATTGCCTGAGCCCAGGAGTTTGGGCAACTTGGTGAGACCTCATCTCTACAATAAGTCAAGAAAATTAGTTGGGCGTGGTGGCACACACCTATAGTTCCAGCTACTTGGAAGGCTGAGGTGGAAGGATCACCTGAGCCCAGCAAGTTGAAGCTGTGGTGACTGTGAGCATGCCACCGCACTCCAACCTGGGCAACAGAGTGAGACTCTTGACTCAAAAAAAAAAAAATGTAATCTCTTTGGCTGCATTTAAGAGCTTTTCTGCTCATACTGACTCCTTTGAGATTGTTATCTGTAACCACATGTACTACTTGTTATTTGGTAGCTCCTTTCCTTTCTAAAGAGTATCTTTTTTCCTCAGTCTTTATGCCTAGCTCTTTGCAACTGTGTCCTATCCTGTAATGCCACCAAGCTTTCTGATAAATGGACCAGCTGGTTCTTGGAAAAGTATTTCCCAAAAAATTTTCTGAAAGGAGAGAGAATAAAAAGCAGAAGGGTTACAAATTTTTTGTTTGTTTTTTTGAATTGGAGTCTTACTCTATCACCCAGGCTGGAGGGCAGTGGCACATGCATGGCCACCCCAGCATCAACCTGCTGGGCTTTTGTGATCCTTCCACCTCAGCCTTCCAAGTAGGTGGAACTACAGGTACGTGCTACCATACCCACCTAATTATTTGATATTTTGTAGAGATGATGTCTCACCATGTTGCTGAGGCTGGTCTCAAACCCACGGGCTCAGGCCATTCTCTCACCTCTGCCTCCCAAAGTGCTGGGATTGCAGGCTTGAGCCACCACGACTGGCTGGTTATGAGTTTTTAATTCCTCACAAGTGAGAACTTGGTTTGGATTTGTTTGTGTTGCTCAGAGCCCCTGTTGAGTTCCCTCCTACGGAGGATGCCAGAGTTGGAGACTCTGGAGATCATGAAGTTGGTGAATTGCCCTGAGACCTTCACACCAGATATGAGGTGCATCATGGGCGAATCTCCTACAGTCCAGGGCTACTTTGTCCTGGCAGGGATGAACTCTGCTGGCCTTTCGTTTGGTGGAGGAGCTGGAAAGTAAGTCTTTCTCATTCAGTCAGCTGTGAACATATGTCAGCTTGCTGGGCTTCTTCCCTTCTAGAATTACTTGTTGTTAACATGGTATGTAATATATTTAACCTAGTATGCTAAGAAGAAGAAGAAGAGAGTTGTAACTTGAGAGTTGTCCCCTGCAAAGTATGGGCAGCTCCCCCAATATTCTAGAAATGTCATTATACAAAATGTTTTTGGAACTCCTCTTTGGGAGTTAGCCACAGAGCCTATGGGATGTCCTTTTGTACTTTTTCAGTTGTAACAAATGTTGGTCCTTTGAGTGTATATTTGAGTTTGAAAGTAGCCAAGTGTGATCAGGAAGTTACAGGATCAAATTGGGTAATATTTAATATTTCATAATGAGAGGCTGGCTGGGCACAGTGGATCAAGCCTATAATCCCAGCACTTTGAGAGGCCAAGGTGAGAGGATTGCTTGAGTCCAGGGGTTCAAAACCAGCCTGGGCAACTTGGTGAGACCTCATCTCTTCAATAAATCAAAAAAAATTAGCCGGACGTGGTGGCGCATGCCTATAGTTCCAGCTACTTGGAAGATTGAGGCAGAAGGACCACCTTTGCCCAGCAGGTCAATGCTGGGGTGGCCAAGAGTGTGCCACTGCACTCCAGCCTGGACAACAGAGTGAGACTCTGACTCAAAAAATAAAAATAAAAAATAAAAATGAGAGACTGAGCACAGTGACTCATTAACTATAATTGTAGAACTTTAGGAGGCTGAGGGTAGGAGCATCACTTGAGCCCAGGAGTTTGAGGCCAGCCTGAGCAATATAATGAGACTCTGTCTCTACAAAAAGATAAAATTTTAAAAATAAATAAAAAGATTATGTACTAGTAAAAATTAAATAGGCCAGTCACAAAAGGATACATAATGTGATTCCACTTATGAGGCACCTAGAGAAATCTATAGCAACAGAAAGTACTATGGTTGTTGCCAGGGAAAGGGAGTTCTTTTTCAATGGATACAGAGTTTCAATTTTGTTTTTGTTTTTGTTTGAGTTGTGATCTTATTCTGTTGTTTGGGCTGGAGTGCAGTGACACAATTACAACTCACCGCAGCTTCTACCTCTTAGGCTCAGGTGATCCTTCCACCTTAGTCTTCTGAGTAGCTAGGACTACAGGAATGTGCCACCAAGCATGGCTAATTTTTTTGATTTTTTTTTTTTTTTAATTGGAGTCTCACTCTGTTGCCCAGGTTGGAGTGCAGTGGCATGCTCCCGGCCACCGCAGCCTCGACCTGTTGGGCCCAGGTGATCCTTCCATTTCAGCCTTCCAAATAGCTGGAACTGCAGGCACATGCCACCATGCCTGGCTAATTTTTTGATTTATTGTAGAGACGAGGTCTTGCCAAGTTGCCCAGGCTGGTCTCAAACCCACGGGCTTAAGTAATCATCTCATTTTAGCCTCCCAAAGTGCTGGGATTATAGATGTGAGCCACCACACCCGGCCTTTTTTTTTTTTTTTTTTTTTTTTTTTACAGAGACAAGCTCTTGCTGTGTTGCCTACGCTGCTCTTGAACTTCTGGGTTCAAGCTCTCCTCCCACCTTAGCCTCCTAAAGTGCTAAAATTACATTGGTGTGAGCCATTGTGCCCAGCCCAGAGCTTCAGTTTTAAAAGAGAAGAGTTGTGCCGGGCTCGGTGGCTCAGTCTGTAATTCTGTGCCTTTGGGAGGCTGAGGTGAGTGGATTGCCTGAACCCGCGGGTTCGAGACCCGCCTGGGCAGCGAGACCTCATCTCTACAATAAATCAAAAAATCAGCCGGGCGTGGTAGCGCATGCCTGTAATTCCGGCTACTCGGAAGGCTGAGGCGGAAGGATCACCGGAGCCCAGCTGGTTGAGGCTGTGGTGGCCGGAAGTGGCCACTGCACTCCAGTCTGGGCGACAGAGTGAGACTCCAACTCAAAAAAAATAAAAATAAAAAATAAAATAAAAGAGAAGAGGTCTAGAGATGGATGGTGGTGAGGGTTACACAGCAATGTGAATGTACAATGCCACTGAACTATTCATTTTAAAATACTTAAGATGGGTCAGGCTCAGTGGCTCAGCCTGTAATCCCGTGCTTTGGGAGGCCGAGGTGAGTGAATTGCCTGAGCCCACAGGTTCAAGACCCTCCTGGGCAACTTAGCGAGACCTCATCTTTACAATAAATCAAAAAAATTAGCCGGGCGTGGTAGCACACACCTGTAGTTCCAGCTACTTGGAAGGCTGAGGTGAAAGGATCACTAGAGCCCAGCAGGTTGAGGCTGCGGTGGCCGGGAGCATGCCACTGCACTCCAGTCTGGGCAACAGAGTGAGACTCCAACTCAAAATAAAATAAAATACTTAAGATGGTAAGTTTTATGTTAAATGTATTTTACCACAATTTAAAAACATTTTTAAAATTAATGAGGCCAGTTTTCTCGAGTGACTTGTAGAATGACTTTGAAAACAATTACAGAAGAAATGCTTGGAGCAAAGAAGATGTGGCCAGATAACTGTATAATCTCCTGAGATGACTATTTTACAGAAAAAAATCATTAGAGGGCTGAGCACTGTGACTCATGCCTATAATTCCCAGCACTTTGGGAGGCTGAGACAGGGGGATCACTTGAAGCCAGGACTTTGAGACCAGCCTTAGCAACTAAACGAGACCCCCATTTCTACAAAAAATAAAAGATCAGCTGAGCATGGTGGCACACATCTATAATCCCATCTACTCAGCAGGCTGAGAAGGGAGAATCAGTTGAAGCCAGGACTTCAAGACCAACCTGGGCAACAAAGTGAGACTCAGTTTTCACAAAAAATAAAAAAAATTATAGTGGCACACATCTATAGTCCCAGCTTCTTGGGAGGCTGAGGTAGGAGGATTGCTTGAGCCAAGGAATTCAAGGCTGCAGTAAGCTATGATCATGCCACTGTACTCCAGCCTGGGCGACAGACTGAGACTCTGTCTTTTGGGGTGGGGAGAAACCATTGGGTGTATAAATTAGAGTACATTTGCATATAGTCTTATTTCTTCATATATGTGACTTATATCTTAAACACTTTCTGAGGAATCTTCTCATTAGAGCCAAAATCCTCATAGTGGTCTTTTGAGAGGAGTCCATGAGCCGTGCTTGCTTCTACCAGAAGAGTTAAGGAAATTTCTCAGAACTGTTCAACTGGTCTGTGACAATGTAGGATCTTTTGATTCTGTTGGTTCTTTTATTCTCTGAAACATCACATCTAAGGCCCAACAACCCCCATCCTTCCACCAACCTAAACAGGTACCTTGCTGAATGGATGGTGCATGGTTATCCCTCAGAAAATGTCTGGGGGTTGGACTTGAAACGTTTTGGAGCCCTCCAGAGCAGCCGTACTTTTCTGCGCCACCGGGTCATGGAAGTCATGCGTAAGTGAAGCTTTGTTTCAGTTACTCCAACTTGCAGGTATCTTTCCGGTTTTGTCATTCAAAGGAGGCAGATTTTTCCACAGTTCAATGACTGCTTTGAGTTAGGCTTCTGATGTTTGACTGTTTCAGACCTGAGTAAGGAACTGCATGCTTCACTTGATATTTACATAATTTTTCTTTGGTATATCATACCTTGTTTTCTTTTGGGAGCAAGAAAGTAGAATAGGATTTTCAGGTGATGTGCTGCAGCTTTCTGTTATTCCTAGCAGTGTCTCCTTTCCAGTTTGCCTTGCCATAGTGAGTGCTCTCTCACTCCCCACTTAGTTTATGAGATCACCAAGGCAGATAATTTGCCAAGTTTTTCTGAAAGCTTTAGGCTTCTCTGAGTGACTTTGTCATTAATCCATCATACACGAGCTAAAAAGGAAACAGCATTCTCATGAATGCTGTTATTCTCCTTGTTCTTGCCTCCCCCCAATTTAGAAGGATCGGCCACTTCATTTTTTTTTTGAGTTGGAGTCTCACTCTGTCGCCTAGACTGGAATGCAGTGGCCGCTCCCGGCCACCGCAGCCTCGACCTGCTGGGCTCCGGCGATCCTTCTGCCTCAGCCTTCCAAGTAGCTGGAACTATAGGCGTGTGCTACCACGCCCGGCTGGTTTTTGATTTATTGTAGAGATGAGGTCTCGCTGCCCAGGCGGGTCTTGAACCCGCGGGCTCAGGCAGTCCACTCACATCAGCCTCCCAAAGGCGCGGGATTACAGGCTGAGCCACCGAACCCTGCTTCGGCCACTTCATTTTAACTTTGTTCTACCTTGTCTCTGATTTATTTTCAGGCGAGTCCTTGGAGATAGCTGTTGTATCAGGAATTGTAGCAAATCATGTGGGTTCTCTTGTAATTTCATTTTCCAATTCTGAGAAACCATTCTCAGACTCCAAATGATTTGACAGAATTTCTTTTTTTTCCTTGAAGTTTGTATATTGGCTGTGACCGCCATTTTTGGTTACAAATGAAATGTTGGTTTCATCGCTGGATGACATTCATGATGAGGCCTTTGGATGACCTTTAAAGCCTGCGTGCTCACTTTTGGCCTGGGAAGAAAACTTACATTCATGAACATGAAGGACCTACCAGCAGTGTTTTTAACTGCTAAGGTTCTTTAATTTTGGCAAATATTTTAGTTAAAATATTAAACTGTTGAAAGCTAGATTTCCCCACCCATAGTTATATGATAACCTACCTTGGTGATGTGACACATTTGGTGGCCTTCAATTCTCATAAAATAGAATTGAATGATAGAAAATGGGAAAGGGGAAATAAAGACTAAAGTAACAGGAGATTGACAAATTGTCACAATATGAGGAACCCAGCATGGCTTCCTTCTCCTCAATATCCCAACCTCCCTCCACCTCGATATATCTTTTGTTTAGAGTGGTGTGAGATCAGGTCTTCTCTTTGGAAAGAACTAGAGAGCGTACTCTTTCTGGCTTTTTTTACTTATTGCTGTTGCAGATTGGACATTAAGAGAAATGAATTCTGACCCTAGCTTTGTTATGTGAATAATGTCATTGGGACAATACAATGCAACCTCTCAGATTTCAGAGCCACCAAATCAAGGTATGATACATACCCTTCACTTCAGAAGTGAGTTAGGTATTAGAGAGGAAATGTCCATAACAGGTCTGAGGTCCTAACAACACCGGCACTATAAAGAATCAAGTGCCATTTTTTCCACTACTTGTTACCACCTGTGTCCCACTTAGATAAAACCTTCATCTCTGCTGTGGAGCTTTACAAGGTTTAGGACTATGACTTTTCTCCCATTGTTTCTAATTTTAAACTACAAATGTGAATAAAAACTGAGAGTTATTATGTGACTCATAGCTATATAACTTTATAGAGGGATAATGCAAGTGCTTGCAATATTGTCCTTTCTTCTGGAGCATGCCTGTTACACCTGGTAATGTTAGACTACATTAGCCTGAAATTGGTCTTTTGAATAGGGATGACTCCAGAGCCTAGTGGATATTGGATATTCAGCTCTAGAATCTGTGTCTTGGAATTTGACAGACTGCTCTTGTCTGTTGTAGCTCTGATATACGACCTGAAGGTTCCCCGTTGGGACTTCCAGACTGGTAGGCAGTTACGTACATCTCCGCTCTATGACCGGCTGGATGCACAGGGAGCCAGGTGGATGGAGAAACACGGATTTGAGAGGCCAAAGTACTTTGTTCCACCTGACAAGGGTAAGAAGTCACATCCTCATTTATTCTTTCTTGTGTGTCCTTGGAATTCATAAAACTTATTTTTAAATGCAAAGTTAGAATGAGTTTCTGGAAGATGAATAATAAAACCTGTTAGACTATACCAAACTATACAGGGAGACTCCCTAGTAGAAGTCCCCTTCTTTTTTTTTTCTTTCTTCTCTTCAAAAGACCTCCTAGCATTGGAGCAGAGCAAGACTTTCTATAAGCCAGATTGGTTTGACATCGTGGAATCTGAAGTCAAGTGCTGTAAGGAAGCTGTGTGTGTCATCGATATGTCCTCTTTCACAAAGTTTGAGATAACAGTAAGTGTTTGGCAACCAAAATAACAGATTAGGAAACTTTGCATATTAACTGAGTGCCTCTTATTTTTCATGTCACTTTAAAACTGATTCCATAGGACTTCTGATAGATTTTAGTATTTCATCTGTATTTTAACATTTTTCTGAATTTTTCACTGCTTGTTTCTGGTTTTTAATTTGCCTAGAGAGGCCCATTCATCATAAGAGTCAATAGCTAGCTTTCGCTGGAGCTTCTCACAGTAGAGTAGATCTGCACATATTGTTGCTTGGGTATTGGCAAATTGAATCTCCTCTGCAGGCTCATTGCTGGTCGGGCCTTGTGACTCAACCAGGTGCTCTTGTGTTTACTGTCTGCTTCATTCTCTAATCTTGCAGTCCACGGGGGACCAGGCATTAGAAATTCTACAGTACCTCTTCTCCAATGACGTGGATGTGCCCGTGGGCCACATTGTGCATACCGGCATGCTCAATGAGGGTGGAGGGTATGAAAATGACTGCAGCATTGCACGACTGAACAAGCGCAGGTGAGATTAGCTATCATCCCACTCTGCTCCCTCCAACACACTGATTCCTTCAGGGTACTGTAGCAGAGTACCTGATGCACTTCTCCAAGAAAACATTATAGTCCTAGGGACTAAAAAACTATTAATAAACTCATGGCCAGCCGGGCTCGGTGGCTCAGCCTGTAATCCCACGCTTTGGGAGGCTGAGGTGAGTGGGTTCCCTGAGCCCACAGGTTTGAGATCTGCCTGGGCAATTCATAAATCAAAAATTAGCCGGGCGTGGTAGTGCACGCCTGTAGTTCCAGCTACTTGGAAGACTGAGGCAGAAGGATCGCCGGAGCCCAGCGGGTCGAGGCTGCGGTGGCCGGGAGCGGCCACTTTACTCCAGTCTGGGTGACAGAGTGAGACTCCAAATCAAAAAATTAAAAAAGTAGCCAGGCTCTGTGGCTCAGCCTGTAATTCCACGCCTTTGGGAGGCTGAGGTGAGTGGATTGCCTGAACCCGCGGGTTCGAGACCCGCCTGGGCAGCGAGACCTCATCTCTACAATAAATCAAAAAATCAGCCGGGTGTGGTAGCGCATGCCTGTAATTCCGGCTACTCCGAAGGCTGAGGTGGAAGGATCGCCGGAGCCCAGCAGGTTGAGGCTGCGGTGGCCGGGAGCGGCCACTGCACTCCAGTCTGGGTGACAGAGTAAGACTCCAACTCAAAAATAAATAAATTAATTAATTAAATAAATAAAAATAAAAAAATAAACTCATGGCCAGTTCATCAGCAGTCCTAAATGCAAAGAAATCACCAGAAAAAAAAAAAGAAGCCCACCAGATTATGTAAAACTCAGTGTAGAAGAGTTAAGTTACCCTACTGGGAGAAAATGTCTTATGTTAGTAGGTCTGTGTAATTTCTTGCACTCACAAGAAGCCAAAATTTTCTTTTTTTTTGTATATCCTAGAATGGTGCTAACTGGCCCTCCCTGAAAGCTAAGAGATCATTTCCCAGTATTCTCCTCATTGCTTTGAAATTAGATGAGAACTTGATTGCTTCCTGGTTCTTTTTCTGCTACTTGGCTTTGATTATTTTGGGGTCTCACTTTCAGTTTCTTCATGATCTCTCCAACCGACCAGCAGGTCCACTGCTGGGCCTGGCTTAAGAAACACATGCCCAAAGATAGCAACCTGCTTCTGGAGGACGTCACCTGGAAGTATACTGGTACGGGACCCCCTGGGGTCAGCTGAGTGAGAAAAAGCCAACATGTCCAGATGTGTCTTCTGTATTTCTGTTCTTTATACTTGACTTTCAAAAATGAACATCAGAGTTCATTGGTCATAGAAAATTGATCCCGTCTGGGCGTGGTGGCTCAACCTGTAATTCCAGCACTTTGGGACACCAAGGCAAGAGGATTGCCTGAGCCCAGGAGTTTGAGACCCACCTGGGCAACTTGGCGAGACCTCGTCTCTACAATTAATCAAAAAATTAGCCAGACGTGGTGGTGTGCGCCTGTAGTTCCAGCTACTTGGAAGGCTGAGGCAGAAGGATCACTTAAGTCCAGCAGACTGAGGTGCGGTGGCCAGGAGCATGCCATTGCCCTCCAGCCTGGTGACAGAGTGATACTCCAACTCAAAAAAATAAAATAAAAATTAAAAAATGAAAATTGTTCTCAAATACTTTCTCACTGTTTTGTAAGTGAAGTGTGAAATGTGAGTTAGTGTTTCCGTTTCTGTTTGGTTTTTTCACTGCTGTATCTCCTACAGCATATAGGAGTTCAAGTATTTGTTGAGTGAATGAGTAAATGATGTTTTAAAATATTTTTTATAGCCAGGCTCGGTGGCTCAGCCTGTAATCCCGCGCCTTTGGGAGGCTGAGGTGAGTGGATTGCCTGAGCCCGCGGGTTCGAGACCCGCCTGGGCAGCGAGACCTCATCTCTACAATAAATCAAGAAATCAGCCGGGCGTGGTAGCGCATGCCTGTAATTCCAGCTACTCAGAAGCCTGAGGCGGAAGGATCGCCGGAGCCCAGCAGGTCAAGGCTGCGGTGGCCGGGAGCGACCACTGCACTCCAGTCTGGGCGACTGAGTGAGACTCCAACAACAACAACAAAAATTTTTATGTTCATTACCTAAGTAATGTTTTCTTTAAAATTTTCAACTTATCTTTTTTTCTTTAATGAGTACACAATTTTTAAGGATGACTTAATTTTCAGATTGTCTTTTCCTCGGTTGTCCTGTTGAGGGATCAGCCCTTCCTCATCAACCACCCCATCTTAGGCTCAGCCCCTCCTGTCTCCCACCCTCCTACCTGACTTCTATCCTTCAGCCCCACCAGTGTTTCCTCCCCCAAGCCTGCATTCTCAGTTCCTTGTAGTAGCAAATATAATTCACTTTTTGCTACCAGGTTGGCAAAATACGTAATCTTATTGAGCAAAAGTCCTGTTATAGCCTGTATTGGGGTGAGCAACGTGTACTTAGCACAAGTTGCTGTCGTAAACATCAGAATCCAGGGGGTTGGGCAACTCTCCTCCAGGTGGTGATTTGGGATTGGGGCTTCTGCCATCATTTAGGCACACTGGGAAGAGAAAGAGAATGGGAATCATGCAGTGGCATTATGGCCAGCCCCGGGAGTGGGCTCCTGTCCGATTGACTAGGACTTGGCTTCATAATACTAGTCTAACTGCTGAGGAGGAATGTTGTTTTCCTGGGTACCAGACACCTAGGCTGTCACAAGCCAGCGTGATCAGCAGCTACATTTGCCAGAATCATGATGCTTGGCATCTGTCCTTAGATTGCTTAAGCAGAGGAACATTTTTGTGGTGTTAGCACCCAGGTCTGGCGCTAAGTGAGTAAGTTCAGAACACATCTTTCCCAAGGCTCAGCTGTTTATCTGGAGAGGTGGCCATCTCTTATTCTTTCCTGTCTAGCCCTTAATCTGATTGGCCCTCGAGCTGTGGATGTGCTGTCCGAGTTGTCCTATGCCCCTATGACTCCAGACCACTTCCCAAGTCTCTTTTGCAAGGTGAGTGCTAGTAAAGTTCTGTTTGTTAAATGTTATATTTCTTTTATAATGGTAGTGATTACATATTCTTACTGTGGCATTAACACCCACAGAAAGTGTTCTGACTTTATTAGGCAAACAAAATGACCAAATAAATTGCCTTATTTTTCACCCTTCAAACTCTTCCCGTATCTTTGAAGTGGGTTTAGCATCTCTGAATATGAGGTCTGTATATTTTTTGGTTTCTGTAGCAGTAAATTAAAATTTTAAGTTACAGGATTATGACATTGACACTAAAAAGTGCCATTTGAGGCCAGGTCCCTTCCCTCCATGCAGTGAGTCCTCTTTTTTGTACACAGAGTAATTTCTGTGTATATGACATCTTCAGGGAAAAAATGGTGTAGGTGAATTCCTAAGCAACTTGTATAATTTTCTTTCCTGTAAGTGGCTACTATAGCTGAGTGAAACAAATTATAACCAAATATAAGCAATAACTGAATCCTCCCTAGGAAGCAGCTGGTTAGAGAGGCCCAAACTGACAGACATTTTGGCGACCTATAACCAACAACTTTCACACAGTTATGGAGGTTCTTTAAAATTCAACCCAAAGTTGGGCTCCACCTATAAATTCTTATACTGTTTTCCTTTTTCTCCAAGGCAGTTAAAGCAACAGAAAACTCTCCACTGTTAGCTGTCAGCAGACCCCTTCACAATGTCTTCTCTGATGCTTGAGGGAGTGATCCAGATGCCTTTGCCCAAGTGCCATATCATGTTGGGCTTCCTATGGAAGCAGTTTGCTTTGGTGCTGTCTGGGATTTGCCACTTTGTAGGGACAGCGATTGGGTCAGTGGCCCCTATTAGGGAACTGAGCTGTTGTAACATGTTTTGAAAATTAGCTTTGTCACACCTGTAATACCAGACTCTGTCTCTACAAAAAAAATTTTTTAGTTAGCTGACATGGTGATTCATGCCTCTAGTCCTAGCTACCTAGGAGGCTGAGGCGAGATGATCCCTTGAACCCGGGAGTTTGAGGACACAAACTCTGACCGTACCACTGCACTCCAGCATGGGTGACAGAGTGAGACCCTGTATCCAAAATAAAAAAAGCAAATTAGGAGCCAGGTCTCTATCTGCGACCCCGGAGTAGTAGATGATTCATGTCTGTGGGCATCAGGCACAATCTTTCGTATGGCAAGTGGCTGGGATATGTCTGTCAAATCCCCCAGAGAAGACACTTGCTGAGTCTTCATTGTTCTTGATACCCCTAGCATGAGTCTTTAGCAGGGCTTTCTAAGAGAAATACTGTGTGTTTTACAAAGACTTAGCCTTTACTTTCCACTATCATCTTGGCTAGAACTCCTGAAATGGTGATATTCGTGAGAAGAGATGTCAGAAGGCTGTGCTCCACTCCCAGAGCGCTCAGTCTGTGGAAGCAGACGGTTTTCAGGATGAAATTTTTTCCTTGTCATGTATCTCTTTTAGGGTTAAGCAAAGGGTGCAGCCTCCTCCCTTGACAAGCATGTGTGAGTGCTCACTTCCCCTGGAGAGTCCGCATGCTGACTTGCTCCCTTTGTCTCTGCAGGAGATGAGCGTGGGCTACGCAAATGGGATCCGGGTGATGAGCATGACTCACACAGGAGAACCGGGGTTCATGCTCTACATCCCCATAGAGGTGAGAGGGCCCTACCCCCCCTTCCCAGAACCACTGGGGGGTATGCTGGCTTTCCCAGCCTGCATGGGCACTGGCAGGTTTGAAGAGCTGTATCTGATTGGGCCTTGGAAGCTGAGGTAGGCCACAATTTCAATTTTTAACTTTTCAGTTTTTAACTAAGCTATTTTATTTTTCTTGAGTAGGTAATGTATTTTAAAAGTCTTCAGTACCTTCTGACCTCAGTTCTCACTAGCTACTACCAGTGCTGTCAGTATTATTTTTTGTATGTCGTTATCAGAGACTTTTATGCATATGCCACCGAATTCCCACCTATTTTTGCCCCCCCCTTTTTTGAGTTGGAGTCTCACTCTGTCACCCAGACTGGAATGCAGTGGCACGCTCCCAGCCACTGTAGCCTCAACCTGCTTGGAAGCAATTCTTCCACTTCAGCCTTTCAAGTAGCCGGAACTACAGGCACGTGCTACCATGCCCGGCTAGTTTTTGATGTATTGTAGAGATGAGGTCTCGCCAAGTTGCCCAGGTGGGTCTCGAACCTGTGGGCTCAGGCAGTTCTCTCACCTCAGCCTCTCAAAGTGCTTGGATTACAGGCTTGAGCCACTGCAGCTGGCCTTCTTTTAATTATTAAGTGAAGCACACATTTGTCAGTCCATGAAATTTCATTTGCTTTTCCACATTCAGAAATTTTGTAACAATATTAGGGTGAAAGAATTATTCTTTTTTTAATATTTAAGTCAACTTTATAAAACATTTTCCTGATAACTATAATACTGTAAAGCTTTCATTTAGGCAACATGTAATCACTTAAGTTATAGCAGTGTAACCAAGTCCAAACCCGTTCTGCTTACCACATGACAGCCAGTAAGTCAAGAGACAGAGAGTTGGCACAAAGAATGTGACTTTATTCAGATTGCCAGCAAAACTGAGAAGATGTGGACTTATGCCCTAAAGGACCATCTTTAGTTATGTATACTTTGGTCTTTATCTAGGCATAGGGGAAAAGAAGGGGACTGAAAAAAGTTGTGAAATCTCTTTCTCCTTGGTTAATGGTGTCCTTGTTCCTTTAAATTTTTTTTTTTTAATAAAGATGTGGGGTACAATTCAGGGTTAGGTATACAAACGTTGATTATGCAGGTACCCTTATTGATGAGGTGTGCCCCTCCCTCCCCTGGCAGTTTCCCTCGGGATTATTCTTGAGAAGAGTTGAAGCAGCTGCAACTGCTGTAGTTTGCCTGTGTAGATAGGTTAATTCTGAAGTGCCACACAGTTGTTCAGATGTTGTCACCTGTGTGCCTGAGCCAAACCCTGTCAGGAAGTGGCTCTAGCAGCTCTATCCTTGCTTGGAGGTCCTGGTTTCAACCTTCTGATTTCCCTGGGTTGACCCTGTTCTTATGATTTTCCATGAGTCCAAGAGATTATTTGCGCCATGCCTGGATTCTTTTCAAGCTGGCTTTTGTCCTCAAGAAGCTTATGTTTGTCTCTTTGAGGAGTTTTCCAGCACATGAGGATAGGTGACAGATTCTTTTTTGTTTACACTAAATTGTTGGTATTTAGTGAGGAAAAAATGGGTAAATGGCAGGGCCCTATTCTTTCCTTTGATCTTTTCATCTGGTCCAGCACTAGTCACCCAGCTTAAATCTTCCCTCCTTGGTCTTTCTCTTCACTCCAGTACGGGGATTCAGCTTGAGATGGAAAAGTCCCAAACCCATCAGAGACGCTGGCTCATTCTTCTCACTTCTCTGCCGGTCTCTGTGGATCTCCTGCACATATCTTTGCTAATTCAAATGTTCATGTATGCACACACCACAGGCTGTGTTGTATCTGGTAGCTTGGATTCCTTTTTTCTTATGTTTAAAGTTGTTTGATCACAGTAGTCTGCTCAGTGCGTGTCTATTCAACTACAGTACAATTTATAGCAACGTACAGTGCCAGGATAAAGAATCATAATACCCATGGGGCTGGTTCTTTTTTGTGTTTTGTGTTACAGTTTCTAAAGCAAACAGTGTAGTCTGATTTTTGTGGATTTTAAATTTAACAGTATATTCAGATAGGGATTGAATATTTACTTTCAGTTAGGAAAACCTTCTGTTCACTTATCTGGTAGCTTACATGTTTCTGGAACCAAAAAAAAAGAACAGCTTGAGAGCTTGAATGCCATGGGACATTTAAGGCGAGTTCTTGGTTCCCGGCTCCCCTGACTCATTCTGGGTCCCTGAAATATGCCATAATCTGATGTGTACTTACACATCAAGAGTTATGTGTGAACGCTGGGATTCCCATAGCTTGAGCCAGCACATGAGAGAATGACAAAGGTGGGGGAATTGGAGCAAGAGAACAAAACCAGAACTAGGTGAAGATTGTGGAAGGTGAGTCACCTATTTTGGAAATGATGTGAGATCTATCATTTCCCAAATGGTGAGAATGCCTTTACAGATTAATAATTGCTATATGCTAAGATCACTATACAAGACATTTTAGAAAAGAAAAAAGTAGGCCAGGCGCGGTGGCTCACGCCTATAATCCCAGCACTTTGGGAGGCCGAGGTGAGAGGATTGTCTGAGCCCAAACTGAGGTTTGAGACCAGTGGGGCAACTTGGTGAGACCCCATCTCTACAATGAATAAAAAAATTAGCTTGGCATGGAGGCATGTGCTTGTAATTCCAGCTACTTGGAAGGCTGAGGCAGATCACCTGAGCCCAGCAGGTTGAGACTGTGGTGGCCGTGAGCGTGCCACTGCCCTCCAGCCTGGGTAACAGTGAGACTCCTACTCCAAATAGAAAAAAAAAAAACTAAAAAGTTACAGATTCTGCTTTCATGGAGCTTCACAGTCTAGGTTGGGGTGACTCCTGCTCATTGTTCATGGACTGTGCCTTGGTTTTTGTTTTTGTTTTTGTTTTTTTGAGTTAGAGTCTCACTCCTTTGCCCAGGCTGAAGTGTAGTGACATGCTCACAGCCACCGCTCAATCTGCTGGGCTCAGTTGATCTTTCTGCCTCAGCCTTCCAAGTAGCCGGAACTACAGGCGACCGCTACCATGGCTAATTTTTTTATTTATTGTAGAGATGAGGTCTTGCCAAGTTGCCCAGGCTGGTCATGAACCCGTGGGCTCAAGCAATCCTCTTACCTTGACCTCCCAAAGTGTGCCTTGGTTTTTTGAGGATGAGACTTCCTGGCAGTTTTATACAGCCCTCTCCCTTGTCCACATTAATAGTATATACTGGGTGCAGTGGCTCACTCTTGTAATTTCAGCACTTTGGGAGGCAGAGGCGAGAGGATTGCCTGAGCCTAGGTGTTCAAGACCAGCCTGGGCAACTTTGGCAAGACCTCATCTCTACAATAAATCAAAAAATTAGCCGGGCTCGGTGGCTCAGCCTGTAATCCTGCGCTTTGGGAGGCTGAGGTGAGTGGATTGCCTGAGCTCGTGGGTTCGAGACCTGCCTGGGCTGCGAGACCTCATCTCTACAATAAATCAAAAATTAGCCGGGTGTGGTAGCGTGTGCCTGTAATTCCGGCTACTCGGAAGGCTGAGGTGGAAGGATCGCCGGAGCCCAGCAGGTCGAGGCTGCAGTGGCTGGGAGCGGCCACTGCACTCCAGTCTGGGCGACAGAGTGAGACTCCAACTCAAAAAAAAAAAAAAAAAAATTCTGAAGTCTGCTGGTTACTAACCTTTCATCTCTCTGTATAGTATGCCCTGCATGTATACAATGAAGTGATGAGTGTTGGACAGAAATATGGAATCCGGAATGCTGGTTATTATGCTCTTCGCAGTCTCCGAATTGAGAAGTTTTTTGCCTTCTGGGGTCAGGATTTAAATACCCTCACCACGCCACTGGAATGTGGACGAGAATCTCGGGTGAAATTGGAAAAGGTACTGTGTTTATCCAGACTCCACTCATTCAACTTTCTGAGTAGTGAAACCTGCACTAGGATAAGAAGAAGGGCTGATATGACAGAAAAACTAAAAAGATTGAGGCCTCAGTGATAGCATCAGGTAAATGAGGATTGGTGTGTTCATAAGATGAAAACTTTATGGGATAAACATTTGTACAAATTAGTCCTCTTATAGTCAGCTGCCTAGTTTTTTGGGTTTTTTTCGAGTTGGAATCTCATTCCGTTGCCCAGGCTGGAGTGCAGTGGCGTGCTCACAGCCACCGTAGCCTCGACCTGCTGGGCTCAAATGATCCTTCCACCTCAGTCTTCCAAGTTGGTGGAACTACAGGCATGCGCTACTATGCCCAGCTTATTTTTTGGTTTATTGTAGAGACAAGGTCTTACCAAGTTGCCCAGGCTGGTCTTGAACCTGTGAGCTCAGGCAATCCTCTCACCTTGGCCTCCCAAAGTGCTGAGATTATAGACTTGAGCCACAGAGCCCGGCATAATTTTTTTAAAGTAATATATGAGCATGATTTCTTTAGGCAATCATAGGTTAAGGGAATGTTCCATGAAAAGTGAGTCTTGGTCAGGCACGGTAGCTCACACCTGTAATCCCAGCACTTTGGGAGGCCGAGGTGAGAGGATTGCCTGAGTCAACGGGTTCGAGAGCAGCCTGGTCAACTTGGCGAGACCTCATCTCCACAATAAATCAAAAAAAGTAACCGGGCATGGTGATGTGTGCCTGTAGTTCCAGCTACTTGGAAGGCTGAGGTAAAAGAAGGATCACTTGAGCCCAGCGGGTTGAGGCTGCAGTGGCTGTGAGCGTGCCACTGCACTCCAGCCTGGGTGACAGAGTGAGACTCCAACTAAAAAAAAAGAAAACTGAGACTCTTCCGTTTCTGAACTCTGCTTCTTTGCTAGAGGAAACCAGTGTCTGGTCTTTCCTTTTAGAGGATGTCATGTCGTCCAAACATGCTAGAGTATCGTGTCCCCTCCCCACTTTTTTGACCTAGATGGTTGGATACCACATGCTTGCTGTATTGCACCTCACTTATTTTACTCAATGAAAGACTCTGTCAGTACAATAGATCTACAGTATTCTTCATGAGCAATAACATGTAATGATTTTTTTCTGATACAAAAGTAGTAAATAACTTGTGTGGAAAATAGGAAAAAGTATAACGAAGAAAATTAAAGTCACCCATATTTTATGTTCGGAGATAATCACTGGTAAGTTTATTTTCTTTTCTAGTCTTATTTTTTGAATATAGATATATATGCATGGACGTTCTGTTGGGATTATATAAAAACATTATTTTTCTAAAACCCAGCAGATATTTTTGAATATTGAATGTTCTTCATGAATTTTTTTTTTTGAGTTGGAGTCTCACTCTGTCACCCAGACTGGAGTGCAGTGGCCGCTCCTGGCCACCGCAGCCTCGACCTGCTGGGCTCCAGCAATCCTTCCACCTCAGCCTTCCAAGTAGCTGGAACTACTGGCGTGCACTATCACACCTGGCTAATTTTTGATTTATTGTAGAGATGAGGTCTCGCCAAGTTGCCCAGGCGAGTCTCGAACCCGCGGGCTCAGGCAATCCACTCACCTCAGTCTCCCAAAGTGCTGGGATTAAAGGCTGAGCCACTGAGCCCGGCTGTAAATGTTTTTGTTCTGTGTAGTCTTGTAATTGAAATCTGTATTTATAAAATAGAAAAAGTAAAAATGCTGTAATCCCAGCACTTTGGGAGGCTGAAGCTAGTGTATTGCCTGAGTCCGCGGGTTTGAGACCCGCCTGAGCAACCTGGCAAGACCTCGTCTCTACAATAAATCAAAAATTAGCCGGGCATGGTAATGCGCGCATGTAGTTCCAGCTACTTGGAAGGCTGAGGCGGAAGGATCACCAGAGCCCAGCAGGTCGAGGCCGGGAGCATGCCACTGTACTCCAGTCTGGGCAATGGACTGAGACTCCAACTCAAAAAAAAAAAAGAAAAAGTAAAAATGTGTACCTCTGCTTTTACAGAAATGTTTTAGGATTTCTTTTATATTTTGAATGTAGTTTTTCAAATGGTAGAAAGCACACCATTTCCAAAAGTTAGCAGGGTTGTGGGAAGAGGGTGCTGTGACCCACTGCAGTGACACCAGAGGTCCCTTGCCATGGTGCTACTTTCCACACTGAGAGTGAAAATGTCGCTGGACAACTGAGCAGTTCCTTTCTTTCTCAGGGCATGGATTTCATTGGTCAGGATGCGCTGCTGCAGCAGAAGCAGAACGGAGTATATAAACGCTTCACGATGTTCATCCTGGATGACCACGACACAGACCTAGACCTTTGGCCTTGGTGGGGAGAGCCCATTTACCGGAATGGGCAGTATGTTGGGAAGACCACCAGCAGTGCCTATAGTTTCTCCCTGGAGCGCCATGTTTGCCTGGGCTTTGTGCACAATTTCTCTGAGGACACTGGGGAAGAGCAGGTGGTGACAGCAGATTTCATCAACCGGGGAGAATATGAGATTGACATCGCAGGACACCGGTTCCAGGCCAAGGCCAAACTCTACCCTGTGGCCTCTCTCTTCACCCACAAGCGACGAAAGGATGACGTGGAGCTGAGTGACTTGCACGGGAAGTAATGCCAGGGCAGTCTCGCCTCCTCTCATCATCTCATCCCTCTCAGGAGGGTCACCTCAGAGCTTTTCCTCCTCCAACTCCGTCCCTTATCTCCTTGATATAATTTTGAACTTGACCTACTTAAAAACGTTTTGCTTTGCAACCTTTCTTGTCCTTCCATCTTCTCCTCCTTTTGCAGTCTCCCCTCCTAGTATTCACTCTGGGCTCTTCTTCCTTTCCCTCTACCCCTCTCATATTCCCATGGTGGCAGGGAGTATGTCTGACGGGCAGGGCAGAAGCAGGCTCCACTGTGGAAGTAGGTTACAGTGACAACTGGCTTCAAATTCTGTATCTCAAAGCAAGGCAAGCTGGTGTTGTGCAGGCCTCAGGCAAGAGTCCATCTCCCTCTGGCTAAGTTTCCTTGAGTACCTGTTAATTTTGGTGGGGTTGCTCCGTGTCTGTTGCAGCCCTGAGGAATAGCTTGTGCCTTTTAGCCAGGCAGCTCATTCTACTGTTCCATTGCGCTGTGAGTTGGTACTCGATACCTCTAGCAAGAGGATGACCATCTACCTCACTGATGAGAAGCATCACAGGGACGTTATCCGGTCTGTGCAGAGACAAGCGGTTAACCTGGCACCATCCTCATCCTCCTACAGAACCAGCTAGCAGACCTTTGGGCCAGGGCAGCCTACCTATAATTTTCTTCATTTCTTGCTAATCTGTTATAAGGTCATTTTTTCCTTTCTTAGCTGAGTAAACGAGTAAACCACAGTGTTTGAAAGGGAAAAACAATATTACCTTTTGTGTTGTTTTTTCCCAGCTGAAAGGGTCTGATCTCAGAAAGCGTTAACATCAGTGATGCTGAGTGTTCTGCTGTTAAAACAATGCTGCTTTTCTTTCAGCTCTCCTAGTTCAGCCATCCTATCCTTCCTCTTTTCCCTGCACATTTGACTTTATCAGGTTAGCCTTACCTGTCCCCCTCGCAGTTGGCCCATGAGCTCAGCATACATTTCTCTCTCTTGAAAACAGGAAGGGGAGGGGAAGGCATAGGGTACGTCATCCTGGGTAACTCAACTTTGCTGGCCATATTGAGTTCCAGAGAGCTACTAGAATCCCAAGCTTTACTTCATCTGCCACAGAGCAAACAAAGCCACACGGAGGTGACCCACACCAGTCTATTGAGAGTTGAGTCCAGAGGATGTAATTGCATAAGGCTAGAGGACAGCTTTCTTTCCAGGCTCTTTTTTTCCCCATCCAGCCATCCCTCCGTATCTGGAATAGAAAATGACCTGGAGTACCCTAAGAGTGCCCCGCACACTTCTAAGCTGTGTCTGTGTTTTCTAAAGGTGAGATTTGGATATCACAGACTGTTATCTAGTCCCAGCACTTCATTATCTTCTTGCGTATAAACTGCCCTAATCTGATTTTTCTTAATGCAGACAATTAGAGATTTTAATTAAACTGTAGTCTTTGGTGTTTTGGTATTTGGGAAGTATTCGCTGTGATAGGTCTATAAGTATATTAAAGGAGGTTCTTTGATCTTATTAGAGCAGCTTAAAATTCTCAGGTCTGCCTTCTCTGGCATTTCTGTGGGATCTCTGTTTACCCACTTAATTAGACTGATTTCTAGAAGTTTCTTGGCATTTCCCCAGCTAGACCACTCCTAGTGATTAGTGACTTTAATGTTCCCCTTTTTGGAATGTTCTAGTTGGTTTATTAAAGAAACATTTGATTAGAATTCTGCTTAGGGGACCTAGCTGTTTTGGAGCAGCCGTATATTTACCTAGCTGAGAGATGCAAAGTGGAGACCGAAGTTTTGCTTTGCTGGAGAGCTGAGCAGAGAAAGAGCAGCTGTCAAGGACAGGGGCCCAGGAACAGGCCAAATGCAGGCGTTACCAGTTGGGAGCTGACTGACCTGAAAAGATGGAAACATGATGAAAGCTACAGCAGGCAGCCCCTGCTCATCCAAACACATCACATTTGCTCTACTCCAAAGTCGTCTTTGTGAGTGAAGCCTTATTTGTCATTGAATCCAAAAAAAATTCAGTTATACACAGACAGCTCTTCCAGCCTTAACTGCAGCGGTAAATATTCTTTTCAAACTTACGTAGAGGTGTTACTGCTTAATAAGATCCAAACGGAAAAACAGCTTGCTATCTCCAGTTTAAAGCTGGATAATGTTACCATCCCAGTAGATCATTCAGATAGAAGTCTCATCAGAAGTATATCCAATGTAGCTTTAAGATGTGGCTTTTTATTAATCAGCTGTCTTTTCTAAGAAGTACAAGGGAAATATCAGGCACTTAATTTTATTATTTTATTTGTTGTTCTTTAGAGACAAGATCTTGCCAAGTTGCCCAGGCTGGTCTCAAACCCATGGGCTCAGGCAATCCTCTCGCCTCAGCCTCCCAAAGTGCTAAGATTATAGGCATGAGCCACTGGCATCCAGCAATCTCAGGCACTTTAAAGTTCATTCTTGGTCTCTCCTGGTTCTTTCAAGTATAGGCAATGTGAGTTTGGGATTTTTCTGAATTTGGTCTGATGTGTGACCTCTTTGAACAAGCAGATCCGATGGTGAGTGCTTCTTTCTTGTCTCTAGTGTGATTTCTTTGCCTCTGTCTGGTATCACTAGGTGGTCAAGAGGAGAGGGCAGCATAACCTCCCTGACGGCTGTTGGAGGCTGTTGGAGCATTCTAGGCTCCTGAGGCAGTAGCTGCTTGAGTGAACAGGGGTTGCTGATAGATGCCCCAGATCCAGAGGTGTGGCTGCAAGTCCAGCAGGAGTGAGAAGGACAATCAAAGCATCCTCATGTGTGTGTCATTTCCATCTTTTGGGCAGAGGGGCCATGAGGCTTTGTCTTTTGTGACAGCTCATTCTGGGGGGCCCATTATTCTGTCTTTAGAGATTTGAAAGGTTCTTGTGAATGGGTGGCTGGACTTAACTCTAGGGAATTGGCTACTTTTTTTCTCTCCAAAATTATCCTTCATAACATTTTGTGCTCTCCATCGGGGAAGGGGGTGTCTGTATTCTCTTGTCAGTGTATTCAGTTAAAGAAACTTGGAACCAGCCGGGCGTGGTAGCGCGCGCCTGTAATTCCGGCTACTTGGAAGGCTGAGGTGGAAGGATCGCCGGAGCCCAGCAGGTCGAGGCTGCGGTGGCCGGGAGTGGCCACTGCACTCCAGTCTGGGCGACAGAGTGAGACTTCAACTCAAAAAAAAAAAAAAAAAAAACTTGGAACCTAGGGACAGAAAGTGTATTGGCCTGCAACAGATGAAGACCCAGGGTCGCAAATTTTCTGTGGGCCTTCTCCTCTCTTGAAATGTGTGTAGTTACTTTCCCCAGTTGCTCAGACCCCATGTAAATCCTATTTCTTAGCACTGCCACGGTCATTTGACTTACGTTTAAGCTTGCATCAGAAATATTTCCCTTCTGTGATACCAGCACTTAAGTAAGAAAAACTCTAATTCAGAAAGTTTTAAGAGCAAAAAGGGACAAGAGCTAACTGCTTAGATGGGCTATTTGATGTCCTTTAACCTTGTGTTACAGTTACATAGCACCTCATGGGCACAACAGTCTCCAGCAGAGAGAACTAAATAGTTACCACCATATTTCTCATCCTCTTCCAGGTGTCCCTGTTCTCTCAAATTCAAGAGATCACATTCAGGCCAGGAACACAGAAACCATTTAGCCCAGTGATTTCACCCAGATTCACTTTGGCCCCAAAGATCCCTTGCTGTGGAGTGGAGCCCAGTCACCTCGGCTTGGCTCTCGTCAGGAGGCTCACTGTCTCCAGACCATCTCTCCTTCTGCACACCAAGAACTTGGCCTGCTTGCTTGCTTTCCTGGACTGCTGTTTCCAAGAAAGTAAACATGTGGAAAGTAAACCTGCAGCTCTTGCAATCTACCACCATGCCCCTGCATGCATGTGAAATGTTGGCCTCCTCCACATAGGTGGCAGCGGTGGTAGGAATGACGAGCTGTCTAGAAGTGGCTTCTGCTTCACTGAAGAGGGACCCACAGCCTTTGTTTCTGTCTCTGTTTATCCTCTGGCCTGCACATATTTGCTGGCATCTGACTGAGCCTACACCATTTTTTGAGAACCTGAAATAGAAGGAAATTGTCTGTGACCCATGGTCTTAGTACTGGCCCTAGAAGACTGTATCTTAGAGCAGTTTGCATGGGCTTGCTTTTAGGAGTTAGTTACAAGGTTCGCTTTTATATCTCTGTTGCTTCTTGGCCAGTTATCAACAAGGGTTCTCTTTAATATCTAAGATAGAGGTTTGGTCAACAGTGGTTAATACTAAATAGTAACCTAACTCCATTTTAATTTCCTTTGTGCACCCTGCCCCCACCCCAGCCCTCACAAGCATTGTCATATGTAATATTTTATCAACACAATATAGTGAAATCTTAAGAGTAAAGAATCTTCACCTTACACATGTCATTGGCAGGCACATGGATTTGGGAGATGCACAGTTGAGTGGAAGAAATGGTAGGAGTTTGAGGCTTTGCCCTTCACCTGTGTTGAGTGAGCTGTGATCCGTCTGTCAGCGCCTCCCTCCTGCCCTCTTCTGTGCTTCCCTCTAAGGTGCTGAGTTGTAAGGCTCCTTCACTGTCACTCCGGGGCTGGCCTTTGCAGCCCCTCATCACTACCAGTGCACTATTTTTCAAGAGGACTGAGTATTTTTGTACGTCTTTGCCTTCTCTTTGTCCATTAAACATCAGAGTTGTGTCCTATATATGATTCCTTCTCTGAGCAGAGTGCAACATCTCTTAGAGAAACACGTTTCCTTCATGGGCCATATTTCTCATATTTAAAATGTACCTATTTTTATCCTTTGCAAACCATTTTCTACCTTCTTGTGTTCCTGTCTGTCAAGGACAGAAATCACAAGAGGTGTAGAGGATATTTTCAGCATCTGTTTCAAAAGATCTGCGTCAGGACTTTCTTTGCACACCAAGAACTTGGAACTTGGAGCACCACTTTTCTCTAAGCCAGGTTCTAGTGCCTTACACTCCAGAGTGTCAAATGGGGGATGCAGATTGGAAGAAAGAGAAAGTTAATTTCGCTGTGTGAGTTTCCATCCACCCCACATAGCCTCTCCTTCCTCAGAACAATGGGCATGGGGTAGAAAGCTCTTTCAGTGAAGGGTTTCCAGCAGCACAGTTAACACTTTACTCTCTGGTCAACACTTGGGAGGTACAAAACCGCCATTGTGATTATTGTAGAGTCCTGTGACTCATTATTTGTATTTGTCAGTATGCACTTCAGCTCAGCCCTTCTCTGTTCCTGTGTCAAGTTAGACTGTGGTCCTGAAGACATTTGAGGCACTTTAGTCAATTATATCTTTTCACAAGTGTCCAGGTGACTTTGGCACACAGGGTGACTGAGCAATTCTGCCCCCTCCCGTGAATGTGGCATTAATGTTGTGCACCATATTTCCACCAAGCTAGGTTTCCGTTAAGATTTTCTTTTCATGTTACTAGGTTTGTCAGAGAATAAACAGACATTTTAATTACTCTTGCTGTGACGACCTGTGAAATGTTCTTCGTCTGCAGTGAATTGGTACACATATTTGCCATCACAAAGGGTGAACAGTGTACAGAAAACTGTACCTGCCCGTGTTCCTATGTAGGAAAGAGAGTGGTCTGATGGAGGAAGACACAGGTGGTTATCTCACCCTCCATGTAGTGCTGGTGTGGCTGGGGGAAGCCTCCCCTTCCCCCTGAAGTTCCTGTTGCTGTCACAGGGCTGGACATCTGCCTAGAGTAGTTGACTTCATAGTAAGAACCTGACACCTGTGTATAGGTGAGCCATGTTTGTGTGGAAAGCAAGGGTGTGTGTGCGCTCCTGCTCACACCATGGGAAGAGAGGAACCTTGAAAGGAGCAGCCAGTGCTGTTGAAGTATACCAGCTTTAGCCAGGCTCGATGGCTCAGCCTGTAATCTCACGCCTTGGGAGGCTGAGGTGAGTGGATTGCCCGAGCCCGTGGGTTCGAGACCCACCTGGACAACTTGGTGAGACCTCATCTCTACAATAAATCAAAAAAATTAGCCAGGTGTGGTAGTGCGTGCCTCTAGTGCCAGCTACTTGGAAGGCTGAGGCGGAAGGATCTCTGGAGCCCAGCAGGTTGAGGCTGTGGTGGCCAGGAGCGGCCACTGCACTCCAGTCTGGGCAACAGAGTGAGACTCCAACTCAAAAAAAAAAAGTATACCAGCTTCCATCTGCAGATTTAATCACCAGGCTTTACCTGTTTATCCAGCCCATTTTTGAGCAGCTGAGTCTGGAATCCC
Source organism: Cephalopachus bancanus (assembly GCA_027257055.1). Taxonomy (NCBI): domain Eukaryota; kingdom Metazoa; phylum Chordata; class Mammalia; order Primates; family Tarsiidae; genus Cephalopachus; species Cephalopachus bancanus. The sequence continues at coordinate 1,806,036 of JAPVLO010000330.1, read as the reverse complement.
TTAGGCTAACATGGCTACAACAATCCCTTCATCTTACCTTCCAAATCTTTATTTCCAGTTTCAGGAATGGTCAGCCACACCAGAAATGTGGGAGTTGTCTGGTCTCCCCACTCACCTCTCCCACCACCTCTGGTTCAGCACCCAGCTCGACTCTGTCTCCTCAATTCCCCTCATCTATTCAGACCTCTGTCTCCGCCACTGCTGCTTACCTGAGGGAGTTATCAGCCTTGACTTCATCAAAAACCTCTCAGTGATTGTCCTGCTTCCGATGTCATCCCCATCCTCTCTCTGCAGGGCTGTCTTTCTAAAACACAGCAGATCACTTCACTCACGAGCTTGAAACCAACAGTGACTCCCCTTTGTCGTGAGATGAAGCCCAGACTCCTTAGCCTGGCAGACCGATGTCTCCATGGTGTGGCTGGCACAGTGCTTCAGGGCCCAGGGACCACGCTGTGTGTGAGGCTGGGGCCTGCAGCCTGGTGCGGTCTCCTTGTCTGCAGCTGGATCTTATTATGCAGCCTGCTCCCAAGTCACTGAGAGGTTGTCACACCCGTCTTTTTCTCATTAGAATGCCCTCCTGGCACCCATCCTGCTGTGCTTGTGGAAAACTCTACATTGAGAATCATGGCCTTCCTACTCTCCCCTCCAGTTGTCCTGACAGAGCCCTCCCATCTTTCAGAAACTCAGCCCAAGACCACCGCCATGTCCTCAGTGGAGCCTGCCCTTCCCCCGAAGGGGCTCCCTTAGGTGTCCACACATTACCCCTTTCTGAGATGTCTTTTTAAAAATCTCCTACTGCTAATCAGCCGGGCGTGGTAGCGCGTGCCTGTAATTCCAGCTACTTGGAAGGCTGAGGCGGAAGGATCGCCGGAGCCCAGCAGGTCGAGGCGCGGTGGCCGGAAGCGGCCACTGCACTCCAGTTTGGGCGACCGAGTGAGACTCCAACTCAAAAAAAAAAAAAAATCTCCTACTGCTTCTGTAAGTCCCTCTGAGAAGTACTCAGCTTCTTTGAAGCTCCCAACACACCCGGCATTTAATAGATGATTACATGAATGGAGCAAACTGGAGAGCAAAATTTTTTAAAAACTTTTTAAGATTTAAAATATTTTGAAATATTTGCCCAGACATGGTGGCTCACACCTGTAATCCCAGCACTTTGGGAGGCCAAAATGAGAGGACTGCTTGAGTCCAGGAATTTGAGACCAGGTTGGGTAACAGCGAGAACTTGTCTCTACAAAAAATTTTAAAAATTAGCCCGCGGTGGTGGCATGCGCCTGTAGTCCCGGCTATCCGGGAGGCTGAGGCTTAAGATCTGCTTGAATCCAGGATGTCAAGGATGCGGTGAGCCATTACCCTGTCACCGCATTCCAGCCTGGGCAACAGAGTGAGACCTGGACTAAAAAATGAATAAACAAACATAGCTAAGTAACCTTTACTTTTTTTGGTTTTTTTTTTTTGAGTTGGAGTCTCACTCTTGCCCAGACTGGAGTGCAGTGGCCACTCCCGGCCACCGCAGCCTCGACCTGCTGGGCTCCGGCGATCCTTCCGCCTCAGCCTTCCGAGTAGCCGGAACTACAGGCATGCGCTACCATGCCCGGCTGATTTTTTGATTTATTGTAGAGGTGAGGTCTCGCCAAGTTGCCCAGGCGGGTCTCGAACCCGCGGGCTCAGGCAATCCACTCACCTCAGCCTCCCAAAGCGCGGGATTACAGGCTGAGCCACCGAGCCCGGCCTCTTTAAGTTTTTAAATGACAATTTTTAAATAGAGATAAAGCTGTAGTTGCCCGACTGATCTGGTGTGATTTACTTTTGTCCATGTTCTAGGGCCAGTAGGTGGCGCTGTGGCACAGGATTTGCGGCTTCCTGGGGTCACAGTCCCCAGACTGAGTGGACGGTCAGGATCAACTAAAAACCCGAGTCAGACCACTTAAACCCCCACTGCAGATTGATAACCCAGCACGGCCTCGGCGGCACAGGAGGAGTGAGATGAGGCTGCTTTGGTGCAGCCTGGAAGAGAGGGATGTGCCCTTTTCCTCCAGCTGCTTGTTCGCAGGAAAGGCTCTACAGGTGGTAGCGCGCGCCTGTAGTTCCAGCTACTGGGAAGGCTGAGGCGGAAGGATCGCCGGAGCCCAGCAGGCGAGGCTGCGGGGGCCGGGAGCGGCCGCTGCACTCCAGTCTGGGCGACTGAGTGAGACGCCAACTCAAACAAAAAAAAAAAGAAAAAGAAAAAGAAAGAAACGAAAAGAAAGGCTCTATGGAGTTAGGGACCCTTAGACACTTAGGTCTGGGACATCATCTGACTCAAGCCCCTCAGACTCCCAGATTGTCGTGATTAATTAAGAGTATGACTTCCGGTTTCACCTGACCTCTACTTGAATGCCATCATTTCCTCTTAGTGTGTGACCTTTCTCAGCCCTCCGTTTGCTTATAAAACAGACATTGAGCCAGTGAAGTGGCTCACGCCTGTGATCCCAGCACTTTGGGAGGCAGAGGCAAGAGGATTGCCTGAGTCCAAGGGTTTGAGACCAGCCCGGGCAACTTGGCGAGACCTCATCTCTACAATAAATCAAAAAATTAGCCGGGTGTGGCGGCACTCACCTGTAGTTCCAGCTACTTGGAAGGCTGAAGCAGAAGGATCACCTGAGTCCAGCAGGTTGAGGCTACGATGGCTATGAGTGTGCCACTGCCCTCCCGCCTTGGCGACAGAGTGAGACTCTGACTCAAAAAACAAACAAAAAACACCAGACAGTGGCACCTACTTTACAGTTTTTTTGTGAAACCCAAAAAAAGGTATATAAAACACATGGCCCATTGCAAAACCTTGTCTTCTTTTTTGAGTCGGAGTCTCACTCTGTCGCCCAGACTGGAGTGCAGCGACCGCTCCCGGCCACCGCAGCCTCCACCTGCTGGGCTCCGGCGATCCTTCCGCCTCAGCCTTCCGAGTAGCTGGAACTACAGGCGCGCGCTACCACGCCCGGCTGATTTTCTGATTTATTGTAGAGGTGAGGTCTCGCCAAGTTGTCCAGGCGGGTCTCGGACCCGCGGGCTCCGGCAATCCACTCACCTCAGCCTCCCAAGGCGCGGGATCACAGGCTGAGCCACCGAGCCCGGCTCAATGACTGCTTTTTTGTGACGCTTGCAAGATGAATTGTGTGCACTGGCTCCTTGGGTTTCCAGATTGTGGGAGATGGCAAGAGCTGAGCAAAACAGAATGACGCGGAAGCCAAGAAACCTGGGCCCGCACCTGTCGGCCAGTTGCCTGTTGCAGGAGCTGGGCTGGCGTCCCGAAATGTCACTGGTACTGATGTCTTCTAGCTGAGCTCACTATGACTTGTGTACTTCTAAAATTAACCACTTAGGCGTGGGGCAGACTTACTGCAGGGTGCATTCTGGGAGTTAGCTGCTGTTGTCTACATCCAGGACGCTGTCTTTCCATACCCAGGGTGTGCACCTGTGTGAGCAGATAGAGTTAAACCTCTGGTGACTTGAGTGAGTGTCTGTGCTTTCCAGCTTCTTCAGGACCCTGAACATAGCTGGATGTTGGCACTTCATTCCCTCCTCAGACCAGCTGGCCTTACTCTGCTGCTGCACTCTAGACCATCTCAATCGGGTGAACTATTGAAATATAGCAATTATGATTATAACAGCAACCTAGAAGAAAATTTGGCATCCAAGTCTCCCCAACCCATTTCCACAAGGACCAATTCCTGAAAGCCTTGAAGAACAAAGTCCTCCATGTCCCTTGGCCACAGAAGAGGCCATGGATCCAGGGGAGCTTGGACAGTCTCATCCCAGCAGAACTCCTAGTCCTGGGATGTTCTTTACTTCATGTCTAGCTTTTTTATTTTTTTTTTTGAGTCAGAGTCTTACTCTGTTGCCCAGTCTAGAGTGCAGTGGCATGCTCATGGTCACCACAGCCTCAACCTGCTGGGCTCAGGCAATCCTGCCTCAACCTTCCAAGTAGTTGGAACTACAGGTGTGAGCAACCACGCCTGGCTATTTTTTAAAATTTAGTGTAGAGATGAGGATTCGCCAAGTTGTCCAGGCTGTCTCGAACCCCTGGGCTCAGGCAATCCTCTTTCCTCCACCTCCCAAAGTGGTGGGATTACAGGCATGAACCACCATGCCTGGCCCTTCATTTCTAGCTTTTAAAAGTGCAGTACAAATTAGCCAGACATGGTAGTGCCCACCTGTAGTTCTGGCTATTTGGAAGACTGAGGTAGAAGGATCACCTGAACCCAGCAAGTCCACGCTGGGATGGCGGTGAACGTGCCACTACACTCCAGCCTGGGAAACAGAGTGAGACTCCCACTCAAAAGGGGGGGGGGGCAGTATAGCAGAATTATGGTATAGAGGGTATGAGTGACAAGTCTTACAAGACTTGGGCATTGACAAACAGAGTCCCTATGCATGAAGTAGAGGAAGGGACAAAAAATATTTCAAGAAATAGTAACTGACCAGGAGTTTGAAGCTGCTGTGCACTGTGATTGCATCTAGGAATAGCCACCACACTTCAGCCTGGGCAACAAAGTAAGACTCAAAAAAAAAAAAAAAAACCTAACATAAAAAATAAATCAGCCAAGAGTTCTATATGAAGCAAACTAACTTTCAAAAATGAAGGTGAAATAAAAACAGTTCCAGATAAACAAAAACATCTGAAATTGGTGCTAGCAGATCTGCCTTATAAAAAACACTAAAGGAGTTGGACACGGTGGCTCACGCCTGTAATCCCAGCACTTTGTTTTTTTTTTTGTTGTTGTTGTTTGAGTTGGAGTCTCACTCTGTCATCCAGACTGGAGTGCAGTGGCCGCTCCCAGCCACCGCAGCCTTGACCTGCTGGGCTCTGGCGATCCTTCCGCCACAACCTTCCAAGTAGCTGGAACTACAGGCGTGCGCGACCACGCCTGGCTAATTTTTTGATTTATTGTAGAGATGACATCTCGCCAAGTTGCCTGGGTGGGTCTCAAACCTGTCGGCTCAGGCAATCCACTCACCTTGGCCTCCCAAAGCGCGGGATTACAGGCTGAGTCACCGAGCCCAGCCTAATCCCAGCACTTTGTAAGGCAGAGACAAGAGGATTGCCTGAGTCCAGGGGTTTGAGACCAGCCTGGACAACTTGGCGAGTCCTTGTCTCTACAATAAATAAAAAATTAGCTGGGCGTGGTAGCCTGCGCCTATAGTTCTGCTATTTGGAAGACTGAGGCGGAAGGATCGTTGAAGCCCAGCAGATCAACGCTGGGGTGGCCATGAGTGTGCCACTGCACTCCAACCTGGGTGACAGAGCAAGACTCCAACTCAAAAAAAAAAATTTTTTTTTTTTTTAAATTATCCAGGCATGGGTGGTACACACCTGAAGCTCCAGCAACTCGAGTGGCTAAAGTGGGAAGATGCTTTGAGCCCAGAAGTTTGAGGCTGCAGTGAGCTATGATCATGCCACTGCATTCCAGCTTAGGCGCAGAATGAGACCCTCCCTCTCTAAAAAATAATAATAATGTAAAATAACAGCCCAAAGGAAAAAGAGGGAAGAGAGCTATTTTGAGACAAGGTTTCTGTATAAGTCAATATTAATCACAAGTATGCTGTTTTAAGATATATTTGATAATTCCCAATGCAGCAACTAAGATTATAATTCAAAAATAAAAAATATCAAGGTCAGCAAAGTAATTACAGTGGGATTCTGGAAAATCTTTAACACCAAAGAAGACAGTAAATGAGAACAAGGAACAACAAAGACATAAGACATACAGAAAACAAAGAGCAAATTGAAAAACATAAATCTAACCATATCAATAATTACATTAGGCAGTGGCTCATGCCCACAATCCCAGTACTTTGGGAGGCGGAGGTGTGAGGATTGCCTGAGCTCAGGGTTTTGAGACCAGCCTGGGCAACATAGCAAGACCTTGTCCCTACAATAAACCAAAAAATTATCTAGGTATGGTGTTTAGCCTGTAGTTCCAGCTACTTGGAAGCCTGAGGTAGAAGGATCACCTGAGTCCAGCAGGTCCAGGCTGTGGTGGCAGTGAGCATGCCATTGCACTCCAGCCTGCAGCCTGGTCAACAGAGTGAGACCCTGACTTTAAAAAAAAATTACATTAAATGTAAATAAATTAAACATGCTAGTCAAAAGGCAGAGATTGTCACACTGGATTAAAAACAAACAGGATCCAACTATATGATGTCTATAAGAGACAAACAGGTTGAAAGACTAGCAAAAGATATACTATGCAAACAGTAATCATCAGAGAGCTAGGTTGATCATGCTAATATCAGACAAAATAGACTTAACACTATGTTACTAGAGACAAACAGGGATGTTTTATAATAAAAGTTTTAATTTATCAGGAAGATACAGTTATAAATTTACATTAAGTTAACAACAAAGCCCCCAAATTCACAAAACCAAAACTGGCAATTGAAGGGAAAAATAAATAGTTTGAAACAATTGTTGGAGACTTCAAAAAATCATCAATAATACAGAAGATTTGAACAAAATTATCAACCAACTTGTCCTTACTAACATGTGTAGGAACCTATCCCCCAACAACAGCAAAATCTTTTCAAGCATATGTGAAATACTGCAGGATACACTCTATACTAGGCCATAAAACAAGTCTTAATAAATTGTAAAGGATTGGGATAACACAAAATACATTCTCTAAACATAACAGATTGAATAGTGATAGGAAAGTTGCAGATTCCACAAATATTTGGAAACAAGCACATTTTAAATAATCAATGAGTCAAAAAACAAAAATTACAGAGAAATTAGTATTTGGAACTCAATGAAAACAAAACACAATGTACCAAAATTGTTGAGATGACACTAAAGCAAGCTTAGAGGAAAATATATAGCTTTAAAAATTAGTGTCCCAGCCGGGCTCGGTGGCTCAGCCTGTAATCCCGCGCCTTTGGGAGGCTGAGGTGAGTGGATTGCCTGGGCCCGCGGGTTTGAGACCCACCTGGGCAGCGAGACCTCATCTTCTACAATAAATCAAAAAATCAGCCGGGCGTGATAGCGCACACCTGTGATTCCGGCTACTTGGAAGACTGAGGCGGAAGGATCGCCGGAGCCCCGCAGGTCGAGGCTGCGGTGGCCGGGAGCGGCCACTGGCACTCCAGTTTGGGCGACAGAGTGAGACTCCAACTCAAAAAAAAAAAAAAAAATTAGTATCCCATTCTCTTCTCCATATTCACTTAGTGACATAACTATGACCTGATAACACCCTTGTTCTGGGCTCTGCCATTTTCTTCTCAGAATTCTTTGTAAATGTCTGGTCCCCATATTCTTTGGAGTAGGGGTTAACGCCATTATTCTTCAGGAAATAAAATAAGGCACAGACTCTCTTCCTATGACCTGGTGCCACACCTCATCCTAGACGTAAAAGTTTCCTCGCCCAGGCAGGCTTCCAGTGTCTCCAGCTGCAGCTGCCCAGCCAGTCAGGAGCCAAGAGGAACAAGACAAGCAGACAGGATGCAGCCCCCAGCCTCCTGCAACCTCCAGCCCTAGCGCCCCTCGGCACCCGCTGAGTCAGAGGCAGGATGCAGAAACTCTACAGAGTGAGGGGGTCCATGCACACGCTCACCAGCTGGGGACACGCCACAGAGAATCATCCCTGACCTACGGGAGGCAGCCTAGGGCAACTTATGTCTCCTACCTGACCATCTAAACCAGCAAAGCTGGTGACTCACTCGGACCTGCTTAGTATTTTTCTTAAAGGTGCCAACTTTTTGTGACTAGTTTTTATAATTTAATTTTTATTTTTATCAAAGTATACAGACACTAGTTTTAAGTCAAGTAATACTACAAGATTACAATGATGGACAGCTGTTCCCTGACCCGCTGCCACCCTTGCCATTTCAAAACTAACTTTTAAATAAACTGCCAAACTTTTCCAAAGTGGCTATGCAATTTTACATTCTCACCAGTAATATATGCACATTCCAATTTCATCACATTTTGGTATTATCAGTGGTTTTAATTATTTTCATTTCCTTAGTAACTGTTGAGTGATTACCAGGGGTAATCACTCTCAACACTTACAGCTCTTTCCTCTGGTTAATTATGTCTTAATTCATGCTTATCCTGAAAATACTCCATGTAATTTATTTTAGTGGTTTTCAGGTTTCCTATATTCTTTACTGACTTAGATGGTTTAGCTCTCAGACCACAGAAACACTCATGGCCCTACCTGCCATCTCTTTTCTGACTTGACTTTATTTTCTTTTGAGGTTTGAATCAATTTTGTTGACATTCTTTTGACTCTACAAGTATTATTCTCAGCTGAGCCATGTCACGTATTGTGATTATATTTCCTTTTATCTGTTTTATTAAATGTTTCAAATGCTCTGCAAAGTTGAAAAAAGGTTGCAATGGACACCCAAATGCCTAATGTTAGAGTCTGCCATTTTACTAAGTTTCATTTGTCACATCTTTATTCATTCATCTTTTCATCTCTGTATCCATCCATGAATCCATCTTGGTTTGGATGCCTTTCAAAGTAAATTTTAGACATCAGTACACTTCACTGTAAATATTTTCTCATATTGGTCTGTTTTTGGCATCAGGGTGAATGGTGGGCTCATAAAATGAGCTGGTAGGTGTTGCCTACTATTTGGCCTTTAAACAGCTTTATTGAGATATACTTTATATGCTCTGAAATTCACCATAGTTGAATTATATGTAAAGTTGAATAATTTTTAGCAAATCTATACATTTGTGCAAATATTGACACAGTCCAGATCTAGAAATTGCTGTCACTCCAAAAAGTTATCTCATGCATGTTTAGTCAGTCCCTACTCCCATCCCCAACCCCAACAACAATTGATCTATTTTCTTCTGCTAGAGATTTGCCTTTCTAGAAATTTCCTTAAATGGAATCATGTAATATTATCATCTTTTGTGTCTGACTTCATTCACTTAGCTACAGGTATTTGGTGTTTATCCATGTTGTTGGCATGAGTCAAAGTGTGTTCCTTTTTTTCTTTTAAGAGATGGAGTCTCACTATGTATGTAGCTCAGGCTAGAGTGCAGAGGCTATTCACAGGCATGATCATAGCACACTGCACCCTCAAACTTCCGGCCATAAGTGACCCTCCTGTCTCAGTCTCCCAAATCACTGGGGCTACAGGCCACACTCACTTGAAAATTTGTTCCTGGTTGGGCTCGGTGGCTCGGCCTGTAATCCCAGCACTTTGGGAGCCCGAGGTGAGTGGATTGCCTGAGCCCGTGGGTTTGAGACCAGCCCAGGCAACTTAACAAGACCTCATCTTTACAATAAAATAAAATTAGCTGGGCGTGGTAGTGCACGCCTGTAGTTCCAGCTACTTGGAAGGCAGAGGTGGATGGATCACTGGAACCTAGCAGGCCAGTGCTGGGGTGGTCATGAGTGTGCCACTGCACTCCAGCCTGGGCGACGTAGTGAGACTCCAACTAAAAAAAAAAAAAAAAAGAAAGATGTTTCCTTTTTATTGCTGAATGATATTTATTGTATTGATATACAAGAGTTTATTGGTTCACCATCTGATGGAGATTTGGGTTGTTTCCAGCTTTTGACTATTATGAATGAAGCTGCTGTGATCGTGTGTGTGCAAGTTTTGTGTTGATATATATGTCTATTTATCTTGAGCAGCTCACTAGAAGTGGAATTGCCAGATATGGCAAGCACATATTTAACTTTTAAATAAACTGCCAAACTTTTCCAAAGTGGCTATGCAATTTTACATTCTCACCAGTAATATATGCACATTCCAATTTCACACATCTTGGTATTATCAGTCTTTCAGACTGTAGTTATTCTACTGGATGGATGTTGGTATCTCATTGTGATTTTAATTTTCATTTCCGTAGTAACTAATGAGGTTGAAAACCTTTTTGTGTGCATATTCTTGATTCATATATTTTCTTTGTGAAATGTCTATTAAAATATTTTGTCCATTTTTAAAATTGGTTATTTGTCTTGTTATTTAATTGTAAGAGTTTTGTTTTGTTTTTTGAGTCAGGGTCTCACTCTGGCACCCAGGCTGGAGTGCAGTGGCATGCTCACTGCTCACCACAGTCTTGACCTTCAGGGTTCAGATGATTCTTCCACCTCAGCCTCTCAAGTGGCTGAAACTACAGACATGTGCCACCAAGCCTGGCTAATTTTTTAATTTTTTGTAGAGACAGTCTTGCCATATTGCCCAGGCTGGTCTCAAACTCCTGAGCTCAAGCAATCCTCCCACTTTGGTCTCCCACGGTGCTGGAATTACAGGCATGAACCATTGGCCCAGCCAAGAGTTCTTTATATATACTATGCATAAATCCTTTATCAGATATGTAATTCACAAATATTTTTTTCTCTCAGTGTGTGGCTTGTCTCTTCCTTTTCTTTCTTTTTTTCTTCCAGAGATGAAGTCTTACTCTGTTGCTCAGGCTGGAATGCAGTGGCATAATCACGGCTCACCACAGCTCACAGTAGCCTCAACCTCCTGGGCTCAAGTGTTTCTTCCACCTCAGCCTCTCGAGGAGCTGGGACTCAGGCATGCCTGAATAATTTTTTAATTTTTTTGTAGAGATGAGGTCTCTCTATATTGCCTAGGCTGGTCTTGAACTCCTGGACTTAAGTGGTGCACCCACCTCGACTTCCCAAAGTGTGCGGTTACAGGCATGGGCCACTGTGTCTGGCCTCAATTTATTTAAAAACAAACAAAAATCCTATGGAATTTGGATAGGCATTGCATTGAATCAATAGATGAATCTGGGGAGAATTGCCATCTTAATAATATTGAGTCTGCCAATCTATGAATGTGAAATATCTCTCTATTTATTTGGATCTTTAGTTTCTTTCAGCAATGTTTTATAGTTTGATGTGTTCAGGTTGTATTCTTTTTGATGTCACTGTGAATGGGATTGTTTTCTCTATTTTCAGATTGTTTATTGCTGATTTGCAGAAATGCAGTGATTTTTGTGTGTGTTAATTTTGTATTCTTAGACCTTTCTTCTAGTAGAGGTTTTTGGGTTGTTTTTTTTTTTAACATTCCTTTGGTCTTTCTACATATAGGATCATATCACCTGCAAATAAAATCAGAGTTTTACTTCTTCTTTTCCAATATTAATGCCTTTATTTTTCTTGACTTATTGCACCAATCACACATTTAACAGTACAATGTTGAATGGGAGTGGTGAGAGAAGACAATCTTGCCTTGTTTCTGATGTTAGGAAGGAAAGTATTTAGTCTCGCCATTAAGTATGATGTTAGTGGCTCATACCTGCAATCACAGTGCTTTGGGAGGCTGAGGCAGGAGGATCATGTGAGGCCAGGAGTTCGAGACCAGACTGTGTAACATAGCAAGACCCTATCTCTATAAAAAAAAAAAAAAAAGATTTTTTTTTTAAATTAGCTGAGTATGGTAAAACATACCTGTAGTCCTAGCAACTTGGGAGGCTGAGGGGAAGGTTCACTTGAGTCCAGGAGTTTGAAGCTGCAGTGAGCTATGATCACATCACTGCACTTTAGCCTGGGCAACAGAACAAGACTCTGTGTCTAAAAATAAAAAATATATAGATATAATGTTAGCTGTAGGTTTTTCATAGGGGTTGTATTAGTTTACTAGGGCTGCCATACAAGACACCACACACTGGATGGTTTAAACAACAGAAATGTATTTTCTCACACTTCTGGAGGCTTAAAGCCCAATATAAAGGTGTGGTAGGGTTGGTTTCTATCTGGGACCTCTTTTTTTGACTTGTAGATGGCCGCCTTCTCCCTGTGTCTTCACATGGTCTTCCCGCTCTGTGTCTGTATCCTAATCTCTTCTTATAAGGATACCAATCATATTGGATTAGAGCCCAACCCAATGACCTCATTTAACTTTACCTCTTTAAAAACGCTATCTTCAAATACAGTCACATTCTGAGATATTAGAGTTAGGACTTCAACATATTAACTGGGATTCATTATATTTACATTATCTATTTTGTTGGCATAACAGGGGCCCTTTATCAGGCTAGGAGTTTCCTCTCTATTCCTAGTTTGTTGAGGATTTTCATAAGGAATGGGTTTGGGATTTTATCAAATGTTCTTTCTGTGTCTTTGAGATGATATGTGAGTTTTGTCCTTTGTATATTAATACAATGCATTATGTTAATTGATTTTCAGATGTTAAACCAACCCTGCATTCCTGGAATAAATCCTACTTGGTGATAGTGTTGGATCCTTTTTACATATTGTTAGGTTATATTTTGTTGAGAAATTTTGTGTCTGTACTTATGAAGAATATTAAACTATAGTTTACTTCAATATCTTTGCCTGGTTTTGGTATCAGGATAATACTGGTCAAATTGAATGAGTTGGGAAGTGTTCCTCCTCTTTTGCTTTCTGAAAAGTTTTGGATATGATTTGTATTATTTCTTCCTTAAGTATTTTATAGGATTCACCAGCAAAGGCATTTGAACCTGAGTTTTTCTTTGTGGGAAGATTTTTAATCAGTCATTCAATTTCTCTTATTGTGTAGGTCTCTTCACATTTTCATTTTGTTCTTGAGTCAGTTTTGTAAGTTTTATTCTAGGAATTTTTTCATTGTATTTACATTGTCTATTTTGTTGGCATAAAGCTGTTCTTACTATTTCCTTACAAACTTTTTTATTTCTTTTTCTTTTTTGTTAAAGTTAGAGTCTCACTCTATTGCCCAGGCTGGAGTGCAGTGGCATGCTCATGGCCACCACAGCCTTGACCTGCTGGGCTCAGGTGACCTTCAGCCTCAGCCTTCCTTCCAAGTAGCTGGAACTACAGGTGCACTCTACCACACCTGGCTAATTTTTAAATTTATTACAGAGATGAGGTTTCACCAAGTTGCCCAGACTGGTCTCAAACCCCTGAGCGTAGGCAATGCTCTTGCCTCAGCCTCCCAAAGTGCTGGGATTACAGGCTTGAGCCACCGTGCCTGGGCTAAATTTTTCTCTTCTTTCTTTCTTTCTTTCTGAATTGGAGTCTCACTCTGCCACCCAGGCTGGAGTGCAGTGGCCCGCTCACAGCCACCCCAGTGTCAACCTGCTGGCCTCAGCCTTCCAAGTAGCCAGAACTACAAGCATGCACTACCACACCCGGCTAATTTTTTAATTTATTGTAGGGAAGAGGTCTCGCAAAGTTGCCCAGGCTGGTCTTGAACCCATGGGCTTGGGGAATCCTCTCACCTCAGCCTCCCAAAGTGCTGGGATTACAGGCTTGAGACACCACGCCCAGCCAACTTTTTTATTTTTATGAGACCAGTTGTAAGAATGTCTTCTTTTTCCTTCACAGCATAGGTAATTTTGTCTTTTCTCTCTTTTCTGGATATTAATTTAAAATTTTTTTAATTGTGCAATTATACTTAGTGCAGCTTTATTCATAATAAGCAAAAGCTTAACCCAAATGTCCACAGGTAGGAGACTGCATAAACAAACATGCAATGACATATTGCTAGTAATTTTAAATAAGAAACAACCTATTGATACAAACAATATCATGGGTAATCTCACAGACATTATATGGAGGAAGGGAATCCAGACATTAAGGTGTGCATATTATATGAGTCCATTTATAAAAAATTCAGAGCAAATAAAACAGATCTATGGTGACGGAATTAAGAAAATAAGTTGCTAGCCAGGCTCGGTGGCTCAACCTGTAATCCCGTGCCTTTGGGAGGCTGAGGTGAGTGGATTGCCTGAGCCCGCGGGTCCGAGACACGCCTGGGCAGGTGAGACCTCATCTCTACAATAAATCAAAAAATTAGCCGGGCGTGGTAGCACGCGCCTGTAGTTCCGGCTACTCAGAAGGCTGAGGCAGAAGGATTGCCGGAGCCCAGCAGGTCGAGGCTGCGGTGGCCGGGAGCGGCCACTGCACTCCAGTCTGGGTGACAGTGAGACTCCAACTCAAAAAAAAAAAAAAAAAAAAAAAGGTTGCTAATTGGGGAATAAGAATTGGCTGGAAAAGGGCATGAAGGACATTTCTAGGGAGATGGAAAAGCTCCATATTCTGACTAGAGAGTTATACTAGTATATACATTAGTCAGAATTAATTGAATTGTACACTTAAGGTCTGTGCAGTTCACTATATAAATATTATCTCAATTGTATATATACATACACTCATGTATATACAATCATGTGTCACTTAACGACAGGGATACATCCTGAGAAATGTGTCATCAGGTAATTTCATTGTTATGCAAACATCACAGAGTCTACAAACCTAGATGGCCTACTACACATGAAGACAATATGCCCTTTGCTCCTAGGCTACAAATGGGAACGGCATGTTACTGTACTGAATACTGTAGGTGATTGTAGCAATGGTAGGTATTTGCATATCTAAACATATCTAAACATGGGCTTGTCATGGTGGCTCACAACTGTATACACTTTGGGACGCTGAGGCAAGAGGGTTGCTTCATCTCAGCGGTTTAAGACCAATCTGGGCGACATAGTGAGGCCTTGTCTCTACAAAAATAAAATAAATAAATAAACATATCTAAGTATGGAAAAAGTTCAGTAAAAATCTTTTGGGACCACAGCTGTATTTGCAATGCATCATTAACTGAAAAATCATTATGAGGTACATGCCTGTATATACAATAGCTTTTCATATGTAGAGAGGGGAAGCAAAATGTTAGCAATTGATGAATTTTGGTAAAAGGTGTATGAGTGTTCACTGCATTATTCTTTCAACTTTTCTGTAGGATTTTTTTTTTTTTTTTTGAGTTAGAGTCTCACTCTGTCACCCAGGCTGGAGTGCAGTAGCAAGCTCACCGCCACCCCAGTGTCGACCTGCTGGGCTCCAGTGATCCTTCCGCCTCAGCCTTCCAAGTAGCTGGAACTACAGGCACGTGCTACCACGCCCAGCTAATTTTTGATTTGTTATAGAGACGAGGTCTTGCCAAGTTGCCTGGGCTGGTCTCGAACCCACAGGCTCAGACAATCTACTCGCCTTGGTCTCCCAAAGTGCTGAGATTACAGGCTGAGCCACTGAGCCCAGCCCAGTTTGTCCTCTTCTGACTGGTGAAACTGGGCTCGCCCTGGACTCCTCTGGCAGTGTGCTAGGGCCAGCAGGGCCCCTCAAAGGGTGCCCCCTCCAATCCCCAAAACATCTTTTCCTCCCACCTGTCCCAAGTGCCTGGCATCATGTTGCATGGGACAACTAGTCACATTTATCACTGAAGCCCAGTCGAAGTCCAGGAGTATGAAATGGCACAGAGCAGAGTTGTGGAAATTGAACTCGGAAAGACCACAGGTCGGGCACAGTGGCTCATGCCTGTAATTCCAGCACTTTGGGAGGCCAAGGTGGGAGGATCGCTTGAGCTCAGAAATTGGCAACCAGTCTGGACAACATAACAAGACTTCATCTTTACAAAATATTAAAAAAACTAGCTAAGCGTGGCGGCACACGCCTGTAGTCCCAGCTACAAGGAAGGCTGAGGTGGAAGAATCACCTTAGCTCAGGAGTTCAAGGCTGCGATGAGCCATGATTGTGCCACTGCGCTCCAGCTTGGGCGACAGAGCGAGACTCCAACTCTTAAAAAAAAAGAGAGAGAGAGAGAGGGAAAGAAAGATCACATTGTGAATTAAAGCACAAGAATGTGAAGGCAAAGACCTTGGATTAGCTGGGATGCGCCGTGTCCTTGCAGAGTGACCTCAGACAAGTCCCCTCAACACACTGAGCTCCAGTTTCTTCACCTACACATTGGGCATCCCGTCTGCTACTGCACAGGGTCATTGTGACAACGAAATGAGCTCACATATGTGAACATGCTTTTTAAAATCGTATTTATTTTGAGTTAGGGTCTTACTCTGTTGCCCAGGTGGGTCGCCCAGGCTAAAGTGCAGTGGCATGATCATGGCTCACTGCAACCTTGACTTCCTGGGCTCAGGCAATCCTTCCATCTCAGTCTACCGTGTAGCTGCGACTTACTGCAGGTGTGTGCTAATTTTTTGATTTTCTGTAGAGAAAAGGTCTAACTATCTGACTATGCTGCCTAAGCTTGTCTTGAACTCCTGGGTTAATGCTGTCTTCCGCCTCAGCCTCCCAAAGTGCTGGGATTACAAGCGGGAGCCACAGTGCCTGGCCCGAACATGCTTTTAAAAGATAGCACCGGAGCCGGGCTCGGAGGCTCAGCCTGTAGTCCCGTGCCTTTGGGAGGCTGAGGTGAGTGGATTGCCTGAGCCCGCGGGTTCGAGACCCACCTGGGCAACTTGGCAAGACCTCATCTCTACAATAAATCAAAAATTAGCCGGGTGTGGTAGCGCGTGCCTGTAGTTCCAGCTACTTGGAAGGCTGAGGCGGAAGGATGGCTGACGCCCAGCAGGCGAGGCTGCAGTGGCCGGGAGCGGCCACTGCACTCCAGTCTGGGCGACTGAGTGAGACTCCAACTCAAAAAAAAAAAAAAAGATAGCACCAGGAAGGGCAGAGGGGCACACCTCATCAATAAGGGTACCTGCATAATGAACATTTGTATACCTAACCCTGAATTGTACCCCACATCTTTGAAAGTAAAAGTTAAAAAAATAAAATAAAAGATGGCACTGCCAGACGCGGTGGCTCCTGCTTGTAATTAATTCCAGCACTTTGGGAGACCAAGGCGGGAGGATTGCCTGAGCCCAAGAGTTCAAGATCAGCCTGGGCAACATGGCAAGACCTCATCTCTCCAATAAATAAATAAAAATAGCCAGATGTAGTGGTACACACCTGTAGTCCCAGCTACTTGGGAGGCTGAGGCAGAAGGATCACCTGAGCCCAGGAGGTAGAAGCTGCAGTAAGCTATCAGCGTACCACTGCACTCCAGCCTGGGTAACAGAATGAGACTCTGACTAAATAAACAAATAATTAAATAATAGCTCTTATTAAGCATCACTGAGACCCAGATGTGGTGAGTTTGAGATTGCCAGGTTATCCATTTGAGGAAGAAGAAACCCCTGAGTCCCTGGGGATCTTGTGGGGAGGGACACAGCCCCAGGTCAGCTTCATGGTCCTAATGCCTAGCATTGCACCCACCCCCTGACACCCGTGGTGATTCCATCTCTGTATCCCCAGTAAAACCAAGCCCACCTGCACCTCAGCAGTTTCCACGGGGTTGATTCTGGGCTCCGAGAGGGTGCTGGCTCAGGAGTCGGGGGTCACACAAACGCCAGAAGGAGGAAGTAATTGGTTTGCCAGGCTGTCCGCCCTTGGCATGGCTGGATAAACGTTGATCTGTCCTGAGAGGAATGTGAACATTTGGCTGTGGCCTGCAGGGCAGTCGTTGATTTTACAAGAAATGTAGGCTGCGGTGCAGATGTGCTCTAAATTATTCTGGTGGGATTATGGAGGCCACAGCCAGGCCTCAGAACACCATGGCCACCTGCTGCCACACCTTCTGTTTGTCCAGAGGCAGACTTGTTCCCAGCAGGACTGGAGTCAGCCAAGGGCATCACGTGCTCTTGTCCCAGCCTGCCTTGCTCCTCCTTCCTTGCCCCCTCCTAGCCCATAATCACGTGGGTGAGGGTGGCAGGCACCAGGGCTGGGCCCAGGCACCAGGGCTGGGCCCAGCCCCCTACACCACCTGGACAGACCATCCTAAGACACCCTTTTCCTCCTGCAGATGCAGCCCCAGCGCATTCACCTACGGCCCACTGGTGTCACCTGTCTGGTGTGCAGTTACCTCTCTCCTATGTTTAATTCATGGCTGGGGTGGGGGAGGGATGAGTTTTCCAAGAAAGGAAAGAACTCCCCTGGGGTCTTGCCCAGTTCCTGCTTGCCTGAAGGGCACATAGTCGAGGCCTCAGCCTCATCTCTGGGCCCAGGGTTGGGGAGTGGAAGCCACCGATGGGCTTGGAGGACACTGTCCCAGCCAGGACACTGCCATCGGACACTAATCTGTAGCCCTGGAATGTCTGCAGGCCAATCAGCGGGGTCTCTGGGGGCTCCCCAAGGGCGCTAATAATCCTGCAATGATTAGCAGGGGCCACGGGGTCAGTGCACACCGCTCTGCCTGCTGTTGGAGGGGGTGTGTGAAGGGCGGGCTGGCCAGGCCAGAGGCCAGAGCAGGCAGGCATCCCAGGGAACAGTCCGTCTCTTTTCATGCCAGCGCCAAGGGGAGGCTATTGGGACACACCGATTACTTACTATCCAGTCTCCCTCTTTTGTCTGCCAGCCCAGCCTGATTCCTCGAGACTGAATAACTCCATCCAGTCTGAGAAGCAAGTGAGCTGGACGGCTGGGTGAGACCGTGCCTGGAGCGCCTGACAAGCCCATGCTGCGGCCACAGCCCTCCCCCGGGCTGGGGGCCCTCTTGCCTGTGGTCCTGGCCCTCCTTGGCCTCTCCTGGGGGGAGGTGTGGCCCCTCCAGCTGCAGGAGCAGGCTCTGATGCCTGGAGGTAAGGGAGCCGGTGAGGATGGAGGTGGAGGAGCCATTGTGAGCACTGCAGAGGGGATGCTAGGAGACTTCTGGAAGCTGGCCCCTGGGCCATGCCTGTGAGCGTGGGAGCCCTCGCTGAACTGGGGGGAAAGAAGGAGGAAGGGGCGGGCCCAGAATACCCGTTGGATTCTGCAGCAGGGGCCAAAGAGACTCAGTGGACAAGAGGAGTCCCAGGCAGGGGGCTGCTGGGAGCCCAGGGCTGGCACCCTCCTCACACCCAGCTCCAGCCCCCCATTCTTTCCCACTCTCCGGCTCCCAGCGCTCAGCACAAGTGCTGCACCATACCTCTTCTCTCTCCCTGACTCCCACTGCTTCCTCCTTGTCTCATCTCCTTCCCTCTCTGTGATCCGCACCCTCCCCCGCACCTACCACCTGCCACTCCTGTCCTTGGATCTTAGGTCTTGTTTCCTAAAGGTCACCTCACCATGAGGGCGGGCCCCGGCCCCCTGGTTCCGGAGGGCAGCCTGACCTTCTCTCCCCACCCGCAGGCCTGAGCAAGAAGGAGAGTTTCTTGCTTCTCTCCCTGCACAACCGCCTGCGCAGCCGGGTCCACCCCCCAGCAGCCAACATGCGGAGAATGGTGAGTACTCCCAGCCCCGCTCTGCTCTGCCAGAGGGGCGGCCAGAGGGACAGACCCCAGAGGAGGGCTCAGGAGGCCATGCCTGTCCAGGCGCCCTTCCACCTGGGTAGGGTGGGCGGGAGCAGCTGGGCACTTGTCCACTGTGGGGACCAAGGCCCTGGTCTCTGGGGGGCTATGTGGCTTCTTCTCCCCCCACCCCCCCCACCCCGGACCCTCAGGGCAGGAGGTCTGGCCTCTCGGCTCACACTGGCCCGAGGGCAAACCTTTGGCCTGCCCTGGTATCTTGTCACCATGGAGACCAAGAGACAGGAGGGAGCATCCCCTCCTCCTGGTAAGGCTTCATGGGAGTCCAGTGGGATGGGAGGGGCAGAGGCCAGAGAGGGAGAAAGGCCAGGACTGGCCGACTGGCGGGGGCTTGTGTGTGACCAGGACCCAGCATGCCTTTCTGGGCTTATCTGGGCCACTAGGAGGGGCCTCACTCAAGTTCCCTTTGCATTCACTTGCTCACATTTCACAGCAGGAGCTGGCTTCCGGGGAGTGTGGCATTTCCCACCACCCTGACTGGGGTTGCAGGACAGGGGCTGTCATCTGGAGGCTCAGAAATGCTGCCCCCCATTGTCAGGGATCCCAGGAGCCCCAGCCCGTGACAACAGGCCAGGGAGCCAGGGCCGGACCAAGTGGGGGAGGGCAGAGTTCCCCATGGCCGCCTTCCAAAAACTCCTCTGAGGCTGGCGGCCACGCAGCGACCTTGAGAGCTCTCAGGTCAGTTTCCCAGGAGGTGGGGGTGGGGCAGGCAGGCAGAGGTGGATTGGGAGGGAGTCGCTTCTCCTCCTTTCTCCACCCTGAGCATCTCTGCCCGTTCTCAGGCCCAATCCCTGGCAGCCAGGGCTACTCCTAGCTGGGGCAGCCAGCGGTGGGTGCTCCTGCCTAGGACTCCACAGGCAGAAGGGACTGCTGCAGTCAGCGGCTTGGCAGCCAGCACTCATGCAGGGCCCTCCTGGCTAAGTCCTAAAAGCCTCATTTCGTTTCTTTTTTTTTTTTGGAATTGGAGTCTCACTCTGTCACCCAGACTGGAGTGCAGTGGCATGCTCACGGCCACCGCAGCCTCGACCTGCTGGGCTCAGATGATCCTTCTACCTCAGCCTTCCAAGTAGCCGGAATTACAGGCATGTGCTACTACGCCCGGCTGATTTTTTTTTTTTTTTTAGTCAGAGTTTCACTCTGTCGGCTAGGCTGGACTGCAGTGGCATGCTCACGGCCACCGCAGCCTCATCCTGCTGGGCTCAGGTGATCCTTCCGCCTTAGCCTTCCAAGTAGCTGGAACCACAGACATGTGCCACCACACCGGCCAATTTTTTTATTCATTGTAGAGATGAGGTCTCACCACGTTGCTCAGGCTGGTCTTGAACCCCTGGGCTCAGGCAATCCTCTCGCCTCTGCCTCCCGAAGTACTGGGATTACAGACATGAGCTACCATGCCCGGCCGTAAAAGCCTCATTCAAATCAAAGTGCAGGTGGAACCGTACCACTCAGCCTCCTCACCTGCTGGGCCTGCGCACTCCTGCAGCCCTCTGGGGCTCCAGGGCACCCCTTCTTTGTGCACAGTGGAGACTGAGGCCCTTAGGGTGGTTCAGGGCTGCTGAGTGGCCCTGGGAAATCTCCACCTCCCGGCTCCAGCCTCGTCAGAGGTAAAATCACAGCCTTGACAACAGTGCTATTCTATGGGGACTTTATTGTCCCTCTTTTGCAGATGAGGACTTTGAGCCTCATGGAGATTGGGTGACTGCCAGAGGTCACTGGGCTTGATGGGTGGGGGGATTGCCAAGCCCCTCATTTCAGAAGAGAGAATGGGGTGGGGGAAGCAGAGAACTCCACTCACTGGGCCCAGACCTGGGAGACCCCTCACACCCTCTGTTTCCCCACTGGTACCCCTGTGTACTCCAAGGCCGGGGGTGAAGGGCCCAGGAAAATAGGTTGGCGAGGTATGGCTGCTGGGGCATGAAGGAGGGTGGTTTGGCCAGGTGGGAGCAGCTGAGTCCTGCTAACAATGGCCAGAACATAGAGCCAATCTGAAAGCCTTGAGCACTGCTTTCATCACCAGGCAGGAACAGGAAAGCAGAGCCCATCCGTGCCGGGCAGGGCCTAAGGGTGCTCACAACAGGGCTCTGGGAGATGGAGGCTCAGTCCTGGGAGTAGCTTGGCTCTGGGTGAGGTGTCAGACACCGCCTGTGCTTTCCCACCCTGGCCCCAGCGCAGTGGAGGAGACCGGCTTAGAGTGTCAGGTGGCCAAGCAGGACTCCTCATCCAGTGCTGTTTTCTCTGCATGACCTGGCACCCATGGATGCTTGGAGACCATGGTGAAGTTGAATCATTGAGGCCTGCCCCAGCAGCCAAAAACCTCTGGCTGATGTCTCTGTTTGTGCCACCCCCAGGACTGGAGTGAGAACCTGGCCCGGCTGGCTCAAGCCAGGGCAGCCCTCTGTGGTGCCCCTGCCCCAAGCCTGGCATCCACCCCGCAGGTGGGCTGGAATGTGCAGCTGCTGCCCACAGGCTCTGCATCCTTTGTCGACGTGGTCACCCTGTGGTTCGCAGAGGGCCAGCAGTACAGCCACACAGCGGCCGAATGTACCCACAATGCCACCTGCACCCACTACACTCAGGTGAGTGTATCGTAGGTGAAGTCCAAGTATCAGCTCTCAGACCCCTGAGGCCGGCTGGGTCATCTCAGAAGAGGCTACGGTTTGTCCTAAATTTGGGGATTCCTATTCCTCCACTTTGCTTAGTTTTACTTATTTCAACCTTAAATATCAATCATTTCAAGCATACTTGTACATTTAAAAAAGGACACCCTTACCCATTACTTGTATTTAGAAGATGTTACTAAACTAAAGCCCTACTCCTTTTTTTCCCCCTCAGTCCCCCACACCAGAGAGAACCTTCCTAAAGCTCAGGTGTCCCACTCTCCAGCAAGTTTTCTCTTTTTTTCCTTTATCCAAAACATATCTGTTGAATGTCTCCTAGGTACCTGGCACTCTTTAGTGCTGAGGACAGCATTGGAAAACCCAAGCAAAATCCCATGCATATTTTAATACCTTTACTACACGTATACATGTTTTTATACCTTTTCTACTTGTGCAAGTGGGTCGTGTGTTTTTAAGTCTTACATAATCTCTCTGTATGTCTCCTTTTGAAACTTGATCACTCCAGACCATGTTGATAAGATTTACTTCTTTTGATCCATACAGGCATGGGTGATTCACGTTGACTGTGTAGCATTTCACTATGAATAAAATGCAGTTTATTCATTCAGAAGGATGTGGGTAGGCATCTAGGTTATTCCACTTTTTTACTGTTACAAGCCATGTTGCCATACACAGATCTGTGGTCAGGTCATCTGATGCATGTATGTCCAGAGTTTCCCTAGAGAGACTTGGAAGGGGAATGGCTGGTCAGAGAGAACGTGCACTTGCAGCCAGGTGTTGCCAAAGTGATTGTGTCAATTGTGCAGACCAGCAAACCAATCCCCGCTTCCCTGGTGTCATCAGGATCCTGAATTTTTGCCAAACTCAGGGGTGTGAAAACCTTGCTGTGTTTTTATTTGCATTTCCCTGATTACCTTTGAGACTGAGCATATTTCCTGTTCATAGCCTTTGCCCATTTTTATAACATGGTTTGTCTTTTTCTTGTTAATTTGTAGGTATCCTTTCTATATACTTTTTTTTTTTTTGAGTTGGAGTCTCACTCTGTCGCCCAGACTGGAGTGCAGTGGTCGCTCCTGGCCACCACAGCCTCGACCTATATACTTATTATTGGTCATATGGCTCATAAATACTTTTTCTAGCATATGATTTGTCTTTTCTCTGTTTTTATGTTATCTGTTATTGTGTAAAAGTTTTTTTTTTTTTTTAGTTAGAGTCTCACTCTGGTGGTATGATCACAGCTCACCACAGCCTCGACCTCATGGGCACAGGCAATCTTTCTGCCTCAGTCTCCCAAGTAACTGGGACTACAGGCATGCATCACCACACCTGGCTAATTTTTAAATTTTGTGTAGAGACAAGGTCTCACTATGTTGCCCAGGCTGGTCTCGAACTCCTAGGCTCAAGCAGTCCTCCCTCCTCGGCCTGAGATTACAGGTATGAGCCACCATGCTGTCCTGTGTGGAAGATTTTAATATTAATGTAATTCATATCATTGGTCTTTTTCTTTATAGTTCTTTTAAAAATTGTATTACGTTTAAGAAACCCATTCCTACCCCATATCAGAAAGATGTTTTTCCTATATTTTCTTCCAGTGTTTAAATGCTTTCTTTTTTCATACTGAGTCATTTAGTTGTGTTTTTCTTTTCTTTTTTTTCTTTTCTTTTCTTTTTTCTGAGTTGGAGTCTCTGTTGCCCAGGCTGGAGTACAATTGCACGATCATGGCTACTGCAGCCTCAATCTTCTGGACTCAGGCAATCCTTCCCCCTCAGCCTTCCAAATAGCTGGAACTACAGGCATGCACTACCATGCCCGACTAATTTTTTTTTTTTTTTTTTTTTGAGTCAGAGTCTCACTCTGTCACCCAGGCTGGAGTGCAGTGGCATGCTCATGGCCACCTCAGCCTTGACCTGCTGGACTCAGGCGATCCTTCTGCCTCAACCTTCCAAGTATCTGAAACTACAGGCACACTCCACCACGCCCAGCTAATTTTTTATTTATCATAGAAGCGAGGTCTCGCCAAGTTGCCCGGGCTGGTCTCGAACCTGCAGGCTCAGGCAATCTACTCGCCTCAGCCTCCCAAAGTGCTGGGATTACAGGCTGAGTCACTGAGCCCGGCCTAATTTTTTTTTTAATGTCATTTAGGCACCTGGAATTTTTGTGGATGGTGTGACATAAGGACTTAATTTTATTTTATTTTTGATCTGGGCACCTTTTATTGAGTATCGAGTCCTTACCCAGCTGGTTTGTGATATCACCAGCATCATATGCCAAGCTGACATATCCACACAGGGCTGTCACTGAGCCTCTGTTCTGTCTTGCTGGTCTTTTTTTTTTGTCCCTGCACAAAATGTGTTTTGATTGTTACAGCTTTATTAAAAGCTTTGACAGGACAATTCCCTATGTTATTGTTATTGGTCAAAAATTTCTTGGCTGTTCATGGCTCCTGACTTTTTCCTGTGAACTTAACAGATAGCTGTTATCAGCTTACAGATATTTCCTCCTAATCTGAGATTGCTAAGCATTTTTTAAAAATTTTATTTTAAAGATGTAGTGTACAATTCAGGGTTAGATATATAAATGTTCATTATGCAGCTACCCTTGTTGATGAGGTGTGCCCCTCCCTTCCCTGGAAGTTTCCCTTAACTGCCAATCCCACCTCCCGGTCCCCGGCAGTTTCCCACTACTGCCAATCCCTTTCTTAAAGTATTATGATAATTGTTCCAGGTCCGCTTGTGAGTGAGAACATAAGGTACTCTGTCCTTTGTTTCTGTGATAGATCACTGAGTATTATCGAACTCTAAATCCATCCAAGTTGCTGTGAAGTCCATATGTTTGTCCTTCTTTATGGCTGCATAATGTTTCATTGTGTATATGTACCATATTTTTTTTAATCCAGTCCAGCTTCAATGGAAACTATGGTTGGTTCCATGTTTTTGCTATTGTGAATAGAGCTGCAACAAACATGCATGTGCAGGTATCTTTTTTGTAGAATGATTTGAGTTCCTCTGAGTATATTCCCAATAGGGGGATCGCTGGGTCATATGGAAGGTCAATTTCTAGTTCTTTCAGAAATCGCCACATTATCTTCCAAAGAAGTTGTGCTAGTTTGCATTCCCACCAGCAATGTAGAAGCGTTCCTTTTTCTCCACATCTTCGCCAGCATCTGTTGTTGTTTGTTTTATTATTGATGGCCATTCTTACCGGGGTTAGGTAGTATCTCAATGTGGTTGTTTTTTTTTTTGAGTTGGAGTCTCACTCTGTCACCCAGGAGGGCAGTGGCATACTCCCGGCCACCACAGCCTCAACCTGCTGGGTTCCTGTGATCCTTCTGCCTCAGCCTTCCAAGTAGCCAGAACTACAGGTACGCGCTACCACGCCCGGCTAATTTTTTATTTATTGTAGAGACAAGGTCTGGCCCAAGTTGCCCGGGTGGGTCTCGAACCCGTGGGCTCAGGCAATCCTTTCGCCTCGGCCTCCCAAAGTGCTGGGGTTACAGGCTGAGCCACCAATCCCGACCTCAATGTGGTTTTAATTTGCATTTCTCTGATGATTAGTGAGGCTGAGTACTTTTTCATGTGTCTGTTGGCTGCTGGTATATCTTCTTTTAAGAAGTGTCTTTTCAGCCGGGCTCGGTGGCTCAACCTATAATCCCGCGCCTTTGGGGAGGCTGAGGTGAGTGGATTGCCTGAGCCCGTGGGTTCGAGACCCGCCTGGGCAGGCAAGAACTCATCTCTACAATAAATCAAAAAATCAGCCGGGCGCGGTAGCGCATGCCTGTAATTCCAGCTACTCGGAAGGCTGAGGCGGAAGGATCGCCGGAGCCCAGCAGGTCAAGGCTGCGGTGGCCGGGAGCGGCCGCTGCACTCCAGTCTGGGCGACAGAGTGAGACTCCAACTCAAAAAAAAAAAAGAAGTGTCTTTTCCCCACTTTTTTTTTTTTTTTGAGTTGGAGTCTCATTCTTGTTGTCCAGGCTGGAGTGCAGTGGCATGGCCATGGTCACCACAGCCTCAACCTGATGGGCTCAGGCGATCCTTCCGCCTCAGCCTTCCAAGTAACTGGAATTACAGACACATGCCACTACGCCCAGCTAGTTTTTGTGATTTATTGTAGAGACGAGGTCTCATCAAGTTGCCCAGGCTGTTCTTGAACCCCTGGACCCAAGCAATCCTCTCACCTTGGCCTCCCAAAGTGCTGGGATTATAGGCTGAGCCACTGTGCCCGGCCTTGCTCACTTTTTAATGGGTCTGTTTGTTTTTTTCCTTTTGGCACGTTTGAGTTCCTTGTAGATCCTAGATGTTAAGCCTTTGTCAGATATACAGTTAGCAAATATTTTTTCCCATTCTGTGGGCTGTCTCCCTGCTCTCTTGATGGTTTCTTTTGCTTTGCAGAAGCTCGTCAGTTTGATGAGGTCCTACTTGTCTGTCTTATTTCTTATGGTATGGGCACTTAGGGTTTGATCAGGAATTGGTTGCCAGTTCCAATTTCCACAAGAGTGTCTCCTGCATTTTCTAAGATTCTTATAGTTTGAAGTTTTACATTTACATTTGATCCATTGAGAGTTAATTTTCGTGTATGGTGATAGATAGGGGTTCTGTTTCATGTGATCAGCCGGTTTTCCCATGTTAAGCATTCTTATAATCATGACTGGGTCTGTGTTTGATCAAGTGCTTTTTTTGCATCATATGGTTTTTCCTTAATCTGTTAAAGTGATGAAATACATGAACGATTTGTGTGTGTGTGTCTGTGTGAGTGCACACAAAGCTGTCACATGACACCAGATCTCTCTGGTCACATGATCTGAATACTTTATTTAAAAAAACTTCCAACATATATAAAGTGATCAGGATGGCATAAAGACCCCCGGGTACCCATCACCAACTTTGACAATGATTAACTCATGGTGTCATCCTTACCTAGCTCCCTCCCCTCCCATACTATTATTATTAATTTTTTTATGAATTAACAAAGGTAGATTAAAGGGACAATACATTGTGAAGGGCACAACAGATAGGACAGCAGCAAGAGTGTCTGCTGTCCGTCCCTCCTATATTATTTTTAAGCCAATTTCAGAATCATATCATTTTATCGGTAAATAATTAAATATATATCTTTAAAAGATGGCTCTTTTTAAGAAACATAATCATAACACCAACATGAATATATACTTTTAACTGTTAGCCCTTCCAGCCTTCCTACTCCCAGACCTGTGATTCTACCATGCCCGTATGCTATAACAGCCACTCAAATGCTAATATTCTGACATATTAGTAAATAGTTGCTGCCTCATATTCCCAGAATGCACCTGCCTACCCTCTTCCCTGGGTCTCCTTGGCTCTCTCCCACCATCTAGAACCAAAGACTTAATGCCTGGCACAGTCATGGGTCTCCATGACCCTGCTCCAGCCCAGCATCTGTTCCCATGAGCCAGCAGCCACACCCTACTCACTGTTAAATCTGTCATGTGATAAGAAATAACGTGATATGGTGTGCGTGTGTTCTGTTGTGTTTTCAATGTACTGCTGGATTTGATTTGCCAAATATTATTTGGTTGCAAAATTGACCTTTAATTTTCTTTTTCTCATGCTGCCCTGACCTGGGGTGTAGCAATGTTATACTGATGTCATGGAGTGAGTTGGAATCTCTGTCTCATTTTCTGTTCTCTGGAGCAATTTCTAGGATATTTGCTATAACTCTCTTATGAAACTATTTGGGCCTCATTCTATTTTTTGTTTGTTTTGTGTATATGCATATGTGAATGGATTTTAACTACTGATTCAACTTTTGGAAATGAGTATAGATCATGTAAAGTTTTCTGTTTCTTCTTGAGATAGCTGTAGCAAGTTCAATTTTCTAGGAAATCATCCATTTTATGTTTTCCAATTTATTGGTCACAATTGTTCATTATTCAACAGAGTTTTTAAAAAATTTTTTACTCTATAGTTCTTCCCTTTTTAAATTCTCAATAGTGTTTATTTGTGCCTTCTCTTTTAATCTTTAGCAATATTCCCAGAATTTTGTCTATGTAATCAGTCTTTTCAACAAACCAGCTTTTTGTTTTTGTTCTATTTTTCTTTAGTCTTCATTTTATTAATTTATGCTCTTATTTTATTTTTTTCCACTTTATTTAATTTACTCTATTACTCCTTCTATCTCCTTGATGTAGATTCTTAGCTGATTAATTTTAGATTTTTTGTTTCTACTATATACTATTTTGTTTCTATTATATACTATTTAAAGCTATGAATTTTCTTCTAAACTACTTTAGCTGTAGTTTCAATATTTACTGTTTTATATTCTTTTTTTTTTTTTTGAGTTGGAGTCTCACTGTCACCCAGACTGGAGTGTAGTAGCCGCTCCCAGCCACCGCAGCCTTGACCTGCTGGGCGCCGGCTATCCTTCCGCCTCAGCCTTCCGAGTAGCTGGAACTACAGGCGCGCGCTACCATACCCAGCTCATTTTGATTTATTGTAGAGATGAGGTCTCACCAAGTTGCCCAGGCGGGTCTCGAACCCGCGGGCTCAGGCAATCCACTCACCTCAGCTTCCCAAAGGTGCGGGATTACAGGCTGAGCCACCGAGCCCGGCTTGTTTTTATATTCTTTAGGACTGTTTTCTATTTCCAATCATGATGTTTTTGATTTTGACATGTATGTTTATGTTTCCAAACTATGTTTCCTTCTTTATTTACTTCTAAATTTTTTGCTTTAAAATTCATTGCGTTACATTCATCAAATGCGGCCTGTAGGATATTGATTCATTGGTATTTATTGAAGCTTGCTTTGTGGTCTGATTGTGGTCATGCTTTGTGGTTTACAAAAGTTCCATGCACTCCTAAAAAGAATGCATATTCTCTCATTGTTGGATGCATGTGTGTGACCACATGGTCACATCTCCCTGCCACAACCCAGTCTCACACTTGTCATTTTTAGTGGCTCCCAGAGAATTTGCTTAGCTGTTCCTGTGTATTGACTATCTGTGCTGTTTCCAAGTTGTCACTGATTCTAAGACTTTAAATCTAAGTTTTTTTGTTTTTTTGAGTTGGAGTCTCACTCTGTCGCCCAGACTGGAGTGCAGTGGCTGCTCCCGGCCACCGCAGCCTCGACCTGCTGGGCTCCGGCGATCCTTCCTCCTCAGCCTTCTGAGTAGCCGGAATTACAGGCATGTGCTACCACGCCTGGCTGATTTTTTGATTTATTGTAGAGATGAGGTCTCGCTGCTCAGGCGGTAAATCTAAGTTTAAAGACCCGTATCTATTAGCTTTTGCTGCATGACACACCATTCTCAAATTTTGCAGCTTATGATTCTGCAGGTCAACCATTTGGGTTGGGCTCAACTGGGAGGTTCTCTGGTCTTGGCTGGATCCACTCTTGCAACTGCAATCAGCTAGTGGGTTGACTGGGAGCTGTCTATGTAGAATGGCCTCAAATGGCTCATTCCTGCCCAATGAGGTCTTTCAGCCTCCAGATAGCTATCCTAAACTTGTTCATGTGCTGGCTGAGCATGGTTCTATGAGAGTGAGTGGAAAATGCAAGGTACTTTTAAGGGCTAGATTCAAAATCGGCCCAGTATCACTTCTGCCACATTCTGTTGGCCAACACAAGTCACAGGGCCAACCAGATTCAAGGGATGGGGAGACACCTCCTCTTGCTGCCAAGAACTGCAACATCATATTTAAAAGAGTGGGTTATAGCCGGGTTCGGTGGCTCAGCGTGTAATCCCGCGCTTTGGGAGGCTGAGGTGAGTGGATTGCCTGAGCCCACGGGTTCGAGACCCACCTGGGCAACTTGGTGCTGACCTCATCTCTACAATAAATCAAAAATTAGCCGGGCGTGGTATCGCGCGCCTGTAGTTCCGGCTACTTGGAAGGCTGAGGCGGAAGGATCATCGGAGCCCAGCAGGAGCCCAGCAGTTCAAGGCTGCGGTGGCCGGGAGCGGCCACTGCACTCCGGTCTGGGCGACAGAGTGAGACTCCAACTCAAAAAATAAAAAAGAGTGGGTTATAGCGAAAAGTGAAGGGTTGTGGCCACTGTGCAATCACAAGGGCCCTGATGTCCCAGTCTTTTTTTGCCACTCTCCTCCACCTATCCACGATCTCCCCTCCTTGAGGTATTGGCTAAATCACCCCCCACCACTCTCCCCTCCACTCAGAAAGCCTTTCTAGATTATTCCTACCCATCCCTATAGCCCTGCCCAGGACAGCTGTGGTTCCTGAGGTCTCCAAAGAGGTAAAGGAGCTGTCTGTGGGCCTGGGTTGTGATAAAAAGCTATGTCCCTCATCCGGGGGAGTCTGTGATAGAGTTTCTGAGCCACTGTGTCTCCTGCAGCTTGTGTGGGCCACCTCAAGCCAGCTGGGCTGTGGGCGGCATCTGTGCTCCGTGGGCCAGGCAGCAATGGAAGCCTTTGTCTGTGCCTACTCCCCTGGGTAAGCCCCCTGATGACAGCTGCCCTGCCACCCCCTGACGGGCTATCTGGGAAGTGGGGAGGGATGCTGTCCCCCAGGGTGAGATGCCCACACCCACCCATATGAAAGGCCTTGACCTGTTGGTCTGCACCCTTGGTGGGAGAGGAAGGAAGAGGAGAGGCAGAGGGTGCTGAAGATTCTGATCATGCAGAATGTGGCTTCTCCATGGATGTCCCTTCCTAGAAACACGACCTTAGTTTCAGGCAATTTGCCCAGGATTAGTTTGGAGGTTTCTTTTCTCTTTCCTCCCTCCCTCCCTTCCTTCTTTCCTTCCTTCCTTTTTTTTTTCTTTGAGTTGGAGTTTCACTCTGTCGCCCAGACTGGAGTGCAGTGGCCGCTCCCGGCCGCCGCAGCCTCGACCTGCTGGGCTCCGGCGATCCTTCCGCCTCAGCCTTCCAAGTAGCTGGAACTACAGGCGTGTGCTACCACACCCGGCTGATTTTTGGTTTATTGTAGAGATGAGGTCTCGCCAAGTTGCCCAGGCGGGTCTCGAACCCGCGGGCTCAGGCAATCCACCCACCTCAGCCTCCCAAGGCGCAGGATTACAGGTTGAGCCACCGAGCCCAGCTCTTCCTTCTTTTTTTTTTTTTTTTGTCAGAGTCTCACTCCGTCACCCAGGCTGGAGTGCAGTGGCACACTCACGGCCACCCCAGCGTTGACCTGTTGAGCTCTGGTAACCCTTCCACTTCAGCCTTCCAAGCAGCTGGAACTACAGCGCGAGCTGCCACACCCGGCTAATTTTCTTATTTATTGTAGAGACGAGGTCTTGCCAAGTTGCCCGGGCTGATCTCAAACCCCTGATCTCAGGCAATCTACTCTCCTCAGCCTCCTAACATGCTGGGATTACAGGCTGAGCCACCGAGTCGGCCCTTGCTTTCTATTTTTGAGTCAGAGCCTCACTCTGTCATTCAGGCTGGAGTTGCAGTGACACAGTCACAGCTCACTGCAGCCTCAACTTCCTGGGCTCAGGTGATCCTTCCACCTCAGCCTCCTGAATAGCTGGGAATATAGATGCACACCACCAGGCCCAGCTAATTTTTTTTATTTGTATTTTTTTGTAGAGACAAGGTTTCACTATGTTGCTCAGGCCGGTCTTGAACTCCTGGGCTCAAGCAATCCTCTTGTCTTGGCCTCTCAGAGTGTTGGGATTATAGACATGAGCCACTGTGCCCAGCCTGTCTTTTCTTTCCTAGGGAATCTGTCTTACCCAGCTCCCTGACTCCCTGGGTCAGGGGAGCTGAAGGGGCCAGTGGGCAGGCAGCAAGTCCCTGCCCCTGCTTCGCCCTTGGCCAGCCCTTTCCAGACCCTCTGGCACTCGCCTGCTCTCACAGAGGCAACTGGGAGGTCAGCGGGAAGATAATCGTCCCCTATAAGAAGGGTACCTGGTGTTCACTCTGCACGGCCAGTGTCTCGGGATGCTTCAAAGCCTGGGACCATGCAGGGGGGCTCTGTGGTAAGTGTCCCCTCCCCGCCTGCCTCCTAGTGGGGGAGCAGGTGCATGAGGGCCTGGTCTAGGGTGGGTGGCAGCATCCGAGGGGCTGTCCCGGATGCCCTGGTCCTCAGCACCCAGGGAGGCTCCTGCCTGCTGGGAGGAGGAGGCCCCTTTTCAGAGCTCCCTCCTTGTCTGGCCAGAGGTCCCCAGGAACCCTTGTCGCATGAGCTGCCGGAACCATGGACATCTCAACGTCAGCACCTGCCACTGCCACTGTCCCCCTGGCTATACGGGCAGATACTGCCAAGGTGAGGGGCACTGGAGTTCCGGGTGCCCAGTGCACGCGGAGGCAGCCTGCAAGGGTGAGGAGGGAGAGCGTTCTGAGGGAGTCTCAAGTGTGTTGGGGTGCTGACCATGCACTTGCTGAGTCTGCACACAGCATACATTTATTCGACAAGCATTCATTAGCCGGGCTCAGTGACTCAGCCTGTAATCCCGTGCCTTTGGGAGGCTGAGGTGAGTGGATTGCCTGAGCCCGCGGGTTCGAGACCCGCCTGGGCAGCGAGACCTCATCTCTACAATAAATCAAAAAATCATCTGGGCGTGCCTGTAATTCCGGCTACTTGGAAGGCTGAGGCGGAAGGATCGCCGGAGCCCAGCAGGCGAGGCTGCGGTGGCCAGGAGCGGCCACTGCACTCCAGTCTGGGCGACAGAGTGAGACTCCAACTCAAAAAAAAGCAAGCATTCATTGAGCCCTAAGTCTCTGCCAGACCCTGAGCTGTGCAGGAGATTCAAAGGAATCAGATTTGGCCCCTTAGGCTCTGGGAGAGTGGTGGGAGACCAGAATTAGGAACCAGAAGTGGTGCTTGTCCCACTGTGCCCCCACCCTGCTTTGTGACCATGAGCAGGTCACTTCACTTCCCAAACTCCAGTTGGCCTCTGTCTACAACAAGGAGCAAACCAAAGATGCCAAGCATGGCAGCAGTTGGAAGCCCTGCTGGTTCTATCTCTGGGAGGGATGTTCTTGCTGGTTGGCATTCCCTGAATGTTCGAGGGCTGAGGGAGGCAGTGGAGGGTTCAGATGGTTGGGGGCTCATTGCTTTGCCCTGCCCTGCAGTGCGGTGCAGTGTGCAGTGCGTGCATGGCCACTTCCGGGAGGAGGAGTGCTCTTGTATCTGCGATGTTGGCTACGGGGGAGCTCAGTGTGCTAGTGAGTCCTGCCCCCAGGCCCTCCCAAGACCCCCTACAGAGGGGACCAGCTCCCAGGAGCCCAGTGTATGCATCTCTTCCCACCTCATCCAGTGACCTCACACTGGTCCACGCACAGAGTGGGTGTTTACACCACAGAAATGGACAAATGCTACAAACCATGGCTTTTTTTGAGAGAGCTCATCACATGTTTATCAGCACACTACTGACCCTGATCCGCTCTCCAATCTGGAATGGGTGGCCAAAGGAAGGGGCACTCTGAGCTTAGCCCCAAGGCAGGGCGGGAAAGGGAAAGGATAACAACTCTGAGGTTCACACAAACTCAGGCTTCCCTCACCCCAGCCAAGGTGCACTTTCCCTTCCACACCTGCGACCTGAGGATCGACGGAGACTGCTTCATGGTGTCTTCAGAGGCAGACACTTACTACGGAGCCAAAATGAAATGCCAGGTGATAGTTGGTCCCTGTCTTCCTTGGGACTCCGGAGTTTCAAGGGAGGGTCTTAGTGGAGGGACCTGGGCTGAGAGATGACTCCTTTGACCTCTCTGACCTCACTCTCTTCATTAGCATAAAGCAGGGGTCACAGACCTGGAGGCTCACAGAAGTCAGCAGGTCACTTACTGACCTGAGAAGCCCAAGGACAAGGCCCCACTGGACCCCTGCCTAAGGGACCTGATCTGCCTCAGGCCTGGCTGCTGGTTGCCATGCAGGAATTTGAGTTCAGGGTGGCCAGAACTCAGGATTTTTCAAGAGAACCAGGAATCCAGATTTTCATTGGCATCACTCAAGTTATTAATGTTGCGATCAATTTGAATGTATTTAAGACATTGCACAGGTGAAACAAAACCTTTCTATGGGAAAGGTTTTGGCTGGGCCTGTGGGTGGCCAGTCAGTCCCCTGTACACAGAGAGGTGAAGAAGGCAGGGGACAGGAAGGAAACCCAGTTCTTAGAGGCTGGAGGCCGTGGTGGCTGAGAGTGATGACAGACCAGCCTTCATACACATTTGGCGTCCCTGGCCATAGGGAGTGGCAGGAAGGGCCGGTTCCTGCCAGAGCTCTGGGGACCCTACCAGTGTGACCTGGGGTTGGGATTACAGAGGAAGGGCGGGGTGCTGGCCCAGATCAAGAGCCAGAAAGTGCAGGACATCCTCGCCTTCTACTTGGGCCGCCTGGAGACCACCAACGAGGTGACCGACAGCGACTTTGAAACCAGGAACTTCTGGATCGGTGAGTGCCTGGCTGGTTGGAGGTGTGGTCAGTACAGGGGCTTGTGCCCCAGCCTGCTCCAGGGACCTGGGCAGTCCAGAGCATCCGCCAGCAGATGGCAAGGGTGTGGCAAGGGCCTAGAATGGAGCCAGCAGCCAGGCTGAGGCGGGAGAATCACAGCAGGGGCTGGAAGCACTGGGAAGAGGGCCCAGAAACGCAGCAGGCAGCAGGCACTGGGCTTGGGAACCTCCTTGCAAGGTGTCTGGGCTCCGAGTGGGTCCAGGAACCTCAGGTGGTCAGCCAACATTGGCTACCCTGGCCCAGGGCTCACCTACAAGACCACCAAGGATTCCTTCCGCTGGACTACCGGGGAGCACCAGGCCTTCACCAGTTTTGCCTTTGGACAGCCTGACAACCAGGGGTGAGTGTGGGCTGCCCTCCCTCCCCGGGTCCCTTCTCACCCAGGGCTGACTTGGCTGAGCCCTCAGGCTCCACTGAAGAGCCTCTCCTTCCCGGCTGGGCCCTCTGCGCATCCAGGCCTCACCTGGTGCCCAAGTGCAGAGAAGTCTGGGCACAGCTAGTCAGTCTGAATGTATTTAAGACACTGCACAGGTGAAACTAAACCTTCCTGTGGGCTGGACACCGCCTGGACCTGTGAGTGGCCAGTTTGTCCTCTGTGCACAGAGAGGTGAAGCGGGCAGGGGACAGAAGGGAGACCCAGCTCTTAAGAGGCAGGAGGCTGTGGGGGCTGAGAGTGATGGCCCCCATCCCTCTACCTGTCCCCATTGTCCCCAGCTGTTCCTCCATCCCCCAGCTCTCATCATCCCCTGCCCCCTGGCTGCAGAGGACACTGACTCTGCCATTCCTCAGCTGTCATCCTCCCTGCATCCATTCAGGATACATCCTCCCACCCGCTGACCCACCAGCATCCTGTACTGAGGACCTTCTGGTCACGTCACCCTGCCCTGGTTTTCAAAGCCCAGGAATGTCCTGGGCAGGGATGGAGGAGGTCAGGCTGTGAGACCAGTGATCTCACCCAGCCTTCCTTGATGGCAGGCCTGTGCCCCTGGCCTGTTGCCTGGAGGAAGTCCCTGCCTGGTTGGGCTCCTAGGCACGCCTTCTCCCTGCTGAGAGGAAAGGACATGGGCCTGTCTGTTGCAGGTCCCCATTTCCCCCACTGGCTGATGCGACCGAGTGCTGTAGTGGGGTAGGCAGGGTTGTCACCCCTGTGATGGAGGCTCAGGGGCACGTCTGGCTCCCAGCAGCCCTCTCTGCAGCCTCTGGGGCCTCTCAGATGCAGGGAGCCTGATGGGTGGTGAGTTTAAGCCTCTCCCAGCCCACTGACTTCACTCCTCCCCGCTGAGCACCCTGCACTCTGGCTGGCAGGTTTGGCAACTGCGTGGAGTTGCAGGCATCAGCTGCCTTCAACTGGAATGACCAACGCTGCAAAACCCGGAACCGTTACATCTGCCAGTTTGGTGAGGGCCTTCCCATGGCTCCCATTCTCTGATCTCTGTCCTCTGGGGGGCTGCTGGCCTGTTCCAGGCTGCTAGGATACCTCGGTCGCAGGTCCAGAGCAATTCTGAGCACACAGGACCACAGAGGATACCTCACTCAGAGCCTTGTACCTGCAGGCTCCTGAGGCCCAGAGAGGAAATGATGGGTCCAGCATCACACAGCAAGTCCATATAGAGGCAGAACTGAAACCACAGCCTGGTGGGGGATTTCTCCTGAAACCCTCTCCTCCTAACACCAAAGCTGCTCCCTGGGGACCTGTCAGGTTCTTCAGTGTCCCCTGATTCCCATGAGCCCAGTGAACTATGGTAGAGGGCAGAAGTGAAACCTGGCCTAGCTCCATCTCCCAGCAGCCCCTGCAAGAAGGGTCTGGAGCTCCACATGGACCATGGCCATGGGATCTTCCAGACTGGGTGCAGCAGGGTCCCATCCCAGGACTTCCTGGTCTGCCACCCAGACCTACTCTCTTCTGCTTCCTTTCCAGCTCAGGAGCACATTTCCCGGTGGGACGCAGGACCCTGAGGCTGGCCATGCGGCTCCCCTGCCAGCCCCTGGGGGGTACTAGCTCCGCTTGCCTGCCCACAGGGATCAAAGGCCAGGCTAGAACCGCATGCCCAACATCCAAGAGGTCTCAGACCTTGCACAATGCAGGAGGTTGGGCAGTGTGGCAAGGAGGCCAGTGAGGGATGGGGAGGGGGATGTCAGAGAAGCCTAGCCCCTTAGCCTGCTCTTGAGTGGGACAATGGACTTCAACTAGGCACCGATGCCGAAGCCAGCGCCAGTTGTTAGAAGAGACCTCTCTCCTCCACCGGAGCCAAACCCTCCGGCACTTCCCCACCGATGTGCTCCACAAAGGATTAAACTAAGTTATGAGTCAGCTGAACTTGTGAATGGAATGCTCGTTTTGAAGGGGAATTCAGATGACTCAGAATCAGGCTGCCTCCTACACACCTAGTGGTCACCCTGACGATTCAGACCACTCTCTGGAAGTTTTCAGGCTCCCCAGAAACGTGGAAGACCAGATTCTGACTCAGTGGGGGCCTTGGTGCTTTCACATCAGGGCTGACCATGGAGTCCCACTCCACTGTCCATCTCCTCAAACATCACGGCTTGTGCAGACCTGTGTCAGGCACAGAAAAAACATTTGACGTCTATTCACTCAGTTACACTCTCACCCTTCCTGATTGACAAGGGAGTATTGCTACCCCCATTTTACAGTTGAAGAAATGGAGTCACACAGCTGGTAATCACACCCAGTTCCCCTAGCTATCATTCAATCTTTCCATTTTCTTGTGTTGTCTCTTCGGGGGGTGCGGGAAGCTGTTTTGTGCCCCAGTTCAGAGTGCAGCTAACGCTCTGAACTGCACCCAAGATGCACCCCATGCCCCATCTCCCAGGATGCACACAGATGCACCCACGTATCTCCACCACCCGCAAAGGAGGGAATCCAGACCGTCGCGGCAGGGCCGAGCCCCAGGCCCCTGCCCAGGCACTGGCCCAAGTCGCCAGCGAGACCCAGGCCTCAGGCTTCGGGCCGGCTGGCCCACCGCCCCGCTGTCCCTTGGGAGGAGGAAAGGTCCCTGCTCTCCTGCCTTGGTCCGGCCGCGACTCTCTCGGGGACGCAGGGCGTGGGACACGGACCTTGGGCAGGAGGCCCGGCCGCACGGGGTCCAAGACACCGCCCGGCGCCCAAGAGGTTCCCACCCGAGGGACGCGTCGGGTGCGCGCGCCAAGAGGGAGCCAGGCAAGCCGGCCGCCGCGCGGCCCCGCCCCCGCCGGCCCCGCCCCCGCCGGCCCCGCCCCCAGCCCCTGTGCGCGGCCCCAGGCCCCACCCGCTGCGCCGCGCGGCCCTCCCCTGGCCCGAAGCCCTTCCGCGCTCGCCGGGGAGAGGCACGTTCCCCCGTGGGTCCTCGCGGGCGGCCATGAGGCGGCCCGGTAGCCCAGAGGCGTGTCGGAGACGTGGGTGCGCCCTGAGCGCGCCCGCCGGGAGGGATGGGGTGTCCCCGACGCGCGACTCCCGAGTTCGGAAGGAGGTGATGGCAGGACAGGCGGGGTGGCCGACACAAGACCCTCCCTCCCCGCCCCCACGCCCCACGACGACCGGAGGCGCCGTCGTGAGGGTGTGTGTGCAGGTGTCCCCGGCCCATGCAGGTGTAGACATCGGGTGCGGGAAAACCGGCCTCTGGCTCCCGAGGGGGTCCGCAGGCCACACCCAGGGGAATGGGGTTGCCTCTCCAGTCACCTCCGTGGCCCGGCCAGCCTGAAACTTTGGCTCCTCGAATCAGTGATGAGGCAGTTGATCCGCCTCAGTGTCAGAGGCCGGGAGGTTTGGGCCTCCCTCCCTCCCAGTTCCTGCCAGGCTGCGCCACCCGAGGCGCTGGTGCCCTGGGCAGCCCTAACTCCCTCCCTCATCCTCCCTGTCGTTTTTCATTCACTCCTGGCCTCTCTGTCTCCACGTATTCAACAATCCCAAGGGCAAATGCAAACCCTAGAATCAAAAGGTGTTGGCAACGGAATCTTTGTGTGGTTATTTGTGATTCAGAAGGATTCTGCACCTCACGGGGTCCCTGGGCGTGGTAATAAGCTGGGCGTGGTAGCGCGCACCTGTAGTTCCGCCTTCTGGAAGGTTGAGGTGGAAGGATCGCCTGAGGCCGGCGGGTCGAGGCTGTGGTGGCCATGGGCGTGCCACTGCCCTCCAGCCTGGGCGACAGAGTGAGACTCTGATTTTAAAAAAAAGAGAGTTGTCGTGCTGCCATTCCCAGTGCAGGAGCTGCAGGGTGTACTCCCGACAGCAGCGACCTGGGAACCACCTTCGTGGCAACCTCACCACTGCTGTGGCGACTAACTCTGGAAGTTCAGTACCCTACCCTGGAGCCTCTGCCACCCCGACAGGTGCTGCCACTTCATCATGGTGCGCTCAGACTCCCATTTCAGTTGCAGCCCCTCCCGTCAGCATTCGTGGCACCATGGGTCACAGTTGTGTGACTTCACTCATGCATTTCTGAATACCACAGCAAGGAGTATCTTTGGAGCCACCTCAGGTTCACGAGGGGTGGGGGTGGCTGTGAGGAGGTCACACAGGAAAAGTCCATTCCGACATTCTTTCTTTCTTTCTTTCTTTCTTTCTTTCTTTCTTTCTTTCTTTCTTTCTTTCTTTCTTTCTTTCTTTCTTTCTCTCTCTCTCTCTCTCTCTCTCTCTCTCTCTCTCTCTCTCTCTTTCTTTCTTTCTTTCTTTCTGTCAGTCTTACTCTGTCACCCAAGCTGGAGTGCAGTGGCATGCTCACGGCCACCACAGCCTCAACCTGCTGGACTCAGATGATCCTTCCATTTCAGCCTTACAAGTAGCTGGAACTAAAGGCACATACCACCACGCCTGACTAATTTTATTTATTGTAGAGACAAGGTCTCGCCATGTTGCCCTGGCTAGTCTCAGACCCATGGGCTCAGGCAATCCTCTCACCTCTGCCTCCCAAAATGCTGGGATTACAAGCATTAGCCACCACACCCAGCTTTTTTTTTTGGCTCAGGGTGTCACTCTGTCACCCAGGCTGGAGTGCAGTGGCACAATCATGGCTCACTGCAGCCTCAACCTCCTTGGCTCAGGTGAACCTTCTGCCTTAACCACTCAAGTAGCTGGGACTATAGGCATGCACCACCACACCCAGTTAATTTTTTTTTTTTTTTGAGTTGCAGTCTCACTCTTGTCACCCAGGCTGGAGTGCAGTGGCACACTCATGGCCACCGCAGCCTCGATCTACTGGGATCAAGCGATCATCCCACCTCAGTCTTCCAAGCAACTGGAACTACAGGTGCTTGCTTGCCACCATGCCCAGCTAATTTTTTAAATTTCTTGTAGAGACGAGGTCTCGCCATGTTGGCCAGGCTGGTCTCGATCCCACAGGCTCAGGCAATCCTCTCGCCTCAGCCTCCCAAAGTGCTGGGATTACAGGCATAAGCCACTGTGTCCAGCCATTTTTTTAATTTGTTATAGAGACGAGGTCTCACTATGCTGTCTAGGCTGGTCTTGAACTCCTAGGCTCAAGTAATCCTCTTGCCTCATCCTCCCAAAGTGCTGGGATTACAGGCGTGAGCCACCACGCCTGGCCCCATTTCGACATTCTTTTTTTTTTTTTTTTAGTTGAAGTCTCACTCTGTCACCCAGGCTGGAGTGCAGGGCCACACTCATGGCCACCCCAGCGTCGACCTCCTAGGCTCAGTGGTCCTTCTGCCTCAGGCTCCCAAAGTGCTGGGATTACAGGCGTGAGCCACCACGCCTGGCCCCATTCCGACATTCTTTTTTTTTTAGTTGAAGTCTCTCATTCTGTTACCCAGGCTGGAGTGCAGGGCCACACTCATGGCCACC
Source organism: Cephalopachus bancanus (assembly GCA_027257055.1). Taxonomy (NCBI): domain Eukaryota; kingdom Metazoa; phylum Chordata; class Mammalia; order Primates; family Tarsiidae; genus Cephalopachus; species Cephalopachus bancanus. Next base: position 1,766,162 of record JAPVLO010000330.1, on the reverse strand, counting down.
CCAGTGTCGACCTGCTAGGCTCAGCGATCCTTCTGCCTTAGCCTTCCAAGTAGCTGGAACGACAGGTGCGTGCTACCACACCTGGTTTTTTTTTTTTAATTGTAGAGATGTGGTCTCGCCAAGTTGCCCAGGCTGTTCTCGAACCTGTGGGCTCAGGCAATTCCCTCACCTTGGCCTCCCAAAGTGCTGGGATTATAGGCTTGAGCCAATGTGCCCGGTCCGTTCTGACATTCTTATCTGGAGGTGACAGAGCATAATATAGTAGTCCTCCAAGTTGGTTCCCAGACCAGCAGCACCAGGGAATTTGCTAGAAAGGCAAATTCTCAGTCACCCAGACCTACTGAATTGGAGACCCTGATGATATGGTTGGGCAATTGGAGTTTTAAAGGTCTCCAGATGCTTCAGATGCATGTTCCAGCTTGAGAACCACTGCAAGAGGCCAAGAGTTTGAGTCTGAAGTCAGCCCACCTGGGTTTGAATACAGGCTCTGCCACTTAATGACTTTAACTTCAGGCATAGTCCTTATACTGAGGTTGACCAGTAGTCCAAGTTTGCCTGACACTGTCCTAGATTTAGCGCTGAAAGCACTACATCCTGGGAAACCCCTCAGTTCCAGGCAAACTGGGACAATTGTCCACCCTAAAACACCTCTCTGCCTCATTTTCTTCTTTTGTCAAGTGAGGATAATAAAATGGGCTAACATATTCAATTGTTTGGAACAGGCTGGCAAGAGTGAGCACTAACTGATGTACCCTCAGCTGAGCTAATCTCTAACTTTTCGATTCCTTCATCAACATCATGCCATCTAAACTTCATCTGTTAGCCGGGCTTGGTGGCTCAGCCTGTAGTCCCGCAACTTGGGAGGCTGAGGTAAGTGGATTGCCTGAGCCCGCGGGTTCGAGACCCGCCTGGACAACTTGGTGAGACCTCATCTCTACAATAAATCAAAAAATTATCCGGGTGTGGTAGTGCATGCCTGTAGTTCCAGCTACTTGGAAGGCTGAGGCGGAAGGATCGCCAGAGCCCAGCAGGTCGTGAGTGGCCAGGAGCATGCCACTGCACTCCAGTCTGGGCGACAGAGTGAGACTCCAACTCGAAAATAAATAAATAAACTTCATTTGTTAACACAAATAAAGTACACCGAGCACAGTGGTTCATGCCTGTAACCCCAACACTTTAGGAGGCTGAGACAGAAGGATTGCTTAAGCCCAGGAGTTTGAGAACACTTTGGGCAAGATAATGAGATCTCGTCTCGACTAAAAATAAAAAAAATTAGCTGGATGTGGTGGCACCCACCTGTAGTCCCACCTACTTGGAAGTCCCACATACTTGGAAGGCTGAGGTGGAAGGATCACCTGAACCCAGGAAGTCAAGGCTGCGACGTGATCATGCCACTGCATTCCAGCTTCGACAACAGAGTGAGACCCTGACTCAAAAAATAAAAAATTTTAAAAATGCTTAAAACTGTGCCTGGCACAAAGTGAATGTTCAGTAAGACTTAGCTATTATTATCATTATTAGCTATTAGCTAATATTATTTGGCCACAGTTGAGTCCAGATTTCAAGCAATCATCAGAGCAAATAATTAGAATCGCTCCAGCCACTCAATCTCACCCAGTAGAATACCAGACATTAGGATATTCAAGCCTATCTAACATAATTTTCTTCCCTCATTGGTTCTGCACCTCCCAACTCCATTCCCAGATAATCGTCTCAGATTTTTGTCAATATCAGTTAGCAAAATTCCCTGATTCTTTTAGTGACTATCTTCCTTCTAGATTTTTTTTTGGTAATTCAGTATCCTCATAGATTTGAAGTTGTCATTGGCCCCTGAGGCCTGCAGGGATCTGAATATCAAGTCTGAAGAGAATGAGCGTTAGGGTAGGACCCACAAGGAGACAAGGGCAAGGTCATTTCAAAGTATATTATATAGAGAACGAAAGGCTAGCTGCTGGCGAAAGGAAACCTCCGAGGATGCTCATGAGAGCATCCTTCTCAGGCAAGGGCAATGGGGGAGGGGAACTCAGGCTGACCGAGGTCCTGACATCTCTGAAACATGGCTTCTCAGGTCACCCAGGGCATTCAGGTGGCCAGCTTGGGAAGCAGGAGGGTGGAGGGTCATGCAGAGGCTGCTAAAGCCTACCCTGGAAGCAGTAGCCATCACTTCCACCCAAGGTCATGAGCCGCACCTCAGCCACACCACACACCTAACTACCCACAAGGGAGTTTCTGCCACCAGGATCTTCAGAGTGACAAAGAGGGTTGCTCTGGTTGGCAAGGGTGGCTCCTTCAGAGAGGAGCCTAAGTCTTCCCTATCTTCTCATAGGAGCCTATTTTAATGGTCCCTGGTCTCCATGCTTCACCCTTCCTCAAATAAAGACCTTTTAAGGTGTGAATCCTCTTGACAGTCATTTTATAACTATTGAATCAAACTCTGAGTTTGGTTCTTTACTCTCTTTACTCTCTCAGCCTTGTAGCTGCAAAATATTAACATGGCTTGAATAGAAAATTTTGATTTATTTATTTTTTTTGAGTCAGAGTCTCACCCTTCACCCAGGCTGGAGTATAGTGGCATGCTCACAGCCACCGCAGCCTCAACCTGCTGGACTAGGGCGATCCTTTCACCTCAGCCCACCAAGTAGCTGGAACTACAGGCGTGCAATACCATGCCTGGCTTATTTTTGATTTATTGTAGAGACAAGGTCTCACCAAGCTGCCCAGGCTGGTCTTGAACCCCTGAGCTCAGACAATCCTCTTGCCTCGGCCTCCCAAACTGCTGGGATTACAGGCTTGGGCCACCGCACCCGGTCAAGAATTTGGATTTTGAGCTTGTCTTTCTTTGTTTTTTTTTTTCTTTTCTTATTCTTTTTTTTTTTTTTTGAGTCAGGTTCTCACTCTGCTGTATAGTGGTACAATTAAGGCTCACTGCAGCCTTGACCTCTTCGACTCAGGCGATCCTTCTGCCTCAGCCTCCTGAGTAGCTGGGACTATAAACACATGCCACCACGGCTAGCTAATTTTTAAATTTTTTTTTGTAGAGATGAGGTCTCACTATGTTGCCCAGGCTGGCCTCAAACTCCTGGGTTCAATCAGTCCTCCTGTCTCAGCTTCTTAAAATGCTGGGATTACAAGCATGAGCCACCACGCCCAGCCTGAGCTTGTTTGTCTTTTCTTTTAAGCTGTGTGTTGCTGTTTGCACAACCTCCCTGCCCAACAAATCTTGACTTCGATGTAATCTTTCTGTTCTTTTATGACAAGAGCCACTAGGTCCCCAGAGCCTTGCCTTTGATGGGTACTTTGTTCCGGGGGACCACAGGATTAACTGTCTTGCCAGGGCATGCCACGGGCTGCTGGTGTCCTGTCCCTTAATACGAGCTGGATTTTCACTGTCCTCTGGCCGCTTACCAGCCTTAGACTGCCCCTATTTCCTTTGGGTCTTCTTGCTCCATCTAATCCTGGTCCTATTTTTGTATTAATCGAGGTTCTTAGTTTTAAGCAACAGAGACAAATTCTGGCAACTCTAAGCAGAAAAAAGAGTTTGTCAAAGATACTGGCCAATTTCCAGGAGTTCTGAAAGAGTCAGAAAATTGGATCTGGAAGAGACATGTGGCAAAGCTGGCCCAGTGAAGACCCTACTGCCTCTGCTGGGCACAGAAGCTACAGTTGGCACCACTGAAATGGGACAGAGAAAGCTGGATGTAGCTTCTGCTGCTGCTGCCACCATCAGTTGCTGAGTTGATATTTCTTCCCATCAGCCACAGTAACTCAAAGGTGGGAGAATGGGCTTGCTTGGATGAGCTAAGGCCCCGGCTGCAAAGGAGACTGGGAAAGGAAGGCAGAAAGGTACATTTTCAGCTTCTTTCCTGGGAGGCAGATTCTTGTCTCAAAGTTTGGGGCCTCCTCTCACACAGGGAGGGCTCGGATGTGGGGCAGCCAGAAGAATGGCTCTTCCCTGCAGGATGCCATCTGGTGCATCCGGGGCTTGGCTCACAGTGCTGGCCTTGTCAGTCCCACACTCCCTGTGGAGTCAGGCTGAGGGTGAAATTTAGCTGAAATCTCCAGGAGTCTAGTGTTAGGGTAGATATTCCTTGAGCAGCACAGTGGCCCAGAGTTGGTGCTTCCTCCAGGAAGGACTCACATGCTCCATGTTGATTTCATGGGGTCCTAGGTTTCAAGAGCAAAGTAAAAATGAAAAAGCAAATGAGTGAGGAGGGGAGACCACAGCCATTGCTGTGGCTTCTTGGAGGTCTTCTGGGTAAGATCCAGGCAGGGAGGAGGTTTGGATCCACAGCACTTCTGCTCCTGGATTCTGACTGTCCTGCTCTGTCTGCCTTTGGGGGTGAAGGCTATGGAGCCAGAGCAGTGATGGGCCTGCCAGGTCCTTCCTCGCCCTCTGCTTCCTTCACCTTGGGCAGAGACAGGGAACTCTGAAGAGAGCTCTACCCGGCCTCTTCTCAGTGTTTGTCTGTCTCATTCTAGGAGTGAAGAGGATGATATTGTGTGTGTGAGTGTGTTATAAGAAATACAGCCGGGCTCGGTGGCTCAGCCTGTAATCCCACGCCTTTGGGAGGCTAGGTGAGTGGATTGCCTGAGCCCGCGGGTTCGAGACCCACCTGGGCAGCGAGACCTCATCTCTACAATAAATTCAAAAACCAGCCGGGCGTGGTAGCACATGCCTGTAATTCCGGCTACTCGGAAGGCTGAGGCGGAAGGATCGCTGGAGCCCAGCAGGTGAGGCTGCAGTGGCCGGGAGTGGCCACTGCACTCCAGTCTGGGCGACCAAGTGAGACTCCAACTCAAAAAAAAAATACAGATAGGCCAAGCGTGGTGTCTCAAGCCTATAATCCCAGCACCTTGGGAGGCTGAGCCTATGGGTTCGAGACCAGACTGGGCAACTTAGTGAGACCTCATCTCTACAATAAATCAAAAAATTAGCCAGGCATGGTGGTGTACGCCTGTAGTTTCAGCTACTTGGAGGGCTGAGGTGGAAAGATCGCCTGAGCCCAGCAGGTCGAGGCTGTAGTGGTTGTGAGGGTGCCAGTGTACTCCACCCTGGGCGACAAAGTGAGACTCTGACTCAAAAAAAAAAAAAAAAAAAAAAAAAAGAGAAAAGAAAAAGAAAAAAAAAGAAATACAGATAATCTGTTAGATTGAAAAATCTCTTTGAAAAACATAAGCCATGCACAGTGGCTCACGCCTGTAATCCCAGCACTTTTGGAGGCTAAGGTGAGAGGATTGCCTGAGCCCAGGAACAACTTGGCAAGACATCGTGTCTACAGTAAATCAAAAAATTAACCACCTGTAGTTCCAGCTACTTGGAAGACTGAGGCAGAAGGATCACCTGAGCCCGGTGGTGGTAGGTTGAGGCTGCAGTGGCCATGAGTGTGCCACTGCACTCCAGCCTGGGTAACAGTGAAACTCTGACTCAAAAAAAAAAAAAAAGAAGGAAAGAAAGAGAAACAATTTTTGACTTTCATACTGAGAAAACTATGGATCTCAATACAGTCATTACCTATCAGCCAAATGATCTCATGCCACATGAACCATTTTAACTGAGTAAAAAGTAGAATAAGCTGGGCTCGGTGGCTCAGCCTGTAATCCCACGCTTTTGGGAGGCTGAGGTGAGTGGATTGCCTGAGCCCGCGGGTTTGAGACCTGCCTGGGTAACTTGACGAGACCTCATCTCTACAATAAATCAAAAAATCAGCCGGGCGTGGTAGCGCATGCCTGTAATTCCGGCTACTTGGAAGGCTGAGGCGGAAGGATAGCCGGCGCCCAGTAGGTCGAGGCTGCGGTGGCCGGAAGCGGCCACTGCACTCCAGTCTGGGTGACAGAGTGAGACTCCAACTCAAGAAAATAAAAAAAAGTAGAATAATTTAGAAGTACATAGTTTTCGCATGTCTTCTTAGAGAACCTGAGACCTAATGTCTGTCCTATTAAATATAAGCAGTCCACTCTTTAGGTAAAATTATGTGGCACAGATAGTTCTAAGAATAATGTGCGTGCTGAAGGAGGGTGTGGGAAGCCCTGGGCTGGAAGAAGGTGCCTGCCTTCCAGAGAAGGCTGGGGTAGAGCCTTATCCTGCCAGTGTCCACGCCAAGTTTGCTCAGAGCATTCAGAACATGGTCTGGGAGGAAAGGGGGCAGGTGCTGCCCAGAACCCGTCAGGGTTGTGTCTCCCACCTCCAGGGCTGGCCGCAGCTACAGTGCCCAGTCATCAAGAGGAGGCCTGAGAAAGACTTGCGTCCTGAGTCAGCCCTGCAGTTCTGTGTCCTCTCCTGTGCTTCTCAGGAACAGAAGGCTTGGGCCCCATGTCCTGAGAATTCAAAAGAAAAGGCTCTTCGCGAGGAGAGAACAGAATCAGGGCTCTGCTGCCGAAAGTGCCTGGTGGAACATTTGCTGAGCTTCATGTGCGGCAGCCTGTGTCAAGGCTGGGGTGGCTTCAATGCGGTCTTACATGTCCACCTGAAGGGGTCCAGCCCCTTTGCCAGGTCATGAGATCTCCTGAAGGAGAGACGGATAGGCGAAAGACGAAAACAATAATCCCGGACACCTGCTTCCTGAACAGATGACATCCTTTATTAGTTAACAGAAAGCTTTTATAGCATTTGTAAAAGGGGCAAGACAAAGAAAATTCCTTCACGTACATATGTTTTAAAAGTTACCACCATCTAGCGGTCTTTAGAAGAAACGAATAAGCCAAAAGCAGTATCTACTTTCAGTAATGAGTCTTGAGATAAGTGTAAAAGGAGTTTCACTTAAACTAAACATAATGCATACAAGGTTTACTTTGATTTTGGTTCCACATCACTAGTCTAATTAAAAAAGCCTTAAAATCACTAGTACAAAACTATAGATTGTACCTAGTGATAGTAGGAACATGAAGCCCATTAACTTGACCAAACAACAGTGGCTAGCATTTAAAGAATAACTATGAAAGTCACTTACTGTGAAGATACATACACTAATCTTTACTTTGAATAAACATATGAAGTGAACTAAACATAATGAAATAAAACTAACACAACTAAAATTATTATGGTTGCATAATTGCCAGTGAGCTTTTAAGTTTAGGATAATGGTGATTTGGCTGTTTTCCCTTATGCTTGGCAACCTCCTGGAAAACATCTTTGTCTTAAGATAGGCGGTGGAACAATTATTATTATCTTTGAGGCACCAGCTTTATCATTGTGTGAACTTAAACTTATGAACTTAAAACAATCTTCAAAGTAGCTATAAAACACTAAACTATAGCACTAAGACTTAATTAATGACACAAAGTAAAAACCTTGTTAAACATAACCAGAGCCTAATAATTTTTGTCAACCCTCATACATATGTATATTGATTATATAAACTTGTATGATATTACATTTACCAATTATGATTAATACATGGATAAAACAATTATCATGTCAAGAATAGCACTGCCAGTAACTCTCTTCAAAAAGTCCCAAATTACAGTCCTTGAAGTGCTTCAAGAAAGTTCCCAGGTACACGGTCCTTCATGTAGTAGTTCTTCTCTTTTGGGCTTTTACGACCTTCAAAGCTTTTGTAATCGCCTTTCTTGTATAGGTGTCTTCATTACTTTTATCCTGCAGTGTTTATTTCTAAAGAGAACTCAAAAGAAGCTTTTAATGACATTTCCCAGGCCCCCAAGGTTGCTTTCTGTATTTAGTTAATTATCATAAAAGTATCTAATTAGTATATTATGAATTCAGTGAAAACCCACTCTATAAATGTTTACTTAAAATTTAACTATAGAATTAAGTAAAAACCTTAATGATTAATCTTTATCCTAAGTCTGTGAAGACAGTGTTATAAATCACCTACATAACTCCTAGATAAGTGTTAGAACTTATAATGAGCTCATAATGAACTTACCATAAACTTGTACTTCTAAAAAATCTTATGTCTTAAACACTAAACTGCATAATTCTAAATCAAATAAGGAGTGAATATACTAATATCTCTTTATTCAAGCAATATCTAGTAACTTATAACCGAGTGAAAGAAAGCATTCTTGATGTGCTTCAGAGTTTAACCCTTGCATATGTTAGAAAAGGCCAAGCAGCATAGTGGGAAAATGGGAAAATGAACCGTGACATTCTCAGGTTATGTGTGAGTACTTCGCATAAACATGCCATTTTCTTCTTCCACGACTGCACAGAATTTCTTCAGCCGTATCAAACAGCAAAGGTGGAAGAGAGAAGGGCCTCAGCTTCCCGGGCTCGCCCTGCGGCCCGGGGTCTTCGGCCCACCGGGACCCTGTCAATCATGTGGACCTCCAAGGCTGGCTCCCAACATCCACCAAGTTTCCAGTCTGGAAAGAGCCACAGCAGAGACAAGCCCGAGCAACCCAGTACTTGGGGGTGGAGGTTAATGAGCATGGGGAAGCTCTCACCTGCATTTGAACTTGGCCTTCTGGAGGGCCAAGTGGCAGCGCAGCATCCTGCATCCTTAGCTAGCTCATGGCTGCCCACAGGAAGAGAGCCTGGGCTGGGAGGCAGGACATCCCATTGACACTGCCAGGGGAGTTTCCCTTGTCCTCAGCACAGGGGCTGCTGGGAGCAGTGGACAGGTTTGGCGAGGCGACCCAAACCGGAGCTTCCTTCCTCTATCCCCTTTCTCCTGGTTTTGTCACGTCACTGGGAGAACACATGCCTCTGTTTGCAACAAGCTAGCTGGCAGGGCCCTGTGCCGGGGAGCTCAGAAGTCCCAACTCACCTGTTGGGAGGGACAGGCAGGGGCTCTGGGGCTCCTTTGAGCCTGTCCCAGGCTCTCCTACCCAGCTACTCTTTGCTCAGAGCAAAGCCTGTGGTTCCTAAGACATGAGTACCACAGGTTTCAAAGCCTGAAGGAACCTTCTAGGTTATCTACTTCAGGTAGCTCAGTGAGTGAGGCGGAGGCACAGGGCTGCCTACATGTCTGTGGAGCCCAATGGAAGATGAAAATATAGAGCCTCTTATTCAAAAATTACTAAGAATTTCAAGGCAGGCCAGTCGTGGTGGCTCACACCTATAATCCCAGCACTTTGGAAGGCCGAGATGTGAGAATTGCTTGAGCCCAGGAGTCTGAGACAAGGTAGGTGACATAGTGAGACCCCCCCATGTCAATGTATTAAAAACAAAAAGAATTTCCAACAGTGCGTAAGTTAAGTGCAGGGCCCTTAGAAGTGAGGGGCCCTGTGCGACTGCATCTGGGAATATGGGAGAGGGGACCTGTCTGTCTGTGCCATCACTGCACAACAAGAGCCCTAGGGAAGAGAAGCCCAGATTCGGGCCCTCAGTGCCTGAGAGTCCCAGCTCATGGCTGTCCTCATGGACACCCCCTGGTTTCTTTAGCAGCCAGGAGGTTCCCACCCCAGGTGTGACACCAAACATTGCTGCAGAGACCCCTCCCCTGAGTGGTGGGTGGAACTCTGCTGGGTCTGATGGTTAGTCAGCTGTCTCAGGTCACAAGAGCATCTGGGGCTGGTTCGAGGTCAAGCACAGCTCCCAGATTCCATTTCCATCCACACTGTAAGGGGGAGCCCAGGGTCCTCAGCTTGTCCAAGTCCTTCACAGCAGTTTCCCCTCAGTTCAGGGGACTCAGCCAATCCCACAGATGTTACAGGAGAGCCTCCCATGCCCTTTCAGACACAGATGTGCCCCTCCAAGCAGCAGCACCTAGAGCCAGTGTCACCAAAACAGCAATAGTGACACGATGGCCCCCTGAGCTCCGTGCTTGGCTTCCTGGACCCAGGATGTCCATTAGGAACTGGGATGCAAAATTCAGAACTCCTTTGTGTTTTCTCCTCAGAAATGCCTCCTGCTAATATGTCTCTGGTATGTTTAATTGACAACCATAAAATTCCACCATAACCTTTCTTCTAAAAAATGTAGGTGAAGGATTCTTCGTTTGAATCTCAAATCTGTTAAATTGACTAATAGGATTTCATAAAACGCTACTGGCCTCTCTGACCTGCCAAGACTTGGGGCCACCTCTGCCCAGGAGCCCCTGAGTTCAGCTCAAAATTCTGTGATGCTTTTCTTTCGAGTTCAAGGTAAATAATCTGAGTCTTGGGTCTGGGTGGTTGTCCGTCTGAGGGCAATGACTTGGTGAGCTTGGAACTGTGTTGTAGGCTGGGCTCGGTGGCTCAGCCTCTAATCCTGCGCTTTGGGAGGCCGAGGTGAGTGGATTGCCTGAGCCCGCGGGTTCGAGACCCGCCTGGGCAACTTGGCGAGACCTCATCTCTACAATAAATCAAAAATTAGCCGGGCGTGGTAGCGCGTGCCTGTAGTTCCAGCTACTTGGAAGGTTGAGGCGGAAGGATGGCCGAAGCCCAGCAGGTCGAGGCTGCGGTGGCCGGGAGCGGCCACTGCACTCCAGTCTGGGCGACAGAGTGAGACTCCAACTCAAAAAAAAAGAAAAAAGAAACTGTGTTGTGAAAAGCCTTGCTTCTCCCTGGGAGCCTCGCTGGTTATGGCAGCAGCAGCCAGCACTGGGGCTTAGCACGGGCAGGTGTGGGGCGGGGGCCTGGCAGCGGGAGGCAGTGGGCGGGCGGCGGGCAGAGGCTTTCTATCCTGGGTGGGCAGCAGAGGACACTTGAGAATTGACCTGGACCAGGGCTGGGTGGCTCCTCAGAGGACTCGAGGATCCCAGGCATTCTCCTCCTGCCTTTGGACGGTAGCACCCCAAATTCCAGGGCCTGGGCGATGGGGTTGATTCCCACGGTGGGTTTGGGTCTGAAACAGTAGAGTACCTTCTCCCACCCTCAGGCAATTTTTGTTTTTGAAGTGTGTCTAAGGGGCTCTTTGTCTCTTTATCTTGCCCCCAAGAGATACCTCTTGAGAGACCTCCTGGAGCCTGAGCCCAGCTATAGGTAGGTGGGCCTGGGCTGTGGGAGGCCAGGCTGCTCACGGCCGGGGGAGTAGGAGGGGCCGTGCTGCTCTGCAGGGAGCAAGCCAGGAGCAAGCAGGGCCCTGTGTGCATGTGGTCCCATCTTCCCGAGCCCCGTCCTCCGGCACCCCATTCCTTGTCCTCTCATGCTCTTCCCCACTCTCTTGATCTCCCTCTAGATTTAGACATGGCTCGAGAGCCTAAGCCCAGTCCTGCCTGGCCAGGCCAGAAGAGGCAGCGGGGCACAGCTGTCTTCTGGTGAGTCTGTTTGGGTGGCCTGTGGGGAGGGAGCCTGGTCACTGGCTCGTGTTTGGCTCTGGGTTCCCTGGGACAGGACAAGGACCCCAGAAAGCTCCCTGAGTGTGCTGTATACCCGATGGCTCAGACTGCTCGGGGCCCTCTCCCTCAGCCTCAGGTTTTATCTGTAACCTGAGGGAGTTGACCTGATACAATTCAACGCCTGATCTAGCGGGCATCACTAGCCACCAACCCGATGGAGGCCGTGCCCCTCTTCCCACCCGGAGCGAGGGGCCTGGGTCCTCTCAGAGAAGCCTCACCTGGGGGTGCTTGAGGGCTTTTTCTGGGTATAGACCTTTGGGAAGTAGCAAATAGGACCCTTTCTGGATGACATCGTGCCACTAACTTGGTAAGCTAAACACAATTTTAAGGAAATCTTTAAACATTTTCAGGAGGAAGCTCACCAACTTCTGCCAGCAAACAGGTCATTTTCACAGGCGTGTGTGTGAGCCATGTTGGCCTCTCTGTCCCCTCAGCTGGGTGTCTGCAGTGGCTGCAGTCAGCTCCTGCCCTTGTCATGGCATCTGGGTGGTGGCAGGGAGGGAGAGGCAGTAGGGGAGGTGGCTGCGGTTAGGAATAGCATGCTGTAAACACCCCGGTACCCATGGTTCGAGTTTCTTTTGGTTCTCACCGTGTCTAGTCTCCCTGGAAGTGGGATGGCAGGGCTGGGATGTGGGCTGCTTTGAGATGTCTCTGAGCCTCCAGGGTGACCCAAGAGAGATTAGGCCATGCCCCTCCCTGTCAGCAGCAGCCCTCTTGAGTCTGTGCCACCTCGTAAGAGCCAGTGAAGGTTCTCGGGGGCAACTGGCTGCCTGCCCCACGGCTACGCCCTGCAGCCCTCCTGCCGGACCCATCCTGGAGAGGGCTGGGCCTTCCTTGCTTCCACAGCCACTTTCCTGCCTCCTCCTCCGACCAGAATCAGTGGCCACCCTGGCTTCCCGCTTTGCTTTGGGCTGCTAAGTAGATGCATACTTGTGGGCAGGCAGTTTTTCGCCTTGTGTTGTTTCGCTGATGCAGAACTGCAGATGCCAGGTGCAGGCTCACCAGCTCACGGCAAGACTTATCCAGGAATTTGTTGATAGGTTTTGTAATTTTGTAATGTCTGGTGGATGGTCATAGTTATTTCATGTGTTTATTTGTATTTTTGTTTCTGTTTTTGAGTTGAGGTCTCACTGTTGTCACTCAGGTTGGAGTGCAGTGGCACAATTACAGCTCACTGCAGTGTCGAGCTCCTGGGCTTGAGTGATCCTTCCACCTCAGCCTCCTGAGTAGCTGGGTCTACAGATGCGTGCTACCATGCCTGGCCAATTCTTTTTTCGTGGGCTCAAGTGATCCTCTCTCCGGGGCCTTTCAAAGTGCTGAGATTACAGGCGCCCAGCCACGTGTGTGTGTGTGTGTGTGTGTGTGTGTGTGTGTGTGTGTGTGTGTGTGTGTGTGTGTGTGTGTGAGTTGGAGTCTTACTCCATTGCCCAGCTGGAGTGCAGTGGTACGCTCGCAGCCACCCACCCCAGTGTCGACCTGCTGGGCTCAGGCTATCCTTCTGCCTCAGCTTTCCAAGTAGCTGGAACTACAGGCGTGTGTTACCAAGCCTGGCTCATTTTTTAATTTATTGTAGAGATGAGGTCTTGCCAAGTTGCCCAGGCTGTTCTTTTTTTTTATTAATTTTGAGTTGGAGTCTCACTCAGTCGCCCAGACTGGAGTGCAGTGGCCGCTCCCGGCCACCGCAGCCTCGACCTGCTGGGCTCCGGCGATCCTTCCGCCTCAGCCTTCCAAGTAGCTGGAACTACAGGCGCGCGCTACCACGCCCAGCTCATTTTTTAAAAATTTATTGTAGAGATGAGGTCTCGCCAAGTTGGCCAGGCGGGTCTCGAACCTGCGGGCTCAGGCAATCCACTCACCTCAGCCTCCCAGAGGCGCGGGATTACAGGCTGAGCCACGGAGCCTGGCTCCAGGTTGTTCTTGAACATGTGGGTTCAGGTAATCCCCTCACCTCGCTTCCCAAAGTGCTGGGTTTACAGGCTTGAGCCACCGTGCCCGGCCCACATGTGTTTTTTATTTATTTTTATTTTTGAGTTGGAGTCTCACTCTGTCGCCCAGACTGGAGTGCAGTGGCCGCTCCCGGCCACCGCAGCCTCGACCTGCTGAGCTCCGGCGATCCTTCCGCCTCAGCCTTCCAAGTAGCCGGAATTACAGGAGCGCGCTACCACGCCCGGCTGATTTTTTGATTTATTGTAGAGATGAGGTCTTGCTGCCCAGGCGGGTCTCGAACCCGCGGGCTCAGGCAATCCACTCATCTCAGCCTCCCAAAGGCGCGGGATTACAGGCTGAGCCACCGAGCCTGGCACCCTTCCCTTCCTTTATGTGGTTCATCTCTGACTACTCATAAAAGTACACTTATAACAGGCATCTTGGGAAACAGGAATGAAAAGAAAAACATAGCCCGTGCATTGGCCGGGAATCGAACCCGGGCCTCCCGCGTGGCAGGCGAGAATTCTACCACTGAACCACCAATGCCTTGGTGTCTTCGGGCTTCCACAGAGCTCCAGGTGGTTGCAGATCACCGTCCGCCTGGTCTCTGCCCAACCTTGGGGGAAGGGTCCCCCCACCAGCCCGGAGCGGGGGTGTTTCCTGGACGGTACTGCCTCTCTGAGACTGTCACCTCCAGCTCTGTCCTGGCCCCAGCCCTCTCTGCTCGGTCTTTTCTGGCTCTCGGGGTCACCTGGCCCCCTGCCCCGCGGCCGCGCCCCGCAGCCTTCCTGCCAGACTCACCCGGCAGCGCCCCGGGGACACGGCCGGGCCCTCCTTGCCTTCGCAGCCGCTTTCCTGCCTCCTCCTCCGACCGGAATCAGCGGCTTCCCTGGCTTCCCCGGCCGCCCACCCAGGTCTCCTGAAGCCAGAAAGCGGGGGTGAGGGGTTGGGAGTGCCCGGGGATGGAAGGAGCCGGCGCCCTGGATGTCTTTCATGCTGCCTCTAGTGGGCTGGCCCTGAGCTGGGGACACGGGCGACAGGGTCAGAAAGTTGTTTCAGAACTTTACTACCCTCACCCCCCCTGCAGTCCCTCCCTTCTGTCTAATTCATCACCCTCCCCGGTCCCAGGCGCAGGCAATACGTGAAGCACCTGTAGCAGTAAGTACCTTCTTGCCGAGGCTGGGACCCATCCTCTCCATCCCTCCCGGGCACCAGTGCCCTAGAGCGTTTGGTGCAAGAAGGGGTGAGGCCCCGGAGTGCCTGGTCTGTGGAGCCCGCCAGTGTGAGCCTGGGACTTTTCAGGCTCGTCCTCTCTCCCAGAGACTGGAGCAAAGGCGCAGGTGGCCTGGCCACTGCCCTAACCCTAACCCTGCCTGTACTGGGCCCTGCATCCTGGCGATTCCTACGCAAAGATTAAAGGCTCTCTCATCCCCACCGAGGCTTTGGGCTCTGACTTGTCTGTCCCCTTTAATCCTCTGCCAGACCAAAATGGAGAGCGTCAGCAGGGTCTGGCTCAGGCAAGAGAGCCTTAGGAGGGCCGGGTCGGGCTGGCCGGAAGCCTGTGAGGAATTGTTTCCCTCCTGTTCCCCAAAGCCACCTGGGAGGCACCCCTGAGTCAGAAGCCAGCCCCGGGAAGCTGGTTTGCTGTGGGCTCCCAAAGTGACTTTGGGCAAGTCCCCAGGGGTTCTTCCAGTGAGATCCTAGCATTCTAAGGAAGAGCTACATACTTCAGTTTCCCCAAGTTCAAGTTCAGCTGGGGACCAGGCAGAGATCCTGGCCTTGAACAGTGACCCTTCCCATTTGTCTTCTCCACAGCAGTAACTACGACCTGAACTATGAGCTGTACAGAGAAGACATCCCCTACAGGTAGGTGGGTTCTGCCCCTGGGCTCTCTGGGTGAGCAGGCGGGGCTGGTGGCCAGACTCTTTCTCTGTCCTGTCCTTGTAGGGTGTACGAATACCAGAGGATCCCCCCGCTCATCAACCATGTGCCCATCAAGATCCGGAGAACGCACATGGGCGTCAGGAGCAGCTTCAGCCCGCAGAAGGCCTCCAGGAACAGCCACCTGTCCTCTGGGCAAATCAAGCGTGAGTCGGAGGCAGGGCACAGCCAGCACCTGCAACTCTGGGAAGCAGCTGGGCAGCCGGGCCAGCAGTGAGGACAAGCCTCCAGCCCTGGTGACACTGCCCTCAGCCCCTGTGCCCAGCGTGGGCACCAACCTGGCCCCTCTCCCAGCAGTTCGGACTGAGGAGCTGCAGTCTATCAGGGGGGAACTGAGCCAGATCAAAGCCCAGGTGGACGGCCTGTTGGAGAGACTGGAGCACATGGACCAGCAGAGAGCCCAGCCGACAGGTCAGCTCCCCTGGTGTGGCCTGGGGCCACACTCAGCCAGCCTAATTTCCCCAACCTTGAAGATGCCAGAGCACCTGGGGCCCTGCCTGAGTCTTTCCCAATCTTCAGGGCTCCCTGCCCCCTTTGGCTGTTCTTGAGGTTTGAGAATCCATGTGGCTCCTGGTTATCCCATCACCTCTGCCCACAGCAGCTATCTGGAGCCATAGCAGTGTGTTCCAGTCCATCTACCTTTTGCCTTCTGGAGCCCTAGATGTCCGAGATCATTGCTGGGCATCAAACAGCCTCTCTGGGGTCAGTTGAGGCCTCCAACCCCAGCCATTGACTGACAATTCTCTCTGCACAGGGACAAAGGACAGTGAAGAGAACAGGGGCCCTGGAGGCAAGGGGTCCTCGTGCAGCAGCTCTGAGCCCAGGCAGGACCCCGGGAGTCAGAGGTCTCGTGCAGAGGCAGAAGGCCCTGAGTGCAGCACAGATGCGGAGCAGGCAGTGAGTGGCCTGGCCCCTTTCCCATCTCCACCCTCCTTGTGTTTGGGTCCTTGTGGCCTATGAGCAAAGGAGGGACTTGGGTTTGTGCAGGAGCCCACAGAGGGGGTCTGAGAGAAGGCATCTGACCTTTGCCACAGAGTGATGCTCAGAAGGCTGGGGCCTGCCATGTCTTTTCTCCCTTCCAACTCAGCTGCTTGAGCCTCCCAGCAAGGCCAGGGTTGCTGGGGACTGACAGTGATAAGCTCCTCTCCACCACCCGTCCAGCTCTGCCCTTGGCCTGCTGCCCAGGGCCTGAGTCGCATCTGTAACGTCTGGTGAACGAATGGGCTAGATGGAAACAGTGCTTTCTTTTGCCTAGTGGCCCTGGTTGCCCAGGTCTTAGGAGGAATCTATAATAGCCCTGAGGTGCCAAAGCCCCCAAGAAATGGGATGAAGGGGAGACTAGGTGTGACCAGGTCTCCCCTTCCAGCCATGCCATGCCTCCAGCCTTCTCGCCAGTCCCCTGCTTCTCTTTTCCCTACAGGTAAAGAATCAGGCACCGGACAGGGACAGCCAGTAGGAGGTGAGACCCCTTCTGGGCTCATCGGCTCCAGGCACTCTCTTGGGCAGCTCCCTTCCTTGCCTTGGGGTTTTGAAGGCCTCCTGGTGGCACCCACACAAACTGAGGCACCCATTCTGGAGCTGGAACCATGGAAGTAGAGGCAAGATGTGGCCAGGGCAGCCAGAAAGCCACCCCATTGTGGCGGGATTAGCTTCTTTGGAGGTTGTTTCTGGATGAGTGTCCTGGGGCTGGCAGGGCTGGGAGGATGGTGGCTTGGGACTGGTGGGCACCAGCTCGTTCATGAAGCTGAGGCTGGTCTTGCAGGGGGCAGTAGACAGCCTACCCCCAGGGCTCAGGGAGCACCTCAGCCCTGTCTGAATGCAGGCACTACTTCGGCTGCTCTTCTCCCTCCTCCTGTTGTCCCAGTCAGCAGCTGGCTGCCAGGAGCTACACCTGTGTTCCCACGGCCTCCCTCCCAGCCTGAAACCCAGCTGTGAGGTCCTTGGTGTGTGCCCCACCTAATCCCTCTTGGTTCCAGACTCCCCATCCACTCTACAAAGCCATACTTTAGGAGTAGTTTTTATGCCATTTCTATCTTGTCTGTCTCTTGCTGGCATGATATTATGTATTTCACACCTTCTTTAAAAAATGCGTCGTCAGAAGGGAAAAAATAAAATGTGCTTTTTCCTGGTCAGAGGTCCTTGGTGTGGCCCCAGAACCTTGTTCTGATCCTCCTTCTTAAACTAAACAGGCCCTCACAACACACAGCAGCTCATACCACGCCGAATGCAGAGAGGGGACCCAGCTGCCCTGCCTCCTGCACAGCAGTCTCACTGGGCCTTCTCCAAACCAGCCCTGGGCAAGCCAGCAGAGCTCAGGAGCCACACAGGGAACACCTCACTGCTCAGGACCTTGCTGGCAGGAGGCGATGAAGCCAGCCCAGGATCCCTCCGCCCCCACAGTGGAGGATTTTGCACAAGGTCAAGGATGGGGTCTAGCTTCTACTCAGAGTAAAAACCTTTCCAGCCACCCAACCCTGAGCTGTGGTCTTGCCCAGCACAAACCCAGGGACTGGGGGGTACGCCCAGTGCTCCTGGGGCCATACAAATCTGGCCACTCTTGTCACAGCTTGTCCTTCTCCAGAGCACAATTGCCACATGAACCTCTGCAGCTGCCGCAGTATTTCAGCCTGCCTCCTCTACTCACGTTGGCCTAAGAAACAGCACACTTTGGGTGTGTGTGTGTGTGTGTGTGTGTGTGTGTGTGTGTGTGTGTGTGTGTGTGTGTGTGTGTGTAAGCATAGATCTTTATTCAAGTAGTGAAATAATTAATGAAAGGGTACAAGCGAGAGAGATATATAATAAAAATTTCTTTAAATTCAAACAAGGACAGAATCATAAGTGAAAAATAAAGGGTGACCCCAGAACAGAAACTTTCATTCCCATTTGGAGGTTACCCCTGGGACGGCAACAGGACTCTAGGGAGAAGGAGCTTTGGCTAAGAATGAGTGTATTCCATCAGACTCAAGGAGTAAAATCGAAACAGCACACATTTAAGGTAGCGCTGTCAGGGGACCTTGACGCCAGGGGCCCAAGAAGACACTACCCCATACAGAAGTGCCTTTCTAAGTCCTGTACCAGGAAGAACCACAACAGAAGACGATTTTCAGATATAAAACGGTTTTTGTTCAGGCTCAGATATAAGTGAGAAGGCACAGCCCCTTGTCCATCCTCTCAAAAGTAGCCCAGTTACGTCGGAGGGAGTCACTGGCTGGCCTGCACAAGGTCTCTCCCTTACAAGACACCCGCTCCGGGTCCCGTTTACCAGGTAAGTCCAGTTGAGGTCGCTTCCAACGTGCAAGTCACGCTGTAATCATAGGTTTCTCCAACTCGTTCGCAGCTGAGACACAACTCGAGCAGCAAAGTCCCTTTCGTGGAAGTTTGTAAAGAGCCGTTCCAACGCAGTGTCCAGCGCATCGGCTCTGTGCGCGCCACCCCAGATCCTCTCAGGTGCTCCGGCTTCTCAGCCGGCGCAGGGTGGGGGCCGACGGCGCGGGTCCTTTCCGGACGGCGACGGCCAAGTCCTCGGCGTGGCGTCTACTGTTGCCCGGTCTTCCGGTTCAGGGCGGGGCGGCGGCGCCCCTGCGGCGGGCGGCCCGCACCAGGCACTGCTGCAGCACCGGATACAGGCGCTGGCAGCCCTCGAGGCCCAGGCGCACGGCCTCGGCCCAGCTCTCGGTCGGGCCGCCCTCCCCGCTGCCCAGCAGTCCGGCCACCTGATTGAGCACCGGCATGAGCGCCACGGTGAGGCCGGCGGCGGCGCGCTCCTCCTCGAGCCGCGTGGGGTCCAGGAGCCAGGTGGGCGCGGGCCCCGGCGCGAGGCTCAGGCCGCAGCCCACCACCAGGTCGTACATCTCGACGCCCGCGTCGGCCAGGGCGAGCGCGGCGGCCGTGAGCGCCGCGGCCAGCGCCGAGCCGCCGTCCTCCAGCAGCAGCGCCGACACCTCGAGCTGCGCGCGCGGGTAGCGGCCCAGGCGCACGGCCGGCTCCAGCGCCTCCTGCAGCGCCAGCGCCAGCTCCCGCTCCTCGCCGCCGCCCTGGGGCGCGCGACGCCGGCGGCCCGCGAAGGGCGCGCGGCGGAAGTCGCAGAGCAGGCGACCGCGCAGCGCAGCCGGCGCCTCGCCGCCCGCTCCGGCCGGGCCGCCGCCGCGCTCGCCGCCCTCGGCCTGGCGCGGGCCCGATACGGCGCACAGCACCTTGGTGCCCCCCGCCTCCGGGTAGGCCGAGCCCTTGGCCTGGCTCAGCAGTCCCGCGCGCGCGTACACAGGCCGCAGCCGCGTCGGGTCGCGGGCGGCGGGCGCCTCCTCCTCGTCGGCCGCGTACAGCTGCGGCGGCTGCGACTCCTCTGGCCCGCGGATGCGGCGGTGGTCCCCGGGCATGGCAGCGCCGGCATGCGAGTCGCTTCCGCCCTTTCTTTGCCTCGCGCGCAGGCTCTTCCGCTGCTTAAAGAGGCGCGCCCGCGCGAGGGCTATCGGGATAGCGGCGGCCGGGCGTGGCGGGGCTGGACTGCCCCCTGGCGGCTCGGAGGGAGGAGAGAGAACAGCCAGCACCGCAGAGCCCCGGTCGCGGCAAGGACGGCCAGGCTGGATGGATGAACCAGGCAGCCCTGCAGAAGTGGGGCCAGGACGACTAGAGGTCAGCCAGGCCGCCCTGGTACCGCTTGACCTCTAGCCTGCCAGGCCAGGGTCATCTCAGGGCGTACGTCTTCTTCCTTTCGTTTGTGAAGACTGTAATTATTCTAATCTTGCAATTGTTTGTGCAACTATTTTATTTATACTGTCCCGCAGGCTGGAGTGCAGTGGCACGATCACGGCTTACTGCAGCCTCAAACAACTGGGCTTAAGTGATTCTCCCTCCTCAGCCTACGGAGTAGAAGGGACTACAGGCACACACAAGCACACCTGGCTGCTTTTATGTATGTATGTATGTATGTATGTATGTATGTTGGAGTTTCATTCTTGTCGCCCAGACTAGAGTGCAGCAGCACGCTCACGGCCACCGCAACCTCGACCCTCTGGGTTTAGGTGATCCTTCGGCCTCAGCCTTCCAAGTAACTGGCACTACAGTGCTTTTATTTTTAATTTTTATTTTAGTAGGCTGGGTCTCGCTTGTTACCCAAGCTGGTCTTGAACTCCTGGCCTTAAAAGATCCTCCCTCCTCAACCTCCCAAAGTGCTGGGACAGACACTTTGGCGTGAGACACTGTGCCCA
Source organism: Cephalopachus bancanus (assembly GCA_027257055.1). Classification (NCBI taxonomy): domain Eukaryota; kingdom Metazoa; phylum Chordata; class Mammalia; order Primates; family Tarsiidae; genus Cephalopachus; species Cephalopachus bancanus. The sequence goes on along the minus strand of JAPVLO010000330.1, from coordinate 1,745,869 downwards.
GCTGTGACTATTTTATGTGGTCCACACTGCCTTGCCTTGCCCAAGAGACAAGGACTTTGTCATGTTCACTCCTGTACCCATACACTCGACTAGAAAAGTCCCTTTCATGGAAGTTTGTAAAGAGCCGTTCCAACCCAGCTGTCCACCGCATCAGCTCTGTGTGCGCCACCCTGGATCCTCTCAGGTGCTCTGGCTTCTTAGCTCAGTGTGGGGTGGAGGCCGTTGGCGCAGGTCCTTTGGGGGTGATGACAGCGAAGTGCTCAGTGTGGTGTCTGTTGCTGCTCAGGCTTCCGGTTCAGGGCCTGTACCCATACACTCAAGTAGAAAAGTCCCTTTCATGAACACTCATTGAATGAATGGATGGCTAAATCAATGAGTGGATTATGTCTCTCCCATACTGGACTGTGTAATCCTCTGTATCCCTAACACTCCTCACCTAGCATGTGCACCTTGAACCAGGGCCACAGTGTCCTCCCTCCACCTACTTCCCTCACACCACAAGAGGACAGCCCCCCACCTCCAGCAGACATGCTTCTCCTGCCCTCACTCTGTCAGCAGGGCAGAGGGTGATCCTGGGCCTCAGGACCAGCTGCTGTAACTGGAGACCATAAAATCAGCCTGAGTCTGTGTGGGCAAGCAGTACCTGTAACCTCCCTGCACACTGCTGTTTCCAAACCCGATATTAGACTTGGTGAACTGGACTCAGGGCCTGGGCAGGGTCTCCATCCTCACTCGCCATCTTTGGGCCTAGGAAGCAGGAATGATAATCATTTGAGTGGGGGTAGGCAACTGTGATACCCTAAAAATCTAAATACGTCAGAGAAGGCCTCTGACCTCACATTCACAGTTTCAAAGGCAGGGAGAGGAGGGACACAAGCCCAAAACAAGGAGGTGGTTTCCAAAGACAGGCTCTGAGAGGACCTTCTGTGCTTCCAGTGAAACCTCAGGCCATCTACTGAATTCTCAGTCCCCCTTTCCATCTCATCCACTGATTCTGCCTCCACCTCCACGGACATCTTGAGGCATCCCTAGGGGCCATTGGGATTCTGAGGCTACACTCGTGAGAACTACAGGAACCAGCTGGAGCCACAGCATTTGTTTTAAACCCCCAGCGAGCTGGGCTCGGTGGCTCAGCCTGTAATCCCGCACCTTTGGGAGGCTGAGGTGAATGGATTGCCTGAGCCCGTAGGTTCGAGACCCGCCTGGGCAGGCGAGACCTCATCTCTACAATAAATCAAAAAATCAGCCGGGTGTGGTAGCACGTGCCTGTAATTCCAGCTACTCGGAAGGCTGAAGCGAAAGGATCGCCGGAGCCCAGCAGGTCGAGGCTGCGGTGGCCGGGAGCGGCCACTGCACTCCAGTCTGGGCGACAGAGTGAGACTCCAACTCAAAAAACAACAGAAACAAAATAAACACCCAGGAAGCCAAGAGCTGTCAAACTGGGGATCCCTGGATAGACAGCGTGAACATTTGTTGAATAAAAGAATGGGAGGGGGGAGGGCAGAGATCACACAGCATCATCAAGTATTGCACATGGTCCTTTTATTCTCTGCAGCAAAAATGTCTCCTACGTGCAGACCCCAAAGCCGGGGTCTCGAGGGTTGTGTCTACAGACGTGAGTGTGACGATGAGAAGTTGCAATCCTGGGGTCATGGTTCTACACAGACGGTACTGATGTGTAGGGCAGAAATGTAAGGGGGCACTGAGTCACAGGAGGGCTCCCAGGTATGTTCCAGTTACTACTGGGTTAGAAGGACGGATGGGGCTGTTTAAAGGTCCCCAAATTCAAATGTCCTTGTGGCAGATGGCGAGCTCCTGGCTGGCCTGATGCGCGGGGTTTGGGGGAGAGAGACTCCCCAGCACCACCACCCCTCCCCTCAGTTCTTCACATCCCCCAGGCGGAGCTGGGCAAAGGAAGTGGCCAGCTGCAGCGCCTCCTGCAGGCAGCCCACGTTCTTGCCAGTGGCCTGGGCAGACACATCCTTGCCACCACCTTTGCCATCCATCAGGCCTGACACCTGCTGCACCCACTCGCTGGCTTTTAGTCCCCGATTGGCCGCATTCTGGAAGACAGGAAGGGGAAGTGGAAGTCAGGACAGAGGATGAGGTTGAGGGAGGAATGGCGGGAAAGAAAAAGGATGGAGGAGTCACAGACACCCACTCCTGCCCTGGTGATGCTGTTGGAGGTGGAGGCAGACTCTACAGGTGGTAAAAGGGAGCAGTCATGGCCACTGCCAGTACAAGGAAAGATGGACTGGCAGAGCCAGTGTCAGCTGGACAGTCAAACATTACCAGTAAGGCGGCCTGAGAATGAGGGGTATTGGTGAAGGTGACAAACAGATGGGCAGGGGAATGGCTGTTTTTTTTTTAAAATTTATTATTATTATTATTATTAATTTATTTTTTTGAGTTGGAGTCTCACTCTGTCGCCCAGACTGGAGTGTAGTGGCCGCTCCCGGCCACCGCAGTCTCGACCTGCTGGGCTCCGGCGATCCTTCCGCCTCAGCCTTCCAAGTAGCTGGAACTACAGGCGTGCGCTACCACACCCACTGATTTTTTATTTATTGTAGAGATGAGGTCTCGCCAAGTTGCCCAGGCGGGTCTCGAACCCGCGGGCTCAGGCAATCCACTCACCTCAGCCTCCCAAGGCGCGGGATTACAGGCTGAGCCACCGAGCCCCTAAATTATTTTTTATACAGATGAGGTCTCACTATGTTGCCCTTGCTGGTCTTGGAATCCTGGGCACAAGCAATCTTCCCATCTCAGCCTCTCAAAGTGCTGGGAATACAGGTTGAGTCACTGCACCCAGCCGAAAGAATGGCTGTTTCAAATGCAGGTTGCAGGTGCACACACATGGGTCTCAGCCAACAATCATCAGATCTGACACTTCCCACTGGTGCAGGGATTTGTGTAGCTTGGAGCACAAGGCTGCAGGCAGTTCTGACCTGGGGAACTTGACACAAGCATGTGATCTTCCCAGCCTCATTGTCGACTGTGAAGAGCATGGCAGACGTCTGGGGGGAATGTGTCTTGAAAAGCTTCAAGGCTTCATTCAGGGCCTGTGGAGAGTACCTGGTGTCAGGCCGCGGTCCTAGCGAGGGGGCCCCACTCTCCACACGTGCAGAGTCTGCAATGGTCAGCCCTCACTACGCCACCCTCACCCCCTCCAACATCAGATACTGTCCCGGGGAAACCCGTGTGGAGAAGGACCCAGCACATGGCCTGGCCCCCACCCTGGCTCTGAGGTTCGCCTCCCTCCTCCAGGAGCTGTTCCTTCTCCCTCCAGGAGCTTCTCCCCCCACCTCCAGTAGCTGCTCCCCCTCCACCAGGGAAATTTCTGCTCCCCCCCCGGAGCTCTCCAATCACCAGGTATCTCCATGGCTCAGCCTAACCCCCCCCCAGACAGTTGGGCCTGTAGGCGACCAGGCAGCTCAGAGCCACCAGAGGGCTGAAGAGACCCAGAGGGAAAGGGACCCCAGCCCTGGGGTTTCCTTGGCCGAGGGACCCCTCTCCATCTCCAGGGTGACGAGGGGCTGGTTGGGGTTGCTGTCGATGAGCTGCTTTGTCCGCTCCAACACCTGCAAGAGAAACAATCCCAGAGAGAGGCTCAGGCCCCAAGTCCAGTCCCTGAGACTGAGACAGCATCCTGACCACCTCTGCCCAGGAAACCCTCCTGGCCTCCTTCCAGCCGCCAGCACTGCTGGAACTCACTCGCTTCTGCACATCAGCTTTGCTTGCCCGGTCGAGGTCATCCATGATCTTCTTTAGGGACTTGAGGGTCTCCCGCAAATTTGTCCTTCTGCCACTGGGGGATGACTGCGGTGGCCAGGGCCCGGAACCCGAACCAAAGACCATCTGGAGCTAGGATGTGAGGGTCCAGCCAATCCCACCCTGCCGGCTTTGAAACAAAGTCCTCCCTGACAAGTGTTGGGAAAGGAGAGAAAACTAACACGAGGAATCCACCAGCCTTGGGACCCACCACTTTAGGACCAGCTGCCGCAGTTGTGAGAAGCAGGGAGACAGAAAGAAAAAGCCAGGCTCTTGTGCAGGGCCCGGCCCTTACCTGGCTGTGAACACAGCCTGATGGGTTTCCCGGGCAGCCCCCAAATAAGAACCACCCGGAAACAGCGGGCAGCCACAGCACCTTCCCCGCCTCCCTCAGCCCCAGCGCCTCACTCATGCCTGGGCCGAGCTCTCCCACCAGCAGCGATGGGAGCAGCAGACAGCATCCAGGGGTTCACAGGACAGGACACCTGTGGTCCCCTGTGCAAGGCTGCAGGACAGCAGAAGTTAGCCGAAAGGCCCTTCCACTAAGCGCCAGGACCTGAATGGCTTGAGTGAGATTTCCTCAAAAAAAGGAAGTGTCTTATTCATCAAGTCCAAGGCTCAGCAGGCCCCAGAAGGGAGGAGACCAGCCTACCTCACCAAGGTCTGCGATCTCCCTCTGCACATCCTTGTTTGGGGCACTCTGAGCCTTCACTTTGGTTGCCATGACAGAGAGCAATTTCTTCAAGCTCTCTGCTTTCCTGAGGGCCTGGGAGGTGACAATCAGAGTTTAGGCTCTGGCGCAGGGAACTTTTAGCCTCACTATTTTGTGTAAACAGATTTGGAAACCCCGATGGCAGCTTACGCCACATACAAGATAGAAGTTTCTTTCCTGCAGGGAGCAAGTGCTAGCAGCCTCATGCCCTAGAAAGGCATACCTTCCTCACACCTGGCCCGTGAAGGCTGCACCATAAATCAGGTTCAAGGGGTGACTGAGAACTCACCCCTCAAGAAGCTCTTTTCACCCCCTGAAATGGCTACCTCTCAGGCTCCCCAAAAGTCAGCTAAGCCCCAGACCACCTGTCATCTGCTATACAGACTAGGCACACCCCCAGGGATATGTGGACAAGTGGTAGGGATCCCCGAAGCCACGGCAGAACTATGGTACTTTTTTCAACACAGACATATTAGGGGGTCAAAGGCTGAATTGACATATATTTTAAAAGCTAAAACACAAAAGCTGAGAAATCTTGCATGGTGGTAGCTTTCTTCTGCCAGTCAGTGGTAACTGGATTACAATCTGGTGTCACACAGTCTGTACTTTCTTCTGACTGCAGCAGCCACAAAGGGGACTGTTTGTTCTATGGATGGGCAGACTGTGCCCCTCTTGCCTTGTTCAAATAGGCCACATACCAGCCAGGGCCCCCACCTTCTGGGCTTCAGCACCTGTGACAGCAACAATTCTCCGAATACCTTTGGCAATGGCTTCTTCAGTCACAATCACAAAAGCTCCTGCGTGACTCGAGTTCCGCAGGGGCCTGAATGGCAGAACACAAAGTTTGTGGTAGAGGGGGGCCCCGGCACCCTGGCCTCTGCCCTGCACCCTGGGTTCCCCTTTGGGTGGGGTGCACAAGCCCTGTGAGGTCACCCTTCCAAGGAAGCACTCAAGGTAACAGTGGGTAACAGCCCTTCATGTTTAAGGGGACTTTAGAACATAGTTCTGACTACACAAGGACAAGGGGAAAAGCAGGAATGGGAACTCAGAGAAAGCCTGGGGTTGGATTTTTTTTTTTTTTGAGTCAAGGTCTCACTCTGTCACCCAGGTTGGAGTGCAGTGGCGTGATATGGTGATGTGCGCACATCACTACAGGGGCACATCATCACGCCTGGCTAAAATTACACAAACACACACACACACACACACAAATATACATATATATTGGGGGGGAGAGATGAGGTTTCACTATATTGCCCAGGCTGGTCTCAAACTTCTGAGCTCAAGCAATCCTCCTCACTTGGCCTCCCAAAGTGCTGGGGTTACAGGCATGAGCCACCATACCTGGCTTGAGAGTATTCTGACATTGAGCATGACACTAGTTTTCTGAGCTTCAGTTTTCTCATATATAAATGTGGACAACTCTCCCTCACATGGCTGCTGTGAAAATCAAATTAGGCAAACATGAAAGTAGTCTGTAATCCCTAATACCCAATACATTATTATGGCTGTTAGGCTTTACTTGACAATTTTGTTCCTGTGGTGGAATGTGAACTGTATTTTTATTTTTATTTTTATTTTTTATTTTTTGAGTTGGAGTCTCACTCTGTCGCCCAGACTGGAGTGCAGTGGCCGCTCCCGGCCACCCCAGCCTCGACCTGCTGGGCTCCGGCGATCCTTCCGCCTCAGCCTTCCGAGTAGCTGGAATTACAGGCATGCGCTACCACGCCCAGCTGATTTTTTGATTTATTGTAGAGATGAGGTCTCACTGCCCCGGCGGGTCTCGATCCCGCGGGCTCAGGCAATCCACTCACCTCAGCCTCCCAAAGGCGCGGGATTACTGGCTGAGCCACCGAGCCCGACTTGAACTGTATTTTTATATCCCTGCTCATCAGGTGAGATTATTGGGTGATTATTTTTTTAAAAAATTTTCCAAAACCCTTAAACAAATAGGTTTTATTTCTCAGTAGCTCAGATAACCTCAAACGCTCAGTAACTTTTGCAGTCATTCTTTAAGAGCAGTATACAGTTTTTGAGAGCTGTTTCCTGTGGTTTAAGGAGTGTTAGCAAACAAGTATTCAGGCAGAAGTGAGACTCATGTGAAGGCCTTCAGCTGGGACTGGAACGTGATCCCCCGGCCTCGACCCTACCCTCCACACACCCTACCTGCTCATGGTCTGCCTGGGGCCCGCAGGAGGTTGAGGATGGGGTCAATCATGGCCTTAAGGATGTTCTTTTCACCAAGCTTCCTTTTGGGAAACAGGAACTTTCCAGACCACCATGACCTTCCCCAAAAGACCCCAAGAGCTATCCAAGTTGGGAGAAACCAGCAGTTCTCTCAAATGGGGCTGGGGCAACCATGTGGGTTGCCAGGCTCTGAGACAATGGGGGGGAATTCCCCAGATGCTGCCCAATGGCAAAGGGAAAATTTGATGAGGTGCCAGGAATGGAAGGGGGGAACATTTCATTACATACACAGGAAATGTTAATGTCAGACACTGAGGGGTCTGATTGGAGCAGCCAGATGCTAAGATTCTTGGGAATGCTGGGGAATGCTATTTGGCAACTGCATTTCTTTTCTCTCTCTCTCTCTCTCTTTTTTTTGAGTTGGGGGTCTCTGTCACCCAGGCCAGAGCACAGTGGCACAATCATGGTTCACTGCAGCCTCAGCCTCCTGGACTCAGGCAATCCTTCCACCTCAGCCTCCTGAGTAGCTGGGACTATAGGTGTGCACCACCATGCCCAGCTAATTTTTTATTTTCTGTAGTGAGAAGGTCTCACTATGATGGCCCAGGTTAGTCTTGGACTCCTGGGTTCAAGCAATCCTCCCACAGTGCTAGGATTATAGACATGAGCCACAGTGTCCAGCTGGCAACTGCATTTCTGAGGATTTCAACCTTAGAAAAATGAAAGCTGTCAATCAGGCATGGTAGCTCATGCCTGTAATCCCAGCACTTTAGGAGGCGGAGGCAAGAGGATTGCCTGAGTCCACAGGTTCGAGACCAGCCTGGGCAACTTGGCGAGACCTTCTCTCTACATTAAATAAAAAAATTAGCCGGGCGTAGTGGTGTGTGCCTGTAGTTCCAGCTACTTAGAAGGCTGAGGTGAAAGGATGACCTGAGCCCAGCAGGTCGAGGCTGTGATGACTGTGAGCATGCCACTGTACTACAGCCTGGGCAACAGAGTGAGACTGACTCAAAAAAAAAAAAAAAAAGAAAAGAAAAATGAGAGCCACATTCTCAAAGGGTGATGCCAGGTTAATAAAAGGTAGGTACTACTGCCCCTCCATGGTACTCACGTTCCCCCACAGAATTCAACAGACGTGAGGGAGCCAGCAGGACCAGAGGGGTCCTCCAACAACTCAGACACTGGGATGCCAATGGAGACGACTCGCACAGGGTCAGGGTAGGTTTCGTCAAACACAGCCCGCAGACCCTGGATGGCTTTCGCTGCTGCCAGGGGACAATCCTGGGTGTAGACGGGCTGCCATAGAAAGAAACCAGAAAAAAAGCTGGAAAAGATCCCTGAAGATGCAGTAAAAAGCAGCCAGGAGGATGTAGTCCTGCAGGCAGGACTCTGGGTTTCTGAACCAGACCTGCCAGGCACGGGCTCTGAGCCACAATGCACCTTATACAAAGTCAAGGGCATGAGGATGGGAATCTCCAACTATTTTGCTAAACTGTGAACCAACTCTTATATGTAAGTAGAAATAAGTAGAAGAGTTCTGGATGTCCTAAGGATGGGGTGTGCAGAGACCTCACCTCCCCATTCTATCCAACAACTCCACAACCCCCTACAAACGCAGTCTGAGAATCACTGCTTTGAACAAATCGATGTGCAGGACAGAATCTGGTCCAACAGTGTGGCAGCATTTGGACTGGAGCCTCCTGCTGTGGGAAGGATTAAGGGTTGTGATCCATGAATTCAGATGTAGTCCAGCCTACCTTGGCTGCTTCAATCATCTCGTTAGCAATCTCCTCAGCCTTCTTGATCTGCTGGGTGGACATGGCTCCCTTGGCAGTGAAGTCAAACCGAAGGCGATCAGGAGCAACCAGTGAGCCTTTCTGGTCAGCTTCCCCAAGCACTGAGCGCAGGGCGAAGTTCAGAATGTGGGTGGCTGTGTGGTTGCTCATGACGGGTCGCCGTCGGGGCTGCAAAGGACGGGGGGGCTGGTGAAGAGGTCTGTAACAGACGGCTGGTTGTCCCCAGTACCTGTTCTCTTCACCACCAGTACTACAATCTTTAGTTGGACACACGGCTGCCCAGAATAAAGATAACATTTCCCAGCTTCCCTACAGCAAAGTGTGACCTTGTGACTACGCTCTGGTCAACAGGTCAGGAGAAGTAGTACATGTCCCCTTCATCTTCCACAACCTAGAACAGCAATTGGCAAACGATGGCCTATAGACCAAATCTGGCCTGTCACCTGTTTTGGTTTTTCATTTTGTTTTGTTTTGTTTGAGACAGGGTTTTACTTGGTTACCCAGGTAGACATGAATGGTACAATCATAGCTCACTGCAGCCTGCAACTACTGAGCTCAAGCAGTCTTCCTGCCTCAGCCTTCCAAAGTGCTGGAATTACAGGCATGAGCCACAACACCTGGCCTGTTTTTATAAATATTCAGAAATAGGATTACTAGAACATAGCCACACCTACTTGCTTACATACTGTCGATGGCTGCGTGTACACTACAATGGTGGAGTTGAGTAATCACGACCGAGAGTATCTAGTCCACAAAGCCAAAAATCTTTACTATTTGCCCCTTTATAAAAAAGTTTGCCAACCTCTGGCCTAGACAATGGATCTTGGACCCTGAAATCAAGGGCAACGCCCCAGCAATGAGAGTGGAGCGACAGGTGAGGAGAAGCTGAGCCCTAGGAGTCTCGGGGCTGAGCCTCTGCATCAGCTACTCTTATTTTAGAGTTCTGTTATATGCAACATAGCCTAGTTCTTAATTAACTCAGGATCCCTGGCTTGTAAAGAAGTATTTGAGAGAGAAAAGCTATCCATGAAACAAGTCTAAAGAATCTCAACTAAAATCACTGGTGAAGTCATTGACCTGGAACACACAGATTGAACTCTTTGTTACCTCACTCACAGTCCATAAAATGCACTCCTGCACTCTACTTCTAATTTCTTTTTTTTTTTATAATTAATCAGTATTTTTTATTATCGTTTTGTGGGGTACAGTTAAGGGTTAGGTGTACAATTATGTTTCATTCAGGCACCCTGTTGATACTTCTAATTTCACTTAGAAGTGCTAACAATAGCAAGCCAACTGAAAGCCAGAGAAGGAGGTGATTCCTCACCAGATCCAGCGAAGGCCAGGACAGCCTGACTCACCTCATCAATAAACAGTCGAACCTGGTCTCCCACCTTCAGGTCACCATAGATGGTTCCTATATGTAGCACGTACCCTCCTCGCACCTGAGCGTTCTTCACCGTAAACTCAGTTTTCTAAGGAGCCAAGGAGGAGACCAATAAATACATAAATCCTTAAAAACCTGGCCGGGCTTGGTGGCTCAGCTGTAATTCCAGCAATTTGGGAGGCTGATATTAGTGGATTGCCTGAGCCCATGAGTTCAAGACGAGCCTGGGCAATTTGGTGAGGCCTCGTCTCTACAATAAAAATTTAAAAAATTAGACATGGTAGCATGTGCGTATAGTTCCAGCTACTTGGAAGGCTGAGGCAGAAGGATTGCCAGAGCCCAGCAGGTTGACACTGGGGGGGCCATGAGTGTCTCAATGCATTCCAGCCTGGGCGACAGAGTGAGACTCCAACTCAAACAAACAAACAAACAAATAAACAATACAAAAAAACCCTATCCATTTTTTCTCATATGTGTATTATTTTTTTTTTTTTTAGTTGGAGTCTCACTCTTTCCCCCAGGCTTGAGTGCAGCGGCACACTCACAGCCAACACAGCCTCAACCTGCTGGGCTCAGGCGATCCTTCTGTCTCAGTCTTCCAACTAGCTGGAACTACAGGCATGCGTTTTCATGTCTGGCTAATTTTTTGATTTATTGTAGAGACGAGGTCTTGCCAAGTTGTCCAAGCTGGTCTCGAACCCCTAGGCTCAGGCAATCCTCACCTCAGATACTCAAAGTGCTAGGATTATAGGCATGAGCCATCGCACCCAGCTTCTCTCTTATATTTACACATACAAATTCATATATATATAAAAGTTCTCCCTTTACATATGTGAATTGAATACACAAACACATATATATTCTCTAAGACACTTTTTTTTTTGACTGGGATCTCAACTCTGCTGCGCAGGCTATAGTGCAATTGACCTCCTGGGCTCAGGTGATCCTTCTGCCTCACCCTCCTGAGTAGCTGGGACCACAGGCCATACATTTTATATCTATATCTATATATATGTATATATATACATATATATGACCACAGGTCATACATTTTATATATATATATATATATATATATATTTTTTTTTTTTTGGAGTTGGAGTCTCACTCTGTCGTCCAGACTGGAGTGTAGTGGCCGCTCCCAGCCACCACAGCCTTGACCCGCTGGGCTCCGGCGATCCTCCCACCTCAGCCTTCCGAGTAGCTGGAATTATAGGTGCGTGCTACCACGCCGGCTGATTTTTTTGATTAATTGTAGAGATGAGGTCTCGCTGCCCAGGCGGGTCTTGAACCCGCGGGCTCAGGCAATCCACTCACCTCAGCCTCCCAAAGGCACGGGATTACAGGCTGAGCCACCGAGCCCGGCTCCATTTTATATTTTATATATACATATTTTGTAGAGGTGAGGTCTCACTATGTTACCTAGGTTGGTCTCGAACTCCTGGACTCAAGCAATCCCCTTACCTCAGCCTCCTAAAGTACTGAGATTATGTGTGAGCTACTGCACCCAGCCTCTAAGACATTCTTTAATGGTGTGTGTGTGTGTGTGTGTGTGTGTGTGTGTGTGTGTGTGTGTGTGTGTGTATAGAACACCAATGTCATTACAGACAAATAAATATATATGCACATACACACACCACACACTCTTTTGAAAGCCATTGTAAGGACCCTGAAGCCCAGGGACCAAGACCAAATTCAGCAGTGGCAGAGCTAGAGGCTGAGTTTTTACAAGGATGTCTGCCCTTCAGAAAGCTGCCTCTCCTTATTTATAAGGAAAGTATGTTCAAACCTTACACCCAGCTGGGCTCGGTGGCTCAGCCTGTAATCTCACACCTTTGGGAGGCTGAGGTTAGGGGACTGCCTGAGCCTGCGGGTTCGAGACCCACCTGGGCAACTTGGCGAGACCTCATCTCTACAATAAATAAAAATGAGCTGGGCGTGGTAGCGCGCGCCTGTAGTTCCACTTACTTGGAAGGCTGAGGGGAAAGGATCGCCGGAGCCCAGCAGGTCGAGGCTGCGGTGGCCGGGAGCGGCCACTGCACTCCAGTCTGGGTGACAGAGTGAGATTCCAACTTAAAAAAAAAAAAACTTTGCACCCTGCCTACAGGGACACTCCTGTGAGGATACTCCTACCTAATGGCCTGAAAAGCAACAGGAACAAGCAAGCAGCTCAGAAACACTGACAACGGAACCCAACCCAAAGGTGTGTTGGTCTGCTCCACAGGACCTGAAGTACTGAGAACAAGAGCAGCAACCGGGCTCCAAGCCTGGCCCTCCCTAGCTAGCAAGGAAGAACTGTTGGCTCACATCCTCGCTGCTGTCATCAACCTTCACCAGGTATCCTTCATCATAGATCTGTCCTCCTTGCTCGGCATAGAAGCAGGTCTTGTCCAGCACTACTCCACACTCCTGGCCCGTGGACACTTCTTCCACAAACATCTTCTCCCTGCGCAGAGCCATCACCGTAGCCACTGTGTTCTCAAACACTGCTCGGTGGAAATGCACACAAGGGGGACCGCAGTGTCAATGAGTTTGTTTATACATTCTTAGCTGCCTTTTGCTCGATTCTGTTTCTCAAACTCTTCTTAGATCCCCATTGTCTGATTACTCTCGAAGCAAACCCAATAGACTCCATAAAAGGGGATGAGTATGCTGGTTTTCCACCAAAGAATGCAACATGCAGTAGGGTGACCAATTGTCCCAATTTCTAGGACTGTGGGGTTTCCTGGGATGCAGACTTTCAGAGTTAAAACTGAGACAGTTCTGAGCAAACTGGGACTCGAACTCTGGACTGCTGAGCAGAGACTTGTGACTCTAATTAGTAGGTCTTTAAGATCAGTAATAAATTCCCTAGTCCAAGGTCAATTCACAAACAGTGTATTTATTTTGTGGGCTTGCTTAGATAGATTTATGTATAAGGTTCTTCTCTGCTAGGACAAAAAAATAAAAAATAAAAAATTTGTATACCTATATATTTCTCAATGTCAGAATGCTATTATCCTAATGTAAAATTCAATAGCTCCTGTAGATTGTATCAAGGTCAATTACCAGGTTTCCTGCAAGATGTTACAATTAGAGGAAATGGTGAAGGGACACAGAACCTTCTACAAATCTTTTTTTTTTTTTTCAACTTCCTATAATTATTTCAAAATAAAGAGTTAAAAAAACCCCACCAGCCTAGGGTGCCCATGAGTATAAAAGTGCACAGCATGACTGTATAGCACTACAGGGGACGCTGTCACAGAGCTCTCAAAACCCCCCAAATAAGGGGCTGAAAGCTCAGAGTGGAAGGAACACAGTAACATACCGTAGTTACCACTGGAGTCTAAATGGTAATTGTACTTCGGGGGAATCGTCTGTGACTTCCAGACCTTTTGCCCGGAGCTCTTCAATAGCATAAATGTCCAGCATAATGAGGTCTTCCCCACCAGCTCCCTTGCCTTGGGATTTCAGCTGCCAATGAGAAAAACAAGCATAAGGTAGGGGCAAAAGAACTCTGAAGAACTCACACTTGCTGAATTATGCCCAGAATAAAGCTTTACAACAGGGCTTTTCAGTCTCAGCACTATTATCATTTGGGACCAGATAATTCTTTGCCGTGGGGGGTGTCTTCTTGCAACATGGGATACCAAGCAGCATCCCTGGCCTCTACCAACTAGATGACAGTAACATCTCATCCCTAGTTGTGGAAACCACAAACATCTTCAGGCATTATTGCTAAGTAGCCCCTGGGAGGCAGAACTGCCCTTAGTTGAGAACCACTGGTTTAGGGAAAAAAGAATTTCAATGACTCTAATGGAAAGAAAGTCATGTTTGCTTTGTAGCCAAGTCCTGGTTTGGCGGGTATTGGGTTTCCTGCACACTCTACAAATTCTTTACCTGAGCCAGTTTCCTCTCTTCTTCAAAACCATCCATATCTACCACCAGGCCCTTCTCTTCAGCAATCAGCCCGGTGAGATCCACTGGAAACCCATAGGTGTCATACAAGAGCCATGCAGTGTCTCCTACACAACACAGAGGAGATGTGTCAAAACAACAGGGAAAGCCAGGTATGGTGGCTCATGCCTGTAATACCAGCACTTTGTGAGGCAGAGGCGGGAGGATTACCTGAGCTCAGGGGTCTGAGACCAGCCTGAGCAATATGGCAAGACTTCATCTCTACAATAAATCAAAAAAACTCAGCTGGGCATGGTGGCACATGCCTGTGGTTCCAGCTACTTGGAAGTCTGAGGCGGAAGGATAACCTGAGCCTAGCAGGGCAAGGCTGTGGTGGCCGTGAGCATGCCGCTGCACTCCAGCCTGGGCAACAGAGTGAGACTCCAACTCAAAAAAACCAAACAAACAACAGAGATGGCCCCCTCTTTTCCATGCCAAGCCTTCCGAGGAGGATACTGGGACTAACAGAAGGCATTAAAGAGACAAAGCAAGTCAGTTTTGGCCCCGTGTGACTGTCAGAAAAACCAACAAATCTTTCTGAGTTGATCTGGAGGAAGTACAAGGGCCTCCTGGTAAATTCTGTTTCTTGATCTGACATAAGTGTGCTCAGTTTGTGAAAATTCATCAAGCTTTCCTCTTGTACATTATACTTCAATGAAAACAAAATCTTTAGAATTATCCCATCTAGTGAAAAATAAAACAAGTTGCAAAATAGTATATACAAATGTTGTTCCCATTTTTGCTTTAACACATGCAAATACCTACACGTATATTTGAGTGCAAACAGAGAACAATCCTAAGTAGTTATACACTAAACTCTTAAGAGTTGTTACCTCTGAGAAATGAGTTAGGGAAAGAGTATTTTCACTTTTTGAATACTGCTGTATTCAGTGTTATTTGAAAAACCACAATAATGTATTTTACTTTTACAATTTTACTATAAATTCTAGTTTACACCAAAAGCAGTTTAACCAAGCTATACTCAGCTTTGGAGACATGGGAACCCACTGTCAGTATGTAAAAAGGGCATGCCTTTCCAAAAAAGATGGAACACCTGGGATGGAGAAGGGCACAAACTGGTCCTTACCTGGAATGGTCTTCCCGTCTCCCAGGCTCTGAATTTTCCTGTCTAAGATGCGACGCCCTCTGCTAAGAGTCTTGAGAAACTGTACTTCTTCTTCATTAATGATGTCCTTCACCATGTCTGGGTCCTTCTTCAGTTCAGGAAATGCATCTCCTGACAAAGGAGAAACAGGGGCTCATTGAAGCCAGGCACTATTCCACGGCCCCTCTTAAAACTGGTCATTGCCAGATGCAGTGGCTCATGCCTATAATCCCAGCACTTTGGGAGGCCGAGGTGAGAGAATTGCCTGAGTCCACAGGTTCAAGACCAGCCTGGCCAACTTGGCAAGACCTCATCTCTACAACAAATCAAAAAATTAGCTGGGTATGGTGGTGCACGCCTGTAGTCCCAGCTACTTGCAAGGCTGAGGTGGAAGGATCACCTAGGCCCAGCAGGTCAAGGCTGTGGTGGCCGTGAGCATGTCACTACACTCCGGCCTGGGCAACAGAGTGAGACTCCAAATCAAAAAACTGCTCATTAACAGTATGTCATCTCTCACCCTATCCCTCTTAATGTACTGCTTCAGCACAAAGGAGGGAAGCAGGGATATACACCTACCAGGGACTGGACGACGACATCTACTAATGTAGCAAAGAATCCCTGCTGGCATTGAGCTTCTCATGGGAGTATCGAACAGCTCTGCGGAGAATCGTCTTAACACATACCTGTAAGAGGCAGAAACTAGTCCCCTGCTAGACAACACTCCAGCTGAGGGTTTTGTAGTGAATCCTTTGGACTCTGCCTAAAGCAACATGACCAACCTCCGTCTTGCTCTTTTGGAGACTTTCTTTTATCCTAAGCCTGCTTCTTTTTTCATTCCATCATAAAACTCAGTAACATACTAAAAAATACCTAGAGTAAACCCTGGTTTGTTCTTCTTCCATGTCCAGCTACCCACAGAGGCAAGAAGTATATACCAGATGTGTACTTGATGTTAAGATCCCAGGTCCTTCCTGTCAGTAATGGAGCTTCCTGGGGCTAGTCATCACTTACTTCTACCCTGTGCCTGTTGGACCTGTATCCTATCAGATAACTTTGTCATCTTGTACTTTGCAGCAATGATTTAATATATAACAACTCTTTAACATGAGCTAAAACTCCCTTCAACAAAAAGGAGGGAATCCTTCCAACTACCCAGAAGACAAAGGAAGTTATAATAAAGTATGGCTTTAAGTTCTATAGAGTCATAAAACACATGGTGTCAGTCCAAACGCCGCCCAGTGTACAGCATACATACCCCCGCCCTGTGTTGTCAGCCGGCCGCCATCGGCCAGAGCCACAGTGATGGTCCGGGCATGGTCAGCCAGCACCCGGTAGGCCATGTCAATCCCATCAGCATCGTCAGCACCAACTTTTCCAGTGTATGGCCGGGCACCTGTGCCCTACAGGTAAGAGTAAGAACCAGGAGGCAGTCCATTAGAAAGCTGTCCTTTCTAGCCGGGCTTGGTGGCTCAGACTATAATCCTGCGCCTTTGGGAGGCTGAAGTGAGTGGATTGCCTGAGCCCGCGGGTTCATGACCGCCCTGGGCAACTTGGTGAGACCTCATCTCTACAATAAATCAAAAATGAGCCGGGCATGGTAGCACACGCCTGTAGTTCCAGCTACTTGGAAGGCTGAGGTGGAAGGATCACCGGAGCCCAGCAGGTCGAGGCTGCGGTGGCCGGGAGCGGCCACTGCACTCCAGTCTGGGTGACAGAGTGAGACTCCAACTCAAAAGAAAAAAAAAAAGAAAGCTGTCCTTCTGGTGCTGCCTTCCCTGAGAATGAGGAGCATTAGGAGAAAGGATGTTCATCTTGCCAGATTCTATAACCCCAAGAACAGTGACAGTGGGGAAGTAGAGACTCCAGCCAGTTCCCTACACTCAACAAATTATACTGCCTGTGCCTAGAGCCTCGTATTATTAACAATGAAGCAGGCAGGTGTCAGCGGATAACCCTGGCTGGCAAAGTAAATGGTCACTTTATCTTTGACAGCACTGCTAAGAGTCCAGCTTGGAAACCTCCATAGAAATTTGCAATGTTTGCAACAGGACCAATACCTTCTGAATGGCTTCAAAGTAAGGAACAAAAAGGTCAGTGTCATAGTTGGACATCTTATTCTGCAGCACAGACACCAGTCGCTCCAGGCCCATCCCTGTGTCAATGCTTTTCTTGGGAGAGGTTTCAGAACACCATCAGTTTCCCTGTATGATCCAGAGGAAAAGGAAGTTAAAGGAAGGACTCAGGCTGCCACCAATCCAGTTCCTGCTAGTTAAAGCTCATAGCATAGGTTGCAGGCTGTGATTATTTGCCTCTGCCTGGTTTCATGGGAAGAGGGAAGTAGAGGGAAAAAGGAAGGGAAAGTACTTGGGGATCCATTTAAGAGGCAAGCTTCAAGGAAATGCTTTAAAATAGAGCCCAAGGCCAGGCGTGGTGGCTCACGCCTATAATTCCAGCACTTTGGGAGGCGGAGGCGAGAGGATATCCTGAGCTCATAGGCTCCAGACCAGCCTGAGCAACATGGCGGGACCTCATCTCTACAATAAACAAAAAAATTAGCTGGGCATGGTGGCCCACGCCTGTAGTTCCAGCTATTTAGAAGGCTGAGGCAGAAGAATTGCCTGAGCCTGAAGAATCGCCTGAGCCCAGCAGGTCGAGGCTGCTGTGGCCGTGAGCAGTGTGCCACTGCACTCCAGCCTGGGCAACAGAGTGAGACTCCAACTCAAAAACAAACATACAAAAAAAACAGAGCCCAAATTATAGTAAGAAAGACATTATGAGAATAGCCCTCAAGAAGGTATTATGTGGGATAAGACTAGTTCATAAAAGATTGGGCCAGACCTGTCCAAGAGATCAGAGTGGTAACTCAAGAAATAAAAGTTAAAGAATTTGCCAGCAAGATTCCATGATGCCTCCAGAGTTTGCTTCAGCTCTAGAGGATTAGGAAAGAGCCTTTAGCCAAGAAGACAGCCATGCAAGCCAAGTTCCTCTTTCTCTGC
The DNA here is from genome assembly GCA_027257055.1 of Cephalopachus bancanus. NCBI lineage: Eukaryota > Metazoa > Chordata > Mammalia > Primates > Tarsiidae > Cephalopachus > Cephalopachus bancanus. The sequence continues at coordinate 1,727,982 of JAPVLO010000330.1, read as the reverse complement.
TCAGCTCAAGCACAAGTACTGCTCTTGCAGAATGGAGCAGGATGCCAAGGCCACCTGTTATACTGGATGAATACAAGGTTCCAGATCTCCAGCACATTGGGGGCGTCCTGGTTGACGAGGTGTGCAGCATCCCGGCCCCCAATCCGGTCATAGTGGATCTCACTGCAGGGCCCGCATGGGCCCGTATCACCCATCCCCCAGAAGTTATCCTTCATGTTGCCAGGGAGGATTTTAGTGTCATCCAGGCTGTATAGAGCAGAGGAGATAAGTCCAGTTATTGCCACTGACAAAGATTCTCCCCAGACTTGCACCCACCACAAAAGAAATACTTATGACTTCTGGTAAAGAAGGTCCCCCCTTTGGCAGTTACTACTGCTAAGCCTATATACAAAGCTGCAAAGGAAGCAGAATGTGACTCCTTTAAGAGTGACTACAACAGAATACAAAATACACATACTTTATGATCATAACTCAATAAAAATATGCAAAGATTGCATCAAGCCTAGAAAGGAACACATGAAAATAAAAATGTTTATGCTGAATATGGCCAAAATTTTAGCAACTATTTTCTTTGCAAACGTTTCTTCATTTTTCAAAATGACTATATGGTAAGATGGAAGTGTTCAAAAAGCTACTGATTAAAGTCCTTCTCTATCCCCTAATTTAGTCACTTTTACCTTAAAATGATCCCAAAAGAGAGTTTAATAAGATTTAAGCTTTTCCAAAGCTTTTGACTTTGCTGAAAGTTGCTAAATAACAGAATACTAAAAACGTGCAGCTATACAGTACATGAAGCTAAAAAAACAGAATTTAAAAAGCCAAGGTCAAGTCCAAGTGCAGGCCGGGGTCGGTGGCTCAGCCTGTAATCCCAGCGCTTTGGGAGGCTGAGGTGAGTGGATTGCCTGAGCCTGTGAATTTGAGACCCACATAGGCAACTTGGCGAGACCCCCATCTCTACAATAAAAATTAAAAATTAGCCGGGGGTGGTAGCGCACGCCTGCAGTTCCAGCTACTTGGAAAGGCTGAGGTGGGAGGATCGCCAGAGCCCAGCAAGTAGAGGCTGCAGTGGCTGGGAGCGGCCACTGCACTCCAGTCTGGGTGACAGAGTGAGACTCCAACTCAAAAAAAAAAAAAAAGTCCAAGTGCAGTGGCTCATTCCTGTAATCCCAGCATAAGGCCAAGGTAAGAGGATTGCCTGATCCCAGGAATTTGAGACTAGACTGGGCAACATGGTGAGACTTCGTCTGTACAATAAATAAAAAAAATTAGCTAGTTGTAGTGGCTTGCATCTGTAGTCTCAGCTACTTGGAAGGCTAAGGCAGAAGGATCACCTGACCCCAAACCAGGTCGAGGCTGCTGAGAACCATGATTGTGCCACTGCACTCCAGTCTGGGCAACACAGTGAGACTACAACCCCAAAAAAAAAAAACAAAAAGTCAACGTCAAGGTTAATATTTAACTTTTACAAGTGTGACTCCCCAAAGTGTCCAAGTACATTCAGACTATACAGTCTAGTCAAGTAGGAATTTTAAACCAAGTAAAAGGGATAGCTGGATTGGAATAAAATAAGGAAACAAGAAAACAACATGGAGAAGTCACCCCACTTCCAAGTACAGTAAGAAGGCTATGCACTAAAGGACAAGAGAGTTAAGCAATAAGAACAAGAAAATGAGACAAGGACATCACGGGCAGCCCAGCTATCTATAGAGAGTATACCATCCCCACATTCAGATTCCCCTTGGTGCAGCACTTCCCAAATTCTATTAAGTTCAAAGCATAGAACACATATGCTCATCTATTGTGTTAGCTTTCACACTATGTGATTATGGTTTAGAATTATATTATGCTTAAAAAAAAAAACTTCCTTTTTCTAGTCCTGTTTGATGCCATTACATTTCCATAAGAAATAAACTGTTTCATATGAAGAGAAGACTACCACTCTGGTGACAAAGACACATACATACAAGGTTACAGAAATATGAACAATGCCTGGAAGACTATAACGGGGTGTCAAACTATTAATGGTTAATCTTTTTTTTTTGGGGGGGGGGGGTTTGGGGTCTCACTCTGTCGCCCAGACTGGAGTGCAGTGGCCCGGGGGCGGCCCAGCCTTGACCTGCTGGGCTCCGGCGATCCTTCCGCCTCAGCCTTCCAAGTAGCCGGAATTACAGGCATGCGCTACCACGCCCGGCTGATTTTTTTATTTATTGTAGAGATGAGGTCTCGCTGCTCAGGCAGGTCTCGAACCCGCGGGCTCAGGCAATCCACTTACCTCAGCCTCCCAAAGGCGCGGGATTACAGGCTGAGCCACCGAGCCTGGCCAATGGTTAATCTTAAGGACATTCACTTCCTATTTTCTTTCTTTTCTTTTCTTTTTTTCTTTTTGTATAGCAGTCTCACTCTGTTACCCAGGCTGGAGTGCAATGGCATGTTCACAGCTACCATAGCCTCCCTTTGCTGGGCTTAGGTAATCCTTCTGCCTCACCCTTTCCCAAGTAGTTGTAACCATAGGTGTGCATTACCACGCCTGGCTAATTATTTTATTTATTGTAGAGACTAGGTCTATGCCAAGTTGCCCAGGCTGGTCTCAAATCCTTGGCCTCAGGCAATCCTCTTGCCTCCACCCCCAAAAAGTGCTGAGATTATACGCATGAGCCACCATGCCGGGCCCCACTTCCTGTTTTCTACATTTCTATACAGTTTGAATTTTTACAACATATGCCTCATATACACAATTTTTAAAAATATGTAAAAAGCAACCAGTGAGTTGCATTCTTACCCCAAATTTTGCCAGATCTGTTTGCATTCCAGGTCTGGTTCTAAGCCAGCTGCCTCATCCCCACCAAAGTAAGTAACATAAAGTCTTTCAACTGGAATGCCAAACTCCTGGGTGAGAAGTTCCAGAGCCATCTTGCATGCCAATTCCTACAAAAAGAACAAAAAGAAAGATATGAAATACGACAAAACCAAAATCTATTTATTTAGTATGATCAGGAAAAGACCAGATCATAGGAAAATAAATAAAAAACTACAATATCAGCCGGACTCGGTGGCTCAGCCTGTAACCCAGTGCTTTGGGGGGCTGAGGTGACTGGATTGCCTGAGCTCGTGGGTTCGAGACCCGCCTGGGCAACTTGGCGAGACCTCATCTCTACAATAAAAAAAAAAAAAATTAGCCAGGCGTGGTAGCGCGCGCCTGTAGTTCCAGCTACTTGGAAGGCTGAGGTGGGAAAGGGTCGCCGGAGCCCAGCAGGGTTTAGGCTGTGGTGGCCGGGAGTGTGCCACTGCACTCCAATCTGGTGACAGAGTGAGACTCCAACTCAAAAAAAAAAAATTAAAATTAAAAAAAAAAAACTACAATATTTTCACTATAAACTCAAGCAAACTCAGGAGCTAGTCATATAAAAAAAACCAAATATAGCCGGGCTCGGTGGCTCAGCCTGTAACCCCAGCACTCGACCTTGGGAGGCCGAGGCGAGTGGATGGCCTAAGTCCGCGGGTTTGAGAACCACCTGGCCAACTTGGCGAGACCTCGGTCTCTACAATAAATCAAAAATTAGCCGGGTGTGGTAGCGCACACATGTAGTTCCAGTTACTTGGAAGGCTGAGGCAGAAGGATCGCCGGAGCCCAACAGGTCGAGGCTGCGGTGGCCGGGAGTGTGCCACTGCACTCCAGTCTGGGTGACAGAGACTCCAATTCAAAAAAAAAAAAAGAAACCCAAATATAAACTGAAATCATCAAATTACAGGTATTACTAGGAAGTCTTAGAATTAGTAAATGCCCATCACCTCTAAATCTTCTAGATGATGGTACATATTTTTAAAAAAGCAAAATTAGAACTCATTTCCCTCAACTGAAAACCCAGCAGTTCTCCGGCTTCAAGCTTACCTTGAAGTAATCTCCAAAAGACCAAGAGCCCAACATCTCAAAGAAAGTGTGATGATAGACATCCTTGCCCACATCGTCCAGGTCATTGTGTTTGCCTCCTGCCCGGATGCACTTTTGGGTATTTGCAGCTCTGCTCAGCTTTGCCATAGGGTGAGATGGGTCAATAGTGTTCAGGAAGATGGGTTTGAACTAAAAGAAGAAGGGGAATGTTTAATTTTTTTTTTTTTTTTTTTTTTAAGAGACGGGATCTTGCTATGTTGTCCAGGCTAGTCTTGAACTCCTGGACTCAAGCGAGCCTCCCATCTCAGCCTCCCAAAGTATTGAGATTTGCATCTGCCTAGTTCAACTTTTAAAGAGCTGCTGTCATGCTAGGCAGCCACACACTGACAGGAAGACACCACAAACAAACTAAATAGTTTGTAATCTTTTTAAAAAAATTTTCTATTTTAAAGATGTGGTGTATAATTCAGGGTAGTTTGTGATCTAACAAGCCTGGAATATAGACATGTGTCAGAAGCAGTTGGCCTGATGGAGCCAAAGCAGAGGTAGCCTATCTGAAGTAGCCTCTCCTGCATCTAGTTCCCTAGTAGTCTCCACCACTGCCAGTGATTACACTTGCAAAGAGGAAGGGCCAGCCAGATCTGAGCTAACATGGTTCATGTGAGCCGGGCTCGGTGGCTCAGCTTGTAATCCTACGCCTTTGGGAGGCTGAGGTGAGTGGATTGCCTGAGCCCGCGGGTTCGAGACCCGCCTGGGCAGCGAGACCTCATCTCTACAATACATCAAAAAATCAGCTGGCGTGGTAGCGCATGCTTGTAATTCCAGCTACTTGGAAGGCTGAGGCGGAAGGATCGCCGGAGCCCAGCAGGTTGAGGCTGCGGTGGCCGGGAGCGGCCACTGCACTCCAGTCTGGGTGACAGAATGAGACTCCAACTCAAAAAAACAAAAACAAAAACAAAACAAAACAAAAAAAATGGTTCATGTGGTGAAACCTGTGTTTTTTCACAAGTCTCCAACGTTGAGAACTTCTATCATGTTTCTGAAAGAACTTATTCTAAAAATTGGTATGCTTGTTTAGTAGTAAAGGTGATAATGAAGAAAAAATGAGACATATTAAGGGAATAACAGCACACTGATGAATGACTGGATGTACTGGGAGACAGTATGACCTGGCCCTGAGAATTTATCAAATCATACTTTGATAGGTCATTGTTATTTGTGTGACTTGGCCTTATTTTTCCCACTGGACCTGTTCAATTCAGTGTCGTCCAATTTGGTAACCATTAGACACGTGTGACCACGTAAAATTAAATTACTTAAAATTAAAGTTACATAACTAGTAATTAATATTTTATTTATTTATTTTTTTTTTTTTTGAGTTGGAGTCCCACTCTGTTGCCCAGACTGGAGTGCAGTGGCCGCTCCCGGCCACCGCAGCCTCGACCTGCTGGGCTCCGGCGATCCTTCTGCCTCAGCCTTCCAAATAGCCGGAATTACAGGCACACGCTACCACGCCCAGTTAATTTTTTGATTTATTGTAGAGATGAGGTCTTGCCTGCCCAGGCGGGTCTCGAACCCGGGGGCTCAGGCAATCCACTCACCTCAGCCAGTAATTAATATTTTAAAAAATTAAAAATTCTGGGCTGATTCCATGCCTGTAATTCTAGCACTTTGGGAGGCCAATTGCTTGAGGCCATGAGTTCATGACAAGCACAGGCATGTAACAAGACCTTATCTCTACAAAAAAAAAAAAAAAAAAAAAAAAATTAGCCAAGCATGGTGGTATGTGCCTGTAGTCCCAGCAACTCAGGAGCCTGAACCCAGGAGGTCAAGTCTGCAGCAAGCCGTGATCATACCACTGCACTCCAGCCTGGTGACAGAATGAGACCCCGACTCAAAAAAAAAATTCTATTATGCAGCCATAAAGAAAAACAAAATTATGAACTTTGCAGCACTTGGATGGAATTAGAGTTTATAATACTCAGTGATCTATCACAGAAACAGAGATCTGAGTACCACATGTACTCACTCATAAGTGGACCTTAAACATTTATCATAATACCTTAACAAAGGAATTGGCAGTAGTGGGACACTGCCGGCAGGGGGCATACAACATCAATAAGGGTACTCACACTTTACCTGTATGATGACCACGTACCTAAACCTCATTTGTACCCCACTTTTAAAAATAATTTCTAAAAAATACACTAAAAAAAAAATTCTGTTCCTCGGACACACTAGTTTAATAATTACATGTGACTGGTGGCTACCATATTGTGCAAAAAAGATATAAACATTTCCATCATTACAAAAAGTTCTACTGGACAGTCTTGTGCTAGATCATGAACTCCTTAAAAGCAAAGCTATCTCAATTATCTCTGTATTTCCAGCACCTAGCATACTACCTAAAAAAGAGCAGGTGCCTAATAAATACCATTTAAATTTTTTGTTTTAAAAAAGGCAAGGTATTGCTGATCAAGAGGCAACACAGCATAAAAAATAAGGAAATGAAATCAGGCAAGCTGACTCATGCCTATAATTCTAGTGCTTTGAGAGGCTGAGGAAGGATAAGTTGAGTCCAGGAGTTCAAAACCAGGCTGGGCAACATAGCAAGACCCTGTCTCTACAGAAAAACTTTTTAAAAAAATTATTCAGGGGCTAGATGAGGTGGCTCATGCTGCAATCCCAGCACTTTAGGCGGTGAAGGCGAGAGGATTACCTGAGTCCAGGGGTTTGAGACCAGCCTGGGCAACTTGGCAAGCCCTCTTCTCTACAATAAATTTAAAACAATTAGCTGGGCATAGTGGTATACACCTGTAGTCCCAGCTACTTGGGAGGCCGAGGCAGAAGGATTGCCTGAGCCCAGCAAGTTGAGGTTGTGGAAGCCATTATCATGCCACTTTACTTCAGACTGGCAATAAAATAAGAATCTGACTCAAAACAAAACAGGTGTGATGATACATGCTTGGAGTCCTAGTTACTTGGGAGGCTGAGATGGAAGGACTGCTTGAGCCCAGGAGATTGAAGCTACAGTGAGTTGTGATTGTGCCACAGCACTCCAGCCTGGGTGAAAGAGCAAGACTCTGTCTCCAGAAAAAAAAAAAAAAAAAAAAAGAACGAAAAAAAAAAATTACTGCCTGGGTTCAAGTCTATACTCCAACACTTACCAGCTTTATGAGCAAAGGCAACATTGCTCAAAGACTTGAGCTCTCAGTGCCTCAGTAGGGAGGGTCACAGAATGAGGTTTGTTTTTTTTTTTGAGTTGGAGTTTCACTCCCTCACCCAGATTGGAGTGCAGTGGCCACTCCAGCCACCGCAGCCTCGACCTACTGGGGTCCGGTGATCCTTCCACCCCAGCCTGCCGAGTAGCCAGAATTACAGGCGCACGCTACCAGGCCCCGGCTGATTTTTGATTTATTGTAGAGATGAGGTCTCGCCAAGTTGCCCAGGCGGGTCTCGAACCTGCGGGCTCAGGCAATCCACTCATCTCAGCCTCCCAAAGGTGCGGGATTACAGGCTGAGCCACTGAGCCCGGCTCAGAATGAGGTTTTAAGTGAGATAATATATTTGACAGACACAGAGTAGCCTGGAATAGTAAGTATTACATGCAGGCCAATTGTTACTGGCATTAAGAAAATGTTTACAGCCGGGCTTGGTGGCTCAGCCTGTAATCCCGCACCTTTGGGAGGCTGAGGTGAGTGGATTGCCTGAGCCCGTGGGTTCGAGACCCGCCTGGGCAGCAAGACCTCATCTCTGTAATAAATCAAAAAAATCAGCCAGGCGTGGTAGCGCACGCCTATAATTCTGGCTACTTGGAAGGCTGAGGCGGAAGGATCGCCGGAGCCCAGCAGGTCGAGGTTGTGGTGGCCAGAAGCGGCCACTGCACTCCAGTCTGGGCGACAGAGTGAGACTCCAACTAAAAAAAAAAAAAAAAGAAAATGTTTACAAACACTGGATGCCCTGGTTCTTACAGTGGCAGCTCATGTGGGAGAAGACAAAGTGCATGCTCAGATATGTCTCAGTAGAACTTTTCCAGTGTTCCAGAAAATCCTTGAAAGAGTCCACCTAAAATTAGTGCCCCGAATTCTGGGTGTATGCAAGGACTCACACATAACTGAAAAATTTTTCATAATTTGATAGTTGATGTTATACAAAGTAGAAATTATTTCCACTGTTTCTAACTTTTCCTGCCAAAAAAGACACTGGAAAAGAAAAAAAAAGTCAGCTTATCCCAGAGTGAGGAGTGTCTTACAGGCTGGCAGATCCACTGGACTAGACAGGGCTGCAGAGAACCATCCCAGGAGAGCCCTGAGCACACCATCTACCTGAATCCATTTGCATGCCAAAAGCAGCCTGGTCAGTATTTCTCAACTTAGACATACTGAAAACCTCCTTTTAAATTCTCCTATAGGCCAGGTGCGGTGGCTCACGCCTATAATCCCAGCACTTTGGAAGACCGAGGTGAGAGGATTGCCTGAGCCCATGGATTCAAGACCAGCCTGTACAACCTGACAAGACCTTATCTCTACAATAAATAAAAAAACTAGCCAGGAATGGTGGCACATGCCTGTATTTCCAGCTACTTGGAAGACTGAAGCGGAAGGATCACCTGAGCCCAGCAGGTCGAGGCTACAGTGGCCGTGAGCATGCCACTGCACTCCAGTCTGGGTGCCAGAGTGAGACTCAAACTTAAAAAATAAATAAATAGCCAGGATCGGTGGCTCAGCCTGTAATCCCACACGTTTGGGAGGCTGAGATGAGTGGATTGCCTGAGCCCGCGGGTTCGAGACCTGCCTGGGCAACTTGGCGAGACCTCATCTCTACAATAAATCAAAAATCAGCCGGGCGTGGTAGCGCGCACCTGTAGTTCTGGCTACTCGGAAGGCTGAGGCAGAAGGATCGCTGGAGCCCGGTAGGTCGAGGCTGCGGTGGCCGGGAGCGGCCACTGCACTCCAGTCTGGGTGACAGAGTGAGACTCCAACTCAAAAAATACAAAATAAATAAATAAATAAATAAATAAATAAATAAAATAAACTCTCCTATAAACTTGTGTTACTTTCATTATTCCACTATTTCAAGAGAAAACCTTTTTCTCTAACAATAAAATGTGCAAATATCTTTTGTAATTCAACTGCCCCAAACATAAAGCCAACTAAGTAATAATTTCTTCAGCAATAGATCTAGATTGGCACTGGTGGCAATAGCTTCAAAAGAGTAAAAAGAAAAAAAAAAAATCAACAGAACTGTGCATGGCCTAGAAAGGGAAGGAAAGCAAAGCCCTGAAAGAAAAGGTCTGAAAGAATCCAGAAGAACCAACTTATTTTATAAAGAAAAAAAACAAGCCAGATACAGTGGCTCACCCCTGTAATCCCAGCACTTTGGGAGACTGAGGCAAGAAGATTGCCTTAGCCCATAGGTTCGAGACCAGCCTGGGCAATTTGGCAAGACGCCATCTCTACAATAAATCAAAAAGTTACCTGGGCATGGTGGTGCATACTTGTAGTTTCAGCTATTTGGAAGGCTGAAGAGGAAGGATCACCTGAGCCCAGCAGGTTGAAGCTGCAGTGGCCATGAGTGTGCCACTGCACTTCAGCCTGCGTGACAGAGTGAGACTGACTCAAGAACAAAAAAAAGGGCCAGGCGCAGTGGCTCATGCCTGTAATCCCAGTACTTTGGGAAGCTGAGATGAGAGGATTGCCTGAGCCCGCGGTTCGAGACCAGCCTAGGCAAATTGGCGAGACCTCATCTCTACAATAAATCAAAAAATTAGCTGGGCATGGTGGAACATGCCTGTAGTTCCAGCTACTTGGAAGGCTGGTAGGAAAGGATCACCTGAGCCCAGGAGGTCAAGGCTGCGGTGGCTGGGAGCATGCCACTGCCCTCCAGCCTGGGTGACAAAGTGAGACTCCAACTCAAAAAAAAGAAAAAAAAAGGACGATGAAAATATGAAAGAGAATCATGATAGATGAGTTAATAAATCTTTTCAGGGCTGAGCAAGATGACTCCAGCCTGATTCTAATAAAACATAGCTTTTTCCTCAGGAGAAGAAAAACGTTGAACTTTACAGACTAGACGGCAAGCTATATTTTTCTTGAGAGAAATACAAGTCTTATCCATGGGTATTAGAGTTTCTCATCATAATAATTAAAAAGAGCTGGTCAAGGCTGGGCACACTGGCTTACATCTGTAATCCCAGCACTTTGGGAGGCTGAGGTGGGAAGATTACTTGAGCCCAGGAGTTCAAGACAAGCCTAGGCAATACAGGGATACCTCATTTCTACCAAAAAGTCAAAAACAGCCAGGTGTGATGGCATGCACCCATAGTCCCAGCTACTCTTTGGGAGGCTGATGCAGGAAGATCACTTGAACCTAGGAGTTGGAGGTTGCGATGAGTTGTGAATATGCTACTGCACTCTGGTGTGGGTAACAGAGTGAGACCACATCTCTAAAAAATAATACTAATAATAATAGCTAATGTTTGAGTACCTACTATTTGCCAAATACCATACTAAACATTTTGTATGTACTACCTTATTCACTCTTCTCTGCAACCTACAGGCAAGCAATATTATTATTCCTCATTTCAGACAAAGAAACTGAGGTTCACGATATAAAGACAGTCACACATGATTAAGTAATAAGTGATGGAATGAAGATTCTGTCTGACTCCAGGGGTTGTGCCTTTATCACTGCTCTGCTGCCTTATATGCAGACAAACAGCCAAGAGGAAAGGAAAAAACCCTTACCTGGTTCATGCCTGCATTGGCAAAAAGCAAAGTGGGATCATCCAGTGGGATGGTGGCAGATGAGTGGACATAGGTGTGCTCATTTCTCTTGAAGAAATCTATAAATCGCTGCCGGATTTCACTTGCTGTTAGGGTTGAGTCCATCTTGACAGTCACCCCAAAGAACTTACCAAAGAAAAACGATGAAGAAAAATTAAGGGAATTGAAACTAGAAGATAAGTAGGCATTACACAAGATTCCTGGCTTCTTAAGCCAGGTCAAAGCAGGACGGGTAAGCTGTTTGATCCTGGAACCTATATGTTGTAATGTCCAAGGTTCAAATAATCATCAAAGCAGCATGGCTGTACCAGCAGACAGTGGGCCCATCTGGTTTTCCTTCATATGCCAACCCCAGTAGGTTCAATACACCAACACACCAAGTAGAGCATTGGTGATTATTCACTCACTCGGCAAAAATGCACTGAGCATCTACTCTGTGCCAGGCCCTAGGCCAGGAATTAGAAAAAGAGATAGGCCAGGTTCACACCTATACAAATTTCAGAACTTTGGGAGGCTGAGGTGAGAGGATTGCCTGAGCCCACGGCTTCGAGACCAGCCTGGGCAACTTGGCGAGACCTCATCTCTACAATAAATCAAAAAATTAGCTGGTTGTGGTGGCGTATGCCTGTAGTTCCAGCTACTTGGAAGGCTGAGGTTAAAAGATCACCTGAGCCCAGCAGGTCAAGGATGTGGTGGCTGGGGGCGTGCCACTGCCCTTCAAAAAAAAAGAAAAAAGAAAAAGGATAAACACCCTCACAGTCTTTACAATCTATCCAGGGAAGAGGAAGAGGTTCAGGAGACCAGGGTTCCTATCCTAGTTCTAAGTCCTGAAGGAATCACTTCACCAACAAAAGAAGGAGCCCAGCCAGGCTCGGTGACTCAGCCTGTAATCCCGCACCTTTGGGAGGCTGAGGTGAGTGAACTGCCCGAGCCCGCGGGTTCAAGACCCACCTGGGCAACTTGGCAAGACCTCATCTCTACAATAAGTCAAAAATTAGCCAGGTGTGGTAGCACGCGCCTGTAGTTCCAGCTACTTGGAAGGCTGAGGCGGAAGGATCGCCGGAGCCCAGCAGGTCGAGGCTGCGGTGGCCGGGAGTGGCCACTGCACTCCAGTCTGGGTGACAGAGTGAGACTCCAACTCAAAAAAAAATAAAAATAAAAATAAGGGGCCCATAAAAGACCATCTCTAAAGATCCTTCCAGCTGTGCTAATCTACAGCCTAGAATTACAAAGTCCCATCAATGGCAAAGTCAGCATCTCAGGGTTTGGCCTGACAATTTGGCGAGGCTGCTGTCAGCAGCAGTGGACCTAGAGATGGGCCTCTTTGTCCAAGGGACAACCTGCAAGTAACCTAATGTACCTACCTTTTTGTGGCCTAAGCATCTCCAAAACCACAACTGGCTAACTGCTGCCCTCAGCATTAGACAATGAGGGAGTGAGGGTGTCGCAGTTCCACTGAGAAGGCAGAGCAAGGGCAAGGGATCAGAAGAGAGGGAAACTGGGAAATAAAACAACTTTACAACTTCAAAACTCTTTCACATACTCGTGCATGACATGATTTCTCTGAGAGGCAGGTCAGGGTGAAATAACAGGCTTTGAGCTGGGCTCGGTGGCTCAGCCTGTAATCCTGCGCCTTTGGGAGGCTGAGGTGAGTGGATTGCCTGAGCCCACAGGTTCGAGACCCGCCTGGGCAGCGAGACCTCATCTCTCCAATAAATCAAAAAATCAGCCAGGCATGGTAGCGCATGCCTGTAATTCTGGCTACTTGGAAGGCTGAGGCGGAAGGATCGCCGGAGCCCAGCAGGTTGAGGATGCGGGCTCCAATCTGGTGTCACTCCAATCTGGGTGACAGAGTGAGACTCCAACTCAAAAAAAAAAGAAAAGAAAGAAATAACAGGCTTTGGTTAAAGTACTAATAAAGGCATGGTGCCATGGTGCTGTGTAGCACTGAGTGTCTAGTAAAACGAGAACCATCTCATTCACAACATCATCAAAAAGTCTCTAGAATTCCAGACCCAACTATAACCTGATTTGGCCTGAGTTTGGTTCATTATCTGTAAAAAAGTAGTAACTACCCTGCCTACTGAGGTATTGCAAGGATCAAAAGCCATCCTGTATTTGGCAGGATGTATTTGAAGGAAGAGACTAGATAATATTACTTTAAGTCACTTAAAGTAGTCTTCTTATGAAGAAGATACAATAAAGATGTACATAATAGCCGGGTGCAGTGGCTCATGCCTATAACCCCAGCACTCTGGGAAGCCCAGGCAAGAGGACTGCCTGAGCCCAGGGATTTGAGACCAGCCTGGACAACTGAGCAAGACCATGTCTCTACAGTAAATCGAAAAATTAGCCGGGCATAGTGGTGTGTACCTGTAGTTCCAGCTAAGGTGGAAGGATCGCCTGAGCCCAGCAGGTCAAGGCTGTGGTGGCCATGAGCATGCCACTGCACTCCAGCCTAGGTGACAGAGTAAGACTCTGACTCAAAAAAAAAAAAAAAGAAAAAAAGATGTACATGGGGAACAATAGATCCTGACTTTATGTTTAATCACAATTTCAACTGTTTATTCACAACTCAATCAATTCATTGCTTAAACAAAAGCCCTTTGGGCAAAAATATGGTGAAGAGCCAAAGAGATGACTAAAATCCCCACAGTAGAGGATTTGCCATCCATGCTAAGAACAAGGCTCGGGCTTTTAGAAACCATCACACCACATTCTTCCTCATCCCTCCTCCTAATGGCTCTCAATACATCTTAACAATGGTGGTAAAATGAATTTATAGCAGTAATTCTGATTTGCAGCAACATCATTGCTGTTTCAAAGAGTTCATTGCTCCTCTTCTATTAATTGGCTACCTAGGGTAAATAAGCAGTTACATTCCAAAAGACATGAATTTCTCATTTTTGCTTACTCATTCAATATATTTAATGCATACTGTGTGCAGGGAATCAAGATGAATGAGACTATGTCCTTCATGGTGAGACCAGCATGTACAGAAATAAATACAGTACTGGATGACATACTCGTTTACCAACTATGAACCTTTGTGAGGCTGAGACTATTAAAAGCTGTGTCCCCACCACCACTCATTCATTTACTCAATCAAAATACACTGGCAGGCTGTATGGAATATTGCAGAGATAGCACAAAGGCAGGACCTCAGATTCCACCTCCCAGCACGAGCTGGAAAGGTCTTGGGTACCTCAAATTCCATTGTGGCACCTGAAACAGGACCTTTAACATGCTCTTCAGGTACCAGGTGAACTGTCTGCCCCACCCTTCTCCTTTCCCTTTTCCTAGTCAATTTGTCATTTTTGTTATCTCAATTCCAAAGAAGACTTTCCCTTACTGATCAGGCTTCCCATCTTGTACTGTCCCATAAGTGTCTCCTTTCATAATCTCCACATGCATTTGATGGCTCGTTTAAAGTCCATCTCCCCATCAGGCTGTAACCTGCATCCCAGATGGAATCTTGACTGTACGGGGCTCACCATTACAAGTATATCCTCAGCATCTAGCACACGGGTTGATAAATACATATTTCATGATTTGGTATATTAATCTTTTACAGCGCGCTCTGAATTAACTCATATACATCAAAGCACACCTGGCAAAGCAGACTGAAAGAGTCATAGCTGAACATGCTGGTCAAGGTGGCCCTGGACTGGTATCAGGTATTTAGTTAATTTTTAAAAATTAGGGAAACGGCTCACAGCGGAACGCCACCCATGTGAACTACCCTTCTCTCCTGCCCTTCCCCACCCCTCGCAGATTAAAACCAAAGGAGATAAAAATAATAATCAAGGAGCTTTAAGGGGGGACACGATGGCAACCGTGACTCTCTCAAGGTCTGGTCTTCAGCAAGTCCACCCGAGGCCGTTCCCCTCCCAGTGGCCATAAGGCTGACAAAAGGCCACTGTCCAGCTCCTACTCCAAGACCCGGGTACTGGAGACCACGCGGGAATTGGCCCAGTGTCCCACTGCAGTGCCGAACTTTCCCCCCAGAGCCCGAGCCCAGTCGCTCTGATAGCGCCGCAGAGCACCCCCGGGTCGCCGGCCTCTCTTAGGGTCGACGTCCCTAACCCTTCCCTCAGAACGCCCCCCGAAGAGCTTGAGGTTACCTGCTCCGACAGACGCGTAGCTGCACCAGCCCCAGGCCACAAACGGACGCAACCTGCCCGGTCTCGCCCAATCAGCGCGCGCCGATGGAAGTGCCCCGCTCACTCTTAGCATCACGATATATTATTGGTCAGTAAACATGCCAATCAAACTGAGAACAAATCAGCTCATTTGTAAGGCAGTTCTAAATTGGCTGATGCAATGGTGAGGAAAGATGGGAATTGGATGTGTCACGCGATAGGTTGGCCTCGGGCGTGTGGAGCTCGACATTTTGGTTTCTGTGGGCAAAACCCTAATATTGTAGTTGATATTATTAAAAGGGAAACAGTAATATGTGTTTGGTAGAAGTCACAGATCTTGGTAGAGTTCTGTTCATTTTTGTTGCAGAATGATTAGGCAACCCTCAAAGATTCTGATATATTGAGCCCATGGATACACTTGCTCTGGGCAGACCTTGAATTTGGTGTGAAAGAACATAGCAGTTGAAGTGCAGTTGAATTCGCATCTGATCCCCGATTTTCGAAAAATAAAAGTTAACATTTATATGCGAGGCATTATATTAAACATTCTGCACATTGTTTCATTTAATTTTTTTCTTTTCTTTTTTTTCTGAGTCAGAGTCTTACTCTGTCGCTCAGTCTGGAGTGCAATGGCACGTTCATGGCCACCACAGCCTCGACCTGCTGGGCTCAGGTGATCCTTCCGCCTCAGCCTTTCAAGTAACTGGAACTACAGGCAAGTACCACCATGCCTGGATAATTTTTTGAATTATTGTAGAAATAAGGTCTCACCAAGCTGCCCAGGCTGGTCTCGAATCCGTGGGCTCAGGCAATCCTCTCATCTCGGTCTCCCAGAATGCTGGGATTATAGGCATGAGGCACTGCGCCCGGCCTTAATTTTTATTTTTCAGAGACAGGGTCTCACTCTGTCACCTAAGCCTAAGTGCAGCTGGCAATCTTAGCTCACTGCAACCTTGAACTCCTCGGCCCAAGCAGTCTTCCTGCCCCAGCCTCCCAAGTAGGAATACTAGGAATACAGACATTTGCCACCACACCCAAATAATTAAAAAAAAAATTTTTTTTTTGGTAGAGATGGAATCTTGCTGTGTTGTGCAAGCTTGTCTCGAACTTCTGGCCTCAAGCAATTCTCCCACCTTGGCTTTCCAAAGTCCTAGGATTACAGGTATGAGCCTCTGCGCCTGGCCTTATTTAATTTTTAAACTGTGTATTAAGCCGGGCTTAGTGGTTCAGCCTGTAATCCCGCGCCTTTGGGAGGCTGAGGTGAGTGGATTGCCTGAGCCCGCGGGTTCGAGACTCGCCTGGGCAGCGAGACCTCATCTCTACGATAAGTCAAAAAATCAGCCAGGCGTAGTAGCACATGCCTGTAGTTCCGACTACTTGGAAGGCTGAGGTGGAAGGAACGCCGGAGACCAGCAGGTCGAGGCTGCGGTGGCCGGGAGCGGCCACTGCACTCCAGTCTGGGCGACAGAGTGAGACTCCAACTCAAAAAACAAAAAAACCCCCAAAAACTGTGTATGAAGTCGGCAGGTAGCTTCCTTTTACATATGAGGAAACTACCTTGTTCAGGTTCCCTCCGAATTATAAGTTGCAAAGCCAGGATCCAAACCCATGTTTATTTAACTCCAAAGCCCATGCTCTTAATGACTATACTATTACCTATATCATCTGACATATACAAATACAGGGATATAAATTGTGCTGCTGATTGTAACTCAGTCACAGACACTGCAAAAAAATACTGCTTTTTAAAAAAAAATGTAAAAGAGCATCCTATACGAATAGAATGTCAAGCTCAAAAGCCAGTAAAAAA
This sequence comes from Cephalopachus bancanus, assembly GCA_027257055.1. Taxonomy (NCBI): domain Eukaryota; kingdom Metazoa; phylum Chordata; class Mammalia; order Primates; family Tarsiidae; genus Cephalopachus; species Cephalopachus bancanus. The sequence goes on along the minus strand of JAPVLO010000330.1, from coordinate 1,711,356 downwards.
CAAATAACTTGATTAGGCCAGCATCAAAATGCTGACACTGATTTAATAGTTCTGGGATGGGATCTGAGACTCTGTGTTTCTAATAGTCTCCTAGGTGATACCTATGCTGCTGAGAGATTACACTTTGAATTCCAAGGGACTGAACTAGAGTATGCCCATCTGCACCTATTTGGTCAGGTGCGAAGATTTTTTTTTTTTATGTTTGATCTAACTGGGCACAGTGGCTCACGCCTGTAATCCCAGCACTTTGGGAGCTGGAGGCGAGAGGATTGCCTGAGTCCAGGAAGTAAGGCCAGCCTGGGCAACTTGGTGAGACCTCGTCTCTACAGTAAATAAATTTTTAAAAATTAGCCAAGTGTGGTGGCACGCACCTGTGGTTCCAGCTACTTGGAAGGCTGAGGCATAAGAATGTCCTGAGCCCAGTAGGTCGAGGCTGCGGGTAGTCATGAGCGTGCCACTGCCATTGTACTGCAGCCGGGGTAACAGAGGGAGACTCTGGCATAGAGAGAGAGAGGGGGGAGGGAGGGAGGGGGAGGAGGGAGAGAGGGGGGAGGGGGGGAGGAGAGAGGGGGGAGGGGGAGGAGGAGAGGAGGGGGAGGGGAGGAGGGAGAGAGGGGGGAGGGAGGAGGGGGAGGAGGGGAGGAGGGGGAGGAGGGAGAGAGGGGGAGGAGGGAGAGAGGGGGAGGAGGGAGAGAGGGGGAGGAGGGAGAGAGGGGGAGGAGGGAGAGAGGGGGAGGAGGGAGAGAGAGGGGAGGAGGGAGAGAGGGGGAGGAGGGAGGGAGGGGGGAGGGAGGGGGAGACACACACACACACACACACACACACACACACACACACACACACACACGGAGACAGATAGACAGACAAATAATTTGATCTCCCCGGGGGGATGCTAATGCCTCATCTATTTACACAATGTGTTAGTCCCTGTGGATCAACATTAAGGAAAGCATACTGCCTTCATGGAGTTCCCAGTCTCGCCAGGAAGAAATGACAAAGTTTGATACCCAAAGGCGCCCTCTGCTGGGGGCTAAATCTGAGTTTTGATCTCGCGAGTCTCCAGGAGGGCGCAGAGGGCGCATGCTCGAAGGCTGTGCCCTCAGCTGATTGGTTGGAGGGATGCCTGGGCCTCAGCCAATGAGGCTCGGGCTCGGCCAAAGCCGAGAGCTGCCGTTGAAGGGGTAACCGCCATGCTGAGACGCGATGGCTGGGGCTGCGGGCCGCTTCCGAGGCCGTGGCCTGGGGCGATTCTCTCTGGCCCTAACTGTGGGCGATGTGAGTATCTGTGAGGGTAGAAACGAGACCCTTTCCCATCCATACTTAGGTGTCCTCCTCGCCCCTGGGGAGAAGAAGAAGAATAATAGTATTTATCGAGCCTTCACCATCGGCCGGGTACTGGACTCAAGGCCTCGGCTTCCCTAGCTTTGGGGCCTCGGACTCCTCCAGCCGGGAGGTGGGTACTTAACTCGATTTCAGAGGGAGCGCAGGTTGCCTAAAGTCACATGGGAGTTCATATAAGAGGCTGAATTCAAATCCAGGTGCCCTTATTCCCCTAACGCTCTTCTCTCCGTGCCCCACTTTGGAAACCGGGTTCTTACTTAGCAGAAGCCGCACAATGAGCAAGAATACTGGGGGTGGATGGAGGAGTCTAGATCCCTGATGCTTATATGTAAAGTGTTTGTTTTTTGAGTCGGAGCCTCCCTCCGTCGCCCAGGCTGGAGGTCAGTGGCACGCTCCCGGCCACCGTAGCCTCGACCTGCTGGGCTCAGGCGATCCTTTCGCCTCAGCCTCCTGAGTAGCTGGAACCACAGACATGCGCCACCACACCCGGCTGATTTTTTTATTTACTGTAGAGGCAAGGTCTCGCCAAGTTGCCCATCCTCTTACCTCTGCCTCCCAAAGTGCTGGTATTACAGGTATGAGCCACCGCCTCGGCTGTAAGGTTTTCTGTTTTGTTTGTTTTTGAGTCAGAGTCTCACTCTGTCACGCAGGCTGGAGTGCAGTGACACGCTTACGGCTACCCCAGCATCGACTTGCTGGGCTCAGGCAATCATTCCAAATAACTGGAACTACAGGTGCACACCACCACGCCCGGCTAATTTTTTGATTTATTGTAGAGATGAGGTCTCGCTATGTTGCCCAGGCTGGTCTCAAATCCACAGGCTCGGGCAATTCTCTTGCCTCTGCCTCCCAAAGTGCTAGGATTATAGGTGTGAGCCACCGTGCCTGACTGTAAGGTTTTTTGATTTGTTTTTTAATTAAAAAAAAAAAGATAGCATGAGAAAAGCATGTACAGGAAAGATAAACACTAAATAAGGATACCCACACTCTTGTGAGTATGCAGAAGTCTTCAGTTGAAAATTATTTTATTTCTTAAACTTTGTGGTGGGAATCTAAGTATTTGGTTTTGTTGTTGTTGTTGTTTTTCAGCAGGAGTCTCACTCTGTCGCCCAGACTGGAGTGCAGTGGCACACTCCCGGGCACCGCAGCCTCTACCTGCTGGCCTCCGGCGATCCTCCACCTCAGCCTTCCAAGTAGCTGGAACTACAGGCATGCACTACCACGCCTGGCTAATTTTTTATTTATTGTAGAGATGAGGGCTTACCAAGTTGCCCGAGCAGGTCTTGAACCCGCAGGCTCAGGCAGTCCACTCACCTCGGCTTCCCAAAGCACTGGGATTACAGGCTGAGCTACTGAGTCTGGCCTGGTTTTCTAAAAATTTAATTTTATTGTATTTTAGATCCCAGGGGTACATATGCAGGTGTGTTACATAGGTATATTCTGTGATGGTGAGGTTTGGGCTTCTATTGAGCCTGTCACTCAGGTGGTAAGCATGGTACCCAATGGGAGGTTTTTCAGCTCTTACCCTCCCTCCCTTCTTTTTCCTATAGGAGTTTCCAATGTCTGCTGTTCCTATCCTTGTGTCCTGTGTACTCAGTGTTTAACTCCCACTTATAAGTGAGAACATGCAGTATCAGTTTCTGTGATAATTCACTTAGAATGATGGCCTCCAGCTGCATCCACGTTGCTGCTAAGGACATGATTCCATTCTTTACTATGGCTGCATGGTGTTCCATAGTGTATATGTACCACATTTTCCTTATCCAGTCCACTGTTGATGAGCACCTAGGTTGATTCCGTGTTTTTGCTATTGTGAATAGTTCTGCGATAAACATACAAATGCAGGTGTCAGCTGGGCATGGTGTCTCAAGCCTGTAAGCCCAGCACTTTGGAAGGCCGAGGCGAGAGAATTGCCTAAGCTCAGGGGTTTGAGACCAGCCTGGGCAATTTGGTGAGACCTTGTCTTTACCATAAATCAAAAAACTTATCCAGGCATGGTGGTGCACATCTGTAGTTCCAGATACTTGGAAGGCTGAGGCAGAAGGATCACCTGAACCCAGCAGGTAGAGACTGCAGTGGCTGTGAGCATGCCACAGCACTCCTGCCTGGGTGACAGAGTGAGACTCCAACTGAAAAAAAAAAAAAAGTTGCTCTATATGGTCTTTTTTTATCGACCTCTTAAATTCTGTTTCTTATCAATTACCCCAGGAACTGCTTGCACTTTCTTGTCTCTGATATTCTACCTGGAACACTTTGCCCTAGCAACTTCTCTGAGCATTTTCAAAACTAAATTCCTGTAAGAGGTGTTGCCATATTAACTGTGGGACAAATCTTTAACCAAATGGGTTACTTGACAAGGCTGATTGCCAACACCTGGACATTTTAAATTACCAACCTGAAAAGGGAAACTGTTTATGTATTTTGGTGACAAGGGTGTAATGGTTTTGTTTTCATATATTCAGTCTATATGTGTGTCTTCTATGTGATTGTGCCAGGGAGAAATGAAATTAATTTTATTATTTGGTTGGAGCACCAAGATGACCAGAACCCCCAGGGTTTTTTTGTTTTGGTTTGGTTTTTTTGAGTCGGAGTCTCTTTCTGTCGCCCAGACTGGAGTGTGGTGGCACGCTTATGACCACCGCAGCCTTGATCCGCCTCAGCCTTCTAGGTAGCTGGAACTAGGGCACGCAGCACCATGCCAAGTTAATTTTTTTTTCTTTCTTACTGTAGAGATGAAGTTTCACCAAGTTGCCCATGCTGGTCTCTAACTCCTGGACTCAGGCAGTCCTCTCGCCTCGTCCTCCCAAAGTGCTGGGATTACAGGCTTGAGCCACTGCGCCCAGCCTGAATTTAGGAATTGAAAAATAACTGCCTCCGGGGACGGGCGTGGTGGCTCATACCTGTAATCCCAGCACTTTGGGAGGTCAAAGCCGGAGGATTGCTTGAGCTCAGTAGTTTGAGACTGGCCTAGAAAACATAGCAAGTCCCCGGTCTCTACCAAAAAAATCAAAAAATTAGCCATGGTGGCGTGCACCAGTAGTCCCAGCTACTCAGGAGGCTGAGGCGGAAGGATCGCCTGAGCCCAGGAGGTCGAGGCTGCAGTGAGCCATAATCGTGCCACTGCACTCTAGGCTGGGTGACAGAGTGAGACCCGACTCAGAAAATAAAAATAACGACCTCAGTTTGATAAGAAGGCGTGTGATGCGCGGGAGTGAGGAGTAAGGGGCTGAGGATGACGGGAGCGACAACCCAAAGGGAACACGGGGGCGGGGGGGGGGGAACCGAGCAGGCGCGGATTCCTACGTCACTGAGGCGCGCCGCTTCCGGTCGGCAGCGCTGTAGCGAATGACATCCCCAACGGTGGGACCGGAGCTGGGTTCGCCAGCACCCCCCGCAGTCCACGATCGCACTGCAACATCCTGCGAGTACGCCCACGCGAGTGTCTCCCCCGCGCCTGGGACCATGGCTACTGACTCGTGGGCCCTGGCGGTGGACGAGCAGGAAGCCGCGGCCGAGTCTGTGAGTTGGCTTCAGCCGTAAAAGGGACAGGGGACCCATTCTGGCTGGAGACTTGGTCCCTGGGAAAGGACACTTGCTAGGTTGGTCAGGGCCGGGATGTGAGGGGTGATGGGGATGGAGCCTGGACCCTGAGCCAGCTTTGTTTATCCATCCTTCAGCCACATTACATAAGCGCCGGTGAGTGCTTTTCTCGGTAAAGCTCCCAGCCGCCTGCCTGACTTCCTGGAACTGGGATTGAGCTTAGATTGATTGCACTCACCCCCTGAGTTGTCATCACCATTTTCAGTGTCATTCTCCACCTTCACAGTCTGAGCTTCTTGGGCTCAGAGACCTTGTCTCTACTCTTTTGTGTGTGCCTTCTCAGCTTGCTCAGTGATGATGAATAATGGACCCAGTTGGTCTGGCATGTAGTAAATCCCCTCCTGATCTGCTTAATTTGTTCTTTTTTCTGGGCCTGAGACAGTAAGCAAAGTATGTGTTAAACATTATTATCTAGAATTGATATTTCCCACCTAAACACTTTGAGTTCTGGTAGGACTTTGAACCTGCTTCTGTTAGTACTTATGTGAATTCCTCGAGAACAAGGACATTGTCTTATTTGTTATAGCTGATTTAAAATAAGTCATATACAGTTTAAAGAGTCAAATAGTTTTAAAAACAATAGTACCTGCCAATTATTTCCTCCCAGAGGCAACTACTTTTTCTCTTGAAACTGCTTGACAGTATTTACCTCCTTGTTCCCTGAATAACATGCTTGTTTTGCCACCTCTTGAATTCTCAGTTTTAGTTACTTATTGATTTTGATTGGTTTTCCTCCATTTTCCCCCATCACACATGCACACCTTTTCATACCCTATCTTTTCATTGTACTGTAATACTGTGATTTTAGTTAGGTCACTGTTTTGTGTTTATATTACCTCATGAATACTTCTACTTTTCTGTAAAACTTATTTTACTTCCCTTGAGGGTTTTTTGGTTTTGTTTTGTTTTGAGTTGGAATCTCACTCTGTGGCTCAGGCTAGAGTGTAGTGGCACGCACTGCTCATGGCTACCACAACCTTGACCTGCTGGGCTCAGGTGATCTTTCTGCCTCAGCCTTCCAAGTAACTGGAGTTACAGGCACGCGTCACCACACCCAGCTAATTTTTTTTTCCTATTTATTGTAGAGACGAGATCTCGCCATGTTGCCCAGGCTGGTCTCAAACCTGTGGGCTCAGGCATTCTTCTTGTCTCTGCCTCCCAATGTGCTGGGATTATAGGCATGAGCCACCATGCCCTACTCTTGTGGGTTTTTTAATTTAATTTTTAAGTGCCTTGTGTTTTTGGCTTCATGTTTTTTGTATTACCAATTCAACAGCAAGTTCTTGCCAGTTGTTGATCTCAGGATGTTCTGGCACATCAAGTATCCTATCAATTCCATCTCTTCCAGGTCTATAAGTCTTCTTCAAGTTGGACTAGTTATGCCCGTGTTTAGAATGCAGTTCATTTTGGGGGGTGTAGCGGAATAGGTCACATTTGCCTTCAACCTCTTTCAGGGAATTCCTTCCTTCTTGTATTGGATTCCTTCCTTTCTGTATCCCCAATCTTGGTTATTCTTGATTTATTCCTTATTTTGATGCAGCCATATGTCAGCTTTCTGGAGATGTATGGGAATTAAGTTATTTTAAATATACTGCATATCTTTTTAAAAAATCTAATTCCACCAATAATTTAGATAATACTTTGGGTGTCGAATTGTATCTTGAAATTATTTTCCTAGGCCAGGAGCAGTGGCTCACACTTGTAATCCCAGCACTTGGAGGCTGAGGTGAGAGGATTGCCTGAGCCCTGGGATTCAAAAACAGCTTGGGCAACTTGGCGAGACCTTGTCTCTACAATAAATCAAAAAAGTAGCTGGGCATGGTACTATCATGTTTCTAGTTGCAATAACTTTTATTTTCTTCTTTTACTGTTTTTTTTTTACAAACAACTCCCTGTTCTGCTTTCATGGCAATAATATTCTGTTATCATTTTGAGGATTTTTTTCTTGTCTTTGCTCTGTCTCTGTTTGCTGGGAGGTGTGTGTTAGCCAATTATTTCAATATCCATTTTTTTCTGATGAAGACTTCTCAGATGTGTGAAATACTTGTCCAGTCATATTTAAGAGTGAGTGACTAAAAAGATGAATGGGAGCTCTTAACACATGAATGGGGCTTGTCAGTTCTGACATCAACTATATCTGATTAGCGTCCTGAGAACTTTCCTCCTGGACTGACCCTTTTTTTTTTTTTTTTTTTTTTGAGTTGGAGTCTCACTTGGTTGCCCAGACTGGAGTGCAGTGGCCGCTCCCGGCCACCGCAGCCTCGCCTGCTGAGCTCCGGCGATCCTTCCGCCTCAGCCTTCCAAGTAGCCGGAATTACAGGCATGCACTACCACGCCCAGCTGATTTTTTAATTTATTGTAGAGATGAGGTCTCGCTGCCCAGGCGGGTCTCGAACCCGCGGGCTCAGGCAATCCACTCACCTCAGCCTCCCAAAGGCGCGGGATTACAGGCTGAGCCACCGAGCCCGGCTGACTGACCCTATTTTGCAGAAAGGGACCCTCTGATTTCCTGCCTGGATGGTGGAGGTTTGACTCAATGTTCTAGAATCTAAGTGGGAGGAGAGGGTTGGAGGCAGCATGGAGGGCTCAGCACTCAGAATACAGACTTCCACTTAATGCTCCTGCTTTCATTATGACATTCTCCCTTTCAGCTGTGGCCCTTCGCTTATCCTTGTTAGCATTTCTCATGCCTCACCTAGTAGGCACTGTTAATTGAGTAAATGAACTATAGTCTGTTATTCTATAACATGACTCTGTTGCAAAGAAGCTGTTGAGCATGCACTCTCAATATGTAGATATCTGTTTAGAAATAGCATACTTAGCCCACGGGTTCGAGACCCACTTGGGCAACTTGGTGAGACCTCATCTCTACAATAAATTTTTAAAAATTAGCCGGGCGTGATGGCGCACACCTGTAGTTCCAGCTACTTGGAAGGCTGAGGCAGAAGGATCGCCAGAACCCAGCAGGTCGAGGCTGCGGTAGCCGGGAGTGGCCACTGCACTCCAATCTGCGTGAGAGTGAGACTGCAACTCAAAAAAAAAAAAAGAAATAGCATACTTTACTATCTTTTTTTTTTTTTTTGAGTTGGAGTCTCACTCTGTCACTCAGACTGGAGTGCAGTGGCCGCTCTTGGCCACTGCAGCCTCGACCTGCTGGGCTCTGGCGATCCTTTCGCTTCAGCCTTCCGAGTAGTCGGAATTACAGGTGTGCGCTACCACACCCGGCTAATTTTTTTTATTTATTGTAGAGATGAGGTCTTACCAAGTTGCCCAGGGGGGTCTCAAACCCACGGGCTCAGGCAATCCACTCACCTCAGCCTCCCAAGGCGCAGGATTACAGGCTGACCCACCGAGCCCGGCTATACTTTACTATCTTAATATGTTATGTACATTATACAATGGCATCAGTGTTACTATGATCCTGATGGCCTGGATAGTTATTGCAGTGATCTTGTTCTTTCTGAGACCTCCTAATCTAAGAGGATCGAACCTACCTGGAAAACCAGTCCTTATGATGGACAAGATCCACCAGCTTCTCATGTGAACTACTTTGTGATATGCGAAGTGAAAATATTAACACTTTGCATGACCAAATGAACAAAGATGACCTGAGTACTCTTAACTCCGTTAAAACTGTTTTTCCTTTGACATATGCCATATGGGATGGTGTTGTTTTCTTTTTTTTTTTTTTTTGAGTTGGAGTCTCACTGTCGCCCAGACTGGAGTGCAGTGGCCGCTTCCGGCCACCGCAGCCTCGACCTGCTGGGCTCCGGCGATCCTTCCTCCTCAACCTTCCGAGTAGCCGGAATTACAGGCATGCGCTACCACGCCCGGCTGATTTTTTGATTTATTGTAGAGATGAGGTCTCGCTGCCCAGGCGGGTCTCGAACCCGCGGGCTCAGGCAATCCACTCACCTCAGCCTCCCAAAGGCGCGGGATTACAGGCTGAGCCACCGAGCCCGGCAGGGATGGTGTTGTTTTCATGAGCTTCTAGAAATTTTCACTGGCAAGCTTATTTTTGCTTCCTGTATTATCACCATTCCTATTTATGGTATATTAAGCTGTAATTTCTTTTTAAAATGCAAGCCTCGGGCAACCCCCTTGGGTCCCCTCCTGCTCTGGGAGCTCTTCTGCCCTCTCAATAAATCCTGCTTTCAAAAAAAAATGCGAGCCTCTTGGGAAGCCTCTTTCTGTTCTAACACTTCCCCATCAAAATGAAAATCTTTTTTTTTTTTTTTTTTGAGTTGGAGTCTCTGTCGCTCAGGCTGGAGTGCAGTAGCATGCTCATGGCCACCCCAGCCTCGGCCCACTGAACTCAGGAGATCCTTCTGCTTCACCTTTCCAAGTAGCTGGAACTATAGGCATATGCCACCACGTCCAGCAAATTTTTTGATTTATTATAGAGATGAGGTCTCTCCATGTTGTTTAGGCTTGTCTCAAACCCCTGAGCTCAGGCATTTCTCTTGCCTCTGCTTCCCAGTGTTGAGATTATAGGCGTGAGCCACTGTGCCCAGCTAAAATGAAAATCTTAGGCCAGCCAAGCCTGTAATCCCAGCACTTTGGGAGGCCGAGATCAAGGGACTGCCTGAACCCACGGGTTTGAGAACAGCCTGGGCAACTTGGCAAGACCTCATCTCTACAATAAATAAAAAATTAACCAGGCATAGAACTGCATGCCTGTAGTTCCAGCTACTTGGAAGGCTGAGGCAGAAGGATTGCCTGAATCCAGCAGGTCAACGCCGGGGTGGCCGTGAGCATGTCACTGCACTCCAGCCTGGGTGACGGAGTGAGACTCCAACTCAAAAAAAAAGAAAAGAAAATCTTAAAGGTGTATCAGGGTCTGTTAGGTTACTTACATTTGAATGCCTATTTATTTACCATTGAGTCTTTTTTTTTTTAATCAGTATTTTTTATTATGGTTTTGTGGGGTACAGTTAAGGGTTAGGTGTACAATTACGTTTCATTCAGGCACCCTGTTGATAAGAGGTGTTTTCCCATCCCCCGAGAGATATTTGCTACTGTTAATCCCATCTCCCTCCCCCCATAGTTTCCCAGTACCGTCAGTCATTTTCTTATAGTATTACATTGGATGTTCAAGGTCCATTATATGTGAGAACATGTGATATTCGGATCTTTGTTTCTGTGAGAGGTCACTCAGTATTATAGACTCTAGTTCTATCCAGGCTGCTGCGAAATTCATGATTTTGTTCTTTTTTATGGCTGCGTAGTATTCCATCGTGTATATGTACCACATTTTTTTAATCCAGTCCTCTTTTGATGGACAGCATGGTTGTTTCCAGGTTCTTGCTATTGTGAACAACGCTGCGATAAACATGTGTGTGCAGGTATCTTTTTTATAGAGTGATTTGTGTTCTTCAGAGTATATTCGCAGTAGGGGGATTGCAGGGTCATATGGAAGGTCAATTTTTAGAGCTTTTAGGAATCGCCACACTGCTTTCCACAGAGGTTGCACTAGTTTACACTCCCACCAACAGTGTAGAAGTGTTCCCTTTTTACCACACCCTCTCCAGCAGCTGTTATTTTTTGAGTTGTTGATAATTGCCCTTCTGACTGGAGTTAGGTGGTATCTCAGTGTGGTTTTGATTTGCATCTTCCTGATGATTAGTGAGGTTGAGCATTTCTTCATGTGTTTGTTGGCTGCTCGAATGTCTTCTTTTGTGAAGTGTCTGTTCATATCTTTTGCCCATTTTATAATGGGGTTGTTTGTTTTCTTCTTTTCAGTACATTTACCATTGAGTCTTTTGTTATCCTTCTGACTTACAAAAAAAAAATTATTTTTTGAGTTGGAGTCTCACTCTGTCACCCAGGCTGGAGTATAGTGACACCCTCATGGCCACCCCAATGTTGACCTGCTGGGCTCCGGCTATCCTTCCGCCTCAGCCTTCCAAGTAGCTGGAACTGTAGGCATATACTAACACACCCAGCTAATATTTGATTTATTTTAGAGATGAATTCTCACCAGGCTGTCCATGCTAGTCTCGAACCCATGGGCTCAGGCAATCCACTTGCCTCGGCCTCCCAAAGTGCTGGGATTACTGGCTGAGCCACTGAGCCTGGCCACAAAAATCATTAATGAATTCTTGGTTTACTCCAAGGGAAAAGGAGGAAAATGAAAAACAATCAAGGACCTTTTTCTAGACCAGGCGCAGTGGCTCACACCTGTAACTTCCAGCACTTTGGGTGGCCAAGGCAAAAGGATCACTTGAGCCCAAGAGTTTGAGATTAGCATAGGGAACATAGCAAGACTACATTTCTGTAAAAAAATTAGCCAGGCGTGGTGGCACATGCTCTAGTCCCAGCTACTTGGGAGGCTGAGGTAAGAGGTTCTCTTCAGCCCAGGAGTTTGACGCTGTGGTGAGACGTGATTGTGTACGCCAGCCTGGGTAACAAAATGATACTGTATCAGCTGGCCTCGGTGGCTCAGCCTATAATCCCGCGCCTTTGGGAGGCTGAGGTGAGCGGATTGCCTGAGCCCGCAGGTTCGAGACCCGCCTGGGCAGCGAGACCTCATCTCTACAATAAATCGAAAAATCAGCCGGGCGTGGTAGCGTGCGCCTGTAGTTCCAGCTACTTGGAAGGCTGAGGCGGAAGGATCGCCGGAGCCCAGCAGGTCGAGGCTGTGGTGGCCGGGAGCGGCCACTGCACTCCAGTCTGGGCGACAGAGTGAGACTCCAACTCAAAAAAACCCAAAACAAAACAACAAAAAAAGTGAATACCAGTAGCATTAAAAAAATGTGTGCATGACCTACATGGTTATAGAAACTTTACTAGCAATTGATTGCGGATGATTTATAGTGCTAGGAGATGCTTCATTGACAATGTAAGGGTTTTATTTTCCTTAGGTCAGTCTAACTATTTACTGTATAAATGTGAGAGATTACTTGTATGAATTGAATATACTTTTCTACATCATTGTACTGTTTAATAATCTGATACAATTGTGGCATTCATAGGGTTTCTCCCCCTCTTTATTATGATTACATTCTAGGACATAAATTTTGTAAGGGCATTAGTTCATTATATAGTTCTAAAGTGACAGCTTGAATTCCTCCTTATACATCTTACATCTTGGTTGTGCTCAACTTCTTGCAGTAGTGTGTAACCAATTCCTAATTACTTGTGCTAGTGGGGGATGGGGGTAGATGGTGTAACATGACACAAGTAAGTTAAATTCTAGGTAAATGAGCCGGGCTTGGTGGCTCAGCCTGTAATCTCACGCCTTTGGGAGGCTGAGGTGAGTGAATTGCCTGAGCCCACGGGTTCGAGACCCGCCTGGGCAGCGAGACCTCATCTCTACAATAAATCAAAAAAAAAAAAATCAGCCAGGCATGGTAGTGCATGCCTGTAATTCCAGCTACTCGGAAGGCTGAGGAGGAAGGATCGCCCGACCCTAGCAGGTGAGGCTGCAGTGGCTGGGAGCGGCCACTGCACTCCAGTCCGGGCGACAGAGTGAGACTCCAACTCAAAAAAAAAACCAAAAAAACTAATTTTTTTTTTTTTTTAGACAGAGTCTCACTCTGTTGCCCAGGTTGGAGTGCAGTGGCACGCTCACAGCCACTGCAGCCTCTACCTACTGGGCTCAGGCGATCCTTCTGACTCAGTCTTCCAAGTAGCTAGAACCATAGGCATGCACCACCACGCCTGACTAATTTTTTGATTTATTTTAGAGATGAGGTCTTGCCAAGTTTTCCAGGCTAGTCTCAAATGTATTAGAGGCATTGAAAAAAAAATGTGGGTATTATAAAAATAAGCCTTTGGGTGATTCAGAAATGGTGGGAGTTTGGGGGTTTTTGCCTTTTTATTAGTTTTCTGGGTTTCAAAATGGTTTCCAATAAAGTTTCAGTAGACATTGCTTTCTCCTTTTGATTCAAATAAAAAAGCAAAGAAAGGTATCTGAACTAATTGTGCTTTCAATGTAAGTTTCAACATTCAGTTCACTGAATGTTCAGTCAGTGAACTGAGTGTTCAGTTCATAGAGAGTACATGAACTTTAGTACTGCTGGCGTGTTAAGGTATTTGAGATTCTTACAACCAAGTGAGGGCTGAGTAGTTTTTAGATTCTGCTGGAACCTCTTCAGAATACTGATACATTGTAATCAAAATATCTATTGGTTTTATTTACATTGTTGCTACCAACTTTTCCTATGTATTTCATTTTACCCTGTTAACTTTGAGTTTAATAATATATCAACAAAATAATTACCTTTTATCATTGCATGTCCTTTTATTGCTGAATAATAAAATGCTTTATAGGGCCAGGCTCAGCGGCTCATGCCTGTAATTTCAGCACTTTGGAAGGCCGAGGTGGGAGAATTGTTTGAGCCCAGGAGTTGGAGACTAGCCTGGGAAACATAGTGAGAGTTTGTGTTTACTAAAAGTGAAAATAAAAATAAATTAGCCAAAGTGCCTATAGTCCCTACTACTCAGGAGACTGAGATGGAAGGTTCTCCTGAGCTTAGGTGTCTGAGGCTGTGGTAAGCTGTGATTGTGCCACTGCAATACGGCCTGAGTGGCAGAGTAAGACCTCTAATCCAAAAAAAAAAAAAAATGCTTTTTGGCAACAGATATTTCTTTTCTTTTCTTTTTTTTTTTTTTTTTTTGAGTTGGAGTCTCACTCTGTTGCCCAGACTGGAGTGCAGTGGCACACTCCTTGTCACTGCAGTCTTGACCTACTGGGCTCTGGCAGTCCTTCCTCCTCAGCCTTCCAAGTAGCCGGAACTACAGGTGCGCGCTACCACGCCTGTCTAATTTTTGATTTATTGTAGAGATGAAGTCTCGCCAAGTTGCCCGGGTAGGTCTCAAACCCGCAGGCTCAGGCAGTTTACTCGCTTCAGCCTCCCAAAGTGCTGGGATTACAGGCTGAGCCACCCAGCCCAGCCATACAAAGATATTTCTAACTCATACTCCATTTGTACCTCATCAATTCATTTATACGTCAGCCCTGTTATTTAAGTAGTAATTATAATTATCACCATAGGAGTACTGTTAGCATTACTTCTATAAATAATTGCCAATAAGTCAGTCATTCTGTCTGTCCCTCTGTCTTTTTTTTTTTTAAGTAAGAGTCTCTCGCCTAGGCTGGAATGCAGTGGAATGCTCACCTGCATCCTCGACCTGCTAGGCTGAAGTGATCCTCTTGCCTCTGCCTCCCAAAGTGCTGGGATTACAGGCGTGAGTCACTGCACCCAGCCTGTTCCTCTGTCTTTTAACAGCCCTGAGTACTAGACTTAAATGGGAATGTGTTGAACACCTACTGTATATGTGTGTTTGAGTGTGTGTATATTTTTGAGGTGGGGTCTTTCTTGCCCTGACTGGAGTGCAGTGGCATAGTCACAGCTCATTGCAGCCTAGAACTCCTGGGCTGAAGCAGTCCTCCTGGACTGAAGCATTCCTCCCACCTCAGCCTCCCAAGTAGCTGGAACAACAGGCACACACCATCACGCCCAGCTAATTGTTTTTATTTTTTATTTTTGTAGAGATGAAGTCTCACTTTGTTGCCCAGGCTGATCTCAAACTCCTGGGCTCAAGGAATCCTCCTGCCTCAGCCTCCCAAAGTGCTGGGATTACAGGTGTGAACCACCACACCCAGCTTTGACACCTTCTATACTTCATGCACTGTGCTGGTGGCTTCATATTTATTATGTTAGTATGTTCTCTATCCTTCAGAATTAATAAAAGATTTTTACTGCTTTATGATGATTTCCCTTTGAGAAAGCTTTCTCAAGTTGAATGATTTCCTTTTTGTTCATTTCCTTTTTTTGCCAGTTTCTCCAGTGCAGTCCCCTTCTTCTTCCCTCCATGAAAGCAGACAGACACCAGAAACTTACAATCAGTCTCCAAGAATAGAAGTGGGGTAGCTCCATTTTTAGCTAGCCACTCATTAAGACAACAGTTTTTCATTCTCCCTCCTCACCCTCCTTCCTCTTTCCCCTGTTCTTGGACTTAGAGGGATGACAGAAATGAATTTCCAAGACATAAAGAACCTAGTGATTCTTTAAGAAATAATAATTTGATTGTTGTGATTTTTATTCTTTTACCCTTTATTAGATCATGTCTTAGGCCCCATTTAATTGTTTATGATTGAGGTCAACTTTAGCACAAACAGCTACTTCCTCATGTTGAACTTTCCATTTGTCTAATTCCTGCACTGGGATCTGAGACCAGTGAGTGCTTTTTGACTCCTTAAAATTTTTTTTTTGGCTGGGTGCAGTGGCTGACATCTCAAAAAAAATTTTTTTTAATAGAAATTTGTTATGAGTAGAGCACCTGCTTTGCTTTTGCACTAGAACCAAAGATGAATTAAAAATAGAGATATCCCCTGTCATTAAGGTTATTTGCATTCTAATAGGGGAGGTGAATCCTGCCAGAATATCCCTAATTTACAGTATTTGATCAAAGTCTTCATTCTTTTTTTTTGAGTCAGAGTCTCACTCCGTTTCCCAGGCTGGAGTGCAGTGACACACTCACGACCACCCTAGCATTGACCTGCTGGGCTCCGGCGATCCTTCCACCTCAGCCTTCCAAGTAGCCAGAACTTCAGGTGCGCGCTATCACACCCGGCTATTTTTTTCTTTTTTAAATTGTAGAGACGAGGTCTCACCAGGTTGCCCAGGCTGGTCTTGAACCCACGGGCTCAGGCAATCCACTTGCCTTGGCTTCCCAAAGTGTTGGGATTACAGGCTGAGCCACCGAGCCCAGCCCAAAGTCTTAATTCTTTATTTGAAATGTCGCTCTGATATGCCTCTTCCTTTTCTATTCCCGCCTCATCCTGGCAGGTTCTTTGATTACACAGTGTGTTCCCAATTAAAATATTAGAAACCCAGCAAAGGGCGACTTGAATACTGAGGCTGCATATCAGCATGCTGTGGTTGTGTGACTGAAACATGTCCTGCAGCATGTCCTGCCCTCACATGCTTTTCACTGCAGCATCCCTACTCAGTCTTCTCTTTTGAAGTGTGACTGCATTTTCCAAAATCTCTTTAAATTTCTTTCTGTTTGAAATATGAGAGAATGACAACTTCAATGATATTTCAGTGAGAGAGTTTTAATCAGGGCATTAAGCAAACTCACAATTTACAATTCTCTCAGAATTGTAAATAGAAAGTATGAATTTTGAGTTGTATAATCATTTTTTTCTACTATTGTATTTATGGGAAATTTTGTTCTCATTCAAATGTTTAGTAAACAAAACAGAACGACCTAATGAATCGGTCCTAATGAATACACCTTAAGAGTGACTCTTTTTTCCCCAGCTTCATTAGGGAGGCTCTATTGATTCAAAATCTTTTAAGTGATTTTCCTGACACTTTCCCCCCTCCCCCATATTCTCCATTTAGTTGAGCAACTTGCATCTTAAAGAAGAGAAAATCAAACCAGATGCCAATGGTAAGTAACTAAAAGCTAGTGTGAAAACAAATGTGATTTCATTTAGTATTTCTGTTTTGACATAACAACTGTCTGGGAAAATGTTGTATTTGTACCAGGCAGGGTACTGGCAGGTACCGGAAGTTGTTTGATTTGGAAATCAACAAACTGGATTGTATGACCAAAGTGTTTTTAATGTAAGAATGAGGATACCTAATTGGTTTATAGATTATTAGATTACTAGGCATGGGATTATACTGACAAAGACTATTTGTTTTTTTAAATGTTCTTCAATTGGGGTTGAGATAGACAAAGTAAGAGCAACCTGAGAGTTTACCTATTCTAATTATTCTAAAGGCAATTTAAGATTTCCATATTTTAACATTCTTGGGAGAGATATAGCATTTACCTTTCTCTGAATTCATTTACAATCTTTTTCTATATACTATTACATAACTACAACATTGTTTAACTATGAATTTATATTGATCATAATTTTAATGGCATTGTGTTCACATATTGATAAAATGATTTGCATAGATATTTTGTTGAGCATCAAGGTGGTTTCTGATCACTACTGTGATCACTTTTCTATAATATTTCAGAAATACTGATTATATGAGGGAAGTAAATGTTAGTATTTTGAGGTAGGGTGAGGAGAGGAGACCTGGACAAGGAAGGAATTGAAATATAAGCAACAGTGTTTCATGCCTTTGTTTATTTAGTGACAATATCACATTTTTATAAGTGGCTTGGTTTCCTCATTTATTTTTTACTCCCCAGGCCTTAACATTTGTAGTGTCATAGAATTTGAATTGTCCCAGCAGTTGGGTAGGGGATGTGATTTTAAATGACGGCCACTTTGTGTCTGATAAAGGTGCTGTTGTCAAGACCAGTGCTAATGCAGAGAAGACAGATGAAGAAGAGAAAGGTAACAGCCTTAGAGCTATATAAACAAGTTTCTACATTCTAAGAAAATTGATTTGTTGTTGTTGAGTTTTTTGGTCTGTTTTTTTTTTGTTTTTTTTTTTTTGTTTTTGAGTCAGATTCTCACTCTGTTGCCCAGGCTGGAGGGCAGTGGCATGCTCACAGCCACCCCAGCATCAACCTGCTAGATTTAGGCGATCCTAAATCTACTCGCCTCGGCCTTCCAAGTAGCCAGAACTACAGGTGCACGCTACCATGCCCAGCTAATTTTTTGATATATTGTAGAGATGATGTCTCACCAAGTTACCCAGGCTGGTCTTGAACCCCTAGGCTCAGGCAATCCTCTTGCCTCCACCTCTCAAAGTGCTGGAATTACAGGCGTGAGCTGCTATGCCTGGCCTTCATGTACGTTTAAACAACTTTGTTTACTTTTCCTATCAGAGGACAGAGCTGCCCAGTCCTTACTCAACAAGCTGATCCGAAGCAATCTTGTGGATAACACAAACCAAGTGGAAGTCCTGCAGCGGGATCCAAACTCCCCCCTCTACTCAGTAAAGTCTTTCGAAGAGCTTCGGCTGTGAGTATTTTTTCAGTTTCTGACTCTCTACTTTGTGTTTAGATCAAGGTCCTTGGCCTGTTAACCTTTTTTTTAATTCACAGCAGAACATTTTTAGCTTACATAAAGAATAAAAGAATTTAGCTGCTTTGGGATATTAAGTAAAATTTCTGGGTGATCTATAAAAAATTTAGCTGCAAGCTGGGCTTGGTGGCTCAGCCTGTAATCCCAGCGATTTGGGAGGCTGAGGTGAGTAGATTGCCTGAGCCCACGGGTCAAGATCTACCCAGGCAACTTGGCAAGACCTCATTGCTACAATAAATCAAAAATTAGCCAGACGTGGTAACACGCACGCCTTTAGTTCTGGCTACTTGGAAGACTGAGGCAGAAGGGTTGCTGGAGCCCAGCAGGTTGAGGCTGTGGTGACCGGGAGCATGCCACCGCACTCCAGTCGGGGCGATGGTGTGAGACTCCAACTCAAAAAAAAAAATTTAGCTGCAGGCAGGGCTCAGTGGCTTAGCCTATAATCCCAGCACTTTGGGAGGCCAAGGTGAGTGGATTGCCTGAGCCCATGGGTTCGAGACCAGCCCTGGAAGCTTGACAAGGCCTCATCTCTACAATAAATAAAAAATTAGCCAGACATGGTAACGCGCACACCTTTAGTTCCGGCTACTTGGAAGGCTGAGACAGAAGGATCTCCAGAGTCCACTGGGGTGGCCATGAGTGTGCCATGGCACTCCATCCTGGGTGACAGAGTGAGACTCCAACTCGAAAAAAAAAATAAAAAAACTTAGTTGCACACACACATTGTATTCAGTTCAATACAACTCAATGATTGTTAGGTATGAACTGTATGTAACAATAAAAAAGAGAAAAATAGGCTGTAGATATTTTGCTACTTTCCTCAACCAAAGAGGCTGTTGTGGCTTTCATCATTACCATTTTTCTAGGAAACCACAGCTTCTTCAAGGTGTCTATGCCATGGGTTTCAACCGTCCTTCCAAGATACAAGAAAATGCATTACCATTGATGCTTGCTGAACCGTATGTATCTTGATACAATTCTTTGTATTTTTAGTTTTCTATTTTCTAAAATGTTTATTATTTTAATAGACTGGGTATGGTGGCTCACATTTATAATCCCAATAACTCAGAAGGCCAAGAGAGGAGAATTGCTTGAGGCCAGGAGTTGCCAGCTTGGGCAACATAGTGAGACTCTCATCTCTACAAAAAAATTTAAAAAATTAGCCAGATTTGGTGGCTGCACCTATTAGTCTCATCCACTTGGAAAGCTGAGGTAGAAGGATCACCTTAGCCCAGGAGGTCAAGGCTGCGGTGATCCATGATTGTGCCACTGCACTCCAGCCTAGGTGACAGAATGAGACCCTGACTCATAAATAAATAAATAAATAAAATGTATTATGTTAGTAGATGATAAATTATAAATGTTAATGCTGCTGAATTGTACACTTAAATGTTAAAATGGCAAATTTTGTGATATATATTTTTATCTCAATTAAAGATAATATTTCATATACCAAAAAACTGAATTGTTAAATTGTATACTTTACATGGGTAAATTATGTAGTATGTGGATTATCGCAGTGAAGCTATGGAAATAAAAGTGATCAGTGATATGGACAAAAATCAATAGAGCATGATAGGGGAGATGGGAAATACCAAAGACCTGTTTCAGTTTTTACTTCTAACATTTAAAACAATTTTCAAATATACAACATAGTTAAAGATTTTATAGTAAACACCCATATATACCACCTACATTCTTTTTTTTAAATCTTTTATAATTTTTTATCTCCACCACCTAATATTTTGCTATACTTTATCACATGTCTGTCTACCAGTACATTTTGGTATTTCTTGCTTGCTTTTGGTTTTAGTTTAGGGTTTCTTTGTTTTGTTTTAACAAAAGTTTACTCTTAAATGTACAACAGGATTCAAGACAACACTTCATTTTAACTACAATTGGTAATAGGTGTTTTGGCAGAAAATCCAGTTGTTTAAATAGGAATAGAATCAAGGACCAGGCATAATATATAGCATACTTTTTTCCGGCTATTAAAATTCTGCTTGTGGCCAAGGAACCCTCCCCAAGGCCTTCACTTTTAGTTCCTCAAATTTCTTGTACTCTTCTTTTT
Organism: Cephalopachus bancanus; assembly: GCA_027257055.1. Lineage (NCBI taxonomy): Eukaryota > Metazoa > Chordata > Mammalia > Primates > Tarsiidae > Cephalopachus > Cephalopachus bancanus. Next base: position 1,691,392 of record JAPVLO010000330.1, on the reverse strand, counting down.
GTTCTGCTTGAAAACCTCATCTTCCTCATCCATCTCTTTGGCCCACTTCTTGGGCTGCTTCACTGGCTTCTTCTTACGACCTTTAAGGCTAGACATGGCTCCTGCTATACCCCTTCCCCAGACCCTAATACTGAAAGCCCATATCTTGTTTTTAAGGCATTTCAAGGTAGGTTACACTTTTTTTTTTTTGAGTCGGAGTCTCACTCTGTCGCCCAGACTGGAGTGCGGTGGCTGCTTCTGGCCACCACAGCCTCGACCTGCTGGGCTCCGGCGATCCTTCCGCCTCAGCCTTCTAAGTAGCTGGAACTACAGGTGCACGCTACCACGCCCAGCTGATTTTTGATTTATTGTAGAGATGAGGGCTCGCCAAGTTGCCCAGGAGAGTCTTGAACCCACGGGCTCAGGCAATCTACTCACCTCAGCCTCCCAAGGCGCAGGATTACAGACTGAGCCACCGAGCCCGGCAGGTTGCACTTTTAAATCAAGTGATTAAAGCAGCATCTCATCAAGTAGGTGATACCAGGTGAAGACCTGAAGGAGAGGAGAGTTTGCATATTATTATCTGGTAACAGTTGTCCCATGCAGAATACAGCCAGTGCAGAAGCCCTAAGACAAGAACATGGCTGGCATGTGGGCCATTGTGGTGGGGTGAGGTGAGTAGGGAGAGAGTGAATAGTAGGAAATGAGAGCTGGGGCATAATGGGGAGCCAGGTCAGGTAGGACCTTGTATGCCATTGTAAAGATTTTAACTTGTGCTTTGAGTGAAATGAGGAATAATTGGAAGGTTTTTTAGCACAAAGGTGATGTGAGCAGACTCACATTTTAATAGGATTTGTGTAGAGAATAGATGGAAGAGGTGGAGTGCTTTAGATCCCACCAGAAAATCATCTTTGTAGTGCTCTATACTTGGGAAGCTAGCATATGTAACTCTGTTGCAGAATCCAGGGTCTCCTTGTATAAATGAATTTTTAATAGTCATTTTTTTAAAGCTTTATTCTTTATTAGCTGAAAGATTACTTGAGATTTAGGCTCCTTAACAGATTATTTTCTTGTACAGCCCGCAGAACTTAATTGCCCAGTCTCAGTCTGGTACTGGTAAAACAGCTGCCTTCGTGCTGGCCATGCTCAGCCAAGTAGAACCTGCAAACAAATACCCCCAGGTAAGGACTTGACGGATGTGGGTTCTCTCCTAATGCCTAGAGGGGGGAGTTTCATTTGATGGATAAAAAGTCAAACTGTGTATTACATTTTACTCAAACTAAAATTCCTTAAATTGAGCACAAACAATATAGTTGATTCTTCCTTGGCTGTAAAAATCCTGTTTGCCAGTTCTAGGATACCCTTGACAGTCTTGGCTCTTCTGCTTGCAGGAAAAACTCCTTCATCTGCAACTGTCACCCATTAGAAAGTTCTGAGAACTTTCTGAGTAAGTGAAAAGGAAGCTAATCTCCAATTGGAATTTCAGATCCTTGCTCATGGATGGGGTTTTGTACTCTAGTGGCCAATAGCTGTTAAAGTATCTTTACCTAGCCTGAGTTCTGACCCCTAGGAATTCTAGTTTATGACCCTGCATTTTAGAGAATCAAATCGTTTACATTTTAATTTAGTTATTCTTTCCTTCAGCTTCCGTTGGAGGGATAACAAGGTCCTAATGGTAATTCCCCTTTGTAAAAGATTTGTTATTATGAATTCTCATTCCGTAATCTTTCCCTACAGTGTCTGTGCCTCTCCCCAACATATGAGCTCGCCCTTCAAACAGGAAAAGTGATTGAACAGATGGGCAAATTTTATCCTGAATTGAAGCTAGCTTATGCTGTTCGAGGCAATAAATGTGAGTATGAATATGTGATACTTAATCATTAACCTAATTCTTTTTATTTTGAAAATTTTCAAAACACACTCAGGCAGGAGTTGAAATAATACAATGAACACATGTATGCTCTCTACCTAATTTTAAAAACTTAACATTTTGCCATATTTGCCTTATCTGTATATGTATGTGTGTATTTTTGTTGAACGATTTGAAAGTAAATTGCAGACATCGTGATTCTTTATCCCTAAACACTTCAACATGTTATCTCATAAGGACATTCTCTGGTATGCCTGTGATACCCTCATCACAGCTAAGAAAATTAACAGATTTCGTAGAATAACTAATATCCAGTTCATTTTCATTCTTCTCCATTTGTCCCCAAAGTGTTTTGTTATAGTCATTTTATTTTTGATCCAAGATTGAATCAGGTCTGTGCATTGCATTTGCTTATTGTACCTCTTTGTTTCTTTTGATATAGAATTGTTTGCCTACCTTCTTCCTCACCTTATAAAATTTGATTCTTGGGGCAGACCAGACCAGTTACTTATAAAATATTCTACATTCTATTATATTTAATTGCCTAATTTCCTTATCTTCATTAGAAGAAAAAAACCTGTAATGCTCATGGCTATTGATTCTGGAGGCTTATTTTATTATTCTTTTTCTTCATTTTTTTCTATAATAGTTTTATAGCTAACATTAAGTAAATTTGAAAGTTGCTGGAAGTTTGAGTTTTTTGGATGTTTGAAATAAACATGACTTATATAACTCACAGAAACTAATATATATAAAATTCCCTAATGACAACTTGAGGTCAGTTCTAAAGAGAAAAGTAAAGTAAGGCTAGGTATGGTGGCTCACATCTGTAATCCCAGCATTTGGGAGGCCGAGACAAGAGGATCACTTGAGCCAAGGAAATTGAGACCAGGCTAGAAACATAGCAAAACCTCGTCTCTACAAAAAAATCAGCCAGGCATGGTGGAATGTGCCTGTACTCCCAGCTACTCAGAAGGCTGAGATGGAAGGATCACTTGAGCTCAGAAGTTTGAGGCTACAGTGATCGTTCCACAGCATTCCAGCCTGGGCAACAGCATAAGACTCTGACTCAAAAAAAAAAGATAAGTAAGATAATGAAACGTATTGAAAGATAATCATAAGACATTTCAAATTTTGCAATTTGCCGGGCACAGTGGCTCATGCCTGCAATCCCAGCACTTTGGAAAGTAGAGGTGAGAGGATTGCCTGAGCCTGTGGGTTCAAGACCAGCCTGGGCAACATGGCAAGACCACATCTCTACAATAAATCAAAAAATTAGCTGGGTGTTGTGGCGCATGCCTGTAGTTCCAAGCTACTTGGAAGGCTGAGGTGGAAGGATCGCCTGAGCCCAGCAGGTCAAGGTTGTGGTGGCCATGAGCGGTGTGCCACTGCACTCCAGCCTGGGTGACAGAGTGAGACTCCAACTCAAAAAAATTTTTTGCGATTTGGATTTGAGTTAGAAGGGCAGAGAATTATGAATAATTTTTTTCTGGGGAGCAGTAATTGGTTTGTTTAACTGAAATCGGAAGCAGCATTCTTGATAGCTTTGAATTAACTCAACATTAACATTTGAGCAAAATTTTGTCTGTCACTAAAGGGAGCTTGTATGTGCGTGAGCAAGGTTATAATTCTTTTTTAAAATTTATTTGGTATTTTTAGTTGAGGACTCACTCTGTCACTCAGGCTGAAGTGTAGTGGCACGATCACAGCTCACTGCAGCCTTGAACTCCTGAGCTTAGGTGATCTTGTGCCTCAGCCTCCCAAGTAGCTGGTATTACAGGCACGTACCATTATACCTGGTTTTTGTTTTTTGTTTTTTTTGTAGGGACAGGGTTTTACTATGTTACTTGAGCTAGTCTGTAACTGCTGGTCTCAAGCAGTCCTCCGGTGGTCAAGGTTATAATTCTTTTTTTTTTTTCTTTTTAGATTGGAAACTAGTTTATTTAAAAAGCAAATTGGAGAGAGAGGAGATTCACCTTCCCAAGGTAGCGGAGGGGATCAAAGCTAGGAAACATGGCAGCCATAGCTCAAAGAGCAGTGTGGACACATCAGAGTTTAACAGAGTTGATCAAGGTTATAATTCTTTTTTTTTTGAGTTGGAGTCTTACTCTGTTGCCCAGGCTGGAGGGCAGTATCAAGCTCCCAGCCACTGCAACCTCGACCTGCTGGGCTCAGGTGATCCTTTTGCCTCAGCCTTCCAAGTAGGTGGAACTACAGGCATGCACCATCACACCTGGCTAGTTTTTTGATTTATTGTAGAGATGAGGGCCCGCCAAGTTGCCCAGGCTGGTCTTGAACCCGTGGGCTCAGGTAGTCCTCTCACCTCGACCTCCTAAAGTGCTGGGATTATAGGTATGAGCCACCATGCCCGGCCTAAGGTTATAATTCTTAAGGGACTAATAAGCAAATCACTAAGTCGCATCGGATTCAAAAGGAAAGGCCAAAACTGGGAACCGTGGCAAGCCTCTGTAATCCCAGCTACTCAGGAGGCTGAGGTGGGAAGATCTCTCAAGTCGAGGAGTTTGAGTCCAGCCTGGGCAACATAATGAGACTCTGTCTCTGAAAAAAAAAATAAAAAAGAAGAGCCAAATTATTCTCAGTTTCAGACTGCACAGGGCTGAGAGCATGCCGTTGTCTGTCTGGCCTAGTCTAAGAAGCAAATTTTTTAAGACGGTTTGTTTTTCTTCCAAAAGATAAAGTTTTTCATAATTGTTGTAGTACTCTAATTACTGACTTGGGCAGGGTGATTTTAAAGACAACTGACATATTTGAAATAGATGCCAGGATAGCGGAGGGGGCAAAATGCATTGGAAAGATAAAAACCTTTGAAACAGTCAACTTGTGGGGAAATGCAGTCCTGACCTAGGTAGGAATCTTGATGTAAGTGAAATGGTATTGAGAGAGAAAAAATTAAAGATACCAGATACTTCAGAGAGAATTGGATAATGATAGAGAATTAAAAAAAAATGCTACTAAAGAAGTTTTATCTTCTCGTTGATTATATCCTTACTATATCTTTTCAGCATTTTTATCTGTTTTTGTCTCTGTTAAATACTGTAGTGATATCCTAAATTTTCATTATATATTAGTACAAATAGTAAAACATTTGCATTGAAGTACATAATAGCTTTAGATTTCTCAGAGAGGAGAGCTGGCTTTGCCATTGAAATACCCACAGAAAACATCTCGGGTCTCCACAGTGGAAAGAGGTCAGAAGATCAGTGAGCAGATCGTCATTGGCACCCCTGGGACCGTCCTGGATTGGTGCTCCAAGCTCAGGTTCATTGACCCCAAGAAGATCAAGGTGTTCGTTCTGGATGAGGCCGATGTCATGATAGCAACCCAGGGCCACCAGGATCAGAGCATCCGCATCCAGAGGTAGGAATCCGAGCAGAGAGGCACTTCCCAGCCTCCTGGCCTGCAGCATCTTCTCCCTTGACTTCAGGTGCCTCTTGCTTCCATCAGGCTCTTTACTCATGCTTTCCCGCAGATCTGTTTGATGGGCCATTTCCGTGTCCGCACTGACCATACCCCCTCCAAGCCTAGGTTGAGAAAGGAGACCTCGGGACTCTCACCCCACCCGGGTGCTCCCTCCTCACCGAGATGCTCCTCTCTGCCCCCTCCCTCTGAAGCCCCCTCAGCCTTCCTGAGGATCTGGACCGTCTACGCTGGGAGGCTGTGCTGCCCGTGGTAAAACCTCGGGTTCGTGCCACGTGCCTGGGCCTTACCTTGCAGGATGCTGCCCAGGAACTGCCAGATGCTGCTTTTCTCTGCCACCTTCGAAGACTCTGTGTGGAAGTTTGCCCAGAAAGTGGTCCCGGAGCCGAACATTATCAAACTGAAACGTGAGGAGGAGACCTTGGACACCATCAAGCAGTACTACGTCCTGTGCAGCAGCAGAGACGAGAAGTTCCAGGCCTTGTGTAACCTCTACGGGGCCATCACCATTGCTCAAGCCATGATCTTCTGCCATGTGAGTAGCACCAGCAGCAGCCACAGCAGGGCTGCTGGGGTTGCCCCCCCCCCAGCCAGCGCCCCCCCTAGTGCTGAGGAGGACCAGACTGCCACTGGGTGAAATGAAAAGCAAGTGGTTAATCACCTCCACAGGCCCAGGCATGTTCTCCTCAGGTTGTGTAATGGCTTATAAGGGGGAGACTTTGATCCCACTTCTTAGAGATATTTGGGGAAAAACCCATGTAACATTCAGTGAAGCAATTTTTAGATATTAATAATATAAGCTGAGTACGTACCTGTAGCCCGAGCTACTCAAGAGGCTGAGGTGGGCCGTTGCCTTGCTAGACTCTGGTGTGGCCACGTGTTCTTTGAGCTATAGCTATCGCCATGCTTTCTGGCTTGGGCCCCCTCCCCCACCTTGGGGAGGTGAATCTTCTCTTTCTCTCTCCCTCTAATTTTCTTTTAAATAAACTATATTTTCTTTTCTTTATTTTTATTTTTTGAGTTGGAGTCTCACTCTGTCACCGAGACTGGAGTGCAGTGGCCGCTCCTGGCCACCGTAGCCTCGAACTGCTGGGCTCCTGCGATCCTTCCGCCTCAGCCTTCCAAGTAGCTGGAACTACAGGCGCGTGCTACCATGCCCGGCTAATTTTTTATTGATTGTAGAGATGAGGTCTCGCCAAGTTGCCCAGGCAGGTCTTGAAACCGCGGGCTCAGGCAATCCACTCACCTCAGCCTCCCAAAGGCGCGGGATTACAGGCTGAGCCACCGAGCCCAGCTAAACTATACTTTCTAATTTAAAAAAAAAAAAAACAAGAGAGGCTGAGGTGGGATGATCCTTGAGCCCAGGAGTTCGAGGCCAGCATGGATAACCTTGTCTCAAAAAAAACAGAATATAGACCTTTTTTTTTTGTTTTTAAATGATAGGATCTCACTCTGTCACTCAGGCCAGAGTGCAGTGGCACAACTGTAGCTCACTGCAACCTCATCTTCCAAGGTGCTAGGGCTATGGGCATGTGCCACCATGCACTCTCAATTAACTTTTTTCCTTTTTTTTGAGTCTGAGTCTCACTCTGTCACCTAGGCTGGAGTGCAGTGGCATGCTCACGGCCACCGCAGCCTCAGTCTGCTGGGCTCAGGTGATCTTCCACTTCGCCTTTCCAAGTTGGAACTATTGGATCAAGCCACTGCACCTGGCCAATTTTTCTTGATTTACTGTAGAGATGAGGTCTCACCAAATTGCCCAGGCTGGTCTCGAACCCGTGAACTCAGGCAGTCCTCTCACCTTGACCTCCCAAAGTGCTGGGAATATAGGTGTGAGCCACTGCACCTGGCCAAATATTTTTATTTTTGTAGCAGCTAGATCTAACTGTGTTATCCAGGCTGGTCTCACATTGCTGGCCTCAAGTCATCCTCTTGTCTCAGCCCCCCAAAGTTTTGGGATTACAGGTGTGTGCACTATGCCAACAAGAATATAGACTATTTAGGAGTGAAGAGCTTTGGGTAAAACCACACTCTGTCTTGAGTCAGAGTCTCACTGTTGCCCATGCTAGGGTGCAGTGGCACACTCACAGCCACCACAGCCTCATCCTGCTGGACTCAAGTGATCCTTCCACCTCACCTTCCAAGTAGCTGGAACTGCAGGCACATGACACCACACCTGACTGATTTTTTTTTTTTTTTTTTTTTTTGATTGTGGAGACCAGGTCTCGCCGTGTTGCCCAGGTTCATCTTGAACCCCTGGGCTCAGGCAATCTTCTGGCCTCCGCCTCCCAAAGTGTTGAGATTATAGGCATTAGCCCCTCCATCTGGCTAGTTATATTAACTTATTTTTTTATCATGTGGTTAAAATACTGTTTTTTTAAAATCATTTTTTTAGATGAGTTCTCACTACATTGGTCGGCCTCGAACTCCTGGGCTCAAGCAATCCTCCCACCAGAGCCTCCCAAGTAATTTGATTATAGGCACATGCCACAATACTCTATTTGAGAATTTTAAACCTAACCTGCTGACTGAGTTCAGTGTCTTCACATATTTTATTAAAATTAACTGGCCATGGTGGCACCTGCCTTTCAAGTAGCCGGAACTACAAGCATGTGCCACCACACCCAGCTAATTTTTTGATTTATTGTAGAGACTCAGGCAATCCTCTCACCTCAGCCTCCCAAAGTGCTGGAATCACCGACGTGAGCCACCGAGCCCGGCTGCCTTCACGTATTTTAATAGCAACAAGCCACATTTTTGCAGGTGTCTTCATTTTGTTTTTTACAGGTCTCTTCATGCAAAACAATTCTTTTCACTGCAGACCCGCAAAACAGCTAGCTGGCTGGCAGCAGAGCTCTCCAAAGAAGGCCACCAGGTGGCTCTGCTGAGTGGCGAAATGATGGTGGAGCAGAGGGCTGCGGTGATTGAGCGCTTCCGAGAGGGCAAAGAGAAGGTTCTGGTGACCACCAACGTGTGTGCTCGCGGTGAGCAGAGACGGTGTCCCACCCGGTCCCAGGCCCCATTGGCAAGAGAAGTCCTCAGATACGGGAAACTCAGATGGTCTCAAGGATGTGTGGGCTTGGTGGTGACGGTCCTTTCTGGCAGAGACTGTGTGGATTTTCCTCGGGTGACGAGAACTCTCCCAGGAGCCAGGAGTCCTGACTTGGGGAAGGAGAGGGCAGGCATGTGACTGGGAGACAGCAGAGCCTGCTCCTCTAGGGGCACTCGTCTCCAGATACTCGTGTCTCCCTGAGGCCTTCTTGCGGATTCTGTGGGTTCTGCTGCATGCCTGTCTGTGCCCCTCCTGAAGCCGGTTCCCAGAGCTGGCCTGCCCCGATTCTTCCTCTCCACCAGAAGTTGGTGTGCTTTGGCCCGACTGAGTAGCAGTGACGATTTTTGCCTGCACACTTACTGGTCCCGTCTCCACCTCCCCCTCATGCAGGCATCGATGTCGAACAAGTGTCCGTCGTCATCAACTTTGACCTTCCCGTGGACAAGGATGGGAACCCGGACAACGAAACCTACCTGCACCGCATCGGGCGCACCGGCCGCTTTGGCAAGAGGGGCCTGGCCGTGAACATGGTTGACAGCAAGCACAGCATGAACATCCTGAACAGAATCCAGGAGCATTTTAGTGAGTCCCAGGGAGGTTCTTCTGCCCGACACCCTTTCCTCAGCAGGAGGGATTCACAGGGAGAGGGAGGGGATGGGGGTAGGTTCTCCTGTAGCCCTGAGAGCGGCCTCTGTTCACCTGTGCCCACCCCCTCCTGTTATACGGACGTTTTCAGGGAGCACACCTGGAGAGTCCAGGGCCGGGCGATGTGGATGACAGTTCCCCGTGGCTGGGCTTGGGGGCCTGGCGCCCTTACTGTTGCTGTCCTGCTCAGGCACTGCAAGCCCTCGGGGCTAAATGAGTGGTCACTGCCTGAGGCGTGGTGGGTTCCTAGGTGGGGCAGAGACCTATGTATTGTTTTCCCCCAGATAAGAAGATAGAAAGATTGGACACGGATGACTTGGATGAGATTGAGAAAATAGCCAACTGAGAAGCCAGCCAGTCACCGGTGCCCACCCTGGTGCTGCTCCCGATGGGAAACTAGTGCTTTCACGGCACAGGCCTCGACAGTCACCACAGAGACAACGGCACGAGTAGAAAGAAACTACCTACCTCATTTCAAATTATGTTTGGACTTGGCAAAAATTTGTGCAAATGATGGGGGATGGTAGAAAAATTTGTTTACACAACTTTGGAAGATTAAGCACGAATACACAGAGATTTACCTTTTGGAAATTTCTTCTTTTAATTTGGCCAGGATTTCCCTCATGCTAATTTAGATGCTGTGGCTAATTACATGGACAGGATTGCCTGTGGCAGATCCTGCCTGTTCTTTGGCTTGGAGTGTTTGGGTCAGCCTCCAGTCCATGTGGAAGTAATAGAATAGTGTTGAAGAAGGAACAGAGAGTGAGAGGCCTCCAGTAGGATACTTGTGTAAACCCACCATCAGGTTGGAGTATGTTGCAAGGCAGCACAGGAGGCCCATGTTGCTACTTTGGACTTTGGGTGGGGCAGCTCATCTGAGTATTGCCAGCCTCCTCTGTTCTAATGGTCATAGCAGGGAGGGATTGCCATGTGTGGACCAAATATGCCAACCTCTTGGACCTTTGTGTGTGGGTTTGTATCACAGGACCATGACTCATCTAAGCAGGTACAATCTGTGTATACTGCACATCTGATTAGTAGTGGGCCTTTTGCTTGTGCTTGAGCAAGTCCTGTGAAGAAGTCATCATGGAGAATTAGTGGTGGTGCTAGCATGCCACAGAATCTGGTCTCACAAGCACTTGCAGCATCTTTTTTACTTCCTTGGTATCACTTTGACCCCGTAGTAGCTTCAAGCAAATTAAAGGTGATCTGAGATTTGAATCCTCGATGAAAATTGTGGTTTCAAGTCTCTAATGGCCAGTACCAGATGTGGTCGATAGTAGTCATAAATTCTTGCTTTGTCTCCAGATCCCAGAAGGCAAGTTTTACTAGAGCTGGGAATGATTTCAGATATTTGGCATCTTGACCATAAAGAGATTCTGAGTATCTGTGTTCACTGTGCTTGGAATACAAATGGGCGGTGCTGAGGGGACTATGTGGACTACAGCCATTCATCTGCCCAAGGCAAGAGGACCACCAAGCCCTTTGCTCCATCCTTACTTGTCATCTTTCTGCAGAATAGTCAGAGCAAACATGACCTCATACCTAGCCAAGGCCGCTGGTACCCACAGAATGACAGAGCAAAGATTAGATAAAACTAAATTGCAAGAGTGTTATGAAACCACAGCCAAAAGGAGTCCTCTTCAGCTCTTTGGCCTTTATATAGGAACTGGAAGAAGAGTTGTATGTGATAAAGACTGTTCTGATCCCAGATATTCCTTGTGGGCATTTCTGTGTCGTAGGGCCAAATCTGTCTCCTGGGATGGAAAGGAATCAATGTCAGCCTCCTGGTGGTTTCCTTAATCTGACATCACAAAGAGATTGACAGACTGCCATATTTGCCACATTCCCCTGGTGGGTACTTGACTATGTAGAGTCATCTTTAAACTTCTGGTGAACTGGGACACCTCTTGGAATTCTTATAAGAAGAGAATAAATTTTTATTATTCCCCCTCCAAATCCTGTGGACTAACCCTGAAATAACTAAAAACAAAGGCAATAATTAAAGAATTATAGACTCCCATTAGGTCACAGGCTGACTACACTCCCACCTTCTCACAATCTGCTGTGTACTATTATAGCCCTAAGTCTGAGAAGGAAAATGGGAAGCAGTGCACTACATACTCTTCAGTAGCAAGAGGAAATGGGTATCTGGAAGAAGTGTAGGTCAGCTGTTCTTTTTCTGGGGTCTTGGACCTCTAAGAATTCACTGAATGAATTTCATGAAGTCTATGTAATAGTTTGAGTTTAAATGCATTTTCTTAGGGACACTGTCAACGACGTACATGTCTTCTGAAAAGGTAGGCTCCACTATTGTGAATGGCTCTGAAATGTCACCCCAGTGTCACTATAGTTCATATTCTTCACAGTCCGTATTCATTCCTGCCAATACCTGGCTCCCAAGGCCACAGCTACCTCTGTGACTTTGCTTAGTCAAGAGACATGAGTGATGTAAAGGTATGTTAAGCTTGGTGAGCTTTGGTCCCCAGGGATTCTTTTACTGATTTTAGTTAAGTTCCTATATATGAAATTGTAAACTGCTCTAGAACAGAGAAACTCGGGAAAAGGAATTTTGGTCACATGAAAAATTCTGGGTTTATTCATTATCCGTAAACAATGGATTTTATTGTTTTGTTTTTTTAGTGTCATTCATTGGCTATATGCAGAAGAACTAACCAATTGTTCGTGTATTCTTTATTGATGTTGATAGAACTTAATTATGAAATTTTCAACTTACAAAGGAATTATTAATGACTATAAGAAGGAAACAGCTGGGTGCAGTGGCTCACACCTGTAATTCCAGCACTTTGGGAGTCCGAGGTGAGAGGATTGCCTGAGCCCAGGGGTTCAAGACCAGCCTGGGCAACTGGCGAGACCTCTTCTCTACAAAAAATTAGCCAGGCATAGAGGCATGTGCCTGTGGTTCCAGCTACTTGGAAAGCTGAGGTGGAAGGATCTCCTGAGCCCAGCAGGTCGACGCTGTGATGATCATGAGCATGCCACTACACTCCAGCCTGGGCAACAGAGTGAGACTCCATCTCTTAAAATAGAAACAGTAGTGTGTTTTTGGTTGCTAGTATTTATAATCACATGTAAAGAGTCATATGTCATTCCATAGACTGGTTATGACCTAATATTAACTCTGTTTCAGAGTTGACATTATTCCAACTTGAGCAATTGGGATGTCTCAATAGGCCAAGGACCCTGCTTCGTTGCCAAAGGGCTACTCACTTTATTTTTTTCTGCTGGTACACCAGAGGATGCAGGCGATCAGAAAGAAGGTAAATGCCAGTAAATACAAAGTCCTTGCATTCTATTCTAGTCCTAGAATAGGAATAGAAAGGGCTTGGAGATAGGCCTTCTTCCTTTGTTGCTTTTATCTCTTGTTTCTTAGTTAACCTGAAAGCTCTTCCATAGGAAGTATTCTTGATGTCCATAAGTAAGAATTTCTGAGATTAGAGAAAGTTTCATGAAAGAATGGTGTTTGCTTAAAGAGAAAAGCAGGATTCCAATTGACAAGAGTTTCCTAGGCAGAGGAAGCGAATATTGGGACTAAAACAAGTTCACCAGGATAAATGAAGTATGCTAGAGTAGTGGTGAGAAGAGCAGCCTGGCCATATGAGCAGAGAAAAGCCTCAGATAGAAAATGAAGGGTGGATTGTTTGGTGTCTTAATCCATTTGTGCTGCTATAACAAAATACCGGAGACTGACTGGGTAATTTATGAAGAATAGAAATTGATTCCTTCTGGTTCTGAAGACTGGAACGTCCAAGATCAAGTCACTGACAGAATTGATGTCTGGTGAGGGTTACTGTCTGCTTCCAAGACGGTGCCTTGTTTCTGCATCCTTTGGAGTGGATGAACGTAACAGAAGGACCAGAAGGGCAAGAGAACACTCTTTTCAGCCTCAAATACTTTGATAAGGGTACTCTTCCCTCCTGAAGAACACACCTCTCAATAGTGTCGCCTTGGGAATTAAATTTCAGTATGAATTTTGGAGGGATCACCAAACCATAGCAAGTGGTATTTAGATTTAATAGTAAATTGACATCGATTCTTAAATGACAGGAAGTGATAAAAGTGGTTTCTGGAAAAATTGGTCCAGCAAAGATACACAGAATCAATTGGAGGTGGAAAAGACTGACAGCTGAGAAATCAAATTATTCTCTCAATCCCATCACATAGCAGATGCCAAGATGTCATTGCTTTTATTGAAAACAGGCCAGCCGGGCTCAGTGGCTCAGCCTGTAATCCCACGCCTTTGGGAGGTTGAGGTGAGTGGATTGCCTGAGCCCATGGGTTTGAGACCCGCCTGGGCAGCGAGACCTCATCTCTACAATCAGTCAAAAAATCAGCCGGGCATGACATGCCTGCAATTCCAGCTACTCGGAGGCTGAGGCGGAAGGATCGCCCAACAGGCGAGGCTGCGGTGGCCGGGAGCGGCCACTGCACTCCAGTCTGGGCGACCGAGTGAGACTCCAACTCAAAAGAAAAAGAAAACACAGACCGGGCATGGTGGTTCAACCCTATAATCCCAGCAGCACTTTGGGAGGCTGAGGCGAGAGTATTGCCTGAGCCCACAGGTTCGAGACTAGCCTGGGCAACACGGTGAGACCTCGTCTGTCTCTACAGTAAATCAAAAAATTAGCCGGGTGTGGTAGCATGTGCCTGTAGATCTGGCTACTTGGAAGGCTGAGGCTGAAGGATCGCTGGAGCCCAGCAGATCGAAGCTGGGGTGGCCATGAGTGTGCCACTGCACTCTAGCCTGGGTGACAGTGAGACTCCAACTCAAAAAAAAAAAATTAGATTTGCTATACAAAATCATTCTGGGAAGAAACCCACAGGGAAGTTTTAGAAAGCTCTAGCCCCACCCAAGCTGTTACAGATTTCAGAGGCCCTTTTCAGGTTTCTCTTGGTCCTGGGCATGAACATCAGATTTCAGGAAACACCTGCGGCTTTACATGACTTTGCTTTTCTGCTTGAGCATAAATGTTCATTCTTCTATTGCCTGTCTCAGATTGCAGCATCTTCCCAAAGTGATACAATGGAGGTGAGGGCATCATGTGGGGCTGCTGCTCAGAGGCTTCCACACCCAGTTTCTCTAATCCTGAATCTGAGGCCAGAACAGCTTCAAACACGCGATGGGAAGTTAAAGACCTTCAGGTGGGGGTGTCAGATACTTCTGCATGGGTTTAGAAACTGTCTGGCATTAGTATTCATCAGGCAAGGGGCTCCCCACAGTAGTACTGGTTGTGAAGTGGGAGAAATGGAGTAGGTGGAGAAAATGTTAGGAAGAGTGACAGTGGTGGCTGCCTGGGATGTCGGCTGCTAAGATGAGACACCCCCTCTGCCTTAGACCTCATAGGCAGAGGAAAGTGAAGGAGCAGACCTTTTATGTAGTACCATAGCCCAGGATTATGGCCAGCTTTTACTGGAAAGAGTTGACAGGGATGGGAAGGTGTCTAGGTAGAGCTCTCCTAGAAGTACTAGTATATGTCTTATGAGTATTTACAACTGTTCCATTGTGTTATCCATGTGCTTCCAGCATCCTTGAGGTTTGCCATCTGGAGAATTGCCAGATGATCTTAGGTTCTTACCTTATCCCTGAAAGAAACCTTCCTGTGCTTAGCCTTGAAAGGACATGAGTCAGCCCCTGGTCAGGTTGTATGGCCAAGTGCGCCAGGTTTGTTGTTCTCTGGTCAGTTTTACTCTCAGACACCAATAGCGGCTAAATTTGCACGGAAATTGTCTAGATAAACAAATGCCATGTAAGTCCAGGTTTAACAACAGACCAGCTCCCACTGTTTGGGCATTGCGTTGTTAGTTTCTAAAACAAGTAGGATTATGCCAGAGGGACAGAAATATTCTATTCATCTGATTTCTTTTCTTTTTTTTACATTCCCTGCCTTTGAAAAACAACAACCGGGCATGGTGGCTCAAGCTTGTAATCCCAGCATTTTGGGAAGCTGAGGTGAGAGGATTGCTTGAACCCAGGGGTTCGAGACCAACCCAGGCAACTTGGCAAGACCTCATCTCTACAATAAATCAAAAAATTAGCCAGGAGTGGTAGCATACAACTGTAGTTCCAGCTACTTGGAAGGCTGAGGTGGAAGGATCACCTGAGCCCTGCAAGTCGAGGCTGTGGTGGCCATGAGCATGCCATTGCACTCCAGCCTGGGAAACAAAGTGAGACTCCAACTCAAAAAAAAAAAAGAAAAACTATGATTTCGTATTTTTGCATCAATGAAAGGGACAATAACAACTTCAGAAAAAGCTGCATTCCTCTAGCCCCATGGATCCTTCTAGTTAACCTTCACTCCACAGTGACGATTTTATTTTACTCACCTTGCACATCCAACCCCATTATCCCCCTCAGCTGTCAGCAGATAATCTCCCTACTCCAAGAAAATGGCTGCCATAAGGAAACCCCCTCAACCTTCTGCCACCAGAGCTTCCTCTAGGTGCACCTATCCTTCCCTCTCCCTTCTGCTCCAATGAGATGCATCCCTGTTCTTATCTGAATTTCTCCACCAATCCACCACATTCCCTCCCTTGGCTTTTAAGGGCTTGCTTCATCGATTCTCCCCTCATATTTGCAATCTCTCCCACCACATCAGCTCTTTCTCGATATTTTTAACATGTTCATACCTAATGACTTTAAAACTCAACCCTCTTCCTCACCCTTCAGCCTTATGTTTCTCCTTGATGGCCAGAAGACGTGAAAGAGTTGCTTCAATGCCCTGAGTCCTACTTCTCCCTCTGCAGGCTGACTTCTGCCCCACTGCTCCCCCGAAATAGTCTTCACTGAGAACACTGATGACCTTCGTGTTCCTAATCCAAACTCACTCTTTAATCACTCATATTTGCCTTCTCAGCGGCATCTGATACTGTGGACAATCCCTCTTGTCACTCTTTTGGGTCATAAAGTGGCTAGCACCTCACTTCCTGGTCTTCCTTCTCTTTGACCACTGCAGTCTCTTTGGCAGACTCCTTTATTCACCTTTTAAATGTGTCTGTTCTCATGGTTTTTATGGCTCAATCCTTTCTCTGCCAGAGGTAGTCTTATTCAATCCTGTGGCTTCATTCATCTGCTGGCGACTCCCAAATCTATACCAAGACCTGACTGAGTCACTGCACATATGGCACTTGCACGTGGGATGTCTTCTAGAAGTCCTGTGTGCAGTGTGTCCAGCATGGAACACTTCTTCTTACACCACTGCTGAGTACCATCACTCCAAAAGTCCCGGGCCCTGCTCTCAGCTCTTCCTCCAATTTACCCTCACAAAATAGCATTGCGCTTGCCTGTTGCTCAAGTCAGAAACCTGGTATTCATCACGAATCCTGCCCTGCATTCCTTTTGTATCAATTATCCACTGTTATGTCACAAATCATACCAAAACAATGGCTAAAAAAAGACAGCCCTCTTCACAACTCTTGAGCATTATGTTTTTTTTTTTTTCGAGTTGGAGTCTCACTCTGACACCCAGACTGGAGTGCAGTGGCTGCTTCCAGCCACCGCAGCCTCGACTTGCTGGGCTCCGGCGATCCTTCCGCCTCAGCCTTCCAAGTAGCTGGAATTATAGGCATGCGCTACCACGCCCGGGTGATTTTTTTTTTATTGTAAAGATGAGGTCTCGCTGCCCAGGGGGGTCTTGAACCCGCAGGCTCAGGCAATCCACTCACCTCAGCCTCCCAAAGGTGCAGGATAACAGGCTGAGCCACCGAGCCTGGCTGAGCATTATCTTGATGGCTCTGTTGGTGTCTCCCAGGCTGGCTGATACAACTGACTTCCTCCAGCTGGTGTCTGGGCTCAGCTGGGTTTGCCAGGCCTCTCCATGTGGCCTTTCACCTTTCCACCTTCACAGTATGGAAGATGGCCTCTGGGTTCCTTTCTTTTTTTTTTTTTTTTTTTTTGAGGCTCTGTTGCCTAGGCTGGAGTGCAGTGGCACACTCTCGGCCACCACAGCCTCAACCTGCTGGGCTCCGGTGATTTTTCAGCCTCAGCTTCCTTCTAAGAGGAAAGGGCAGAAGCTGCAAGGTCAGTTGAGGCCTGGGTTCAGAACTCTCCAGTGCCACTTCTGTCATATTTTTTTGGTTGAAGCTAACCACAGGGCCAGCCCAAATTTCACAGGTGGGGAAATACACTTCATCTCCTGGTGGGGAGAGCTATGGAGTGTCTGTGCCAGTTTTAATCCTCCACACCTATCGATTCTACTTTCTACTGGATCAAACCAAATGAAATTGCCACTGTTTGGTCATTTTTGGCCTACAGTGGCAATTCACCTGGTCTGGATCACCGTGATCATCTGTTCTGCTACTCTAGCTTCCTAGCAGGCACTTGTGCCTCCAGTTCACTTGGCTCACAGCAGCTGCATGTTCTTTATGACCTTTGAGTCTGATGACTCCACTGCTACTTAAGACTCATGACTCATTTTCCGTTTTCCCTAAGTGCAACATCATGTGATATATGCTGCCCTCCAGCTCAGGCGCCTGCTTAACTTGCCTGCCACCTTTGCTTTACTTTTCCCCCACACCCTGCTCCAGCTCCACTAACACCAGATTTTGTTCACATTCTGGGCTGTGTCACAGAGAAGTCAGTCCTGCGTTTTTCCCTCCCCAATTTCCTAGATTTCCTAGAGCCATATTTTCTCCCCAGACCACTCTGAAGCAGAAATAAAGATTCAAAGAAGCTTCCAGGACTTAAGGGTGAGGTGAAGAAATGTTTACCTGCAGGAGTCCAGCTAAAATAGGTATAGGAAAAGAGAGGGAGAGGCAACTAAAATGGGAGTGCTGTTTGCTGCAGAGGGCAGGGAGCAGAGCTCAGAGGAAACTCCCTTCCTGCCACCCTGAGGCATCACCTGTGGCCAGTCTTGGTCTCTTGAAGTTCCCCCTCACCCCAAAGAGTTCAGGAGATGTGGATACCCTGTGTGGAGAGAGGAGCCCAGAGAGGGAACCTTGCCCCTCCACCAAGTTGCCCCCAAATGACCTGTGATCAGGTGCATCCATTGCATGGCCACACCTCTACTCTTCCATCAGTCAGCCGTAAATCCCAGGCTCTCATGGAACTCCTTGCTCTTCTCTCAGTCCTTCCCTTCTGTCTCTTTCTTCCTAATATTATTTCAAAGGTAAAATCACTTCTTCTGGAAGGCGTGCCCCATGCCTCCAGCAGAGTCTCACACAGTGCCTTGTACCTCCCTTTGCAGCATTACATCAGGCAATCCACTAACAGTCTATGTAGATTAGATCTTTCACTCCTCACAACAATCATGTTGTGATTTTATTTTACATGGGGAAACAGACACAGAAAGGTTCAGTCATTTGCCCTACAACATACATCTAGGAAGTAGCAAGTCAGGCCTAAGCCTAGGCTGTCTGACTCCAGGCCCACATTCATAACCACTAGGCTGTGTTTGCCTCAGTTCCCTTTCTGGGGACTGCTCGCATTAAGCATCTGTCTTCCCTTGTATTTAAGTCCCTATGGGAAAGACGTATGTCTAACTTAATCACCACTGGATTCCTAGCTAGTAAGAGGCGGTTCAATAAACCATGTACACCCAACCAGCATCTCAACCCCCTCTTAGGGACCCAAGAGCAGATTGGAAATGCTGTGAAGGGCTGTTTCCCTCCGCTGATTGGTTGGCTCCTCCAGCCTTGGTCAATCATGCTGGCACAGCTCATGAGGGGGAAAAAAAAGTATAAGTCAAGTATCCAGGCTGGGTCCAGAGAGAGCCCCTTACCCCTCAGAGAAGCCAGCCTCTTCCTCTGACTTCTTTTTTTGGTTTCATTGCCCAGCGGTCTTTGTAGTTGGGTTGCCCTGTAACCAAATTCCAGATTTGCCTCTTCATAGGCTGTGTGAGTTTGAGAAAGTTAATTTCTCTGAACCTCGACTTCCTCATCTGTAAAACGGAGATAACACTAGGGATGTTGTAAGAATTAAGTGAGAGGAACCGGGCTCGGTGGCTCAGCCTGTAATCCCAGCACTTTGGGAGGCTGAGGTGAGTGGATTGCCTGAGACCGCGGGTTCGAGACCCGCCTGGGCAACTTGGCGAGACCTCATCTCTACAATAAATCAAAAAAATTAGCTGGGCGTGGTAGTGCGTGCCTGTAGCTCCAGCCACTTGGAAGGCTGAGGCGGAAGGATCGCCGGAGCCCAGCAGGTTGAGGCTGCGGTGGCCGGGAGCGTGCCATTGCACTCCAGTCTGGGTGACAGAGTGAAACTCCAACTCAAAAAAAAAAAAATAAGAATTAAGTGAGATAAATCAAGTAAATTGTGTAACATGCATTTTTTTTTTTTTTTTTTTTTTTTTTTTGAGTTGGAGTCTCACTCTGTCGCCCAGACTGGAGTGCAGTGGCCGCTCCCGGCCACCGCAGCCTCGACCTGCTGGGCTCCGGCGATCCTTCCGCCTCAGCCTTCCAAGTAGCTGGAATTACAGGCATGCGCTACCACGCCCGGCTGATTTTGTGATTTTATTGTTGAGATGAGGTCTCGCTGCCCAGGCGGGTCTCGAACCCGCGGGCTCAGGCAATTCACTCACCTCAGCCTCCCAAAGGCGCGGGATTACAGGCTGAGCCACCAAGCCCGGCTTAACATGCATTTTTAAAATGTTAACTCATTATGTTATCATCTGTAGCGGAGTCCAACCCGAATTTGACCCAGGATATGCTGTCTAGTCCGTAGCTTGGTGCACTTCTGGGTTTCTGGTGAGGGCCTGGGAATTAGCCATTTGGGGAGACAGACAATATGGTGTCTGGCATTCTTCTGCAGCCTAGTATGTGCATGCCCTCTGTGTTGATGAGTGGTTAAGAGCTAAGAAAACATCTCCATTCCTTTCTTTTTTATTTTTACAGTACAAACAGATTTACTACTACTTGTATTTTTATTTTATTGTTTGAAACAAGGTTTCACTCTGTCACCCAGGCTGGAGTGCAGTGGTATAATCACAGCTCACCACATCCTCAAACTCCTGGGCTCAAGCCATCCTCTTGCCTCAGCCTCTCGAGTAGCTGTAACTACAGGCCCACGCCACCACATTGGCTAATTTTTTTTTTTTTTTTTTTTTTGAGTTGGAGTCTCACTGTGTCGCCCAGACTGGAGTGTAGTGGCCGCTCCCAGCCACCGCAGCCTCCACCTACTGGGCTCCGGCGATCCTTCCGTCTCAGCCTTCCGAGTAGCCGGAATTACAGGCATGCGCTACCAGGCCCGGCTGATTTTTTGATTTATTGTAGAGATGAGGTCTCGCTGCCCAGGCGGGTCTCGAATCCGCGGGCTCAGGCAATCCACTCACCTCAGCCTCCCAAAGGCGCGGGATTACAGGCTGAGCCACCGAGCCCGGCTTCATTGGCTAATTTTTGTATTTTTTGTAGAGATTCAGTCTTGCTTTGTTGCCCAGTCTGGTCTCAAACTCCTGGCCTCAAGTGATTCTCCCACCTCAGCCTCCCCAATTGCTGGATTACAGACATGAGCCACTGCACCTGGCCTACCTGTATTTTTACATTATGATTTTTGTCATTACATTTCTATGATGATGATGATGATTATTATTATTATTATTATTTTAGTTACAGTCTCACTCTGTCACCTAGGATGAAGTGCAGTGGAAATATCATGGCTCACCCTAGCCTTGGCCTCCTGGGCTTAGGCAATCCTTCCACCTCCACCTCCTGAGTAGCTGGGACTATAGGCACGCACCTGGCTAATTTTTTTACTTTTTATAGACACAAGGGCTCGATATGTGGCCCAGGCTGGTCTCCAACTCCTGGGCTCAGGCAATCCTCCCACCTCAGCCTCCCAAAGTGCTGATATTACAGGCATGAGTCACCATGTCTAGCCCATGTTTTGTTTTATTTTTGATTGACATATACTTTACCTAGACTGCAATACAATGATAACACATGTACAATTCCATGAGTTTTGATAATTGTACATGTAACCACTGCTCCAATTAAAATATAGAGCATTTTCACCACCCTGAAAGTTCCTTTGTGCCCTTTTCCAATCAATTCTGCTCTTCCCAGCTCATCCTTAGGCAACCACTGCTCTGATTTCTATCTCTATAGATTAGGTATACCTATTTTGAACTTACGTACAGTGGAATCATGCACTATATACTCTTTTTGCATATAGATTCTTTCACTTAATACAATGTTTATAAGATGGCAAATCTTGCCCAGGTTGTGAAACTGCAGACTTGAACTCCTGTCCTCAAGGGATCCTCCTGCCTCAGCCTCCTGAGTAGCTGGGACTACAGGTGTGTACCACCACACCCAACTGTTTTTTTTTAAGATGAGGTCTTGCTATGTTACCCAGGCTAGTCTCTAACTCCTGGCCTCAAGACATCTTCTAAAGTGTTGGGGTTATAGGTGTAAGCCACCGTGCCTGGCCATTTGTTCTTTTAAACTTTTTAGCCTGGTGCAGTGGCTCACACCTGTAATCCCAGCACTCTGGAAGGTGGAGGCAAGAGGATTGTCTGAGTTCAGGGGTTCGAGACCAGCCTAGGCAACTTGGTGAAACCTTGTCTATACAATAAATCAAATAATTAGCCGTGTGTAGTGGTGTGCACCTGTGATTCCGGCTACTTGGAGGGCCGAGGTGGAAGGATCACCTGAGCCCAGCAGGTCAAGGCTGCAGTGGACATGGGTGTGCTATTGCACTCCAGCCTGGGCAACAGAGTGAGACTCCTACTCTAAACTAATTAATTAATTAATTTTTGATCAACATTATTGAGAGGTATAATTTATATACAATAAAATGATAATTATTTATTTTTGAGTTGAATCTCACTCTGTCTCTCAGGCTGGAGTGCAGTGTCATGATCATGGCTCACTACAGCTTTGATCTCCCAGGCTCAGGTGATCCTTCTGCCTCAGCCTCCTGAGAAGCTGGGACAACAGGCTAATGTTTTTACTTTTTGTGGGGATGAAGTCTTGCTATGTTGCCTAGGCTAAAATGATATCTTAAATATGAAGTTCTTCTCCCTTGGGAGCTGCTTATAAAAAAATAAATAAATAAGCAATTACATAAGTTTACAAATATAAAGTCTCATGAGCTAACAAATTTATGCATCTATATAACCAGGAGTCAAATCAAGATATAGAACACTTCTATCACCCACAAACTTCCCTTGTGTTCTGCCCAAACTTCTCACTTTCAGAGGTAACCTCTGATTTTTGATTTTTTTTTTGAGTCGGAGTCTCACTCTGTTGCCCAGACTGGAGTGCAGTGGCCACTCCCGGCCACCGCAGGCTCGCCTGCTGGGCTCCAGCGATCCTTCCGCCTCAGCCTTCCGAGTAGCCGGAATTACAGGCATGAGCTACCATGCCCGGCTGATTTTTTGATTTATTGTAGAGATGAGGTCTCGCTGCCCAGGCGGGTCTCGATCTACTCACCTCAGCCTCCATCACCTCAGCCTCCCAAAGGCGTGGGATTACAGGCTGAGCCACCGAGCCGGGCTTAAAATTATATCTTAAATATGAAGTTCTCCGTTGGGAGCTGCTTATAAAAAAAAAAAATAAGCAATTACATAAGTTTACAAATACAAAGTTTCATGAGCTAACAGATTTATGCATCTATATAACCAGGAGTCAAATCAAATATAGAACACTTTTATCACCCACAAACTTCCCTTGTGTTCTGCCCAAACTTCTCACTTTCAGAGATAACCTCTGATTTTTTTTTTAGTTGGAGTCTCACTCTGTCTCCCAGACTGGAGTGCAGTGGCCGCTCCCGGTCACCGCAGTCTTGACCTGCTGGGCTCCGGCAATCCTTCCGCCTCAGCCTTCCAAGTAGCTGGAACTACAGGTGCGCGCTACCACGCCCGGCTAATTTTTTTGATTTACTGTAGAGATGAGGTCTCGTCAAGTTGCCCATGCGGGTCTCGAACCCACGGGCTCAGGCAATCCACTCACCTTAGACTCCCTAAGGCGTGGGATTACAGGCTGAGCCACCGATCCCGGCTTCCTCTGATTTTTTTTTTTTTTGAGTTGGAGTCTCACTCGGTCGCCCAGACTGGAGTGCAGTGGCCGCTCCCGGCCACCACAACTTCGACCTGCTGGGCTCCACGATCCTTCCGCCTCAGCCTTCCGAGTAGCCGGAATTACAGGTGCGCACTACCACACCCGGCTAATTTTTTGATTTATTGTAGAGATGAGGTCTCGCTGCCCAGGCGGGTCTCGAACCCGCGGGCTCAGGCAATCCACTCACCTCAGCCTCCCAAAGGCGCGGGATTACAGGCTGAGCCACCGAACCCGGCTAGTTTGTTCATTTTTATTGCTAAATAACTCACTGAATAAATAAATATACCATAATTTGTTCATCCATTTTCCTGTTAATGGACATTTGGGTTGTTTCCAGTTTGGGACTATTATGACTAAATATACTAGGAACATTTGTATTTAAGTCTTTTGTGGACATATGTTTTATTTCTTATGAAAAATAAGTAGGAGTGGAATTGCTGAATCATAGAGTAGGTGTGTGTTTAACGTCTTTTTAATAATATTTATTTATTTAGAATCAGGAGGAGAGGGAGAGGACTTAGGTAATATGTTATTGATGTTGGGTTGGCATGGGGTGTAGTTGCTCTGTGGCTTCTTGACTTCGCTACAGAAAAGAATTTCAGAGCAAGTCCAAAGTACAGTTTTAAAGTAAAGTTTATTATAAAGAAAAATACATTCAAAAGAGAAAGTAGGTACCTTAAGAGAAAGGACACACCCTTGCCTTTAACAAGAAGCTCCGCTGGGCTCGGTGGCTCAGCCTGTAATCCCGCGCCTTGGGAGGCCGAGGTGAGTGATTTGCCTGAGCCCGTGGATTCAAGGCCCACCTGGCTAGACCTCATCTCTACAATAAATCAAAAAAATTAGCCGGGTGTGGTAGCATGTGCCTGTAGTTCCAGCTACTTGGAAGGCTGAGGCGAAAGGATCACCAAAGCCCAGTAGGTAGAGGCTGCAGTGGCCAGGAGCGTGTCAATGCACCTCAGTCTGGGCCACAGAGTGAGACTCCAACACAAAATAAAACAAAACAAAACAAAACAAAACCAAAAACAGCCGGGCTCGGTGGCTCAGCCTGTAATCCCAGCGCTTTGGGAGGCTGAGGTGAGTGGATTGCCTGAGCCCGCGTGTTCGAGACCTGCCTGGGCAACTTGGCGAGATCTCATCTCTACAATAAAACAAAAATTAGCCAGGTGTGGTAGTGCGCGCCTGTAGTTCCAGCTACTTGGAAGGCTGAGGGGGAAGGGTCGCTGAAGCCTAGCCGGTCGAGGCTGCAGTGGCCAGGAGCGTGCCACTGCACTCCAGTCGGGGCGACGGCGTGAGACTCCAACTCAAAAAAACTCCCCAAAACAAGAAGCTCCATATAAGTTTACAACAATGGTTAAGCAAACTATTTCACAAGGTAAGAGTGGGGTCTGTAGGTCTCTGATCACAAGATTTGATTACAATCTCTCAACCTCTTAAGGTCACAAGAACCTTCTAAATAATGAAAGTTACTGCCTAACTAGATTTGGGCTTTTCTTAGAACATTCTGTCTCTGTATTTTGGGCAATTCCCTATTGTTTCTGTGATTTACTGCACTGGTAGTTTCACATTCCAACCTGCAAGGTGGTCACATCAGATATGTCTGTCCAGTGAAGGTCATGTACAGATAAGAAGGATAAGTGCTTAACCACCCTGTTCCTCAATTATATAAATTAGACATACTTAGGAAAACTTGCTTAACTACATCTAAACTATGTGCTATGTTAAGGCAGTTTCATTATGAGTCTGATGGACTATTGTACTGCCATTATTTTGATAATTATGACATTTAAAACACACAGAGCTCCGTGGCTCAGCCTATAACCCAGCACTTTGGGAGGCCGACACGGGTGGACTGCCTAAACCCGCGGTTTCGAGACTAGTCCAGGCAGCTTGGCGAGACCTTGTCTCTACAATAAATCAAAAAATTACCTGGGCATGGTAGCAGGCGCCTGTAGTTCAGGCTACTTGGAAGGCTGAGGCAGAAGGATTGCCAGAGTCCAGTAGGTCGACGTTGAGGTGGCCGTGAGCGTGCCACGACACTCCAGCCTGGGCGACGGAGTGAGATTCCAGCTCAATCAATCAATCAATCATACTCAACCTTATAATTAAAAAGTTAAACTTAGCCGGGCTCGGTGGCTCAGCCTGTAATCCCACGCCTTTGGGAGGCTGAGGTGAGTGGATTGCCTGAGCCCGCGGGTTCGAGACCCGCCTGGGCAGCGAGACCTCATCTCTACAATTAATCAAAAAATCAGCCGGCGTGGTAGCGCGCGCCTGTAATTCCGGCTACTCGGAAGGCTGAGGCGGAAGGATCGCCGGAGCCCAGCAGGTCGAGGCTGCGGTGGCCGGGAGCGGCCACTGCACTCCAGTCTGGGCGACAGAGTGAGACTCCAACTCAAAAAAAAAAAAAGTTAAAGTTATATGTGTACTTTGCTTAGGACTATGTAAAATACAAGCCATTCAACATCTTGAAGGACCGAGAAAAAAAAAAGCTTTGAAGTGGTGGAATATGGGGGCTTAAAGGCTTAAGGGTTTTTTTTTTTTTTTTGAGTTGGAGTCTCACTCTGTCGCCCAGACTGGAGTGCAGTGGCCACTCCCAGCCACCGCAGCCTCGACCTGCTGGGCTCCGGCGATGCTTCCACCTCAGCCTTCCAAGTAGCCGGAATTACAGGCATGCGCTACCACGCCCGGCTGATTTTTTGATTTATTGTAGAGATGAGGTCTCGCCAAGTTGCCCAGGCGGGTCTCGAACCCGCGGGCTCAGGCAATCCACTCACCTCAGCCTCCCAAAGACGCGGGATTACAGGCTGAGCCACCGAGCCCGGCTCAGGGTTTTGTTTTCTTAAACGTTATTGCGTTCCTCATGACAGAAACTGGCATCATATAGTATTATTATGGAAATTTCCTTTCTGTAATGCTCTAGTTTACAGACTTACACATTCAATGTGGCAGCTTTAAAAATAAACTTGGGCCAGCATGAGCAACATAGCCCGACTCTGTTAAAAAAAACAATTTTTTTTTTTAAATTAGACGTGCAGTGGCGCTTGACTATAGTCTCAGCTACTCAGGAGACTGAGGCAGAGGAGCCTTAAGCCAGAGCCATGAGTGACACTTTGTCTCTAAAAAACAAAATTTGGGTTATTTCAGTGTCAAGTAAGGCAATGAAGTGAGGCTAACAGTTTCACTTAGTAAAGCTTAGGGATCTTAAGGCATGATGAGGCTGCCCGTGGGAAGAACGGAGCCAAAGGAGCGAGGAATGACAACAAACGACGGGGGGACGCGCGGGATGATGACGTCGCATGCCGGGCGGGAAGTGACGTCACTCGCGAGCATCGTTACTTCCGGCTCGCTTGAGTGGTCTTCGCGGTGGTGGCGGGCTTGGGGTGGTGTCGGCGCGCGGTGCGGCGCGTTTTTTGCAAGTTGACCAACCTTCTCCGGGACCATGGCCACCGACTCTTGGGCCCTGGCGGTGGACGAGCAGGAAGCGGCCGTCAAGTCGGTCAGTGGCTTCAGGTCCAGTCGGGGAGAACGTAGCCGGGGCCCAAGCCCGCCCTGCTGCGAGCATGGGGAGCCTCTGGGGTTGGGCAGGCCCCTGGCCAACACACTCCAGGAGTTTGGGGGCAGTGACTTAACCTTGATTTGTTCCTGGGGCTAACGAGACCACTACTGAGCTTTTTATCTTCACCTGGGATAGGACTTTACCTTGTTTTTTGTTTGTTTGTTTGTTTTTAAGTTGGATTCTCACTCTGTCGCCCAGACTGGAGTGCAGCGGCCGCTCCCGGCCACCGCAGCCTCGACCTGCTGGGCTCCGGCGATCCTTCCGCCTCAGCCTTCCAAGTAGCCGGAATTACAGGCATGTGCTGCCACGCCCGGCTGATTTTTTGATTTATTGTGGAGATGAAGTCTCGCCAAGTTGCCCAGGCGGGTATCGAACCTGCGGGCTCAGGCAGTCCACTCACCTCAGCCTCCCAAAGCGTGGGATTACAGGCTGAGCCACTGATCAAACTTTACCTTGTGATCAAACTGTCCCGCTATATATGCTGTCACTCCTAAATTGCATCTCTGTGTCGGTGACGATTGTAAGAAAAGGCGAATTTGAATGTTGATTCTTTTCATTGCCGTCCTCTGCGTGTTCCTCTGCTGCTCTATGTGTAACATTTCTTAGATCCATGCTTGACCTGGCAATCTGTAGCTCATTGCATAATAATAGATTCCGTTTAAGACAGAGGGAGACTCCAATTCAAAAAAAAAAAATTTAGTGTTTCACTCTACCGCAGATGTTGGAGAGAAGCATTGCAAGTTGTTTCATGGATGTAGCTGGGTGCTTGGCTCACGCCTTTAATCCCAGCACTTTGGAAGGCAGAGGCAAGAAGATTGCCTGAGCCCAGGGGTTCGAGACCAGCCTGGACAACTTGGAGAGACCTTGTCTCTGCAATAAATCAAAAAAATTAGCGGGGCATGATGATGCATGTCTATGATTTCAGCTGCTTGGAAGGTTGAAGTGGAAGGATCACCTGAGCTCAGCAAGTCGAGGCTGCTGTGGCCGTAAGCATGCCACTGCACTCCACCCTGGCTGACAGAGTGAGACTCTAATTCAAAAAAAAAAAGGAAATGAAAGAAAAATAAAAATGTACAAAGCCCAGTGGAATATAGGAAGCAGCTTTGCAGTATAGTTAGGATGACTAGAATGGGAGAAGTGTTATGAAAGTGCTAAGAGGAATGTGATTAGTTCTGAGCAGGGAGAAGACATTTATGAATAGAAAAATCAGGTGGCCGGGCTCGGTGGCTCAGCCTGTAATCCTGCGCCTTTGGGAGGCTGAGGTGAGTGAATTGTCTGAGCCTGAGGGTTTGAGACCCGCCTGAGCAGCAAGACCTCATCTCTACAATAAATCAAAAAATCAGCCGGGCCTGGTAGCGCATGCCTGTAATTCCGGCTACTCGGAAGGCTGAGGCGGAAGGATCGCCGGAGCCCAGCAGGTCGAGACTGCGGTGGCTGGGAGCAGCCGCTGCACTCCAGTCTGGGCGACACAGTGAGACTCCAACTCAAAAAAAAAAAAAAAGAAAAATCGGGTGTACTTCTTGTGACGAAGTTTATACTTGAGCTGGATATTAAAGAATGTCATTTAAGATAGAGGTGGAGATGAAGGGCATTTTTTTTTTTGAGTTGGAGTCTCACTCTGTCACCCAGACTGGAGTGCAGTGGCCGCTCCTGGCCACCACAGCCTCGACCTGCTGGGCTCTGGCAATCCTTCCGCCTCAGCCTTCCAAGTAGCCGGAATTACAGGCATGCGCTACCACGCTCGGCTGATTTTTTGAGTTATTGTAGAGATGAGGTCTCGCCGCCCAGGCAGGTCTCGAACCTGCGGGCTCAGGCAATCCACTCACCTCACCCTCCCAAAGGCGCAGGATTACAGGCTGAGCCACCGAGTCTGGCGATGAAGGGCATTTTAAGAAAAGAAAATGCACAGAAGTGCTTGAGTTGCCCAGGAATCAGAGCTCAATTTTTCTGTGGCTTAAGGTTTATTGGATTGGAGTAAGGGCCGTATAGAAAATACTGCAGGGGTGGTGGGAAGGAGACCTTCAGCGGTGCCCTGGCTGTGCGGGGACTGGCCTCCGGTCGGAGATATGTGTAACACACCAAGTTATTGTGACCTGGGAAAG
The DNA here is from genome assembly GCA_027257055.1 of Cephalopachus bancanus. Classification (NCBI taxonomy): domain Eukaryota; kingdom Metazoa; phylum Chordata; class Mammalia; order Primates; family Tarsiidae; genus Cephalopachus; species Cephalopachus bancanus. Next base: position 1,662,740 of record JAPVLO010000330.1, on the reverse strand, counting down.
GCTGCCAAGGATGTCTTCAACAAAGGATATGGGTTTGGCATGGTCAAGATAGATCTGAAAACCAAGTCTTGTAGTGGAGTGGAATTTTCTACTTCTGATCATGCTTACACTGATACAGGGAAAGCATCAGGCAACCTAGAGACCAAATATAAGGTCTGCAACTATGGACTTACCTTCACCCAAAAATGGAACACAGGCAATATTCTTGGGACAGAGATCTCTTTGGAGAATAAGTTGGCTGAAGGGTTGAAACTGACTCTTGATACCATATTTGTACCAAATACAGGAAAGAAGAGTGGGAAATTGAAGGCCTCTTATAAATGGGATTGTCTCAGTCTTGGCAGTAATGTTGATATAGATTTTTCTGGGCCAACCATCTATGGCTGGGCTTTGTTGGCCTTAGAAGGGTGGCTTGCTGGCTATCAGATGAGTTTTGATACAGCCAAATCCAGACTGTCACAGAGTAATTTCGCCCTGGGTTACAAGGCTGCAGGCTTTCAGCTGCACACTCATGTGAATGATGGCACTGAATTTGGAGGTTCTGTCTACCAGAAGGTTAATGAGAAGATTGAAACGTCAATAAACCTTGCTTGGACAGCTGGCAGTAACAACACCCGTTTTGACATTGCTGCTAAATACAAGCTGGATTGTAGAACTTCTCTGTCTGCTAAAGTAAATAATGCCAGCCTGATTGGACTGGGTTATACTCAGACCCTTCGGCCAGGAGTCAAACTGAACTTGTCAGCTTTAATTGATGGAAAGAACTTCAATGCAGGAGGTCACAAGGTTGGGTTGGGTTTTGAACTGGAAGCTTAATGTGGTTTGAGTAAAGCATTGGATGTGTTCCTGGAAGTGAAGAGAAATGAACCGACTGTTTTGGCCTTAAAATTTTTCTGTGAAATTTCAAAAGTGTGAACTTTTTATTCTTCCAAAGAATTGTAGTCCTCCCCACACTGAAGTCTAGAGTTTGCAAGTCCATCCTGGGAGGAGCTTGAAGGCATGCCTGGAAGTTGTCATGTTTGTGCCACATTTCAGTTCAGTTCTGCAGTGTTAATTTAATGTGTTCCTCAGCGACAGTGTAGTGTCATGTTCCAGGAGAGACCTGACCCTCTAGTTTGTACATCACGTTCTGCATGTCCCACCCCACTTTTCCATGACCTTTTAATATATTGGTCTCTGTGCTGTAGTGAAATCTTTGGTTTTGCATCAGAGCAAAATAAAATAAACCCATCACATTTGGAACATTAAAAAAAAAAAAAAGAAAATACTGCAGGGAATATACTTTGGACCTAGGAGAAAGGCTTTATTTGGTAGGCTTGCATTTTTTTTTTTTTTTTTTTTTTTTTGAGTTGTAGTCTCACTCGGTCGCCCAGACTGGAGTGCAGTGGCCGCTCCCGGCCACCGCAGCCTCGCCTGCTGGGCTCCAGCAATCCTTCTGCCTCAGCCTTCCGAGTAGCCGGAATTACAGGCATGCGCTTCCACACCCGGCTGATTTTTTTTATTTATTTATTGTAGAGATGAAGTCTCGCTGCCCAGGCAGGTCTTGAACCCGCAGGCTCAGGCAATCCACTCACCTCAGCCTCCCAAAGGCGCAGGATTACAGGCTGAGCCACCGAGCCCGGTGACTTGGGCATTTTTAAGAGGGGTACTGACAAGATCATCTCTGAAGGCTGGCAAAACTTATTGGACTGCAGAGAACAGTATTCTGATTCCTTAAGGAGAGGAGTTAAGTGTGGAGGTTACTCTGATAGCCCAGAGATAGAGGACTTGTGTTGAGCTGTAGAAGTGAAGATGAGAGGGCGGATTCAAGAGATATCATGAAGGAAGAATGGGCAGGATTTACTAACATAGGAAAAGGAGAGAAGGGACATGTCGCCAAAGGGTACTGTTTTCACCCTGGATCCTTACTAAAGTGTTAATAACAGGAGTAGGAAATTGGGAAGAAGGGCAGATTTGATATGAAGTATCGTGAGCTCAGGTTTGCCTGTTCTAAACTTGAGGTAAGAAGTCATCTTGGTGAGTACCTGTGTTGGGAGTCCCCAGAGAGAGTCCGGGTTTGATGATTTGGAAGGAGGGCTCACAGACCTCAGCATATTTGTACTCACAGCTATGATTAATTATGGTGAAAAGATACAAAGCAAATTTAGCAAAAGGAAAAAGCTCATGGCAAAGTCTAGAGGAAACTGGGCACAAACTTCCAAGAGTTCTCTCCCAGTGGAGTCCACAGAACCACAGAAGGTACTTAATTCCTCCTTAATTGTAATACTTCTGGAGTGTTGTCAGTAGTGCTCATTAGAGACTTTGCTCAGAGTTTTTTGTTGTTTGTTTTGAGACAAAATCTTTCTCTATCATCTGGGCTGGAGTGCAGTGGTGCAGTCATAGCTCACTGCAGCCTCTAACTCCTAGGCTCAAATGCTCCTCCAACCTCAGTTTCCCAAGGCGCTACCACACCTGACTACTTTTATTTTTTAATTTTTTTGTAGAGACAGGCTCACTATGTTGCCCAGGCTGGTCTCAAACTCCTGGCCTCAAGTAATACTCTTCCCTTAGCCTCTCAAAGTGCTGGGATTATAGGCATGAACGTCAGTGTTCAGCCTGGTTTCAAAGTTTTTTAAAATCTATGACCCTAATCTAGCTGTGATATGAATAGCACAAATAACAGCCCTAAACATACTTGGTATCTGATTCTAACCATTCTGCTTATCAGGAGGCTGGTGTAAGTAAATATGTGGGTTTTTTTTGCTAGGAGTCTCACTTTGTTGCATTCATGGCCACCACAGCCTCAACCTGCTTGGCTCAGGCGATTCTTCTGCCCCAGCCTTCCAAGTAGCTGGAACTACAGACACGTGCCACCACGCCCAGCTAATTTTTTGATTTATTGTAGCGATGAGGTCTCGCTAAGTTGCCTAGGCTGATCTTGAATCCATGGGCTCCAGCAATCCTCTCACTTCAGCCTCCCAAACTGCTGGAATTATAGGTGTGAGCCACTGAGCCTGGCCTAGTAAATGTTTTTTATTTATGCATTTATTGAGTTGGAGTCTCACTCTGTTGCCTGGACTGGAGTGCAGTGGCCATGCTCATGGCTACCGCAGCCTCAACCTGCTGGACTCCGGTGATCCTTCCGCCTCAGCCTTCCAAGTAGCCGGAACTATAGGCGTGCGCTTCCACGCCCAGCTAGTTTTTTTTTTTTTTGAGTTGGAGTCTCACTCGGTTGCCCAGACTGGAGTGCAGTGGCTGCTCCTGGCCACCGCAGCCTCGACCTGCTGGTCTCTAGCGATCCTTCCACCTCAGCCTTCCGAGTAGCCGGAATTATAGGTGCGTGCTACCACGCCCGGCTGATTTTTTGATTTATTGTAGAGGTGAGGTCTCACTGCCCAGGCGGGTCTCGAACCCGCGGGCTCAGGCAATCCACTCGCCTCAGCCTCCCAAAGGCATGGGATTACAGGCAGAGCCACCGAACCCAGCTCTAGTTTTTGATTTATTGTAGAGATAAGGTCTTGCCAAGTTGCCCAGGTGGGTCTTGAACCCATGGGCTCAGGCAGTCCACTCTCCTCGGCCTCCCAAAGTGCTGGGATCACAGGTTGAGCCACCGAGCCCAGCCAATAAATATATATATATATATATATATTTTTTTTTTTTTTTTTTGAGTTGGAGTCTCACTCCGTTGCCCAGACGAGTGCAGTGGCATGCTCCTGGCCACCGCAGCCTCAACCTGCTGGGATTACAGGCTGAGCCACCAAGCCTGGCAATAAATGTTTTAACTAACTACTTTCTAAGAGTTGAGAAAGACCTCCCCCACACCTTTTTTTCCCCCATGTAGATGTGTGAATGTTCATTTAATAAGTGATTCATTGTATTCATGTGTCTCTCTGTGGAGTAGAGGTCGTGAATGAAAAAGACAGAAGAGGCAGGTTCGAGACCCGCCTGGGCAACTTGGCGAGACCTCATCTCTACAATAAATCAAAAAATTAGCTGGGCATGGTAGCGCGCGCCTGTAGTTCCAGCTACTTGGAAGGCGGAGGCGAAAGGATCGCCGGAGCTCAGCAGGTGAGGCTGCGGTGGCCGGGAGCAGCCACTGCACTCCAGTCTGGGTGACTGAGTGAGACTCCAACTCAAAAAAAAAAAAAAAGAAAGAAAAAGAAGAGGACAGAGAAAGCACAATGATAAACAGTCTATCAACACACATATAATGAGAATCTGGCTTGAGCTTTGAGAAGCCTTTAAATGTTTTGAGCTTGTGATCAAAGGTATATGTACATTCAGAGTTCTTTAGCATATAAGAATGGGTTTGGAGGGGAGAGAAGTAGGGAGAGGCATGTCCGGGAGTTTAGTTCAGGTACAGTTAGGAACTCTGGTAAAAGACAGTTCTGAATTGAGATGGTAGAAGTAGAAAAGGCACTGATGACAGTTTACTTGTCACTGTCATCTCTGACCTAGCTGGCTTCCTTTGCATCTTTTTTCTGTCCATATTATCTGTTAAATTTCTTTTCTTTTTTCTCCTTTTCTTTCCAAGACCAGCAAAAAAAAAAAAGAAGAAGAAAGAAAGAAAGAAAAGAAAGAGGCAACACTAAGAATCTCTTAAAGACATGATCTGTGACCTTTGGAATTCGTTTTGGCAGAGGGAGATCTTGTAGCCTCCTGAGGTCCCTCATGAAGTTCCTTGAGTGCCCGAGTGTTCAGCTCTCAGTGGATGAAGTACCCTGGGGAATGACAGGATGCTAGTCACCATTGGCAGGAGCTACTTTATTAATTAGGGTAGGAGGGAAAATGCGTTTCTCATAACTGGAAACCTCTGTCCAGGGTCAGGGGCACTGCCTTCTATGAGAAGCAAGGTTAATAACCAGAAGATTGCTCACTGGAAATGGATCCAGAATGAAGAAAAGTGGGTAGTTGCTTGGCCTACCTCTTCCTCGTGGTAGGGTTAGCCCCTCTAAGACAGGAAGACTTGTCTGCCACTAGTTTTTCCCTTGAGTGCAACTGAATAATTGCGGACAAATTCTTGCAAGTAGGATCCCTTTACCTAGATCCTAAGTTTGTCACCATTTGTTAGCACATCTGTCCTTCATACAAATGACATTACAGTGATTTTGGTTACAGTATTTTTTTCCCCATCAGTTCAGCTTTTTAGAGACCTTGGATTAGGGGACTCTAGATTGTCTCTTCACATTTTGACACTCTCCCAAAAGTAGTCTGCTACTAAATCCCTGTGTATTCAGCCTGGAATGAAGATGAATCAATGGATAAGTTCTGGCATAACATACCTTCCTTTATATGTGCCTAACCTGCCATTGGCCTTTAGGGAAAGGGTATCCCCTCAAAGAATAAATATTGTTGTGATTTTCCTCTGGAAACCTGATTTCTCTAAAGAGATCAGATGAAATACTGTTACTGTGTGAACATGGACTTCTCCCAAAGACCAAGGGCAGGGTCAATTGTGGGAAGATCAACTAGGAGGGAGAAACATCATTTAGCAAAGTGTAGTAAGCCCTCAGGAAACACTAGTGGTTGTCATAAGGGTAATGAATTATAGCATCTCAGGGATTTTTTGGGGGGCAGAGTTTTGACTTTGGGCTTAATTGGCAATTCCTCAACCTGACAGCATACCTTTATAGAACCATCTTTATATCATACTTTTACTTTTTCATACTTCACTCTTACCAACACTTCGAACACAGAAAAATTGTTCTCATGAAAGTGGAGACGTGACTACAAATTTATCAATTAATTGCTCTGCTTGCACTTTCGTTTCTAGCTTAGTATGCAAGTTCGTATTGGCTCGGACTGCATGACCAAGAGTGAACAAAAAAAACCTTTTGTTCAAGTCTCTGAAAGATTTTCAAATCAGGAAGTTGGGTTTGTCAATTTTTCATTGTAATGAAAATGTTTTTACCAACATTATTATAATGTAGGTGGTCGGTAAGACAAGAAAGAGGAATGTAATTTGGTTGCTAAGTGTTGCTTTAATTCATTGTAGGTTTCAGGGTTACAAAAACTTGAGATACTTAGATATTTATTTATCATTCTTTACTGTGTCTAGAAAGGAACTTTGAGTGTGCCATTGAAAGGATATACAATCATGTGTTGCTTAAGGATGAAGATACATTCTGTGAAATGCATCAGGCAATTTTGTGATTGTGTGAACATTGTATGTGGTAGCACAGCTTACTACACACCTAGGCTATATGGTACAGCCTATCACTCTTAGGCTACAAACCTGTACTGCATGTTGCTATACTGAATACTGTAGGCAGTTGTAACACAGTGATAAATATTTGTGTATTTAAACATATCTAAATGTAGAAAAGATACAGTGAAAATACAGTATAAAAGATTTAAGAAGCACCTATATAGGGTACTTACCATGAATAGAGCTTACAGGGCTGGAACTTGTTCTGGGTGAGTAACTGAGTGAATATAAAGGCCTAGGATATTATTGTGCACTGCTGTAGACTTTATAAACAGTATACTTAGGCTACACTAAGTTTATTAAAAAATATCTCTTTTTCTGTTGGATGCAGTGGCTCACGCCTGTAATCCCAGCACTTTGGGAGGCAGAGGCGAGAGGATTGCCTGAGTCCAGGGGTTTGAGATCAGCTTGGGGAACTTGATGAGACCTCGTCTCTACAATAAATCAAAAAATTAGTCAGGCAAGGCGGTACACTTCTGTAGTTCCAGCTACTTGGAAGGCTGAGGTGGAAGAAGCGCCTGAGTCCAGCAGGTCAAGACAGCAGTGGCTGTGAGCGTGCCACTGCACTCCAACCTGGGTGATAGAGTGAGAGTCCAACTCACAAAATATATATATGTATATATATATTTTTTTCAGTCGTAAATTAACCTTAGCTTACTGTAACTTTTACTTTATAAACTTTCATTTCTCATAACTTTTTGACTCTTTCTTAGTAACACCTAGCTTATAACACAAGCACATTGAACAGCAGTATAACAATATTTTTTTTTTTTATTTTTCAGAGACAGGGTCTCGTTCTGGCGAGATCATATTTCACTGCAGCATCGAACTCGTGGGTTCAGACAATCTTGCTGCGTCAGCCTCCTTAGTGTAGCTGAGACAATAGGCATGTGCCACGCCCGGCTAGTTTTTGTTTTGTTTTGTTTTGTTTTGTTTACTGTACTGACTAGGTCTCACCAAGTTGCCCAGGCTGGTCTCAAACCCCTGGGCTCAGGCAGTCCTCTCACATCAGCCTCCCAAATGCTGGGGTTACAGACTTGAGCCTCCACGCCTGGCCAAGCTGAGAAATTCTTATCACCTAGTGACGTCATAACTGTCGTAACAATGTAATACAACGCATTACTCCTGTGTTTGTGGCCATGCTGGTGTAAATAAACCTTCTGTGCTGCCAGTTGTTAAAAAAGTTTTAAAAATAGAAAATATGAGCCATTGCCTTACTAGACTTTGGTGTGGCCGTGTGCTCTTGGAGCTATGGCTGCTGCCATGTTTCCTGGCTTGAGCCCCCTCCCCTACTCTGGGGAGATGAATCTTCTCTTTCTCTAGTTTACTTTCTAAATAAACTTTTTTTAAAAAAATAGAAAATATGGGCTGGGTGTGGTGGCTCACATCTGCAATCTCAACACTTTGGGAGGCCAAGACAGGAGGGTCTCTTGAGCCCAGGAGTTTAAGACTATCCAGGGCAACATAGCAAGATACCACATCTCTAAAAAAAAAAAAAAATCAAAATTGAAATGAGCCAGGTATGGTGCACATCCCTGTAGTCCCAGCTACTAGGGACGCTGAGATAGAAGGATCACCTAAACCCAGGAGGTCGAGACTGGTTAGCCACGACCGTGCCAGTGCTCTAAAGCCTGAGCAAAAGAGTGAGACCTTGACTCAAAAAAATAAAAAATATAAAGCATTAGCTGTAATAAACATAAAACTCCAGCTGGGCAATAGAGTGAGACTCTGACTCAAAAAAAAAAATAAAGTTTTTCAGCTCCATTATAATTTTATGGGACCACTGTTGTATATTCGGTCTGTCATTTACTGAAAAGTTATTATGCAACACATGACTTAATAGATATTTATACTTTTTTTTTTTTGTAGAGATGAGGTCTTGCTATGTTTCCCAGGCTAGTCTCGAACTCCTAGGCTAAAGCAATCCGCTCACCTTGGCCTCCCAAAGTGCTGGGATTGCAGACGTGAGCCACCATGCCTGGCCTTTTTTGTATTTTGTTTTGTTTGTTTTGTTTTTTAGTACAGTATAATATTTAATGAAAGTTAGATGTTCTCGAAAGAGTATAAGTTGGGAGAGAAGCAGAGGTTTGAGACTTTTTCTTTTTAAAAAAAAAAAAAAATTGGCTGGGCACAGTGGCTCAGCCTGTAATCCCAGCACTTTGGGAGGCCAAGGTGAGTATATTGCCTGAGCCCATGAGTTTGAGATCAGCCCGGGCAACTTGGCGACCTCGTCTCTACAATAATAAAAAGTTAGCTGGGTGTGGTAGCACACGCCTGTAGTTCTGGCTACTTGGAAGACTGAGGCAGAAGGATCGCCAGAGCCCAGCAGTTTGACACTGGGGTGGCCGTGAGTGTGTGTGCCACTGCATTCCAGTCTGTGTGAAGGAGTGAGACTCCAACTCAAGAAAAAAAAAATTGGCTGGGCAAGGTGGCTCAAGCCTGTAATCCCAGAACTTTGGGAGACCAAGGTGAGGGGATTGCCTAAGACCGTGGGGTCAAGAATTCAAGAACAGCCTGGGCAACTTGGTGAGACCTCATCTCTACAATAAATAAAAAAATTAAGCCGGACTCGGTGGCTCAGCCTGTAATCACACACCTTTGGGAGGCTGAGGTGAGTGGATTGCCTGAGCCCGCGGGTTCAAGACCCGCCTGGATGGTGAGACCTCATCTCTACAATAAATAAAAAAAAAAAAAATCAGCTGGGTGTGGTAGCGCATGCCTGTGGTTCCGGCTACTTGGAAGGCTGAGGCGGAAGGATTGCCGGAGCCCAGCAGGTCGAGGCTGCGGTGGCCGGGAGCAGCCACTGCACTCCAGTCTGGGTGACAGTGAGACTCCAACTCAAAAAAAATAAAAAAATAAAAAATAAAAAAATTAGCTGGACATGGTAGCATGTGCCTGTAGTTTTGGCTACTTGGAAGGCTGAGGCAGAAGGATCGTCTGAGCCCAGAAGGTTGACACGGGTAGCCGCAAGTGTGCCATTGCACTCCAGCATGGGTGACGGAGTGAGACTCCAACTCAAAAATAATTTTTTTTTTTTTTTTTAGGGACAAGGTTCTGCTATGTTGTATAGGCTGGTCTTATACTTCTAGCCTTTTAAAAATATTTATTTATTTACTTATTATTTAAGTTTTTTTATTAATTTGTTATAAAGATGTGGGGTACAATTCAGGGCTAGGTAGACAAACATTGATCATGCAGGTACCCTTGTTGATGAGGCGTGCCCCTCCCTCCCCTAGCAGCTTCCCCCAACTGCCAGTCCCATCCCCTCTTCCCCTGACAGTTTTCTGCTACTGCCAATCACCTTTCCACAGCATTATCATTGTTCAAGTTCACCTTATGAGTGAGAACATATGGAACTTAGTTTTTTGTTTCTGTGATGAATCACTGAGTATGATCGATTCCAAATCCATCCAATTTGCTGCAAAGTCCATATATTTGTCCTTTATGTCTGCATAATATTCCATTGTGTATATCCTCTTGCCTTGGCCTCGCAGAATTACTGGGATTACAGGTGTGAGTCACTGTACCCAGCCAAGACTTGTTCATATTTTACCCCTACCGTTACATTTAGTCCACAGCCCCCTTGTTTAAGACTGTTGAAGGTATATAAAATTATATTCTTACGTAGACTTTTAGCGATCCTGCATTGAGCAGGACGAACCAACTCCCTGAATATAGGTGATAAAGTAATTTCAGGCTAGACTTTCACTAGGGAGCTTCTCTTTGCTCACAGGCCTTCCTTTTGTTGGGTTACTTGCTTAACTGTTTCATTTTATTCCTATTCAGATGAGCAGTTTGCAGATCAAGGAAGAGAAAGTCACGCCAGATACCAATGGTGAGTCACTAGTAGCCACAAGCTAGGTAAGAGTTACATGTGGACACCTGTTGTGCATTCTTGGCTATCACGTACAGTGTAGCTTTCATTTAGTGTTACCTGCACATGTTTGAGAGCCAGTAAATTAGGTTCTGGTTCGGAAAAGATATGTTCATTTTTTAAAGATTTTTTTCTAGCCTCTGACTCCTTAAAATTAAAAATCATTTTGGATTGTTCTGTCACTATTCACTTGATAATATTTTTGTAAATTTTATTTTTATTTTATTTTTTTAAACAGAGTCTTGCTCTGTCACCCAGGCTGGAGTACAGTGACATGATCATAGTTCACTACAGCCTTGAACTCCTGGGCTTAAGTGATCCTCCAATCTCAGCCTCCCAAGTAGAGATGAGGACTTGCTATGTTGTCGAAGCTGGCCTTTAACTCCTGGCCTCAAGTGACCCTCACACCTCAGTCTCCCAGAGTACTGGGATTATAGGCAAGAACCGCTGCACATAGGCAATTTCTGTAAATTTTTAAATTTAACTTTTTGAAAAGTAAATCTGGATTCAAAACTCAGAAAGTATGAAAAGGTACAAGTGATTAGGGCCCACCCTAATGACCTCATTCTTTTTTTTTTTTGGTAGAGATGAGGTCTTGCTATGTTGTCCAGGCTGGTCTCAAACTCCTGGGCTCAAGCAGTCTTCCCGCCTCAGCCTCCCAAAATGCTGGGATTACAGGTGTGAACCACCATGCCCAACCATTACCTTATCTTAACTAATCTGCAACAACCCTGTTTTTTTTTTTTTCTTTTTTTCTTGTTTTTTTTTTGAGTTGGAGTCTCACTGTCACCCAGACTGGAGTGCAGTGGCTGCTCCCGGCCACTGCAGCCTCGACCTGCTGGGCTCCAGCTATCCTTCCGCCTCAGCCTTCCAAGTAGCTGGAACTACAGGTGCGCACTACCACGCCCAGCTAATTTTTGATTTATTGTAGAGATGAGGTCTCGCCAAGTTGCCCAGGCGGGTCTCAAACCCGCGGGCTCAGGCAAACGACTCACCTCAGCCTCCCAAAGGTGCGGGATTACAGGCTGAGCCACCAAGCCCGGCTTCAACCCTGTTTTAAAATAATTCTGAGGTTAGGACTTGAATATGTGAGTTTTAGAGGAGACACAGTTTAACCCATAACATCACCCCATCCCATAAGTAACTACTGTTATTGGATTTTTAATATTCTTCCAAAGTTTCTTTATACAAAGGAGGAACAAGTATAATTCTCATTCCCTCTCTTGTTCTCTCTTTTAATAAAAAAAGTGGCATGATGCATATGTAGTACACTTAACTTTTTTACTCAACGCTATATGTTGACAAACTTTCCATATCAGCATGTGGAGTTTCCTTGCTGTCTATTTTAACTGCATAAAACTGCATTGTGTTGGTATTCATGGTTTCTTTAACCTGTCATCTTTTGGGGTGTGTGTTTGTGTATGTGTATGTCAGGGTCTCACTCTGTCACCTAGGCTGGAGTGCAGTGGCAAATTATGACTTACCAGAGCATCAAACACCTGGGCTCTGGTGATCCTCCTGCCTCGGCCCTTGAAATAGCTGGGACTACCAGCATGTGCCACCATGCCCAGCTAATTTTTTTTTTCTTTGTAGAGATGAGGTCTTGCAATATTGCCTAGGCTTAGCTAGTCATTTATTGATAGAGGTTTTGACTGGTCCCATTTTTTTGCTATTACAAATAGTGCTTCATGAAATACCCATAATCTTAAATCTTTGTATATGTATACAAATGTTTTGTAGGATAAATTCCCAAAAAATGGATTTGCTAGTTTAAAGTTGTATGCTTTTGTAGTTTTCATTAGTATTTTCAAAGTACTCTCATTATACTCTCCATAGGTATCATGCCAATTTGTATTTTTATCAGCAAAGCATGGGAGTGTCTGTTTCTCTATAGCCTCACCACAGAATTTGTAGTCAAACTTTTAGAATGTTTCCTATTTGATAGATCAAAAGTGGTAGATTGTGTTTGCTAGTGATGCTGTATTTTAAATTGGGATTAGTAAATCAGAGGTGATGTATTCTGACCATACTGAAGTGAGTCAGAATTTCTAGAAACTTAAAATTTTCTTTTTTTTTTTTTGAGTTGGAGTCTCACTCTGTTACCCAGAATGGAGTGCAGTGGCCGCTCCCGGCCACCGCAGCCTCGACCTGCTGGGCTCTGGCGATCCTTCCGCCTCAGCCTTCCAAGTAGCCGGAATTACAGGCATGCGCTACCACACCCGGCTGATTTTTTGATTTATTATAGAGATGAGGTCTCGCTGCCCAGGCGGGTCTCAAACCCGCGGGCTCAGGCAATCCACTCACCTCAGCCTCCCAAAGGCGCGGGATTACAGGCTGAGCCACCGAGCCCGGCTTCTAAAATTTTCTTATACACTTAAAAATAACAATTCTTTAAACGTAGCAAAATGTCAGCCATTTATATTTTGATCACTTAAAGTAAGTTTTAGTATTTACATTGTCCCACCTTTTAGTTGGCTTTAATATTTGCCTTTCTAGAACAAGCCTGTAATCCCAGCACTTTGGGAGACTAAGGCAGAAGGATTGCTTGATTCTAGGAGTTTGAGATCAGCCATTAGCAAGACATGGTGGAGTGTGCCAAGTAGTCCCAGCTACTTGGGAGGCTGAGGCGGGAAGATTGCCTGAGCCCAGGAGGTAGAGGCTGTGGTAAGCCATGATCATGCCATTCTACTCTAGCCTGGGTGAGAGTGAGACACTGACTCGTTTAAAAAAAAAAAAACAAAAAACCGGGCTCGGTGACTCAGCCTGTAATCCCGTGCTTTGGGAGGCTGAGGTGAGTGGACTGCCTGAGCCTGTGGGTTTGAGACCCGCCTGGGCAACTTGGTGAAACCTCATCTCTACAATAAATCAAAAAATTAGCTGGGCGTGGTAGCGTGTGCCTGTAATTCCAGCTACTTGGAAGGCTGAGGCGGAAGGATCGCCAGAGCCCAGTAGGTCGAGGCTGCGGTGGCCGGGAGCGGCCACTGTACTCCAGTCTGGGCGACAGAGGGAGACTCCAACCTCCCCCCCCCAAAAAAAACCCCATGGGTGTGGTGGCTGAAGCCTATATAATCCCAGCACTTTGGTAGGCCAAAGCAAGAGGCTTGTCTGAGCTCAGGGGTTCGAGACCAGCTAGCTTGGGCAACAGAGTGAGACTGATTTTTTAAAAAAAGGCCTCTTTTAATGACAACAGTTGTTTTCTTGTATAGGTGTTATCAAAACCAGTACCACTGCTGATAAAACAGATGAAGAAGAGAAAGGTAACTACTCTTGAAAGCCCTGTAACAACAGACCACATGTACCCAGGGCTTGCCTTTTGGGAGCTAGAGGCCCTCTGAGCTACAAGATCAGAGATGAGAGGAATGAGCAAAGGAGATTGAGAAGGAACTGTCAGTGAGATAGAAGGAGAACCACATGAGTGTGACATCTCAGAAGCCAAAAGGAAGTGTTTCAAAAGTAGTGTGTCAAATATAGGTAATACATTGATTAAGAAATGAACTAGACATTGACCATTAGATTGATTTGACAATGTAGAAGTCATTGGTGAGCTTGACAAAGGAAGTCAAAGAAAAAAGGCCTGTTCAGTGTGGATACAACAAAGAAGGGGAGGAGAGGAAGTGAAGAAAAGTATAGACAACCCCCTTTAGGGAATGTTCCAGAAAGAGGATTAGAGAAATGGGGCAGTAACTGGCTGGAAATGTGAGATAAATGAGGAAGCAGATTTATGATGAAAGATGTTAAGACAGGGTCACATGCTAGTGAGAATGATGCAGTGGAGGGAAACTGGTGTCAAGAAGGATGTCCCTGTGAATAGGAAGGGATGAGACCTGCTGGAGGTAGAGAGGTGAGCCTGACTAGCACTCCTGCTCATCATAGTTACAGGAGGGAAAGTGGGGAATATGGGCACAGACACAGATGAGTGTATCTGTGATCATGAATAGGAGTGTGGAGGGTGAAACGTTGGAAAAGAGAGAAGGTATAAGTGGAGGCTTGAGGAGAAGAAAACATGAGTGAACTATGGAAACATGAAGACTCCCTGGGCAGCTCAGCCCATTTGAGTGTAGTGATCAAGAATTTAAAGTGAGATCTGTCCACGTGATTGTTATTTTTCTCTGGCAATACTTGGAGACCCAGGTGCTGGTGTGGAGTGGGAGAAAGTGGTTTTATGAGAGTGGGGTTTGCCAAATGAGTGTGAAGAAAATCTACTGATTTCTTCGTGACAGAGGACAGAGCTGCCCAGTCCTTACTCAACAAGCTGATCCGAAGCAACCTTGTGGATAACACAAACCAAGTGGAAGTCCTGCAGCGGGATCCAAACTCCCCCCTCTACTCAGTGAAGTCTTTTGAAGAGCTTCGACTGTGAGTATTCATCCTTTGAATAGCTTCCTTGCTGGTCCCTCCTCTATCATACTTAGCATCTTAGAGATTCTTGTGAGAATTTTATATATTACTTTTAAAAAAATGTCTTCTTTGGGCCGGGTATGGTAGCTCAAGCCTGTAATCCCAGCACTTTGGGAGACCAAGGTGAGAGAATTGCCTGAACCCGCAGGTTTGAGACAAGACTGGGCAACTTGGCGAGACCGCATCTCTATAATAAATCAAAAAATTAGCCGGGTGTGGTAGTGTATGTCTGTAGTTCCAGCTACTTGGAAGGTTGAGATGAAAGGATCGCCTGAGCCCAGCACGGTGATGCTGGGGTGACTGTGAGCGTGCCACTGCACTCCAGCCTGGGCGACGGAGTGAGACTCTAATCCCTCCCCAAAATGTCTTCTTTGAATAGGTAATAAGTCATTATGATTCAAAATTATGAAAAATTTAAAATGAGTCTCCCACCCTTGTCTTCTTGGCTACCCGGTTCTCCTCCTCTTGGTAGGGATTTTTAAATGCCACAGATTTATTCATCATAGCTGAAAGTCTTTTTTCTCTTATGCTCTTAGAACTTTCAATAAAATATTGGCTGACAGGTGATTTCTGGATATCAGGAACATTTCTTATTAGGTAAGCCCTTTTGTTAGACTATAGGGTTTACAGTGTTAAAAATAGTTTATCTGCTTTTATGAAATCTGTCAAAAAGAGCCTGGATTCCTGGTATCTTCAGTGGAAAGCACCTTTGACAGTTCTGTAATTAAAAAAAAAAAAATCCAGAACTCAGAATTAAGCTTTAAATGAGCATATTTATGGCATTGTGCTAAGAATAACTTCTAATTTGTCATTATTTTATAAGCAGAGAATTATGAAAGATCATGCCACGGTTTTTGTTTTCTTTAGTAATTTAGTAAAGAGGTATTTATAAACCATTGGTTTATATGCATGCCACTGTGCTGGGTGTTATGAATAATGAAAGACATGCCCACTGTTCTTGCTGCCTCCCAGGATCCCAGTCATAGACAGAAATTAGCTGATGGATGAGAATGTTGTGGAATAAATGGATTATTTGCCTTTGTTCAGCAGAATCTATGTTATGTCGACTATGAGCAAATAGAGGCCATGTTCCTCCCACCAACTATTCCCACTGAATGAGAGATACTTCATAGAGAGCCAGCTAGTTGTAAATGAAGTAATCTTGAAGAACAATTTTTTTCTTCTTTTTTTGAGTCAGAGTCTCACTCTTACTCTGTAGCCCAGGTTGGAGTACAGTGGCATGGATCACTCATCACTGCAATCTCAACCTCCTTGGTTCATGCAATTCTTCCGCCTCAGCCTCCCAAGTAACTGGGACTACAGGCATGAGCTACCAAGCCCGGCTGATTTTTGGGTTGTTTTTTTTTTTTTTTGTAGAACAGATCTCATTATGTATGGTCTTGATCTCCTGGGCTCAAGCAGTCCTCCTGCCTCAGCCTTCCAAAATTCTGGGATTACAGGCAAGAACAGTTTTTTTAAGTATGACTTTTTTTTTTTTGTAGCATTTTTAGCAAATGGTATTTTCTATGTATGTTTCTCTCAAGGACTTTATTCAGTAAAACTTTCATCTCTGCTTCTGTTCTTAAACTGTATCAGGGCAGTTCAATGTGCTCTATTGTTTCCTGACACAATTTGCTTGACCAAGTATCAATGGGCTTTTAAAATTCCTTTCATTTAAAAGACAGGTTCTCCGTTCACCACTGATGAATTGTTCTCTTTGAAAGGCAAGTCCACTGTGATTTACTTGCTGGTAGCAAAAGGAAACAAAGAATGAAAGCTAGGTCACCTAATATACTTGGTCTGTTTTGTACTTAAATGATTTGAATTAATCTGCAAAATAAAAGAAAAATGAGCAAGCAGAAGCTGTTGGATCATTTGAATTCCTATTAATTAGTGACTTTGTTTCCTTGACAACCAAATCAGAAGCTGCTGAGTGTCACAGCCTTTTCTTTCAAGTGGAAGACCCCAAAGGTTTTGTTTTTAAAGTTCTTTGTGTCTGAGAACCAGCATATGCCAGAATTTGCCTTTTAGAGAGACTGGTACACTCCAAGGAAGGCTTAAGAGACTTGATTTGACTTTTCTCTAGGAACGAACTGATAATGTTTTTTTATTAAACACACTGTCAGTTTAGAGGTAGTAAAGAGCTTATTGCAGATGCAATATAAAAGCAGCTTTAATTGATAATTGTTGTGTAGCTATTAATACTTAATAGAAGAAAGTGGTACAGGCCGGTTGCAGTGGTTCATGCCTATAATCCCAGCACTTTGAGAGGCTAACACAAGAGGGTTGCTTGAGCCAGGAGTTCAAGACCAGTCTAAGCAGCATAGCAAGACCTCATCACTACAAAAAATAAAATTAGCAGAACTTGATGGCACATGCCTGTAGTCTCAGCTACTCAGGAGCCTGGGGCAGAAGGATCACCTGAACCTAGGAGGTTGAGGAGGCTACAGTGAGCCGTGCTCATGCCATTGCACTCCAGCCTGGGTAACAGAATGAGACCCTAACTCAAAAAAAAGAAGTTGGATTTTTTTTGTTGTTGTTTGGTTCTGTGACTCAGATATGAGGCTTTTGAATTTGATTAGACATAATAATTAAATCTGAGCATTTGTCAAGTTCAATATCCACTCTTACCTATTTAATGTATATTAGCTAGAAACTGGCTTCCTCAGTTTTCCTACCTCTTGATGTCCCTAAGTGTTTATACAGCTTGCTTGGGAAGGACTATGGAACACAAAGACTGTGGTTCAATTTTAACGTGTGCACTGAGAGATTAAAACCAAAATCCTAGCTGGGCTCGGTGGCTCAGTCTGTAATCCCAGCGCTCTGGGAGGCTGAGGTGAGTGGATTGCCTGAGCCCGCGGGTTCGAGACCCGCCTGGGCAACTTGGCGAAACCTCATCTCTACAATAAGTCAAAAATTAGCCGGGCGTGGTAGTGTGCACCTGTAGTTCCAGCTACTTGGAAGACTGAGGCGGAAGGATCGCCAGAGCCCAGCCGGTCAAAGCTGCGGTGGCCGGGAGCGTGTCACTGCACTCCAGTCTGGGTGACAGAGTGAGACTCCAACTCAAAAAAAACCCCAAAAAAACCCCCAAATCCTATTCTCTAAAGCGACTTCAAAATCTTAGCACTATAGTAAGCAGTGTTTATTTTTAGATACTTCTTTTATAATTTCTTATGCTATGCATTAATAACTATTAGTCTTGCTGTATCCAGGGAACACTTGTCCTCCAAAGCCAAGCAGATTTGTGGATCTGCTGAAATCATGAATTTCTCCAAGAAAGAAAACCAGTCTGTATTTTATGAATTATAGAATATTTGCACTTTAAAATTTAGTAGGGAAAGATAGTGGTTTTGTTTTGTTTTACATAGTGCTTTTTAAGGCATAGGAAAATATGTCTGACAGAGGTAGGAAGCATCATTTCTTGGTAGATATAGGGAGAGATAAGATTCTAGGCCTCTACGTCAATTTCAGCTACTAGGAATCTATCCTCTCTCTTCCTGGCCTCTAGGAAACCACAGCTTCTTCAGGGAGTCTATGCCATGGGCTTCAATCGACCATCCAAGATACAAGAGAACGCGTTACCTATGATGCTTGCTGAACCGTGAGTATGCACAGCAGCATGCTCCCTTCCCAAACTTCCCAAACTTGATCAAATAAAGTCTTCCATACATTGCCGTTATTGTGCCTGAGAACAAAAGGGGCCATTTGGGGCAACATGTCTCCTCAGGAAAACAGCTTGGGCAAGTACAGAAAGAATCACATGGGATTGGGTACAGTTTCTGCCTTTTCCACTTAACAAATACATACTGACAGAGAAAGAAACTGCTTTCTTCTGTGCGATTTTTAAAAATGGGGTCTTAAATTATTTTGGAATTTTTGAGATCTATAAAAAGATATAAAGAACAATACCAGGCCAAGCCCGGTGACTCAAGCCTGTAATTCCAGCCATTTGGGAGGCTGAGGCAAGAGGATTACCTGAGCCTAGGGGTTCGAGACCAACCTGGGCAACTTGGCGAGACCTTGTCTCTTCAATAAATCTAAAAAATTAGCTGGGCATGATGGTGCACACCTGTAGTTCCAGCTATGTGGAGGCTGAGGTGGAAGGATCGCCAGAGCCCAGCAGGTCGAGGCTGCGGTGGCCGTGAGCGTGCCACTACACTCCAACCTGGGTGACAGTGAGACTCCGACTCCAAAAAAAAAAAAGAACAATACCAAGAACATCTCTGTAGCCTTATCCTGCCAAGAAACTCCCATTTACCTGCCCTTGACATCTCTCTTCCATTCCCGCCAACGTGAGCTCTATCCTGAGGTGGGTCATCGTTTCCTCGGGTTTCTTTATACTTTTGCTATCTATGCACATGTCCCTGAAATTCTAAAGGATAGTTTATATGTTTTAAATCTTAAATAAATGTTATCATATTTATCATAGCAACTTTTTCCTCCCTCTGTATCTTAAAGTGAGATGTAGCCACTCAACTTTATAATTATTATGTAATCTTTTTTTTTTTTTTTTTTTTGAGTAGGAGTCTCACTCTGTCACCCTGGCTGGAGTGCAGTGGCATGCTCACAGCTGCCACTGTGGCCTTGACCTGCTGGGCTCAGGTGATTCTTCCACCTCAGCCTTCGAAGTAGCTGGAACCACAGGCACATGCCACCAACGCCTTAGCTAATTTTTTGATTTATTGTAGAGACAAGATCTTGCCAAGTTTCCCAGGCAGGTCTCGAACCCCTGGATTCAGGCAATCCTCTCACCCTTACGTCCCAAAGTGCTGGTATTACAGGTGTGAGCCACCACACCTGGCCTATGCGTTCTTTTTAGTGACAAAAACACCGCCTATTTCTATGACACTGGGCCACACGAAATGAAATGTAAACATCCCCTCTAAACTTATGACTTGGTTTCTTATATTGTCTGTAAGGATGGAGAAGAGGCACACACAAAGGAGCTGCGTCCTAGGACAAATTGTAGCTCAGCAGAAAATGTTACTGGGGACTTGTCTGGGCACAGATTTTACTCTGCACTCTTGATTTTCATGGGATCTTTGGGGTAATAAGACACTCTAGCTATGTGACAGCCCAGAATGAGGATTTCTTGGCGTACACCCCATCTAAAACAATCATTTTCTTTACCATTTAAGCAGGTTTTTTTAAAAAAACAACTTATTAAAACATGTGTCAAAGTAATTTGTGCTCAATAAATAAAACCTGGATAATATAAAGAAGCATAAAGAGAGATGTTCCTGCTACCCAGAAAGAACATTTGCATGCTTTATTGTGTTTAACCAATATTAGTCAATAGTAGTTTCATTTATGTTCTTCTTTGATCCAGCCCACAGAACCTGATTGCCCAGTCTCAGTCTGGCACTGGTAAAACAGCTGCCTTTGTCCTGGCCATGCTTAGCAGGGTAGAACCAGCAGACAGATACCCCCAGGTGAGAGCGTGGGAAGCCTGGGGGCCCTGGTCTGCCTGCCCTGGGAAGGTCAACATCATCTGGTGGGGAATGACAAGAGGCCTGAAATTTCTGATGCCTTAGGCTGTGCTCAGGCAGAGCAGGTCATTGCATGGGCCCCAGCCTAGGGAGAATTCGTTTGGAAGCAGCAGCCTCAAACAGTGGTTTGCAAAAGCTTCAGCTAGGCCAAAACTCTCTGCTGAAGGCTTCTGTGTATAGCCAAAAGGTTGGCCTAAGTAGGAAGCTTGATTCCCTGCACTATTCAGCATCAGCATACTTACTGCTTTAGAGCCTGTGGTCTGTTACTAAACAGCTTTCCTAAACTCTTCCTGTGTGATTTCTCTGTCAGTGTTTGTGCCTCTCCCCAACATATGAGCTGGCGCTTCAAACAGGAAAAGTGATTGAGCAGATGGGCAAATTTCATCCAGATCTCAAGCTTGCTTATGCCGTTCGAGGCAATAAATGTGAGTATAAGAGGTGAGACATACACTGAGCAGGGTAGGGTGGTTGAGTGTTTGGATTTTGAAGATGTGATGAACTTTTTAATTCAGTCCAACCTTGGAACCTAATTGCATTGCCTTTAGCAAATCTGTTTAAATATCTGCTAATTTGTTAATAGTCTTCTTCAATCTTAAAATAAGATTTTAGCTTGTTAAAAAATATCCCAGTCAGACAGGCTCACACCTGTAATCCTCATGCTTTAGGAGCCCGAGGCAGGAGGATTGCTTAAAGCCAGGAATTTGAGACAACCCTGGGCAGCATTGCATGACCTTGTCTCCAAAATAAAATTTTAAATTAGCCAGGTGGCATGCACCTATAGTCCTAGCTACTTTGGAGGCTGAGGCAGGAGGAGCCCTTGGAGCCCAGGAGTCAAAGCAGCAGCCTGGGCAACAGAATGAAATTCTGTCTCTAAAAATAAAAAAAAAAAAAAATCATTTTTTTCAGCCGGGCTCGGTGGCTCAGCCTGTAATCCCATGCCTTTGGGAGGCTGAGGTGATTGGAATGCCTGAGCCCACGGGTTCGAGACCCGCCTGGGCAGCGAGACCTCATCTCTATAATAAATCAAAAAATCAGCCGGGCATGGTAGTGCACACCTGTAGTTCCAGCTACTTGGAAGGCTGAGGTGGAAGGATCGCCGGAGCCCAGCAGGTCGAGGCTGCGGTGGCCGGGAGCGGCCACTGCACTCCAGTCTGGGCGACAGAGTGAGACTCCGACTCAAAAAAAAAAAAAAAAAAAATAATAATAATGTCATTGGGAGATTACTTTGTATCAATTCCTAAACACTATCATACCTTCCTTGGCATCAGCCTTTGGGCAGATCATATTTTACTTAATCAGTCACCTCCTTGCTGCATGCATATTCTTATACATATTACTTCACACAAATGAATATACCTGCAGGATTAATTTTTTTTTAAATTTTTTATCTTAAAGATGTGGGGTACAATTCAGGGTTAAGTATACAAATGTTCATTATGCAGGTACCCTTGTTAATGAGGTGTGCCCTTTCTCCCCGAGTAGAATCCCACTACTGCCAATCCCACCCCCACTGCGGGATTAATTTCTAATAGTGGAATTGTTGGTAAAGGGTACATGCATTAGTAATTCTGATAGATGGTTGTATCAGTGTCAACTCCCACCAGCTGTAGTTTGATAGTAAGGTACTGATTTTCAAATCAAAGAAGTTTGTACTGAGGAAAACTATGCAAGTAGAAAGTCTAGAGACCAGATAATGGAGCAAAAAATTATGGGACTAGGATCCTCTATCAATGTAGAAGGAGAGTAAACTGTGAGTGAATGGATGATATGAAAAGAATAAATTTAATGGTAAAGAAAAAGAGTTGGATGATGTTCAATTATAGGAGAAAGGCCAAGTGCAGAGACTCACATCTGTAATCCCAGCACTTTGGGAGGCTGAGGAGGGAGGATCAATTGAGCCCAGGAGTTTGAGGCCAGCCTGGCAATATAGTGAGACCTCATCTCTACAAAAAATAAAAAGATTAGCTGGGCATGATGGCGCAAACCTTTAGTCCCAGCTACTGAAGAGGCTGAGACCGGAGGATCACTTGAGCCTAGCAGTTTGAGGTAGCGGTGAGCCATGATCATGCCACTACACGCCACAGATTGCCCGAGCAGGTGAGCAGATTGCCAGAGCCCACAGTTCAAGAACAGCCTGGGCAACTTGGCAAGACCACTCATCTCTACAATAAAAATAAAAAAAATTAGTTGGGTGTGGTAGCGCGTAGCTGTAGTTCTGCCTACTTGGAAGACTGAGGCGGAAGGATCATCTGAGCTCAGCAGATCAGCGCTGAGGTGGCTGTGAGCATGCCACTGCACCCCAGCATGGGCGACAGAGTGAGACTCCAACTCAAAAAAAAAAAATTACAGGATGAAGAAGAGGAAGGGAACTGACACTGATTGAGGGTGGACTATATGGGGTTTGATCCTGACTGCACTGAGACAGGTGTCATTCTACCTCTGACAGTAGAAGAAACCCAAGACTGAGGGTAACTGGCGTCTATGTGTATTTTAAAATCTAGAATTAACTTCTTCTACTAGTTCTGGAGAATGGGCAGGGCTTTGATTTCCAGAACTGGTTTTGCCATTGAAATACCCACGGAAAACATCTCGGGTCTCCACAGTGGAAAGAGGTCAGAAGATCAGTGAGCAGATCATCATTGGCACCCCTGGGACCGTCCTGGATTGGTGCTCCAAGCTCAGGTTCATTGACCCCAAGAAGATCAAGGTGTTCGTTCTGGATGAGGCCGATGTCATGATAGCAACCCAGGGCCACCAGGATCAGAGCATCCGCATCCAGAGGTAGGAATCCGAGCAGGGAGGCACTTCCCAGCCTCCTGACCTGCAGCATCTTCTCCCTTGACTTCAGGTGCCTCTTGCTTCCATCAGGCTCTTTACTCATGCTTTCCCGCAGATCTGTTTGATGGGCCATTTCCGTGTCCGCACTGACCATACCCCCTCCAAGCCTAGGTTGAGAAAGGAGACTTCGGGACTCTCACCCCACCCAGGTGCTCCCTCCTCACCGAGATGCTCCTCTCTGCCCCCTCCCTCTGAAGCCCCCTCAGCCTTCCTGAGGATCTGGACCGTCTACGCTGGGAGGCTGTGCTGCCCGTGGTAAAACCTCGGGTTCGTGCCACGTGCCTGGGCCTTACCTTGCAGGATGCTGCCCAGGAACTGCCAGATGCTGCTTTTCTCTGCCACCTTCGAAGACTCTGTGTGGAAGTTTGCCCAGAAAGTGGTCCCGGAGCCGAACATTATCAAACTGAAACGTGAGGAGGAGACCTTGGACACCATCAAGCAGTACTACGTCCTGTGCAGCAGCAGAGACGAGAAGTTCCAGGCCTTGTGTAACCTCTACGGGGCCATCACCATTGCTCAAGCCATGATCTTCTGCCATGTGAGTAGCACCAGCAGCAGCCACAGCAGGGCTGCCGGGGTTGCCCCCCCCCCAGCCAGCCCCCCCCCTAGTGCTGAGGAGGACCAGACTGCCACTGGGTGAAATGAAAAGCAAGTGGTTAATCACCTCCACAGGCCCAGGCATGTTCTCCTCAGGTTGTGTAATGACTTATAAGGGGGAGACTTTGATCCCGCTTCTTAGAGATATTTGGGAAAAACCCATGTAACATTCAGTGAAGTAATTTTTAGATATTAATAATATAAGCTGAGTACGTACCTGTAGCCCGAGCTACTCAAGAGGCTGAGGTGGGCCGTTGCCTTGCTAGACTCTGGTGTGGCCACGTGTTCTTTGAGCTATAGCTATCGCCATGCTTTCTGGCTTGGGCCCCCTCCCCCACCTTGGGGAGGTGAATCTTCTCTTTCTCTCTCCCTCTAATTTTCTTTTAAATAAACTATATTTTCTTTTCTTTATTTTTATTTTTTGAGTTGGAGTCTCACTCTGTCACCGAGACTGGAGTGCAGTGGCCGCTCCTGGCCACCGCAGCCTCGAACTGCTGGGGTCCGGTGATCCTTTCGCCTCAGCCTTCCAAGTAGCCGGAATTACAGGCATGCGCTACCACACCCGGCTGATTTTTGTATTTATTTTAGAGATGAGGTCTCGCTGCCCAGGCAGGTCTCGAACCCGCGGGCTCAGGCAATCCACTCACCTCAGCCTCCCAAAGGCGCGGGATTACAGGCTGAGCCACCAAGCCCAGCTAAACTATATTTTCTAATTTAAAAAAAAAAAAAAGAGAGGCTGAGGTGGGATGATCCTTGAGCCCAGGAGTTCGAGGCCAGCATGAATAACCTTCTCTCAAAAAGAACAGAATATAGACCTTTTGTTTTTGTTTTTAAATGATAGGATCTCACTCTGTCACTCAGGCCAGAGTGCGGTGGCACAACTATAGCTCACTGCAACCTCATCTTCTAAGATGCTAGGGTTATGGGCATGTGCCACCATGCACTCTCAGTTAACTTTTTTCCTTTTTTTTGAGTCCGAGTCTCACTCTGTCACCTAGGCTGGAGTGCAGTGGCATGCTCACGGCCACCGCAGCCTCAGTCTGCTGGGCTCAGGTGATCCTTCCACTTCGCCTTTCCAAGTTGGAACTATAGGATCAAGCCACTGCACCTGGCTAATTTTTCTTGATTTACTGTAGAGATGAGGTCTCACTAAGTTGCCAAGGCTGGTCTCGAACCCATGAACTCAGGCAATCCTCTCACCTTGACCTTCCAAAGTGCTGGGAATATAGGTGTGAGCCACTGCACCTGGCCAAATATTTTTATTTTTGTAGCAGCTAGATCTAACTGTGTTATCCAGGCTGGTCTCACATTGCTGGCCTCAAGTCATCCTCCTGTCTCAGCCCCCCAAAGTTCTGGGATTACAGGTGTGTACCACTATGCCAACAAGAATATAGACTATTTAGGAGTGAAGAGCTTTGGGTAAAACCACATTCTGTCTTGAGTCAGAGTCTCACTGTTGCCCATGCTAGGGTGCAGTGGCACACTCACAGCCACCACAGCCTCATCCTGCTGGACTCAAGTGATCCTTCCACCTCACCTTCCAGGTAGCTGGAACTGCAGGCACATGACACCACACCTGACTGATTTTTTTTTTTTTTTTTTTTGATTGTGGAGACCAGGTCTCGCCATGTTGCCCAGGCTCATCTTGAATCCCTGGGCTCAGGCAATCTTCTGGCCGCCGCCTCCCAAAGTGTTGAGATTATAGGCATTAGCCCCTCCATCTGGCTAGTTACATTAACTTTTTTTTTTATCATGTGGTTAAAATACTATTTTTTTAACATCATTTTTTTAGATGAGTTCTCACTACATTGGTCGACCTCGAAATCCTGGGCTCAAGCAATCCTCCCACGTGAGCCTCCCAAGTAATTTGATTATACTAAATTACTTGGGATTATATTAAATTACACATGCCACAATACTCTATTTGAGAATTTTAAGCCTAACCTGCTGACCGAGTTCAGTGTCTTCACATATTTTATTAAAATTAACTGGCCATGGTGGCACATGCCTCCCAAGTAGCCGGAACTACAAGCATGTGCCACCACGCCCAGCTAATTTTTTGATTTATTGTAGAGACTCAGGCAATCCTCTCACCTCAGCCTCCCAAAGTGCTGGAATCACCGACGTGAGCTATTGAGCTCGGCTGCCTTCACATACTTTAATAGCAACAAGCCACATTTTTGCAGGTGTCTTCATTTTGTTTTTGGTTTTTTTTTGTTTTGTTTTTTTTGAGTTGAAGTCTCACTCTGTTGCCCAGACTGGAGTGCAGTGGCTGCTCCCGGCCACCGCAGCCTCGACCTGCTGGGCTCCGGCGATCCTTCCGCCTCAGCCTTCCAAGTAGCGGGAATTACAGGCATGCACTACCACGCCCGGCTGATTTTTTGATTTATTGTAGAGATGATGTCTTGCTGCCCAGGCGGGTCTCGAACCCGCGGGCTCAGACGATCCACTCACCTCAGCCTCCCAAAGGCGCGGAATTACAGGCTGAGCCACCGAGCCCGGCTTCATTTTGTTTTTTACAGGTCTCTTCATGCAAAACAATTCTTTTCACTGCAGACCCGCAAAACAGCTAGCTGGCTGGCAGCAGAGCTCTCCAAGGAAGGCCACCAGGTGGCTCTGCTGAGTGGCGAAATGATGGTGGAGCAGAGGGCTGCGGTGATTGAGCGCTTCCGAGAGGGCAAAGAGAAGGTTCTGGTGACCACCAACGTGTGTGCTCGCGGTGAGCAGAGACGGTGTCCCACCCGGTCCCAGGCCCCATTGGCAAGAGAAGTCCTCAGATACGGGAAACTCAGATGGTCTCAAGGATGTGTGGGCTTGGTGGTGACGGTCCTTTCTGGCAGAGACTGTGTGGATTTTCCTCGGGTGACGAGAACTCTCCCAGGAGCCAGGAGTCCTGACTTGGGGAAGGAGAGGGCAGGCATGTGACTGGGAGACAGCAGAGCCTGCTCCTCTAGGGGCACTCGTCTCCAGATACTCGTGTCTCCCTGAGGCCTTCTTGCGGATTCTGTGGGTTCTGCTGCATGCCTGTCTGTGCCCCTCCTGAAGCCGGTTCCCAGAGCTGGCCTGCCCCGATTCTTCCTCTCCACCAGAAGTTGGTGTGCTTTGGCCCGACTGAGTAGCAGTGACGATTTTTGCCTGCACACTTACTGGTCCCGTCTCCACCTCCCCCTCATGCAGGCATCGATGTCGAACAAGTGTCCTCGTCATCAACTTTGACCTTCCCGTGGACAAGGATGGGAACCCGGACAACGAAACCTACCTGCACCGCATCGGCGCACCCGGCCGCTTTGGCAAGAGGGGCCTGGCCGTGAACATGGTTGACAGCAAGCACAGCATGAACATCCTGAACAGAATCCAGGAGCATTTTAGTGAGTCCCAGGGAGGTTCTTCTGCCCGACACCCTTTCCTCAGCAGGAGGGATTCACAGGGAGAGGGAGGGGATGGGGGTAGGTTCTCCTGTAGCCCTGAGAGCGGCCTCTGTTCACCTGTGCCCACCCCCTCCTGTTATTTTCGGACGTTTTCAGGGAGCACACCTGGAGAGTCCAGGGCCGGGCGATGTGGATGACAGTTCCCCGTGGCTGGGCTTGGGGGCCTGGCGCCCTTACTGTTGCTGTCCTGCTCAGGCACTGCAAGCCCTCGGGGCTAAATGAGTGGTCACTGCCTGAGGCGTGGTGGGTTCCTAGGTGGGGCAGAGACCTATGTATTGTTTTCCCCCAGATAAGAAGATAGAAAGATTGGACACGGATGACTTGGATGAGATTGAGAAAATAGCCAACTGAGAAGCCAGCCAGTCACCGGTGCCCACCCTGGTGCTGCTCCCGATGGGAAACTAGTGCTTTCACGGCACAGGCCTCGACAGTCACCACAGAGACAACGGCACGAGTAGAAAGAAACTACCTACCTCATTTCAAATTATGTTTGGACTTGGCAAAAATTTGTGCAAATGATGAGGGGAATTTGAAGGAAATTTTTCATTTTGGGAAATTTAGTCCTTTTCCCCCCTTTTTTAAAGCCACAGTTTCTCCATCTTTATAATAGTCTCATCATTCTTGGGAATTGCTGGTCCCAGGACTCCCTGCCTGATTTTAGCTAGGCGTTTTGGACCCAGCCCCTAGTCCCTGAAGAAATGATAGATGTAGAGATCATGTGGAAGAGGCCAGGCAGGACCCAGCGCAAGCCATGCTGCCGTGGATGCAGGGAGGTTATCATAGAGGCTGGGAGCTGCCCTCCCTCTCTGCCTCGAATGCTTCTCCTGTCCTGGAGCCTTCTTCCTTCTCTTGAAATCTAGATCCATTCCGGCTCGTCCCTTTCACCTCCATTTTCTTGGCAGAAGGAAATGTTTCTTCCTGATGTGCATCTGGGTTGTTTTTGTAACATTCAGATTTGAGGAGAAAACGTGGAAATCAATGAATCCCAGCCCCTTGAGAGAGCCTGGGTGGGCTAGGGTGGAGGAATCCTTCGAGGTCTGGGCCTGCCTTCTTCTTTTAGCTGCTCCATCTGCTCAGTCCCCTGGTACTCAGGTGTGGCAGCCAGGAGGCAGGTGGTTTTCTGAGCACACACCTGGCTTAGTTAATTGGGCTTCATCCCTGGGGTGTCACATTGTGCCTAGAGCTGATCAGCAGTTTGGAATGAAGTTGTGACCAAGTGAAAACTCTGACTATGCTATTCATCCATGATAGTGGACTTCATGGGTTACTTTAATTCATACCTTGTATGAATAAGGATGGACAAATTATAGCCATGCACATCATTCATTATGCTAAGGCATTTGAAAGTAATTATGAGAAATGCTGGACTAATCATGGTTTGGTTTTACTTGTATTTTTTGCTTATTAGACTAACACATACTCATTAAAAAAATGTGTGCGTATATATGAAGCAGGAGTGCTCTCTGTCTCCACCTCTCTGAGATCCCACCATTGCTGACAGCTTGGTCAACATTCCACCATATTGCCTTCTCTTTGCATAAACCAAACCACATTTATTTTATTTTATTTTTTTTGAGCTGGAGTCTCACTCTGTCACCCAGACTGGAGTGCAGTGGCCGCTCCCGGCCACCGCAGCCTCGACCTGCTGGGCTCCGGCCATCCGTCCGCCTGTCTTCCAAGTAGCGAGAACTACAGGCGTGTGCTACCACACCCGGCTCATTTTTTTTTGATTGATTGTAGAGATGAGGTCTCGCCAAGTTGCCCAGGCGGGTCGCAAACCCACGGGCTCAGGCAATCCACTCACCTCAGCCTCCCAAAGGTGCGGGATTACAGGCTGAGCCACCGAGTCCGGCTTATTTTATTTTTTTGAGTTGGGGATCTCACTCTGTTGCCCAGGCTGAGTGCAGTAGCATGATCATGGCTCAACATAGCCTTGACTTTCTGAGCTCAGGTGATCTTTCCACCTCAGCCTCCCAAGCAGCTGGAACTACAGGTGTGTGCCACCATACCTGGGTAATGTTTTAATTTTTTTTTTGTAATCAGGGTCTCGGTATGTTGCCCAGGCTGGTCTCAAATTCCTGAGCAGTCCTTCTGCCTGGACCTCCCAAAGTGCTGGGAGTGCAGGTGTGAACCACTGTGCCTGGCCCCACATTTCTTTTACAGAAACACAATTGTTCTACCCACGGTGTTGTGTGACCTGCTTTTTCACTGATGAGTTTATCTGGGACAACTTGACATGTCCAGCACACAGATCTCTCTCATTCTGGAAACTGGCTGTCATTCCAGTGTGTGCTGTCCCAGCATTTATTTCCTGGTTCCTCAAGTGACAGGCATGGGGGATTTCCAGCATGTGGCTGTTACCCACAGTATTACGGGAAATATCTTTGTTTCTAGCATTGAGCCCCGGTAAGAATTGCTCTAGGATATATTCCTGGGAGTAGAGTTGTTGGGTCAGAGAGTATGGACATTAAAATGTTTAATACATTGTCAATTAAGCCTGTCCAGTTACCTAATGTCCACTATTTGCCAGTATTCCATCAGTTTTTGAAACTGCCAGTCTAAATAGCAAAATCAGATTATGCCATTTTAAAATTTTTATTTGGCGAGGCTTGGCAAATGTTCAGTTTATTGGAGATTTGCATTTTCTTTTTTGGGGAGCTGCCCATTCTTGTCTCACCATTTTATTATTGGATTGTCACTCCTCAGTGATTTTTATTAACTTGTATATTAGGGAAGTTAGACTTTGACTTGAATGGTGGCCATTTTTCTGGTTTGTCCTTAAAAACTTCTTTTTTAAATTTTATTTTTTGAGTTGGAGTCTCACTCTGTCACCCAGACTGGAGTGCAGTGGCCGCTCCCGGCCACCGCAGCCTCGACCTACTGGGCTCTAGCGATCCTTCCGCCTCAGCCTTCCAAGTAGCCGGAATTACAGGCATGCGCTACCATGCCCGGCTGATTTTTTGATTTATTGTAGAGATGAGGTCTCGCTGCCCAGGTGGGTCTCGAACCCACGGGCTCAGGCAATCCACTCACCTCAGCCTCCCAAAGGCGCGGGATTACAGGCTGAGCCACCTAGCCCGGCTAAAACTTTTTTTTTAATGCTCCACAAAGTTTTAATTTTGCTGTTAGATTTTTTTTCCCCCAGGATTGACTTATTAAACAGACAGAAAAGCTCCCACAGTGGGAGAGGGCCCAAAGGGGGTTGCCCAGAATTCATTGTTATTTGAAGAAATCTGGATTTCATATCATGGCTGGAAAAGCTGTGTCATCTCAGTACTATAAAAAAAAAGTACCCACATTTATTGTAAAGGCAATTCTTGGGCAGGACGTTTTTTCCTAAGTTCTCATAGGTCTTAAAATGTCATGGTTTTGTCCTATTCATTTGAGCAATTCTGGTCCCACATGATGCGAGAGTGTAGCAGAGATTTGGGTGTCTGGACCAGAGTCATGGCCACCAAGCGAATGTGCAAGAACCATGGATGTGTGAGTTCGAGTGCATGGTGGAGTGTCCGTGAGGGTAAGGTGATACAGGAGAGGCTGCAGGTGTGTGTGTGTGGGGGCGGTGTGAGCCCTGACTGGGGAGTGAGGGGTTACAGCAGGATGCAGGGAACTGGGGAGGTGGGTGCTTTAGAGAGATAAAGCAGGCATGGGAAGGAGAGAGAGGAAAGCTGCTGGAGAGAGACAGGACCACAGGTTGGCTCAGACCTCACCACCTGCTGTGACCTGAGTATAGCAGTGACACAGAAAATGGAAAAGTAGGAAATAGAAAACACACCATCTGACTTAACAAGGTAAATTCTTCCATGGACTAGCAACGGAACACAGATGCCCCGGGGTGAGCAGGGCTGCACCAGAAGCTCACTGGGCTCCATTCCAGACACAGAACCAGCTCTGGGGTGTCAGACCCTGTGGAGTCAGGGGCTAAGGGCACTCAGCCCTGCAAGCAAGGCCAGAACTGTGGGCGGGCCTCCCGCGGGGGGTGAACTGGCTGCAGCTGCACCCACACCATGCTGGGGGTGAGATGGTTAAGCCACAGGCCCAGAAAAGGGGGAAATGCTGAGCCCACCTCGCAACAGGTGACACTCTCCTCTTGCTGACTTGCCATCTGGTTCTGTGATGTCACCAAATCTCTGTTGGACAGGAGCCCTGAAAGGTCAATGGACCTGCTTCTAGAATAATAGCCCGAGGGATGGAGAGCTGGATGGCACCAACTGCTATGAGCCAGCTGTATATTATGTGGGGAGAAAATCAGGAAGGGTAAAAACATTACAAACCTGAAAATCAAAATTCCAAATTTAATTCTGAGGAAGACTACAAACAATATCAAAACAAATTCATCCCAGATAAAATTAATTTTATGGGATGGCTTGTTGAAAGACTTTAAGTATGTTTGGATGCTCAAAGAGAAAAAGAAAAAAATACATTTCACTTTTTGTTTTTATTTTTGTCACTTTTTTGAGTGAGAATCTCACTGTCACTCAGGCTGGAGTGCAATGGCAGGTTCATGGCCACCGCATTCTCGAACTGCTGGACTCAGGCAATTCTTCTGCCTCAACTTTCCATGTAGCTGGAACCACAGGCATGCATCACCACGTTTGGCTAATTTTTTTATTTATTGTAGAGACGAGATCTCACCAAGTTGCCCAGGCTGGGCTCGAATTCCTGGGCTCAGGCAATCCTCTTGCCTCTGCCTCCCAAAGTGCTGGGATTACAGGTGGGAGCCACTGCGCCCAGCTGTTTTTGGTTTTTTTTTTTTTTTTTTGAGACATAGTCTTACTCTGCGGCCAGGCTGGAGAGCAGTGGCTCCATCATAGCTCAGTACAACCTCAAACTCCTGGGCTCAAGCGATCCTCCTGCTTCAACCTCCTGAGTAGCAGAGATTACAAACATGTACTACCCTGCCCAGCTAATTTTTGTATTCTTTTATAGAAACAGTGTCTTGCTATGTTGCCCAGGCTGGTCTCAAACTCCTGGTTCAAGCGATCTTCCTGCCTCAGCCTCTCAAAGTGCTGGGATTATATGCATGAGCCAGTGCACTCAGCAATTTCACTTTTTAAAAAGAGCTAGAAACTATGAAATAAATTTAGGCAAAAGCAATGGTGCCGGACTCGGTGGCTCAGCCTGTAATCCCGCACCTTGGGAGGCTGAGGTGAGTGGATTGCCTGAGTCCGTGGGTTCAAGACCAGCCCGGGTAACTTGGTGAGACCTCATCTCTACAATAAATAAGAAAAAATTAGCCGGGAGTGGTAGTGCACAACTGTAGTTCCAGCGACTCGGAAGGCTGAAGCAGAAGGATCGCCGGAGCCCAGCAGGTCAAGGCTGCAGTGACTGGGAGTGGCCACTGCACTCCAGCCTGGGCGACAGAGTAAGACTCCAACTCAAAAATAAATAAATAAATAAACTCAATAAATGAGAATCCCAGATTCTAAATCCTAATTATACTCTCGTTTTATGGATAAGAATGAAAGTACAGCCCAAGTTTCTGTAAAGTCACACAATAACACTGGCTTCCTTGCTCCTATAAAGTCCAAAGTGGATATTCCTGATTGGTTAGTTCTACTGCATATTTTCCTTTCTTAAATTGTATTTTTTTTTGAGATGGAGTCTCACTCTGTTACCAAGGTGCAGTGCAGTGACAGGTTCATGGCCACCCCAGTGTTGACCTGCTGGGCTCTGGCGATCCTTTAACCTCTGCCTTCCAAGTAGCTGAAACTACCACACCTGGCTTATTTCTTGATTTATTGTAGAGACAAGGTCTCACTGAGTTGCCTAGGCTGGTCTGGAACCCCTGAGCTCAGGTAATCCTCTCGCCTCGGCCTCCTAAAGGGCTGAGATTACAGGCTTGAGCCACCGCACCTGGCTATTTCTTAAATTAAAAAAAAATTTTTTAGAGACAAGGTCTAGCTATGTTGCCCAGGCTGATCTCAAACTCTGGCCTGAAGCAATCCTCCTGCCTTGGTCTCCCAAAGTGCTGGAATTACAGGTGCAACCACCATGCCCAGCTAAAAAAATTTTTAAGAGATGGATCTCACTCTGTCACCCAAGCTGGATTGCAGTGGTGAGATCATAGCTCACTGCAGCCTCGAACTCCTGGCCTCAAGGGATCCTCCCACATCAGTCTTCCAAGCAGCTGGGACTACGGGCATGTGTCACCATGCCTTGTTAAAATATTTAACTATGCTCAAGTCTTAGGTAAGGCTTACTTCCATTTATAGCAAAGACAAACTGAAATGTCAGACTCAAGTGTTGTCTGCTCGGTGCTTCACAGCGACAGGGTTTCACAGGAAGGGCTATGGAGATGTAGCCCAAGAGACTGCCCAAGGGTGCAGGAGTCTCCTCCCAATAAGGGTCCCTTGACCCATTTTTTTTTTAGTTGGAGTCTCACTGTCGCCCAGGCTGGAGCGGAGTGGCATAGTCACAGCCACCACAGCCTCAACCTGCTGGGTTCAGGTGATCCTTACACCTCAGCCTCCTGAGTAGCTAGGACTACAGTACACCACCACACTCAGTTGATTTTTTTTTTTTTTGAGTTGGAGTCTCACTCCGTCGCCCAGACTGGAGTGCAGTGGCCGCTCCCAGCCACTGCAGCCTCGACCCGCTGGGCTCCGGCGATCCTTCCACCTCAGCCTTCCGAGTAGCTGGAATTACAGGCATGCGCTACCACACCTGGCTGATTTTTTGATTTATTGTAGAGATGAGGTCTCGCTGCCCAGGCGGGTCTCGAACCCGCGGGCTCAGGCAATCCTCTCACCTCAGCCTCCCAAAGGCGCGGGATTACAGGCTGAGCCACCGAGCCCGGCCTAATTTTTTGACCTACTGTAGAGATGAGATCTCACCAAGTTACCCAGGCTGGTTTTGAACCCTCGGACTCAGGCAATCCTCTCACCTCAGCCTCCCAAAGTGCTGGGATTACTGGAGTGAGCCACTGAGCCTGGCCGACCCCTTTTATTTTTATTTCTTTCTTTCTTTATTCATGTATTCATTTATTTGTCCAGTCAGAGTCTCACTTTGTTGCCCAAACTGGAGTGCAGTGGCACAATCACAGATCACTGCAGCTTCTAGCAATCCTCATGCCTCAGCCTCTCATGTAGCAGGGGCTTCAGGCACATACCACCACACCCAGCTAAATTTTTTACTTTTTGTAGAGACAGGGTCTCACTATGTTGCCCAGGCTGGTCTCGAATCCTTGGGTTCAAGTGATTCTTCCACCTTGGCCTCCCAAAGTGCTGGGTTTACAGGCATGAGCCACCAATGCTCCTGGTTCCTTTACCCATTTTATGACAAATGATGGATGCAAAAGAGATCTTGCAGGAAGGCGTTCCATGCTTTTCTTCACATGTTTATGTATTGGTTGAATTATTTTTGTAATGAATATGTATTACTTCTGTGGTTAAGAAAAAGAAAAGGGGGCCAGGCTCGGTGGCTCAGCCTGTAATCCCAGCACTTTGGGAGGCCGAGGCGAGTGGATTGCCTGAGCCCACAGGTTCGAGACCAGCCTGGGCAACTTGGCAAGACCACATCTCTACAATAAATCAAGAAAAAAAATTAGCCGGGCGTGGTAGTGAGTGCCTGTAGTTACAGCTTTGGAAGACTGAGGCGGAAGGATCACCTGAGCCCAACAGGTTGAGGCTGCAGTGGCTAGGAGCATGCCACTGCCCCTCCAGCCTGGGTGACAGAGTGAGATTCCGATTCAAAAAAAAAAAAAAGAAAAGGCAAAAAATCACTTTCGAGCAGAGGCAGGATGGGACTCAGGGCCCTCGAAGTACAGACACCGTATGTCCTTTCTCCTTCATAAGCTCTCCCCCTGGAGAGAAACCATGCTGCCAGAAAAAGTCCATGTTATTCTCAGCAGCAGAAACAGTTGCCAGAGGAAAGGTGTTAATTCTACATTCTCAGAGGACCAGGCTAGGCCAGACACCCACAGATCGGCGAGAATGCGGGGGATGAGAAGGGAGATTCTCTTGCATTTTTGTGGGTTGGTTGTTACCCAGGCATAGACTTGCTGCAGAAGCTGTGATTTTTCTGG
Source organism: Cephalopachus bancanus (assembly GCA_027257055.1). NCBI lineage: Eukaryota > Metazoa > Chordata > Mammalia > Primates > Tarsiidae > Cephalopachus > Cephalopachus bancanus. The sequence continues at coordinate 1,627,903 of JAPVLO010000330.1, read as the reverse complement.
AAGGGTAGTGGGAAGGAGCGTTGGCTCCTAATTCACACTCAGAAAGGAACAATTTGATTTTTCAAGATACGGTTTTAGACCAGGCACAGTGGCTTATACCTATAATCCCAGCTCTTTGGGAGGCCGAGGCAGGAGGATCACTTGATCCCGGGAGTTTGAGACCAGACTGGGCAACATAGTGAGACCTCGTCTCTGCAAAAAAATCAAAAAATTAGCCGGGCAACATGGTGCTGGTCTCAGGTACTCAGGAGGCTGTGGCAGAAGGTTCGCTTGAGGTTACTAGATTGAGGTCGAGGTTACTAGATTGAGACTCTGACTCAAAAATAAATAAATAATAATGAAATAAAAATACCGTTTTAGGATTTTACCTTCTCCTCACCTAGCAGGAATGATGCTTCTTACCTTGCCAAATGCCTCACAGAAGGTAGCTCCTTGCCTTTGTGCCAGCCTGCAGCTGTTCCCAGGATGAGTAAGACATTTCATTGGCTTTCTTCCCTCCCCTTGGCATCCAGGCTGCCAGTCAGGTGTGAACCCGCCCACCCTCCCAGCCATAAATCCTCTATCTCGCATCCAAAGATGGTGCCTCTCCCAGCACAGGGCCACATGTCTCTGCTAGCCAGGCCAGGTGCGGTGGCTCAGCCTGTAATCCCAGCACTTTGGGAGGCGGAGGAGAGAGGATTGCCTGAGCCTGGGGGTTCGAGACCAGCCTGGGAAACTTGGTGAGACCCCGTCTCTACAATATTTCACAAAAACTACCCGGGTGAGGTGGTGTGCGTCTGTAGTTCCAGCTACTTGTTAGGCTGAGGCGCAAGGATCACCTAAACTCAGCAGGTCGAGACTGCGGTGGCCGTGAGTGTGTCACTGCATTCCAGCCTGGGAGACAAGATGAGACTCCAACTCAAAAAGAAAAAAAAAAAAAAACCTTCCAGTCAGCTCTAAACATCACTCACTATTTCAGAAGAGAAGGAAATCCTCCATTCCAGGATTTTTTTTATTTTTTATTTTTGAGTCAGGGTCTCACTCTGTTGCCCAAGTTGGAGTGCAATGGCATGATTACAGCTTATCACAGCTTGAACCCCTGGGCTCAAGTTATTTTCCCACCTCAGCCTCCTGAGTAGCTGGGACTACAGGCATACACCACCATGCCCAGCTTATATGAGGAATTTAACAAAATGTTTGGAACATAAAAAAATAGATAAGAAAGCTCCCATTTTACCAATAAGAGGAACTAGGATGATATATTATTTATAGAAGTTTTAAAAATATATTATGGATGAGAATCTGACAAAATAATTTTATCCACAATATAATTTTAAAACTCCTATAAATCATTCAGAAAAAGGGAAGCAATCTAGTAGAAAAATTGGTCTTAAACCTGCACAGGCATTTCATAAAGAGGATAACCAGTCCATGCACAGTGGCTCACACCTGTAATCACAACACTTTAGGAAAGGCCAAGGCAGGAGGATCGTTTAAGCCCAGGAGTTTGAGACCAGCCTGGGCAAGACCTTATTTATATAAAAAATAATAATAATAATAATTAGCTGGGTGTGGTAGTGTGCACCTGTAGTCCCAGCTACTCGAGAGGCTGAGGTGGAAGGATTGCCTGAGCCCAGGAGGTCAAGGCTGCAATGAGTCATGATTGTGCCACTGCTCTCCAGCCTGGGTGACAGGGTGAGACTTCGACTCAAAAAAAAAAAAAAAAAAAAGGATACCCAATGACCAATAGACATAAGTACTTAACTATCATTATCACCGCAAGTGAAACCAAAATGATATATCATTCCACAGTCACAGAACGGCTAAATTTGAAAAGATTTATAATACATGTGTTGGCAAGGATGCTTACCCCTGGAACTTCTGGGACAATTGGTACAACAACTTTGGAAAGTCACATGCCCTAAGGACTAACCATTGCATTCTCAGATGTGTGTATAGTAAATCCCCTACATATGAACAAGTTCCATTCCGAGAGAACATTCATAAGTCCAATTTGTTCATAAGTCCGACAAAGTTAGCCTAGGTCCCCAACTAATACAATTAGCTATATAGTACTGTACTGTAATAGGTTTATAATACTTTTCACACAAATAATACATAAACAAAACACAAAAAATTAAAAAACATTTTAAATCTTACAGTACAGTACCTTGCATGCATGTGACAATGTATGTCAGACATGTGTACTAACTTACATGATTGGACATGTGAATACACATTTATATCCTTGACAGTTCACAATTTGAAGGCTCGTATGTAGGGGATTTACCATACAGTATATGTGTGCATGTATAGATACCCATACAGTATATACTACACAATGCTGTATAGTATAGTATGTATATGTGTCCACCAAGAAATATGTACAAGAATGTTCAAGGTAGCAGCATTCATAGTAGCCAAAACACTGAAACAATTCAGCCAGGCATGGTAGCTCATGCCTGTAATCCCAGCACTTTGGGAGGCTGAGGTAGGAGGACTGCTTGAGCCCAGGAGTTCAAGACCAGCCTAGGCAGCATACTAAGACCTTGTCTCTACAAAAAAATTTTTTAAAATAATCTGGGTGGGCCAGAGGCGGTGGCTCAGCCTGTAATCCTAGCTAGTACTTTGGGAGACCAAAGCGAGAGGATTGCCTGAGCCTGGAGGTTCGAGACCAGCCTGGGCAACTTGGTGAGACCTCGTCTCTACAATAAATCACAAAAATTAGCTGGGCATGATGGCGTGCATCTGTAGTTCCAGCTAATTGGAGGGCTGAGGCGGAAGGATTGCCGGAGCCCAGCAGGTCGAGGCTGCAGTGACCGTGAGTGTGCCACTTCACTCCACTCTGGGTGACAGAGTGAGACTCCAACTAAAAAAAAGTAAAGAAAAATAAAATAATCTGGGCAGAGTGGCGCATGCCAGTAGTCCCAGTTACTCGGGAGCCTGAGGTGGAAGGATTGCCTGAGCCCAGGAGGATGAGGCTGCAGTGAGCCGTGATAGTGCCACTGTACTCCAACGTGGGAGGCAGAATGATACTCCAACTCATAAAAAAAAATAAAGGCAACCACTTCAGGTCCCCTCCCAATGTGGGAGCTTTTCTGTTCTCTCAATAAATCCTGCTTTCTAAACAAATAAGTGAAATAAAAAAACAAATAAAAAAGCAACAACTCAAATGTCCAGCTATGTCCTGATAGCATACAATGAATGCTACAGCAATACAAGTCCTACAGCAATACAATGAATAGAATTATAGCTCGATACAATGTGAGTGGCTCCCACAAACATCACATTCAATGAAAAAGTCACAGATTCTGAAAATGCACACACAAAAGAAAAACTATATGACTCCCAGTATGTAAAGTTCAAAAGAATGAAAACCGACAGTGTTTAGGGACAATGTCAATGCATTCCTGTCATCTGCAGGTTTAGATGAGAAAAGCAAGGCAACGATCAACATGGATTCTCAGGAGAGCGACAGGTCACCTTCTGGGGAGGGAAGAGAACTGTGCCTGGTCTGGGCTATGGGGGTCCTGACTGCCTGCACAACCTGGGTGGTGGCTCACCTTCAGCTACGCATTATGGAGACTTTTTTTTTTGAGTCAGGGTTTCACTCTGTTGCCCAGGCTGGAGTGCAGTGGCATGCTCACGACTCACTGCAAACTTGACCTCCTAGGCTTCCACCTCAGCCTCCCAAGTTGCTGGGACTACAGCCACGAACCACCATGTCTAGCTAACTTTATTTATTTTTGAGTTGGAGTCTCACTCTGTCACCCAGACTAGAGTGCAGTGACATGCTCCCGGCCACCGCAGCCTTGACCCGCTGGGCTCTGGCAATCCTTCCGCCTCAGCCTTCCAAGTAGCCGGAACTACAGGTGTGCTACCATGCCCGGCTAATTTTTGATTTATTGAAGGGACGAGGTCTTGCCAAGTGGGTCTCGAACCTGCGGGCTCAGGCAATCCACTCGCCTAGGCCTCCCAAAGTGCTGGGATTACAGGCTGAGCCTCTGAGTCTGGCCCCGGCTAACTTTATTTATTTATTTTGAGTTGGAGTTTCACTCCGTCGCCCAGACTGGAGTGCAGTGGCCCGCTCCTGGCCACCGCAGCCTTGACCCACTGGGCTCCGGCGATCCTTCCGTCTCAGCCTTCTGAGTAGCCGGAATTACAGGCGCGCGCTACCACGCCCGGATGATTTTTGATTTATTGTGGAGATGAGGTTTCATCAAGTTGCCCAGGCGGGTCTCGAACCTGCGGGCTCAGGCAATCCACTTACCTCAGCCTCCCAAAGGTGCGGGATTACAGGCTGAGCCACTGAACCCGGCTTCCAGCTAACTTTAAAAAGAAATTTTTGTAGTGAAGTCTTGCTATGTTGCCTAGGCCTTCCTTGCCTTGGTCTCCCGAGGTACTGAGATGACAGGTGTGAGCCACCGTGCCCAACCCATTATGTAGCCATTTTTGTGCATTTGTTTTTATGCCTCTTTTCTGTATATGTATTATATTCCACAATAAAATGATTTTAAAAATTAATTCCAAAGATGCATTAGTGACAGAATGCCAGCATCTCTGGAAAACTGTCGTTGGTAAGCTAGAGATGACAGTGGGGGACGCTACACTAGAACTGGTTCTTTGACCCCACTGGGACCCAACTTGTGGTTCCAGATGTGGTATCTTTGCTGGATCAAAGCAACACCGTGCCCCTCCCCCCCGAAAAATTTGGTGGGACTCTGGGTTCCAGAAGTACAGCATTTGGTGTGCTGCGCCAATCAATGACAGCCAGTTTTGAGTGGGACCCAGGACAAGAAACAGATCACTTGGCAGGCAGGACCAGCCTATGGTATGCACTGTCCTGACACTGGGCCTTATGACTCCGTCAACCAACTGCTATGGGAATATGTCCACGGCAGAAAGACATTGTGTGGCATCTCTGACCACTCCACACAGAACTGCAGCCCAGGGTCCTATGGTTTTATTATTATTATGATGGTGTTTGAGTCAAAGTCTTACTCTGTCGACCAGGCTGGAGTGCAGTGGCATACTCATGGCTACCACAGCCTCGACCTGCTGGGCTCAGGCGATCCTTCCACCTCTCCCTTCCTAGCAGCTGGAACTACAAGCATGTGCCACCACACCTGGCTAATTTTTGATTTTATTGTAGAGACAAGGTCTTGCCAAGTTGCCCAGGCTGATCTCAAACCCCTGAGCTCAGGCAACCTCTGCCTCCCAAAGTGCTGAGATTACAAGGCGTGAACCATCATGCCCAGCCCGGTTTTATTTTTAAAAAGTTTTTTAGAGACGAGGTCTCACTGTGTTGACCAGGCTAGTCTCAAACTCCTGGCCTCAAAGATTACAGGTATGATACACCACACCCGGATGAGTCCTGGAATTTAGAATAAGACCAATGCTTTCCTCCACCAAGAAGTATTCCCCATTTGAAAAGCTACCCCTAGCCTGGCACAGTGGCTCACGCCTGCCATCCCAGCACTTTGGGAGGTGGAGGTGAGAGGATTGCCTGGACCCATGGGTTTGAGACCTGCCTGGGTAACATTTATCGTCTCTACAATAAATTAAAAGAAAAATTAGCCCGGCTTGATGGCGTGCACCTGTAGTTCCAGCTACTTGGAAGGCCGAAGCCAAAGGATCACCTGAGCCCAGCAGGTAGAGGCTGAAGTGGCTATGAGCATGGCACTGTACTCCAGCCCGGATGACAGAATGAGACTGACTTTAAAAAAATGAAAAGCAGCCGGGCTCGGTGGCTCAGCCTGTAATCCCGCGCCTTTGGGAGGCTGAGGTGAGTGGATTGCCTGAGCCCGCGGATTCGAGACCTGCCTGGGCAGCGAGACCTCATCTCTACAATAAATCAAAAAATCAGCCGGGCGTGGTAGCGCATGCCTGTAATTCCGGCTACTCGGAAGGCTGAGGCGGAAGGATCGCCGGAGGCCAGCAGGTCGAGGCTGCGGTGGCCGGGAGCGGCCACTGCACTCCAGTCTGGGCAACAGAGTGAGACTCCAACTCAAAAAAAAAAAAAGAAAAAAAAATGAAAAGCATTAGCCGGGTGTGGTGGTGTGCATCTGTAGTTCCAGCTACTTGGAAGGCTGGAGGCAGAAGGATCGCCTGAGCACAGCAGGTCGAGACTGTGGTGGTTGAAAGTGTGCCACTACACTCCAGCCTGGGTGACAAGACTGAGACCCCAACTCAAAAAAAAAGAAAAGCAGTTTCTGGCTTGCTCTTGGGGCACTGGCAGAAACTGAATCATGGGCCACCAAGTGACCATGGTCCCTGCATGGTCCACCATGATATGGAACTTTAACTTGAATGCTCACAGTGGCCTTCCATTGATTCATGGAAACAGACATGGGAAGGCCCAGAAGGCTGCAGACACCCACAGTATCCACGCCTTCTGCTCTGTCGCTTGCCTGCCAAGCCACACTCAGGGCATCGTGGAAGCATCGTAGGTCCTGGACATCCAGGAAGCCCCATCCTGGACAGCTGGATCTGCACACTGAGCTGGCCCCACTGGCCGTAGACAGTGGGTTGCTCAGGTCCTAGCAAGGGTCCTGAAGTTCAGTAGTGAAGCACAGCCCTCGAGGTGGGTAGAGCTTTGGGGGTTGGGGCTGGCAACCCTGGGACCGGGGAAGAAAGAGGTTTACTCACCAATGTTGTCAAGGATATGGAGTCCTGGGCCTGGCTAAAGGAAAATAAAGAGCCCCCAAGCTTGTTTTAGAATTAGGGTAAAGCTTCCTTCTTTGAAGAAACCTCAACACTTCAGAGATTTTAAGGGCAAATTACAGAGGCCTTTCTCTAGAGGGCAGAGGGAAGTAGCTGTAGTGGGCTGTGGTTTCCTGGGTGTACGTGCTCTTCTTCCCAGCCTCTTCCTCTCCAGCCCCCACCTCCCTCCACCTAGTCGGGCACGCTGGTACCGTCTTCCCTTGGGATCCCCTAAGCTCACGGTGGGGGCTGGTCCCTCGAGCCTGTGTGACTTATGTGCCACCTTACGCCACCAGTCGGCCTGGGACGCCGTGTTTGTATCCTTAAGTGCTGAGTGCAGGACCCGGAGGTCGTCTCCCATGAGAGTCATGAATGGACTTCAGCTGGGCTCTCCCTGGGGAATCACACTTGGGAATCCTCCGCCCAGTATCTCCTGGGGGATCACTCCTTTTCATGTCACCCAAGTCCAAGCTCCAACACCACAGGCCTGGAGTCCTCCATGCCCTTGAGCTTGGAGGCCTGGCCTCAAAGAGACCCCGCTTATCTCCCTGTTCCCACCGTCAGCGCTAACCCTGTGAAGTCAGCCACAAGTCCACAAGCAGTGCCACTCAAAGAGCAGCCTGAGGCCTCCAGGCTTGCCCCATCACCTAAGCCTTGAGGGTATCAGGAGCTAGAGCACGGCCTACTTGCACCCCACCCTCAGCCTCTTCCAGCTACACAGAAAAGGTGATGGAGACACTTCAGGATCAGTCACCAGTGCTCTTCTGTCCTCCACACATGCTCCTACGAGCATCTCATGTCGCACTGGGGAAGCCCTGAGGAGGCTGGTCCCAGCTCCTTACGCCTGCCATGAACTGAAAAACTGGGCCTCACCTCACTGCCACAGACAGAAACGGGACCAAAGACAAGTCTTCTCTCAGCCCCACTGTTAACACCTCTTTGGTCTTTTACAGAATTCTTGGATGTTGGGTCCCTGTCCCCAGTGCTCCCTGCTGCTGGAAGCCAGGTAGCAGCAGAATGTCACCCACTTACCACCTGAGAAACGGAAGCAGATGTCATGGAACAGACCATGGGGCCTGGCAGAGAAGAGGTGCCAAGATGAGCAGAAGCCCAAAGAGGAACTCTGCCTCCAGCCGCTGTCCAAGGAGGCTGTCCCCTCCCATGGATCCCTAGGGATGTGCTGGGAGGAGCAGGCTGTGGAGATCCCAGCTGTGCCCAAGGGAAAAGCATGGCTCACATGAACTCATCTCCAGAGGTGAGGATGGCTGAGCCCAGATGTCTGAAGATACCTGATGGAGACCTTGCGTTTACAAGGCAAGGTGGTGACAGGAAAGCCACCGCAGGAAGTTGCTCCAGGAATTCTTTCCAGTACATTCCTCTTTTGGAGGAAATTGAAAAGGGTTCGAGTTAGTTTTGGACTAAAATGCCCACAGTCCCTCAGACTTAAGTGTCTTGGGGACTTTAGGGGGCAGAGTCCATGCAACTAGGTTCCTCTGTGTAAGGGGAGAGCATCTGGATGTCATCTCACCCTCTCCCACCTCCCACCTTCCTCCATCAGGCTCAGTCACTACCTGGCCATAGCTCCCCATTCACTGACACCTCTTCTTCCCCTGATCATGCACATTCAGAACTGACAAAGGACAATGGCGTTTTTTGTTGTTGTTCTTTTAATTCAGAAAGAGAGAGAAAGGGAAAGAAATTTTAAAAATGTTTAAATAACTATTGCAGAAAAGGAGATCTGGGCTGAATGCTGGGACCTAACTCTTCCAGAATGTGGATTAACAGTTTAAAAAACAAAACAAAAAAAGAAAAAAATAAATTATTCTGCTCAATACTGTTTGGCATAATTGCATTGTTTTTCCTTTCTCAACACTCAAGACAGCCTCTTCAGGAAGTACTGAGACTGGCAAGCAAGGCTGGACCTGGACTCAGAACAGTGGGGGGAGCCCTGAGAGGCATTCTGTGAAACCCGTCCCCCGCTTCCATCCTAGCCTTTAATCCTCCTACTTTTGGAATTGGGAAGGACAGACTCAAACTAAGTTCTCAATATATTAACTTTTAGGGGGGCGTCCAATGCCCCCCAACCCTCCTCTAACCAACTCTCCTGCTGGTCACTGCTTCCCCCAGTCAGCAGCAGGAGCCATACCAAGGCCCAGGAGGCTGCTTGGGGATTTGTCAACTAAGAACAAGGGGGTATCTGTGGCATCCTGTTGGTAAGGAGGAGCTTTTAGTGGTTTGGGGGCTTCACAGAAGCCCTTTCCCCCTCCTAAACTTCCCCAATCTGGAAGGGTGAGAACTCCATGGGCAGCCACCCCAGGGACCTCCACTAGGTTCAGTCATGGGAGCAGCTTCCAGTTGTAACCCCTGGCTTCCTAGCCCTCGTGGAGCGGGAAATGGAAAGTGGGTTAGAGGGAGGAGGGGGTGGGGGACGCGTGGGCAGGGAGGGGGCATGCAGCGGGGCAAGTGTACTCCTCCCGGCCAGGCTCCAAGAATATGCACGGCCAGCTCAGGACTTGGCAAGAATCTCTGTTGGTCAGCCATACCTGGTAGCTTCAGGTTAACTAAATTATGAGCCCAAAGCGAACTCACCCCCAAGCAAGAGGCTCCTACTCCTCTTTGGGGTGAAGGAAGAGGGTGCATGCAGTGGGCAGCTGGGCGCTCCATCTCCAGCCTTCTTCCAACCGCGTTGCTCTCTCCCTAGATCCAGCTAGCCAAAGACGTACGTGTGTGTGAGAGAAGGGGGGGAGAAAGAGGGGGAGAAGGAGGAAGAGGGGAAGAGGAGGAGAGGGGGAGAGAGCAGCAGGGTCCCGGTCCAAGGGCATTTTCTGATTATTTTCCAGAGCAACAAGAAGGCTGGTGAGGAGGCCCAGGGCCTAGGCAGACACTAACAACTAAGAAGGTTGTGGGTGAACAGAAGGAGCCGAGGGCACACGTGAGTGAGAAGCACCTTACATTGATGTGACAGGGCTTCCTTGTCCCCTGCCCTGTTCCTAAACCTATGTTCCGGAGTTAGGCCCTGGGCGAATCCCACCCCCCCAGGAAGGGAGGGAACAATTCCCCAGTTTCCTAGTGAGACACGAAATGCCCTGGTCAGAGAGGCCATTCCATACGGTGGCCGAAGGCAGGGAGGGGCCCGCGCCCTCTGGGTTTTCTCCGTGACCGCATTTCTTTGGTGGGCTTGCACTCACCCTCTGGGCTTGATAAAAGAAACGTGGAGTCTGCAATTCTCCAGAGGCCTGGGCGACTGGGGAGGACGCTAGCTTTTCTCCTGGGGGAGAGTGCGCACCCCGGTCACCACGCGGACCGCTCCTTCACCCGGGCCAGCCCAGCCGAGGCCCCGGGGACGCCGCCTTCGGACCAGACACGCCCAGGCCAGGCCGCCCCGCCATTTCCTCCGCAGCGCCAGGCCGGCGACCGAGACGACGCTCCAGTCGAGCCTGAGAGCACCACACTGAGGCCCGAGCCATGCTCTCCTCCTTGAAAAGCGTGAAATAAAACCCTACCCAATAGCATAAGGGAGTGGGGAATTGAGCGGTCGCCGGCCCGCCTCCGAAGGCCATTGATTGGAGGAGACGGGGCCCCGCGCCGGAAGCTCTCCTCGAGTCGCATGATTGGCTAAGAGAAACAAAAGCTCCACCCATCTGCAGCGCTGATTGGTGCCAGGCCCAGGCCGGCCCCCGTGTCTCGTGATTGGTGGGGGACAGAAGGCGCTCGCTGGACTGCAACATGATTGGTCCAGACCGCTGTCTGGCATAGACCCTGATTGCCTGGCGCCGCGCACACGTTGAGGCCGCCGCCCTCGGGCTGGCGGGAGTACCGGGCGGGAGCGCGTGCCCATGCCTGGGGGCTGGGCCGGGAGGGTCGGTCGAGGCCCGGTTCAGTTGCCTCGGTAGACCTCGATCTTGCTGGCCTTGGCCAGCATGTCGATGATGTGTGCCTCGAAGTCCGCGTCGTGCACTCCCGTTTTCCGGAACTCGCCCGCGTACCGGTTGTTTTCCCAGTAGTGGTGCCAGTTGCCCCGGCTGTCGGCCCCGAACCCGTACACGTTCACCTGCAGGGAAGGGAGGCTCGGCGTCACCCCGCTGCGCGGAGCGTGGAGGACCACGGGAGATGCAGGGGACACCCAAGCCTGGCATAAGGACACCGACTCACTCACAGGGGGAGACCACTGTTACTTTTCCAGTTCTCCTTCCTCTACAGCTCATGCTAGCTTCCTTTTTTTTTTTTTTGAGTTGGAGTCTCACTCTGTCGCCCAGACTGGAGTGCAGTGGCCGCTCCCGGCTACCGCAGCCTCGACCTGCTGGGCTCTGGCGATCCTTCCGCCTCAGCCTTCCAGGTAGCCGGAATTACAGGCATGCGCTACCACTTTTTTTTTTTTAATAGATTATTTTTTATGTGAAAGCTGGTCAAATCCCCAAATACCCAGGACCATGGAACTTACTGGCAAAGTGGGCATGCTGGGAAGGCGTACTGCCTTCGCGGCACAGTAGCCTGGCCACTAGTGAAATGGGGTTCTTTAAATGACAAACCGAGCTGGGCTCAGTGGCTCAGCCTGTAATCCCAGCACTTTGGGAGGCTGAGGTGAGTGGATTGCCTGAGCCCGCAGGTTCGAGACCTGCCTGGGCAACTTGGTGAGACCTCATCTCTACAATAAATCAAAAAATTAGCCGGGCGTGGTAGCACGCGCCTGTAGTTCCAGCTACTTGGGAGGCTGAGGCGGAAGGATCGCGGAGCCCAGCAGGTCGACGCTGCGGTGGCCGGGAGCGGCCACTGCACTCCAGTCTGCACTCCGAGTGAGACTCCAACTCAAAAAAATAAATAAGTAAATGACAAACCTACTTTTTTTTTTTGAGTCAGAGTCTCACTCTGTCACTCAGGCCAGAGTACAGTGGCACACTCATAGCCACCACAGCCTCAACCTGCATGAGCCACTACAGGCAAGAGCCACTGCACCTGGCCAGAACCTCTTTTTTTTTTTTTTTTTTTTTGAGAAAACGGGATTTATTGAGAGGACAGAAAAGCTCCCACAGTGGGAAGGGACCTGAACCTCCTTTTTTTTTTTGAGTTAGCCACTTCAGCCTCGACCTGCTAGGCTCAGGCAGTTCTTCCGCCTCAGCCTTCCAAGTAGCTGGAACTACAGGCATGCGCTACCACGCCCGGCTGATTTTTTGATTTATTGTAGAGATGAGATCTCGCCAAGTTGCCCAGTCGGGTCTCGAACCCGCGGGCTCAGGCAATCCACTCACCTCAGCCTCCCAAAGGTGCGGGATTACAGACTAAGCCACCGAGCCTGGCTAACACTTTAACTTTTTAATGAAGTTATCAAGTTTGGTAAAATCATTAAAGTAATAAAGTTTGGGAAATGTAGATCTAAACAGCCTAGAGATGGGGGAAATCAAAGCCATATGGTTTCTGCCTACAAAAACATATTCCTCTGGAGGTACCGCTAAGACCTTAGAAGGGCTACATTTGTCTGTTCCATGAGCCCCACTACACTGCCTCCCCCCAGACTAGGGCCTACCCACCTCATCACACACGTGGAGAGCAAAGAAGAGCACCAGCATTCCTGTGGAAGGGTACCGTCCATGATGCTCTGTCCACCTGTCATGGATGTACTTGAAGAAGGCTGGGTTGTAGATCTGGACCTGAGAAGGGAGGTGGTAACAGGCACATGAGGGGTTTTAGAGCTTGGAGTTCAGGACAGCTTCTGCCAGTTCCCCGTGCTGGTCAGCGAACCAGTGTGTCCATGTCCCTCTGGTTGCTATAGCCTCTCCTGGGGTCAGGCATCCTGGCAGAAAGGGACTCTGAAGGTTCTAGAAGGAAACTGGGGCAACCCTGAGCCATAGCAACAGGCACACAGGTCGGGCAAGCACTGTTTCCATTGGGGTGGGGAGGAGGTGAGGAGCTTACCTTTTCTTTGTCCACTCGAAGGAAGGACTTCACTGGGGCATAGGTGCTGTAAGCAGACAGAAAGAGAATATTTCAGATGGTCCCATGGGACCTAGCTGTGGCTCTTCTCTCCTGCCTGAGTGATAGCCTCACAACTTTCAGACTGATCAGCTTCCAGGCTGTTCTCCCACAGTATGTTCACTGCAGTGCTTTTGTTCAGTAGCCTTCAATTGCTCCCCATGTCACTCAGGATAAAATAGGGATTTTTTTTTTTGAGTCAGGGTCTCATTCTGTCACCAAGGCTGGAGTGCAGTGGCATGATCACAGCTCACCACAGCCTCAACCTTCTCCTGAGTAGCTGGGACTACAGGTGTGTGCCACCATACCCAGCTAGATTTTTTTTTTTTTGTAGAGATGGGATCTTGCTATGTTGCTAAGCTGGTCTCCAACTACTGGTCTCAAGCAATCCTCCTGCCTCAGCTTCCCAAAGTGCTGGGATTACAGGCATGAGCCACCGTGCCTGGCTGTGAATTATGTCTTGGTAAAGCTGTTAAAACAAACAAACAAAAAAGCTTAATGAATTGTATTTCCCATTGTTCCTGGCTGTGATGGGACAACTGCCCCCAAAGAAAGTGCTCACGGGGCAGAGCTCCCGAGTTAAGAGCTACTTTCTGTAGAGATCAGAACCAGAAGGCCCCTCCCTCACCTTTCTGCCATCAGTGTGCTGGGTGTCACCATGCAGAATGTAACAGAACAAGCTGTGTGTGCCCTCAGCTAACCCACCATTTGGGACTCTCCCTCCTCCTCATCCTCTCTCTTGGTCAGAATGTCCAATTAAAGGAATTCTACAACTTGGCTGCAGTAAAGACTCCTCCCAACGTAGTCCTGTCATCCATATTCTACCCCAGCCATGAAGAGGCTCACAATCGGATCTGCCCGGTGGACAGGGCGCTGGCGATCCACAGAAGGTCCAGGGCCTTGAAGGGCACCAACACAAAGCTGACATTGGCGGGCAGGTTCTTGGCACTCTCAGGGTACATGAAATGGTGGGTGGTTCGGCTGCCAACATCCTGCTCAAAGCCCACTGTTGGTGCCTGATTCATCCTACAGGGACAAGAGAGTGACATGAGAATCAACTGCCATGGAAACTGGTTTTTAGAGATTTTAGAGGACAACTTTGTTTTTTTTGAGTTGCAGTCTCATTCTTTGTCACCCAGGCTGGAGTGCAGTGGCACACTCATGGCCACTGCAGCCTCAACCTGCTGGGTTTAGGCGATCCTTGTGCCTCAGCCTTCCAAGTAGCTGGAACTACAGACACACGCACGCCACCATGCCCGGCTAGTTTTCTTGTGATTTAATGTAGAGATGATGTCTCACCAAGTTACCCCGGCAGGTCTCATACCCTGGGGCTCAGGCAATCCTCTTGCCTCAGCCTCCCAAAGTGCTGGGATTATAGGTTGAGCTACTGCACCCGGCCATAGAGGACAATTTGATGCTATCCATCAGAAATGTAAATGGGCAAATACTTTGACCCAGCAATTCCATTTCTAGAAGTCTATAAAAATGGTTGCATAGATATCCAAAGATATGGGTTCAAGGATAGTCACTACAGTATTATTTCTAATAGTAAAAAGAAGAATCAATCAAACAATAGAGAACCACAGAACTGGTTTATACATTTTGGCACATTCATATAATGGAATACCACGTAGCCATCTGAATACAGTAGATTTACATGTGCTAGCAACATACATAGGGTGCCAAAAAAAAAAGTACAGACTTTTTTTTTTTTTTTGAGTTGGAGTCTCACTCTGTCGCCCAGACTGGAGTGCAGTGGCTGCTCTCGGCCACCGCAGCCTCGACTGCTGGGCTCCGGCAATCCTTCTACCTCAGCCTTTCGACTAGCCGGAATTACAGGCACACGCTACCACGCCCGGCTGATTTTTGATTTATTGTAGAGATGAGGTCTCGCCAAGTTCCTCAGGTGGGTCGTGAACCCGCGGGCTCAGGCAATCCACTCACCCCAGCCTTCCGAGGCGCGGGGGGGTTACAGGCTAAGCCACCAAGCCCAGCTTAGATATTTTAAGAAAGAAAAAAAATCTGTACTAAAATTATAATACTCAGTGAGATGGATACAAGTCACGTTTGACTTCTGCAGTTACAGAGGTGCTCAAAGTGGTTATCATCAACGTCTAGGCACTTCTGATTATGGCAGACGTCTCTCTCTTTTTTTTTTTGAGTTGAAGTCTCACTCCATCACTGAGGCTGGAGTGCAGTGGCACACTCATGGCCACCCCAGCGTCCACCTTCTGGGCTCCGGCAATCCTTCTGCCTTAGCCTTTCAAGTAACCAGACCTACAGGCACGCCCGGGCTAATTTTTGATTTATTGTACAGACGAGGTCTTGCCAAGTTGCCCTGGCTGGTCTCTAACTCACGAGTTCAGGCAATATACATGTCTCAGCCTCTCAAAGTGCTGAGATTACAGGCTGAGCCACCGAGCCTGGCCGGCAAACATCTCTTAAAATGTGTATGCATTGGCTGGGCTCGGTGGCTCAGCCTGTAATCCCAGCACTTTGGGAGGCCAAGGTGAGTGGAGCCTGAGCCCGCGGGTTCGTGACCCACCTGGGCAACTTGGTGAGACTTCATCTCTACAATAAAAAAAAAATTAGCCGGTTGTGGTACCGCGCGCCTGTAGTTCCAGCTACTTGGAAAGCTGAGGCGGAAGGATTGCCAGAGCCCAGCAGGTCGAGGCTGCGGTGGCCGGCAGCAGTCACTGCACTCCAATCTAGGGGACAGAGTGAGACTCCAACTCAAAAAAAAAAAAATGTGTATGCATGGCTGGATGCGATGGCTCAAGCCTGTAATCTCAGCACTTTGGGAGGCTGAGGTGAGAGGATTGCTTGAGCCCAGGGATTCAAGACCAGCCCGGGCAACTTGGTGAGACCTCGTCTCTACAATAAATCCAAAACAACAATAACAAAAAATTAGCTGGGCATGGTATCATGTGCCTGTAGTTCCAACTACATGAAAGGTTGAGGCGGAAGGATTACCTGAGCCCAGCAGGTCGAGGCTGCGGTTGCCATGAGCATGTCACTGCACTCCAGCCTAGGCGACAGAGTGAGACTCCAACTCAAAAAAAAAAAAGTGTATGCATTTTTTGGCATCCTGGTATACATCCAAAAGCTATTTGATAAAAAAAAAAAAAAAATCAAGTAGTGTGAAGTATCCCATTTCTTTTTTTTTTTTTTTTTTTTGAGTTGTAGTCTCACTATGTCACCCAGTCTGGAGTGCAGTGGCTGCTCCCGGCCACCGCAGCCTCGACCTGCTGGACTCCGGCGATCCTTCCACCTCAGCCTTCCAAGTAGCCGGAATTACAGGCATGCGCTACCATGCCAGGCTGAATTTTAGATTTATTGTAGAGATGAGGTCTCGCTGCCCAGGTGGGTCTTGAACCCGCGGGCTCAGGCAATCCACTCACCTCAGCCTCCCAAAGGCGTGGGATTACAGGCTGAGCCACTGAGCCCGGTCCCATTTATTTTAATACACATCATTTAGTACCTATTATGTGTAGCAGGAAGGAATTACAACACAGCAAAGAAAAGAAAAAAAAGTAACAACATATTTTGTATATGAATAGAAAAATCTGGAAGAATATTAAAATTGTTAACAATGGTTACTCTCAAGGAATAGGACTGGGGAAATTAACTTATTTTTATTATATACATTGTTTGTTTTTGCTTAATAGCAAGTATATATTACTTTTGTTATTGTTATGTTTTGGAGATTGGGTCTCATGTTGCCCAGACTGGCCTTGAGCTCCTGGGCTCAAGCAATCCTCTCGCCTCAGCCTCCCAAGTAACTGAGACTACAGGCATGCACCACCACATCTGGCCTACTTTTGTAATTTTTTTAAAGACAAGAACAGAACATCTTTCCACAGCCTCAACCTCACCTGATTATTCTGCCTTCTTTCCTAGAAGAGAATGAATGCAAGATAAGAAGTTTAAGCACTCCCTCGGCCCCTGAGCTAGATGGAAGCCTCTATCCTGCCACACGAGCCACCCTGTTCTATACTCCAAGGTCAAGAGAAACATCCTGAGTTCTGACAGTGTCTGCCCTTCCTGTCTCTTCTGCCTCTGTCTATAGACCTTCTCCTTGGGTGTAAGAAGCCAGAAAGGCTTTTACTTACTTGCAGCTTGTGCAAAATACGGGATAAATAAAACCAAAGTTCCCCTTTTAATTAAGCATCTTACACAACAGGCGAACCAGCTTTAAACTGTTGGTCTTTCCTTTCCTGCTATGATTGTTTATAAGGATATTCCTGTCTTGCGTAGACATTATGGAATCGTGACTAGCAAGGTGGGATGACTGCAACCCGGTCTTCCACTGAGGATATAGGGATATGGGAGAGAGGGAGTGAAATCTCTTAAGTGCCTCTATCAGCTTTCTATGCCAGTTGTATAGAACCAGCATAAGCCTTCCCTGTCTTTACAGTGGCTGGCACCACCTAGCTCGGCTGAGTGAGGACATGCTGTGTCACGAGGACTCTCATGCTGTCTTCCTATTCAGGGATGGGATTGAAGAGGATCAGGGGCTGTGCTGTCCAGGTTCCCTGCCCGCCACCACCAGTCACATTGCTGTGCCCCTTGCCTCTCTTCTTCTTCCTTTTTGAGTAGAGTCTCACTCTGTCGCCCAGACTGGAGTGCAGTGGCATGCTTGCAGCCTCCTCAGCTTCAACCTGCTGGGCTCCGGTGATCCCTCCATCTCAGCCTTCCAAGTAGCTGGAACCACAGGCATGTACCACCACGCCCGGCTAATTTTTTTTGCTTTATTGTAGAGACGAGGTCTTCCCATGTTGTCCAGGCTTGTCTCAAACCCGTGGGCTAAGGCAATCCTCTTGCCTCTGCCTCCCAAAGTGCTGGGATTACAGGTGTAAGCCACCGTGCCCAGCCTGCCTCTCCTTTTCCCTTCCCTTGAGGGACTAGAGTATGCTTTGGGATGAGAGGCCATCAAGTCTAGAGAGTGAGGCTTTGTTCTGAACCGCTTTAGTTCTTGTCTGGTTCAAACAGATTCCCAGAATATTCTCCAGAGTACCTAATGTGCTGTCCCCTGAACGGGGATCTAGTTCCTGCCTTTCTCACCCAAATCCATGTCTTAAAGTGAACTGCCCTCTGCCTCTGCCTCCTGTCTGGGTGGCCCTCTTTTTTTTTTTTTTTTTGAGTTGGAGTCTTACTCTGTCACCCAGACCGGAGTGCAGTGGCTGCTCCCGGCCACCGCAGCCTCAACCTGCTGGGCTCCAGCGATCCTTCCGCCTCAGCCTTCCAAGTAGCTGGAACTACAGGTGTGCGCTACCACACCCGGCTAATTTTTTTTGATTTATTGTAGAGATGAGGTCTTGCCAAGTTGCCCAGGCGGGTCTCGAACCCGCAGGCTCAGGCAATCCACTCACCTCAGTCTCCCAAAGCGTGGGATTACAGGCTGATCCACCGAGCCCGGCTTGGGTGGCCCTCTTTGGGACTCAGAGACACTGCCTTCTAGAGAAGCCAAGAAGTATCTTTCCTACTCATGAATATCTCATAGCAGACAGTTTGTGAGGGCTGCTACAGCGCTACACAGAGATGTTGGTGTCCTATGGTCATAAAGCCACAGTATGAATCTGCCTCCTGCTGCGTCATACTCCCCCAACCCTCCACCCCCCATGAGTACAGAGAGGTTGGAGAGGAAGTATCTCTCAGCTGCCTGGGGTATGGAAGCCTAAGCAGGAAGTAGAGGGATTGGGCTGGTGACACTCAGGCTGGCCAGGGCCTGGGCTAGGCAAGAGCTGAGGTCAAGATGTACTCTTGTGAGGACCTAAGAGACACACTTCATCTCACCGGACACAGCAGATCAAAGGGCTGCAGCTGCCCAGGGTGTCTCCTGAAGACCCACCTTCTCCAATGACTTGGCAGCCCAAGCTGTCCTGAAGTCCCTCCTGGGACCTGTCAGCAGGATCATGCTGCCTTCTGCACCTGTGGATGTCCCTATTGCAGAGCCTGCCCCCGACCCCTGCCATTGCTGGCCAGGCACCAGCTTCCAAAAGTCTGGGAATGAAGGGAGCAAGAGGTCCCAAAAGACGTTGCCCCAAGGGGAAGGGAAGGAGCGTGGCACTCTAATGGGGACAAGATTTTGTTTTGAGGCTCTGATTCATTTTGGAAAAGCCAAGTCCTGGAAGGGGGCCAGGGCAGGCTGGAGGATGAGCTGCAGCTCCAGGACTTGGGGCATAGCAATCTAGAAATCTATCTGTCTCTGGCTGCTGCCAGCAGCCCAAGGAGTACTTGGGGGCAGGGGCCTGGGCAGGGTTGACATGCTTTCTTATTTAGGACCTGGTATCTGGCTACCTAGTCTCGTTCATTCATGCATATATTTATGGCATGCCTACTATCTACGAGGCACTGTTCTAGGAGTTATATGGATGGATTTGCTGGCCAGCTGAGGCAGGACCAGCTCAATTCTATTTGGACTAGTCAGCAGGACTCAGAGGACAAATAGGAGGAGGAGGAGGCAGCGAGATGGGCAGGGGGACAGGTGGCTCAGGCCATTATCTCACTGTAACTCAGCTCAGTTCTACCAGTTGGTCATGTGTTGGTCTTGCTTCTAGGATGGGAGGCCTCTCCATTGGTTCCAAACCCCGGATATGGCTACAGGCAGAGTCACTTCCATTTCCACTTGACTTCTTGTACAGACCAGAAGACAGCCAATCACCATCTGGGTCACGCCCTCCAGAAAGTGATTCTAGGGTCTACTTCATGATACCACATCTCCTGGCCTGGCCCCTGTGAGGGAGCATCTATAAATTTCTTTCTGCAGCCTGGCCTGATGGCACCTCGTGGGTACCATGAGCAGCCAAATCATTTGGGCTGGCAAGGCTTCTACCTGGGAGCCTCCCCACCAGCACTGGAGTGCCTGATGAAAGTGCCACTTGGCGCAGGGGTCAGGAGGCAGGCACTTCAGGTACCTGAGAGCTGTCCTGGGCTTCCTGAGTGCCCCAGGGCTGCACTGGAATGATGGGCACCTCATTCCCCAGCTTGAGTCACCATCTCTGGGTGGGGAGAGGCCCCTCTCCAGTTCCCATCTCTCCTCTCTCCATTTGGGGTACTGGTAGTAGGAGGATGGGGATACTCTCAGGAGGATCTGGGGTCCTGGGGGATCCATCC
The DNA here is from genome assembly GCA_027257055.1 of Cephalopachus bancanus. Classification (NCBI taxonomy): domain Eukaryota; kingdom Metazoa; phylum Chordata; class Mammalia; order Primates; family Tarsiidae; genus Cephalopachus; species Cephalopachus bancanus. Next base: position 1,608,139 of record JAPVLO010000330.1, on the reverse strand, counting down.
TCCTCTCTCTCTCTGCCTTACATCATTTCTCAACACAAGGAAGGTCTTACAGGGAATGTTGAAACCCCCAGAGACATATTGCTGCCTTGGCGTTGCTATGGAGACAGCAACAGTTTCTAAGACAAAGCCCTTCCCTCTGCCTCCTGGGAAACCTGGTCTTTTTACAATGCTCATCCTAAGAGATGTGTGAAAACAGGGCATTTTCCATATCTCTATCCTTCAGGCTCTTCCTTCACCAAGGAGCGGGATGGAAGGATCTCCACTGTGGCACTTCCTGTTTCTGCCAAGTTGAGGGAGGAAGTCAGAAAACACAAAGGCTCAGGAGCAGGGAAAGCAGCCTGGGCCTGGGCCGCAAATCTACCCTTTATTACCTGCTCATGCCCAGGTCTTCATTGCTGTGCCTTTGTCTGGGTTGAATGCTTTTTTTTTTTAACATTAGAAAATATAGTTTATTTAGAAAGTAAATAAGAGAGAGAAAGGGGAGATTCACCTCCCCAAGGTAGGCGAGGGGGCCAAAGCTAAGAAACATGGTGGCCATCGCTCAAAGAGCCATGCGGACACACCAGAGTTTAACAAAGCAATGGCTCTGAACGCCCTCTTAACCCTTCTTCTCTCATGCAGGGCACAGAAATCTCTGGAATGATCCAGCCCCAGAGCGGGCACTGAACAGCTCCTATTTGTGCCCAGGCATTTTGTCTCCTATGAATCGGCCAGAAAGAATCACCTGTTGCTATTAAGGAAGATACTAGTTTGGTTAGGGGCCCTCACGCCTGGCCCAACTGCTGAGGGGACCAGGTGGGTAGGAAGGGCCTCTGGTGGGATTTGCCACCAAACGTCAGTAAGGCGTCTAGTTTCGGTTCTTTTCAGAGGAATTTGAGCCTTAGAAACTGAGTGCGGGCCTCAAGAAAAGCTTCGACTTGGAATTCTGCCTTTTAGTCCACTCCAGACAGTGGAGAAAGAGCTTAGCCTGTCACAAAAGGTTCTGGGGTTCAAAGCCCCACAGCACCTCTAGCAGCAGGCAATGTGTCCCCTGCCAGACATGGCCAGGAGGTCAGTCCCCCTTCCCAGAGGCTTTTCCTGGGTCTGCTCACCTCATGATGAAGTTGTGTCCATCCACATCCTGCCCATAGCCAGAGCCCCGCAGGTTGCCTGAGTTCCCTACCACAGCGCAGCGCCGGCACTGGTGGGGGTCCCGAAAACGGTAGGGGTTCTCGCCCGGAACTATCTGGAACAGTTTCTCCAGCACCTCATTGGTATTGTGTGATTTGAACTGGGGCTGTAACATCTGTGGAGGAGACAGGAAGAGAGGGGGAAATGGGGAGGGGAGAGGAGAGGAGAGGCGTAAGAAGGGAGGGCTCCACACCACCCCTCCTCTGCCCTTACTCCAGGTCTGAGCACTCAGACCTCTTTATCCAGGGCTCTGCCAGGGAGTGAGAGTCTCTGAGCAGTGAGGATCCTCCCCTCTTTCAGCAACAGCAAAGTTATTGGTTTCAAGTGGCTCACTGTCCAGAGACCAGGGTGTCCTGCTAGTGACAGGGCTGTTCTGATGCACTGGAAGAGTGCTACAGGGTCATACATTCTCTAGAGATCTGCAGACCTGAGCTACCAAGCAGAACAACTTTCTTCAGGGGCTCCTTCCCTATCAGTCTACAGGGGATATCCCTGGGACTCAGCCTGGGTGGGAGCTGGTTACCAAAGCTGTATCCAGGACTAGAATCATAGACACCTGAGCCACTCCCCAAACCCTTGCGGAGGGTACAGAGGCACATATATTCTTTTTTTTTTTTTTTTGAGTTGGAGCCTCACACTTGTTGCTCAGGCTGAAATGCAGTGGCACATTTATGGCCACCACAACCTCAACCTGCTGGGCTTAGGTGATCCTTCCACCTCAGCCTTTCAAGTAGCTGGAACTATAGGTGCACGCCACCACACTCAGTTAATTTTTGTGATTTACTGTAGAGACGAGGTCTCACCAAGCTGCTCAGGCTGGTCTTGAACCCCCGGGCTCAGGCAATCCTCTCACCTCAGCCTCCCAAAGTGCTGGGATACGGGCTGAGCCATCGCACCTGGCCTAGGCACATACATTCTTTCAGAGCCAAAAGGCTAGAATAAAACTGGCCCCCCATCACTAGCAAGACCTGGAATCCAACCAGCAGATGGTCAAAGACCAGGAAATGAGGCAGGAGGCAAGCAAATGCTCATGGGGCCAGGCAGGTACCACCCAGGAGGAAAGTGCAGGCAGGGCCCACAGTGGACAGGAAATATGTGTCCCATCAAGAATGGACAAGTCAGCTAGGGTCGGTGGCACAGCCTGTAATCCCAGCACTTTGGGAGGCTGAGACAACAGGATTGCCTGAGTCCAGAGGTTCGAGACCAGTCTGGGCAACTTGGTGAGACCTCATCTCTACAATAAATAACAAAAACTAGCAGGGCATGGTGACGTGAGCTTGTGGTTCCAGCTACTTGGAAGGCTGAGGCGGGAGGATTGCTTGAGCCTAGCAGGTTGAAGTTGCGGTGGCTGTGAGTGTGCTACTGCTCTTCAGTCTGGACGACAGAGTGAGATTCCGATTAAAAAAAAAAAGCCGGGCTCGGTGGCTCAGCCTGTAATCTCGTGCCTTTGGCAGGCTGAGGTGAGTGGATTGCCTGAGCCCGCGGGTTCGAGACCCGCTTGGGCAGTGAGACCTCATCTCTACAATAAATCAAAAAATCAGCCAGGCGTGGTAGCGCATGCCTGTAATTCCGGCTACTCGGAAGGCTGAGGCGGAAGGATCGCCGGAGCCCAGCAGGTTGAGGCTGCGGTGGCCGGGAGTGGCTGGGAGCGGTACTCTGGGAGACAGAGTGAGACTCCAACTCAAAAAAAAAAAAAAAAAAAAAAGAAGGGACAGCTTCAGTCAATTATTGCCAAATACGATAGTGAGCCCAGAAAGGCCAAATTTTCCCATTTTTCATGAGAAGCTGAAAATATGGATTTCATGTGAAATATCTTGATTTCCGAGTGTTGATGACTGATGCAAGTTTTTTTTGGTTTTTTTTGAGTTGGAGTCTCACTCTGTCGCCCAGGCTGGAGTGCAGTGGCATGCTCCCAGCCAGAGCAGGCTCAATCTGCTGGGCTCAGGCAATCCTTCCACCTCAGTCTTCCAAGTAGCCAGAACTACAGGTGCCACGCTACCACGCCCAGCTAATTTTTTTGATTTATTGTAGAGATGAGGTCTTACCATGTTGCCCAGGCTGATCTCGAACCCACGGGCTCAGGCAATCCTCTTGCCTCAGCCTCCCAAAGTCCTGGGATTATAGGCTTGTGCCACTGCGCCCAGCCTTTTTTTTTTTTTTAAATGATACCAGTATTTTTAAAATGTTGACTGAGTTCGACTTGGTCCATGGGCCATCAATTGGTGATGTTGATTTAAAATGCTCTGAAGCTGGGTGCAGTGGCTCATGCCTATAATCCCAGCAGTTTGGGAGGCAGAGGGGTTTGAGACCAGCCTGGGCAACTTAGAGAAACCTCATGTCTACAATAAAATAAGAAAAAATTAGCCAGGCATGGTGGCACACACCTGTGGTTCCAGCGACATGGGAGGCTGAGGTGGAAGGACTGTCTGAGCCCAGCAGGTCAAGGTTGTAGTGCCTGTGAATGTGTCACTGTACTCCAGCCTGGGCAACAGAGTGAGACCCCACCCCCCCAAAAAGGACAACTTCAGCCAATTATTGCCACAGGGGATCATGAGCCCAGAAAGGCCAAATTTTCCAATTTTTCATGAGAAGCTGAAAATATGGATTTCATGTGAAATATCTTGATTTCTGAGTGTTGATAACTGATTCAAGTTTTTTTATTTTAATTTTTTGAGTTGGAGTCTCACTGTGTCACCCAGGCTAGAGTACAGTGGCATGCTCCCAGCCACTACAGCCTCGACCTGCTGGGCTCAGGCGATCCTTCAGCCTCAGCCTTCCAAGTAGCCAGCACTACAGGTGCACGCTACCATGCCCAGCTAATTTTTTTGATTTATTATAGAGATGAGGTCTCACCATGTTGCCCAGGCTGGTCTCGAACCTGCGGGCTCAGGTAATCCTCTCACCTCTACAGTAAATCAAAAAATTAGCCAGATATGGTGGCACACGCCCATGATTTCAGCTACTTGGAAGGCTGAGGTGGAAGGATCACTTGAGCAGGTAGAGGATGCGGTGGTCATGAACATGCCATTGCACTCCAGCCAGGGAGACAAAGTGAGATGCCAGCTCAAAAAAGAAAAAAATGCTCTGTGAATGGAGCCATGACTCGAATTAGTGGGTGAGCAGGAGCTGCTCAAGGGATGGAAAATTCGTCTGGAGAGGATGCTTGACTCTGAGACAAAAATTTCCAAGTTCATGGCAAAAGGGGGTGGTTGTGGGGAGCAGGGAAGAAGTGTTTCAGCGGAGTATGCCTGGTACATAAACAGTCGCTGAGTGCCATCCTGTGGGCAGGAGTCCTGGCCTGTTTACTGGGCATCCACCCCTGCCAGAGTCCTGTTCTGGCCCTATATGGCCACCGCTAAGACTATGACCTTGGGCAAAGCCTGTGTACTCTCTGAACCTTGATTTCCTCCATAAAATGAAGGCAGTGACTACAAGCAACAGGCAGGACCCTTTGAGGGCCCCAGGCTGCCGTGGGAAGGGCCTGTGGGGCTCCAAGTGACCCCTGCTCTGCAGACCCCAGTCCTTGGGCACTCTAACAGTATGGGCCAGAAGGCAGGTTCTGTGGAGTTGTTCTGATAAGCCTGCTCACATGAGCTTTGGAGCCTGTGAGGGTAAAGTGCTGACACTGTTCCACCATTGACACTGTGGCAACCACATAGCCTGTAGAGCCTGGAGAGTGATGCTCCAGAGGCTGGGGTGAGGTAGAGGGAATGAAAAGAAGCAGAAAGGTGAATGTCTGGAAAGACAGGGGTACCTGCAGCCCCAGGATCCCCCAGCCCCACCCCTTCACCTTTCTTAGCCTCTGACAGTAGTTTGCAATGCTTGCTTGCTTTTATTTAAATTTGAGAATCCAGCGAAACTTTATTCTATAAAATAGAATAAATGTCCCCTACAACACCTTCTTCTCCCAGCCCAGAAAAAATTCTATTACAGCGATTGTAAAGAAGGAAGCAAGTGACTCTCATGGTGTTTACAATTATTTTGAGCCAAGGTTTATAAATTAGGATATTTAGTTTAAAAGGCTGGATTTCTAGGTTCCCTTAAAAGGTCAGCAGTCTCACTCTGTCGCCCAGACTGGAGTGGAGTGGCCGCTCCCGGCCATCGCAGCCTTGACCTGCTGGGCTCCAGCGATCCTTCTGCCTCAGTCTTCCGAGTAGCCGGAATTATAGGCGCGTGCTACCTTGCCCAGCTAATTTTTTTGATTTATTGTAGAGATGAGGTCTTGCCTGCCCAGGTGGGTCTTGAACCCGCGGGCTCAGTTAATCCACTCACCTCAGCCTCCCAAAGGCGCAGGATTACAGGCTGAGCCACTGAGCCCGGCTTGAGCTGCATCTTTACACAGCAACAACTGCTGGAGCCAAGGGGCAGCCCCCACCCTGCCCCTGCCAGCTTCTCGCTTGGGACCTGTCCCCTCGTCCATGCTGCCTTCCTGGTCCAGTAGGCACTGCTGGTCTATGTTTGGCTCCTACAGGTATTATAAAATACTAGTTCTCTCTCCTTCCAGGTCAGAGTTTGATCCACCCTTCAGTAATCTGTGATTCTATCTATGGCTCTGGTCCAATGGCCCTCATCTTTGTCAAGGCTTTAGGGGCCAGAAGACAGTCCAAACCCAAGAGCGGGTATTAAGGGTGATTCTAAAACAGTGGGGACAGATCCCTGGAGAGGGGAGGCAAAGGGGAAGTAGTCAGGGTAATGGCTCTCACCATCCACCACCTCTGGACATCTGGTGGAAGATCCATGTTCTCTCGGGTCCAGACAGGGGAAATGTTGCCATCGAAGTGGCTGTCAAACCAGTCAGAGGTACTGGTGTCGCCCATGCAGCGGCGGCAGGCACAGCTCTTGCCTGAGAGCCCCTCCTTGCTGAGGCGCTGCAGGCCAGCATAGCCAGGCACTAGCTTCACCCGGTGGGTCCCACCCAGGGCCCCCGAGTCCAGGTAGGGCAGGGTGGCCATGCTGTGGTGTGAGTAGGTGAAGAGCAAGGACATGATGAACACCAGCAGGAAAGCTACAGAGAGGAACCACACCCGCAGGGAGCACTTCATGGTGCCGGGGGGCAGGTAGCTGTCACCGTGGCCACTGCTGTCCCAGCCCACGAAGGGGCCAGCCACGGTGTCGCCTGCCTGTTCTGACACCACGTGCAAAGGGCATAGGGGCACGTGCTGAGGCAGAGGACAGCGCCCGGGGTCCCTCGCCACACCCTCCCTCAGTGTAAGGAGAAAGCACGTCAGCAGGAGTGGCTCCCTGTCCCTGAGCCACCCAAGCCCCTACTTAGAGAGCTTCATCAGGTCTCTCCGTCACTAGCTGGGCCACAGAGGCTCTGCCTCTCCCACTGCCCTGGGAAGGGGGAGGTCAGTCCATCCCAGCCTTTTAGTCCCTTGAGATTGCTGGCTGCCAGTTCTAGGGATCCCTCTCTTTGGCGGCTTGAAACAGTCCAGTCTGGAGCAGTTGGGGTCCTTGTGGTTCATGAGCAGACACTGAGGCGGCCCCTCGTCCCCTGCAGCAGGGAAGCCCCAGATCCCCAATCACAACAGAGAGCCCATGGACTCCAGGGGGCCTGGATTCCATGCAAAAGTCATCTCCACTTTGACTGCTCCTCCTGGCCAAAGCCCTCTGCTAGAGAAGGGAACCAGGCCCCAACCCTGAGAGAAGAAAAGCAGGAAGCGCTGTGGGTGTCAGAAAACTCTGCCACAGAGACCAAGGTCCTCCTTGTAAAAGGTTCTGCCCTGCTGCTTTCCATCCGAGGTGCTGCTCCCTTGTCCTGGTGGCCACAGCCCCACCTGCAGTTTCATAGGGGCACAAAGCTCCTACTCCTGCTGTGGGGTCCTCTGGTGCTGGGGACAGCTGCTGCTCAGTGGGGTGCTGCATCCAACACCATCTGGGTCAGCCGAGCATGTGCCGAGCTCCCTGCCAGAGTCCAGGTCTCCTTTCTGGAACTGCTGGTCCAGGCTCAGAGACTGCTCTGCCCATCCCCACTCCCCTGAGACCAGCCTGTCCTGGAGCTTGCAGTAATCCTCTGGCAGGTTCCCCTTCAATTGTCAGGCGCTGGGCAGCCGCAGCACAACCCTGGAATTTTAGAGAGGAAAAATAGTGTGCATATAAATCGAACAGGCATCCTGGCTCTGCCCCAGCCCCATCCCCGAGTCTCAGAGGGGACAAAGCTAGCAGGAGAGGAGACACCCACTTAATCAGAGAGTAGACAAAAGCAAGGGCTCTCCCCTCTAACTCTGCACAGACAGTATCGCTTTGCATGACTCCCAGGCCCCAATGTCCTCACTTCTTTGCCAGAAGGTAAACAAAGAGTAAAGTGATCTCCCCAGAGTCTCACGGTGGAAGCACCAGGTTTAGAAAGTTCCTAGTCTGGTTAAGTGCAGTTAATTTCAGATGAACCGTAAGAGAAAGTGCCCCAGAGAAGATCCCAGGAGATTGTGAACAGACTCCCCCCACCCACAGGGTTCTCTGTGCCCGTGGGAGGCCCCTCCCAGGAAGAAGGGAGGGCCGGTCCTGACCCTGTGATTGTCCCTCTTCCGTATCTACTGTGGATTATAGATAGGCATTGCTGGTTAGCTCAGTGAACCATTAACAATCCTTCCAGCTCTGGTGTTAGAGGGAGAACCTGTCTGTCAGGAGATGGGGGTGCTGGGCTCCCTCTCTCCAACCAGTCCTCTGGGCAGTTGCCTATGTCTGTCTGTATATGATGGATGAAATGAACTCCAGGGTCCTTGGAAGCACCTACAGCCTGAGGTCCTGTGTTGCCCTGGCAGGTAAGAACAGGGAGAAGACGCCATTTGTGGGGTAATTTGGGTATCAGCTCTAAGGCAAGGAGCTTGAAGCCATGCCAGATGCAAGGGGGCCAGAATAAGAGTCAGAAAGACTGGGAGGGGAGCCCCTGAGTACAGGCCTGCCATGGAAATCCTGTAAACCTGGCTGCTTCGCCTCTCCCAACTCCTCTCAAAATCCAGCTAGCCCCAGTTCTGACATGGTCCCTGGGCCTGACAGCGCAGCCCTGCTCTACCTCCTTGGTTAAAGCTCCAGTTAGCCCTTCCAGGGTCCTCTGGCTGCTGCCAGCAGCTACAGAAGTCTCTCAGACTCTGTGTTCAAGAAGTCCAGCTGCCCCATCCATTTGTGGCAGTTGGGATTTCCAAGGCCAAGTCAAAGCCCAAAGTCAAATAGAAAAGCTGTGCAATGTTCAATAGATGCACAAATTTTATTCATAGTGATGCTTAAGAATAAAACAGAAGTATTTTCCCTCTTAAAAAACAAAAACAAAGCCCAAAGTCATAAGATAATGGAACAAGTACATTGCACTAAGGAGGACTTTATTCTGAGTGGGAAAATGATGCTCACAGAAGTGAAGGAACTTCCCTAAGATTATGACCCTGTAAGTGGAAGTGAGCCTGTATGCGTCTTGAATTATCCAGGGAGAAGAGACAGAAGGACAGAGCTGGCTTCCCAGAGTCAAGAGATCCGCAGGCCTCCCCAGGACTCCTGGCTCTGATCCTCAGGAGCATTGGCTCAAATGTGCTTCTTTCCAGTGTCCTGCTGTATCCATTTAGCAGCTTCCACCCTATGTATGGCCTTGGCTAAATGGCCTGTAGACAGGAGGTCAGGTCACTATCTCTTCCAGTTCTCTCTGTGCCCGCTGCATACTCAATGTCTAAGGAAAAAAACTTGTTTTTTTAGGGCCCTGCTCACAGTTTCATGTGATCCAATAAGAGTCAGTCATGAGGTAGGGGGCCCTGGGAGGCAGTGACTTTGCAGGCTGAGCAGCTCATGGGAACGAGGGCCCTTGGCTGGGCAGCCCCAAGGTGGTCACTGAAGATGGGCTAGGGCAGAACTGGCACAGGTAGCTTCCAAAGCAACTCCATCCGAGAAGTTGCTAACTTCTCGGGATTCCACATTGATGCAGGGGTCACTGTGCTGCCTGGTGGGGACAGGAAAATCCCTAGTTTCCACAACATTCTTGGGAAGAGCAGAGAAGCAGAGTGGCTGGCAAAGGCCCATGTCCAGGCTGTTACTAGAAGCTTCCCTCAACACTGCCCAACTTGTGTTGAAAGAAGGAAGGGGCTAAAAACCATCGGAGTCCTCTAGACATGCACTAAAAACCCCAGAAGTCACACAGCGCTGACCATCCCACATCTCATTCCCACTTTTAACTCCTGTGCCTCTCAGCTCCCTTTCACAGCTACTCTGATCACTCATGACAAGCCCCTGCATATTCCATATAAAAACTAGGGGGTCTGGGTGTGGTGGCTCATGCCTGTAATCCCAGCACTTTGGGAGGCCAAAGTGAGAGGACTGCTTGAGCCCAGGAGTTTGAGACCAGCCTAGGAAACGTAGTGAGAAATTGTTTATTTTTTTTTGAGTTGGAGTCTCACTCTGTCACCCAGACTGGAGTGCAGTGGCCGCTCCTGGCCACCGCAGCCTCGACCTGCTGGGCACTGGCGATCCTTCCGCCTCAGTCTTTCAAGCAGTTGGAACTACAGGCACGTGCTACCACGCCCGGCTAATTTTTGATTTATTGTAGAGATGAGGTCTCACCAAGTTGCCCAGGCGGGTCTCGAACCCGCGGGCTCAGGCAATCCACTCACCTCAGCCTCCCAAAGGTGTGGGATTACAGGCTGAGCCACCAAGCCTGGCTGAAATTTTTCTTTAAAAAAAAAAAAAAAAAAAGCCGGGCTTGGTGGCTCAGCCTGTAATCCCGCGCCTTTGGGAGGCTGAGGTGAGTGGATTGCCTGAGCCCGGGGGTTCGAGACCCGCCTGGGTTGCGAGACCTCATCTCTACAATAAATCAAAAAATCAGCCGGGCATGGTAGCGCATGCCTGTAATTCCGGCTACTCGGAAGGCTGAGGCAGAAGGATCGCCGGAGCCCAGCATGTCGAGGCTGAGGTGACCAGGAGCATGCCACTGCACTCCAGTCTGGGTGACAGAGTGAGACTCCAACTCAAAAAAAAAAAAAAAAAAAAATAAGCCGGGCTCGGTGGCTCAGCCCGTAATCCCGCGCCTTTGGGAGGCTGAGGTGAGTAGATTGTCTGAGCCCACGGGCTCAAGACCTGCCTGGGCAACTTGGCAAGACCTCATCTCTACAATAAATAAAAAATTAGCCGGGTGTGGTAGCGCGCGCCTGTAGTTCCATTTACTTGGAAGGCTGAGGCGGAAGGATCGCCGGAGCCCAGCAGGTCAAGGCTGCGATGACCAGGGGCGGCCACTGCACTCCAGTCTGGGCGACAGAGTGAGACTCCAACTAAAAAAAAAAAAAAAAAATTGCTGGAGGCTGAGTGTGGTGGCTCAAGCCTGTAATCCCAGCACTTTGAGAGGCCAAGGCAAGAGGACTGACTGAGCTCAGGGATTTGAGACCAGCCTGGGCAACTTGGTGAGACGCCGTCTCTACAATAAATCAAAAAATAAGCCAGGCATGGTAGCACGCACTTGTACTTTCAGCTACTTGGAAGGCTGAGGTGTAAGGATCACCTGAGCCCAGCAGGTCAAGGCTGCAGTGACTGTGAGCGTGCCAGTGCACTCCAGCCTGGGCAACAGAGTCAGACTCTAACTGAAAAATAAAAAATAGCTGGGGGTGGTGGCACACGACTTTAGTCCCAGCTACTCTGGGGACTGAGGAGGAAGAGTCGCCTGAACCCAGGAGGTTGCAGGAAGCCATAATTGTGCCACTGCACTCCAGCCTGGGTGACAGTGAGATACCAACTCAAAAAAAAAAAAGGAGCTTGGAAGGAGGGTGCACACTTGGACATCAGCCCCTGCCTCTGCTGCCAGCTAAGGGAAGCAGGCCAGTATTCCTGGGCCACCGGGCTGGAAGGATTCGTGTGTTCATTCAACAGATACTCAGGGGATAAGCTAGGCCAGGGAGGCAGCGTGGAACAGAATGCACCCTGTCCTGTCCTCACGGAGCATATGGTCTAGTGGCAAATACAAAGACACGGGCAGTTACCAAGTACTGTGACAGGCAAATTTCAAGGAGCCAGGAGAGGAAATATAAGGGGTGCAAAGGCTTTGAGAAGAAACCAGCCGGGCCTATTGAAAGCACAGTTAAAGGCCAGTGAGGCAGGGAGCCGGGAGGCTGGGAGGGCCAGAGGGGTTTGCATTTATTCTGACTCTGATTGGAGTTTTTTAAAGGAGGAATGTGTCACAACCTGATAAACTTTACAATGGACCTTGGAGCAAATTTTTTAAAAACCTAATAATTTTGGGGGGTGCTAAATACAAAGACTGGAGGGAATGTGGAATATTTTTTAAAATGTATTATTTTTTTAGTGATAAAGTCATCTTGCTCTGTTGTCCAGACTGGAGTGCAGTGACATGATTATAGCTCACTGCAGCCTTGAACTCCTGGGCTCAAGCCGTCCTCCCAACTCAGCCTCCTGAGTAGCTGGGACTGTAGTCATGAACCACCACAACACCTGGTTAATTTATTTTTGTAGAGATGGGGGTCTCACTATGTTGCCCAGGCAGGTTTCAAATTCCTGGCCTCAACCGGTCCTTCCATGCTAGCCACCCAAAGTGCTAGGGTTACAGGCATGAGCCACCACGCGCAGCCCAGAATGTGGAATATTAAACAGACTCAGATACCAGTGGTGGGAACCGAAATTGGCACAATGCTTTGGAAGATAATTTGACATTACTTAATAAAGATGGACATGAACATATCCAAGTGTTTTGTTTTTTTTTTCAAAGAATTTAAAACCATCTTTCTTACAGAAAATATGGTGTGAGAACAGAATAGGAGATGACAAGGAAGTTCCCCCAGTCATCCCGGGTTAATTTATTTTATGATTTTCCATGTGTGCAGTCATCCTCAGAGATTGTTTTCCTCCTCAGCTTTGGATGGGAAGGAAAAGTTTCTCACTCAAAGGCTTTTAGAATCACTGAACTGCAGCGCCAGTGAGCTCTGCCTGCTTGTCATGCTCAGCAAATTTAAAGTTTAAGCTGAACCCTAACAACAGGGCTGAATACAGCATTTTTTTTTTTGAGTTGGAGTCTCACTCTGTCACCCGGGCTGGAGTGCAGTGGCACACTCCCAGTCACCGCAGCCTCGACCTGCTGGGCTCAGTCGATCCTTCTGTCTCAGCCTTCCAAGTAGTTGGAACTACAGGCATGTACTACCACGCCCGGCTAATTTTTTGATTTATTGTAGAGACAAGGTCTCACCATGTTGCCCAGGCTGGTCTCGAACTTGTGGGTTCAGGTGATCCTCTTGCCTCAGTCTCCCAAAGTGCTGGGATTATAGGTGTGAGCCACCACGCCCGGCCTACAGCATTTCATGTTCCCTCCAAATTTCTCAGGTGGCTCTTGCCCCCTCTTGGGACAATCTAGTTTTTAAATGTTTAATTCATATATAATAAAATGCAGATTTCTTTCAGTGTAAAAGCTTGGTGAGTTTTATGCACTGGTGTGACCACCTAGTTTAAAATACAAAAACATTTCACCACCCAAGAAAGTTCCCTGCCAGGCAATACTCATCGCTCCACCACTTTGCTGACTTCCTGTCACCAGAGGTTAGATGTGCCTGCTCTTGAATTTCACATAAACAGACATTATGGACTTGTGTGTCTTTGGCTCCTTTTGCTCAGCATAAGGTTTTGGAGATTTATTCACACTGCTGTGGGTGTTAGTGGTTTGTTCTTTTCCATGTTTGGACATTTGTTTCCAGCTTTTGGGTGTTATGAATAAAATTGCCATGAACCTCCCATATAAGTCTTTTTTGGACACATACTCTCATTTCTCTTGGGTAAATACCTAGGAGTGGAATTGCTGGGTCACAAGTCAGGCACATGTTTAACTTTACTAGAAACTATCAAATAGTTTTCCAAAGTGGTTGTAGCCTTTTGCATTCCCACCAGTAATACACGAGAGTTCCATTTGTTCCTGTCCTTGATATTTTCAATCTTTTTTTTTTTTTTTTTTTAGTTGTAATCTCACGCTGTCTCCCAGGCTGGAGTACAGTGGCACACTCATGGCCACCACAACCTCGACCTGCTGGGTTCAGGTGATCCTTCAGCCTCAGCCTTCCAAGTAACTGGAACTACAGGTGCAGGCTACCATGCCTGGATAATTTTTTTTATTTACTATAGAGAAGAGGTTTTGCCAAGTTGCTCAGGCTGGTCTCGAAACCCTGAGCTCAGGCAATCCTCTTCCCTCAGCCTCCCAAAGTGCTGGGATTATAGGCTTGAGCCACCATGCCTGGTCTCAATCTTTTTAATTTTAGGCATTCTGGTGGACATCTAGTAAACGCTAGTATTTCTACTACAAGATATGTAGAAACCTGTGCACCAGGAGACCTGTACAAGAACATTCCCAACAATGCTGTGTAATAGCTGAAAACTGCAAACAACTTGAATGTCTGTCAGAATAGAATAAATTGTGGTATGTTCAAGCCATATAGTAAAATGAATGAACTCCAGTTTTAGACAGCAACAAAGATGAATATGACCAAAAAACATTTACACTGAGTTGGATAAAAAATCTCAGTATGAATCTATGAAAAGTTAAAAAAATATGCAGAGCTAAGCAAGACATTGTTCATGTCTCTATATAAATAATGAAACAATAGAGAAAATACACAATACAAAATTCAGGAAACTCCACCGGAGGGGAAGGAAAGTAGATAAGATCAAGGAGGGGCCTATAGGGTCTTCAGAAGTAACAGGTTCATGTATACCTCTTAATTCAGATGGTGGGTGTGAGAGTATTTTTTATGTTTGTTCTTTAAAGAGCACACAAACGATATACACTATTTTGAATGTGTGATGCATTTTATAATAAAGTCTAAAACTTTTTTTTTTGAGTCGGAGTCTCACTCTATAGCCTAGGCTGGAGTGCAGTGCTAAGTTCAAGCCACCGCAGCCTTGACCTGCTGGCTCAGGCGATCCTTCCGCCTCAGCCTTCCAAGTGTAGCTGGAATGACAGGTGTGTGCCACCATGACCAAATAACTTTTTTTATTTTTTTATTTTTATTTTTTATTTTTGAGTTGGAGTCTCACTCTGTCACCCAGACTGGAGTGCAGTGGCCACTCCCGGCCACTGCAGCCTCGACCTGCTGAGCTCCGGCGATCCTTCTGCCTCAGTCTTCCGAGTAGCCGGAATTACAGGTGCGCGCTACCATGCCTGGCTAATTTTTTAATTTTATTGTAGAGGTGAGGTCTCGCCTGCCCAGGCGGGTCTCGAACCCGCGGGCTCAGGCAATCCACTCACCTCAGCCTCCCAAAGGCACGGGATTACAGGCTGAGCCACCAAGCCCGGCTTTTTTTTTTTTTTTATTTTTTGTAGAGACAAGGTCTTGCCAAGTTGCCCAGGTTGATCTCGAACCCCTGAGCTCAGGCAATCCTCTCATCTCCACCTCCCAAAATGCTGGGATTACAGGTGTGAGTCACTGTGCCTGGCAGTCTAAAACTTTTTTAGGTTAAAACATGCTTTATTAAAGGACTACTCTGACTACTGTGTGAGACTAGCAGGGAGACCCTGGAGGAGCTGTGGCAATAACCCAGGTGGTGGAGGTGTGAAATGGCTGGATATAATCTGAAGGACTTGACCGGTGGTAGCTGGAGCGGGGTGGAGTAAGTGTGAGGGGGTGGAAGAAGAAGATAAGAATCAGGGAGACACAGAGGCTGTGGTCTAAGCAACTTGGTAGATGGGGTGCCATTCACTGATACAGAAAAGACAGGAAATTAATGGATTTGGGCAAGAAAAAACAAGAGTCCTGTTTGTGACAGGTTAAATTTAAGATGTTTTTTATATATCCACGTGCAAAGGGAAACAGGCATTTGGACACACCCATCAGAAGTTCATGGGTTGGGTCAGAATTAGATGGATACATTTAGGAATCATCCAACTACCACTCATTTTTCAAACTACAGAATCAGAAGAAATGCTCTAGGCAGGCCTGACATTGACAAGAGACGGTGGCCCAGGACAGAGCACCCCAGTGTCTCTGAAAGAGAAGTCAGCAAAGATCCAGGAAAGATGCAGCCAGTGAGGCAGGAGAAAATCAGCCCTTTGACTGGGAAGCCAAAAGAAATGGTTTTGAGAATTAAAGAGAAATTAACAGTGTCAAATGTTGCTGAAAAAGTAAGTTGAGGACTGAGAACTTTCCACTGGATGGAGCTCAGTGATGACCTTTACAGTGGTTGATCCAGGGGTACGGTGAGGGTAAAGTGGTCAGCAAGCATAGATGTTCAACATCATTAGTCATCAGGGAAATGCAGATCAAAACCAGCATCAGATGCCACTTCCCACCTACCAGCATGGCTGTAATCAACAAGATAGATAATAACAAGTGTTAGTGAGGATGTGGACACACTGGAACCCTCATACTTTGCTGGTGGGCATGTGAAATGGCGCAGTCACTTTGGAAAACAGTTTGGCAGTTCCTCAAAAGGTTAAACAGAGTCACCATACGACTCAGCAACTCTACTCCTAGGTATGTATCCAAGAGAAATGAAAACTTATGTCCACATAAAAACTTGTACAAAGGCCCCGCACGGTGGCTCACGCCTATAATCCTAGCACTTTGGAAGGCCGAGGTAAGAGGATTGCCTGAGCCCATGGGTTTGAGACTAGCCTGGGCAACTTGGAGATCTTCATCTCTACAATAAATCAAAAACTTAGCCAGGTGTAGTGGCGTATGCCTATGGTTCCAGCTACTTGGAAGGCTGAGGCAGAAGGATCGCCTGAGTCCAGCAGGTCGAGGCTGCAGTGGCTGTGAGCGTGCCACTGCACTCCAGCCTGGGTGAGAGACACTAACTCAAAAAAAAAAGAATTGTACATAAATGATTTACAGCAGTACTATCATAAAAGCTCCAAAGTGGAAACAACTCAAAGTTCTATCAACTGATAATTAATAAACAAAATGTGGTATATCCACACAATGGAATATTATTCAGGCATAAAAAGGAATGAAGTTATAATACATGCTACAGCACAGAAGAACCTTGAGAATACTGTGTTAAGTGAAAGAAGATAGCCACAAAAGGCCCCACATTGGATGACTTGCATGAAATGTATAAAATAGGCAAATCTATAGAAATATAAAGTAGATTGTTGGTTGTCAGGGGCTGGGGAGAATGGGGAATGACTGTTAGTGGGTTGAAGTTTCCTTTTGGAGTGACGAGATGTTCTAAAATTGTTTGTGGTAATGGTTGCACAACTATGTGAATAGATTAAAAACCACTTACTTGTACACTTCAAATGGATGAACTCCATAGTACCTGAATTATACCTCAATAAAGGTGTTATTAAAATGAGGGCCACCCCCTTGGGTCCTCTCCCACTGTGGGAGCTTTTCTGTCCTCTCAATAAATCTTACTTTCTTTAAAAAAAAAAAAGAGGGAATGGGATGTAAGAAAGTAGAATGGGGTTCAGTCAAGAGATAGTATAGAATATGTGTATATTGATATGAATGAATTAGTAGACAGGAAGACATTTATAATGCAGGAAAAAGAGGTTAAGGTAGGAGCAAAGGCCTAGAGTGGCAAGGGGGATGGGATCGAGCGCCTACCTGGAGAGGGGCTACAGGTGAGACAGGGGGAAAAGCAGAGCAGAGGGCACAGTGAAGAGGGGCTCTTCATTGTTGGGGTTGAAGATTTACAGAGATGAGCTGTGAAATAGTCTTCCAAGAGAGAAGAGGAGTTGGAGGCAAGGCAATGCTATGATCTTTTTTTTTTTTTGAGTTGGAGTCTCACTCTGTCGCCCAGACTGGAGTGCAGTGGCACGATCCTGGCCACCACAGCCTCAACCTGCTGGGCTCTGGCAAACTTTCCGCCTCAGCCTTGCAAGTAGCCAGAACTATAGGCGCGAGCTACCATGCCCGGCTAATTTTTGATTTATTGTAGAGATGAGGTCTTGCCAAGTTGCCCGGGTGGGTCTTGAACCTGCAGCCTCAGGTAATCCACTCGCCTCGCCCTCCCAAAGTGTTGGGATTACAGGCTGGGCCACCGAGCTCGACCTAATGCTATGGTCTTATAAGAGGTTTGTGGTCATAAATTTGGCAAATGTGGGGAGACTGTTTAACAATAAACATCCCCTGAATGACTGGTCGATGTCCAGTTGCTGAGGCTGAACAAAGGATCTGGTAGCAAGGATCCAGAGGTTGGGCGGGGCAGCAAGGGCCTTGAAGAGTGGATGGGGCCATCTCCCCACAACCCCCAGTCTTCCACCACTCAGGGGATGCATGCTTGAGCTACTTCCCCTAGTACAAGGAAACATGGCGCTCACTAGCTCCCAAATGAAGGGAAAGGAAAACAAAAGCAATGGATTGAGGAGCAAAGGGTGCCCCAAAAGGAGAACAGCAGGGACTGTTTTGGAGACTGTAGCAGCTTCAGAGCCATTCTCGGTCAGATCCCAGGAGACAGCCATCATCGAATTAACCTAATGAAGCACAGGATAGCACAGCCTCAGCCCAGCACAGCTGAACACAACCTTCTTGGCAGGCAGAGAAAAGAAACATCAAAATAAGGCACTGAGGATGGGGGTGGGGAGCTGCCTGCTTCTGGGAGGGACAGGAGAAGGAAAAAAGCCTAGCCTAAGACTCCAATAAAGCCCCCTTTCTCCACCCACTTACAGCCTGAAGATGTGTCCTAGAGCCTCATTCTAAAGGCATCAAACCATGGACTATTACTCAAATTACAAAGTGCTTTATGAACCTCGGAGCATTTTCTTTTTTTTTTTGAGTTGGAGTCTCACTCTGTCGCCCAGACTGGAGTGCAGTGGCCGCTCCCGGCCACCGCAGCCTTGATGAGCTGGGCTCCGGCGATCCTTCCGCCTCAGCCTTCCAAGTAGCTGGAACTACAGGTGCACGCTACCACGCCCGGCTAATTTTTTGATTTATTGTAGAGATGAGGTCTCGCCAAGTTGCCCAGGTGGGTCTCGAATCCACGGGTTCAGGCAATCCACTCACCTCAGCCTCCCAAAGGCGCAGGATTACAGGCTGAGCCACTGAGCACGGCTAACCTCGGAGCATTTTCACGGATAGCCTCATTTAGTATTCTCAGGAGTTCAGAATTGGCTGAACAAGGTCAGCCAGGCGAAGTGAAGATGCTTTAATGCCATGCCAGGTCTGGTGACTTCAGCCCAGTGCTCCTTTCTCGGCAACCACTGCCTTCCAAATGGGCTTTTCCACTAACTGGGGTATGGCCATCAAAAGGTTCCCTGTAAGCCGGGCTTGGTGGCTCAGCTTGTAATCCCGAGCTTTGGGAGGCTGAGATGAGTGGATTGCTTGAGCCCGCGGGTTTGAGACCCACCTGGGCAACTCGGCGAGACCTCATCTCTACAATACATCAAAAAATTAGCCGGGCGTAGTAGCATGCGCCTGTAGTTCCAGCTACTTGGAAGGCTGAGGTGGAAGGATCGCTGGAGCCCAGCAGGTCGAGGCTGTGGTGGCCGGGAGTGGCCACTGCACTCCAGTCTGGGCAACAGAGTGAGACTCCAACTCAAAAAAAAAAAAAGGTTCCCGGTATCCTGATCCCTACCAACCTAGCAACCCAGAACACTCCCTGCCTCCTGGGTGAAGTCAAAATTTGGCTAAAGGTGCCCTCGTGTCATTGTCTTGAAGAGACCAAAAAACCCCCCTTTACTCACAACTCAAGCCCCAGTGTCTAAGAACTGGATACTTCACCTCACCATGCTTGGTTTAACTGAAGTCATCCACATTGCAACACCCTGGCACCAGCCTCTGGCATGGACCCCTCAGAGGTATCCTAGTGACTCAAGTCCTTTGCATTCCCCAATGATAGGTCCTCTGGCGCCTCTGCCTTCCTGCAGGAGCCCTATCCTTGATTTGCTATCCAGTCTGAAATCTCAGCTCTGGTACCTCGGATGCTGCCCAGAGTTAGCAGCCAGAAAACCAGAAGGCAAGAGCTAACACATTTCTTCAAACTAAGATCGTAATTCTGCCTTACTTTCAGTGAAGTCCTAGAGAAATAAACCATCAATCTCCACTTGCAGGAGGCCTAGTGTTGCACCCTAAGAAATAGCCTCTAAGGGAAGGAATTCTGGGCCCTGATGCCTGGGGTAGGGGGTGGGCAAGAGAGAGTTGGGCTGTGAGGTCCCTTCAGATCAACTATCTACTCTGCCCCACAGGAGCCCCAATGTGGGATGTGTTGGAATGGGCGGGGGGAAATCCAGGAACTTGCTGCACATATCTAAACGAAGGCAGGAAGAAAAGTCTAGAAAAACAAAGTTGTCTCAATAGCTGGACAGACAGGCCAGATAGAAAGAGTTGTGGGTGGGGGTGGGAGGAAGGGGCAAGGACTAGAAAGTAGTTTATGGAACTCAGAACTGCCTGTGGGGAAAACCAGGTGTCTGCACACTTCAGATCACTTTTTTTCTTTTCTTTTCTTTCTTTTTTTTTTTTGAGACAGGGTCTCTCTTTGTTGCCCAGCTGGACTGTAATTTCTGGGCTTCTACTTCAGCCTCCCAAGTAGCTGGGACTACAGGAGTATGCCACCATACCCAGATCAGACCATTTCTTATTCACTTTTTACTTAATCTGATAGTTTAAAAAAAAATCACGAATTTAATCCATTACACTTAACATATTTGGATGTAACTTACTGTGTGTTTTCTCTACTATCTTTTCTTCAGTTTTTGGTTTTTTTTTTCCTTTTGTTGGGTTAACACATTATCCCCACCCCATCACTTTTTTCCCCTCCTGGTTTGGAAATTGTATGCCTCTTCTTTTAGTGATTATCTTAAATTGTTAGCATATGTACATTTTCCCAATGAAGTCTACAGTTTTTTAGTAATGCCATTTTCTTTTAATAAGGCAGAAACTTGGTATAATTTAGCAATGAAATTCCCTACTTCCTTGATAATGTGGTCAACAATTTTAGTTTTCCTTTTTTTTTTTTAAAATTAAATTCCATTTAGATCTGGTTTTTTGTCTCGGTGTTTTGCCATCTGTGGCCACTCACTCTTCTTGCCAACAGGTTCCTGATTTGTCCAGAAAGCTAAGAACACAATCCCAGGAGATGATACAAAGCTGGTCAAAGCCAACCACAGCCAACCACAGCAAGCCTGTTCCTTTTTCAGCAGGAATTGGTCTGAGGATAGATCAGTTCAGGCCAATGAGACCTAAGGAGATATCTGCTAGGGCCATCTTGGAAAGATTCTCTTTACCAAAATAGAGGCACATGAAGAGAAAGCTTCCTTTCTCCTAGCACCTCCCTGCCTTCCTGCTTGGGATGTTAAAGGGCGAAGATATAATGTCTGGAACTGTGGTGGTCATCTCACAACCATGCAATTTTATACTCTATGACTGCAGAGCAGAAAGACCCAGGGTGCCCCACACTGAAACATGACTAATGCCCCAACCCTGGAACTCCTGACCTCTACACTTCTCATGATAAGCTCATTCAATGCATTACAGTTTAAGTCATTATGGGCTATTCTGTTACCTACATCCTGATTTTGTTAATAGTTAATTAGACTAGGCAGGTGGCTCAAGCCTGTAATCCCAGCACTTTGGGAGCCTGAGGTGAGCCCACATTCAAGACCAGCCTGGGCAACTTGGCAAGACCTCATCTCTACAATAAATCAAAAAATTAGCCAGGTGTAGTAGTATGTGCCTGTAGTTCCAGTTACTTGGAAGCCTGAGGCAGAAGGATCACCTGAGCCCAGCAGGTTGACACTGGGGTGGCCATGAGCATGCCCCTGCACTCCCACCTGGGCGACAGAGTGAGACTTCAACTCAAAAAAAAATTTTTTTAAATAGCTAAATTTACCAACATCATATATCTGTTTCTGTGCTCACTGTTGTCATTGACAACTGCCCTTTCCCCTGGGATTTACTTTTCTTTGTACTGTAGTAGTTCTTTTTCTCTTTTCATAAATAGAAATGAGACCATGCCCAGCCTGTAGTAGTTCTTTTAGCAAGGGTATGCAGGTGACAAAACTGTCTTAGGATGTCCAGAAATACCTTTATTTCGCCTCATCCTTGAATGTCAACTGACTGAAATTCTAGATTGACAAAGAGTGTCCCTAAGACATTCCTTGCCACGTGCAGTGGCTCATGCCTGTAATCCCAGCACTTTGGGAGGTGGAGGTGAGAGGCCTGCCTGAGCCCAGAAGTTTGAAACTAGCCTGGATGCCGGGCTCGGTGGCTCAGCCTGTAATCCCGTGCCTTTGGGAGGCTGAGGTGAGTGGATTGCCTGAGCCCGCGGGTTCGAGACCCGCCTGGTCAGCGAGACCTCATCTCTACAATAAATCAAAAAATCAGCCGGGCGTGGTAGCGCATGCCTGTAGTTCCGGCTACTTGGAAGGCTGAGGTGGAAGGATCGCTGGAGCCCAGCAGGTCGAGGCTGCGGTGGCCGGGAGCGTCCACTGCACTCCAGTCTTGGCGACAGAGTGAGACTCCAACTCAAAAAACAAAAAAAAAAGAAACTAGCCTGGGCAACTTGGTGAGACTCCATCTCTACAATAAATCAAAAACATGGCAAGACCATATCTCTACAGTAAATCAAAAAATTAGCCAGGTATGGTGACATACGCATGTGGTTCCAGCTACTTGGAAGGCTGAGGTGGAAGGGCCACCTGAGCCCAGCAGGTCAAGGCTGTGGTGGCCACGAGAGTGCTACCGCACTATACTACACTCTGGACAACAGAGTGAGACTCCAACTCAAAAAAGAAAAAAGACATTCCTTTATTATCCTCTGGCATTTGATGTTGATGAGATATTGCCTGTCAGTCTAATTGCCAATTCTTTGAATTCTTTTTTTTTTTTTTTAATTTTAAAGATGTAGGAAGCCGGGCTTGGAGGCTCAGCCTGTAATCCCGTGCCTTTGGGAGGCTGAGGTAAGTGGATTGCCTGAGCCCGTGGGTTCGAGACCCGCCTGGCCAGCGAGACCTCATCTCTACAATAAATCAAAAAATCAGCCGGGCGTGGTAGTGCATGCCTGTAATTCCGGCTACTTGGAAGACTGAGGCGGAAGGATCGCCGGAGCCCAGCAGGACGAGGCTGCGGTGGCCGGGAGTGGCCACTGCACTCCAGTCTGGGCGACAGAGTGAGACTCCAACTCAAAAAAAAAAAGATGTGGATACAATTCAGGATTGGGTATATAAATGGTCATTGAACAGGTAAAGTTGAATTCTTTTTTAACTCTGGTAGTTCTTAACATTTGCTCTTTATTCTTACCTGTAGTTTATCTATATTATGTCTTGTGACATATTATCTATCCTGTTTGATGTTCATGCTGTATCTTCGGTTCTGGAATTCTTAGCCATTATCTCTCCAAATATTATTTCCTTGCCTTTTTTTTTTTTTTTTTTTTTGAGTTGGAGTCTCACTCTGTTGCCCAGACTGGAGTGCAGTAGCCGCTCCCGGCCACCCCAGCCTCGACCTGCTGGGCTCCGGCGATCCTTCCGCCTCAGCCTTCCGAGTAGCCAGAATTATAGGTGTGTGCTACCACACCCGGCTAATTTTTTGATTTATTGTAGAGATGAGGTCTCGCCTGCCCAGGCGGGTCTCGAACCCGTGGGCTCAGGCAATCCACTCACCTCAGCCTCCCAAAGGCATGGGATTACAGGCTGAGCCATCGAGCCCGGCTTTTTTTTTTTTCGAGTAGGAGTCTCACTCTGTTACACAGGCTGGAGTGCAGTGGCACACTCACAGCCACCATAGCTTTGACCTGCTGGACTCAGGCAATCCTTCTGCCTCAGCATTCCAAGAAACTGGAACTACAGGTGCGTGCCACAATGCCTGGTTAATTTTTTTTTTTTATTTATTGTAGAGATGAGGTCTCGCTAAGTTGCCCAGGCTGGTCTCGAATCCCTGGGCTCAGGCGATCTTCTTGCTTCTGCCTCCCAAAGTGCTGGAATTGCAGGAGCCAGTACGCCCGGTGCCATTTCCTTTATTCATATCTGGAATTCCTACTAGACACATGCTAAAGGCTCTCAATCTGTCCTCCATGTGTGGGTTGCAATCTACATGAATTACTCAGTACTATCTTCCAACTAATGAATTTTGTGTCCAAGCTAGAGTTAGCTATTGTTTCAAATGCTAATGACAATATTTTTCATTTCTTGAATAGGTATTTTTTCATATTCACATATATATTTTTCTTTCATCATCCCTTCCCCCCTTTTTTTGAGACAAGGTCTTCCTGTGTCACTCCAGCTAGAGTACAATGGTGCAATCATGACTCACTGTAGCCTCAAACTCCTGGACTCAAGTAATCCTCTTGCCTAGCCTCCTGAATAGCTGGAACTACAGGCATGCACCACCACGTCTGGCTAAATGGCTAAACTTCCCTTTCTCTTAAGGATTTAGTATTCTCCTATCTGAGGGTCCTTAGCCTATTTATTTATTTATTTTTTGAGTAGGTGTCTCACTCTGTCACCTAGGCTGGAGTACAGTGGCACATTCATGGCCATCACAGCCTCAACCTGCTGGGTTCAGGGGATCCTTCCACCTCAGCCTTCCAAGTAGCTGGAACCATAGACACATGCCACCACTCCCGGCTAATTTTTTGATTCATTGTAGAGACAAGGTCTCACCAAGTTGCCCAGGCTGGTCTCGAACCTCTGGGCTCAGGCAATCTTCTCACCTCAACCTCCCAAAATGCTCAGATTACAGGCCTGAGCCACCATGCCCAGCCCTTAACCTATTTATACTAAGGACATTTCCAGCTAGGCGCAGTGGCTCACACCTGTAATCCCAGTACTTTGGAAGGCAGAGGTGAGATGATTGTCTGAGTCCAGGAGTTCGAGACCAACCTGAGCATGGAGACCTCATCTCTACAATAAATCATAAAATTAGCTGGGTGTGGCGGCACACGCCCATGGTTCTAGCTGCTTGGAAGGCTGAGGTGAAAGGATCACGTGAGCCCAGCAGGTCAAGGCTGCGGTGGCCATGAGTATGCCATTGTACTCCAGCCTGGTGACAGAGTGAGACTTCAACTCAAAAAATAAAAATTAAGAATTTACTCCACAGGCTTGGTGGCTTAGCCTGTAATCTCGCGCCTTTGGGAGGCTGAGGTGAGTGAATTGCCTGAGCCCGCAGGTTTGAGACCCGCCTGGGCAGCGAGACCTCATCTCTACCATAAATCAAAAAATCAGCCGGGCGTGGTAGCGCATGCCTGTAATTCCAGCTACTTGGAAGGCTGAGGCGGAAGGATCGCCGGAGTCCAGCAGGTCGAGGCTGCGGTGGCCAGGAGCGGCCACTGCACTCCAGTCTGGGCGACAGAGTAAGACTCCAACTCAAAAAAAAAAAAAAAAAAAGAATTTACTCCAGAAGAAATGAAAATAACAGAGTAATTGGGAAATGTCTTTACCGTCTACACCTCATATAAGCTCACCTTAAGTTATCTCTCATAGTTTACTTTTCCCTCTCTGGCTACGGTTTTCATATTTGCTCTTCTCGGTCCCTTGAGTACCCCAGTATGAACCAATCTCATAGCAGCAGCTCAGTCTAGGTCCAGGCTGTTAGGTTATGTCTTTCTAGGTAAGCATCATTAATAAGCCAGAACCACAGGAAATGTTGGCAGCAACTTTTTTCAGGTTACTTTTCTAGCCTGTGGGTCAAGCAATGTACTAGCTCTAATTCCATGCTTCACGTAGAGCGCGTTATAGCTCTGTTACCCCCGATTTCTGCTTCCAGACTCAGAGACCAGCAGGCCTGCAGCTTTGGCCCTACTTTCTTTTTCGTGTTCCTATTCCATTTCTCATCCACAGGGATGTTTATCATTTCGTGTGTGGTGGGGGGTGGGAAGGAGGCAGTGCATGGCTATGTTTTTAGAATGTTATCTTTTTATGTATTGCTGCTGTGTGTTTGGAGTATAAATTTACAATTCCATCTTGACTGGATGAATTAGAAACTATTCGTACCAGAGAATTGGGGATCTCTGCCAATACCAGTCTCTTGGGAACAGATATCAAACCATCTCTAACAAGATTCACAGAACTCCAGCCAACACAACAAAGGAAGTAGACTGAGATACCCTGGGCTAAGCTGATAAAAGGCTCAATTAAAACTGCTCTCCAGCCGGGCTCGGTGGCTCAGCCTGTAATCCCACGCCTTTGGAGGCTGAGGTGAGTGGATTGCCTGAGCCCGTGGGTTCGAGACCCTCCTGGGCAACTTGGCGAGCCCTCACGGGCATGGTAGTGCGCGCCTGTAATTCTGGCTACTCGGAAGGCTGAGGCGGAAGGATCGCCGGAGCCCAGCAGGTCAAGGTTGCGGTGGCCGGGAGCAGCCACTGCACTCCAGTCTGGGCGATAGAGTGACTCCAACTCAAAAAAAATAAATAGAGACCCGCCTGGGCAGCGAGACCTCATCTCTATGATAAATCAAAAAATCAGCCGGGTGTGGTAGCACATGCCTGTAATTCCGGCTACTTGGAAGACTGAGGCGGAAGGATCGCCGGAGCCCAGCAGGTCGAGGCTGCGGTGGCCGGGAGCGGCCACTGCACTCCAGTCTGGGCGACCGAGTGAGACTCCAACTCAAAAAAAAAAATTTTTAAATAAATAAATAAATAAATAGCCGGGCTCGGTGGCTCAGCTTATAATCCCACACCTTTGGGAGGCTGAGGTGAGTGGATTGCCTGAGCCCACAGATTTGAGACCCACCTGGGCAACTTGGCGAGACCTCATCTCTACAATAAATCAAAAAATTAGCTGGGTGTGGTAGTGCGCGCCTGTAGTTCCAGCTACCGGAAGGCTGAGACAAAAGGATCCCTGGAGCCCAGCAGGTCGAGGCTGCAGTGGCCGGGAGCGGCCACTGCAGTCCAGTCTGGGTGACAGAGTGAGACTCCAACTCATAAAACAAAACAAAACAAAACAAAACAAAAAACTGCTCTCCCATCTCTACTTCAACCTTTATTCCAGTCCACAGTGGAATGGGGGCAGGGGTGTACAGACATGCAGACCAGGATTTTTCAGATGTGGTCTGAGCAGGCCTTCACGGATGAAGCCATCCCCAGCCTCTTCCACACCGCTTGACCATTTCCACCTTTCACCTGGTTAGTGACAAATACATATTGCCCATATGGACATCCCTGACAAAAGGCTCACCTGACTCTCTTTAAGTGTCCAGTTTGCCTGCACAGGCCCCACCTGGAGTTCCAAAGTACAAAGAGTAGTGGATTCAGGAGCCAAATTCTAATCCAGGCTGTTACCAAGTAGCAAGTGACTCTGAATTTCCAGGCCAAGATACTTCACTTGTCGGAAGGAGGCAATCCTCCCTCTACCCTATCTCTATCTCCAGGTCTCTGTATTTCATAACTGTCAATCACCACTTTGACTTCCAGGCCTTGCCTATTTCTTTCAGCTGCTCATGCATCCTGAAGGTCCTGCCCTCAATCCTTCTGGCTTCTTTGCTTCTCACTGTGCAGGGTTCCTTTTCAAGTCTAAGAACCTGTCCCTTCACCCTGGGTTCCAGATCTGCATTCCTCACTGCCTCTTGGCACATCTACACAGCACTTCAGAATTAAACTCATTGTCTTCCTGCATTCAGAAGCATAAGAGATGGAGTGCCCTTATTCATGCGGCCAAGGTCAGGATTCAAAACATAAATAGCATTTAAAGATCCTCAAGCCAGGCTCTCCTCCCAAGCCTCATGTCTCATCACACCCTGCCCTCTAGGGATTATGAACTAATTTAGATCCCAAGCCAAATTTGGCCCATATTTATTAAGATCCTACACTGAAATTAAAAGAGGTGTATATATCTACCTCCCTCTATTATAACTCTAAGGGTACAGAGACCACATTATTTAATTCTCATCTCTGTACCACGGTAGGACCTAGCACCATCCAGTATACAGGAAGCATCAGTAAATGTTTGCCCAACTGAGTATTATCTCTCTATAGAAGCCCAGGGCTATATGAATCAGAAGAAATAACAGTTATAAAAAAAAACATCTTGAAACCATTTGTATAAGTTATATAAGGATGCAGAAGGAAGTGGTAATTATATTCTGCCCCCACTCTTCCATCTCTGACATTCTAGAAGTGAGAGGTTTCTCTAACTTGGACCACCCAGAAACATGAGGCCTCAGGTACAAACCAGATTGAGCAAATCTGAGGCAGTGGGAAAGAGTGTGTGTGTGTAAAAGCTAAAGCAGCTGCCCTGGACCTTGGGGACAGGGGCAGGACCCTGCTCTTAAGTTCCTATCCTCACATACCAGGGTTGCTAATGTGGCCCTCCCACGGGTCACTTCCCTAAGGGCTATGGGTTGCAGTCCTCCCTAGCCAGGGCTTTGCAGATCAATCCCCTGTTCACCTCAGCTCAAAGCCTCCCCAAATGAAGAAAGTACCTGGAAAAACATGAACTCATTCTGGCTTTGCCCATTATCAGCTAGTAACATTTAACCTCCCTCATCGGTGCCTTTATCTGTAAAATGGGAACAGCACCCATGTTCAAGGGGTTCTGTGAGGATTGGAGGCATAAAGCTCCTAGCTCTGTGACAGTGGCATGGCTTGAGCAGCTTGAGGACCACAATTCTTCTGGAGCCCTCCATTCTCCCCCACACTCTTTCCCATTGCCTCGGATTTGCTCAATCTGGTTTGCACCTGAGGCCTCCCGTTCTCCTCCCCCACCCGCCCTGCCCCACAGCCAGGAGAGGTACCACGAGGCACAAGCCCTTCCTGCACAGTCCTGGCTCTGGTACATCAGTACCCACAAACCCGCCCCTGCCTCCCAGGCCCATCAGTGTCATCACTGTCTGGCTAACCACAGGCACTCTCTTTCCTTAGCCTCTCTAAGCCCATGCCCTGCCCTAGCAGGTACCAGCTTCCTGGAAGGTTGAGGTTTCAGAGCCAGCTCTACTTTGGTTGACACTTGCCCCCCTAGACTGAGCAGAGAAGAATGCTGTGTCCATCCTGTGGGTCATGGGGCCTGCCACTTCTTCCCCAGCTGCCACTTCACCAGACCACACAGAGCAGAGGCCTGACCTGAGGTGATTCAAAACAGCTCCCTGAGGCCCATCCACAGTTGCCAGCTCTGCGGCTCCCTAACCACATGTTAGCAGCAAGATTCTTTTTTTCTTTTCAAGAAGAGGGTCTCTTTTTTCTTTTCAAGAACAGGGTCTCATATCTGTCGCCTAGGATGAAGTGCAGTCTCACAGTTCACCACAGCCTTGAATTTCTGAGTTCAAGTGATTCTCCTGCCTGTCTCCTGAGTAGCTGGGACTACAGGTGCACACCATCACACCCAGCTAATTTTTTTTTTTAATTTTGTAAAGACGGGGTTTTGTTATGTTGCTCAGGCTGGTCTCAAACTCCTGGGCTCAAACAGTCCTCTCACCTTGGCCTTCCAAAGTGCTGAGATTACAGGCGTGAGCCACCGTGTCCTGCCAGTAGCAAGATTCTAGAAGAGATAAATAAAGGTTTTCTCTGCAGGGCTGAAAGACTCAGACATTAATGAGGCAGGAGATGGGGGGAAGGCCCTGAAAGTAGATGACAGAGACAGGGAGATAAATCTAAGTGTCTTTGGGGACTTTTGTAGGAATGGGGAGCAGGATGAATAAATGGTGGCCCAGGGGAAGTCAAAGAGGAGTCTGGAGAACTGGAGGGTTTGGATCTTCATCTCCCAACTGCCCTCTGACTAGCTCCAAGGGCCAATAAACTGGACCACACCTCCTCCTGGGGTAAAGGCACTAGGGTGCTTATATCTGCTTTGATTTCCTTTAGAGACAGAGTTCACAGCGCCAGGTGGCTTGGCTGTTCATCACTGCTTATGATTCCGATCTCAGTCACACCACGGATGTAAAATAAAGAGCCACTGAGAGGCTGTCAAGGTCTTCCTTTTCCTTCTGTGCTTGTCTGCATGTCTGGAGTATGCTCTGAATCACAAGAGAAAAGCAGAAGATGCATTCCTTCAACAAACAGTTATTGATCAGCACCAAGGAGTGGCAGCTAGCCTGGGAAGAGCTCTCGCCCCTCTCTCCTTGTCAGGGGCTGCATCACTGACCCCTTAGAAAGCCCTTCTTTCTGCGGCCTTGTGTTGTGGCTCCTCTCTGGAGACAATCAGGCCAGCTTCCTGCTCTGTTAAGGAGCAGAGCAGTGGGGCGCCTCTGTATTGAGAACTTCCTGCATCCCCTCCAGCCTGCCATAATAAGGCTGGGGGTCCTAGGCTTTGACAGCCTGCCTTCCTCCAGTAGAGCTGCCCCTCCAAGGGTGTGCTCAGGGGCAGCTGATCTCAGACACTGGCATCTCAGGTCCCAACAGTAGGCTTCACCCTCTTTAAAGAGTGGAGCTGGTGGTGTGTTTCCACGGTCTATCTCAGAGCAGTAAGCACTAGCAGAGCATGGGTGCAGAGGGCAGAGCTAGGGCTTCAAGGAGGAAGAGGCGAGCTCAATCCTCAACATACAGTGCCTTTTGGCTCTGAAGACAGTGCTCCCTGTCAACCTCACCCTCATCAAAGCAAGCCCTCCTTGTGCTCTTCTCAGAACACTGCTCACTCCACTCCCCTCCACCCCATGGCCTTCCCAAACACACATACACTCTCTAGTCCAGTCTGGGAGGACCAGGTTGGGTTTAGAAGAGAGCCTCACTGCAGTTGATCGCCCTCTCCAGAAAAGGAGTGAAAGGGAAGCAGAGCAAGTGGTTTTTCCAAGTAACCGCCAACCCCCTCCTCCCCAATCCATGTACCCACAGGACAGGAAATAAGCCAGTGGTGACTACACTCTACCACACAAGAGAGGCTTCCTGGAGCAATGCTGGGCAAGGGTACACAGCATAAGACGGAAGTTCCAGGGGCCAGGAACAAAGAGCAAGTGCTCTGTAAAACAGCTGAGCCATGGTGACTCACATCAAACGGTGGAGGGGACAGGGCATTCCTGCCCTAACCCCGAAGTCTCAGATACCAACATTAAGAATTTCTAGCCGGCCTGGTGGCTCAGCCTGTACTCCCGCACCTTAGGAGTCTGAGGTGAGTGGATTGCCTGAGCCCATGGGTTCAAGACCTGCCTGGGCAACTTGGCGAGACCTCATCTCTACAATAAATCAAAAATTAGCCGGACGTGGTAGCGCGCGCCTGTAGTTCCAGCTCCTTGGAAGGCTAAGGCGGAAGGATCGCCGGAGCCCAGCAGGTCGAGGCTGCAGTGGCCGGGAACGGCCACTGCACTCGAGTCTGGGTGACAAGAGTGAGACTCCAACTCAAAAAAAAGAAAAAAAAGAAAAAAAGAATTCCTGCCGGGTTTGGTGGCTCAGCCTGTAATCCTGCGCCTTTGGGAGGCTGAGGTGAGTGAATTGCCTGAGCCCGTGGGTTCGAGACCCATCCGTGCAACTTGGCGAGACCTCATCTCTAAAATAAATAAATAAATAAAAACTAGCTGGGCATGGTAGTGCATGCCTGTAGTTCCAGCTCCTTGGAAGGCTGAGGCGGAAGGATCGCTGGAGCCCAGAAGGTCGAGGCTGCGGCGGCCGGGAGTGGCCACTGCACTCCAGTCTGGGTGAAAGAGTGAGACTCCAACTCAAAAAAAAAAAAAAAAAAAAAAAGAAATGCAGCATCTATCGCCAGATCCTCTGAAGAATGGGAGATCAGGGGAGAGGTCATAACCCAGCTGCAGGCACTGTGAACCTACAAGACGGGGCCCAGGCAGTAGGGTGACTGTCTGCTTCACTGGAAAGGAAAGCTGCGAGACCAGGGTCTGCAGAGCCACTGCACACGCACAACCCACGGGACTCAGGGCAGCAGTACAATGACCTGGCTGGCATATTGGAATAAGCCTGGCCCAAAGCTCCAACACACAAGACAAGCTACAGCCCAAGAATACCAGGAGAGCTTCTGGGCCACTAGCCCCCCCAAACAACAATCCTTTGGTACAGCAACTTCAGGTCTCAGATGCTCCCTTCTCCCTGCACAGTGGCCAGAGGTTAGGAGCATCTTGTTCACTCTGCCTGTGCCAGCGTCACACTTGAAGGTGCAGGTGACAACACGGCTCTCCATCATCAGCGGCAGTCATGTGCCACACCTCCTCCCCTGTGCTAGTGTGACCTCTGCCTGTAACCTTTCCATCCTCCTGGACTAGCTCCCCAGGTGGGATGTCTGCCAGAGCTTCCGGGGCCAGGCAATGTCATGAAGGCAAAGTCCAGGCTGCAGGCATGGAGGCCCCTTTGAACCAGACAAACTTCTCTAAAGGGCTACAACATTAGCAGTGGCGTGGGGACAGTAGGCTGTAACTAATGACTTAACCTTCCTTCTTTTTTTTTTTCTGAGTTGGAGTCTCACTCTGTCACCCAGACTAGAGTGCAGTGGCTGCTCCCGGCCACTGCAGCTTCGACCTGCTGGGCTCCAGCGATCCTTCTGCCTCAGCCTTCCAAGTAGCTGGAACTACAGGCGCACGCTACCACACCTGGCTAATTTTTTGACTTGTTGTAGAGATAAGGTCTCACCAAGTTGCCCAGGGGGGTCTCGAACCCGCGGGCTCAGGCAATTCACTCACCTCAGCCTCCCAAGGCGTGGGATTACAGGCCGAGCCACCGAGCCCAGCTAACCTTCCTTCTTAATCTAGCCTGCCCCCTCATTTCCCTGGGAGGGATTTCTTATGACTGCATCTGAACATTTGGTATGAAATGCGAGTGCCATGCACGCTGACAAGCAGCAGTTTGGAGTCTGGAAACAAGTCTGGCTCCTGGGCCTGGCCAGGC
This sequence comes from Cephalopachus bancanus, assembly GCA_027257055.1. Classification (NCBI taxonomy): domain Eukaryota; kingdom Metazoa; phylum Chordata; class Mammalia; order Primates; family Tarsiidae; genus Cephalopachus; species Cephalopachus bancanus. The sequence continues at coordinate 1,576,381 of JAPVLO010000330.1, read as the reverse complement.
AAGATGTAAAGCTGGTACCACAGGCTGGAAACTCGATTTTATGGCCAAGCTCTTATCTACTTCCTTCATCAATACTACATGACTTCAAAGTGTTGTTTTTTTCCTCAGACCTCGAACAATCTTTCCCCCAATCCACCCAAAAAAACTTGTATCGACCAGGCCAGCTTCTTATCAGTTTCTATTCTTGTGGCCCAGTGGGAGGAAGGAGCCAGGTAGAGAGACTTCTACAGTTTCTGCCAAGATCAGAAGTTGGAGAAAGACCAGCCCTGTGCATGGCAGCATGTGGGCTAAGCTGGCCCGAGCAGACTGTCAAAAGGTGGGTCACATTACATGGCTTAGTTGGAATAAGACTGCACTTCTAAAAGGTACAGGCACAAGCTGGGCTCGGTGGCTCAGCCTGTAATCCCGCGCCTTGGGAGGCTGAGGTGAGTGGATTGCCTGAGCCCGCGGGTTCGAGACCCGCCTGGGCAATTTGGCGAGACCTCATCTCTACAATTAAAAAAAAAAAAAAAATTGTCGGGTGTGGTAGCGTGCACCAGTAGTTCCAGCTACTTGGAGTGCTGAGGCGGAAGGATCGCCGGAGCCCAGCAGGTTGAGGCTGCAGTGGCCGGGAGCGGCCACTGCACTCCAGTCCGGGCGACAGAGTGAGACTCCAACTCAAAAACAACAACAACAAAAAAAACCAAAAGGTACAGGCACATAGGTGCCAGGCCCCTGGGAGACCTTGAGAGGAAGGCATCCCTCCCTCCACCCCTGTAGCCAGTAAGCCCTGGGTAAAGAGGGTGTGCATGCAGCAGAGACCTGACCAGGAAAGGTCAAGTTGTCTCTGACAGGATTTCTGCTGATATGGGTCTTAGAGGGCAACTTAGGCAGGATGGCAGGCCAGCAGTAGGAGGAGGCCAGAGAGTGTGGAAAAAGGGCATGCAGAGAGCTGCTGGCCCTAGAGATGGTCATCTCTAGGGGCAGAACAGGGCAGGGTCCAAAAGCTCTGGAAACAAACCAGTAGCCTGTGCTTTGTGAGCCGGGCTGTTTTTATTCTTTGTACATCCTATCTTTAGCTTTCTTTTGTTCCCCTTTTATATTTAGTAATGTCTTTTTGAAAGGTCAGTCTGTAGCAGCTATGTTAATGGAAACTCAAAGAAGGTGTTTGCATCCATGCTTGGAGCAGAAGATTAAAAAGAAGCAAAGTCGCTCTGCACTCCCAGGAATGAAGGTAGAGAAAAGAATGAAGGAGATCAGAGACTGTGTCCTCTGGTCATCTCCTTTTCAACAAAGACCCTGGATGTTCCAGTTAGGAAGAGAGTAGTCATGAGCCCACAACCCGCTCGGTACCATGTGGTAACTTCCAGTACCAATCCAGCAGGTAGCTTTGGGAAGCACCCTGCCCTGTACCCCACTTTTCTGTCACTAAGGTTCCGCTTCAGAGGTCTGTGGGGGGATGGGGCAGTGGCAGCGGATGGGAACTGACAGCCCAGCACAAACTTGCCTTCATTTCTCATTGACCCTGGCTGAGCAGTCTTCCTCTTCACTGAAGAGCTGATAATATGCCGTGACCTTCTTAGGCAAAGTCCCTGGTTGCTAGGGAATTGCTTTACCACCTCTGGAAGGTGCCAGTATCAGCTGCTATGAGTAGGCCCAGAGGGCCTGCCTCTTACACTGCCTCTGACACTCACCCCTGGGTGAAGGGAATGAGGCCAGAGGAAACCAGGAGCCCTCCCTAGTCCCCATTGCCCATCCTCAAGGAGTGACTCATCCTCCTAGATCTGGCCTAAGCTAAGCTATAAGCTCCCTGCCAAGATAGCATCCATCATGACACACGCTACTGTGAGGGGACGTGGAAGGGAGAGATACACAGACTTGGTCCATTACCATGGCCCCTAGGGAGCTGTTTTGTTGTCAGGCTGTATTATGTATGTTGGGGTTATATAGGGGTTGCCCACATAATGGTGCCGTCAGGGACTGGGGCTGTGCGGGGTGATCAGGTGGCTGTGAGGAGGTGGGGTCCAGGGCCTGCATTCTAGGCCTTTGCCCTCCTTGTGAGGCTGGGGCATCCTCACCCCATGTCCCATGAGTTAATAATTTTTTTTTTTTGAGTTGGAGTCTCACTCTGTCGCCCTGACTGGAGTGCAGTGGCCACTCCCGGCCACCACAGCCTCCACCTGCTGGGCTCCGGCGATCCTTCCGCCTCAGCCTTCCAAGTAGCCGGAATTACAGGCGCGCGCTACCACGCCCAGCTGATTTTTTGATTTATTGTAGAGATGAGGTCTCGCTACCCAGGCAGGTCTCGAACCCGCGGGCTCAGGCAATCCACTCACCTCAGCCTCCCAAAGGCGCAGGATTACAGGCTAAGCCACCGAGCCCGGCTTGAGTTAACATTTTACAGGGAACTATGGCCCAATACCGTAGAACCTTGACTTCAGGACTGACTCCACTATGTAACAGTTGTGTGTCTTTATACCATACTTCTCTGGGCTCAGGTCCTCCCTCTGTAAAATGAGCATAAAATGCCTGCCCTACTAACTTCACACGCTCCTGCAAAGACTGAATAAGCAATGACTGTAGGTTGTGAGGTGCTATATGTCCAAGAAACATAACAGAGTTTCAGCCTCACAGAGAGGAAGGAGGCAGGGACGAGACGAGACACTGGGGCTAAGCCTAAACAGCAGGGGGATCTGACCCAGGCTGGGAGGCCATTAGATCCCAGCCCCACGCACAAACAGGCAGCCCAGGGCCCTCCGGGCGCCAAGCAGGAGACCAAGACAGAGCACACAGGTCAGTCTGGGCTGGTAGACAGTTCAAGAGAGAACTGACTGTCAGCAAATATCTGAAGGGCAAGAGGAAAGATGCATGAGGGAGATGGTCAGAATGAAACAGGAATTCAGTTCCAAATTCAGAAGAGCCCCTGCCTCAGTCCCTGAGAATTGAAGAGCTGGTGAGAGCTGCCCCAAAGCTCCCAGGACCTCCAACACGTCGTTCATATTAATCGCCACATGCTCAAATAGCCTAAAGTCCCTGAGGGACAGCCTTTCCTTTTTGGACTAGAGGCCTCTGCAAGTAACTCACCCAAGGCAAGAAGCCTGTGTAAGATTGAACTTGAGGTCTCCTCTTCCTAAACCAGAGGCTCAAAGCCCAGAGCACACTGCTGCACTCTCACTACCACACCCCATTCCTGGCTCTCCCAAGCTGGGTCAAGTATCCATCCCCTCAAAAATTGGAAGTGAGCCGGGCTTAGTGGCTCAGCCTATAATCCCGCACCTTTGGGAGGCTGAGGTGAGTGGATTGCCTGAGCCTGCGGGTTCGAGACCCGCCTGGGCAGCGAGACCTCATCTCTACAATAAATCAAAAAATCAGCCGGGCGTGGTAGCGCATGCCTGTAATTCCGGCTACTTGGAAGGCTGAGGCAGAAGGACCGCTGGAGCCCAGCAGGTGGAGGCTGCGGTGGTCGGGAGTGGCCACTGCACTCCAGTCAGGGTGACCGAGTGAGACTCCAACTCAAAAAAAAAAAAAAAAAATTGGAAGTGGTGGGGCACTGAGTCCAAAAGAGAGCTTCTCTTTCTGTATCTGAAACTGGCGCTACTGTCCTGCGCATTGTCTTTCAAAAGAGGAGAGGGCACAACTCTCCCCAGCAGGAAATCCCCCAACACAGTCCAGAAAGGATAGCAGCCCTAGAGCTATATCCTCATCCAGGAGTGGCAAGAAACACCATGAACACCGCAAACAAGGGAGAAGGGTAGGCATTCAGGAAGCGAGATTACGGGATTTGTGGGGGAGGGGAACAGAGGTGGAGGGAGGCAGCCCCAGGGCAGAATCCTGACAGCTGAGCCAATACCTTCTCTGTTTCCTGGGGGCTGGAGAAGCCACAGTGAGTGTCACCATCTGCCACCATGTAGATCACCCTGGGCACAGGAGGAAGGGACCATTTGCCATAACCTGCATCAGCTCTTTATCCTGATGTCCAGGAAATGAATTAATCCTTGTGGATAAGGAGCCAAGGCCAGGAAGGGGTTCCTCCCTAAAGGTCATCCTTAAAAATCCCTCAAATTGAATAATCTAGGTTGTTGTCTCAGTTCTTCTACCTAGTGGTCTAGGGATCTTGCGCAAGTTTCTCAACTTCCACTTCCTGATCTGCAAATGGAATGACTCAATGATTCTAAGTTCCACTCTTCATTCTAGCATTCGGTTTTTAATAAGGTAAATTAATAAATGGCAATCAATTCTTATGAGTTTATTTTCAGTAGCGTTTCTAACATAAGCCAGGCCATGGAATTACTGCAAAGCAAGGTCTCCATGGGTCCAAATATATATCTGACATTGCCTCAATACATGACATCTTTTATTTATTTTATTTTATTTTTATTTTTTAGAGATAGGGATCTCGTTATGTTGCCCAGGCTGGACTCAAATTTCTGGGACCACTCAAGCACTCCTCCCACCTCGGCCTCTCAAGTAACTGGGACTACAGGTGTATGCTACATCCACCTGGCAGAATACATGACATCTTTATCGTGAAGAACAACCCCCTTTGGGGAACCATTTCTCCCCAGTTGCCATCTCTATTCCTGTAACCCATGTTTGGCCAATCAGAGCACCAAATGTACCCAGCCACAGTGCTTGGTCTAGGGTTGGACATAAGCTCCAATTCAGCGTGGACCCAGGACTCCTGCAGGCACCCAGAAAAGAGATACTGAGAGGAACGAGGCCTGTGCCCACGTCAGGTGCTTTCTACTACTTCTACCACTTGGGAACCAAGAGTAGGCGATTCTCCTTGCACTTGGTCAGCATACCCTCAGGCCTGTGAGTCAGAGGATTCCCTTTCATCAAAGGGCACTTCCAGTCAGATTTTTTAGCCTTTTTTTTTTGAGTTGGAGTCTCACTCTGTCGCCCAGACTGGGGTGCAGTGGCCGCTCTCGGCCACCGCAGCCTCGACCTGCTGGGCTCTGGTGATCCTTCAGCCTCTCAGCCTTCCAAGTAGCCGGAACTCAGGCGCGCGCTACCACACCCGACTAATTTTTTGTTTTATTGTAGATATGAGGTCTCACCAAGTTGCCCAGGCGGGTCTCGAACCCGCAGGCCCAGACAATCCACTCACCTCAGCCTCCCAAGGTGCGGGATTACAGGCTGAGCTACCGAGCCCGGCTAGATTTTTTTTAGCCTTTGTAACTGAAAAAGTCCAACTGATACAATCTTGCACACATGTATAGCCATTTCCATTTCCTTTGAAAGAACTTTAAAAAGCAACTTACTTGGCCATTGCCTTGCTAAACTACCCTCTGGCCCTGGGTTTTTGAGCTATGGCCAGGCCATGTTTTCCTAAAGTTTGGTCCCCTTCCTTACCTTGGGTAGGTGAATCTTCTCTCTCTCTCTCATATCTCCTCTCTCTCCTTTCCTCTAATTTACTTTCTAGATAAACTATATTTTCCAATCTAAACAATAAACAAATAAAAAGTGACTTGCTGTACCACTTGCCATCTGATGCAGCCACCCTGAGCCTGCCCCCAAAACACCCATCTTTGATAAGTCAACCCAGCTCAGAGGCCACAAGAGCAGAAGTCGCCTAAGTGCTGACGATCTGGGATTCCCAGCATTGGCTCAGTTCTGGCCAGGACCTAAGTCCTTTGCCAGCCAGACAAGTGGCTGGTGAGGGAAGCCTTGATATGCATGATCCTCTGGGGTGGCTTGGCATAAGCACTGTCCGCTGCCAAAGGGGCCACCACAGGGAAGCCTCAGCAGGGCAGATTGCCATTTTTGTTGTCCAGCCATGCCCCGAACAAGCTGAAGTCAGGGAAAGAGAACATGACCCTGAACATGAAATATAATAGGAAGTGAGAACTCTAGTTTCCATTCCTCATCTTGCAATGGTTTTTAGGGCGAAAACTTTTCCGAAAGTGTTTTTAACCAGTTAAGAGTCATCTCTGGCTTTTCAAATGATGCCAGATACTCCCCTAAGTACCACACCCCTCTATCCCACTAGCATCTGGATACTACCCCTTAGAAGGTACCCAAAAAGTATTTTAAATTTGACCTGCTCAAACCAAACTCACACATGGTCTAAGCTCCTCAAACTGAGTCCTCTTTCTATATTCCCAATTTCTGAGAAAGGTCCCACCATCCATCTAACCCTGAAACTTAGTCATCTGTGACCCCTCCTTCCTGCAACTTCCCACAGTCATTACAAAGGCCAACTGACTTTTATTATCGAAATCCTTCTCTAATCTATTTATCTCTATGGCTACAACCATCATTCTATCCAAGGACATGTCATCCTTCACCTACAGTAGCCTACTAACTACTAATGCTCAGCATCTACTAAAGAGACCCCTCTAATTCCTTCTCCACAGGGAAGCCAAAGTGGTCTTCATAAATGCAAATCCCGCCAGGTTGCCATCTCTAACTCCTCCCAGAAAAACAGCCAGATGTCCCAAAGCTCTAGGGCAAAGGTGAGACTACCCAAAGGCTCACGGGGCCTTACGTCTGGCTGGACAGGTGGCAGGGTAACCCAGAGACCAAAATGGAACAGGAAGGTCTAGGAGTCAATGCTCAGTCCACAGTCCTGACCCCACTCCTGGGATGGCCTCAGACGTCTGGGTCAGGCTCAGAATCAGCTCAGTCTTGCCAGGTTTGCCCCCTTACCCAGTATAGACCTCAACTGACCACAAATAGGAAAAGGAAGCCGGGCTTGGTGACTCAGCCTGTAATCCCGCGCCTTTGGGAGGCTGAGGTGAGTGGATTGCCTGGGCCCGCGGGTTCGAGACCCGCCTGGGCAGCGAGACCTCATCTTTACAATAAATCAAAAAATCAGCTGGGCGTGGTAGCTCGTGCCTGTAATTCCGGTTACTCGGAAGGCTGAGGCGGAAGGATCGCTGGAGCCCGGCAGGTCGAGGCTGCGGTGGCCGGGAGCGGCCACTGCATTCCAGTCTGGGTGACAGAGTGAGACTCCAACTCAAAAAAAAACAAAACAAAAACAAAACAAATAGGAAAAGGAACCTGGGCTCGGTGGCTCAGCCTGTAATCCCGCGCCTTTGGGAGGCTGAGGTGAGTGGATTGCCTGAGCCTGAGGGTGAGACCCACCTGGGCAACTTAGCGAGACCCCATCTCTACAATAAATCAAAAAATTTGCCTGGCGTGGTAGCACGCGCCTGTAGTTCCAGCTACTCGGAAAGCTGAGGTGGAAGGATCGCCGGAGCCTAGCAGGCTGAGGCTGTGGTGGCCAGGAGCGGCCACTGCACTCCAGTCTGGGTGATTGAGTGAGACTCCAACTCAAAAAAAAAGGAAAAGGAAGCCGGGTTCAGTGGCTCAGCCTATAATCCCACGCCTTTGGGAGGCTGAGGTGAGCGGACTGCCTGAGCCCCCGGGTTCGAGACCCGCCTGGGCAGGCGAGACCTCACCTCTACAATAAATCAAAAAATTAGTCGGGCATGGTAGCGCGCACCTGTAATTCCGGCTACTCGGAAGGCTGAGGCGGAAGGATCGCTGGAACCCAGCAGGTCGAGGCTGCGGTGGCCGGGAGTGGCCTTTGCATTCCGTCTGAGTGACGGAGTGAGACTCCAACTCAAAAAAAAAAAAAGGAAAAGGAGCTGGGGACCAGACAGGGGAAACCCAATTGGCTGAAGCCACCAGCTGTGTATTTAAGGAGAGGTGATACAGCACCAGCAGGGCCACAACAGACTGTCATTATCTGTGGGGCCACCTAAGAGAAGGCAGCTCTCCGGAGCATAAAACTCAAGGAGTCTATCTCTTCCCTCTTATCAGCCTGACCTCTGGCAGCCTTGCAGCCTGTGAACAAGCAGCCATTCACAACCCCTCCCACACTTCCTGCAAGCACAATCCTATGTGACCAGCCCAGTCCAGCCAGAGGCTGCAGGAAAGCCTGCCCCCTTCCTCTCACCAGGGTGGGACTTGGGGCCCATCTCCCAGTCAGGCTCCTCTATCTTACTCCTCCTTCTTGAGCATGAGCCAAGAAACCTTATGCTCTACTCAAACTGGTCTCTTCAAGGTCCCTAAATGTCTTCTGCCTTCTCAGCTCTGGCCCTTGCATCTTGGTATGTGTGGCCTTTCCCTCGCCACTTTCCTTCTATTCTCTACTATGAGGCCCCACCCCATCCCCTTCCAGGAAGGCTCTCAACTCCTTGCAGACATGCCACGTGTCTGTGTCTGTGCTGTTGACCCAGTGCCTCTCATGATCAGCCTGGGATTCCACCTCCCACCCCAGCTTTGGGGAAAAACTTGAGCAGAGCACAGGACATAAGGGGGTGGGGGAGGGGAACCTGGAACAAAAAAAACCCAGAAACCCCATGAACAGTCACCCAGGGCCTGGTCAGTGGCCAGTGTAAGAAAGGAGGAGAGTGACAAGAGATCAAATGTGGTTTTCCACCTGAACCCAGGACAGAGTCAGAGCAAGAGCTGGGAGGTGAGGATGAGGAACTACTGAAATGGGGAAACTGAGAACAGTTCCCTTGGTTGCAGGAGCCTAAGTTCTCCAGAGAGACATCAGTGCGGGCTGGGTGCTGTTTAATGCAACCAAACAGGTTAGGAGGAAGTTCAAACCAATTCTATCTCAACCACATGACGGCATTCTATGCCCCCCAATACCACTGCCCCACAGGATGTGGTCCTCCCTGTCAGTCAGGTCCACCAGATGGTTTGAACATGAATGCCTGAGCAGGCCTTCAAATTCTTTTTTAAAATTTTTACTTATTTATGTATTTATTTTTTTAGAGATGAGGTTTCACTATGCTGCCCAGACTGGTATCTAATTCCTGGTGCTCAAGCAATCCTCAAGTCTCAGTCTCTCAAAGTGCCACCACACCCGCCTGAATTCTTTATTCACAGGTAAGGACTCTAAAGTCCAGAGAAGGGAGTAACTTGCAGCACTGAACCACCTGGGGGTAGCTAAGGCAGCAAGAACCCTACATGCATCCAACAAGATTAGGCTCTGGACTATTAAACCATCCACACCCTCATGTCCCCTCAGCAAACAAGCTGCTTCCCCTCTGCTAGAACCAAACAGCCCTGCCTGGAGGCTCTCAGGCCCTCTGCCAGACCAGGCCTCCACCTGGGCCTCTGGGCTGCCAACAGAGGGCCTGCTGGCTCCTCTTCCTGCCCTGCAAAGGATGGATGGCAGGGTATGCCCACAGATCCAGGATGGGCAGGAATTGCTAGGACTGGCAGAATAGGTGGCAGATGCCCTCCAAAGTACTTGACCCAGGAATGCAGGGGTTGAGGAACATAGACAGCTGGTTAAGGCCACTTGAGAAATAAAAACTTGCACTCATTCTAGAAGTCTGTCTACTGCCGCTTTAAAGACAAGAGTAAATTGCTTCTCAGGCACTGAGGAAAATCCTTCATCAAATAGCTGCCAGTTGGATCTTGGGCTGTACCTCCTTGACACATACTATTTACCTGCTCTTCTATTTCACAGCATCTTCCAATCTAAGGAAGTGCCAACATTGGCCCTCCTCCACTAGAAGGCTCTGAATGGGGTCCTCATTCCTCTCTTCACCTCCTTCAGGTTTTCTCATCACTAGAACCATCTCCCTCTACCCATGGTACCTGGGGTCTCCCCGAGCTATATTGGAGGCCCCAGGAACCAGCCAGAAGCTAAATAAGCCTAAGTGCAGGAAATACCAAGCCCTCTGGAACAGGAAGGACCATAGAGGGGGCTGACCCCTAGAAACTCCCTTGTTCCCTGAAGCCAAACCTGGATTTGCAGTGCTCCCTAGAGAACCTGCGAGAGACCACCACAGTGCTGGCCTTTTGCGCACAGCCTCACTCCCTGTGATTGCTGCTGTCTGTCTTCTTGCATAGTCTTACAGACTCAACACAGGGCCTCAGAAACTCGAATTCCAATTCACTGCATGCATCAAATGGCTGGTATTTTGTCTTTATCTGAACTTGGGTGGGAATGGAAGGGTGGGGGGAACCCAACTCATGGGACAGAGAAACTCAATGTTCTACTAATGTCCCTTCCAAACAGCCTGCAAAGAAGGCAGGAAGGAGGGGGGTGAGGGAGGCAGCCGGAGTAGAGCAGTGGGGGTGGCAGGGTGGGGAGGTCCCCACCTCACCCTGGCAAAGCCCTTCCCTGTGCCTTTCACAATCTACCTCTCATCTTTCCCTCTTCAATACCAGCCCCAGCACCCCAGCACCTCTAAATTCCCTGTAGCCACAAAAATAAACAACTTGTAGATTCTCCCTCACCAGAGCAGTTCCCTGTAGATCAGTTAGCTATTTGCATTTGATGCTGTTTTCTCCCTCAGAAGGCTGCTGACCCGCAAGACTGGGGGGATTGTTGCCTGTCCCACAGGGCTAGGACTGCGATGGGGAAGAAAAGGCAGAGTAGGTCCCTGGGTCAGGGCCTCAGACCTCAGGGTCTCCTTCCCTCCTTTAAGCCCTGCAATGCCACCCTTCCAGTTATAGGAGTGACCTATTCACCTGAGGGTGAATATCACCTAAAGGAAGAAACTGGATTAAAGTTTTTCAACATCTGATACCAGAACTATGTGTTAGTATCACCATTATGAAAATAAAAATTTGGCATGGTGGCTCAGGCTTGTAGTCCCAGCTACTTGGGAGGCTGAGGTGGGAGGATCTCTTGAGCCCACGAGTTAGAGGCTGCAGTGAGCTATGATCATACCACTGTACTCCAGCCTGGGCAACAGAGTAAGACCCTGACTTAGCACCAATAACAAAATAAACACAGATCACTCTTTTTTCTCTAGATTTCCCTTGTCCCTTGTTCACCTTATTGTACATGGTAGTAGCTACTGTAATAAGTGGGTGGTAAAATAGCACATGTATTTGAATTGAGGGAAAGTCCTCTTCACTTTAGGAAAATGACTTTCTGCTTTGAGAATCTGTAGGGTATGGCTGGGCTCAGTGGCTCAATATGTAATCCCGCTCTTTGGGAGGCTGTGAGGTGAGTGGATTGCCTGAGCTCGCGGGTTCGAGACCTGCCTGGGCAACTTGGCGAGACCTCATCTCTACAATAAATCAAAAATTAGCTGGGTGTGGTAGCGTGTGCCTGTAGTTCCAGCTACTTGGAAGGCTGGGGGGGGGGATCACCGGAGCCCAGCAGGTCAAGGCTGCGGTGGCCGGATGCAGCCACTGCACTCCAGTCTGAGTGACAGAGACTCCAATTCAAAAAAAAAAAAAAAAAAACAAGAGAGAGAATCTGTAGGGGCATAGTATCCTTTAGCATAGCTCCTCCTACCCCCACCCAAGGATCCTGTTCCTTCCATCCCACCCATTCCTGTAGAAAAAAACTCTCCCAGTGCTCAACTAGAAAGCTGGGGTGACCCAAAGCCCAGCCTAAGCCCTGGAGCCCCACAAGAGATCTGTGATGGCAATATGAATGTTCGATTGACAACACATTCTAATTATAATAATGATGTATGAATAAGCAACAAGAAGTACTCTCAAATGGTTGGTTAGGGACACAGGCAGGAGTCCCTGATAAGCAAGGCATAACTGGAGGAAAAGCCTGTTTCTCCAGATAACAGACAAAGTTCAGACCCTTTGGAGAGGTCTGCCTTGACAGCCAGCAAGGACTTATTGTTAACAAGCATTTTGGGCAGAGAAAGAGAAAACTTGGTCCCAGAGAGCTGGGCCAGGTCCTTTAGTTGGTAAGGACTCAGGTATGCAGAAACATAGGGTGAGAGAGGAAGCTGGGGCATGAGAACTGAGAGGACACAAGGAAAGGCAGGAGAAGCCCATCATGGGGACTGCAGGTAGAGACCGGAGAGATGTGAAAGCATTGAGCTGGCCAAAGCCCTGTGCTTCCAGAACACAGAAGGCCTCTGAGGTTTTGCAGCCCTACCTCCTCAGGCAGCTCACCAGGATTCCGGGTGTCTGTCAGCACCTGCACACAGCTCCTCCGAAGCAAGGACACGTCACCTTCTCCTGAAACTCTTCCTCCTCCTGACTACCCCATTTTGGCTAAAAGAACCAACTCTCATCACCAGACACTGAAATACCAAGCCCCAGCTTGGGCTGTTCCGAAGATGGTATCTGCTTTCACAACCCCTCTTGACTCGGTCCTCTCTTTTCCACTTCTCCTGCCAAGTTCCAGCCTTCAGTGCGTCTCACCTGGACCTATCTAGTTTTCCATGTCCTCCCACCCTCCCTCCTCCTCCTGTCACCTTATGACCCAGCCAAACCCTGGTGCCACTTTGCCCACGGTCTGCTCAGATACTAGTCAGACTAAAGCACTTCCTTCACCACCTGCTAGTTCATCCTCGTCGAGCACCTTTCTGGACTGATCTCCTGCAGTGTCTATTTCTTCTTCTTCTGGGTACTTCTGCTTTTAGATGCAGTCCGAGGGGACTGCCTACCATGCCACCAGCTCTCCCCTGGTCAAGAGAGGAAACACGGTCTAGGCTGGGTTAACTAGATATTTTTCTCCCTGGGATATGAACTCGAAGCAGTGGTGACAAAATTTCTGAGCACACCTGGAGCAGATTCATTCTGGCAACATTGGTACCCTGAGGAGACTGGCCTTTGGTTCCTGCCACATCCACTCCAAGACCCTGGGGAGGCCTGGGTCCCAAGTCATCCCTCTGATTCTGTGGTTCCCGTAGCCTTCCAAGGAAGTCTTTAAGTTGGCCAAGTTGCTGCTTGCAACTAAACAAGATTTCTCATTACTTTGGAAATACAGTCCCTATTCTCTTGTTAAAAGGGACAACTCCCCAAATGTACCTTGTGACACCTTCTTTGTATCTGTTGGCCCACACACCTCTCCAGTCCTCAGGCAGTGTTAGAACCCTGCCCTTCAAGGCCCACCCCAAATGCCTCATCTGAACCCTCCATGGAAATGGCTTTTACCTCCTTTAAACAGGTTATTCTAGCTGGGCACAGTGGCTCATGCTTGCAGGCCCAGCACTTTGAGAAGCCAAGTGAGAAGGCTGCCTGAGCCCAGTAGTTCAAGACCAGCCTGGACAAAATGGCGAGACCTTGTCTCTACAATAAAATTTAAAAATTAGCCAAGTGTGGTGGTGTGCACCTGTAGTTCCACCTAATCGGGAAGCTGAAGCAGAAGGATCGCCTGAGCCCATCAGGTCAAGGCTACAGTTAGCGGTGATCACACCAGCCTGGGTGACAGAGTGAGACTCCAACTCAAAAAATAAAAATAAGCCAGGCTCGGTGTAATCCCACGCCTTGGGAGGCTGAGGTGAGTAGACTGCCTGAGCCCACGAGCTCGAGACCTGCCTGGGCAACTTGGTAAGACCTCATCTCTACAATAAATCAAAAAACTAGCCAGGTGTGGTAGCGCACGCCTGTAGTTCCAGCTACTTGGAAGGCTGAGGCGGAAGGATCGCCGGAGCCTAGCAGGTCGAGGCTGCGGTGGCTGGTAGTGGCCACTGCACTCCAGTCTGGGTGACAGAGTGAGACTCCAACTCAAAAAATAAATAAATAAATAAAATAAAATTAGATTAAATTAAAATTAAAATAAATAAATAAACTGGTTGTACCATCTGCCTTCCACTGTAGATATACTGCTATGCTTGTCTTATCCCCCTCCAGGGGACAGTGACTTGGATATTGTTGTCTTAGTTCCAGGCTCAAAAAAAAATTCATCTAACTTTTGAGGGTAGACAACCACAAAGAACAATTACAGGTTTGCTGAGCAAGAAATACAGTGGGCCAGCCTGGGAAAAATAGCGAGACTGTCTCTACAAAAAATAAAAAATAAAAAAAAATTAGCCAGGCATGGTGTCATGTGCCTGTAGTCCCAGCTACTCAGGAGGCTGAGGCAGGAGGATCACTGGAGCCCAGGAGTTTGAGGGTGTGGAGAGCTGTGATAGTGCCACTGCACTCCAGCCTGGGCAATAGAGCAAAACCCTGACTCAAACAAACAAACAAACAAACAAAAAAAACAGTCCTGCTTAGCTGTGGGGCCTTCCTTCAAATCACCATGGGACAGTATCTGATATGCGGTGGTTACAGCAGTATAGGAAGTCAGATACCACCAGTCACCCCACCATCAACCTAGCCAACACTGGGAAGCATCAGAATGAAAGAAAACGCCAAACTAGTGCAGCTATCAGAACAGCTTGGGTGGGAAGTAAGGTGGAAGAAAGTCTCTCTTACAACTTTATAGCAGCCTGGATTTATCTCTCTTAAGCAACTGTGATGGACCCAAACCAGTGGTTCTCAAAGTGTTAGCCCCAAGGAGCTGGGTAGAGATGCAAATTATAGGTCCCACCCAGACTGAATCAGAAAACTGGGAATGGGGCCCAGCATTCTGTGCCTGAACTAGGGAATTAATTCCCTTTCGGGGATTCTGATGTCAAGTATGAAGACCCCTGCCCTAAATCTTTAACCATGAGACCGTCTGCATTACAACATTTACTGAACACTACTACATGCCAAAGAACCAGGGGATGGTATTCCATAAATGAGGATACATTTGAATAGCTACGGTTTAACAGGGGGCTCAAAATCAAGTACATAAATACCACTAAAGCAAGGTAGAGTATGTCATAGAATAATGCAGAGATCTGTTTCCCACCCCTCTCTCCAGATCCCACCCCTTAGACCTTTTCCTGCCATTCAAAGAAAACATGAGTTCTGGGAAAACCGAGATGCCTGGCCTCTCCATCACCCCCAATCCTGATATTTCAGACTCCTCAATCTCAAGTGGCCTTCTCAAGAAGTGATCGCTGGGTGCGGTGGCTCACGCCTGTAATCCCAGCACTTTGAGAGGCGGAGGTGAGAGGACTGCCTGAGCTCAGGGGTTCAAGACTAGCCTGAGCAATATGGTGAGACCTCATCTCTACAATAAATCAAAAAATTCAGCCGGGTATGGTGGTGCGCACCTGTTGTTCCAAGTATTTGGAAGGCTGAGGTGGAAGGATCACCTGAGCCCAGCAAGTCAAGGCTGCGGTGGCCATGATCATGCAACTGCACTCCAGCCTGGGTGAGAGTGAAATTCTGACTCAAAAAAAAAAAAGTGATCGCTGGTGTCGAGTCCAGAGGCTTGACTTGGGAAATGCTCTGGAGGCCACACCCAGTGGTTCTTAGTGCCTTCAATATTGGCTCTGCCTGGGATTTGGGCTCAGAAAGTTCCCAGGGGCTGTCAGCGTGCCATAGCACATCCCAACAATGCACTCGGGCAGGGTCACTCCCCCAGGTCCCTGGCAAGCCTGCACACGAGTGTGCAGATGCAGACATAAACACTGGCACAGACAGTTGGCCCCCTGGCCTCCCTTCTTCCATTCTCAAGTTACAAGGTTAAAAGCATCCTATTCACAGCCAAGGGGAAGGGAGGGGAGGGGGTTGCTGAAGCAGAGAACCATCTGGTTCAGATCAAGATTGCTCACTCAGGATCCCACAGAACTCCCGGAGCCTCCCATCCCTTACTGATGGTTCATAGGTTTCCTTCCCTTCCTCCCCTCTTCCCACTGGGAAACTGGGGATTAGGGTAGAAAAGGATGACCTCCTCTAAAAAAATCTGCTGGAGGAAGACAACAAAACAAAACACTGAATTATACAGGCAAGTCTGTGCCACCTCTCTGAACCCTTGTTCCCTCTTCCCTTCAAACCCTGAGCACCACGGCTAAACTTGAGATCACCGCCTACAGACACTGCCTTCCTCCACAAAGAGCTCAGAGACCTAGCAGGCATCCCTACGCAAAAGGGCAACCCCCTCCAAAGTTAGCAGCAGAAGCAAGATGAGGTTTAGGGGTGTGGTCTCCCAGACTCCTCTTATGCCACCATCTCCCTAAACGTAGGTGATGCCTTCCATCTCAGAAGGACTTCAGAGCCCACGAGGCACAATACGATGAAGTGATCGTCCCAAAGACAAGGCAGGGGAGTGAGTTACTGGCTAGGAATGACTTTCCCAGAGGCCCCAGGGTGCCCTGAATCCCACCCCCCTTGGCTGCTTTGGCTGAAAGAAGCTACAAGTCCCTTTCCATCACCAGCACCTCTCTGTCCCCTTTTCCCCAGCACCACCTTAGACTCTCTTCTTGAGTCTTTCACGCAACTAGCTGTAAAGCAAGAGGCAAGATGGGAGATGGATGCAGTTGGCAAGAAACAGAAATCGAAAGGCTAACTTGAGCAAGCAAGCAATGGGTGAGTGACTCCTCTACAGACAGAGAGGGCCCCTGGAATGGGACACGTGAAGGAGGGGAAAACAGAAGTGGCAGAAAGCTAAAGGGGAGACTAAAGTGAGCTCAGCCCAGAGGGGTGGGAAGTTTGGTCCAGTCACAGGGGAATGACTGAGGGGGAAGACATTTCTTCCATTCCAAGGCATGGAAGGAACAGGAGAGAGAGAGAGAGACGAGGGACAGGGTTCAGGCCAGTCTCTACGGGGCTGGCAGACTGGCCAAATTTCCGGCTTATGCCGTGCCTCAGTTTCTCCAAAGT
Organism: Cephalopachus bancanus; assembly: GCA_027257055.1. Lineage (NCBI taxonomy): Eukaryota > Metazoa > Chordata > Mammalia > Primates > Tarsiidae > Cephalopachus > Cephalopachus bancanus. The sequence continues at coordinate 1,560,019 of JAPVLO010000330.1, read as the reverse complement.
GGGAAAAGGGTCAAGCTGTGAGAACTGAGCTACTGGGGGTGGCCAGGAGGCGGTGCCAGGTAGGGGAAAGAGGAGAGAGGTGCTGATGGTGCAGTCTCGGCCCAAGAGAGGGACCAGGGTCTCCAGGTAGAGCAGAGGCCGGGAGCGCCCGGGGTGAGGGGTATGAACTAGGTAGTGGACTGGAAATCGGGACTGGGGCAGGGACCTCTTCCAAGGCTGGGAGATGCCGGCGAGGAGTGGAACAGGAGCGCCTGGGAGGCTGGGAGCTTGATGTGCAGAGCAGAAGGCGGGGAAAGGGACTGAAGCCAACGCACGCGGACCCCTGCCCACACGGGGGAGTCCAGCGCCCCGACCCGGGGAAGTTGCCGGGCTGGACCGGCCCGGTCTGGGCCGCTGGGCCGAGCCAGCTGCCCGCGCAGAGCAGGTCTGGGGCAGCCAGGGGCCCCGGGCGCTCCGCATCCCGCCCGCTTTCATCCCGCCCGCGCACCTCAGTCAGCGCCGGGCGCCGCGCGGGCCATGCCCGCCGCTCCTGCCGCCGCCTCCGCCCGTGCAGAAAGCCGCCGCCGGCATCCGGACCCGTTAGCTCCGCGGCTCTCTTGTCCGCCCGCCGTGGGCTAGTCCCGCCCTTGCCCGGCCCAACCCTCCCGGAGCGCCACAGCCGCCGCCGCCGCCGCACCGCCTCTGCCCCTGCTCGGCCCCTCCCCCCACCCCTGCCCGGCTTGAAAGGAAGGGTGGGGGAAAGGGGGCGACTGCCCCCTCCCCATTCACATCCTCCCGGTCTCTCCCCTCCCTCCTCCTCCCGCACGCGCGCGGGTATGCCGGGATATGGAGTCCAGCAGGCGCTGAGCCGCTAGGGGCGCTCCGCATCCTGAACTACCTCTCCCAGAAGGCAGCGCGCGAGCCCTGGGGATTGTGGGCTTTGTAGTTCGGCTGGGATTCAGGGGGTCTACGGCGCTGGAGTGGAGAGAGAGGGGGATGGGAGATCTCCGCTCTCAGAAGGCCGGGCTCCCGCCGGCTGAAGCAGACGACGTGTAGTCTGCGGTAGGGCCGGGTTGGATACCGGGGTCCTCAGGGAGCTGCCCACTAGCTAGGATGCCTCTCAGACTCAGTTGTGGCCAGCTGCGGCCGGGCCCGGCCACTGGGGGATCTGCTCCCACTCGCGCTCGCAAAGAGCCACGACCTGAGGCCAGCTTGGCTTCGCGCCGGGCTCTGCAAGCCTGAACTGCGGTGGGGCCGCTGCGCCCAGGCCCGAGGGGAGAGAGCCCTCATCGCGGCGTGAGCGTGGGGTGTTTAGCCTCGCTAGACCACCTGAGAAAAGGGAAGCTGAGTATTCCCACCTGAGAAAAGGGAAGCTGAGTATCAGTGGATTCCCTCACCTGCTGGGACACCTCCTCATCCCAGACTCTCAAATGCCCTTAGCTCTCTACCGTTTAGGGTAAAATGCATGCATTTTCACTATTTTTCCATGTTTTTTCTTAATTGGTCCTTTCCCCAACTTTCTTTTTTTTTTGAGTTGGAGTCTCACTCACTCTGTCGCCCAGACTGGAGTGCAGTGGCCGCTCCCGGCCACCGCAGCCTCGACCTGCTGGGCTCCGGCGATCCTTCCGCCTCAGCCTTCCAAGTAGCTGGAATTACAGGCATGCGCTACCACGCCCAGCTGATTTTTTGATTTATTGTAGAGATGAGGTCTCGCTACCCAGGCGGGTCTCGAACCTGCGGGCTCAGGCAATCCACTCACCTCAGCCTCCCAAAGGCGCGGGATTACAGGCTGAGCCACCGAGCCCGGCTTCCCCAACTTTCAAACCTAGCTCAGAACCTTGATGAAACTCCAAGTGGACCGCGGTGTCGCCGGCCAACTTCTTCCCATTTGGCGGAAGGGAGGCCTGTAGATCAGTGATTCTCTCACTTTGGTGTGTATTGGATTCTTCTGAAGAGCTTGTTCAAACGCGGATTGCTGGTCCCCACTCACCCATCTTTAGCTCTAGAGTGAGCCCCAGAATTTACATTTCTGACGAGTTTCCAGGTCTTGCTGGCATTACTGGTCTAAGCAGCCACTTTCGTAACTGCTGCTGTTGGTGTTTATTGACTAGAGTTCTAACATTGTCTTTTAAGCATGGCCCTCCTGTTGTATAATAACAGTCTCTGAAGAGCCAGGAAGGCAGGATCCCAGTTTTGTTTAGCACAGGAATGCTCTTTTTAATGCTAATAAACAAGTCAGTGCACCCGCTAAAGGAAGTGAATAAGTGGACCAACTGACTGAAACTGTGTTCCAGACCTTAGCCCTTGAAACTCCCCTAAAGCTGGGAAGATTTTTCTGTTGCAAAAGGGGCAGCAGAGGTAGCCAGATGCTATTTCACAAGCCATGAATACAAGCCAGATGTTGTGATATCAAACCCCTAGGGCAAGGTTAGCTGAGTAAAATCTCCTACCTCTGGGTGGGCTATGACCTAAGACAGTTGGGGGGGAGGTGAAAAGGGGAAGGTACCTTCCTGCCTTGTCAGGTATCTGAGAGTGGCTCTCATTCCAACCTCAGTAGGCTCTCCTTACTACCTGTTATTCTGCTGTGTTTGGAGCTATGGACTGCTGAAAAGGAAGCTTGGTGAGCACCACCCTCAGACAGGAACCCAGAATCTTCCAGCTGTAAGGTGTCCAAACTCCTTGACCAAACTCTAACGAGGCTCCACTGAGTCCTCTTCTCAACTGGGCCTCAATCTTGGCCTATAAGAACTTGGTCAGGCATGGTGGTTCAAGCCTGTAATCCCAGCACTTTGGGAAGCCAAGGCAAGAGAATTGCCTGAGCCCGCAGGTTCGAGACCAGCCTGGTGAGACCTCGTCTCTACAGTAAATCATAAAAACTAGGCAGGCTTGGTGGCATGTGTCTATAGTTCCAGCTAGTTGGATGGCTGCGGCAGAAGGATTGCCTAAACCCAGCAGGTCAAGGCTGCGGTAGCTGTGAGCGCACCACTGCACTCCAACCTGGGCAAAAAGAGTGAGTCTCACAACTCAAAAAAAAAGGACTACAGAGTGTCCCAAAGAAGGAGGGATTGCTTGAGCCCAGGAGTTCAAGACCAGCCTGGGTGACAAAGTGAGACCTCAATTCCATAAAAAATAAAACATGCCGGGCTCGGTGGCTCAGCCTGTAATCCCGCACCTTTGGGAGGCTGAGGTGAATGGATTGTCTGAGCCCGCGGGTTCGAGACCCGCCTGGGCAGCGAGACCTCATCTCTACAATAAATCAAAAAATCAGCCGGGCGTGGTAGTGCGCACCTGTAATTCCGGCTACTCAGAAGGCTGAGGCCGAAGGATCGCTGGAGCCCAGCAAGTCGAGGCTGCGGTGGCTGGGAGCGGCCACTGCACTCCAGTCTGGGCGACAGAGTTAGACTCCAACTCAAAAAAATAAATAAATAATAAAAATAAAAATAAAACATAAGCTGGTTGTGGTGCCACATACCTGTAGTTCCAGCTACTTGGGAGGCTGATACAGGAGGATCCCTTGAGCCCAGGAGTTGGAGGCTATAATAAGCCATGATCGTGCCACTACACTGCAGCCTGGGTGACAGAGTGAGACTCTGACTCAAAACAAAACAAAACAAAAAACCCTACAGACTCAACACAAGGTATTTTATTCACCCTTCCCTTCCACATTAAAAGGCTTAAACAAGGCTGAGTGCGGTAGCTCACACCTATAATCCCAGCACTTTGGGAGGCCAAGGTAAGAGGATTACCTGAATCCAGGGGATCAAGACCAGCCTGGGCAACTTGGTGAGCCCTCATCTCTACAATAAATAAATTAGCTGGGTGTGGTGGTGCATGCCTGTAGTTCCAGCTACTTGGAAGGCTGAGGCAGAGGGATCACCTGAACCAAGCAAGTGGAGACTGCGGTGACTGTGAGTGTGCCACTGCACTCTAGCCTGGGAGACAGAGTGAGATTCCAACTCAAAAAAAACCAAAAATACTAACTTAGTTTTTAACAGCTTAAGGCCACATTCCTAGATGACCATGACCCTAGCCCCCCTTAAAGTGTCTGCCTGAAAAAGCTCAAGGCTGCCAAAAGAATTTGCTGTTTGTTCTAGCCAACACAAGACCATAGGCCCCTTTCTTAGAACATTTACTAAAAAGGGCTTATACTTGTGAATCCTCCCTCTGATCCTTTGATAGGTATAAGTATCTCCTACAACCTCAGGACCTGAAAGCCATTCCTTTGAAATGTAATCATCCTGAAGGATGAGACCTCTGTCTCCCAGTCTCCATGGGAGGATAGAATTCTAACTTCAATAATTGCTAGCTACCAGATACAACATTGCATTGACCGTCCCTTTGCAATTTTTCACACTCCTGATTCTCCTGAGCTTCGATTTGCCACCTTCCCTACTTCCTCATCCTCCCGTTAAGACACCCAGTCACCTCTGTGTAAATCGGTTCAGTTCATGCTGGACTCTCTTCTGTATTGCAATAGTATGTTACTGATTAAAACCTGCCGGGTACGGTGATGGCTCACGCCTGTAATCCCAGCACTTTGGGAGACCAAGGAAGGAGGATTATTTGAGCCCAGGAGTTTGAACCAGTCTGGGCAGCATAGAGAGACTTAGTCTCTACAAAAAAATTCCTGCCGGGCTCAGTGGTTCAGCCTGTAATCCCGTGCCTTTGGGAGGCTGAGGTGAGTGGATTGCCTGAGCCAGCGGGTTCGAGACCCGCCTGGGCAGGCGAGACCTCATCTCTACAATAAATCAAAAATCAGTCGGGTGTGGTAGTGCGCGCCTGTAGTTCCAGCAACTAGGAAGCCTGAGGTGGAAGGATCGCCGGAGCCCAGCAGGTCGAGGCTGCGGTGGCTGGGAGCGGCCACTGCACTCCAGTCTGGGCGACAGTGAGACTCCAACTCAAAAAAAAAAAAAAAAAAAAAAAATTCTTACAAATTAGCCAGGCATAGTGGCACACATCTGTAGTCACAGCTACTCCGGAGGCTAAGGCAGAAGAATTACCTGAGCCCAGGAGGTCAAGGTTGCAGTGAGTCGTGATCATGCCACTGCACTCACTGCACTCTCACCCTGGGTAACAGGGTGAGACTCTGACTAAAAATAAAAGTCTGTTATTACTACTTTAACTAGTCCTTGGCTTTGTTTATCTTTGACAAAGTGAATAGTTACTGTATGTCATAAGAGACAAACTGCACACCATTCCTACCCTCCACTTCACAAAGGATCAAAGAGGTGAGTTACACCTAGGTCCTTGGGCAAATACCAAGTAGCTACCAGCGGCATTGGACCCTGACTAAACTTGACTCAGAAGTGCTTTTCTGTTTTCTTTACATTTCAGTTCCCATCGCAGGCCATGGGGCACTCAGTGACTCAAATGCAGTCCCGTGCTCTGCCCATTAAACCAGCTATGAGCCCTTCTTGCAAGGACTTTGCCTCTGCACCTAAGTCACATGCAATGGCAACATTCCCTCACAGGCAGAAGTTAAATGAATCTTTCTGGGCTTACATCCATCTCCTAAATCTCTGTTAGCAGATTATCCAGGAAGAACTAAAATGCTCTCTCTGGGACTGGGCCCGAGAGTTCTCATACCTGTAATCCCAGCACTTTGGGAGGTGGAAGCGAGAGGATTGCCTGAGCCCAGGGGTTTGTGACCAGCCTAGGCAACTTGGTGAGACCTCGTCTCTACAATAAATCAAGAAATTAGCTGGGCGTGGTAGCGTTCACCTGTAGTTCCAGCTACTTGGAAGGCTAAGGTGGGAGGATCACCTGAGCCCAGGACATTAAGACTGTGGTGAGCAGTGACTGTGCCACTGTACTCTAGTCTAGCCTGTGTGACAGAGTGAGACTCCAACTAAAAAAAAAAAAGAAAAAAGGCCGGGCTCAGTGGCTCAGCCTGTAATCCCGCGCCTTGGGAGGCTGAGGTGAGTGAATTGCCTAAGCCCGTGGTTTCAAGACCCGCCTGGGCAACTTGGTGAGACCTCATCTCTACAATAAAAAAAAAAAAAAAAATTAGCCAGGTATGGTAGTGCATGCCTGTAGTTCCAGTTACTTGGAAGGCTTAGGCGGAAGGATCACCGGAGCTCAGTAGGTCAAGGCTGTGGTGGCCAGAGATGTGCCACTGCACTCCAATCTGGACGACAGAGTGAGACTTCAACTGAAAAAAAAAAACAATATAATATATTTCTATTGACTACAGTCATCCTGCAGTGATACAGAACACTAAAATTTACTCCTATCTAGCTGTAGTTTTGTACCCTTTAACAAATCTCTCCCTATCCCTCCTATGCTGCTACTCTTCCCAGCCTCTAGTATCTCTATTTTACTTTTTAATTCTATGAGATCAACCTATTTTAGCTTCCACATACGCCATTTTAATGTCTGCCAGAGTGATTAACTACATTTCAAGCTCTCCGAAGGTAGGGTCCAGTTCTTCAATTTCAGTATATTTCACAGTGCTGACTACTGGCTTTGCACTGAAGGAAAAGGTAGTATATCATATATGAAAGACCTTGGACAAGTCACCTGGCCCTTCTGAGCTACCTGCCAGTTCAGTTCTGCCAGAGGCTAAGAAATAATTTTATTAATTTAGTCAATATTTCTTCAAGTTCTGTTTGGACCTACAAAAGCCAGTTCCTTGCTTTCCAACAGTTTACTATCTAGTGAAATAATAATAACAAAAGAAACCATCAAATGAACTTTCTTCAATTCTGTTCTTTTTTTTTTGAGTCGGTGTCTCACTCTGTCACCCAGGCTGGAGTGCAGTGGCACACTCACAGCCACCACAGCCTCAACCTGCTGGGCTCAGGTGATACTTCTGCCTCAGCCTTCCAAGTAACTGGAACTAAACGCGTGTGCTATCACGCCCGGCTTACTTTTTGATTTATTGTAGAGATGAGGTCTCACTAAATTGCCCAGGCTTTTCTTGAACTCCTGAGCTTAGGCAATCCTCTCGCCTTGGCTTCCCAAAGTGCTGGGATTACAGGCTTGAACCACTGCTCCCGGCCTGTTCATTGCATTTTTTTAAATTTTTTTATTTTTTATTTTTTATTTTTTTGAGTTGGAGTCTCACTCTGTCACCCAGACTGGAGTGCAGTGGCCACTCCCGGCCACCGCAGCCTCCACCTGCTGGGCTCCGGCGATCCTTCCACCTCAGCCTTCCAAGTAGCCGGAATTACAGGCATGCGCTACCACACCCGGCTGATTTTTTTTTTTATTTATTGTAGAGATGAGGTCTTACTGCCCAGGCGGGTCTCGAACCCGCGGGCTCAGACAATCCACTCACCTCAGCCTCCCAAAGGCGCGGGATTACAGGCTGAGCCACCGGGCCCAGCTCCATTTCATTTTTAATTGGCTCATCAATATTTAAATTATTTTTATTTTCTTTTAGAGATAGGATCTCACTATGTTGCCCAGCTGATCTTGAATTCCTAATCTCAAGCAATCCTCCCACCTTGGCCTACCAAAGCACTGGGATTAAACACTCATCTTAGATCATTTATAATCTTGTTCTTACAATGCTGCAACACGTATCCTTCCTATATGTAACTTTTTTTTTTTTTTTGAGTTGGAGTCTCACTCTGTAGCGCAGACTGGAGTGCAATGGCCGCTCCTGGCCACCGCAGCCTCGACCTGCTGGGCTCCGGTGATCCTTCCACCTCAGCCTTCCAAGTAGCTGGAATTACAGGCATGCGCTACCACGCCCCGCTGATTTTTTGATTTATTGTAGAGATGAGGTCTCGCTGCCCAGGCGGGTCTCGAACCCGCGGGCTCACGCCTCCCAAAGGCGCGGGATTACAGGCTGAGCCACCGAGCCCGGCTATATGTAACTTTTAAAAATCTTTTTTTAGAGATGAGGTCTCACCTAGTTGCCCAGGCTGGTCTTAAACACCTGGGCTCAGGCAGTCCTCTCGCCTCCACCTCCCAAAGTGCTGAGCCACTGCCCCTGGCCTTTTTTTTCTTTTTGAGTCAGGTTTTCACTCTGTCACTCAGGCTGGAGTGCAGTGGCATGATCTTAGCTCACTGCAACTGTGACCTCCTGGGCCCAGGTGATCCTTTTGCTTCAGTCTTCTGGGTAGCTGAGACTACACGTCCACACTACCATGCCCGGTTACTTTTTTGATATTTTGTAGAGACAAGGTCTCGCTATGTTGCCTGGTCTCGAACTTTTGAGCTCAAGCTCAAGCGATTCTCCCACCTTAGCTTCCTGATGTGCTGGGATTACAAGCATGAGCCTTTGTGCCTGGCCTCTGTATGAACTTTGAACATGTGCGAATAGGATACTTTGTTAGAAGAGAAAGTGCTAGGTCAAATGGCTCACACATTTGTAATTTGGAAGATGTTACAAAGTTATTCTTCATAAAGGTTGCACAGATTTCCAGTTACATTAGCAGTGGATGAGAATGCTTGTTCCTCACACTGTTGCCAAGATAGTTATCAAGCGTTTTGATCTTTGCCAATCTGATAGGTGAAAAATGATACCTCAGTGTGGTTTTCATTTGCATGTCTTTTATTAAGAGTGACACTCTGAAGCCGGCTCGGTGGCTCAGCCTGTAATCCCGCGCCTTTGGGAGGCTGAGATGAGTGGATTGCCTGAGCCCGTGGGTTCGAGACCCGCCTGGGCAGCGAGACCTCATCTCTACAATAAATCAAAAAATCAACCGGGCGTGGTAGCGCATGCCTGTAATTCTGGCTACTTGGAAGGCTGAGGAGGAAGGATCGCCGGAGCCCAGCAGGTCGAGGCTGCGGTGGCCAGGAGCGGCCACTGCACTCCAGTCTGGGCGACAGAGTGAGACTCCAACTCAAAAAAAAAAAGAGTGACACTCTGAGAAAATAGCAAGTGTTAGTGAGGATATAGAGAAACTGGAACACTTGTGCACCGTTGGCAGGATCATAAACTGGTATAGCAGCTATGAAAAATACTACAGTTGTTTCACAAAAATGTAAATAAAATGACCAGGTCTGGACAAGCAGGGCTTGCAAAAAGATCAACTTGCCTTTGGCTAGAGATTTACTATATCTGTCCTTGGAAGAAGAAAAGACAAATATAAAAAGAAATGATTAGTTCAAAGTCCAAATTCTTATTTTGTGGATGTAAAATGTTCAAATTGCCACAAGATTACCACAATTTTCAACCATGTTCAGACAGTGGTTCTTTGTGTAGGTTGTTCAAGAGCTTTGTACCAGCCGACAGGAGGAAAGGCTAGACTCACAGAAGGGTGCTCATTTAGAAGAAAGCAACATGAATGGAATAATCTAACACAACTTTCTGAATTTGTGTTCTTTTACAGAAAGTCTTATCATAAATTCAGTAATTCTAGTTATCTACCAAGATAATAATAATTATGTTTGATTTTGTGATGCATCAAAAGAAAAAAAAGGAATTACCATATAATTCAGCAATTCCACTTCTGGGTATATACCCAAAATAATTGAAAGTGAAGAGATATTTGTACAACCATGTTCACAGTGATATTACTCAAAATGGCTGGCCAGGTGTGGTGGCTCATGCCTGTAATCCCAGCATCTTGGGAGGCCAAGGGGGGAGGATTGCTTGAGCCCAGGAGTTCAAGGCCAGTCTGGACAACATTTTGAGATTCTCATTAAATAAATTTTTTTAAAAAGCGCTGGGCTCGGTGGCTCAGCCTGTAATCCCGCGCCTTTGGGAGGCTGAGGTGAGTGGATTGCCTGAGCCCGCAGGTTCGAGACCCGCCTGGGCAGTGAGACCTCATCTCTACAATAAATCAAAAAATCAGCCGGGCGTGGTAGCGCATGCCTGTAATTCCGGCTACTCGGAAGGCTGAGGCGGAAGGATCGCCGGAGCCCAGCAGGTCGAGGCTGCGGTGGCCGGGAGCGGCCACTGCACTCCAGTCTGGGTGACAGAGTGAGACTCCAACTCAAAAAAAAAAAAAAAGCAAGCAATGGAAACAACTAAGCATTGATAGATGAATGAATATAGAAAATGTAGGCCAGGCTCAGTGGCTCAAGCCTGTAATTCCAGCACTTTGGGAGGTGGAGGCGAGAGGATTGCCTGAGCTCAGGGGTTCGAGATCAGCCTGGGCAACTTGGTGAGACCTCATCTCTACAATAAATAAAAATATCAGCCAGGCATGGTAGTGTGCAACAGTAGTTCCACTTACTTGGAAGACTGAAGCAAAAGGATCACTGAGTCCAACAGGTCAAGGCTGCGGTGGCTCAAAAAAAAAAAAAAGAAAAGAAAAGAAAAGAAAATGTGGACTGTTCATATAATAGAATGTTATTCAGTTTTGGAATTGAAGGAAATTCTGACATATGCCACAGCGTGGATGAACCCAGGACTAAGTGGAATAAGCCAGTCACAAGAGGACAAATGCTGTATGATTGCACATTTCCCATTGGTTTCTTAATCATTTCCCCCCAGATTTACAGAAGTATTTTGAATTAGCCCTTTGCCACTAATATCAATGGGAAAACTTCCATTTTTCTACTTTTTGTGTGTGTGTGTCAGGTGTGTGCCTTGGAGTCTCACTGTGTTGCCCAAGCTGGAGTGCAGTGGCATGTGCACAGCCACTATAGCCTCGAACTGCTGGGCTCAGGTGATCCTTCCACCTCAGTCTTCCAAGTAGCTGGAACCACAGACATTCGCCACCACGCCCGGTGATTTTTTTTTATTTATTATAGAGATGAGGCCTCGCCAAGTTGCCTAGACTGGTCTCAAATCCCTGAGCTCAGGCAATCCTCTTGCCTCCCCCTCCCAAAGTGCTGGAATTACAGGTGTAAGCCACCATGCCTGGCCTTAAACTATAACTTCATAATATGTTGAATGTCTGAGAAGGCTAACACACTTCATTACTCTTAGTTTTTCTTTTTAAATTTAATTTAATTTTTAAAAATAGAGACAAGGTCTCACTCTACGCCCAAGTTGGTCTTGAACTCCTGGGCTCAAAGCAATCCTCCAGTCTCAGCCTCCTAAGGTGCTGGAATTACAGGCTGCGTGCAGTGCTCACACCTATAATCCCAGTGTTTTGGGAGACAGAGGTAGGAAGATTGCTTGAGCCCAGGAGTTCGAGACCAGCTTGGGCAACATAGCAAGACCTTGTCCAACAAAAAAATTAGTTGGGCATGGTGATGTATGTCTGTAGTTCCAGCTACTTGGAAGGCTGAGGTGAAAGGATCACCAGAGCCCAGGAAGTGGAGGCTGCAGTGAGCCATGATTGTGCCACTGTACTCCAGCCTGGGTGACAGAGTGAGATCCCAGTTTAAAAAAAAAAGTGGGGCTGGGCTTGGTGGCTCAGCCTATAATCCAAGCATTTTGGGAGGCCTTGGTGAGCGGATTGCCTGAGGCTGCAGGTTCGAGACCAGCACTGGCAACTTGGCGAGACCTCATCTCTACAATTAATGAAAAATTAGCCAGGTGTAGTATAGTGCGCCTGTAGTTCCGGTTACTTGGAAGACTGAGGTGGAAGGATCGCCAGAGCCCAGCAGGCTGACTTTGGGGTGGCTATGGGTGTGCCACTGCGCTCCAACCTGGGCGACAGTGAGACTCCAACTCAAAAAAAAAAGTGTTATCACAGGTATGAGCCATCATGCCTGGACTACACTATGGTTTTCAAAAATTTCCTGGCTAGTCTTTCTTCTTTATTTTTCCAAATAAAAGTTTAAACCCTCTTCACTACAAGGAAACCTGCTGGTATTGTATTGGGAACCACATTACATTTATAGATTAACTTGACTTTTATTATTTTTTTATTTTATTTCTTGAGTTGGAGTCTCACTGTTACCCAGGCTGGAGTACAGTGCCACGCTCATGGCCACTGCAGCCTCAGCCTGCTGGGTTCAGGAGATCCTTCTGCCTCAGCCTTCCAAGTAGCTGGAACTATAGGCATGTGCCACCATACCCAGCTATTTATTTATTTATTTATTGTAGAGATGAGGTCTTGCCAAGTGGATTGGGCTGGTCTCGAACCTATGAGCTCAGACAATCCTCTCACCTCAGCCTCCCAAAGTGCTGGGATTATAGGTGTGAGCCACTACACACGGCCTTGACTTTTTTTTTTTTTGAGTTGGAGTCTCACTCTGTAACCCAGACTGGAGTGTAATGGCCACTCCCGGCCACCGCAGCCTCGGCCTGCTGGGCTCCGGCGATCCTTCCGCCTCAGCCTTCTAAGTAGCTGGAACTACAGGCTCGCGATACCACACCCAGCTCATTTTGATTTATTGTAGAGATGTGGTCTCGCCAAGTTGCCCAGGCAGGTCTCGAACCTGCGGGCTCAGGCAATCCACTCACCTCGGCCTCCCAAAGTGCTGGGATTACAGGCTGAGCCACTGAGCCCAGCCTTCGGCCTTGACTTTTAAAAAAAAGTCTTCTGGCCAGGTGTGGTGGCTCACACCTATAATCCCAGTACTTTGGGAGGTGAAGGCAAGAGGATTGCCTGAGCCCAGGGGTTCAAGAACAGCCCAGGCAACTTGGTGAGACCTCGTCTCAACAATAAATCAAAAAATTAGCTGGGTGTGGTATCGCACGCCTGTAGTTCAGGTTACTTGGAAGGCTGAGGAGGAAGGATCCCCTGAGCCCAAGAGGTTGAGGCTGCGGTGGCTGTGAGCATGCCACTGCACTCCAGCCTGGGCGATAGAGTGAGATTCCTACTGAAAAAAAAAAAAGTAGTCTTCCTATCCAAGATCATGATACTTCTTTTCATTTATAATAGCCAGAACTACAGATGCGCACTGTCACACCCAGCTATTTTTTTTTTTTGAGTTGGAGTCTCCCTCTGTCACCCAGACTGGAGTGCAGTGGCACGCTCCTCGCCACAGCAGCCTTGACCTGCTGGGCTCTGGTGAACCTTCCACCTCACCCTTCCAAGTAGCTGGAACTACAGGCGTGCGCTACCACGCCCGGCTAATTTTTTTTATTTATTGTAGAGATGAGGTCTCTCCACGTTGCCCGGGTGGATCTCGAACCCGCGGGCTCAGGCAATCCACTCACCTCGGCCTCCCAAAGTGCTGGGATTACAGGCTTGAGCTGCTGTGTCTAGCCTCATTTAATTTTTATGACAACTCTAAAGTGTAGGGTGTATTATTATTATTAGTACCATTTGACAAATGAAAGGGCTGCGTAACTTGCTCTGGATCACACAAGCCATTCAGTGTAGGACCTGCCAGTTTGGTCTGACTTTAAACTTCTGTCCCCCAAGCAGAAGTCCAAGGAGGGAGGGAGGCTGCTCCTCTTTGTGTTTTGGTGCTTAGTAGCTATCTGCCTTCAAAGCCAGCTACACTGAATTGCCTCTCTTGCTCTGGACTGTTCACTAGCAAAGTTAGACATTGTGTTTTGTTTTGCTTGCTTGCTTTTTTTAAATTTATCTTTTTTATTTATTTATTTATTTATTTTTTGAGTTGGAGTCTCATTCTGTCGCCCACACTGGAGTGCAGTGGCCGCTCCCAGCCACCGCAGCCTCGACCTGCTGGGCTCCGGCGATCCTTCCACCTCAGCCTTCCAAGTAGCTGGAAATACAGGCGCACGCTACCACGCCCAGCTAGTTTTTAAAAAATTTATTGTAGAGATGAGGTCTCGCCAAGTTGCCCAGGCGGGTCTCGAACCTGTGGGCTCAGGTAATCCAATCACCTCAGCCTCCCAAAGGCGCGGGATTACAGGCTGAGTCACTGAGCCCGGCTTATTTATTATTATTATTTTTTTTTTTTTTTTGAGTTGGAGTCTCACTATTGCCCAGACTGGAGGGCAGTGGACACTTCCGGCCACCACAGCCTCTACCTGCTGGGCTCCGACGATCCTTCCGCCTCAGACGATCCTTCCGCCTCAGCCTTCCAAGGAGCTGGAACTACAGATGCGCGCTACCACGCCTGGCTGATTTTTTGATTTATTGTAGAGATGAGGTCTTGCCTGCCCAGGCGGGTCTTGAACCCGCGGGCTCAGGCAATCCACTCACCTCAGCCTCCCAAAGGGGCGGGATTACAGGCTGAGCCACCGAGCCTGGCTTGCTTGCTTGCTTTTGAAGACAATGTCTTGCTCTGTCACCCAGGCTAGAATGCAAAGGTGTGAGTACAGCTCACAGCATCCTCAAACTCCTGGGCTCAAGCAATCCTCCTGCTTCAGCCTTCCAAGTAGCTAGAATTACAGGAAGTGCAATCATGCCCAGCTAACTTTTTACTCTTATTTTTGTAGAGATAGGAGTGGGGATGTCTCTCTATCTTGCCCAGGCTGGTCTTGAATTCCTGGCTTCAAGTGATCCTCCCATCTTGACCTCCCAAAGCATTGGGGTTATAGGTGTGAGTCACCACACCTGGTCAAAGCTACACTTTCAAATGAATAATGCAAATACTAGTGCTACACAAGGGGTGAGCTTCACATGGGGCTGAGGCATCTGGAGAGAACCTTCAGGAGGAAAGAAAACTCCAAATGGACTTTGAACTGTCAGGCAGAATTTAGACGAGCGAACTGATTAGAAAACGCATCTGGAAAGGAGAAATGGGTAAACCACTTGGACACCTAGTTGGAAAGCAGTGAGGTGATGATGGGGTTGTTATTGGAGCTGAAGAATAACAGAGGGTCTCTCTGTCCTGTCCAGAGAAGGCTTTTTTTTTTTTTTTGAGTTGGAGTCTCACTCCATCGCCCAGGCTGGACTGCAGTGGCACGCTCATGGCCACCCCAGCATCTACCCATTGGGCTCTGGTGATCCTTCCATCTCAGCCTTCCAAGTAGCCGGAACTATAGGCATGTGCTACTACCGGCCAATTTTTTGATTTATTGTAGGATGAGGGCTCACCAAGTTGCCTGGGCTGGTCTTGAACCCACGGACTCAGACAATCCACTCACCTCGTACTTCCAAAGTGCTGAGATTACAGGCTTGAGCCACTGTGCCTGGCCTATTTATAGGTTTTTAAAAAAAATTTAGAAAATATTTTTCGAGCCGGGCTCAGCGGCTCAGCCTGTAATCCTGCGCCTTTGGGAGGCTGAGGTGAGTGGATTGCCTGAGCCTGCGGGTTCGAAACCCGCCTGGGCAGGTGAGACCTCATCTCTACAATAAATAAAAAAAATTAGCTGGGTGTGGTAGCACGCGCCTGTAATTCCAGCTACTTGGAAGGCTGAGGCGGAAGGATCGCCGGAGCCCAGCAGGTCGAGGCTGCAGTGGCCAGGAGCGGCCACTGCACTCCAGTCTGAGTGAGTGAGACTCCAACTCAAAAAAAAAAAAAAAAAAAAAAAAAAAATATATATATATATATATATATATATATATATATATTTCGAGTTGGAGGTCTTACTCTGTCACCCAGGCCAAAGTGCAGGGGCACAATCACTGCTCACTATAGCCTTGACTTCCTGGGTTCAGGCGAGCCTTCTCAACCTCTCAAGTAGCTGGGACTACAGGCATACACCACCACACCTGGCTAATCTTTTGTGTGTAGGTTTTGGGGGACCAGTCTTTATGTTTTTTTTTTTTTTTTAGTTGGAGTCTCACTCAGTCGCCCAGACTGGAGTGCAGTGGCTGCTCCCAGCCACCGCAGCCTCGACCTGCTGGACTCTGGCGATTCTTCCACCTCAGCCTTCCAAGTAGCCGGAACTACAGGCGCGTGCTACCATGCCCGGCTGATTTTTTTATTTATTGTAGAGATGAGGTCTTGTCAAGTTGCCCAGGTGGGTCACGAAGTCTTTTGCATTCTTGAAGGAAACATTCTGAGGAATCTTAGTTAAGGTTGTTGCTCATCAGCTGGGAGTAGTGGCTCACTCCTGTAACCTCAGCACTTTGGGAGGCAGAAGTGAGAAGACTGCCTGAGCTCAGGGGTTCGAGACCAGCCTCGGCAACTTGGCAAGCCCTCTTCTCTACAATAAATCAAAAATATTGCCAGGCATGGTGGCACATGCTTGTGGTTCCAGTTACTTGGAAGGCTGAGGGGGAAGGCATCACCTGAGCACAGCAGGTTGAGACTGCAGTGGTCATGAGAGTGCCACTGCACTCCAGCCTGGGCAACAGAGTGAGACTTCTACTAAAAAAAAACAAACAAACAAACAAAAAAAAAAAATAAAAAGAGCACCACGAAATTCATCTGGCATTTGTCAGACTGATATGTCAAAATTAAGTGTAACTGGCAGACACCCAGAGGTATTGACAACAGGGTATGGAGAAGATTCCAGGGCAAGATCTTTATGTCTAACATTGGTTATGGGAGCAGCAAGAAAACAAAGTACATGCTGCCCAATGACTTCCAGAAGTTTCTAGGGTACAATGTCAAGAAACTAGAAGTATGGCTGATGAGCAACCTTCATGGGTGGCTGTGAAGCCAAGTACATGACTGCCAGCTCTGTAATCCATGCTGAGACTGTGTTTTGATTACTTGAAACAATACCAGGCTGTACAACATTGTCAGCAATACTGTATTGTACAGTTAAAAATCTGCTAAGAATCCAGGCTCGGTGGCTCAGCCTGTAATCCCGCGCCTTTGGGAGGCTGAGGTGAGTGGATTGCCTAAGCCTGTGGGTTCGAGACCCGCCTGGGCAGTGAGACCTCATCTCTACAATAAATCAAAAAATCAGCCCGGCGTGGTAGTGCATGCCTGTAATTCCGGCTACTTGGAAGGCTGAGGCGGAAGGATCGCCGGAGCCCAGCAGGTCGAGGCTGCGGTGGCCGGGAGCGGCCACTGCACTCCAGTCTGGGTGACAGAGTGAGACTCCAACTCAAAAAAAAAAAAAAAAAAAAAAATCTGTTAAGAAGTTGGATCTGGGTTGGGCTCGGTGGCTCAGCCTGTAATCCCAGCACTTTGGGAGGCCGAGGTGAGTGGATTGCCTGAGCCTGCGGGTTCGAGACCCGCCTGGGCAACTTGGCAAGACCTCATCTCTACAATTAATCAAAACTTAGCCGGGTGTGGTAGCACGCACCTGTAGTTCCAGCTACTTGGAAGGCTGAGGCGGAAGGATCACAGGAACCCAGCAGGTCGAGGCTGCGGTGGCTGGGAGTGGCCACTGCACTCCAGTCTAGGTGACAGAGTGAGACTCCAACTCAAAAAAAAAAAAAAAAGTTAGATCTGGCTGGGCACAGTGGCTCAGCCTGTAATCCCAGCACTTTGGGAGGCTGAGGAGAGTGGACTGCCTGAGTCCGGAGGTTTGAGGCCAGCCTGAGCAACTTGTGACACCTCATCTCTACAATAAATAAAAAAACAAGGTGGGCATCGTAGTGCGTGCCTGCAGTTCCAGCCACCTGGAAGGATTGCCTAAGCCTAGCAGGTCCAGGCTGTGGTGGCCGTGAGCATGCCACTGTACTCCAACTTGTGCAACAGAATGAGATTCCAACTAAAAAAAAAAGTTAGATCTATGTTAAATGTTCTTACCACAATAAAAAGGCAAAGGCTATACCAGTGTTTCATTTTCTCCTTGGAAAACCCAGGAGAGTTTAATCCCCTCTCTCCATTTTCTTTACCCAGTTTCCATCTCCTCAATCTCCCTGCAGTAAATGCTGTCAGTGTCCATCCTGGGGGCCTCCCTCTGCAAGGATGGTGCAGCCATTCCCGGCTGTTGTGAATGTTGTCTGCTAATGGTTCACAACTTTGCCCTTCTCCAGAGAACTGTCCTCAGCTGATGTGAGCTGCTTTGCCCAGAGATGCCTGGGAAGTTAGGCTCCTCCCTCCCCCAACTCTCAGTGCCCATAGCCCATGAATGACTGATGTGGGTTACAAAATCCAGCTCCCCTGCCTCTGAGAGGGATAAAACTTGTGATTTTATGCTCCAGAGTTCCCCACAGGATCAGACTGAGACTAGATTTAGGTGAATCCACATCTTTGCTTGGCTTCTTTCCCCCTCTTCCCTCACTCTTCCAATAAATCGGTTGCACAAGAATCCCTGTCTCAAGCTCTGCATCTAGGGAACCCAACCTAAGATATCCCTAGGAGTAGTCCTGGCTCCCAGAGGGATCTCCTGCTGCGTGTAGCAGCCACACATCTCATTAGGGACCTGAAGATTTTACCTCCTCCAAGAAGCCCTCCCTGACTTAGACCCTTACACTCTGGCAGCATGGTTGTTTGTTTAACAATAAAGAGGTTGAGTTGGAAACTGCTGGGAGGCAGGGTGGGGGGGATTGGTAGTAATGGGAAACTGCAGGGGGGGCACACACCTCATCAACAAGGGTACCTACATAATAAATATTTGTATGCCTAACCCTGAATTGTATCCCCCATCTTCAAAATTAAAAATGAAAAAGAACAAAACAATAAAGAGGTTGGGTGCCTGCTCAATACCAGGTCATACGCTAAACCCTTTATGTACATTAGTTCATCAAATCCTTCCAATAATCTGATTAAGGAAATGCTATTGTTTTCTGACAGATGAAGAAGCTGAGGCTCAAAGAAATTGAATGGCTTGCTCACAAAGTGAGAAAGTGGTGGGAGCTGGAAGGGTTTGTCTGATATCAAACACTTGGATTTAATTGTTAGACTTTACCCTGAATTATAACTTCAGAATGGTTTATTTTATTATTTTTATTATTTTTAGAGACAGGGTCTTGCTCTGTCACCCAGGCTAGAGTACAGCGGCACGATCATAGCTTATTACAACCTCAAATTCCTGGGCTCAAGGGATCCTCCTGCCTCAACCTCCAAAGTACCTGGAACTACAGGGATGTGCCACCACGCTTAGCTAATGTTTTGTAATTTTTTGTGGAGATGGAGTCACACTATGTTGCCCAGACTGGTCTTGAACTCCTGGCCTCAAGCTATCCTGCCTCAGCCTCCCAAAACCCTGGAATTACAGGCCAGGAACCACCATGCTCAGCTGTTTTTTGTTGTTGTTCTTGTTTGTTTGTGTGTGTGTGTGTTTTTTTTTTTTTGAGTTGGAGTTTCACTCCGTCGCCCAGACTGGAGTGCAGTGGCCGCTCCTGGCCACCGCAGCCTCGACCCACTGGGCTCTGGCGATCCTTCCACCTCAGCCTTCCGAGTAGCCGGAATTACAGGCGCGCGCTACCACGCCGGCTGATATCTGCTTTATTGTAGAGATGAGGTCTCGCTGCCCAGGCGGGTCTTGAACCCGCGGGCTCAGGCAATCCACTCACCTCAGCCTCCCAAAGTGCTGGGATTACAGGCTGAGCCACCAAGCACGGCTTTGTTTGTGGTGTTTTTTTTTTGTTTTTTTTTTGAGTTGGAGTCTCACTCTGTCACCCAGACTGGAGTGCAGTGGCTGCTCCTGGCCACCGCAGCCTCGAGCTGCTGGGCTCCGGCGATCCTTCCACCTCAGCCCTCCAAGTAGCTAGAACTACAGGCGCACGCTACCACGCCCGGCTGATTTTTTGATTTATTGTAGAGATGAGGTCTCGCTGCCCAGGCGGGTCTCGAACCAGCGGGCTCAGGCAATCCACTCACCTCAGCCTCCCAAAGGCGCGGGATTACAGGCTGAGCCACCAAGCCCGGCTTTGTTTGTGTTTTTTAATGGCTCTGGATACCCCAGATCGTGGGACCATATGCAGCGGGCAGAAAGCTACCCATGTCTGTTGCTGACAGACTGCACCGAGGGCTTCATTTTACTAAAAGCCTTCCATGTATGTTTGTTCCTCAGGTAGAGGTGCCAGAGAATACTTGAAGCCACCCCTCACCTCCCCACTAGCCCCTACACCATGCTGCCCTAGGCGTCCCCCCCCCCCCGCAACCACGCTGCCCTGGGCGGTGGGGTGGAGCCCTTTGCCTCTGAGCAACTTGGGGACACATTCTGCTTTCTTGAGCCCCCGCTACACCTGCACTTGCAGGCATCCCTGCCTCCCACTCCACTGCAGAGCCCTGGATCTGCATTGCTAAGAACGGCAGCAGTGGAGGCAGTTCATGACTTCCCTGGAGGCCTCCTGAGTTCACAGAAGAAAGAGCAGGGCTGGAGGTTGAAACCTGGGCCAAGTGAAGAGGGAGATGACTGCAGTGGGAGAAAACCACGCGGAGGAGAGAGACTGCTGGGAGGAGGCAGCGCAGTGGGAGCTGAGCAGGGGACTACTCTTCATTCATTCAACAAATTGTTTTTAACCACCTACAGTGTTCTCCTACTGTTCTCGGAATTGAGAACGCAACAGTGAACAAACCGAAAATCCTGCTCTAATATAGCAGGATGGGAATAACAACAACAAATATAATCATAGTAATGGTTAATCTATTTGAGCATTTACTATGGAATCAAGCACTTATCCTTACAACAATCTCAGGCATTGGATACTAGTAGTAACCCATTTTACAGATGTTTACACAGAGTTAGAGCAGCGTCCCCCATCTCCACTGTGACTGACTGTAGGACCCCTCAGGCTCCTTATTCACGACAGTGCATTTGGACAGTACATTCTTGTAGGAAAGATTCAATACTGATAAAGCTCAAGTTCTCCTTGCCCATCACCATCCTCAGCAGTTTCTCCCCAGCATGCACGTCCTTCCAGCCCTGTTCCGGTGCACGCACAGACTGTGTGTCCATACACGTGATTTTTGACGCGAGTGGCTCCCCGTACATGTTTTTCTACAACTTGCTTCTTTTCCCTTAACAAGATGTCTTCAACATCGTTCCTTACTGTGCAGAGATCCGCCTTGTTCTCTCTAACTGCTGCATAGTATTCCATTGCATGATGTGTCTGGCTTAGTTTTCCAGAACCCTAGGGAGAGACACTCGGGTGCTTCCAGTGTTCGGCTATGACCATCAGTGCCGCCACTGACAACTTTTCCAAAAGCTCCGCAGATCCTCTTCCTACTGCAGTGCTGGAAAGTTTCTCCCTGAAGGACCCACGTGACAAAACCAGCGAAAGCACTGCCTCTGTCAATCTAACGGTTGCTTCCGCCCCGGCAAAGTGTGATTCCCCCCACCCCACCCCCGAATGGATTTTTCTCCCGAGAAAAGCGGTGGCCCTGACCAGGGGTAGGGGGAAGCCCAAAAAACAAAAACCCAACACACCCAATCCAGGAACCCCCGTCCCAGAAAACGGGCCTGTGTCTTTAAGAAGCATTGGTGCCTCTGGGAATTGTAGTTTCGCTGGCCCACGGAGTCGCCCTCTCGCCCCACCTCCCTTCTCGATTTGAAGATTCACGGCCCTTTAGGAAGGCGCTGCTCTGATCGCTTCCGCCTGCCTATGCAGTAGCTCCAGGGAGTCTTTTGCTGGGGAGGGAGCCCCCCCCACCCCTACCCCAGCAAGGGCGGAGAAACTACACTTCCCAGAGTGCCCCGCGGCGGGACACGCACCCCACGTTAAAGAGCCGGCTCCGCCGAGCGCGGGCGGCGGCAGGTACGTGGGCCCGCGCGGGTCCTTGCGACTCCTCGGTCCCCCCGCGGTTTCCCAGTGTACGGTCTCTGACGCGCAGCACCGAGCCGGACCACGGACCGTTCCAGTGCTGTCAGGGAAGGGTCTCCGGGAACTGCCAGCGCCCCGGGATTCTCCTGCTGCAGGGAAGGAGGCTGCAACTCTCCCACCTCCCCATGGCCTGGGTCTTTGACGGGAGCCCCGGGACCTGGCCCGTGCTGCAGGACCCGCGGACGCTTGGGACGGGGAGGGATACGGGCCCCAGGGCCCCTCCACCCGTACCCCCACCCGTATCCCCATTCCCACCCCTGAGGCAATGAGGCACCGGATGCCGGCCCTGCTCTGATTTTGCTTTGAGGCTTCTCCTACCTCAGTTTACCCCATCAGGACTCAACATTATGCACGAGGCTCAGTGATACGCTATTGAGTAATTTTTCAACCTGATTTTACTCTCAATCAAATTCTTTCTGCTTGTTATTCAGAGGGCTGCAAATCAGAGTCCTCCGTAACCTTTTTTTTTTTTTGTCTCTAAAAGCTCTAGGCCGGGCGCGGTGGCTCAAACCTGTAATCCCAGAACTTTGGGAGGCCGAGGTGAGGGGATTGCCTGAGCCTACGGGTTCGAGAACCACCTGGCACCTGGGCAACCTGGCGAGCCCTCGTCTCTACAATAAAATAGGAAAATTAGCCGGGCGTGGTCGCGCACGCCTGTAGTTCCGGCTACTTGGAAGGCTGAGGCGGAAGGATTGCCAGAGCCCAGCAGGTGGACGTTGGGCTGGCTGTGAGTGTGCCACTGCACTCCAACCTGGGAGGTGGAGTGAGACACTAACTCAAAAACAAAAACAGGAAAACAAAAAAAGCTCTAAAATGTCGGGCGCGGTGGCTCACGCTTGTAATCCCAGCACTTTGGGAGGTGGAGGCGAGGGGATTACCTGAGCCCACGGGTTCGAGACCAGCCTGGGCAGTATGATGAGACCTCGTCTCTACAATAAATCCAAAAATTATCCGGGCATGGTGGTGTGCGCCTGTAGTCACAGCTACTTGGAAAGCTGAAGTGGAAGGATTGCTTGAACCCAGCAGGTGGAGGCCACAGTGGTGGTGAGCGTGCTACTGCACTCCAGCCTGGGTGACAGGGTGAGACTCTGACTCAAACATAAATAAATAAATAAACAAATAAATTCTCTAAAATGTGCAAAGTCCCTGGCCCACCTCTCTTCAAAAAAACACATATGAAGAGGCCTAGTAATTTTATTCTATCTCCAGCTCCCCCACCCTATCCCAATCTTGGACAGCCTGTGACTGAGGGCACTAAAAAATATTTCAACTTGGTCTAGCAGATGTAGTTCTATTGAAGGTGGGTAGAATATTGAGATAATTAGAAGTCTGTTCTTTTCTAAGATTTCTGTGCAATTGTCAAGTGAGACAGAGGGCAGAGACTCAAGGAGAAATGTCTTGTTTCTACAGCACGATTGAGAGTATGAATGTTGGACCCCTGGCCTGCCTGTACTAGTTGTGTGTGCCCTTAGGCAGGCTGTTCCTGCTCTTCAAGCTACACCTTCCTTAACTATATCTTCTGTGAGATAAGATCTAACCCTGTTGGGTGGGTCATAGGAGCTGACACTGCAATGCCTTTGGCATAGTGCCTGAAAAAAGCTGTAAGTGTTAACTACCGATACCTTTCCACCTTTTTTGTTATCATAAATACTTTTTTTGCTGATCTGGCATGGGGCATGCTTCAGCCTTACTTGATTACTCCCAGCCTTCCTCATTTTTTCTTCTTCAGGGCTATCATTTTGATTTTTTTATTATCATTTCTTTAATAAGACTGGGTCTCTTTGTGTTGCCCAGGTTGGTCTTTTTTTTTTTTGAGTTGGAGTCTCACTCTGTCACCCAGACTGGAGTGCAGTGGCTGCTCCCGGCCACCGCAGCCTCCACCTACTGGGCTCCGGCGATCCTTCCGTCTGAGCCTTCCGAGTAGCCGGAATTACAGGCATGCGCTACCAGGCCCGGCT
Organism: Cephalopachus bancanus; assembly: GCA_027257055.1. NCBI lineage: Eukaryota > Metazoa > Chordata > Mammalia > Primates > Tarsiidae > Cephalopachus > Cephalopachus bancanus. Next base: position 1,536,807 of record JAPVLO010000330.1, on the reverse strand, counting down.
GATTTTTTGATTTATTGTAGAGATGAGGTCTCGCTGCCCAGGCGGGTCTCGAATCCGCGGGCTCAGGCAATCCACTCACCTCAGCCTCCCAAAGGCGCGGGATTACAGGCTGAGCCACCGAGCCCGGCTCCAGGTTGGTCTTGAACTTCTGGCCTGAAGCATTTCTCCTGCCTTAGCCTCCCAAAGTACTGGAATTACAGGCATGAGCCATGGCATCCAGTTCGGGGCCAGCTTTGACCCAGAGAATGTTTCAGAGCTTTCAGTCATTCCTGCTTCAGGGCCATGTTAAACTCTCCTGCTCCCTTGTGGAACTGGAAAGATCTGCCATTCATTGAACCACTGCTGTGCACCATCTACTTGACGTTTTATTTAATGCTGACAACATCCTGGGAGTTGGTGTCTTTGGCCCTAGTTGTCAGACTAGGAAACTGAGGCTTAGAGAGGTTAAGAACCAGCCTAGAATCACAGGAAGAGGTAGAGATGAGGACAGAGTCCTCTGGTGCTAATAGTTCAAGTCTGATCCTCTATGCCTGCCTCTAGCAGGGATCAATCCAGATAGAGATGCCCTCCCACTCTGGCCATGACCTGTCCTGCCTATGTCTCTCCATAACTATGCTGAAAATAAGGACCAGGCTCAGATCTTTTGGGCCATTGGCCTCTCTTTGGGGCATTTCTTCCTTGCTCTCTTTCAGAGCCTTTACTTGAGGCCAGATAGCATTATTACCATCACTTGAATAAGAATGAGCAATCCAGGTTCCAACTGTGACAGTAACATCTACTAGCCTCTGTCAAGTGGAGATAATAATATTGACCTTGCAAGTTAAACAACAACAACAACAAAAAATTACAGCATCTGACTGCTCCGGAGTGGGCGAGCTCAGTTCCAGTGGCTATTATCACTAATATCATCCCTGTTTTGTCATCTTGTATTTGCTTAGACTTTTCCATAATTGTAATAGCTAACACATATTGAGCATTTTACATATGTTTACTCCTTTTCTTCTTCAGCCCTACAAAGTAGGGTTAGTTAGTTAGTTAGTTAGTACAGCAGTTAAGAGAATGGACTCTGAGCTGGGCTTGGTGGCTCAGCCTGTAATCCTGTGCCTTTGGGAGGCTGAGGTGAGTGGATTGCCTGAGCCCGCGGGTTCGAGACCCGCCTGGGCAGCGAGACCTCATCTCTACAATAAATCAAAAAATCAACCGGGCGTGGTCGCGCATGCCTGTAATTCCGGCTACTCGGAAGGCTGAGGCGGAAGGATCGCCGGAGCCCAGCAGGTCGAGGCTGCGGTGGCCGGGAGCAGCCACTGCACTCCAGTCTGGGTGACAGAGTGAGACTCCAACTCAAAAAAAAAAAGAATGGACTCTGGAAAAAAAGTGGCTAAGTTCAAACTTGACTCTGCCATTTGCCGGTTGTGTGACCTTGGACAAGTTAACCACTCTGCACCTCAGTTTCTTCATCTTTAAGGCTAAATACAAACTTCCCAGACATTAAATTAGAGGCTCTTTTTTTAAAATTGGAATCTCACTCTGTCATCCAGGCTGGGTGCAATGGCATGCTCATGGCCACCGCAGCCTCAGTTTGCTGGACTTAGGTGATCCTTCCACTTTAGCCTTCCAAATAGCTGGAATTACAGGCACATGCCACCATGCCCAACTTGCTTATTTATTTATTAAGTTGTGAAGGTAGGATTTATTGAAAGGACAGCAAAACTTCCAGATCAGGAGGGGACCCAAGGGGGTTGCTCAATTTTTTGATTTATTATACAGATGAGGGCTCGCCAAGTTGCCCAAGCTGGTCTCGAACCCATGGGTTCAGGAAATCCTCTCACCTCGGCCTCCAAAAGTGCTGGGATTATAGGCATGAGCCACTGAGAGGTACCAGCCAAATGAGAGGTTCTTTTTTTTTTTTTGAGTTGGAGTCTCATTCTGTCGCCCAGACTGGAGTGCAGTGGCCGCTTCCGGCCACCGCAGCCTCAACCTGCTGGGCTCTGGCGATCCTTCCGCCTCAGCCTTCCAAGTAGCCAGAATTACAGGCATGCGCTACCATGCCCGGCTGATTTTTTGATTTATTGTAGAGATGAGGTCTCACTGCCCAGGCAGGTCTCGAACCCGCAGGCTCAGGCAATCCACTCACCTCAGCCTCCCAAAGGCGCAGGATTACAGGCTAAGCCGCCGATCCCAGCTCATATGAGAGGTTCTTACAGTGATTTTTCCTTTTATGGTATCAAGAGGGAGTTGATAGACACCCCATGTTAGTTTGGGTCCTTGGAGAGGCAGTCACCCAGATGGGATTAGACTTATCAGAGAGGGAAGGAAAAAGGGAGAGAGATGGAGGTGGCTGAGAGCTGTCAGAGATCTAGGTCTGACCTCCCTGAAGGCGCATCAGAAGGAGGGAGGGTTGGGTAGGAAGTGTAGTCTCAGACTGCAGTAGGGGGAGTCTACGATGGTTTCAGTTGAGTTGATGGGGAGTCTGGAAGCCAAAGCTGCTCATATCTTGCAGGAGTGGGTCTGTCTCATATCCTTGCTGTGCTCAGTCATGGGTTGGGAGCATGGCCTCCCTGTGAACAAGGTAGGGGTTCGTAGCAGTTGGGGACCCCTGTCAATTATACTCCCTGCTGCAGGGGACCTGCTAGGGGTGCCTAAGGCCACAGTGAGTTGGTTGTCAACCTGGAGGGAAGGTCAGATGGGCATCCCAGGGAAAGCCCTTGTCCCCAGGTGCCTGGCCAGGATCTCTAGCTTAGCTTTGCCCTTTGGATTTCCCTTCTAGGCTGAACAGGGAGCAGAGCAACTTCTGTTACTGACGAGGTTTTTCCTGAAAGCACAAAGCCTGGCGGTGTGTGGGTGTTGCTAAGTGGTGGTGTCCTGTCAGCCTTAACCATAGGCTTGGTGGCAGCATAGTCTGGCATAAGAAAAGACTGTTGCCAAGGTTCAGTTTCCTGTCGGCTTTTGGCTGGGGCATGGGCTGACCGCCAGATGCAAGCTCAGGGCACATCTGCGCAAGCAGCTTCCACTGTCCCTCCCCCATGCTGAGCTTTGGGGGCTGAAGAGAAGAGGTGGTGGGTGGGCTGCCTTGTGGGACAGCAGCGGGAGCTCTGCCAGAGGTGAATGCCAGGGTACTTATGGGACCACATCTTCAGGTAATCTTGGGGAGGCCAGGGGCTCTGGAGACAGATTCGTTTCCCATCTGGTAGGAGTGTTGGTGGACATGGTGGGGGATGAGGGGTGGGCCATAGCTTTGGCCTCCCTTTTCCCTTTGCTCAGAGTGCCCTGGAGGAAGATGGTTGACAGAATTGCAGCCTCTACTGGCTGAGAGCCTCTAGGAGGGGAGTCCCTGAAGTGGGTGCTGTTGTCACCCTACCTGGATCCCCTTGAGCAGACTCGGGCCACAATCCCATAGCTTACAGTGTGGGCTCCCCACAGCTGCCCCTTTTCCAGAGAATCGCCTTCAGCCTAAGGAGCCTGGGAGGTTAGGCACCGCTCTTTCCTTTCCCCCCAGCTGCACAATTAAATAAGAGGCTGGTGCACGTCCTCCCTCCTGAGCATACTTCGTTGGGAAGTGATATGCACCCACATTTCATTTAATCTATCTATCTATCTGACAGGGACTTGCTCTGTCACCCAGGCTTGAGTACAGTGGCACGATCATAGCTCACTGTATCCTTGAACTCCTAGGCTCAAGTGAGCCTCCCTCCTCAGCCTTTTGAGTTTCTAGGACTACAGGCACACACCACCATACCTAACTAATGTTTTGATTTTTTGTAAAGCTGGGGTCTTGCTATGTTGCCCAAGCTGCTCTTGAACTCTTGGCCTCAAGCGATCTTCCTCTTCCTCAGCTTCTCAAAATGCTATGATTGCATCTGGCCTGCACCCACATTTTAGAATATCAACATACAAATTACCAGCATCACCCGGCAATCCCACTCCGATGTCCCTCTAGAGAAATGAAGTCGTATGTTCACATGAACCTGTATCTGAAGGTTTATCACAGCTCTGTTCATGAATGGCAAAAGGATTGGGCTACTGGTATGCACAACAACTTGGGTGAACCTCAGAGGCATTATGTTGGATGAAAGAAGCTCATCTCAGCCGGGCTCGGTGGCTCAGCCTGGAATCCCGTGCCTTTGGGAGGCTGAGGTGAGTGGATTGCCTGAGCCCGTGGGTTCGAGACCCGCCTGGGCAGCGAGACCTCATCTCTGCAATAAATCAAAAAATCAGCTGGGTGTAGTAGCACACGCCTGTAGTTCTGGCTACTTGGAGGGCTGAGGCGGAAGGATCGCTGGAGCCCAGCAGGTCGAGGCTGCGGTGGCCGGGAGCAGCCATTGCACTCCAGTCTGGGTGACAGAGTGAGACTCCAACTCAAAAAAAAAAAAAAAGAAAGAAGCTCTCTAGTCTGGGAGACAGAGTGAGACTCCAACTCAAAAAAAAAAAAAAAAGAAAGAAGCTCATCTCAAAATATTATATTCCATTTATTTGACATTAATTTCTTTCTTTTTTTTTTTTTGAGTTGGAGTCTCACTGTCACCCAGACTGGAGTGCAGTGGCCGCTCCCGGCCACCACAGTCTCAACCTGCTGGGCTCTGGCGATCCTTCCACCTCAGTCTTCCAAGTAGCCGGAATTACAGGCATGCACTACCACGCCTGGCTGATTTTTTGATTTATTGTAGAGATGAGGTCTCGCTGTCCAGGCAGGTCTCGAACCCGCAGGCTCAGGCAATCCACTCACCTCAGCCTCCCAAAGGTGCGGGATGTTTACAGGTTGAGCCACCGAGCCCGGCGACATTAATTTCATTTTCTTTTTTTTTTTGGAGATGAGGGTCTTGCTATGTTGCTTATGCTGGACTCGAACCCCTAGGTTCAAACTTCTTTTTTTTGAGACAGGGTTTCACTGTGTCACCCAGGCTGGAGTACAGTGGCATGCTCTTGACTCACCATAGCCTTGACCTCCTGGGCTCAGGCGATTCTTCCACCTCAGCCTCCCCAGAAGCTGGGACTACAGGCATGTGCCACCATGCACAGCTAAGTTTTCTATTTTTTTTTTTTGTAGAGATAAGGTCTTGCTTTGTTGCCCAGGCTGGTCTTGAATCCCTGTGCTCAAGCAATCCTGCCACCTTGGCCTTTCAAAGTGCTGGGATTATAGGCATGAGCTACTGTGCCCAGCCTGCCTTTGACATTTTTTAAAAGATGAAACTATAGCTTGGGGAACCAATTAATGGTTGTCAGGGGTTAGAGGATGGAGGAAGGATAGCATTAGGAAGTTCTTTGGGGTGCCAAGAATCTATATGTGTGTAAAAATTTGTAGAACTATTACAAAAATAATAAATTTTAATGTATGATAATTTAAAAAATACTAACATACTCTGCCTCAGGAAGCCCCTCCTCTACATGGTCAAAATGGAGCAGCCAAAGGGGGTTGATTGGACGGTTGTCATCCTGACTTGCCAGTACAAGGACAGTGTCCAGGTCTTTCAGAGAGGTAGGTGACTTCCTGTCCCTACCTTTCCTTAATGTAGAGCCCCTCCCTCCCTTGTTATATCCCTTCAGCTCCAGAAGCCAGACAGACCTGGGTTCAAACCCAGATCCCCTCTGGGTGTGGTGGCTCACACCTGTAATCCCAGCACTTTAGGAGGTAGAGGCGAGAGGATTGCCTGAGCCCCGGAGTTCAAGACAAGCCTGGGTAATTTGGCGAGACCTCGTCTCTGCAATAAATCCAAAAATTAGCTGGGTGTGGTGGTACACGCCTGTAGTTCCAGCTACTTGGAAGGCTGAGGCGGAAGGATTGCCTGAGTCCAGCAGGTCGAGGCTACGGTGGCCATGAGCGTGCCACTGCACCCCAACCTGGGCAACAGAGTGAGACTTGACTCAAAACAAAACAAAACCCAGATCCCACTTTTTCTTTTCTTTTTTTTTTTTGAGTTGGTGTCTCACTCAGTCACCCAGACTGGAGTACAGTGGCCGCTCCCGGCCACTGCAGCCTTGACCTGCTGGGCTCCAACGATCCTTCCGCCTCAGCCTTCCAGTAGCTGGAACTACAGGCGTGCACTACCACGCCCGGCTAATTTTTTGACTTATTGTAGAGATGAGGTCTCACCTGCCCAGGCGGGTCTCAAACCTGCAGGCTCAGGTAATCCACTCACCTCAGCCTCCCAAAGCGCTGGGATTACAGGCTGAGCCACCAAGCCTGGCTGATCCCACTTTTTCTTAGCTGTGTGACCTCATACACATCATGTCACTTCCTTACACCTCAGTTTCCTCATCAGTAACATGGGTGTAATATTTTTCTTATGGAATTGGGTGAAGATCTCATGAGCCAGCTTTTCTCATGAAAAGCTAAGTCATAGAAGGTAAAATAGTGATATCAGGAGACTTGCTCAGGTGCTCTGACCCAGGGCAGGGAGGCAGAGGCAGGTCTCGTGTATGTTCCAACTGCAGAGCTGGAGGTGCGGCAGAAGCGGGAGCAGATCCCCCCTAGGACACTGTTGCTGGCCGTGGAGGACCCCGAGATGCGCGTGGGCAGTGGAGGAGCCACCCTCAATGCCCTGCTGGTGGCTGCTGAACACTTGAGTGCCCAAGCAGGCTTCACTGTGAGTGGTCACAAGGGCCATCCCTCTGGCCCCTGTCCCTGTGGAAAGCAAATTCTTTCTGAGATTGCCAGCTCTTCTGGCTCCGTTGCCCTGGTCGGCTCAGCCTTGGCTTCAGTTTGTGTGTCTGTAGGTTGAACAGATTCGTCTCTGCCTTGGCGTCCAGCTGAGGGAAGAAGGCAGGGCAGCTTTGGTAGCATTTTTAGAAAGTTCACAATATCTTAATATCTCAAAGTAAGGCTTTCTGGCTTCTCTTGAAGAGATTAAAGATCTTGCTATCCTGGCCTCCCCTTCCCACATGGCAGCTGTTCCCTGGAACTGGGATGTGGCTGGCCTCTTTGGGCAGGAGTCAGTGTCTCCTCTGGGCCTATGTCCCCACTCATCCAGCCACTTCATTCAGCCCCTGGCCTGCATAGGACCCTGGCATGGAGAGTAAGGGTGGTCCCAGGCCTGGACATGCTTTGCGATGGAGGTGGCTCAGGCAGGGGAGGGGGCCTCTGTGTGGTTGCCATGGAGCAGACTTTCTCGTCATCCAGTGAGCCCTGAGTTGTTGCCTGTAGCCTCCCCTTAACAGGGAGCAGAGAGGTGGCCCTTGTGTGGGACTGCCAGCTCCTGCTTGTGGCCATTGACTTGACCTCGCCTTTTGTCCCTTTGCTACCTGAGTGGATTGGTGTTGCGGTTCCGCTCTGGACAAGAGGGTGCTGTCCTACCGGTGCTATCTTCCTGAGGCCTCTGTCATCAGAGCTCTCCTGTTCCTGACAGGTGGTGACGTCCGACGTCCTGCACTCGGCCTGGATCCTTATTTTGCACATGGTAAGTGGAATTTGGGACAGGGGCCATGCGGAAGGCCAGAACCCAATTTTCGGAGTTGGGCAGGACATTAGGGGTGTTGTGCTGTGTGTGCGTGCAAGGTGTTCATTGTGCAAATCTAGAAGAATCAGAATCTGAAGCAACCAGGCATGATGGCTCATGCCTGTAATCCCAGCACTTTGGGAGGCTGAGGTGGGAGGATTTCTTGAGCCCAAGAATTTGAGACGAAAATTGGCAACTGACTAAGTATATGCGGCATGACTTCCAAGTGGAATATTAGATTAAAATGTCCCTCTGGCCGGGCATGGTGGATCATGTATGTAATCCCAGCACTTTGGGAGGCCAAGGTGGGAGGATTGCTTGAGCCCAGCCTAGGCAATGAGACCCCACCTCTACCAAATAAAAAAATTATAAAAAGAAAAGTTCATCTACCTCTATGCATTGACCAGAAATTAGGCTTATCAGCTCTATGACCTTGGGCAAGTCACTTGATCCTTCCTATCCCTCAGTTTCCTCATCTGTAAATGAGAATGGCAACAGTTTCTACTTCATGTGGATGTGGATATGCTGAGAAGATCCATATAAATGCTTAAAACAGGGCTGGATCACTTGAAGTGCTCAGGGAATGTATTTTCATTGTTAAATGAAAAGGCCAACTACAGAAATTTGTACAGAAAAACATTGGCTTTTTAATTAGATTTTTTTTTTCCTTTTTCTTCTTCTTTTTTTTTCTTTGAGTCGGAGTCTCACTCTGTCGCCCAGACTGAAGTGCAGTGGCATGCTCACGGCCACCGCTGTCTCGACCTGCTGGGCTTAGGTGATCCTTCTGCCTCAGCTTTCCAAGTAGCTAGAACTATAGGCATGTGCCACCATGCCCAGCTGATTTTTCTTGATTTATCGTAGAGATGAAGTCTTACCAGGTTGCCTGTGCTGATCTCGAATGAACCCCTGGGCTCAGGAAATCCTCTCGCCTTGGCTTCCTGAAGTGCTGGGATTACAGGCATGAGCCACCTCTCCTGGCCACTTTTTTTTTTGAGTTGGAGTTTTACTCTGTCACCCAGGCTGGAGTGCAGTAGCACAATCATGGCTCACTGCACCCTTGGCCTCTTGGGCTCCGGAGATCCTTCTGCCTCAGCCTCCTGATTAGCTGGAGCTGCAGGCATGTGCCACAATGCCTGGCTAATTAAAAAAAATTTTTTTTAGTGTTGTGGGGTACAAGTGAGGATTTACTGCCTAAGTAGGCTGCATGCAGGTGAAGTATGGGCTTCTAGATGGCCCTCACTCCCTCTGGTAGTGAACCACATGCCCCCCCACCTAAATTTTTGATCTTTGTAGAGGAAAAGTCTTGCTGGGTTGCCTAAGCTGGTCTTGAACTCTTGAGCCCAAGCAGTCCTCTTGCCTCGGGCTCCCAAAGTGCTGGGATTATAGGCATGAACCACTGTACCTGGCCAAGAAAACATTTTTTGCCAGTCTTCTACTTGACGGTTTTCTGTCTGCACAGCTGATGAGGTGCCCCAAGGGCTCCCTCACCAGTCCCTGTCCATGCCCCCCAAGGGCCGAGACTTCCCCTTTGATGACTGTGGTCGGGCCTTCACCTGCCTCCCCGTGGAGAACACCCAGGCACCTGTGGAAGCCTTGGTCTGCAACCTGGACAACTTGCTGGACATCATGACCCATCGGGTGAGGCTGGACAGTGGCCCATGGGGCCTTGTCTCAGATAGAGCCTTTCTTGCCCACTGCACCCCCAGCTATAATTGGTGTGGTTCAGCTGGGGGATCCCAAGGGGAATGGTCAGAGCTTCAAAAAGTCAGTCTTGGTCATACTGGGGGAAGTTAGTCTTAGTCACACTGGGGGACGGTGTAGCCCCAGGGGGTGGAGGTGGCATTGGCACCACAGGTCTTGGAGTCCCTATAACTTCTGTGACATAGTTCCCTTGAACAAGGTGGCTGGTGGACCCCCGGAACAAGCCGGTACTGGGCGGAGGAAGGCAACAGAGGAAGGGCTGGGCCAGGCACTAGCTGTATTCTCTGTCTCCCCTCTGCAGCTAGGCCCAGGCTCCCCACCAGGCGTGTGGGTCTGCAGCACCGATATGCTGCTGTCTGTTCCTGCACATCCCGGTGAGCCTGAAACAGCCTTGGACTGCCTTCCCTCGCCACAGGGGAAATCAGCTCTGCATTCCTCGCCTACCCTTTCTCTGGGCCTGCCCCACTGCCCTATTTAGAAGAGAAGGGAAGCTGTAGGGTGTAGAGAATGAAGCCCAGACCAGAAAGCAGGGCTACCCCTATTGGACCTCAGTCTGGCTGTCCATAGAGTAGATAGAAGCAGCCCTGCCCCTTCTATCCCACAGGGCTTGTGGAAGAACTTTGGAAGAGGAGGGTTGTCATTTTCCCAGAGGAGTGTGTGTCTGACTTTGTTTTGTTTATTTATTTATTTATTTTTAAATTAAAAAAAAATTTTTTTTTTTGAGTTGGAGTCTCACTGTCGCCCAGACTGGAGTGCAGTGGCTGTTCCTGGCACCGCAGCCTCGACCTGCTGGGCTCCGGCGATCCTTCCACCTCAGCCTTCCAAGTAGTTGGAACTACAGGCGCGCACTACCACACCCGGCTAATTTTTTGATTTGTTGTAGAGATGAGGTTCACCAAGTTACCCATGCGGGTCTTGAACCCTCAGTCTCAGGCAATCCACTCACCTCAGCCTCCCAAGGCGCGGGATTGCAGGCTGAGCCACCAAGCCCGGCGTGTCTGACTTTGGAAATTATATTTCCCTTTTGGAGGTGCCCGGATACCCCAGCCCTGGGCTCTTGCTTCCTCCTGGTGTGGGACGCCCTGCTTTGGGTTGGGGCCCCTGGGAACCCTCCTGACTGCCCCGCCCCACAGACATCAGCTGGGATGACTTCCAGGGAGCCAGAGTGATCGCCCTTCCAGGGAGCCCGGCCTATGCTCGGAACCATGGCGTCTACCTCACTGACTCCCAGGTAGTGCCCTGGGGGCAGCAGCATGGACAGCTGAACCCCCAGGGCAGCCTTCCAGTCCTGTGCACTGGGCAACCTCTCCTCCTGAATTTCCTGGTGTGGTCTTGCATTTGAGTTTCCTCCATGGCAAAGTGAGGTCTGGTGCTCACTTAACCGTATGCCCAAAGTGCATTTCCCACTGACCACCTGCCAGGCTCTGCTCAGGCTCAGGGGCTTTGGAGACATATAAAGCCTGTGTTCTACCATCAGGAGGGAAGTGTCGGTGCTTGTGTCCCTCAGGAGTTTACAGGCACCTGCTGGACTTGTGTCTCAGCTTTCATTTGGAGGATGCCCTTACTGACAGCTCCAGTTGAGCCTTCCTTCAGGATCCCTTCTTGTGCTCTTCCCTAACTTAGTTTCTCCCCCCATATAGGGCTTCGTTTTGGACATTTACTACCAGGGCACTGAGGCAGAGATTCAACAGTGTGTCAGGCCTGATGGGCAAGTGCCACTGGTATGGCTGCTGGGCCCAGGTTGGGGGGCATTGGGGGCCTTATGGAACAGGGTGGGAGGGTTTGCCTTCCTTTCAGCCCCACTCCTAGAAGATTCCAGGACAAGCTGGAGCCAGAATCTGAGGAGTGTCCTCTCAGGGGAGCAGGTGGAGCAAGGATCTGAGGAAGGGGTAGCCTTGGAATTCAGGGTTCTGTCCCCAACCAGAAAGCCTGGAACCAGAATGTAAGCAAGTCAGGGAATGCCACTGGGAGGTCTGGAACCAGACTCAAGGAATATTTCCAGAATGAGGGACAAGGGTGGCATGGTGGGGAAATCTGGGATTAGTCCATGGTGAAGGTGGAGAGCTGAGTTTGGGAAAAGGCCCGAAAGTTGAGGAGTGTTCTAGAAGGTGGCTTGGTGGGAGCTGCCCTGAGAGGCCAGGAGACTGGTGCTAGAATGGCTCTGAAGATGCCTGGTGTGGCATCCGGACTTGCTTGGCCCGTCTGCATGTGCCCTCCCTGACGCGTGCCTGGGCCTGGCTCAGGGCTCCCCACCTGACCCTTTTCGGGGCCCTTCCAGGTCTCTGGGGTTGTCTTCTTCTCGGTAGAGACTGCTGAGCACCTCCTAGCCACCCATGTGAGCCCACCCCTGGATGCCTGCACCTACATGGGCTTAGACTCTGGAGCCCAGCCTGTCCAGGTGACTGGGGGAGGGGAACTGGGGGTGAGGTGCTGTGTGACTCAGGCCAACCCCTTCCCCTTTCTGGATCAGAATCTCTGCAGATGGGACTGCCCCAGCGCAGCCCTGGAGCCATGGGACCCAGTTCCTGCCCTGCCAATAACTGTGCTTCTTACCCTTTCCCCAGCTATCTCTGTTTTTTGACATCCTGCTCTGCATGGCGCAGAACGTGATCAGGGAGGATTTCCTGGTGGGGCGGCCCCCAGAGTTGGGGCAAGGTGACGCAGACGTGGCAAGTTATCTGCAGAATGCCCGGGCCCAGCTGTGGAGGGAGCTTCGTGGTCAGCCCCTCACCTTGGGTGGGTACTGCCTCTTGGCTCCCTGGGGTGTGGAGACCAGGGGATGAGGCCCCCAGAATGAGGCTACTTCCTGCATTCTGGACCAAACAGCCCAGTGCATGGACTGGACAGTTACCCTGTCCCAGGCCACAGCCCCCCTGCTTAGCTACCTCTCTTCCCATCTTCCTTCTGTCTCCCTCCTGGGCTCTAGTCCCAGCCTGTCCACTTTCTAGCTGTGTGGCCTCAGGCAGATTGCTGACTCAGCCTCACCTAACAGGCTTATCACCATGCCTGCCCTCCTTATATCTGATGCGGAACTGTCTGCTCGTTGGAGGCCAGCCTCACCCCTGAGCTGCATCAGGCATGAGATTGGGGTCAGTGCTTGTGTCTTTACAGCATATGTCCCCAATGGCAGCTACAGCTATATGACCTCCTCAGCCAGTGAGTTCCTACACAGCATCATGCTTCCCAGGGTCCCCAGGGCCCAGATTGTACACTCCCAGGTAGAGGTGAGACTTTTTTGCCCCTCGGAGGTGCCTGACTGGGTACCTGGGGTCAGGTGGGATGTTGGCTCCAGGGAAGGGAACAGCTCATGCATGGAACAGTTTATCTGAGTGTAGGTGTTTTGTCCCTATTTTACATATAAGGTGCTAGAGGCTCAGAGAGGCTAAGTTACTCAGTGAGTGGCCAAGTCAGGATTCTGTATCAAGGTCTGCCTGATTGAGAAGCTAAAGAATGCTGGGTGTGGTGGCTCATGCATTGGGAGGCCAGGGTGGGAGGCTCACTTGAGACCAGAAGTTTGAGACCATCCTGGACAACATAGAGAGACTCTGGCTCTGAAAAATAAAAGTTAGCCTGGTGTGGTAGTGTACACCCAGTTATTCAGGAGACTGAAGCAGGAGGATCGCTTGAGCCCAGGAGGTTGAATCTATGATGAATCATGCTACTGCACTTCAGCCTGGGTTATAGAATGAGACCCTGACTGTTTAGGAAAAAAAAAGAGCTGGGCCAGGTGACTCATACCTGTAATCCCAGCACTTTGGGAGGCAGAGGTGAGAGGATTGCTTGAGCTCAGTTGTTCGAGACCAGCCTGAGCAACATGGTGAGTCCTCGTCTCTACAATAAATAAAAAAGTCAGCTGGGCATGGTGGTACATGTCTGTGGTTCCAGCTACTTGGAAGGCTGGGGCAGAAGGATCACCTGAGCCCAGCAGGTTGAGGCTGCAATGGCCATGAGTGTGCCACTGCACTCCAGCCTGGATGACATAGTGAGACTCTGACTCAGAAAAAAAAAAGAAAGAAGAGAAAAGCCAAAGAACTTTCTGTGGGGTTTGCTTGGGGAGACAGGCACATTTGAAGTGGTGGGTCTGGGTCAGTGCCCAGTGCTGTGATGCTGAGGAAGGGGGCGGGTGGAGTTCAGAGGTAGCCCTTGGGGTGCCGGGGATGGGATAGCTGGACAAGCGGGATGGGAATAGGCTCAGGCTGGGGCCAGGGCAGGTCCAGAGAGAGACTGGCTGGCCAAAAGGCATGGGAGCAGCAGGCCTCGACTCTCTACACCCAGACACTTGGCTCTGAGGAGGGTTGGAGCAGCTCCGGCCCTTGGCCCTCATGCCCTTCCTCCCGACTGCATAGGAACTGCAGCTCCTGGCGGCCGGGAGCTCCGTGGTCAGCTGCCTGCTGGAGGGTCCTGTCTGGCTGGGGCCTGGGAGTGTCCTGCAGCACTGCCACCTGCAGGTAAGGCCTGAAAGCATGGGGTTAGGGCAGTTGGCATCCTGTGTGTCTTGCCGGGAGCTGGGTGCCGCCCACCCAGGATTCCTGCCCTCTCCCCTGCCAGGGCCCCATTCACATTGGCGCTGGCTGCTTCGTGAGTGGGCTGGACACTGCACAGTCTGTGGCACTGCACGGCCTGGAGCTGCGTGACCTTGTTCTGCAGGGACACCACATGCGGCTGCATGGCTCCCCGGGCCGTGCCTTCACTCTCGTGGGCCGTCTGGACAGCTGGGAAGTAGGTGCCCACCCTACATCTCCTTACCCCCTTCTTTGGGTTTTGCGGAACCCCAAGGATTCCAGCTCCCACCTCACTGCAGGGTTCTATGAGTGCTGGCCAGAGGCATGGGCTGTGGGGAGGGTGTGGCAAGTGGAGTCTCCACAGGCCCTGATCTCCCTCCTTTCATCTACTCTGTAAGGTGAGCTGGGTGGGGACCATTTTTGTGAATCAAAGTCTCACTTGGTCGTTCAGGTTGGAGGGTAGTGGCATGGTCATGGCTCACTGCAGCTTCAACCTCCTGGACGTAGGCAATTCTTCCACTTTAGCCTCCCAAATAGCTGGGACTACAGGTGTATGCCACCAGACATGGCTAACTAAAAAAAAAACTATTTTTGTAGAGACAAGGTCTCACTGTGGTGGCCAGACTGGTCTCAAACTCTTGTGCTCAAGCGATCCTCCTGCCTTAGCCTCCCAAAGTATTAGGAGTACAGGCATGGGATTACTGCATCTGGCCCTAGATGGGGAATTTTATGGCCACTTTTTAGACTGGAGACTGAAGTTCAGAGGGGGAGGTAACCTGCTTTGGGTCACAGAGCCAGTTGTGAGTGGAGCCTGGAACCCAGGATCTTGCTCCAGATTCCAGGGACCTGAGCAGGAGTGTGAAGCAGTTGCAGAACTTGCTTGAATATGTGCCCATTTCTCTCTTTCTGCCCTCACTTGAGCAGCTCCTGACCCTCTGACCTGTGTCCCTAACCCCTTCCTGTGGCCCCTGCAGCCCTGACTGCTTCCTCTTCTCCCCACAGAGACAGGGGGCAGGCACGTATCTCAACATGCCCTGGAGTGAATTCTTCAAGAAGACAGGCATTCGGTAGGGCTGATGGCCCCGACAGGCCTCTGTGGGCTTAGGCAGCTGGGGTAGCCATTCTTCGAGGTGTGTCCTTCCCCTGCCCCAAAGCACCATTGGCTCCCCTATCATCCACCTGGGGGAGTTTTGGGCAGCTCGATTCTCTCCAGTGCTTTTCCCCGGGCACCTCCAAGTCTCTGGCTGTGCTCAGACTTTGGGATTCTCGTTCAGTGGCCTAGGAAGGGAAGCGAGGCAGCTCGGCCTCCCTCACTGAATGACCCACTCGTGCCTCCACTGAAGGACTTTATCCAGTCCTCATGAGTTGTCAGGCGGGTCAGGGCTTGGGGAGGAGATAGGAGCCTGGCTTCCCTCCCACTAATGTGCCTTCTCCCTGCATTAGAGACTGGGACCTGTGGGACCCAGACACGCCCCCCGCAGAGCGTTGCCTTCCCTGCGCCCGCCTCTTTCCTGTGCTCCACCCCTCGAGGGCCCTGAGGCCCCAGGACATGCTGTGGATGCTGGACCCCCAGGAGGATGGGGGTGAGGCCCTACGGGCCTGGCGAGCCTCCTGGCGTCTGTCATGGGAGCAGCTGCAGCCATGCCTGGACCGGGCTGCTACCCTGGCCTCCCGCCGGGACCTGTTTTTCCGCCAGGCCCTGTGTAAGGCACGGCACATACTAGAGGCCCGGCAGGACCTCAGCCTGCGTCCGCTGATCCGGGCTGCTGTCCGTGAGGGTTGTCCTGGGCCCCTGCTGGCCACGCTGGACCAGGGTGAGTGTGCTGGCCCTTAGTGTTGGGGAGTCAGGCCAGGGTCACCTGCCCTACCTGCCCTCTGGGCCATCACCTGAGGGGACCAGGGAGTCATGAGGTACCAAAGCAGGGGAGAGACATACTGGACTTTACTTTTTAGGATTCCGGGCTGCCTCATCCCTGTCAGTGGGGTTTGGTCAGGGGTCAAGGCCTGGTGGCTGAGCCTCTGGGTCCTGTGCACATTGACAAACCCTGTGTGTTCTGTACTGGATGCCAGGGTGTGGGTGCAGAGCTCCAGCAGAGTCCCCAGTGAGGTGGCAGGCTGTTCCTGAGGTCCCAGGCACACTGCCGGGGGGCTCAGGGTCTCAGCCTCATGGGCAGCACCTCATGGATGGTCTCAGGGACTGGGGACATTACCCCTATTTGAGTCACTCACCCAGAGCTGCACAACTGCTTGGTGGAAAGGCTGAGACTTGAGCACAGGTGGTTTGACCTCAGAGCCTGTACTCTTAAGCATGATGGGCATCCTGGGTGGGGGTGAAGGGCACATTTGGGCTGGGGCTGGCTGGATGAGAAGCACTTTACTAGGCAGAGAGTGGGGGTGCAGCTTGGGCAAAAGCCAGGAGCTGTGAGGAGTCTAGAGTGTGGGACTATTGAATTGTCTCTTGGGGCAGAGGTGTTGAGGGTGGGCCCCTCCCCTGCCACCCTGACTCCTGGTCCCTCCTGGTTTCTCAGTTGCAGCTGAGGCGGAAGACCCTGGTGTGGCGGCACGGGCATTGGCCTGTATAGCGGACGTACTGGGCTGCATGGCAGAGGGCCATGGGGGGTTACGGAGTGGGCCAGCTGCTAACCCTGAGTGGATGCGGCCCTTCTCGTACCTGGAGTGTGGAGACCTGGCTAGGGGTGTGGCAGCGCTCGCCCAGGAGAGGGACAAGTGGCTGAGCAGGTGGGTGCTAATGGAGCTCAGATCCCTTGCAGAAGTCCCTGGACATCTGGGGAAGCGTCCTCTGATGGTGGAAGCCCGGAGGGAGGTGGAGCACCTTCGGGTCACCCAGGCCTGTTAGGTCCCCAAAGTCAGGCAGTCTGCCCCAAGCTTGGGACTCCATGTCACCGTCCCTCCCTTTCCTCTGGGCAGGCCAGCATTGCTGGTGCGAGCGGCCCGCCACTATGAGGGGGCTGGGCAGATCCTGATCCGCCAGGCCGTGATGTCAGCCCAGCTCTTTGTCTCCACGGAGACGGTGGAGCTGCCAGCACCTGGGCAGTGGGTGGTGGCTGAGTGCCCTGCCCGTGTGGATTTCTCTGGTGAGCCCCTTGTGGGGGATGGGGTGAAGGTGGTCTCCCAAGACCCAGGCTTGCAGCCCCCGTGACCAGCTTGGTCTTGCCAAACTGCCACAGGGGGCTGGAGTGACACACCACCCCTCGCCTATGAGCTCGGTGGGGCGGTGCTGGGCCTGGCTGTGCGAGTGGATGGCCGCCGGCCCATTGGGGCCAGGGCCCGCCGTATACTGGAGCCCGAACTGTGGCTGGCGGTGGGGTCTCGGAAGGACGAGGTGGCCGTGAAGATAGTGTGCCGGAGCCTGGATGACCTGCGGGATTACTGCCAGCCCCATGCCCCAGGTTAGGGCACCCCAGGACATCTACAGGTGGGGATGCACACACAGTCAGTTGGGGGATGGGAGCAGAACCCAGGGACCCCTCTATAGAGGACTGCAGGCCAATGGGGCCTGGCCTGAGGGCTAGCCAGTCTGGGTGAGGAGCCCTGAAGTAAGGAAAGGGCCAGAAGTCACCCTGCCTAGGCACATGTAGACACAGTAAGTAGAGATGACACATTTGCCCTTGTGTAGCTTGGGGATGGAGCCTGCACTGCTGCTGGGCTTTGTGCTACCAGGTGAGCCCCACACTGGGCTGGGAAGTAGTGGGGGTGGGATGGGGTATCCACTTCTGCCCATGGAGACCAAATTCCTTGTTGCATACCCATCCCTCGGCAGGGGCCCTATTGAAGGCAGCCTTCATCTGCGCTGGGATTGTGTATGTTCACTCTGAACTTCCACTGAGCGAGCAGCTCCTCTGCTCCTTTGGGGGTGGTTTTGAGCTACACACCTGGTCTGAGCTGCCCCACGGCTCTGGTCTCGGTAAGTGAGCCCTGTCCCCTGCTACCCACCTACTGTTCCGGCCCTCTAGGCCTACCTGTGATCCCCCTCCCTTGCCTCTGTGCTGAGAAGGAGTGGGGCAGGACTGGTCTGGGCAGAGGCGTTTCATGCCCGGCACCCTCCTCTGCAGGCACCAGCAGCATCCTGGCAGGCACTGCCCTGGCTGCCTTGCAGCGGGCCGCGGGCCGAGTGGTGGGCAT
Source organism: Cephalopachus bancanus (assembly GCA_027257055.1). Taxonomy (NCBI): domain Eukaryota; kingdom Metazoa; phylum Chordata; class Mammalia; order Primates; family Tarsiidae; genus Cephalopachus; species Cephalopachus bancanus. The sequence goes on along the minus strand of JAPVLO010000330.1, from coordinate 1,519,031 downwards.
GGAGGCCCTGATCCACGCAGTGCTGCACCTGGAGCAAGTGCTCACAACAGGTAGGACTGCCCCAGGGTGGTGGTGGGGTCACTGACACTTTTCCAAGGGCCTGCAGGAGCTCCCCTGGATTTGCACGTGACTGATCAACAGCCACATGATTTTGTGGTTCCTTAAAATAATAGTTTCCTGCCAGGTGCTGTGGGTTGCACCGGTAATCCCAGCACTTTGGGAGACCAAGGCAGGAGAGCTCAGGAGTTCCAGGCCAGCCAGGGCAACATAGCAAGACCCTGTCTCTAGTTTTTGAAAAAAGTTACAGTTTTCTGTGGTGTTCAACTTGAAACAGTCTACCTCAAACAACCTGATGTTTTATGAGCACCTACTAAGTGTCAGATTCTGTGGGCACCTTTCATGTTTGCTAGGTACTGGCTATTACCAGGTGCCATTCTTCATGACTCTGCTCCTATCCAGGGCTGCCCATTGGGTAGTGCTAGGCAGACTTGGTTTGGATCATCAACCTGCCCTCTGGTACCATGCCCCTCCCTTGAGCTGTGGTCATCTGTGCCCCTGTCTTCTCCCCGGCCAGATGGTGGGGCATTGGGCCCAGCAATGGCTATGATCTGATGGAATCTAGTATCAGGATTCTCTCGCTTCCTGGTCACTGTGGCCCCTTGTAGCCAAGTGCAGTGTAGAGCTGCCAGAGATCTGTCTGCTTCCAGATCCTAGGGTGTTCTGTTCACTTCAGGATGCCAGACCTCTAGCATGACTCTGGAAGGAAACTGCCGCAAAGACATACAGATGCCTGACTATGGTGTCTTCTGTCACTTTGCAGCCCAGCCCCCTCCTTTTACTGCAGTGACTCACACCCCACAACAGCTAGTCACTAGCAAAAGGAGCAGATGGGGAGGTATTTTCAGCTTCCTTTTGAGATATACCATTCAAGTTTTTCATTTGGTCAACAGACAACTATTTATTGGGAATCCACTCTGTTGGTCCCTGTGGATAAAATGAGTGAAACAGGGTTCTTGTCTTTGAAAGTCATATGGGCTGGGCTTGGTGGCTCAGCCTGTAATCCCAGCACTTTGGGAGGCTGAGGGAGTGGACTGCCTGAGCCCATGGGTTTGAGACCAGTTCGGGCAACTTGGCAAGACCTCGTCTTTACAATAAATCAAAAAATTAGCCAAGCATGGTAGCACGCTCCTGTAGTTCTGGCTACTTGGAAGGCTGAGACAGAAGAATCACCAGAGGCCAGCAGGTCAACGCTGGGGTGGCCGTGAATGTGTATGCCACTGAACTCTAGCCTGGGTGACAGAGTGAGACTCCAACTCAAAAAAAAAAAAAAAAGCAAGTCATATATGGTCTACTGGAGACAGACATGAGATCTCGCTTCATGATATCTCTCCCGCCTTGTGTGTAGGATATGTCACCCGGGCTGAAGTGCAGTGGCATACTCATAGCCACCCCAGCATCAAATTGCTGGGCTCTGGCAGTCCTTCTCCCTCAGCCTTCCAACTACAGGTGCGCGCTACCACACCCAGCTAATTTTTTATTTATTGTAGAGATGAGGTTTCGCCAAGTTGCCTAGGTTGATCTCGAACCCATGGGCTCAGGCAACCCACTTGCTTCAGCCTCACAAAGTGCTGGGATTACAGGCTGAGCCACTGAGCCCAGCCAGCCCTTGAGAATTCTAAGTCTGGCTCTGGAGTGAAGCTCTCTCCCTTGCTGGGATTATTCTGCTCCCAGGTCTGGGGATAGAAGCTGTGTAGCTTACCTGTCCCAAGGAGTTGGGGGAACTATCTTTCCACACTGGTTCCAGCCAGGGATGCAGGGCCCAGTGCCTGGGCTGTAAGAGAGAAGCTGGGCCAGAAAGGCTCCACCAGTGACAGGGCTCTGGGCTCATAGGAGGTGGCTGGCAGGACCAAGTGGGTGGCCTAATGCCTGGCATCAAGGTGGGACGCTCCCGGCTCAGTTGCCACTGAAGGTGGAGGTGGAAGAGATCACTGTGCCTGAGGGCTTTGTTCAGAAGCTCAATGACCACCTGCTCTTGGTATACACCGGCAAGACCCGCCTGGCACGGAATCTGCTGCAGGTGAGCCCTGGCCCGGAATATGGGAGGGAGGCAGAGGGCTCAGCTGGGCCTGGACGCTCATGTTGCCTCTCCCACCCCGTGTGCAGGATGTGCTGAGGAGCTGGTATGCCCGGCTACCTGCTGTGGTGCAGAACGCTCACAGCCTGGTGTGGCAAACTGAAGAGTGTGCTGAGGCCTTCCGCCAAGGTGAGGTGCTTCTTCCAGGGTAGTGAGTCAGGGATCAGGAGTATCTTGTCACTTGTGGGTCTAAGAGGCCAGGGTCATTTGCAGACTTGATACAAGACCCAGATATTATGCCCTTGGGAACAGAAGCCTACTGTCTGTCCTCTCCAGGGTTTCATACTTAGGTGGAGCCATATCTCAGGACAAAACTTTTGTCATGCGAAGGACCTTCCAGCTCCACCTAGTAGGAAGCAGGTGGGGGATGGACTTGGCCCCGTAGCTGAATTCCAGGGCACCTGGAGCTGAGTAGGACTCCAAGTGTGTGGCTACACAGTCCACGGAGTAACACCTGGGCTGGGTACCATGTCAGCTGCTTTATGTACATCAGTCCTCAACCCTGTGAAGTAGGGTTATGACTCCTGCCTCCAGAAAGCACGGGAACCTGGGCTTTTAACCACAACACTGGTTCAGTAGTGCCTCTTGGCCCAGGCACACGACACTCTCTTCTGCTCCCACCTCAGGAAACCTGCCTCTGCTGGGCCAGTGCCTGACCTCTTACTGGGAACAGAAGAAGCTCATGGCTCCAGGCTGTGAGCCCCTGGCTGTGCGGCGTATGATGGATGTCCTGGCCCCCCATGTGCATGGCCAGAGCCTGGCCGGGGCAGGCGGAGGGGGCTTTCTTTATCTGTTGACCAAGGAGCCACTGCAGAAGGAGGCTCTGGAGGCTGTGCTGGCCAAGACTGAGGTACCTGATGGGGCTGGGTTCAACTAACCAGGGGTGACATCTTCAAGTACCCTGACCCTACAGCCTTCAGAAGGCCTGAGATTTGCCCAGATCTCTCTAAATACCTCCTATCTTATCCAGGGCCTCGGGAATTATAGCATCCACCTGGTAGAAGTGGACACTCAAGGCCTGAGCCTGAAGCTGCTGGGGAGTGAGTGAGGCCTAAACCTGATGCAATGAGGCTAGTCCTGCTCTGCAAAAGAAAACTTACAGCAGCCTCTCCCTCCTTTCCTTTCCACATGGGAATCTCTGCCTGATACTCCCCGACTTGCCTCTGCGAATCTGCTCCCGAAAGAAGCAGACCTGAGCAGGACTAACACAAGCATAGGCCGTGCTTGGGACAGGACCGAGACATCCTGGCTGACCATGGCCTAGCCTTGGCCTCTGTCTCGTCTGGATATAAGGTTCTGAGCTTAGTGTTCCATGTGGCCTTTACAAATCCCATGATCCAGCCTGAGCCTTGGCCCTTTCTTTCTCCCCACTAGCACCTTGGAAGAAGGGGATAACAACTAGTCTTAGCATACATCTGGGGGTCTCTTGGTAGGGTCAACCCTGAAGAGGCCTTTGAGGCATTTCCTGTGGCCTTCCTTAGAGTTGTAGGGACTTCATACTCAGCCCTCACAGGAGAGTGGGAGTGAGGGTGGGGTCTCTTGCCAAGTTGGTGACAGTGAGCCAGCAAGTGTCTGCCTATCCAGCAACACTGTGGAGCGTGCCAAGTGATCCAATGCCTGTGGGCAGTGGGTTCTCAGGACCATGACATTCTTGGAATAAATTCACTCTGTCCTTCCGGGTTGTCCTCATAAAGTCTTTTTTGTTACTGCTAGGAGCAATTCCCACTTCCTCCAGCACTGTGGGAAACTGCCCTGGGATGATCCAGCTGTGGTACTGAAGGCACAAGGCAGGGATGAGGGGCCAGGATTGGATGAGGGCTCCTGCCACTACATGGGGCCTGGAATCAGCTGTATACCTTGCTGGGTGTGGGAGGTTGAGGCCTCAGGCTTTCGCCTTCACATTTCACTGTAACTGGTGGGCCTGTTCTGCCCCATAGCGCAGCCCTCCCTGGAAACAGCACACTGGCATCTCTGCAAGAAGTGTCTTTATTCAGGGGTCATAAGAATCACAGTCTCTCCTCGAAGTCAAATCTGTTCTCTCCCCGAAGTCAAATCTGTTCTCAGGTCCCCAGATGTACCCAAGTCCTCCAGGGACTGTTTGCTGTGGTGTTTGAGGTCAAGAGAATGACCACCCATGCAGAAAGCTGGCCTAGGCTGCATGCTGCCTGCCTCAGCTTTCCTAACAAATTGGAGCCCACCTCTCTCAGTGGGGAAAGGCTGCCCCCAAAGCATCACCCAGCTAGGGCTGAGGGCAGAGTGTGGATCAGTCCTGGCCTTATTTCCCTGCTGCCAGCTGTCAGAGCTCCCCCAAGCCAGTCTTGCTCAGCTCTTTGGGGAATAGGCCTGGAAGTGTGATGAGCCAGGTGCGAGCACCCTGGCAGCTACAGGCGCAGCCTCTTGATGTCCTCACTACGGAAATCTATGCGCAGAGCTAGCACCTGGCGTACTTCAGCAGGGGTGAGGCGCCATGTCAATGGGCCGGAGTTGGCACCCCAGTAATCTAGGATCTCTGTCACCTGCGGGGAAGAACACAGACACTGGTCAGCAAGGCAGGGTCCATCCTGAAAGAAGGCCCTGAGCTCCACCAGGGTCAGAGCAGGTGTACCCAGGATGGCGAAGGTGTCCTGTAGGGCTGGGCAAAGACATAGTTTTAAGAGAGTGGCAGGGATTAAAGTTGTATCTCTGCTTCTCTTTTTAGTCCCTTTTCCCTGGCTAGGCCAAGAAAGCCCCACATACCCGCTCCAGGTTGAGGATTGTAGCCATTTGGGAGAGGCGGGCAAATTTGTCTCGGATGGTCCAGGTGGTCACTGTGGTAAGGTAGGCAATGAGTGACCTCAGCTCCTTGTCAAACTGCAGACCGCCCAGCTGCAGGAGAATACAAGCCCAGTCACTGTTTAATGCGTGGTCCTCAAGCCAAGCAGAGCTGACCTTGTTTGGTGCCCTGTGCTCAGTTTGCTTTAAGGCCTCAGAAGCCGGGGCAGGACTAGACACACAAGACATGCAGATAGCAGACAGGGGACACAAGTCCTGGGGTGGGAGTATGACTTGTCTTCCTCGGGGAGAAACAACAGAACTGTGGGCCCAACCCCCCCTTGACCTTACCCGGTTGAAGGTGGACTTCAGCACTACTTTCTCCAACTCCACAGCAACAAGACTGGTCATGAGGCTGGTCAGGCTGTCATAGATGACTGGAGACAGGCTGGCCTGTACACAGAGGATTGATATCAGCAGTCCCACCTAGCCCCACTGCCTCTATGTTAGGAGGGGACAGTTACGTAAGGCTATGGGGAGTGTTTCTACAGGCTAGGGTTAGAAGGGCTTTCAGGGTCCTCAGCAGGAATGTGGTGAGAAGCTGTAGGCTGCTGCTTTGGGCAGAAGTGGGTAATTTCTTAAGTTGATCCCCAGAGCCCCTACTTACCTTGAACTCTGCCATTTGCTGCTCCAGGTTAAGGATGAACTGTTGTACCCAAGGGTCATTGGCCTCATAGTCATTGAATTCTTCCTATTGTCAGGAAGCAAGGTGGGGCACATCACCATGGCCTCTTTCTAACTACTATTCAGCCCCACCCGCATCTACCCTCTAAGAACATAATTAAGAGGTTCTTCCTCCCCTGTAGCTTCTGACTCATCCACTTTCAAACCAGCTTCGACATCAGGGTTGGCAGGAACTGTTCCTGCATCACTTCTGACCAACATTCCTCCATCACTTTTGACCAGCCTGGGCTGTAGCAATGGCCCACATAATATGGTAAGGCTCCTGGCATTTCATTTCCTCTTCCCCCTCATGTTCTATAGGAATGGAATCACTAGGCTAGGAAAAAAATCAAAGCTCCTAAGTCTGATAGGTGGGGCAAAAAGAGCCTCAGTAAAAGAGGCTAAGTCATGTCAAGGCAAAGTTCCCTCAGATATTTTTCTGAGCCTGCCTCACTGCAGGAACAAACTATTTCCTGGGAGAAACCTAGTCTGGATTCAAGGGCAAGTGTTGGAGGAGTGGGCCTGTGAAGCACATAAGGTCTAGTTTGTTTGGATGGCTCCACTGCTCTCCAGCTGGGGATGGGAGTCAGGGGTCATCCTGGGTTTGATGGCTGCCTGTGGTCAGGCTGACCTCCTCGATGTTGTGGGAGACGGAGAGAAAGGTGTTGATCCAAGGCTGCACCTGCGGCTTGACTGCTGTGCTGTTGAGCTCTGTTAGTCCTTCCTGCACAAGAACAAGGCAGAGACACATCAGCCCCAGGAGGTACATGCCCCTTCTCCATGCATCCCTTGACTGCAGGGCATTCTTCCAGCTCTGAGGCTTACTGCAGGCTCCGTCGGAAGTTATAATAGAGATAATACTAAAAAAACCAACCAAACAAAACAACCCAGAACAGTGCATTCCTTGCCAGATCTGTGCTTATTCTGGTCCAGGCTAGAGATGAGGCCCAGAGGTTGTAACCCTCAAGAGATATTTCAGAGTGCCTGGTGCTTTCAGAGGTCAGAGTAACCATGTGGTTCCATTTCCTCTGAGCATCTTCTGAGGGCTCTTGTCACTGTGGGGGCCAAGTGGAGAGTCTAGAGGACCAGATGTTGGCTTGTCATTGTGACAGTTTCACTGCTGAAAAGCCAACAGGGCCTTTAGTCTCAAGGGACTTGCAGAACTCCAGGGGCCTGCATGCTACTCCCTCACCCCTCCTCTTGGTTCCCTTGTACATCATGGAGTCCACAATAAGCCAGCTAACAATTTCAGAGCTAAATATACAGGTACAGGATTCAGGCAGTAGGTAAACCTGGGCTTACCTGCAAGAGGTCACGGAATTTGTTGGACACAGCAGCCAAGTCAGACAGGCAGCTGTCGAACTTGGCCTGGGCCTGCTCTCCTCCGATGCCCTGGCTGAACAGCTTGGTGCAGTCACTCTAGGGGAGAATACTGCTGTAAGGCTACCAAGCATGCCTGGACCATGGCAGTGTGAGGAGAGGCACAGGGGGCCCATATGCAACCAGCCATTTCTCCCCATCCAGCCTTCTCGGGAAGCAGCTATGGCCCACAATAGGCAAGAGCCTTGGATGGGCTTCAGAAAACTGGGATCTTATTCTGGTGGCTATCCACTTGGCTCCCACTTCCCACTTTGTAATTAGGGGGCAAGTGTTAAGGGAAGTGAGTAAGAAACACAGACACCGGAAAGTTTTTCATATTTTAGAGTCAGACATTCCAGGTTCAAGTCCTGGTTCAGCCATCTTACATGATGTCAAGTTTCTGAGCTTCAATTTCCCTGTCTACATAATGGAAACATCCAATTCCTGCTCCCATGGCTGTTGTGAGAGTTGGATGAGATGATGCATAAAGTGCTTAGCCCAGTGCCTGGCACATAAGGAGACACTAGCTATTATCGTTATCGTTTCTTTCCTTTTTTTTTTTTTTGAGTTGGAGTCTCACTGTTGCCCAGACTGGAGTGCAGTGGCCGCTCCCGGCCACCGCAGCCTCAACCTGCTTGGCTCTGGCGATCCTTCCATCTCAGCCTTCCAAGTAGCCGGAATTACAGGCATGCGCTACCACGCCCGGCTGATTTTTTGATTTATTGTAGAGATGAGGTCTCGCTGCCCAGGTGGGTCTCGAACTCGTGGGCTCAGGCAATCCACTCACCTCAGCCTCCCAAAGGCGCGGGATTACAGGCTGAGCCACCGAGCCCAGCTTCCTTTTTTTTTTTTTTAGACTGGAGTGCAGTGGCATGCTCAGAGCTACTCAGCCTCAACCTCCTGTACTCAGACAATCCTTCTACCTCAGCCTCCTGAGTGGCTGAGACTACAGGAGTCGCTCATGCCCAGCTAATTTATTTATTTATTTTTTGTAGAAACAGGTCTCGCTATGTTGCTCTGACTGGTCTCAAACTCCTGGCTCAATCAATCCTCTTGCCTCGGCCTTCCAAAGTGCTGGGACTACAGGCATGTACCACTGTGCCCAGCTACTGTTTTCTTAACTAGTAATACAATTAATAAGTACCACTGTGTGCCTCTCATCCACCAAGTGCTTTACGTTATTGCATTCATCTCAAAACAATCCTGTGGGGCAGAGGTTATCATCCCTGCTTTACAAATGAGAAAAGTGAAGCTCAGGGAGTTAACAAAAAATTTTTTTTTCTGAGTTGGGTCTCACCCTGTTGCTCAGGCTGGAGTGCAGTGGCACAATCTTGGCTTACTGCAGCCTCCATCACCTGAGCTCAGGTGATCCTTCTGTCTCAGCCTCCCAAGTAGCTGAGATTAAAGGCACACACCATCACACATGGCTAATTTTAAAATTTTTTGTAGAGACAAGGTCTTGCTATATTGCCTAGGTTGGTCTTGACCTCCAGGGTTCAAGCTATCCTCTTGCCTCAGCCTCCCAAAGTGCTGGGATTACAGGTATGAGCCACTGTACCCAGCTGAGATTACAGAATTTTTACCTAAGGCCAAAGAACTGGTCAGTGGTCACATGGCGATTTGAACTCAGTGGTATCTGACTTCAAAGCTCAAACAATTTCCACTATACTCGGCTGCCTTCCTTTAAAAAATGACAACAGCAACCAACTTTGTATAGGACTTGGTGAAGCTTATCTTAATCTCTTACATTTATAGAGGGCTTTGACATTTTTTTTTTTTGAGTTGGAGTCTCACTCTGTCACCCAGACTGGAGTGCAGTGGCCGCTCCCGGCCACCGCAGCCTCGACCTGCTGGGCTCCGGTGATCCTTCCGCCTCAGCCTTCCAAGTAGCCAGAATTACAGGCACACGCTACCACGCCTGGCTAATTTTTTGATTTCTTGTAGAGATGAGGTCTCGCCTGCCCAGGCGGGTCTCGAACCCGTGGGCTCAGGCAATCCACTCACCTCAGCCTCCCAAAGGCGGGGGATTACAGGCTGAGCCACTGAGCCCGGCTGGGCTTTGACATTTTTATAAGGTGCTTTCAATCTTATTTTTTTCATCAGGCCACCAAACAAACCCAAAGTAGGGCAGGATGGAGACCTGCATCTCATTTCATAAATGAGAAACTGAGGTTGAGAGAGTTAAGGGACTTGTTCAAGGTCACATGCCAAGTATGTGCTGGAAAATATGACTTGGAGTTCTGTTCTTCCAACTCTTGAGCTTTTCTTACTGGTCCAGGGATGTCTTGCTACCATGTCAATCACCAGGGACTCCCCTCAAGTGTGACTCAATGTCAGGGAATGCCCTGCTTCCACCAAGATGAGTATACAGAGCTCTCTCTTAACATGAAGAGGCTGTAGCTGCTGAAAGCTGACAGGCAATTTCCCTCATACCTCCAGTGTCTTCTTCAGAGTGGAGATGTTTTCACTGCAGACTTCCACATTGTTCAGAGTCACCTGCAAGATGAGGAGGGAAGAACGTGACTGCCTGCTCACTGGTGCCTGCTACTGACTCCAATGCCAGATTGGCTGACAGCTGCATTCCATGAGGCTCAGAGAAGGGCTGGCTGGAGTTTAGACTTAGGCTGGGGCAAGTTCATACCACTGTCATTGGGCAGGATGCTTAGACTTAGAACTGGGCAGAATGGTGAACCAGGCTTGTCCCCCTCTTTTTTTTTTCTGAGCTGGTATCTCACTGTCACCCAGGCTGGAGTGTAGTGGCATGCTCAGGCCACCGTAGCCTCTACCTGCTGTGCTCAGACGATCTTTCCGCCTTAGCCTTCCAAGTGGCTGGAACTACAGGCACACACTACTACACCTGGCTAATTTTTAGATTTATTGTAGAGACAAGGTATCACCAAGTTGCCCAGGCTGATCTCGAACCCCTGGACTCAGGCAATCCTCTCACTTTGGCCTCCCAAAGTGCTGGGGTTATAGGCTTGAACCATTGCACCCAGCACCGCACCTGGCATCACCCTTTCTCTTGTGTCTGATGCCAGGGAGCAAAACCACTGGGATCTCAGGTTTCAGATCTTTTTGCACTATGTTACCTACAGATCAGAAATGATCAGGCACACAGGTCTGGGATGAGTTCTGAGGATCCAAACTGCTAAGCTTAGGTCAGTGATACAAAGTCTGACATTCATTAAAGAAAAGCTTCCCAAGAGTCTGCCACCTATAAGGCATTGTCTCATGCTTTATCTCACTGTCCCTACCAAATGCCTCCATAAAACAAGTATTAACAAGTTCAGTTCATTGGAGGAAATGAGATCCTCAGAAGGTGAAATGATTTATCAAGGTTAGATGGCAATTGATTCAGCAAATATTTTACTAAGTGCCTGCTCTGTGCCCGGCACTGTTCTAGGCGCTGCAGAGAGAGAGCAGTTAACAAAGTCCACTCCCTCATAGAGTTATCATTCCAGAAGGGAAATTAGATAGTAGACAAATATATGTATTATATAATGCCAAGTAGTAATAAAGGCCACAAAGAAAAATAAAGCAGAGTAAGGGACAGAAACTCGAAGTGACAAGGCTACAAAGCTGAAAAGAGGCTTAGAATTCAGGTCTCCCTACTCTTTTTTTTTTGAGTGGGAGTCTTACTCTGTCACCCAGGCTGGAGTGCAGTGACATGCTCAGAGCCACCACTGCCTCCACCTGCTGGGCTCAGGTGATCCTTCCGCCTCAGCCTTCCAAGTAGCTGGAACGACAGGTTGGAACCACTGCGCCCAGCTAATTTTTTTTATTTATTATAGAGACGAGGTCTCACCAAGTTGCTCAGCCTGGTCTTAGACCCCTAGGCTCAGGCAATCATCTTGCCTCCGCCTCCCAAAGTGCTGGGATTACAGGTGTGAGCCACTGTACGTGGCTAGGTCTCCCTACTCTTACAGACTAGGTATTGAAATTTCAATAATAAAAAGTAGCATATGGCCAGGCTCCGTGGCTCAGCCTGTAATCCTAGTACTTTGGGAGGCTAAGGCAAGTGGATTGCCTGAGCCCATGGGTTCGAGTTGAGACCAGCCTGGGCAACTTGGCGAGACTTCATCTCTAAAATAAATAAATAAATAAATAAAATTAGCTGGGCATGATAGCACACCCCTGTGGTTCTGGTTACTTGGAAGGCTGAGGTGGAAGGATCACCAGAGCCCAGTGCGTCGATGCTGGGGTGGCCGTGAGAGTGCCACTGCACTCCAACCTGGGCAGTGGAGTGAGACTCCAACCAAAAAAAAAAAAAAAAAAAGCATATGACTAAAGTGATGATTAAGGCAAAACTGCTATGGCCAATTAACGGAAAGGAAAAAATGTTTTAGTCTGAGGCTTTCCATGGTAGAGTTGGTAGCTGAGCTGAATTTAGAAGGCTGGGACATAATTCTGACAGATGAGGGTGAGTACATTTCTCCAACCCCATCAGCTTCTCACTAGCTCAATGTCCTACTAGATATTTTCTTAAAGGTACATAGGATTTTCTGACATTCTTTGGGTTATCTTTTTCTTGTCTGCAGGTTTCTAGCCCATTTTCTTCACCACTCCATCTCTAGTACAGCACTGTTCACCTTTCTTGATAATGGAACTATTCTAACTCTGCACTGTCTGGTGTGGTAGCCTCCAGCCATGTGTGGCTACTGAGTACTTGAAACGTGGCTAGTACAACTTAAGAATTAGATTTTTTTTTTTTTGAGTTGGAGTCTCACTCTGTCACCCTGGCTGGAGTGCAGTGGCACACTCACAGCCACCGCGGCCTCGACCTGCTGGATTCAGATGATTCTTCTGCTTCAACCTTCCAAGTAGCTGGACCTGAAGGCATGCACCACCACGCCCAGCTAGTTTTTTAATTTATTGTAGAGATGAGGTTTTGCCAAGTTGCCCAGGCTGGTCTCGAACCCATAGGCTCAGGCAATCCTCTTACCTTGGCCTCCCAAAGTGCTGGGATTATAGGCATAAGCCACTGCGCCTGGCCTAGGAATTCAATTTTTAATTTAAATGTAAATTAAATAGTGGCTGTAGTGTTGGGTAGCACAGCTCTAGTCCCAGAACAGTGGCGGATATATATAAGTTTCTCAATAATTATTTGTTGGATGAGTGAACAGATCCTGAAAGGGGGCTATCATAAGCAAATGCAGAATGGCAGAAAACCCCAAAAGGCATTTGGGAAATAGCAGAGTTCCCAGACACACAGAAGAAAGTGACAAGATAGCCAAGCTTGGTGGCTCAGCCTGTAATCCCGTGCCTTTGGGAGGCTGAGGTGAGTGGATTGCCTGAGCCCGCGGGTTCGAGACCCACCTGGGCGGCGAGACCTCATCTCTGCAATAAATAAAAAAAATCAGCCGGGCGTGGTAACGCATGCCTGTAATTCCGGCTACTTGGAAGCTGAGGCGGAAGGCTTGCCGGAGCCCAGCAGGTCGAGGCTGCGGTGGCCTGGAGCGGCCACTGCACTCCAGTCTGGGCGACAGAGTGAGACTCCAACTCAAAAAAAAACCAAAAAACAAAAACGTGGCAAGATGTAGAGCTGCAGAGGTGGCCGAAGTCTGAGTGAGACATGGGTGCTATGTCCTGTGGACATTGGGTTGGCACTAAGCATTTAAGCAGGTAAATGCCACAGGAGCACAGCTATGGTCTGCAATGCTAATCTAGAGGCTGTGTATGGGAGGAACTCAAGTATTTGAGGATCCCACTGCCTCTGAACTGGTGTGCTCACCAGCTTGAACAGGAATACAGGGTGAGCTAGGGAGGAGCCAATCTTTGAGACATGAGTCAGGAGCTTCCGGATTTCAGGGTAAAAGGAGATTCACAGAATCCCAGGACTGAGATTAGAAAGTCTCCTGTGTCTTCCCAGAGAGCTTTTCTTGCCAGTGTCCTGCAGCCAGTATTGAAAAATCATTGCTGCTGACAGAGCTGCTTAGGCTACTCTGTGGATGGATAAGCACAAAGGTCTTTCTCTAACATGCCACAACACGAGGCTGCTGATGTCACAGGTTTGCAGAAAAATAACTGCATTGTCATGACAGCTGAAGGATGAAGACCACAGCACAAATGTTTCTAAGGCATTTAAGGGGACCAAGAGTAATTGTCATGAAGGGAATATGCATTTGGGTTCAAATTATATTGATTTCAAAGTTTCCTCTGTACTGACAGCCCTTGTAAGTATGGATTCACTGGGCTTATCCCTTGCCCACAGTGAATGATATGTAAGTCCAGTTGGGAAATTCATCTTGACAGCCAAATGAATCAAGGTTGACATAAAAAATAGGCCCTGCAGTGGGAGTGATGACATTTTAAGTACGTGGCGCCAGGAAGACCAGAAACATGTCACCAAGCATTTAGCATCACCTTTCTTTTTGGCTTTATCTTCAGGGCCCTCAAACATAAAACTGTGTGAATGAGAGGTCTTCACAGAGCAGCAAAGGAGCAAACACATATTGGCCAGTCTTGGAGTCGTGTGTAGTCAAGTTGTTGAAAATTTGATTGGAAAGGTGGGATGGATAAGATTTAGGAGGCTTAAACTAACAAAGACATCTAACTTTTATGTGGCAGGTAGAAATGAGCCAATGTTTCTGAGCATAGAAATGAAGGAATAAAATAAAATTCTGTTAAAAAGAAATAGAATGCAAACAATTTAAGTCAGCTCATGATCACATGATACTGACTGCTGGATATCTTGGCAAGATTTTCCGAAGGTACGATATTTCAGTTTTTTGGAAGCTGATTCTTTTGGGGGGGGAGGGTTAACAACCAGAACCCATGCCTAGGGACCATATTTTCAATGACAGGAAGAGAGTAGAGCTGTCTAAATAGACTTTTTACTGGATTTGTCTGATGACTGTAAGTTCTTTTGCACAGGGGCAGGGTATATATTATCAAGTTCAAGCTTCTGAAAGCAACAGCTCTTAACTCTTTTTTTTTTTTGAGTTGGAGTCTCATTCTGTTGCAGTGCAGTAGCACACTCATGGTCCCTGCAGTCTCGACCTGTTGGGCTTAAGACATCCTTCTGCCTCAGTCTTCCAAGTAGCTGGAACTACAGGGACATGTTACCATGCCCTACAGGTGGTGTGCACCTGTAGTTCTAGCTACTTGGAAGGCTGAGGTGGAAGGATCACCTGAGCCCCGCAGATCAAGGCTGCAGTGGCCATGAGCGTGCCACTGCACTCCAGCCTGGATGACAGAATGAGACTCTAACTTATCAGAAAAAAAAAATCTGATAAAAGCTAAGGACCAAGCCGGGCTCAGTGGCTCAGCCTGTAATTCTGCGCCTTTGGGAGGCTGAGGCGAGTGGATTGCCTGAGCCCGCGGGTTCGAGACCTGCCTAGGCAACAAGACCTCATCTCTACAATAAAGCAAAAAATCAGTCGGGCATGGTAGTGCATGCCTTTAATTCCGGCTACTTGGAAGGCTGAGGTGGAAGGATTGCCAGAGCCCAGCAGGTCGAGGCTGCGGTGGCCAGGAGTGGCCATTGCACTACAGTCTGGGCGACAGAGTGAGACTCCAACTCAAAAAAACAAAAACAACAACAAAAAAAGCTAAGGACCCAGTGTCTAGAATAACGCATACACACATTTTTGGATCTAAACCCATCTGTGAACTACTGTTTGAGAGTTCATCTACTGGATGTTTCCTTCAGGCTCTGAACTGCAGGAGTCAAGATTTAGTCTGGTTAATGGGAGGACGGAGTGGAATGAAGCTCTGACAGCCCTGTTTCCATTCATGCCAAGACAGCATGTGACATAGAGGCCTGATCATGAGCTGAGGACGCATACGTGTTCTCTTTGACTTATCACAAACTGGTTTTTGCCTTGTAGATATCCTCTCATCCTTCCCGTTTCTCCTTTCTGAGCTCTCACACAACTGGGAAGACTTGCTGCGTCGTCACATCTGCCATTCTGGGTAGCTAAGGGCTTTAATAAGGTCACCTTTCCAGAAGAAGCTGAAAGCCTAAGATGTATGCTGGAAAAGCAGTCCTGGTAGGCTTAAAGGACTGGTGCCCACCCATGCTGTGGGCCTCTCCTCAGAGAAGTAGGTTGGAAGGTTGGCATAGATGTGAGATACAGTGGCAGACGCAAGTCAAGCTTGACACTCAGTGGGGTTCCTGAACCCCAGCTGGGCAGTGCTCCTGGGAATGACTACTAGGTGAGAGCTGAGGAGCCCTGTCTTCTGGCAGGGAACAATGCATATCTTGGTTCAAGCTGCTCAGAATAGGTCCTTGGGTAAAAAATAGCCTCAGAACCTTCTAAGGGGAGCTTCCCTTAAAGAAGGAGTTTTCCATTTATATTAGACACTGGAGGAAAAGTCTCTAGCTCACAGCTGATTATACTTTGGCTTAGAGGTTACAGTTTAAGCTCTCAAGATAAACCGACCCAGCTCCCAGCCTGTGCCTGTGGGCTACTTACCAGGAAGGACATCTTGGCCTCATCAGTGCTCTCGATGCCTTTTGTGTCAAACTTCCCCTGCTGGAGGCTGCTGTGCATGATGCTCACGGCACTTGTCACCCCACGCTGGATGTCCTGTAAGGTGGTGGCTGGGAAGCCCATCCGCAGCTTGTTGCACAGCACATCCCTGGGGGGCAGGATGGCATATGGGGATTGATAGTGTTCAACTTGGCCTCCAGGACAGCAGGACTGCAGTGGCCACTACCCTGACCCAGCAGCACAAGTTGCTCTCTTTGGGGGAAATAACCAGTCCTTAAGACCACTATAGGAGACCTTAGAAGCCAGGGTATGAGAGTGACTAGTATCTCCTCAAGGACACTAATGTGACAAGAACACACAGAAGAGATTGGCCAATCTTCATTTCTTAAAAGGCTTTCCACGATCACCACTGTGCTCCAACAAAAAAGCAGCTTAGTGAAAGTACCACGTAAGAGGTGAGAGAACAGGCTTTGAGTTGGTCAGCCCTGGACTCTATATTCCATCACTTAGAAGGTATGCGATCTTTAACAAGGGATAAAATCTCCCTAACCGCAAGTTTCCTCCTCTATAAAACAGAGCTCATAGTTCCTACCTCATAGAGTTGTTATTAGGATTCAAAAGACCATACTACATAGTGCCAGGCCTGTAGCAATAGTAACCATGAGTAGCATTATTACAACTACTGCTTTCATCTGAATGATCTGTTCTCTTTCCTAAGTCCGAAGGCCAACAGCCTCTTCAATCTAGTCCAGGGAACAGAAATTTGTCCCATAGGGTGTCTAGCTGATCAACAGCTGCTTGGAACCAAGGATACTGTGCTAGGGACGAGCACTTATGTCCCATATAGAACTGAACTAGAATCATAAGGACAAAAAAGAAGAAACAAATGGGCCTTAGGAATCAATAACGAGAACCTCTCTGCCTAGAAAGGAGAAAGGGAGCCAACAGTACCTGAAGTCAGACTCCAGCTCTGTGGTAGCGAGGTTGATCATGGCACAGAGACAGTCGATGCTAGAGCTGGACAGAGCTCGCCCAATGCACTTCTTAACAATGTAGAAGACATCGTCCACCATGCTGGATGTCAACTGGCCCTTCTCATAGGTGTCCAGAGCCACAGCCTACTCAAAAGGCAAAGTACCTAGTGAGAGTTCCAGTTCTGCATGTCATGTTCTACATTGTTCTGGGTACGTTGGCCCTGGCTCTGCTCCCTTTTCTATACCTTATCCATGTTTCTCCCAACATGGCTTATTCTTGTCACAGCTGGGTGTGAATTCCTCTTGCTAAAATAGTTTAGTTCCTTATTGATCACTAGGTTAGGACATTAAATATTTAGGGCCTTTGCCTTTGGGACATCAATTACCTGGGCTGTAAGACATCTGCAGAGACCCTACTTCCCCAAGCCTCCTCACCTACATACCTCTAGAGAGGCAGGGAACAAGTAGGCTCCCTGAGGAGAGGAGCTGTTATTCCTGTAACCTTTGGCAAAGAAATCCCAGCTAGGTATCCAAAGAGCAAGACAACTCCAAAGGTGCTTCTAGTCATCCAAAGCAGTACCACTCGGTGTGCATGAAGCGTGTTTTCAAAGCAGGACCACGAAATATGACATGTCTCAGCCATTTCCCTCAGCCCAGTTTCTTGGACAGGAAGCCCCATTTCTAAGAGATATGTCCTACATCCTACCTTATTGACAGTCTCCCTCATGAAGTACTCCTCCATGGTAATATACAAGCCAATTAGCTCCTGCATGGTACAGCTCAATAGGCAGTTATTAAGGAGTTTGTCCAGCCACTTCTGGTGCTCTAGGGGATAGTCAAGAAAGAAATACTCACTTTCTTCCCCCAAGGGAAACAGAGCAACTTCATTCACTTTTTCACATTCTTCTCAAGCCTTTGTTCTAAATAGGTACATATTCTACACAGTTATGATCACAATACTGATGCAATTTTGTAGTCTGCTTTAAAAAAGTATATCATAAATATTTTCCATGTTTCTACATACCTCATTTTTTCTTCTTTTTAGCCTGTGGGTGTGTGTGTGTGTGACAGGGTCTTACTCTCAGATTTCCTTTACACAATCATGGCTCACTGCAGCCTCAAACTCCTGGGCTCAAGCGATCCTTCTACCTTAGCCTCCCGAGTGGCTGGGACTACAGACATGTGCCACCACACATGGCTAATTAAAAAATTTTTTTTGTAGAGACAAGGTCTTGCTATGTTGCTGGGGCTGGACTCAAACTCATGCAAAAAACTGTCTTGGCCTCACAAAGTGCCGGGATTACAGGTGTGAGCCACCACACCTGGCTAGCTTAGTTATTTTTATTTTTTATGTATTTATTTTTTTTGAGTTGGAGTCTCACTCTGTCGCCTGGACTGGAGTGCAGTGGCCACTCCCGGCCACCACAGCCTCGACCTGCTGGGTTCCGGCGATCCTTCCGCCTCAGCCTTCCGAGTAGCTGGAATTATAGGCATGCGCTACCACGTCCGGCTGATTTTTTTTTGATTTATTGTAGAGATGAGGTCTCATTGCCCAGGCAGGTCTCGAACCCGCGGGCTCAGGAAATCCACTCACCTCAGCCTCCCAAAGGCGCGGGACTACAGGCTGAGCCACCGAGCTCGGCGCTTAGTTATTTTTAATGGCTATGTGGCATTTTATCAGGTAGAGAATCCATATTTTTTAACCTACTCTATTTTTAGACACTTGATTACTTCCAAATGTTTTGTCATTACTGTAGATGCTAGATGAGATCACAGCAATTGGAGATTACTGAACACATTTGTACAAGTAACTTTTTACTCTTTTCTCATTATTTCCTTAGGATTAATTACTAGAAGTCCAAAGATGCAAGTTTCCATGGCAAAGACTGAAATATAATGGACATAGGATATTTTATTCTCTATACCAGCGCTGTCCAATAGAATTTTCTGTGATGATGGAAATGTTCTATATCTGTGTTGTTCAATATTATAGCCACTAGCCATGGTAGCTACTGAACTTGATATGGTCAAAAGAACTGAAGTTTAAATTTATTTAATTTTAATTAAATTTGAATTTTTTTTTTTGAGTTGGAGTCTCAACTCTGTTGCCCAGGCTGGAGTGTAGCAGAACTACAAGTGTGCGCTACCACACCCAGCTAATTTATTTATTTTAGAGACGAGGTCTTGCTAAGTTGGGTGGGTTGGTCTCAAACCCACGGGCTCGGGCAATCCACTCACCTTGGTGCCCCAAAGTGCTGGGATTACAGGTCACTGAACCTGGCCAAATTTGTATTTCAATCGTCACATATAGCTGGTGACTATGTAATGGACAGCACCGCTCTGAACAGTGATGGTCATTATTGACATCAACAAGCACCAAACTCTGAGTATAGATCCTTCTTTAAACACTGGTTCAGTAAATGAAATTGGACCACAGCACATCCTTTCATCAATGTCATTTATTCCTTCAAAAACTGTGACTAGGCAGCCCGGGCCACACAGTGAGACCCCATCTCTACAAAAACATAAAAATAAAAAAATTAGCCCAGCATAGTGGCCCATGTCTGTAGTCCTAGCTGCTCAGGAGGCTGAGGCAGGAGGATGGCTTGATTCCAGGAGTTCCAGGCTGCAGTAAGTTATGACCATGCCATTCCAGCCTGGGTGACAGAGTGAGATCCTGCCTCCCCCCAAAAAAATTGTGATGGTGGGAGCTGGTGGGAGATTGGGAGTAGGTAGATTTCCTTTACATTATATATTCTTTTCTTTCACAAAAAAGCTTTATTGAAGTATAACTTATATTCCATAAAATTTACCTGTTGGATGTATACAATTCAGTGATTTTTAGTAACTTTATATATGCAATAGTTGCAATCCAGTTTTAGAATATTTTATCATTCCCAAAAGTTTCCTGGTGCAATTTCATATATCTTTTTGTATTATTTTACCTATGTATCTATGATGTGCACACAACTCCTTAAATCAAAATAACAAAACTCTAGACCAGAGCTGGCAAGAAAGCATGGTGTGGGGAAAGAGCAGAAGAACATAATTGAAAACTGGGCATTGATTTTCCTCATCTGTCAAATAATTAGCTGGCCACAAATGTCCAGTCCAATTCTAAAATTCAGTTTTAGATCTCCCTCTGGGAGTCAATTAGCTACAGACCCCCAGGGGCAAAGAATCCCCAGTTGTTTCATTAATAAGAGATCTGTGGCTTAACTATTACAAAACACTGCCAATTATATACCCCAGCTCTCCAAAAATTAGGGGAAACATGTTTTACCTTGCTTTACTTCTTCTGAGGCCATGGAATCCCCCACCTCAAAATCAGAGCTGATCCTCTTTCTAAGGAAGCGTAAATACAATTCACTGCGGGCATTCATCAGGGTGACCTCCGTCAGGATGGGGTCCAGTTCTCTGGGACACATGGAGCAAAAGAAATATAGGAGTACACTAGATTCCCTCAGATACAAGAGCTACAAGGCATAAGCAGTCCCAAACTCCCTCTTCCCACTGTTCCCAGAAGAGTCAGCTCTTCCAGATGGCTATTCTGGCTCTGCTGGCCCAATTATAATCAGAGACAGTTGTTAACCACATCTTCCATTTATCTGTTTCACCTAAATAATTCACCCCCCTAAAATCCTGCCAGGGCTAAATAAGAGTTTGGGAAGTATGTTTTCTTTTGTGGTTTGAATAAAGGTTATGTTTCGTGAAAGAAAACATACCTCTCCAACCTCTAATTTAGCTCTGGCAGGATTTTAAGAAACATCATTGAACTATGTCCCACACCCATTCCTCTATCCTGATGAATAGCCAAAACAATCTTGATAAAACAAAGTTGGAGGACTGGATTTGAGATCGTTCCTGATTTCAAAACTTACTACAAAGCTACAACAATCAAGATTATATGGTACTGGCATAAGGCTAGACATATAGATGAATGGAACAGAATTGAGAGTCTAGATGTCAAATGATTTTCAGTGAGAGTGCTAAGACAATTCAATAGCGAAAGAACGGGCTTTTCAACAGATTGTGCCAAGACAACTGAGATCCACATGAAAAATGACGTTGAACCTCTATCTTGTATTATATACAAAAATGAACTTCCTTTGCACTCTGAAACCCAAGAGATCTTTTCAAATATAAATCTGGCTGTACCATGTGGTTTCCATAGCTCTCTGGATCCGAGACACTGAATGGTCTGACTCTAATGACCTCTCCACATTCACCTCATTTCAGGCTTTCTCTAACTCTTTGCACTTCAGCTACATTGAACTTCTTTCAGATTTCTATCCCTCTTTCTTTCCCCTCCTTCCTCCCCTCCACCTTTTTTTTTTTGACAGGGCCTGGCTCTGTTACCCAGGTTGGAGTGCAGTGGTGGGGTCATAGCTCACTAACAACCTCTAACTCCTAGGTTCAAGTGATCCTCCCACTTCAGCCTTCCAAGTAGTTGGAATTACACGTACGTACCACCATGCCTGGCTAACATTTCTATTTTTTGTAGTGTCCAGGTCTTGTTGTTTTGCCCATGCTCATCTCTAACTCCTGGCCTCAAGTGATCCTCCTGCCTTGGCCTTCCAAAGTGGTGGGACTACAGGCATGAGCCACTGTGCCTGGCCTTCAGTTTTACAAATACACAGGACCTTTGCACATACATTCCTCACTCTATCTGGAATACTCACTTCTTTTTTATTTTTTTAATTTTTTTTTTGAGTTGGAGTCTCACTCTGTCACCCAGACTGGAGTGCAGTGGCCGCTCCCAGTCACTGCAGCCTCAACCTACTGGGCTCCAGCGATCCTTCCGCCTCAGCCTTCTGAGTAGCCGGAATTACAGGCACACGCTACCATGCCCGGCTGATTTTTTATTTATTTTATTTTATTTATTGTAGAGATGAGGGCTCGTCAAGTTGCCCAGGCGGGTCTTGAACCCATGGGTTCAGGCAATCCACTCACCTCAGCCTCCCAAAGTGTGGGATTACAGGCTGAGCCACTGAGCCCGGTATACTCCTCACTTTTTTTTTTTTTTTTTGAGTTGGAGTCTCACTCTGTCGCCCAGATTGGAGTGCAGTGGCATGCTCCCAGCCACTGCAGCCTCGACCTGCTGGGCTCCAGCGATCCTTCCACCTCAGCCTTCCAAGTAGCTGGAACTACAGGCACACGCTACCACACAAGGCTAATTTTTTGATTTATTGTAGAGATGAGGTCTCACCAAGTTGCCCAAGTGGGTCTGGAACCCGCGGGCTTAGGCAATCTACTCACCTCAGCCTTCCAAAGTCCAGGATTATAGGCTGAGCCACTGAGTCCGGCTTACCCTCACTTCTTATTCCTAGTCACTCTTTTTTTTTTTTTTTTTTTGAGTTGGAGTCTCACTGTTGCCCAGGTTGGAGTGCAATGGCACACTCACAGCCATAGCAGCCTCGACCTCCTGGGCCCAGGTGATCCTTCTACCTTAGCCTTCTGAGTAGTTGGAACTACAGGTGCATGCTATCACGACCAGCTAATTTTTTGTAGAGACGAGGTCTTGCTATGTTGCCCAGGTTGATATTGAACCCCTGAGCTCAGGTAATCCTCTGGCATCCACCTCCTAAAGTGCTGGGATTACAAGTGTGAGCCACTGCCCTGGCTTCCTACTTACTCTTGACATCTCAGATCTAAGGCCATTTCCTCAGGAATTCTTTCTTGAACTTTCCCAGATTGGGTTCCATCCTCTTATATGTTCTTTAGTACCCCATGCTTAGTAAGTATATCATAGTGGTTAACAGCATGAATTCTGTATATTTTACTTTAAAGATGTGGGGTACAATTCAACATTAGGTATACAAGAGGACATCGTACAGTTAAAGTTTGGGCCTCATTTTGGTCCTCACTTTGCCTAGTTTGAGATCAGGTACGCTATTGATGTTGTGTTGCCACCCCACCCCACCCCACTCCAGCAGTATCCCGCTACTGCCAATTCCTTATAATATTATGGTAAATGTTCAGTGTCTGAACAGCATGAATTCTAGAGGCAGACTGCTTGGATTCATTTCTGGCTCTGCTACTTTCTAGCTGTATGAACTTGGGCTAGTCATATACCCCAAGGTGTGTGTGTATGTATGTAAGTATGTATGTATATGTAGTGAGCAGAGGCCAGGGATAGACATATACCCCAAGGTGTGTGTGTGTGTGTGTGTGTGTGTGTGGTGTGTGTGTGTGTGTGTAGTGAGTAGAGGCCAGGGACGCTGCTAACCATCATACCATGCACAGGACAGTTCCCCATAACAAAGAATTATACAGTCAAAATATAACAAAGAATTATACAGTCAAAATATCATTAGTGTAAAAGTTAAGCGGCCTTAATTAAATGATTTAACATTTATGAAGCACTTAGAACAGTATCTGGCATATAGCAAATGCTATACATGTGTTAGCTATTATTATTATCTGTGTACTTTATAGACCACAGGTGCCACAAAGAAAGGGTTATGTTTGTTCACTCACTTTGCTGGCATATCAAGGACCAGCATCTGGCACATGATGTATGTATATTCAGTGGAACTTCGTTGATTGAATGAACTTTCTGTTATGCTTGAATTTTCTTATTTTTCTTTTTTTTTTTTTTTTTTGAGTGGAGTCTCACTTTGTTACCCAGACTGGAGTGCAATGGCCACTCCCGGCCACCACAGCCTCGACCTGCTGGGCTCCAGCGATCCTTCTGCCTCAGCCTTCCAAATAGCTGGAACTATAGGCGCGCGCTACCACGCCCGGCTAATTTTTGATTTGTTGTAGAGATGAGGTCTCGTCAAGTTGCCCAGGCGGGTCTCGAACCCGCAGGCTCAGGCAATCCACTCACCTTGGCCTCCCAAAGTGCTGGGATTACAGGCTGAGCCACCAAGCCCGGACGGATTTTCTTTTACCAAGCATATGTTATTTTTATTATAAAAAAGTAGGTTTAAAATTTTAGGATAATAGTTACCTTTGGGGGAGAGGGGAGATGAGAGTCACTATGGAAGCTTCAAAAGTGCAGTTACATGCTGCATGAGGACATTTTGGTCAATAGCAAATTGCCCGCATTTCTACTGTACCTGGCCTATGTTTAGATACACAAACATCACTGTGTTACAGTTGTCTACAGTATTCAGTACAGTAACATGTAGTACAGGTTCGCAGTCTACAAGCAACAAGCTATATAATATAGTCTCAGTGTGTAGTAGGCTATATACCATCCAGGTTTGTGTACATACACTCTATGATATTTGCACAATGGCAAAATCACCTAATGACGTATTTCTCAGGATGTATCCCTGTCATTAAGTGACATTTGACTGTACTGACAATGACTGATTCTTCTTCTTCTTTTTTTTTTTTTGAGTTGGAGTTTCACTCTGTTGCCCATACTGGAGTGCAGTGGCACGTTCCCGGCCACCGCAGCCTTGATCTGCTGGGCTCCGGCGATCCTTCTGCCTCAGCCTTCCAAGTAGCCAGAACTACAGGTGCGCGCTACCATGGCCGGCTAATTTTTTTTTATTTATTGTGGAGACGAGGTCTTGCCAACTTGCCAGGGTGAGTCGAACCTGTGGGCTCAGGCAATCCACTCGCCTCGGCCTCCCAAGACGCTGGGATTACAGGCTGAGCCACTGAGGCCGGCAGATTGAATATTATTATTATTATTATTATTATTATTATTTTTTGAGTTGGAGTCTCACTCTGTCGCCCAGACTAGAGTGCAGTGGCTGCTCTCGGCCACCGCAGCCTCGATCTGCTGGGCTCCGGCGATCCTTCCATCTCAGTCTTCCGAGTAGCTGGAATTACAGGCATGCGCTACGACACCTGGCTGATTTTGTTTTTTATTTTTTATTTTTTTTTGAGCCTGCGGGTCTCAAACCCACGGGCTCAGGCAATCCACTCACCTCAGCCTCCCAAAGGCGTGGGATTACAGGCTGAGCCACCGAGCCCAGCATGATCAATTATTCTTTATGAACCACACAAGTTATACACTTTTGCTTGTATGATACATTCCGTTGAAAATAAGAGTAATTGATGAAACATTTAAAAGACATAGACAACACTGTAACAGAGCTATCTGCGTTATAAATGATTACCAATTCAAACTCCTATGGGCTGAAGAAAAGAGAAGGATTATTACCTTGGTTCGATTTTTTCTGTTGCAGAATTTCTCATCAAGTTGTTCTGAACATGCCGGAACTGCAATATACCATAGACATGAAAATACTCTTCTCCCCTCCTATCTATTTGCCTTTTGATGGTCACTTCAAACTTCTGACAAGTAGGAATGTTTAGATTTAGTTTGCCTACCCAGTTTACCCTTCCTCCAAGACAGAGGTAGGCTTTAAGGATAATGGGCCAAATATTTGCTTTTGATTTAGAAGATAATAACTCTAATATTGCACTTAAAAGTCAGCTAATGGTGTTCTAATGGACTATCGTCTATAGTCTCCTAGGTTGGAGTTTTAGATATAAAATGTTATGAGATCAATCCTATTTCTGTGTCCTACTTTTACTTTCTCTGCTCAAGGAACTGAAAAATAAAGTCCTGAAAAGGCAAACATTATCTGTAACACTTAAGGAATGAAAGGGAACTCTAAGGCAAATTTGATATTCAATAGGACTTCAGGAAATAAAATTCTCATTATATCACCAGAGGGCACTGTTGCACATTCTGTGACAGAGAACTGGTCTACCACTTTTGCTGTTTTCCTTTCAGGAAGCTCTTTTTATTTCCTTCTCAGTCTTGTACTGAGGTCACCATTATCTTCACAACACCTCAAGTCCAAAGTAAGCTGGTGATGGGCAAGATGCAGGCCAGTCTGCATTCAGCATTTATTTTTCTCCTGTGTGCACCTTCTTTTTCATTTTTCCCCCTCTAATGTATTCTACTCAGTGTTCCTGAATGAAGATGCTTCCAAATTCTATAGCTTTCCCTGCTTACCTGCTGGTGGTAGTCCCTCTGCTTGATGAACTTGTCCACCACCTTTTCCACCTGTCTGTCACATTCCACCTGCAGATATTTGATCAGCGTATAAAGTCTCCCTGGCCCGTAATAGGTCTCCACTATTGGTTGATGGGTCTCCACAATGCGCGCAATCCCTAGAAGGGAGAAAGTGAGATTGGGTTCCAAGTATTGTCTCACAAAATAAACTTCTTTCTCTCACCCAGGATTATTCCACAGTCTAACTCAATCCTTTTTGGTTGCTTTATCACCTGAAATGAACACAAATAGTTCTAGTCAATGCTAAGAGTTGCTAAGCCAATTTGCTTAATATGCACAGTGTTTGGTACTCCAGCAGGCATTTGGTAAGTTATATTGATACTGCTTTCTACAGCAGCATCTTCAGAAATTAGCATCACTCTTTCCAGTAGTTTATTTTAGGGTTAAATGTATTCTTATAGAGTTTGGGTCTCAAGGGTTAGGGAGGATCAAAATACTACAGAGATTCTAATCTTTGCTAATCAGATACTGAATCTGGAAGTTAATTCTCCAATAAATCAATACAGAGTATAAACTACAGTAAACTATAGGATTAAATTAAAGGCATCAGGCTAGAGGGGAGAGAAGAAAGGCTGCGAAGCAGGTGTCAGAAGTGTCTCTAGTCTCCCTAGAGTAGAGAAATAGGCTCACCTTCAAACAGAAGAGTGAGTGTATCTGCAAAGATGACTGCAGCTCTTCGATCACTCATGTCTGTTCCTAGCACCAAGAGCAGATTCTCCTCGGCTTTACTGGCCACCTGAAGAAAGTAGAAAATCTATATATATTTCTCAGACTAGAGGCCAGCCTCACGCCAAGTATATCTCAGTTTTCCAAAAAAGGCCTCCCCATGGCTTTCTTTTTTTTCCCCCCTCTGCCCCCCCACCCTTGGCTTTCTTTATCCATGTTTTCTTTGGTGTATGGAAGCCTGGGTAGCACAGAGGAGCCTCCATTGGGGGTTCTGGGCTGTCTGAGCCTCAGGCAGGACAAGGAACGTGAGCATGGTGGTAGCTCTTCTTCCATTCAGCAGTATAAATAATGCTTTTCTTCTCTTTGAAAATATGAGCTGGGCTCGGTGGCTCAGCCTGTAATCCCAGCACTTTGGGAGGCTGAGGTGAGTGGATTGCCTGAGTCCATGGGTTCGAGACCAGCCCGGGCAACTTGGCGAGACCTCGTCTCTACAATAAAATAAAAAATAGCCAGGTGCGGTAGCGCACGTTTGTGGTTCTGGCTACTCAGAAGGCTGAGGTGGAAGGACCATCGGAGCCCAGAAGGTTGACGCTAGAGTGGCCATGAGCGTGGGTGCCACTGCCCTCCAGCCTGGGTGAAGGAGTGAGACTCCAACTAAAAAAAAAAAGAAAATATGAACTGCCATTAGCCAAGGGAGAGTCCCCAGTTTCAACCCTCTTCTTAAAGTGAACCAGACAAAATCTGGGTACTGCGGATGGGACTTTTTTTTTTTGAGACTTGGGGTCTCATTCTGTCACCCAGACTGGAGTGTAGTAGCATGATCATGGCTCACCACAGCCTCAACCTTCTGGGCTCAGGTGATCCTCTGGATGGGATTTGTAATAGATTAAAAGTGGAAACTATTTCTAGGTCTCAGATGAGAAAGTAGTGACAAAAAGTACCACAGAGGCTGGATGTGGTGGCTCATGCCTGTAATCCCAGCACTTTGGGAGGCCAAGGTGAGTGGATTGCTTACACCTAGGAGTTTGAGACCAGTCTGGACAACATAGTGAAACTCTGACTCTACCAAAAAAAAAAAAAAAAAATTAGCCGGGCATGGTGGCATGTGCCTATAATCCCAGCTACTTGGAATGCTAAAGTGGAAGGATTACCTGAGTCCAGGAGATTGAGGCTGCCGTGAGCTGTGATGGTCATAATCATGCCACTGCACTCCAGCCTGGATGACAGAGTGAAACTCTGACTCAAAAACAAAACAAAAAAAACCAAAAAAAACCATAGAGCAGTTGTATTTTGTTTTAAATTTGTTTTTTAGGTGGGTAAAATACAAACTTGAACATTCAAAAGGTACAAAGAAAGAAGTTCAGTGAAAAGTGGTTCTTCCTCTAACTTGTATCTCCTGATCTCCCAATTCTCTCTTCAGAGGTGATCATTGGAACCTTTCCAAAAATATAAGTGGGACCCCCCAAAAAAACCCTGAAATTTATAAAAAATTGCATACTTATATGTTTAAACTTAAAGTATTCTCCGTTTGATGAAATATACCTCTCAAGACACTTTTTCCACTCCTCAAAACAGTTTTGTAACTCGTCAATTTTGATGCCTTTTAGCGCTTCTGCCCTTTTTTGTTTTGTCTCTTCTACATTGGCAAAATGTTTCCTTTGAGGATTTTTTCCTCCGGGGAAACAAAAAATGTTGCTTGGGGTGAAATTTGGGTGAATAGGGAGGGTGGGCACAGGGGGTCATGCTGCTTTTTTGCTCAAAAACTGCTGAACACTCAGTGTGGTGTGAGCAGGTACGCTGGTAAATCACCCATCATGAAATGGGCAAATGTGTTAAAAGACTCTTCAAAAAAATTCACTGAAGCTGAATGCAGCCTCTCACAACAATGCTAGCAGGTACACTGATGTTAACGGGTTCCTGAAACACTTCCTAGCAGGGGAAGCATGTACTACAAAGGGTCTGCCCTCTAAAAAAACAGTTCTTTGTTTTGGATTCCCCTTGTATCCTATGTTTATGCAAATGTATATCTTTATTGCTATCTTCCTCCTTTTATTTTTTTTGAGTTGAAGTCTCGCTCTGTCGCCCAGGCTGGAGTACAGTGGCATGCTCACAGTCACTGCAGTCTTGACCTACTGGGCTCAGGCGATCCTTCTGTCTCAGTCTTCCAAGTAGCTGGAACCACAGGCATGTGCAACACATCTGGCTAATTTTTTTGATTTATTGTAGAGACAAGGTCTCTCCAAGTTTCCTAGGCTAGTCTCAAACCCTTGGACTCATGCAATCCTCTTGCCTCTGCCTCCCAAAGTGCTGGAATTACAGGTGTGAGTCACTGCGCCCAGCCACCCTCATTTTATTTTATTTTTTTGAGTTGGAGTCTCACTCTTGTCACCCAGGCTGGAGTGCAGCATGCTCACGGCCACTGTAGCCTTGACCTGCTGGGCTCAGAAGAGCCTTCTGCCTCAGTCTTCCAAGTAGCGGGAACTACAGATGCACGCCACCATGCCTGGCTAGTTTTTGTGATTTACTAGAGACAAGGTCTCACCAAGTTGCCCAGGCTGGTCTCGAACCCCGGGGCTCAAGCAATCCTCTTGTCTCGGCCTCCTAAAGTGCTGGGATTACAGGTTGAGCGATTGCGTCTGGCCCACCCTCATTTTAAACAGTAGTAATAGCATATTGTTTTGTACCTTAACAAATTACATGTTAGATAATAAAATATATCAGCATATATGAAACGGTCTCATTTTTCTTTCTTTCTTTTCATTTTTGAGTCTCACTCTGTTGCCCAGACTGGAGTACAGTGACACGCTCCCGGCCACCATAGCCTCGACCTGCTGGGCTCCGGCAATCCTTCCACCTCAGCCTTCCAAATAGCCGGAACTACAGGTGTGCCCTACCATGCCCAGCTCATTTTTGATTTATTATAGAGACAAGGTCTTTACAATAAATCAAAGGTGGGTCTTGAACCCGCAGCCTCAGGCAATCCACTTGCCTCGGCCTCCCAAAGTGCTGGGATTACAGACTGAGCCACCGAGCCTAGCCCCATTTTTCTTAATGGTAGAATTTTTACACTATCAGAGAAAATTTTTCATTATAGAGAATTTGGAGGGGGTAGTTAAAAAAAATATCCTCTGAACACATGCCTGCTGAATTTGCTTTTCTCCATCTAAGGTATGGGGGTGGGGAAGCACTGAAACTGAAGCCTGTTTCTTTTTCAGGATTTAACCTTATATGGTCACCTCTTTCACCTCAGTGTGGCTTCTTTTGAGACTCAATCCTGGTTATGAAGTCTTAAAACCATTAACCAAGAATTGCAATTGCTCTTAACAACAACAACAACAACAAAAAACAGTTCCTGAAAGACAGCTTGAAAAGGGTGATTCAATTTGTCAAGGAACTTGCATTTTTTTTTTTTTTTTAGTTGGAGTCTCACTCGGTCGCCCAGACTGGAGGGCAGTGGCCGCTCCCGGCCACCGCAGCCTCGTCCTGCTGGGCTCCGGCGATCCTTCCACCTCAGCCTTCCGAGTAGCCAGAATTACAGGCATGCGCTACCATGCCCGGCTGATTTTTTGATTTATTGTAGAGATGAGGTCTCGCTGCCCAGGTGGGTCTCGAACCTGCGGGCTCAAGCAATCCACTCACCTCAGCCTCACAAAGGCGAGGGATTACAGGCTGAGCCACCAAGCCCGGCTGGAACTTGCATTTTAATGTTCCTATACATCCATCTGGTTTGTTGTAAATAAATGTGCATCAGCAGATGTCTGGTCATGCCTGGTACCCAGTAGGCTGGCAACAGATGTGTTGAATGAATGCATGTACCCAGTCTTGCCAGGCTATAGCAAGAGCAGAAAGGAGAGTCATATCCAGAGAGAAAGTATCCACAGAGATTCTGGATTCGTCCTTCATCCAGTACTCCAATCTGCAGGCAGAGAACCATACAATTACCCTGCCAAGCAATCAGGGTTAATACCTGCTTGCAAAGGTATTCTGAGAACTTGCTTAATCCCTCCTCATGCAAACCCAGCAGTGGGAAGATCTTGAAGAAGCGCTCCACTTGGAGCAGATCCCCTTCCTTGGTGGCAATGGCAAACTTCTCTGCTACAATGGCTTTGAGACACTGCTCAGCCTCCTGCAGCAATTTCAGGTTTGCATCAATCATGCTCCCTGCTCAATAGGGAGAAAACGAGAATTAATGTAAAGAACAGTAGTGTGTCAGGTCCATGCCACTTTATGTACTACTACTAATTCAACAAATACTACTACCAATTCACATAGTAATATGTGCAAGATACTGTGCTAATAATATGAATGACTAAAAGATGAATCGGCTATAAACCAACCACCATAGCACTTAGAATCAAGTAAAAGAGATAAGGTTTGTGCACAAATAACCATGATAACATTTAGTGTATGATAAGGGTCATAAGAAAGGTGCCCCAAAGTTACATTTCTAATTGAAGTAATCAGAAAAGACTTCCTAGTGAAGGTAACATCTCACCTCTCAAAGATGGGCAAAATTTTGATACCTGCATAGGAGGGACATACATTCCAAGTAAAAGGAATGAAATAAGTAAACTAATAGAAACAGAAAGATAAAAAGAGTATTTGCAGAGTATTGCAAATAGCATATTCCCTGGCATATAGAGGAGATCAACAAATATTTACACAACGAAAGGATGCATGAGTGAATAGCATGAAATAAGGCTAGAGAGACAGAGTATGTAAAGATCATGGAAAATCTAAAATACCACACTAAGAATTTCATTTTATAAGTAGGTAATATGGTCAAGTGCAGGAATTCACTGACCAGAGAATCAGAAGAACTGAACCTTAAATACACTATGTTTTTTTCCTATATATATGTACTTATGATAAACTTTAATTTGTAATTTAGACACAGAGAATAACTAAAAATAGAATAATTATAACAATATATTATAATAGCAGCTATGCAAATGTGGTTACTCTCTCAAAATATCTTACTGCATTGTACTAACCCTTCTTGTGATAAAGAGATGGAGTAGGTGCCTCAAAATTTTGCCCATCATAAGTTTTAAATTGCCTGCCATTCTGAGTAGTGTATTTAGGGTTCAGTATCATCTGCAGTTTTAGGCATCCACTGAGGGTCTTGGAACAGATCCCTCACATGTAAGGAGGGACTATCATATTCTCATTTTATAGAAAAGGAAACCGAATCCAGTTCTACTGATTCTCTGGTCAGTGGATTCCTTGCACTTGACCATATTACCTAATTATAAAATGAAATTCTTAGTGTGGTATTTTAGATTTTCTTTTTTTTTGAGTTGGAGTCTCACTCTGTCACCCAGACTGGAGTGCAGTGGCCGCTCCTGGCCACCGCAGCCTCGACCTGCTGGGCTCCGGTGATCCTTCTGCCTCAGTCTTCTGAGTAGCCGGAATTACAGGTGTGTGCTACCACGCCCGGCTGATTTTTTGGATTTATTGTAGAGATGAGGTCTCGCTGCCCAGGCGGGTCTCGAACCCGCGGGCTCAGGCAATCCACTCACCTCAGCCTCCCAAAGGCGCGGGATTACAGGCTGAGCCACTGAGCCCGGCTTGTATTTTAGATTTTCCATGCTCCTTACATACTCCGTCTCTCTAGCCTTATTTCATGCTATTCACTCATGCATCCTTTCATTGTGTAAATATTTGTTGATCTCCTCTATATGCCAGGGAATATGCTATTTACAATACTCTGCAAATACTCTTTTTATCTTTCTGTTTCTATTACTTTACTTATTTCATTCCCTTTACTTGGAATGTATGTCCCTCCTATGCAGGTATCAAAATTTAAAACTTATGAAATATTTAAAACTTATGAAACATTTATTTTTCCACTTAGTATGTTTATACTAAGGTTGACTACAAGTAGCTAAAAACTGCAGGTAACTGAAATGGCAAAAAGTAAAACCATGAATAAGGGGGACTACTGTAACAATAACTGCCCTGGGATGGTACAGGCATTACATAGGGCCCACTATCATATAAGAAAACTTCCTAATAGCTAATGCCTTTTCCTGGTTGACTTTGTCTAGTTCACATTACAGACAATTTTAACTAAACCAGAAATCAGCAGTTTGGGATGCTGACCTTCTTTGCCCTGTCTGCTGAGCTCAATGACTGACTTGTCCAGGCATAAGTAGCGATGAATGTGGGCAGCAGCTTGCTCATAATCTTCATTCCTCAAAGCAGTTTGAACTCCATCCATGCAGAACTTCAGGTCCAAGATGTCATCAGCTCTCTGAATGGCCTGATAGAGGCGATTCTGCAAAAAGATGTCGTGCTTAGAAACAACATCCTATTCCTCCAAAAATACTTCTTCAAAAGGTAGAGGCCGGGCTCGGTGGCTCAGCCTGTAATCCCGCGCCTTTGGGAGGCTGAGGTGAGTGGATTGCCTGAGCTCGCGGGTTCGAGACCCGCCTGGGCAGCGAGACCTCATCTCTACAATAAATAAAAAAAAAAAATCAGCCGGCATGGTAGCGCATGCCTGTAGTTCCAGCTACTCAGAAGGCTGAGGCGGAAGGATCACCGGAGCCCAGCAGGTCGAGGCTGCGGTGACCAGGAGCGGCCACTGCACTCTAGTCTGGGCGACAGAGTGAGACTCCAACTCAAAAAACAAAACAAAACAAAACAAAAGGTAGAGAGACTCAGGAGCTTAATCTGGTTAACCATAGGTCCTTTTCAGTTTTCACTGGCAAACTCACCAACATCACCATTACTGCTCACAAAACTGATGATGATCAAGACCACTGGCAAGAGGCTGGGTGTGGAGGCTCACACCTATAATCTCAGCACTTTGGGAGGCAGAGGCAAGAAGATTGCCCGAGCTCAGGGGTTTGAGAACAGCCTGGGCAACTTGGTGAGATCTTGTCTCTACAAAAAATTAAAAAATTAGCCAGTGTGGTGGTATATGCCTGAGGTTCCAGCTACTTGAAAGGCTGAGGCAGAAGGATTGCCTGAGTCCAGCAGGTTGGGGCTGCAGTAGCTGTGAGCATGGCACTGCACTCTAGCCTGGGCAACAGAGTAAGACTCTGACTCAAAACAAAACAAACAAAACAGAACAAAACACTGAAATCACTGGCAGATATCACACAATTTTATTAATGTGTGAAATCATTTTTTTAATAGGTAGGGTCATGCTCTGTTACCCAGAATGGAGCGCAGTGGCCTGTTTATAGCTCACTGCAGCCTTGAACTCCTGGGTTCAAGTGATCCTCTGGCCTTAGCCTCCAGAGAATTTGAGACTATAGGAACATACCACTATGCCTGGCTATTTAAAACACTTTTTTTGTAGAGACAGGGTCTAGCTATGTTGCCCAGGCTGATCTTGAACTCCTAGCTCAAGGAATCCTCTAGTCTTGGCCCGCCAAATTGCAGGGACTACAGGCATGAATCACTGCATCCAGCCAAATTATTCATTTTAACAGAAGTAGGAACAGAGATAATTCATGTATATATTTGGCTTATTTGTTAAATTTATCATAGAATTAGAATGTATTTCACATTTTGGGAAAATGACATTGTAAACCGAGTAATAAAGTAAGTAATACATGTGGAATGTCTTTTTCTTTTAGAACAAGCAAGTACATTAAAAAAATTTTTAGTATGTAAGTAGGTAGCTATGTGGCTGCAGTATCTGTGGTAAAGCTATTTGTGAAAATCTGAACAGACAGATTAGGAAGAGTTATACTATTTCATAGGGGCAAAGTTAGCTGGGACTGACTTGTTCAACAGCTCAGTTCCTGTGCTATCCAATACAGCAGTCACAACTGGGCATAGTGGTGCACGCCTGTAGTCCCAGCTACTTAGGGGGCTGAGGTAGAAGGATTGCTTGAGCCCAGGAGTTTGAGACCAGTCTGGATAATATAACGAGACCTCATCTTATTTTTTGAGTTGGAGTCTCACTCTGCTGCCCAGACTGGAGTGCACTGGCATGCTCAAGGCCACTGTAGCCTCCACCAGCTTAATAATATTGAGTATATTATTATTATTATTATTATTTTGAGTTGGAGTCTCACTCTGTTGCCCAGACTGGAGTGCAGTGGCCGCTCCCAGCCACCGCAGCCTCGACCTGCTGGGCTCCGGCGATCCTTCTGCCTCAGCCTTCCAAGTAGCTGGAACTATGGGTGTGCGCTACCACGCACAGCTAATTTTTGATTTATTGTAGAGATGAGGTCTTGCCAAGTTGCCCAGGCGGGTCTCGAACCCGCGGGCTCAGGCAATCCACTCATCTCAGTCTTCCAAAGGCGCAGGATTACAGGCTGAGCCACCGAGCACGGCGAATATATTATTAAAGTTGTTTTTACTTTAAAAAATGGCTACTAGAAAACTTGAAATTATGTAAGTGGTTTATATTAGATTTCTTCTTTACCAATCTTATTTCATTTTCTTACCCAACTGCCCTGATTAGAACTTCTTGTACAATGCTAAAGCACATAGCAAGAGCAGACATCCTTGTCTTCCTCCTCATCTTGAGGGGAAAGGATCTCATTTTTCAACAGTAAGTATGTTAGCGGTAGGTTTTTCATAGATGCCCTTTGTCAAGTTGAGGAGGTTTCCTTCTATTCCGAATCTGTTAAATGTTTTTATCATAAAGGGGCATTAAATTCTGTCAAATTTTTTTTCTGAGTCTATGAGGTGATCATGCGTTTTTTGTTTTTTGGTCCTTTATTCTATTGATATAGTGTATTATATTAATTTTCAGATGTCAAACCAATCTTGCATTCCTAGGATAAATTCCCACTTGGTCATGGTAGATAATCCTGGTTTTTTTTTTTTTTTTTTTTTTGAGTTGGAGTCTCACTCTGTCACCCAGACTGGAGTGCAGTGGCTGCTCCCGACCACCCGCAGCCTTGACCTGCTGGGCTCTGACGATCCTTCTGCCTCAACCTTCCAAGTAGCTGGAACTACAGGTGTGTGCTACCACACCTGGCTAATTTTTTGATTTATTGTAGAGATGAGGTCTCACCAAGTTGCCCAGGCGGGTCTTGAACCCACGAGCTCAGGCAATCCACTCACCTCAGCCTCCCAAGGCGTGGGATTACAGGCTGAGCCACCAAGTCTGGCTGATAATCCTTTTTATCTGTTACTCGACTTACTTTGCTGATGTTTTCTTGAGGATCTTTATTGTCTATATTCATAAGCGTTACTGGTCTAAAGTTTTTTTCTTGTGATATATTTGTCTGGTTTTGGTATCTCATATTAGATTTCTATTGGATAGTGCCATTCCAATTTCTAATGTGGCAGCTTTACTGCCCTCTACTAACTCAAACATCAAACACTCAATAGATTACCTTGGCTAGGTCAAGCTGACGGACTTTGCTGGATACATTCTCGGCTAGGTTGCAGGTAAAAGTGATCATTCCAGCCAACTGCTGGGCATCTCCCTCGATCAACTGCAGGTTGGGACTGGAGTCACGTTGTCAGCACACACATATCCATAGGAGCAGAGGGTAAGAGATGGAAAAACTTTTTTGTAAATGGAGACTACGCCACCTTCTACTTCTTTTGTATCTCCCCATAACTCTTAGCTCAGTTCACTTTTACACAGCTTTTTCTTGAGAGTTTTACTGTAAACTCAGACCTGTACTTAGTAAACAATTAACTTCTAAAACTACTAAAAACATTCCTGAATAGGTACAGTCAAAAAAACTAGAGAACATATTTTCCCAATTGCTAGGTGAGCATAAAATGCACTAATCAATAATCTGAGAGGACAATTAGATCAAACAACAACTTTTATGATTAGCAAATACACAAAGACTATAAAAACAGTGGTTCTCAGTCTTGAGCTGGGCATCAGAATCACCTGGTAGGGTTGTTAAAATATATTCCTGGACCTCACCGCCAGAGTTTCTGATTCAGTGTAGGGTGGGTCTGCAAAATTTCTTTTTTTTTTTTTGAGTTAGAGTCTCATTCTGTTACTTAGGCTGGAGTACAGTGGCATGCTCACGGCCACCGACGCCTCGATCTGCTAGGCTCAGGTAATCCTCTCACCTCAGCCTTCCAAGTAGCTGGAACTATAGGTGTGTGCCATCATGCTCAGCTAAATTTTTGATTTATTGTAGAGATGAGGTCTTGCCAAGATGCCCAGGCTGGTCTTGAAACTGTGGGCTCAGGCAATCCTTCTTGCCTCTGCCTCCCATAGTGTTGGGATTATAGGTGTGAGCCTCCATGCTCAGCAGGTCTGCAAAATTTCTAACAAGTTGGCATGTGTTTCTTGTACTGTTGGTCCAAGGACTCTTTGAGAACCATTGAACTATTACTCTAAGGTGTTTACTTTACCTTGAGATAATGCTCTTCTACATTTTAAACTCCAATTGGTAGTTTATAACAGAAAATTAAGAAAAATGATAACTTATCCAGTGGACTCTGTTGGAATTTACAATAGCTCTTGCTGAGATGCATAGACTCACCCCATTCGGTGAAGAGTGACCATCTTACTTTCAATGGTGTTTTGCTGTTCCAAAAGAGCATCCAGCTCTTTCTCCACCACTTTCTGAAATACAGAGAAACATCTTGTATCAGAATGATCAGAAGCAATCTTAAGAGTTATTTAACACAATCTCTTAGCTAAAGGATGACTCCCATTTCAAATTTATTCTTTCCTTCCATCATGCTCCCTTTGGAATTCAATAAACAACACTTAATTTTTGGACTCATCACACCTCATAATAATTGTTATCTTATGTACATCTTATTCCATCTAGCACAAGAGCACCACAATGAGGAAATAAACTTTTATTCAGTCTCATTAGCATAGTAACTAACACAGAGAGACATTGAAAATATAATGCCTAAACAAATGAAATTTCCAAAGTGGCAGTCACAGAAAAATCTCTTCTTGGTGCAGTCAGTACCTGGAGGGGATAAATACGAAATAACCTATGCTTGTTTTTTTTCATCAGTAAAACAGAGATACAATACATATCCCATAGGACTATTAATCAAGTCACACAGGAAAACATACAAAGTATTTAACATGGTATGTGGCATATAATTCAATAACAACTACCAATATTAGCTATACACTTTTACTAAAATGGCTCAGTAAGCTCCAGAGGGAAATTTCTTCCTGACAGTCATCAAATAGAAATATAGAACTAATACTTTTTGTCTATAAGATTTCCTTAATTTTTCCACCCAAAGTATTGATTGACTCAATGAATGCAAGCTTAGGAATGTTAAGGCAAGATACTTAATTTACTTTATTTTTTTTGAACCAGAGTCTTACTCTGTTGCCCAGGTTGGAGTGCAGTGGCATGCTCATGGCACAGCCTAGACCTGCTGGGCTCAGACAACCCTTCCACCTCAGCCTTCCAAGTAGCTGAAGTCACAGGCGTAAATCACCCTACCTGGCTAATTTTTTGATTTACTGTAGAGACGAGGTCTCACAGAATTGCCCAGGCATGTCTTGAACCCATGGGCTCAGGAAATCTTCTCACCTCCACCTCCCAAAGTGCTGGGATTATAGGCGTGAGCCACCTCATCCGGCCCAGATACTGAATTTTAAGACATATCTTGCTGAAAAACCTACCAACTGTTAGAGTTGGTGCAAGTTAATATTTTAGTTTTTAAATTTTATTTATTTTTGAGTTGGAATTTCACTCTATCGCCCAGGCTGGAGGACAGTGGCACACTCACAGCAATCCCAGCGTCAACCTGCTGGGCTCTGGCCATCCTTCTACCTCAGCCTTCCATGTAGCTGGAACTACAGGCGCATGCTACCACGCTGGGCTAATTTTATTTATTGTAGAGATGAGGTCTGGTCAAGTTGCCCAGGCTGGTCTCAAAAAAAAAGAAAAAAAAAAAAAGAAAAAAAAGAAAGTGAATTGACAGCAACAGGTTGCCATAGAAAAGTGAAGGACCTGTAATCCCGCGCCTTTGGGAGGCTGAGGTGAGTGGATTGCCAGGTTCAAGACCCACCTGGGCAACTTGGCGAGACCTCATCTCTACAATAAATCAAAAATGAGCCAGGTGTGGTAGCGCACGCCTGTAGTTCCAGCTACTTGGAAGGCTGAGGCGGAAGGATCGCCGGAGCCCAGCAGGTCGAGGCTGCGGTGGCCGGGAGTGGCCAACTGCACTCCAGTCTGGGCGTCAGAGTGACACTCTGACTCAAAATAAAAAAGAAAAGTGAAGGGATCAGAAGGAGATAGAACTTTATGAATGGAATGGAATCTTAGAATCTAGTCCACACCTCTCATTTGACAAACTGTCAGAGGTATAAGAGTTGAAGTGACTTGTCCATTAGACTGTTGTGCCTGAGCCTTTTTTTTTTGAGTTGGAGTCTCACTCCGTCACCCAGACTGGAGTGCAGTGGCATGCTCCTGGTCACCGCAGCCTCGACCTGCTGGGCTCCAGTGATCCTTCTGCCTCAGCCTTCCAAGTGGCCTGAACTACAGGTGCGGTGCACACTACCCCATGTCCAGCTAATTTTTTATTTATTGTAGAGATAAGATTTCGCCAGATTGCCCAGGCGGGTCTCGAACCTGTGGTCTCAGGCAATCCACTAGCCTCGGCCTCCCAAAGTGCTGGGATTACAGGCTGAGTGTACCTGAGTCTTAAAGGCTCAAATTTCTACAATGCTGTGCATTTAACCAAAGTGCTAAAACCGCACCTCCAAATCATCCCCAAGGAGAAGTCTCATAATGCTTCAAGAAGTTTATCTGTAATGACTTCCCTCTCGAATGTAATAATGGGATGAAATTTTTGTAATTTCTTTTTTTAAAAAATGTTTTTATTGTTTTTTTATTTTAAAGATGTGGGGTACAATTAGAACAAGTAGTCATCGTATAGATAAAGCTTGGGCCTCCCTTTGGTTCCCACTTCGCCTGGTTTGAGATCAAGTACCCTAGTTTTGTAATTTCTAAATTGCTAAAGCGAATGCAAAAGAGCATTCATTGTTTTGAGAACCAAGCACTTTGTTAAATACACTCAGATTAACTTTCCTTCAATAGAGAAACTAGCGACTACGGATCAGGGAAATTAATGGGGGCTGGGAGAAGAGAGTGTAGACCGCCCAGATATCAAGGAAAACAAGCGTGAGGGAAACTGACCTAGTGAAAAGAATCGATAGGTCTCCCCACACACCCAACTACACTAAAAAAGTGTTCCCGCTTTTTTCTCCCGGCAAGGAGAGCTTCCCACAGCCTAGATTTCCCAAGACTGGAGGATCCTACGCCCACTGTCCCCGGATCCTCCTGGAAAAAGAGAAGGCTCAGCCCCCCACCTCCTCGACGCAGAGTCGTTCATATACAGCCTCCAGTTCCTGCAGCTCTGTGAGAGAGCGAATGAGGTCGGTGGAGATTTCGGAGCAGCGGCCACCTCCCACCCCGCCATAAGGCGGTGGCATCACTGACAGCTTCTGAGGGAACTCGCTGTCCGCCATCTTGGTCCCCATTCGGTGCTTCCGGGCCCGCTAGGCCCCCTCCTCGTTGGCACGCAGGACTTTTGGGGCTGCCCACAGAAGTGCCCAACGAACTCATGTATTTTTTTAAGTCTAATTTTAAAGATCCTATTAATTTTCTATTCTCTTGGAAAAAGTGACGTTAATAAGGTATGCTGAAATAGTTTTCAATGCGATGTAGAAGCAAGACGGAAGCATTTAAAAAAAATTATATATAGTCTTCAGGCGCGGGTCGAATACCTTTTTCCGCCGCGCGCCATCAGGAGGTCCCTATCTTGAGGGCTAATGGCGGATGCCGGCATCCTGGTGTTGGCGGTGGCATAGGCCTTGGAGGAACCCATCATCCGTTTGATATCTACGCCATCCTTCTCGCTGCAGGGTAAAGAAACGGCCTCGAGGCTTCCCCGGGGTGGGGAGGCGGAGTGCAGCCATGTTAGTCGGGAGACCTGAGAGTTTGCTGGGATCAGGCCATGTAGGCCCAAGACGCCGGGACCCGGGACGAGCGGGAGGTATAGAGGAACGATTGGGGCGCCAAAACGGCTTCCTGGAGCCATCTCTCGCATCCGTGCACAATCTGGGAACATGTCCTGGCTCAAAATAAATGCTTGTAGAGATTGCTTCTCTTTTAAGTTCTGGGGAGTCTGAGACGGGTGAGGCGTGAGAAGTAGCGGGGGGTCGTCTCCGTCTAGAGCGAGTAAATGGTACACCGACGGGAAACGGAGCGTGTTAAAGTAAATAATGCAAACTGTCTTTGAAGTCAAGACTCCGGGTTGAA
This sequence comes from Cephalopachus bancanus, assembly GCA_027257055.1. NCBI lineage: Eukaryota > Metazoa > Chordata > Mammalia > Primates > Tarsiidae > Cephalopachus > Cephalopachus bancanus. The sequence goes on along the minus strand of JAPVLO010000330.1, from coordinate 1,478,805 downwards.
GTTGTTTTTGTAGTTGGCAGCTTGTCTCCTCTGGACCTCAGTTTTCTCTTGTGCGAAATGGGGGACGATGATAGTTATCTTGAAGACTGCAGAGTTTAATTGCGATGATGTTTTCTTGGAAGATGGAGAAAGGATGGAGTGAACAATCGCGGGCTTTTTATAGTACTCAAAGACGAGAGACAGGAGATAGACATGGGGGAAGTTACAGAGCTTACCAAGTTTACCTGGTATGTGGTTTTTCTTTCTTTTTTTTTTTTTGAGTTGGAGTCTCACTCCGTCGCCCAGACTGGAGTGCAGTGGCCGCTCACGGCCACCGCAGCCTCGACCTGCTGGGCTCCGGCGATCCTTCCGCCTCAGCCTTCCGAGTAGCCGGAATTACAGGCATGCGCTACCACGCCCCGCTGATTTTTTGATTTACTGTAGAGATGAGGCCTCGCCAAGTTGCCCAGGCGGGTCACGAACCCGCGGGCTCAGGCAATCCACTCACCTCAGCCTCCCAAAGCGCGGGATACAGGCTGAACCACCGAGCCCGGCTGGTATGTGGTTTTTCTAGTACCGGACTGACCGTCCTCCAGAATGCACCTTGCTCGGTTACTCAAGATTAAAGTGTAACTGTAGAACCTCGATCCAACTAGGTTTGGGGAAATGAATCACAAGAGTTTAAAATGAATGAGTTGTGTATTATAAAGAAATGGAAAAGTAGGTTGAGTTGTGGCTCGCTACAAAGCATGAAAAGTAAAAAGTTGTTGGGGGGAGCTATTCAAAAGTGGCTTGGTTTCTTCTGTATCTTTTTTGCTATTTTGAGTTGGAGTCTCTGTCGCCCAGGATGGAGTGCAGTGGCACACTCATGGCCACTGTAGCCTCGACCTGCTGAGCTTAGGCGATCCTTCTACTTCAGCCTTCCAAGTAACTGGAAGTACTGACGCACATCACCATGCCTGACTAATTTTTGTGATGTATTGTGGAGACCAGATCTCACCAAGTTGCCCAGGCTGGTCTCAAACTCCCGGGCTCAGGCAATCCTCTCGCCTTGGCCTCCCAAAGTGCTGGGATTACAGGCTGAGTCACTGTGCCTGGCCTACAATAAATTAAAGAAAAAATTAGCCAGGTGTGGTGACATATGCCTGTAGTTCCAGCTACTCGGGAGGCTGAGGTGGAAGGATCTCCTGAGCCCAGCAGTTCATGGCTGTGGTGGCTGTGAGCCAGCCACTGCCCTCCAGCCAGCCTTGGGGGAGTGGGGAAAGCCTGGTGTGGTGGCATGTGTAATCCCAGCTACTGTGTAGGGTGAGGTTGGAGGATTTTTTGATCACAGGAGTTCAAAGTCAGCCTTAGCAGCATAGTGAGACCCTGAAACCCTGTCTCTCCAGTATAAATGTATGTTCTTTTATGCATATATGTTATTATATTATATATTACTAAAGATATCTGAAAGGTTATGACATAACTAGTTAGATGGATTCCCTGGACTGAATGGCTAGGGAATGGGTTGGAAGTGGGTTTTTGTATGCTTTTGAATTCTGAATCGTGTAAATGTAGAGTCTATTGAGTACAGGTAAGCTCAAACCTAAGTAGTTTCTGTGACAAAGACACAAAGAGTCAGTGTAGCATTACTAGTTCCCACATTTTCATCATATGTTATGTGACCTTGGGCAGATAATTTAATCTCTGATCCTCAGTTTCCTTATCTATAAAATGCATGCTTCATAGAATTATGAGATTGAAGGCAAAATAATGTGGCACAGTGACTTGGTTTCTTTTTCTTTTTTGAGTCAGAGTCTCACTTTGTCACCCAGGCTGGAATGCAGTGGCAAACTCATGGCCTGGCCACCATAGCCTCCAACTGCTAGGCTCAAGTGATCCTTCCCTTTCAGTCTTCCAAACAGCTGGAACCACAGGTGTGTGCCACCATTGCCGGCTAATTTTTTTTTATATATTGTAGATTTGCAGTCTTGCCAAGTTGCTCAGGATGGTCTTGAACCTCTGGACTCAGGCAGTCCTCTCCCCTCCACCTCTCAAAGTACTAGGATCACAGGAGTGATCCACTGTGTCCAGCCTGCCTTGGCTTTTTAGTAGACACTTTTGATTAGAACTATGCTGTCCCTTAATAGGCCTTACTCTACTGAATCTGTTGCCTTCAGCCAGAAGTTTCCATACAGAAATGTCTGTTAAAATAATATCCAACTATTCTTTTGTTTTTTATGTGTCCTTAGCTTGCTTTGACTCTACTGTTGGTATTACCAAGGCCTGGAATTCTGGGTGGCTCAATTTTGCCTCAGCCATGTTCCTGTACAACTTGACTTTGCAGCGAGCCACTGGCATCAGCTTTGCCATTCATGGCAACTTTTCTGGTAAGTTCTCTGGTTACTATCTTTCTGAATTTAAACGAATAAGTAAATATTTTGCTTACCTTTTGTGGAGAAAATGTTTTCTATTTATGAGAACAATTGTTGGTAAGTGTGAGCAATTCAAATCTGCTTTGTAGTTTATGAGATTTGGTGTTAAATTGAGGTGCATTATCAGTTACCTCAGATATTTTTTTCTTCTTTTTTGAGTTGGAGTCTCACTCTTTCAGTTGGAGTGCAGTGGCATGCTCATGGCCACCGCAGCCAGCCTTGACTTTTGGCTCAGGCGATCCTTCCACCTCAACCTACCAGGTAGCTGGAACCACAGGCACAAACCACCATGCCCGGCTGGTGTTGTGATTTATTGTAGAGATGAGGTCTCACCAGGGTCTGGAACCCCTGAGCTCAGGCAGTCCTCTCAATTCAACCTCCTAAAGTGGGACTTGTAGGCGTGAGCCACCGAGCCCAGCTGATACTTTTCCTAGCTCGCATTATGTAATGATTCTTTTTTTTTTGAGTTGGAGTCTCATTCTGTCACCTAGACTGGAGTGCAGTGGCTGCTCTCGGCCACCGCAGCCTCGACCTGCTGGGCTCCAGTGATCCTTCTGCCTCAGTCTTCCAAGTAGCTGGTACTACGGGCATGCACTACCACACCCGGCTAATTCGCGTAATGATTCTTAACAGGGCTGCACATTTCTTGGCTACCTACTTAGTGCCATGTTGTATGCTCATTGCCTTTAGGCATTAGTGAGATGTATAAGATATGATCCTTGATCTTGAATTCGACATTAAGTTGGAGAAGAAGAATGTCAGGTTATCAGACAAAGTAGTTTAAAAAAGAGGAGGTTGGCCGGGCTCAGTGACTCAGCCTGTAATCCCTGCGCTTTGGGAGGCCGAGCTGAGTGAATTGCTTGAGGCCGCGGGTTCGAGACCTGCCTGGGCAAGTTGGCGAGACCTCACCTCTACAATAAAAATTAAAAAATTAGCCGGGCATGGCAGCGTGTGCTTGTAGTTCCAGCTACTTGGAAGGCTGAGGCAGAAGGATCGCTGGAACCCAGCAAGTCGAGGCTGGACTGTGGTAGCTGGGAGTGGCCACTGCACTGCAGTCTGGGTAACAGCGTGAGACTCCAACGCAAAAAAAAATAAAAAATAAAAAATTAATAAAAAAAGGAGGTTGATCCTTGGTTTGGCACATAAGAGATAGTAGAATTTTTGTGTGAGAAAGAAAGGAAAGTGCTGTTTAGATAGAATGCTGCCTGTGAAGGACCCAGCCATTTGCATATGTTCACTGTGTAAGCTGGAATGGTTGGAGATATTTTTGTAAAGATAAATTAAGGCTAGGTGTGAATTGTGTGAAATTGTGTGTGTTTTCAGATTAGGAAAATACAGACTTCCAGGAAATGAGGTATAGGTGTGTATAAAAAACGTTTTCTTGCCATTAGATTTAACATTTGTGAGTTAAGTTAATCTCAGGTAATGCAAGAGGTTCATGATTGTTTAGAGTATTCCATAGTTTTGTTGAGGTTTAAATCTGAATACCTGTTGTGTGGTACTGAGCAAGTGTCTAACTGACCACACAAAATTAGCATTTCATTTTATTATTTTCTCTGATCCTCATTACAGCTCTTTCTGTGAGTCTGAGGACTTCATTTTGGCATAGTTAGTTATTTTTGTTACATTTTGTAAAGGAAAAATGTATACCGGGCACAGTGGCTCATGCCGGTAATGCAAGCATTTTGGGTGGCAGAGGCATGAGGATTGCGTGAACCGCCCCCCCCCAAATAAAGGAAATATGAATTTGGGAATTTTTTTTATTTTGAGTTGGAGTCTCACTCTGTTACCCAGACTAGGAGTGCAGTGGCTGCTCCTGGCCACTGCAGCCTCAACCAGCTGGGCTCCGGCGATCCTTCCACCTCAGCCTTCCAAGTAGCTGGAACTACAGGCGCGTGCTACCACGCCCGGCTAATTTTTTGATTTATTGTAGAGATGAGGTCTTGCCAAGTTGCCCAGGCAGGTCTCGAACCCGCGGGCTCACTCAATCCACTCACCTCAGCCTCCCAAAATGCAGGATTACAGGCTGATCCACTGAGCCCAACATCCCTCATTTTTTATTGTGGTAAAAAGACATTACATAAAATTGACCATCTTTATCTTTTTTTTTTTTGAGTCAGAGTCTCTCTCTGTTGCCCAGGCTGGAGTGCAGTGGTATACTCACGGCCACTGCAGCCTCAACCTGCTGAGCTAAGGTGAACCTTCGCCTCAGTCTTTCAAGTAGCTGGAACTACAGGCATGTGCCACCATGTCTGGCTAACTTTTTGATTTATTGCAGAGATGAGGTCTCGACAAGTTGCCCAGGCTGGTCTTGAGCTCAGGCAGTCCTCTCACCTCTGCCTTCCAGATTGCTAGGATTAAAGGCGTGAGCCATTATGCCCAGCCTGTCTTAATCATTTCTAAGTGTACAGTTCAGCGGTGTTAAGTATATTTACATTAATGTGAGACAGATCTTCAGATTTTTTCACTTTGCAAATTTGAAACTCCAAACCCATTAAACACCTCTTCTTTCCCCCTCCCCCACAGTCTTTAGCAACTACCATTCTATTTTCTGCTTCTGTGAATTTGACTGCTCTAGATACCTCATATAAGTGGATTTATACGGTATTTATATATTATATCTGTGACTGTCTTATTTTATTTGGCATAAGGTCCCCAAGCTTTATCCATGTTAATTTCTTACTGTTCATTATGGGATGCAGTGACTATTTTTTTTTTGAGTCAGAGTAGTCTCACTCTGTCATCCAGGCTGGAGTGCAGTGGCACCATCATGGCTCACTGCAACCTCAACCTCCTAGGCTCAAGTGATCCCTCCACCTCAGCCTCCTGAGTATTGGGATCACAGGTGCGCAGCACAATGCCCAGATAATTTTTTGATTTTTGGTTTTTTTTTGAGTTGGAGTCTCACTCTGTCGCTCAGGCTGGAGTGCAGTGGCATGCTCCCGGCCACTGCAACCTCGACCTGCTGGGCTCCGGTGATCTTTCCGCCTCAGCCTTCCGGGTAGCTGGAACTACAGGCGCGTGCTACCACGCCCGACTATATATATATACCACACCCAGCTATATATATATACAAATTTTTTTTTGTAAAGATGAGTTCTTGCTATGTTGCCCAGGTTGGTCTCAAAACTTCTGGACTCAAGCAGTCCTCCTGCCTCAGCCTCCCTAGCATTACAGACATGAGTTATCATGCCCAGCCTGTGATGCAGTGATTCTTGCTAGAGTTTGGATGGGAGCATTTTTGAAAGCACTTTTTTTGAGTCAGAGTCTCACTGTGTTGCCCAGTCTGGAGTACAATGACAAGATCATGGCTCACCGCAGCCTCCAACTCCTGGGTTCAAGCAATCTTCCTGTGCCAGCCTCCCAAGTAGCTGGGACTACAGGCTCGTGCCATCACACTTGGCTAATTTTTTTGAGTTGGAGTCTCACTTGTTGCCCAGTCTGGAGTGCATGGCCGCTGGCCACCGCAGCCTCAACCTGCTGACTCCGGTGATCTTCCGCTCAGCCTTCCAAATAGCCGGAATTACAGGCATGCGCTCACGTCCGGCTGATTTTTTGGTTTATTGTAGAGATGAGGTCTCGCTGCCCAGGCGGTCTCGAACCGCGGGCTCAGGCAATCCACTCACCTCAGCCTCCAAAGGCGCGGATTACAGGCGGGCCACCGACCGGCTCTTGGCTAATTTTTAAGAGACAAGGTCTCATTATGTTGCCCAGGCTCCTGGGTGAAGCAATTCTCCTACCTCAGCCTCCCAAAATGCTAGGGTTACAGGTGTGAACCAGAGTACCTGACCTGCGATGCAATGATTCGTAGCTAGAGTTTGGATACGAGAATTTTTGAAAGCACTTTCACTTACTTATTTTTAGTTAGGTTCTCACTCTGGCCCAGGCTGGAGTGTAGTGGCATGATAACAGCTCACTGCAACCTTCAGCTACTGGGCTTAAGTGATCTTCCTGTGTTAGCCTCCTGAGTATCTGGCATTACAGGCATGTGCCAACGCACTTGACTAATTAAAAAAGATTTTTTTGAAAAAAGTCTCACTGTGTTTCCCAGACTGGTCTCGAACTCCTGGGTTCAAACAGTCCTCCCACTTCAGCCTCCCAAAGTGCTGAGATTACACTTGTAAGCTACTGTGCCTAGCCTGGAAGCACATTTGTAATAGTAGTAATTTTATCTGTCAAATTCTTTTTTTAATTCAAACTTGTTTTTTTCCCTAAAATTATAGAAACGATTTTTTCCTTAGCTATTAAAGAATACTGTAACTTATATAATACTTTATGTTTTCTGTTTTGCATTACTGTACTCAAACCTGAGTGACAGAGTGAGATCCTGTTTCCAAAAAAACCAAAAAACAAAAAAACTTTCTCTGATACTACTGTTAGATCATTTCTATTCTAGGAAAAATACTTTTCAAATAGAATAAATCAACTTAAAACCCTGGGCCCCCAACTTATTTAATTATATTTATCTTTAGAAGCATTTCCATCTATCCAGGTTACTTTTGGGATTAGTTCTGGTTATTTATGAACTTTATTTTTTGGTGATCTAGGAACCAAACAACAAGAAATTGTTGTGTCTCGTGGGAAGATCTTGGAGCTGCTTCGTCCAGACCCCAACACTGGCAAAGTACACACTCTACTCACAGTGGAAGTATTTGGCGTTATCCGGTCACTGATGGCCTTCAGGCTAACAGGTGGCACCAAAGACTACATTGTAGTGGGGAGTGACTCTGGTCGAATTGTTATCTTGGAATACCAGCCATCTAAGAATATGTTTGAGAAAATTCACCAAGAAACCTTTGGAAAGAGTGGATGCCGCCGCATTGTTCCTGGCCAGTTCTTAGCTGTGGATCCCAAAGGGCGAGCTGTTATGATTAGTGAGTGACTTGCTTTACTTGCTCTATGCTGTGAACTTGGCAGTGTACTAGCATATCACTTATGTGGGCAAAGTTTGGCATTGTATTTGGATATACTCTAGATTTAAAGTTGCATTTCCTGTAAAAACAAAAAAACCAAAACAGCTGTAATTCTTTTTAAAACAATGGGAAAGTCTGAATGTACCTTTTCTACTTACCATCTAGTTGGAAATAGGTGTTTTTCAATTTCTTGCCTTATCTGTAGCAAAAAGACTACAATGAAATCATCTATATTTGACAAAGAGTACGGTTGCTTTCATCAGCCTGAAGTGATGATTCACATTCATGTCTCTTCTCTGATAAATGATTGAAGAAAATTCTGTGTATCTGATCAGGCCTGTAGAGGACAGTTTTCTGAGCAGTCACGAAATTATTAGATCTAATTCAAAGAAGAAAGCTAGCAATTCTAGGAACTGTGTTTTAGTGTTTCAATTTCCTCAAGTCTGGGATGCATCTAATATTTTTGAAGACTTAGTGGGATCCCTGTTAGGAAAGAGGAGGCCAAAATGTCTATTGTCTATTCTAATGATACAGAAAAGAATCCTGAGGTACTATACTTGCAGAGTTAGTTCTGGCTGTTAATAATGATTTTAAAAATAATCATGATGTGAATCTAGGTGTTCTGTAAGTTTCTTCTCATTACGATTTGGAAATCTATGTTTTGTGTCCTACTATAGGTGCCATTGAGAAACAGAAATTGGTATATATCCTGAACAGAGATGCTGCGGCCCGACTTACCATTTCTTCTCCCCTGGAGGCCCACAAAGCAAATACTTTAGTATATCACGTAGTTGGAGTAGATGTGGGATTTGAAAATCCAATGTTTGCTTGTCTGGAAATGGATTATGAGGTAATGGGGACCTAGTCTTTCCCACCTTTGGATTTCATTCAGTCACCTCAGTGTTTTTTCCTATATTTATTTTCTCCCTTGTGCTTATCTGACATCTGTCCTGCTTTGCAAATCTTTTCCATAGTCCAAATGCCTTACTTAATTTTGGGGGGGATAGTTTTGAGCTTAACTGACTATATAATTGCCTGATTTAAATAATCTTCCTATGGAAGTGAGATCGTTATTGGAAAAAGCTGCTTGAAAAAGTTGAAGCTGTGCTAGGTGCAGTGGTTCATACCTGTAATCCCAGCACTTAGAGAGACCAAGGCTGGAGGATTGCTTGTGCTCAGGATTTTAAGATCAGCCTGGGCAACATAGCGAGACCCCATCTCTATTTAACCGTTTGCACTGGATATCCCTTCTGAGGGGACATCATAAATCTGGCAAACGTCCCCTCTCAGGGGACATAAAGAGATTGCTGGTGCCGGGCACAGTGGCTTACACCTGTAATCCTAGCACTTTGGGAGGCAGAGACAAGAGGATTGCCTGAGCCCAGGGGTTTGAGACCAGCCTGGGCAATTTGACGCAACCTCATCTCTACAATAAATCAAAAAACTAGCCGGGTGTGGTGGCATGCACCTGTAGTTCCTGCTACTTGAAAGGCTGAGGCAGAAGATCACCTGAGCCCAGCAGGTCAAGGCTGCATTGGCTGTGAGCATGCCACTGCACTCCAGCCTAGGCAACAGAGTGAGACTCCAACTCATTAAAAAAAAAAAAAGATGGTGATTTTACAGGACAAACTTATTCAAACTTACATTGTTCAAAAATATATGTTTCCTTGAAGTTTTCCATTCAAAAAGAATGAAAAACCTATGTCGCATTTGAAACCTGTCAAGCTTCTGATCAATCAGTTGAGAAGTTGTTTTCAGAAATCATGAGTGCATCCTTCCACATTGTCTTTGAATAACAGACTGGTCAATAAATGACATATTATTAATGTGGGAGTAAGAAAACGAGGCTGCATTGGCTTATTGAATAGAAAAACACAAGGTGGAAGACATCAGACAAGGTACTATTGCACAAAATATATCAATGAACCTGCAAAGCACGTTGGTGACTGTTCACATGTTAACACACGTTAGAAAAATATAAGATATAAAATTTTGATTCTTTTGTCATAATTAAATTCCTCAATGTCCAAAATTTCATTATAAACCAAATATTATAGTGAAATAATTGGTTTTTCAGGCTTGGTGGATCATACCTGTAATCCCAGCACTTTGGTAGGTGGAGGTGAGAAGATTGCCTGAGCTCAGGGGTTCGAGAGCAACCCGAGCAACTTGGTGAGACCTCGTCTCTACAATAAATCAAAAAATTAGCTGGGTGTGGTGGCGCATGCCTGTGGTTCCAGCTGCTTGGAAGGCTGAGGCAGAAGGATCACCTGAGCCTAGCAGGTTGAGACTGCAGTGGCCATGAACATGCCACTGTACTTCAACCTGGATGACAGAGTGAGATTCTGACTCAAAAAAACAAAAAATAATTGGTTTTGACACTATACTATTTAATATGAAGTGACGTGTTTTTCACTATTTTATAAAAAAGTGCCATAGAGTTGCTGGTAGATGATATACAAGATGTCTTTGAATGCAGAGTTGAAAAAAAATGTGAAGCTATGTTTAGGTAAGTTTTTCACAGAGCATACCGTCTTTACCTTGAATGGAAGGTAGAATCCTCTAGCTAGAGGGATCCCTGGATTCAGAATTTGGAGATTTGAGTTCTTGTCTGACTCTTTATTATCTAGTAGTGTAAAAATGTGTCAAACCATTTGGCATCTGTGGACCTGTTACTTCATTCATAAGATGGAGGAATCCTGATGTCCTTTCCAGGTCTGAGAGTTCTGTGATTTTATGCTAATTAGTCTTTGTGCCACTGTTCTCTATAGGAAGCAGACAATGACCCAACAGGAGAAGCAGCAGCTAATACCCAGCAGACTCTTACTTTCTATGAGCTAGACCTTGGTTTAAATCACGTGGTCCGAAAATACAGTGAACCTTTGGAGGAGCATGGCAACTTCCTTATTACAGGTACTTTTATCTCAGGGCTGCGTTGTACCCTTTTACTTGGTTCATTTTATGCCATAATCTAATAGCTGTTACTTAATAGGACTTGGAAATGGATCCATTTTTAGTAAACCTGAGTACCTTGTTTATTTTTTTGAAGAGATTAGAAATTTATGTGGCAGAGTGATTAAAAAAAAGTGTTGTGTGAATAAAGAGTCTAGCTCCTTAGTAACTCTTAATAGTGTAGTAGAGGTGGAGAGGACAGGATGAGTGAGCAGTCAGCTTGGAATATTGATTACTGTTGCTGTGATAAATTGGCTAAAGTCAGTCTTTCCCTCATCCAAACCTAGTTATTTGAAAAGACAAATGAAGTGGACAAACCCAACAAGATAAAACTTAAGAATTTGAAAACTTAGATGAAATAGTTAAAATATTTTTGAAAACCGTTACCAGGATTGATCCAAAAAGAAGTTAAGAACCTGAAAAGAGCCAACATTCATTAAAGAAGTTGAAGTGGTAGTTAAAAAAAATCTTTCTTCCAAAATATTTAAGGTTCAGAATTTTCAGGAAAGCATTTATTATCTTCTTGAGGGATATATATAAGGGAACCCCAAAACCCCAGAATTTATCTATTAAAAACTATTATATGCTTCAACTTAAATCACCTTCGGAGTACTCTCTGATGCAGCACACTTAGCGAGGTGCTTTTTTCACTGCTCAAAACAACTTTTTGGTTTTTTTTGGGAGTTTTTGTTTTGGTTTTAGTTGGAGTCTCACTCTGTCACCCAGACTGGAGTGCAATGGCCGCTCCTGGCCACTGCAGCCTCGACCTGCTGGGTTCCAGTGATCCTTCCGCCTCAGTCTTCCAAGTAGCTGGAACTACAGGTGCGCGCTACCACACCCAGCTAATTTTTTTGATTTTATTGTAGAGATGAGGTCTCACCAAGTTGCCCAGGCGGGTCTCGAACCCACGGGCTCAGGCAATCCACTCACCTCAGCCTCCCAAAGTGCTGGGATTACAGGCTGAGTCACCGAGCCCGGCTCAGGCTCTTCTTTAACTCTTGGTTCAGGCAATCCCCTCACCTTGGCCTCCCAAAGTGCTTCGATTACAGACTTGAGCCACTGTGCCCAGCCCAAAACAGTTTTTGAATTAATCAGTTTTGAAGCCTTTTAGTGCTTCTGCTGTTTTTTGTTTTGCCTCTTCCATATCTGCAAAATGTTTCCCTTTGAGGATTTTTTATTCAGGGAAACAAAAATGTTGCTCAGGGCCAGATCAGGTGAATAGGGAGGATGAGACACAAGGGTCATGCCATTTTTGGTCGAAAACTGCTGAAGACTCAGCACAGTTGGGCAGGTGTACTTGGTAAATTACCCATAATGAAATGAGTAAATGTGTTGAGAGAATCTAAAAAAAAAATATCTGAAGCTGACTGTAGACTCTTACAACAATGCTGGCTGGTACACTGATATCAATGGGTTTCTAGAACACTTACCTAGTAGAGGAAGCCTATACTACAATGAGCCTGCCCTCCAAAAAATAATTTCAGTTTTTTTGGATCCCCTTGTATGCATTCCATTTTAAAACATTTCTCCAGAGACTATTAAAAGAACTGTTCCACTTCATGAGTCTAATATGACTACAATACCAAAACGGATAGGGTAGCTACAAGAAAAATTTACGAACTTGTTAATACTTAAGATTGTAGATAGAAAAAGATAATATTTTAGCAAATCAACTTCATCAGTGCTTTACATGCATATAACTAAGTACAATTTTTGGAGGCGCTCAAAGATGCTTCACCATTAAAAAAAAATCAGTGTCATTGTGTAATTATATTAAAAGACTAAAGAAGGACAAGTATGTTTGTGGTCATCTACATTTCCACAGGCTTTTCCAATGATCTAGTTCTTTTATTTTGAATCTGTTGCACTTGAATTGACGTCTAAAATGAAATATGTCATCAGGGGAGAATCTTGGAGAAGAATGTGCCAATACTTGCCTTTGAGTGTTGTTAGTCAATTTGTTAATACATTAAGCAGATGAATTATGGAAAATAGGATACACATCTCCTTATTTGTTTTTTTTTTTTTGAGTTGGAGTCTCACTCCAGACTGGAGTGCAGTCGCCGCTCCTGGCCACCGCAGCCTCGACCTGCTGGGCTCCGGCGATCATTCTGCCTCAGCCTTCCAAGTAGCCGGAATTACAGGCATGCGCTACCACGCCCGGGTGATTTTTTGATTTATTGTAGAGATGAGGTCTCGCTGCCCAGGCGGGTCTCGAACCCGTGGGCTCAGGCAATCCACTCACCTCAGCCTCCCAAAGGCGTGGGATTACAGGCTGAGCCACCGAGCCCGGCTCTTACTTGTAATATGTTACCATACTTCCATACTTTTTATTCACAAGGACTATTCATTGATCAGATTGTTATTGATTCTCTGTAATAAGTGTGTGCCAAGTCAGTCTACTGGGTCCTAGGACTTCAGTGGTGATAAAATTTAATGTGGTACTTCCCTTTGTACAAGATTGAGGCTAGTGATGAATACAGAGTAATAAAAAAATTTGTCAGAGTGTCAAATATCATGATAGCATAGAGAAGAGGCCCCTAACCCAGGGGAAAAAGGGGAATGTGTTAGAGAAAGCTTTTTGTAGAAGTACTCTCTGAGGGCTAGTTTGGGATTAGCTAGGTATAGTTGGGGTGAGAAAAGGGAGTTTCAATTGTAGGCAAAGGGATCAGCATGCACAAAGGCTCATTCAAGGAATTAAAAGCTCATTGTAATTGGATTATTAAAGTTAAAGAACTGGGGTAGGAGTAGGGGTGGAAGCTATTGAAGGATTCAGACAGAGTAATAACCTGTTAGGTTGATACGTGCTTATGTTTTGGCTAATGGAATCAATACAGTATAGTAAGGCTGAAAGACAGAGACTGGTCAGGAGGCTCTTTCACTAAACGGATTGGCAGCATAAGAGCTGCTAAGGAGGTAGAATCAGTAGGGCTCTGGAAAGGGAGAGAGAATTGACGGGTGATATCCTGGTTTCTAGTTTGGTCTGTATTCTCTAAGGTGGGAAATCCAGAAGGTGGAACAGGGTTGGGGCAGGAGCATAAGCTTGTTTATGAATACAGTATATTTTTAAAGTACCTGTGGATTGTTCATGGCCAGTTGGTGATTAGATTGTAGGTCTGAGGCTGAGAACTGAGTTCTGAGCTTGGAGCTAAAAATTTGAATGCCTTATCCAGGCTTGGGCCACCAAACTTTCATAGAAGCACAGACTATGCTCTATCCATACCTAGAATGGATGTCAGGAAAAAGAAACACTTTGAATGTTTTCAGCATTGGATATACTACCTTCGTCAAATTGTACTGAAGGATAGAAGGAGCTGGAAGCTGAAATGATTCATGGTTATGTCAGTCACTGTTAAATTTTATTTTCTCTGACAGTTCCGGGAGGATCAGATGGTCCAAGTGGAGTGCTGATCTGCTCTGAAAACTATATTACCTACAAGAACTTTGGTGATCAACCAGATATCCGCTGTCCAATTCCCAGGAGACGGGTAAGGTCTTTGCCATAAGAGGAGAGATACTTGTTTGTGAAATGAATTTAAGTTTTGTAATTGCAGTGTAGTCTTTTAGTTTGTCTTATTACCAAATTTCAGGTTATTTTGTAAATGTCATTTTATTTTTTTTTATTTTTTTTTTTTGATTTGGAGTCTCACTCTGTCGCCCAGACTGGAGTGCAGTGGCTACTCCCGGCCACCGCAGCCTTGACCTGCTGGGCTCCGGCGATCCTTCCGCCTCAGCCTTCCAAGTAGCTGGAATTACAGGCGCGCGCTACCACGCCCAGCTGATTTTTTTTTTATTTATTGTAGAGATGAGGTCTCACTGCCCAGGCGGGTCTTGAACCCGCGGGCTCAGGCAATCCACTCACCTCAGCCTCCCAAAGGCACGGGATTACAGGCTGAGCCACCGAGCCCGGCGTAAATGTCATTTTAAATAAAACTGATAAAATTGTAGTAAAAGCAAAACAAAATCTTTGACAAAGGGAATTAAAAACATAATTTCCACTTCAGAAGAACCTATGGACAATTATCAGTTTGAAGTTTCTTTGACATCATCACACCTCGCCTCAAGAATCTACGTGATATGACTTCTGAGAACAAGGTTGTTTTCCTACGTAATGCAGTTAGTTTTCTTATGTGCAGGTGTTTTGTTTTTTTTTTTTTGAGTTGGAGTCTTACTCTGTCTCCCAGGCTGGAGTGCAGTGGCACACTCATGGCTACTGCAGCCTTGACCTGCTAGGCTCAGGCGATCCTTCCATCTCAGCTTTCCAAGTAGCTGGAACTAAAGGTGCACATGCTTGGCTAATTTTAAGAGTCCAGGCTGATTTTCTTGTAGTCTGTCCCACAGTCTGTTTTCTCATGATTATATCCAGATTAATATTTCTCATAGAATTATTGCAATGGTGGTGATATGTAATTCCTACTACATCACATTGTACATACATAATCGTTGGTTTGTTTCATTGGGTGCTAAATCAATTACCTTGTTAAGGTGGTGTCTGCCTAGGTTCTTCATTGTAATGGGTATCTTTTCTTTTTTTAATCGATATGGAATCTGGTGGTGATTTTTGAGATTTCCAACATCTTTTCACCTAGTGATTTTGGTATTGACCCTTCCCCTGAATCAGTTACTGTCATTTTGACCTGTATTTATTTGTTTAATATTTATCTGTATTGGAGTTTAACTTTAGGACTTATATAGTTAATATAATACATGGTATGTGCATAAGATTATATCAATTTTAGAAAACCTGAGAAGAAATTTGGCAATTTAAATTCTTTTTTTTTTTTTTTTTTTAGTTGGAGTCTCACTCTGTCACCCAGACTGGAGTGCAGTGGCCGCTCTCGGCCTGGGCTCCAGCGATCCTTCCGCCTCAGCCTTCCAAGTAGCTGGAACTACAGGCGTGCACTACTATGCCCGGCTAATTTTTGATTTATTGTAGAGATGAGGTCTTGCCAAGTTGCCCAGCTGGGTCTTGAACCCACAGGCTCAGGCAATCCACTCACCACAGCCTCCCAAAGTGCGGGATTACAGGCTGAGCCACCAAGCCCGGCTGGCAATTTAATTCTTGGTAAGGGATGGAGGTCATTTGGTTGATCAGATATTTAATGAGCACATGACTGTGCTAGACACTGTACTTGGCTTTACAACAACAAAGGTGTATAAAACTTTTTGCAGGGCTTACTTAGTGAGAGAAGTAAGAATTGTTACAAACATTAAAAAATTCAAGTTGCATGCAGTGGTGCACACCAGTAATCCCAGCTACTCAGGAGGCTGAGGTGGAAGAATCCCTTGAGTCCAGGGAAAAAAATTCAAAATTGTCGCTAAGAGGCAACTGCCTTTGGAGAATCAAGGAAGTTGATGTCGAATGAACTGGTTTGGATGGTAGTATTATGGATATGTGAGTGTTTTATCTACAGCCTGAAATGATGATTTTTAAATTTCATGTCTGTTCTCTGACATTTTTCTCTGGAGATAGTTTTTGCCTTACTGATCTGATCAGGCTGTAGAGTGGGATTGTGACTCTTTTGTTACCCAGGTTTTGTTATATCTTTATGGCAGATTAGAATTTTGAGTTGTTGTTGATTGGCAGGCTGCTCTGTGTCAAAGCTTGTGACTTTTGGCCCTAGGTGGCCTGTATGGTCTCTGTTGGCGAGGTGCTGGATTCCAGAACTAAGAAGTATCCATTTCTAAGATGTTGATTGTGTATTCAACTTTACTAGAATGATCTGGATGACCCTGAAAGAGGAATGATTTTTGTCTGCTCTGCTACCCATAAGACCAAATCAATGTTCTTCTTTTTGGCCCAAACTGAGCAAGGAGATATTTTTAAAATCACCTTGGAGACAGATGAAGATATGGTAAGTAGAGACCATGGATGGAGGAGAAATTGAAAAAACTCATTTGTTGTGGTTAGTCCTGCTTGATAAAGGTTTTTACAATTTTACCTTAGTAGAAATAAATAACCTTGTTTTAAAAGCTGATATTTGTATCTACACTTATGTTTTCTTTTTTTTTTCTTGAGTTGGAGTCTCACTCTGTCGCCCAGACTGGAGTGCAGTGGCCGCTCCCGGCCACCGCAGCCTCGACCCGCTGGGCCCCGGCGATCCTTCCGCCTCAGTCTTCCGAGTAGCTGGAACTACAGGCGCACGCTACCACGCCCGGCTGATTTTTTGATTTAAATAGAGAAGGGTGGGGGGTTGCTCAGTGTGGTTCGATCCGCTTGATAAAGGCAATATCACCTCAGTGAAAAATGACCTGGATTAAAGCTGGAATCTGTCTACACTTATGTTTTCAAAGCTGTTGTACAAACCATTTGTTCAGTTCAACTACTCTCCAAGATGAGATAGGCAGAACAATTAATTAATATAAGTTAAAATAATGGGAACTTAGAAAATAGTTGCTTTAGGGACTAGAATATGAATAAGAATGGGTTTTTTCTCTGGTTAACTGATTTCTGGTCATTGTACATATAATGTGAAACTGGTAATGCCATTTCTAGTGATTATTTTCAGTTGGTAATAGGTGTGAGTGAGAAAGCTCACCATTTCTTTTTCTTGTTGAGAAATTTGTTTTTATTTTTATTTTAAAGATGTGGGGTACAATTCAGGGTTAGGTGTACAAATGTTCATTATGCATGTACCGTTGTTGATGAGGTAGGCCCCCACCCAGCAGATTCCCACTACTACCAGTCCTACCCCTGGCAGTTTCCCACTACTGCCAATCCTTTTCTTATAGTATTACAATAATTGTTCAAGGTCAGCTTATAAGTGAGAACATGTGATACTCAGTTTTTTTGTTTCTCTGATAGGTCACTTGGTATTATAGATTCTAAGTCCATCCAGGTTGCTGTGAAGTTCATAATTTTGTCCTTCTTTATGGCTGTGTAATATTCCATTGTGTATATGTACCACGTTTTTAAAAATCCAGTCCTCTTTCAGTGGGCAGCATGGTTGGTTCCATGTTTTTGCTATTGTATACAATGCTGCAATAAACATACATGTGCAGGTATCTTTTTCATAGAGTGATTTGAGTTCCTCTGGGTATATTCCCAGTAGGAGAATTGCTGAGTCGTATGGAAGGCTGATTTTTAGATCTTTTAGGAATGGCCAAACTGTTTTCCACAGAGATTGTATTAGTTTACACTCCCACCAACAGTGTAGGAGTGTTCCCTTTTTGCCGCATCCTCTGTAGCATCTGTTGTTTTTTAAGTTATTGATGATGGCCATCCTGACTGGAGTTAGGTAGTATCTCAGTGTGGTTTTAATTTGCATTTTTTTGATGACTAGTGAGGCTGAGCATTTTTTCATGTATCTGTTGGCTGCTTATATGTCGTCTTTGGAGAGGTGTCCATATCTTTTGCCCACTTGTAATGGGGCTGTTTTGTTTTTTGCTTTTCGGCACATTTGAGTTCCTTGTAGATCGTAGATGCTAGGCCTTTGTCAGACATATAGTTGGCAAATATTTTTTCCCAGTCTGTGGGCTGTCTCTCCACTCTCTTCGTTGGTTTCTTTGGCTTTGCAGAAGCCAAAGAAAGTGGGACCTCATCAAAATGACAAACTTCTGCAAAGCCAAAGAAACCAACAAGAGAGTGGGGGAGACAGCCCACAGACTGGGAAAAAATATGGTTGCCAGTTCCAATTTCCATAAGGGTGTCTCCTGCATTTTGTTTTTTTTTTTTGAGTTGGAGTCTCACTCTGTTGCCCAGACTGGAGTGCAGTGGCCGCTCCCGGCCGCCGCAGCCTCGACCTGCTGGGCTCCGGCGATCCTTCCGCCTCAGCTTTCCTAGTAGCCGGAATTACAGACGCGCGCTACCACGCCCGGCTAATTTTTCGATTTTATTGTAGAGATGAGGTCTCACTGCCCAGGTGGGTCTCGAACCCGCAGTCTCAGGCAATCCACTCACCTCAGCCTCCCAAAGGCACGGGATTACAGGCTGAGCCACCAAGCCCGGCTTCTCCTGCATTTTGTAAGGTTCTTATAGTTTGAGGTTTTACATTTAGGTCTTTGATCCATTTAGAGTTGACTTTTGTGTATGGTGATAGATAAGGGTCTTGTTTAATCGTCTGTATGTGGTCAGCCAGTTTTCCCTGCACCATTTACTGAATAGGTTCTCCTCTTCAGTAAATGATGAGTTAGTTGAGAAACTGAGATTTTGTTTCTGGAATCTATCCTGTTCTATTGGTCTGTATGCCTGTTCTTGTACCAATACCAGGCTGTTTTGATTATTGTAGTTTTATAATAAAGTTTAAAGTCTGGGAGTGTGATACCTCCTGCTTTGTTTTCTTCGCTGGAAAACTCTCCATTTCTACTGAAAACTGGGAATAATACATGGTCCTTTCTTCTTGTGGAGGAGCTCTGAACTGTTGGGCTATTTCTTGGATAGCTGTTTAGATCAGGAATTGGCAGGCTTTTTGTTAGAGACTAGATAGTAAATTTTACAGCTTTGTGGGCTGAATATTCTCTGTCTCAACTATTCAACGTTGCCATTGTACTACAAAAGCAGCTGTAGATGGTATGCAAATGAACAGATATGGTAGGCCCATGGGCTATAGTTTGCTGGCCTTTGGTTTAAATATGAAATACAGTATATTATTTGCACTTGACCTTTGCTGTCTAATCATAGCTCACTTATGTTGTTTAACTTTACTTTCCTACACACTAGAATCTTTTTTCTTTCCAGGTTACTGAGATCCGGCTCAAGTATTTTGATACTGTGCCTGTTGCTGCTGCCATGTGTGTGCTTAAAACGGGCTTCCTTTTTGTAGCATCGGAATTTGGAAACCAGTGAGTAATCCTTCTATTACGCTAGTTCACCCTGGTTACTATAAAGTTAGCAGGAGGGAGGAGGCATGGCTTCAAAGCATGGGGAAGCTTCATAAGAATATGTTATTATTATTTTTTTCAAAACAAAGGTTCTCCTTTTCCTTTTGCACTCAGTGTCTTTATTATCTCTTTTTACTTTAGTGGTCTCAGTACCTCTGTGGGTATTGGCAAAGATATCTTTAGAAGAGATGTTCCAAGCCAGGCACAGTGGCTCACGCTTGTAATCTCAGCACTTTGGGAAGCTGAGGTGGGAGAATTGCTACAGCCCAGGAGTTTGAGTCCAGCCTGGGCAATGTAGTGAGACCCTGTCTCTACAAAAAATTCAAAATATTCGCTGGGCGTGTTGGGGCACATTTGTAGGGTCCCAGCTACTCGGAAGGCTGAGGTGGGAAGATGGCGTAAACCCAAGAGGTTGAGACTGCAGTGAGCCATGATCATGCCACTGCATTCCAGTGTAGGTGACAGAGTGAGACCCCAACTCAAAAACAAGACAGATGTTCCATGAACACTTAACTTGTGCATATCTAAAGTTGAAGCTTATCAGTACCCATGTACATCACCAATTCTCCCATCCTTAGTATTTATGTTAATAACTAATGGTACAGTTCTAGCAACTAAAGAGTAAAATCTCAGTTTTTAAAACCTTCCGCCACTTTTAGTTAAGTGCTAAGTTCTATTTTTACTTCTGTATCCCTTTTTTTATGGTGCTAATCTGAAGTCGTTCTTTAGTTTCCTCATTTCATTTCATTGCCTTTCCTGCAAAACTCAGCCTTTATAAAGTCATTTCATCAACCAGACAAGATGCAACCTTGATGAAATCTTTTTCCCAACCTTGTGTTATAATCTTAAATGGCTTTGGTTGTCATGTGGAAGAAATCTGAATCCAGCCTCAAACTGAGGATCAGTGTCTTAAGACTTCAAATTACTTATACAAAGTAAGGTGACATGTTCTTGCTAGTATGTGCTAAAGTGTAGGCAGACCACTTTACTAATCTAATGTGCAGTTTCTTCATAATTAAGATGATCTTGTCTAGAATTCTGTGTCATTTTTGCTCTGTCTGCAACTATTCTGTTGTTCTTTTTGTTTTAGTTTTTAGTTTTTTTTTTTTTTTTGAGTTGGAGTCTCACTCTGTTGCCCAGACTGGAGTGCAGTGGCCGCTCCCGGCCACCACAGCCTTGACATGCTGGGCTCCAGTGATCCTTCTGCCTCAGCCTTCCAAGTAGCCAGAATTACAGGCATGCACTACCACGCCCAGCTGATTTTTTGATTTATTGTAGAGATGAGGTCTCACTGCCCAGGCGGGTCTCGAACCCGCGGGCTCAGGCAGTCCACTCACCTCAGCCTCCCAAAGGCACGGGATTACAGGCTGAGCCACCGAGCCCGCATTGTTTTAGTTTTTTAGAGACAGACTCTTGCTCTGTTGGCCAAGCTGTGGAATTCAGTGGTATAGTAATAGCTCACTCTAACTTGAACTCCTGAACTCAAGCAATCCCCAGACTCCCAAGTAGCTAGGACTACAGACATGTACCACCTCCCTTGGCTAATTTTTAAAATTTTTGTGGAGATGGGAGTTGTACTGTGTTGCCCAGGCTAGTCTCAAACTTCTGGCCTCATGTAGTCTTTCCACCTTGGCCTCCCAAGGTGCTGGGATTGTAGGCATGATCCACTCCCCTGTTCTCTTCTTTTCTTGTGGGGGGTTGGAATCTCACTCTTGTTGCCCAGGTGGAGTGCAGTGGCATGCTCACGGCTACCACAGCTTTGACCTGCTGCACTCAGGTGATCCTTCCGCCTCAGCCTCCCAAGTAGCTGGAACTACAGACTCACGTCACCACACTTGGCTAGTTTTTGTAATTTATTGTGGAGACGAGGTCTCACCAAGTTGCCCAGGCTGGTCTTGAACCCTCAGGCTCAAGACATTCCTCTTGTCTTGATCTCCCAAAGTGCTGGGATTACTGGCTGAGCCACCGAACCCAGCCCACTCTCCTGTTCTTAAACTTTCCTTTTAGTCCTCATGGTGATTTTGTTCCTGCTGTTCCTGTTCCTGTATTTCTTTTCCTGATTTGTAGTTGTTGTTATATATTTCCTTTTCTTGGTTTATACCTGGTTTTTACTTTTCACATTTAGCCAGTTATGTCTCTTTTCACTTATTTCTAATTAAAAAATTTTTTAATACAAGGAATTTTTATGGTAGAAAAATTAGAAAGTGTATACAGACAGGAATATCACTTCCTGATCCTTCCACCTAAAGATAACATTTTTCTATAACTTTTCTGTGTTTATATTAAAATGTTTTTACCAAAATGTGACCACATGTTATGTACCATCTCGTAACTTTCTTTTTGCACAGTAATATAAGTATCTCTGCCAATAAATATAGATCTGTAGCATCATTTGCTTTTTTTTAAGTAATTTTTTTTTTTTGAGTTGGAGTCTCACTCCGTCGCCCAGACTGGAGTGCAGTGGCCGCTCCCGGCCACCGCAGCCTCGCCTGCTGGTCTCCGGCGATCCTTCCGCCTCAGCCTTCTGAGTAGCCAGAATTACAGGCATGTGCTACCACACCCGGCTGATTTTTTGATTTATTGTAGAGATGAGGTCTCGCTGCCCAGGCGGGTCTCAAACCCGCGGGCTCAGACAATCCACTCACCTCAGCCTCCCAAAGGCGTGGGATTACAGGCTGAGCCACCGAGCCCAGCTAAGTAATATTTTTATTTTTGTTTTATTTTAAAGATGTGGGGTACAATTCAGGATTAGATATGCAAGTGGTCATACAGGTAAAGTTTGGGCCTCCCTTTGGTCCCCGTTTTGCCTGGTTTGAGATCATTTGCTCTTTTTGTAGCACATTTTCCCCTCACCTTTTTTTGTTGTGGTAAAATACATGTGATATAAAACTCTTAATTTTAACCATTTTTAAGTGTCAAATTCAGTGATGTTACTTATATTTACAGTGTGTGTAATTATTAGCAGTCTTCCCAAACTTTTTTATAATCCCAGACAGAAACTCCTTACCTATTAAGCAATGACTTCATGTTCTCCCTTTCCCTGATACCCTCTTTTCTACTTTTTGTCTCTATAAATTTTTCCTATCTGGGTATTTCATGTAAACAGTATACAGTATTTCTCCTTGTGTGGCTCATTTTACATGGCATAATATTTTCAAGATTCATGTTTTCGTAGCATGTATTGTAACTTCATTCCTTTTTATGACTGAAGAATCCACTGTATGATTATATGTGTATACCACATATTGTTTATTCATTTGTTGTTGGGCACTTGGGTTGTTTCCACCTCGCTATTGGGAGTAATGCTATGGTAGACATTGGTGTGCAGATATTTGTTTGAGTCCCCAGTTTCAATTTTTTTGAGTATGTACCTCAGTGTGGTGTTACTGGGTCATAGGGTAATTCTCTGTTTAACTTATTGAGGAATCACCAAACTTTTTCATAGTAGCTGCACTGTTTTACCTTTTCAACAGAAATGTGAATCCTTACCAATACTTGTATTTTCCACTTTAAAAATTATAGACATCCTAGTAGGTATGAAAGTGATGTATCATTGTGGTTCTGATTATTTGCATTCCCCTAATGATTAGTGATGTTGAGCATCTTTTTATGTGCTTATTAGCTATGTATCTTTGTTGGAGAAATGCCTATTCAAATTCTTTATTCATTTTTTAAGAGTTGTCCTTTTATTTTTGAGCTGTAAAAGTTCTTTATGTCTGGATACTAGACCCTTATCAAAGAAGTATGATTTACAAATACTTGCTGTCATTTTGTAGGTGTTTTTCACTTTCTTTTTTTTTTTTTTTGAGTCAGTCTCACTCTTTTGCCCAAGCTGGAATGCAGTGGCATGTTCATGACCACTGCAGCCTTGACCTGCTGGGCTCAGGCGATCCTTCCACATTAGCCTCTCAAGTAGCTGGAACTACAGGGGAGCACCATCATGCCTAGCTAATTTTTTTGATTTATTGTAGAGGTGAGGTCTTGCCAAGTTGCCCAGGCTGGTCTTGAAACCCTGGGTTCAGGAAGTCCTTTCACCTCTGCCTCCCAAAGTGCTGGGATTACAGGCATGAGCCACTGTGCCCAGCTTTTTCACTTTTTTTTTTTTTTTTTTTTTGAGTTGGAGTCTCACTCTGTCACCCAGACTGGAGTGCAGTGGCTGCTCCCGGCCACCGCAGCCTCGACCTGCTGGGCTCCGGCGATTCTTCCGCCTCAGCCTTCCAAGCAGCTGGAATTACAGGCACGCGCTACCATGCCCAGCTGATTTTTTGATTTATTGTAGAGATGAGGTCTCGCCGCCCAGGCGGGTCTTGAACCCGCGGGCTCAGGCAATCCACTCACCTCAGCCTCCCAAAGGCGCGGGATTACAGGCTGAGCCACCGAGAGCCCGGCTTAGCTTTTTCACTTTTTTTGTGATGCACAAAAGTTTTAATTTTGATCAGGTTCAGTTTATCCACATTTTCTTTGTTGTTTGGGATTTTGAATTTGGGAAATGTGGTATGAGTAAAACATTCACTGCACTTCCCAAATTCCTTGAATTGCCTTGAAACAAATTTTAGCTATCATACTTCATCATCACAACTAAAAATAATAGTAGTAATATATTAATATAATTAGATAGTTCTCACATTATCTTGATGTCATACAGTATCTTCAGACAGAGAACATGATAACTAAAGTTTCTCTTCTGTGCTTCTCCCCAGTTACTTGTATCAAATTGCACATCTTGGAGATGATGATGAAGAGCCTGAGTTTTCATCTGCCATGCCTTTGGAAGAAGGAGACACGTTCTTCTTTCAACCAAGACCACTCAAAAATCTTGTGCTGGTTGATGAGTTGGATAGCCTCTCTCCCATTCTGTTTTGCCAGGTGTGGGGCTTTCCAGTCACCTCTATAATGAGCCGTGCCACCTGTTTTTGATTCTAAAGTTGAATGAATGACTTTAAAATTTTCCTCCAGTTATTATAAATTAAGGTCTAGTGTAAGAAACAGGTTTGTTAGCATGTCTGTGGACTCATCTGGGTGCAAAAGTGAGGCAGTTAAAGGTAGAAGTTTAGGCACTAAGCCATTAATAAATCCTTAGGTTTTTTTTAAAAAATATAAAACTAAATGTTTAATGTAGAAATTCAAACCATATAAAAGGTAGAAAGTTCTTCCCCCAGTCTTCTCAACTGTCAGCTCCGTTGAGCCACATTGCTGTTAACAACTTCTTGTGATTACTTCTAGGTATTTTCTCTACATCTACAATCATATATATGTTTGTGTTACATATTTTTTGTTTTTATAGTAAATGATTTTATACACTATATAGTATTCTGAACTTGACCTTTTATCTCTTAACACATTGGTGTGTAGTTGTGTTTATTTCATTTTAGCACAGTTTCTCTTTAAAATACTTCAGAGAACGGGGATCAGTCAATAACAAGAAGTTTTTAATCCCATCCTCAAGGAGGAAGCTGAAGTACCCCAGAATGGAGATTGTGTCTCCCACCCCACTATAGATGCTCAATTGTAGCATTTAGGAATTTTACCATACTATTGTAACCTGGATAGCTAGTGTTTAAGTGATTATTAGAGATCACTCTATCTAGCTAACCACACTTCTGATGAGAGAGGGGCTTGTTCACTGTGAATCGGGGAAACAAGTCAGCATTCAGGCATTCATCCTGGTATAATTAACCTGTCTGAAATTAATTGCTTTGGTTCTTCCTTTTTGAGAAACAGTTAGTCCTGAGCATAATAGAAAATAAGAACGAGCTGGATGCAGTGACTCATGTCTGTAATCCCAGCACTTTGGGAGGCGGAGGTGAGAGGATTACCTGAACCCACGGTTTCGAGACCAGCATGGGCAACATGGCAAGACTTTGTCTCTAAAATAAATAAATAAATAAAAATTAGCCAGACATGGTGGCGCATGCCTGTAGTTCCAGCTACTTGGAAGGCTAAGGTAGAAGGATCATCTGAGCCCAGCAGGTCAAGGCTGTGGTGGCCGAGTGTGCCACTGTACTGTAGCCTGGTGAAACAGTGAGACTCTGACTCAAAAATAAGATAAGAATGAATAATTCCTAATTTGATTATTAGTGATTTTTCTCTGTTAACTGTAATTTGAAGAAATAATGGTGCAAATAGTTTGTAGATCATAAGTAAAATTAACAGGAAATTAAAGTATTTATTGCAGACCTTAACATTTTTTGCATGGATTTCTATTAGATTGAGGCATCTGGATCCCATTGGAATAATATTTTTAAATGCATATGATAATATACATACAACAACCCAGAATAGCAAAATATTTTTTGAAGTTATGAAAAAATAATACTGTATGTGTGCTTAAGGCTTTATAACAAGATGGTGGGTTTTAAATGGATGAGTTAATTTTTTTTAAGAGATTGGTGTGAAGGCTGTATGTGCAGCATTCATATGTACATCTGTTCGAGTAGGCTTTAACAGAATAAGAGCCTCTGTTGTTTTGTTTTTTGAGTCAGAGTCTTACTCTGTCGCCCAGGCTAGAGTGCAGTGGCATGCTCACAGCCACCGCAACCTTGACCTTTCAAGTAGCTGGAACTACAGGTGTGCACCACCACACTAATTTTTTAATTTATTGTAGAGACGAGGTTTCGCCATGTTGCCCAGGCTGGTCTTGAACCTGTAGACTTAGGCACCTCTCGCCACCGCCTCCCAAAGTGCTGGAATTACAGGCATGAGCCATGATGCCTGGCTCTTTTTTTGCCCGCCTATTTCTTTTTTTTGCTTTTCTGAGTCAGAGTCTCACTCTGTCACTGAGGCTGAAGTGTAGCAGCATGCTCATGACTACTGCAGCCTCTACTTGTTTGACTCAGGTGATCCTTCCATCTCAGCCGTTCAAGTAGCTGGAACTGCAGTTGTGCGTCACCACGCTCAGCTAATTTTTGATGTATTGTAGAGGTGAGGTCTCACCAAGTTGCCCAGGCTGGTCTTGAACCCCTGGGCTCAGACAATCCAAGAATTTTTATTTGAACTGTCCAGTTTGGCAAAAGTACAATACAGATGATTCACCTCTTTTCATATGTTGATCAGTATATAATTGTACCGGAAAGCAACCAGATGATTGGAATACCAATATGAAAACACATGTCTTTCCCATTTGGTAGCTAAACAGCAAGGTACAGAGTTATCTAGTAGATGATCAGCTATATCATGAGAGCTTTTGTATATAGAGCAGCTGTGATCATGTGCAGACTAATAGCAGGTGTAATAATTACAATTTTACAGTAGTGTTGAGGCTAAATGATAATTGGAAATATCTACAAACTTAAATGTGATGTGAGTAAATGTGGCTCCTACTGGTGACAAAGTTGTGGTTACTAATATTGTAGTTTTTTTTTTTAAATTTTTTTTTTTTTGAGTTGGAGTCTCAGTCTGTCACCCAGATTGGAGTGCAGTGGCCGCTCCTGGCCACCGCAGCCTCGACCTGCTGGGTTCCGGCGATCCTTCCGCCTCAGCCTTCCGAGTAGCCGGAATTACAGGCATGCGCTACCACGCCCGGCTGATTTTGTGATTTTATTGTAGAGATGAGGTCTCGTTGCCCAGGCGGGTCTCGAACCCGCAGGCTCAGGCAATCCACTCACCTCAGCCTCCCAAAGGCACGGGATTACAGGCTGAGCCACCAAGCCCGGCTGTTTCTATTTTTTTAATTGTAGTTTCTATTGGAAAGATTTAAATTTCAGTTGAAGGTTATATAACACTTTATTTTGCTAAATGTGAAAGTTCTTTTGCTTACTTAAGAACTGACTTTTGTTTCTGAGTCGAAGTCTCACTCTGTCGCCCAGGCTGGAGTGCAGTGGCACATTCATGTGATTCTTCCTCCTCAGCCTTCCAAGTAGCTGGAACTGTAGGCATGTATCACCACATCCAGCTTGTTATTATTATTATTATTTTTAAAAAAATTTTTCTGTAGAGACGAAACTTGACTGGTCTTGATCCCCCAGGGCTCACCTTCACCTCCCAAAGTGCTAGGATTACAGGTGTGAGCCTCTGTGCCTGGCCACTTACTAACGGATTTAAGCATTTTTGTTTTTGGAGGAATTTGCTGCTTCACACTGGTTTACTTTTTGGAACACTGGGGCTTTTTGTCAATATTTCAAGGCCAGTATATAAGCTTAAGCTTCATATACTAAGTTGGCTGGGTGTGGTAGCTCATGACTGTAATCCCAGCACTTTGGGAGGCTGAGGCAGGAGGATTGAGTTCAGGAGTTAGAGACTAGCCTGAGCAACATAGCAACACCCCTCCTCTTAAAAAAAAAAAGATAGAAGTAGTTCTCTGAGAGTGAAAGTTATGTTTGAAAATTTATCACTAGTAGTCATGTCTCCCCTAACTTTTTCTCTGTGTAGATAGCTGATCTGGCCAATGAGGACACTCCCCAGCTATATGTGGCCTGTGGTAGAGGACCTCGATCATCTCTGAGGGTCCTAAGGCATGGCCTTGAGGTAAGATTAAAATTTCTAGATAAGCTACAGGATTAGGAGGGAAGCATTGACAAAGTGGTTTATGGCTTTACTCTCATGTGGTCAAAGATATAGTTAATGTTTCTATGAAAAAGTATGCTTTTTCTCACCTACTTCTCTAAAGTTTATACTTTAGATTTTCTATTTCTTGTTAGGCATGATAGCTCAGTGGTCGCTAGCCATGACACAGAGGCTAGGAAATCTACATGGAGCTTTTCACTATTTCCTTCTAGTCTAAGTGTTTATTATAAGTTTTTTAATAGTTATATTAATAACTATTAGTGCTGTATATATTTTTGTATACATTTTGTGTCAGAAAAAATTACAAGGATAGTAACTGCACCCATTTTTCCTCTCTAGGTCATTTTTAATTTTAGATATTTTATTTACACTTATGTTTGAGAACCTGTAGGACATTTAGAGGATTATTGACTCTGACTTCAAGGAGCATAAAAATCTAGTAGGAAAGACAAAACAACTAGTGCTTTAGGAGGTGACAGTTGATTTCTATGAATGCGTATAAGGGAGAGATGACTGCCAACCAAGGGGATAAGGGGGTATGCTCCTAAAGGATGGGACATTTGAATTGGTCCAGATGGGATTTGGCCTTATGGAAGCTAGGGAAAGAAGTGGGATGCTAAAACAGATGACCATTCCTCTATTCTGTCCATGCACTTTTCTGTTTTTTGAGTCAAAGTCTCACTCTGTCTCCAGACTGGAGTGCAGTAGCACACTCATGGCCACCACAGCCTCGACCCGTTGGACTCAGGCTATCCTTCTGCCTCAGCCTTCCAAGTAGCTGGAACTACAGGCGCACATTACCATGCCTTGTTAATTTTTTTTTTTTTTTTGAGTTGGAGTCTCACTCTATCACCCAGGCTGGAGGGCAGTGGCATGCTCTTGACCACTGCAGCCTCGACCTGCTGGGCTCAGGCGATCCTTCCACCTCAACCTTCCAATTAGCTGGAACTACAGGCACATGCCACCATACCTGGCTAATTTTTTGGTTTGTTGTAGAGATGGGGTCTCACCAAGTTGCCCAGGCTGGCCTCGAACCCCTGGGCTCAGGCAATCCTCTTGCCTGCTCCTCTCAAAGTGCTGGGATTACAGGCATGAGCCACCGTGCCTGGACTTTTTTTTTTTTTTTGAGATGAGGTCTTGCTATGTTGCCAGACTGATCTCGAACTCCTGGGTTTAAGTAATCCTACTGCCCAGCCTCCCAAAGTTCTGGGATTATAAACATGAGTCACTGCACCCAGCCTAAAATTTTAAAATGATCTAGAAACAGTAAATTACTTAATATATTATAGTGTGTAACCACATTTCATAGGAAAAACTTAAGCATTTTCTCAAACAGCATTACCATGTTCCTAGTTTACTGAAACTATTTATTATTTATATTATTTATTATATACATATATATTATAAATTATATATTATTTATTATTATTCCCAACTGTTGTTATTGCTGTTTCTGAGGAGGATGCAGTCATGCCATACCCAAAGGAAGGGATATAATTTTGGCTGCAACAACTGTATTTTCCCTGACATTCTGTAACTTTTGCTAGACTGTCATGTGGATTGCCAGTATCTTTAGTCTTTTGGTTCTAGATTCTTCTTTCACTAAATGGTTTTGTCCTTTAAGTCAGCATACATTGTGAACCTTGCCTTTGAGACCTTATTGTCTAGTGTACTTGTAAGCAAGTAGCTGAGTTGTCTGTTCACTGGATCTGTGGTTTGTCTTCTCTCCTGTCAGGTGTCAGAAATGGCTGTTTCTGAGCTACCCGGTAACCCCAATGCTGTCTGGACAGTACGTCGACACATTGAAGGTAAGCACCCCTTTCCCAATAGTCAAAATGAGGGTCTGGGTGCATTGACATAGAAGGCTTAAAAGGCTGCATTCATAACATTTCTATATCATTTCATCTAGCACCATACACCAGAAACTTTTTCTGACCCAACACTATGCTTTTGAGTTTCTTCCAGTCAGGATGCTTTCACCTACTGCTACTTTTTGTGCAAGTGGGTAAGGGTGGTATAGGGTGGCTGCCATATTTCAGTACATAAACATATCAGTGTCATAGAGCTGTGAAGTGTGTTATTCTTTGGCTTTCTCTTCATAAAGACACTGGTTCTGTCCGTGGAAGAAGTATGATGTGAGAGAAAACTAATGCTTTTTCATTTTCTTCACCTATGTTCTCATATTGAAATCACTCTGAAATTCAAGGTGGAATTAAAAGGTTTGGAAAGCTTGTTAATTTAATTAGTCCTGCTAGTGTTTAGGAAAGCAGAGATTGACTGAGTGGAGTCAGAATTTTAGAGTGAGTGTAAGGAGAAGGGAGTCTCAGTTCCTGGTATAAATGGTAACCTTATCCTGAAACTTTGAAAGTAATGTAAAAATGTGTAGTAGTAGAATAGCAGGGAGGTCTTGTGACAGTTGAATTGCAATCCTATAGAAAAAAACCCAGTCTCTTTTTCCCTTTGATTCACTTCAAGGCTGTGGGTCATTTCTGTTCCTAGACCTCATTTTTCTCTTGTTCCCTCAGGAATGTGGGATTGATGAGTAACATAATCCTGGCCAGCAGACAAAACTTCTTCAAGAAAATAGCTGTAATTCTGCCTGACATTTAGATGTTCTGCTTGTTTGGAACAAACTTAAGGAAGCTGGGAAATGTGTAGGAGGAAAACCTCTTTCTATTAGTAGAATACACATTTTTGTGGATTTGGTTTTCATTGTAGGCATTGGAATTAAATCTGAATTGAGTAGAAAGAAAAGTCAATAGGAAATTGGTAGGCTTATTTCAGCTGAAAAGATCATTGTTAGATGGTTGGTTATATTTGCAGTGACTACATAAGGCTGTTCGTTAATCAGTATTGATGTTCAGCTTTGGCTTTGTGGCTTGTTGTTATGGCACTTGAAAACATTGCCTATACTGTGTGAATTAGAAAGGTGCTTTAATATAACGTAGTGTGCTCCTTTTTTTTCTTTCAATTTTTAGTTTTCTTTTAATTAATTTATTTTAAGTAGGAGTCTCAGTTCTGTCGCCTAGGCTGGAGTGCAGTGGCATGCTCACAGCCACCGCAGCCTCAGCCTGCTGGACTCAGGTTTTCTTCTGCCTCAGCCTTCCAAGTAGCTGGAATCACAGGCTTGCACAACCACGCTCAGCTAATTTTTTGAGTTTTTATAGGGACAAAGTCTCACCAAGTTGCCCAGGCTGGTCTTGAATCCCTGAGCTCAGGCAATCCTCTTGCCTCTGCCTCCTAAAGTGCTGGGACCATAGGAGTGAGCCATCACACCCAGCAGTTTTTTATTTTAAGATGAATTTGAATTTACAGAAAAGTTACCCCTCATTTTTATACAGGAGGCAGAATGTTACAGGGGTTGACTCAAGATAGCACATCTGGTAACAGGGACAGAAAATTCTGTCTTCTGAATCTCAATTCAGTGCCCATTAGATTGGAAGTAACACTGCAGTGAGTCTGGTTTTGCTGGATATTCTTTCAGGATAAGCTCTGTACTTTCATCCTGCTGTTACTTGAGTGCCCACCATGTACTCAGTGCAATTAACATAGAATCCCTGCCTCAGAGTACTTGCCATCTAAAAAAAAGGGCAGGTACACAAAACTATTTTTTGTTGGATGTGGTGAAAGGCACAAGTGTGTTGAGGGGGCTAGGGGTTAGAGGAGAGGGCGTGTGTTTGAGGATCAGGGAGGGCTGTTTGGAGAGACAGCATTTGCTAAGTTAGTGGTAGGCAGTATGTTACATGGTGGAACTTGTAGCTGAAAATTTTTCCTTCCTAAATGTCAAGGTCTAGGAAAGGACTATATTTTGCTAAGTTTTACTCTATAGATACTGTCATTTGGACAGTCACCCACAAAAACAGGTCACATTCTCTTGGTTCATTCTCTTTCCAGATAACTCAAGTTACTGTTGAGTGAACATTCCTTCTGTCCACACATGCTGCAGCCTTCCAGGCAAATACTAACCTTGGCTGGTACTTGGTGATGCACACTACCAATACCAAGCCTTTTTTTCTCTTCCACAGGTGGCTGGTGAAGGTGCTGATCACCACAGGTGTGTACCTACTGCTAGGGTCTACTGTGGGGTCTTACAGTTTACCCAGGGAGAGGGACTTGCACAAAATAATTGAGGCTGCCCTGACGATGTCTCTCGGAGGGTAACATTGCAGTTGGATGTCGATGTGCATAATTGTGATGCATACCCATCTGCCTGTATATTAAATGGTCTAAGGCAGCAATCAGCTTCTCTTTTGTCCACAGAATTTGTTAAATATGACTAATTTGTCTTTCACGAAGCTGAAGGAGCTTATAGCTAGAAAACCCTGGCTTTGTATTCTCCCTTGGAATTGTGTGTTCCAGGGGTACTGGCCCAAAGATCCTAATCTGGAGAAAACTTGAGTATATTGAGGACTTACCTTAGCAAGATAATCATCATCAGGTCCTCTGACTATAAAGTGAGAATAAGTTTGTGGAGGCGGAAATCATTTGAATGGTTGTTCACTTCAGCCTTTGAGGTTCCTGTTGAGCCTTAAATCCTAAGGCAAAAGAAGAAGAGTAAAGCATTCCCTCCTCTGGGGAGCTTCTGCAGGGTTCACAGAAGTCCTATTTAACCAGGACCTAAGACGCATTCTCATACCCTGATAGATTCTATCTAACGTGAACTAACGTTCCTTTACATGAGACTTGCAACCTCTAGGAAAGGGCAGTGTAGATGTTTATAGTTCTTAGTTGTTAGTCTTGACTGAAACTTGGTTTTGTTCTGAACTCCAACTTTCAACCTGAACTCTAGGACATAAGAAGGGTCTGCAGGTCTTCCTCATTGTGGAATGGAAGGGGTGGAAGTTGCAGTGTGCTTGGTATTCACAGGGAAATGGATATTTTAAGGAATTCTGTGATACAAAGCAGCTTTCAAGCTTGTCATTGCCCACTTGTTGAATTGTCTAGCCAAAAATATGACCCTATTTAAGTTCACTGAGCAACTCTTTTATAGCTGAGCAGTCTGGGTCCTTGATCAAAGGGAAGATAAGGACTAAGAAACTCCCTTCTCCTTTTCTTCCCCCATTCTCTTACATGTAAATCAAAAGCCATACAGTCTTTCTTCTGGAAGCTCCCCTTGACTTAAAGAAGGAAACTGGAAATCCTGGCCAGTTAGAGTCCTTTGTTGTTTGACTTTAATGTGCTCTGACACAACTTTTAAGGTATTAGGTTTCAGTAGTAAGAGCATGGGAAATAATATAGTATTTATGCAACATTAAGCAATTTCTGGTTTAACACACCAAAAATTTCCAGTTCAAAAACAGCTGGAATATGGGTTTCAAGTTTGGTGTTACGTGGAGGTGGATTTTGGTTTTGTTAGCTATTGAGACATTTATTTTAGGGTCTCATTTTATGATAGTGAACAGTGCTTACAACGCTGTTTTACAAAGATGTCCCCAAAGTGTTTGATATATGTTGGTAGTTATGACAAAATAGTAGAAAATCAAGTATCTTCTTGTCCAGTGTTATTCCTTTATGATTTAGAAATTGAACCCTTACTCTGGATTCCTGGTCTAGCTGTTAGAGCACACCCTTTGGGAAAGATCTTTGGTCTTTGTTTTTCAGCTACCCTGGTACACCCCGGTTTTTGTGTGTTTTTTTTTTTTTTTTTTTTTTTTTGAGTTGGAGTCTCACTCTGTTGCCCAGGATGAACTGCAGGGGCACACTCACGACCATCGCAGCCTTGACCTGCTGGGCTCAGGCGATCCTTCAGCCTCAGCCTTCCAAGTAGCCAGAATTACAGGCATGCGCTACCACGCCCGGCTGATTTTTTGATTTATTGTAGAGATGAGCTCTCGCTGCCCAGGCGGGTCTCAGGCGGGTCTCGAACCCACGGGCTCAGGCAATCCTCTCATCTTTGCTGCCCCAAGTGCTGGGATTATAGGCGTGAGCCACCAATCCGGCCGACACCCTGGTGTTTTGTTTTTTGTGGTTTTTTTTTGAGTTGGAGTCTCACTCTACTGCCCAGACTGGAATGCAGTGGCCGTTCCCGGCTACTGCAGCCTCAACCTGCTGGGCTCCGGCGATCCTTCCGCCTCAGCCTTCCAAGTAGCCGGAATTACAGGCGTGCGCTACCACGCCCGGGTGATTTTTTGATTTACTGTAGAGATGAGGTCTCGAACCCGCGTGCTCAGGCAGTCCACTCACCTTAGACACCCTGATATTAACTGAAGCAAATGTTTTGCAAAACAGTACTTAACCTTACTATGTGTGAAGCAGTTTTATAAATTATATTTGTTTGTATTATAAAGTGCTGATTGCAGCCTACCAAACTGGTTTTGTGTCTGCTTATAGGACAGAACACTACTATAAGCCACACCAATGCTATATCTTCACTTGACCCCCATTTTTCTAAAGAATACTGGTTCTGCTGAAATAGCCAGTAACCTTAGTTCAGCTGAACCTCATTTGGAGCAATCAAAACCAAAAGTTGGTTCTTCGTTTGGGTGGGTGGGCTGACCGACCCTGTGGAAGTGTGCTCTGGCAAGTGCTCAGGCAAACAGTCCTGTAGCTGCTACTGCTTAGTAGTGAGGCAGCTGCTCCACATCAGTGCCTTGTCTGCTTGTTATCGTGTCCCTTGTTTACCTATTTTTGGGTAAGGGGACAGAAAGGGGGAGTTGATGTAAAATTCAAATGTAAAGTAGGAAATTCTCAACTCGTTCTTTAAAAAATAAACATGCCTTTATTCAACATTTGTCAAACTTTATGTCAAACATTGTGCTGGATGTGGGGCATATGCACGGAAGTGTTTAATGTTGTAGGGTGGGATATGTGGGAACTCCACGACCTTTAACTATGAGATCTGCGGGGGTTTCCTATATACCTCAGGTCCTCTGACCTCCTTGAGAAGCTCATTATTGTTTATCCATCTACATTCCACTGTGAAAAGCAGATCCCAATCGGATTGTTTATAACCACTGGATTGTCGTATTTCTAAATAGTGAAAAACCAGAGAGATCAATGAATAACAATATAAACCCCCTTGCCCTCCCACCCTGCCTCATTTCCTGGTTATCTAGTGTTCTTACATCATTTCCATCAGGACTAGGATTCTCAGTTTCCAACTCTAGTATGACTTAGTCTCATGAAGACTTAAGTCATCTCTTTTATTCATTAGAGCTTATATTCCTACCTGATGTTTCCTGGTTAAAAGCAGTATCTCTTCTTAAGAATGGGTTGTGATTGGCAACTGGCACAAATAAGTGAGCTATATACAAATAAAAATTTCCTCATGCCTCTGATTCCCTTGTTTTGTTCTTCCACATTTCTACAGCAAATATTTCAAGATAACATTAAGGAAGCAAAGTATCTGTAGGCTGTTACGATACCCAATTATCTTTTGGATCATCCTGTGCTCTTGGTGTGTGTGTATGGATGTGTTTGTTAACTACCACATGGAAGATGTACCTTGGAAGGTTTCTGAAGAGAAAACTGTGTTTCATTTGGCTTTGTAATTCAAATGAGTTCTTATCTGACCGACTCCTTTCTTTCCTTTTTCAGATGAGTTCGATGCCTACATCATTGTGTCTTTCGTGAATGCCACCCTTGTGTTGTCCATTGGAGAGACTGTGGAAGAAGTGACTGACTCTGGGTTCCTGGGCACCACCCCAACCTTGTCTTGCTCCTTGTTAGGAGATGATGCCTTGGTGCAGGTGAGGATTCTCAGAGCTTGCTTACCTACTCAGTTTGCTTCTTGGTTTCACTGTGTTCATGTGTCTTTCCCCCCTCACCTGCCTGCAGGCCTTAGGGAAGGAACATATAATTTTGGCATAAGCATCTCTCTTTGCCATTTTTCTGTTTGTTGCAGAACTATATCACTGCTGCTCTAATCTCTTAAATATTTTAATATGTATTTTATTGGTGAACTTCTTTGAAATGGACGTTGCAAAACATGAGCTTTTTAAAAGTTGACCTTGCTTGGGGCCTACTGGCTCTTTTTTGTTGTTGACCCAGCTGGTGCCTCAAATGCAGGCTCCATATCTAATAGGTGTGAGGGCCATTCTGAGTGATGAGTCAAATTGCTAAAATCAGGTTTTGTTTTATTGACTCTAGGTGTATCCAGATGGCATTAGGCACATACGAGCAGACAAGAGAGTCAATGAATGGAAGACCCCTGGAAAGAAAACAATTGTGAAGTGTGCAGTAAACCAGCGACAAGTGGTGATTGCCCTGACAGGAGGAGAGCTGGTCTATTTCGAGATGGATCCTGTATGTTATTTTATTATTCATCATGGGACTTAGTATAGGGTCCAGAGGTAAAGAAAAGAGTTGTAGTCCAGGCATCTAGATTATAGTCACAAGAAAGAGAATTGGGGAGTGAAAGTGTTCTCAAGCCAATCTGGTCCTTTACAGAGGGGAAAGAAGAGTAAGTTGATGTCTCTCCTCTTAACGATGAGATGCTAGCCGGGGCTCGGTGGCTTAGCCTGTAATCCCATGCTTTGGGAGATTGAGGTGAGTGGATTGCCTGATCCCACGGGTTTGAGACCCGCTTGGGCAACTTGGCGAGACCTCATCTCTACAATAAACCAAAAAATTAGCCGGGTGTGGTGGCGTGCGCCAGTAGTTCCAGCTACTTGGAAGGCTGAGGTGGAAGGATCACCAGAGCCCAGCAGGTCGAGGCTGCAGTGGCCGAGAGCGGACACTGCACTCCAGTCTGGGCGACAGAGTGAGACTCCAACTCAAAAAGAAATACAAAAAAAACAATGATGATGCTTTGCTACTCTTGCACTTCACACACTACTTTTCCAACAGATACTTGGCGTAGATGAATTTCTGCAGTCTGAATCCATTACAGAAAATTTATTTTGCTAGTTTATATGGAAGGATGTTGGGTATACTTAATTATCTTATTCTCAGTCTCTAGTATGGCCAACTTTTATAGTCTTGCTGTACCTGTGGTTGAGATTTCTTTGTCTTTTAACCGTATTTGAATTCCCCTTCACCCCCAAAATTGTCATGAATAGACTTATGTATTTCCATTTCCTGAGAGTGAGATTGGCTTAGAAAATTTTTGGCACATTGTCCATGTCAGAGGTCTCTTGATTCTCCTAGGAGATGTTAATTTTGCTTGCTTGTTAGCTTGTTAAGTTTAGTCTCAGGAATTCAAAGAAATTCCTGTCATTGACTATGGTAAGAGGAGTGAGAGGATGTGGAAAAAAATTTAACAGCCTGCCTTCCTTCCCTGGATCCAGGGTTTTGAGGTGAACTGGAGCATCTTGACCCATCCCTTTGTAATTTTGACTTCTGTCTTTACTCCTGTAGTCAGGACAGCTGAATGAGTACACAGAGCGGAAAGAGATGTCAGCAGATGTGGTGTGCATGAGTCTGGCCAATGTGCCCCCTGGAGAGCAGCGGTCTCGCTTCCTGGCTGTGGGGCTGGTGGACAACACTGTTAGAATCATCTCCCTGGATCCTTCAGTGAGTGACACTCAGCTTCAAGGATCTTCTTTGTTCTGGTTGGAACCTGAGCACCCAGCCCACTCCTAATGTCCATCTCTGAAATCAGCTGTGCCAAACCGGGAAATCCATACCTGCTGCTTCTCTTGTTTATTGTAGCAATGTATCTCAGTAGTCTTTTGTTGTGGTTTAAGGATGTTGATATGAGACTACTTAAATGTTTCTTTGGCTAAGACTCAACTTCCTTTTGCAGTTAAAAACCAAAATATCTGACTGTGTGAAAGGAATTTGACTTACTCTAAAGCCCTAGATGACTTTTAGGGAGGTGTCCATTGCTTATTTACTTTTGCCATTATCCACTTTAACAAAAAAGAGGAAAGTCTGAGCCTCCTAAAGCCCATTCAGAGATTTAGTTTAACTAATAACCTGCTACTTTCTTTGAACTCACTTGTTTTCCCTATGCAATAGAAAGTGCATCTTCAATCCTAGAATTATATTTCTCTGGGAATATTTTTTCAAAGTTGGTCGTTTACTATGTTTTTTATGATTTTTCTCTGCCTTCCTTTCCCAGGACTGTTTGCAGCCTCTAAGCATGCAGGCTCTCCCAGCCCAGCCTGAGTCCTTGTGTATTGTGGAAATGGGTGGGACGGAGAAGCAGGATGAACTGGGTGAGAGGGGATCGATTGGCTTTCTATACCTGAATATTGGGCTACAGGTAAGAGATCCAGAGATCCATATTGTTGGTGTCAGGTCTTCTGTAGAATGTCATGCATTCCTTTGTCTGATGCAGGCGTTTTCTGTGTCTGTGGGTTCTTATGAAAAGTGAACTGTGCTGCTCTGGGTTCTGCTTTTCTCATCTCTTTAGTGCAAATCAGGCTGGAAAAGTGTTTTCATCAAGTCCTCACATCTAATAAAAATACTTTGTGATCACTGTACTAAGTCAGAACTAGATGAGTCCTCAAGGGTCACCTGTAGTTCTCACAATTCATTTCAGTTTTTGAAACAAATATGTCAGTTCTTAATTGACTTCATTAGCAATAAAGAACCCCTGAATGTTCCCTGTTGTCAAAGCAGCTGAACTTTTCATGCCATGATAAGCAGGAACCTAAGATAATCTCAGAGTTCTTGACTATTTCTAGTGTTTCTTAATGATTATTTACTCAGACATCTAAATAATTTAGCACAGGTAATTTTTGCCTTTTTTTTTTTTTTTGAGACAGGGTCTTGCTCTGTCACTTAGTTGGAGTGCAGTGGCATGATCATACTTCACGATAACCTTGAACTCCTGGGCTCAAGCAGTCCCTTCACCCCAGCCTCCTGAGTAGCTGAAACTTCAGGTGTGTGCCATCATGCCCAGCTTTTTACAATTTTTTGTAGAGTTGGATCTCTTTGTTGCCCGGGCTGGTCTCAAACTCCTGGCCTTAAGCAGTCCTTCTGCCTCAGCCTTCCAAAGTGCTTGGGATTACAGGCATGAGCCACTGTGCCTGGTTTGCCTTTTGCTTTTTAATTTTACTCCCGAATTTAAAAATCTCAAACATACCCAGAAATTATAAATTTATATATGTAAAATGTGAGTATATTGTGAATAAACACATACATAATATGACGTATATGTATAATATAATGAACTTTCATGTACTCAGTTGTAACAACTATCAATACTATGCTGTTCCTATTTTATTTTCTCTCTTTTTCTTGGAATATTTTAAAGCAAATCCAAGGTGATGTTTATTTCATCTATAAATACTTGATAATGTAGTTCTAACAGATGTCTAGTATGTGTGTATGTGTCTTTTTTTTTGTAGAGACAGGATCTTGCTATGTAGCCCAGGCTAGTCTTAAACTCGGGCTCAAGTGATCCTTGCCCCTTGGCCTCACAAAGTTCTAGAATTACAGACATGACCCACTACAGCCGACTAGATGTCTGTTTTTTAAGGCATTAATATTATCATGCCCAGCAGCATAAAACAGTAATTCCTTAATACCATGTTCCAATTTTCCTTGTTTTTTTCTTTTTCCCCAAATGACTTTATAGTTGGTTTTTGCCCAGGATCTCAATATAGAATCTACAGTTTTTTTCATTTGCTTCATCTGTCCTTTCATGTCTCTTAAACTGTCCCACTCCCCATTTTTAAGTGTTAAGAGACCAGATTGTTTGTCTTGTAGAATTTCCCACCTTATGGACTTAACAGTCCTTATGTGTTTAATGTTTCTCTGTGTTTCCTTAAACTGGTGGGTAGATTTTTTTATATTAAGTCTGAAATCTGTTACTTGGCACTTTACACTCACTTAATAGTTCATCTCAATATATGTGGTTTGGTGACTATTTTGTTATTGCAGACCAAGAAGTTGATTAGATTCAGGTTTAATTAATTGAATGAGGGCAAGAATGTTTCATAAGTGGTCCTGTTTATTCCTTGTTGCCTTACCTCAAGAGGTGTATAATGTCTGGTTGTCCCACTTGTAGTGATGTTGGAATGAAACACATTGCCTAGATGTACTATTTTATTAGGGGTTGGAAAATGATGATTTTTCTATACCTGTCTACATTTAATTGGCTGGAATTCTCTAAAGACAGAATTTCTTTGCTTACTTTGCTTCATTTCTTTGCTTGTTCTAAAGTTTATATACATTGGTCACGTGTTTCCACACTAAGGCGTTGGGGGCCATAGCAATCTCCCTTCAGTGGGAACCAGTGAAGTGGGTTATTGGTTTTTATTTATTTATTTATTTATTTGAGTTGGAGTCTCACTCTGTCACCCAGACTGGAGTGCAGTGGCCACTCCCAGCCACTGCAGCCTCGACCTGCTGGGCTCTAGCCATCCTTCCGCCTCAGCCTTCCAAGTAGCTGGAACTACAGGCGTGTGCTACCACACCCAGCTAGTTTTTTTGATTTATTGTAGAGATGAGGTCTCACAAAGTTGCCCAGGTGGGTCTCAAACCTGCGGGCTCAGGCAATCCACTCACCTCAGCCTCCCAAAGCGCGGGATTACAGACTGAGCCACCGAGCCCGGCTTTGTTTGTTTTTTAAAGTAACATCATGAACTTGTGGATTTTTGTATATATGTCTCCAAAGTATGACAGTTTTGTGGGGGGATGCTGAATTGCCTTATTTTAGACAAGTAGGAGTTCCCCTTTGAATTTGGTTCTTTTGTCCTTTTAACATGACCTCAGTATCTTTAGGGGCTTCCCTTACCTTTTTGCACAACAAGGTGTCCGTGTCCCACATGCAGCTGGAACATTTTTGCCCCAGCCTCTAATTAATCATTTCTCTTAGGAGCCTTGTTTTTTTAAGGAGAAATGGTGTTTAGAGACTATAGTTAGTAGATTATTTTAGGTTGTTTTAAAATGTGTTATTTTATTTCATTCTTTTAGAGACGGGATATTGTTCTGTTGCCCAGACTGGAGTGCAGTTGCTCAATCATAGCTCACTGTGACCTTGAACTCCTGGGGTCAAGCGGTCCTCCCACCTCCCAAAGCACTGGGATTATAGACATGAGCCCC
Organism: Cephalopachus bancanus; assembly: GCA_027257055.1. Lineage (NCBI taxonomy): Eukaryota > Metazoa > Chordata > Mammalia > Primates > Tarsiidae > Cephalopachus > Cephalopachus bancanus. Next base: position 1,438,289 of record JAPVLO010000330.1, on the reverse strand, counting down.
TGTACTCAGCCTCTATAAAAACTAAGACCTGGAACAGTGGCTCATGCCTGTAGTCCCAGCACTTTGGAAGGTTAAGTGAGAGGATTACTTGAACCCAGGAGTTCAAGACCAGCCCAGGCAACTTAGTGAAACATGAGACCTCGTCTCTGTAAAACATTACAAAAAAAAAAATAGCATGGTGGCACACATCTGTCCTCCAGCTACTTGGGAGGCTGGGGCGGGAGATTGCCTGAGCTCAGGAGGTTGAGACTGCGGTGAGCCATGATTGTGCCACTGTACTCCAATGTACTCCAACCTGGGTGACAAGAGTGGGACCCCAACTCAATAAGTATATAAAAATTTAAAATTAAAAGAATGAGTTTAACATAAATGGTAAAAAAACATAAAGGGTATATACAGTGTGAAAAATAAGTGTTTTTTATTTAGTAGATGCTCAATAACTATTTGAATAAATGTGTGTAAATGATTTAATGAGAGAATGAATGAGTGGCTGATTTTTAGGATCTTTTTTAAACCACCAAATCATTTCTGTTCATCTGCTCTGATTTGTTAAAAGTAGCGAAGAGAGAGGTTTCCTCATTATAGTTCATAAACTTCCATCATGAGTAGGCGTCATCTGCTCCTTTCCTTTTGATTAGAATGGTGTGCTGCTGAGGACTGTCCTGGACCCTGTCACTGGGGATCTGTCTGACACACGCACTCGGTACCTGGGGTCCCGTCCTGTGAAACTCTTCCGTGTCCGAATGCAAGGCCAGGAGGCAGTAAGTAATAAAAGGGAGTGTTAGTGGCACCAGCTGAGAAAAATTCTTGTTGTCAGTTTTACTTTCACTAATTCACTAGTATTTAGTTGGTTTGACATTAGCTCTATTTTGATTAGTTTCCTACATGTGGGAATTCCTGGGTACCTTGAGCTTCCTAACTTGGGTTCCATGGCACTGTGTCATAATTTGGTTATAGGTGTTTTGAGATACTGATACCTTTAGCCCTCTCTGGCTGGGTAAATAGGGCCTGGCGTAGTAGGAAACCTATCTAGGGCACCAATAGCCATTAATACTCTTGTTTTTCAAGTTTACCCAATCTTACATCAATATCATGATTTACTACCTAATATGAAAGAGGTTAGGAAACTTGCATCCTTTATTAAGAATATTTGTATTGCGGGGACCTGTGCTACTTCATTCCATGTTACCAAATTTAATTCTTGTCCAGCCTTGTGATAGTATTCCCATTTTACACACATGGAAGCAGGCTCAGAGAGATAAAGTGATTAGGTCATATGACTAGAAGCCCATGCTTTTAGCATAACTAAGCTACACTGCTTATTCTCTAGACTTTGTTTTCTTTGTTTTCTTTTTTTTTTTTGAGTCAGAGTCTCACTTTTTCGCCCAGGCTGGAGTATAGTGGCACGCTCACAGCCACCGCAGCCCCAACCTGCTAGGCTCGGGTGATCCTTCTGCCTCAGCCTTCCAAGCAGCTGGAACTACAGGCACGTGTCACCACGCCCAGCTAATTTTTTGATTTATTGTAGAGACAAGATCTCGCCAAGTTGCCTGGGCTGGTCTTGAACTCTGTCACCTCGGCCTCCCAAAGTGCTGGGATTATAGGTGTGACCCACCGTGCCCAGCCAACTTTGCTTTTTTAAGATAACCTATTAGGTTTCTATTTCTATTCTAATTGCTATTGGAATTTTTTGGGATAGTCTATAGACTGAAATTTGAGGATAGTGTGTTTTGTCAGTGTACCATGTTTAAGTTTTGCCCAAGCTTACAGAGGTGTTTTCTATCCTCAGGTATTGGCCATGTCGAGCCGCTCATGGTTGAGCTATTCTTACCAATCTCGCTTCCATCTCACCCCACTGTCTTATGAGACGCTGGAATTTGCATCTGGCTTCGCCTCAGAACAGTGTCCTGAGGGCATTGTGGCTATTTCTACTAACACCCTGCGGTGAGTAAGTCCCATGTGTGATGCTCAGCAGGAAGCCTTTCTGCCAAGGACTCTGACTGGTTCTACCAGAGTGTTGGAGGAGGTCGTGAAAAGGTAGCAGAGAGCCAGCTTTTCACCATGAGACTCATGTGTTGCAATTGAAACCTTCATTTGACTAGGAATTTCAGTACCTGGGAGCCAAGTTTCGGTGTTTGGAGTTTTTGCTTCTGTTTAGATTTTCAGGGCCAACTCTTACTTTTTTTCCCCCCTGTTTTTTTAAATAATTTTTTGTACAGATGGGGTCTTGCTATGTTGCCCAGGCTGGTCTCAAACTCCTAGCCTCAAGTGATCCTCCCGCCTCGATCTCCCAAAGTTTTGGGATTATAGGTGTGAGCCATTGTGCCTGACCTCCTTACAGCAAAGTTTTAATACTTAGCAGTACAGTTCAGTCTTCCAGAGATTGAGATTTTTGTTTTCCAGGAGAAGGGCAATGCCATCGCATTAGTTTTAGAGTACGTACTGGATCCACTGATAACCTTTTCTTACTGTCTTGTTATTTGTAGTGTTACATCTTAAATTTTAACCTCAATATGTTATTTAGGCTTTTTGCAGGTTGCTCATATTGATAGAATTGACTTCAAGTGTGAGCACTATCTGTGTTCCAGGCAAGTTGGAAAATAATCTAGTCAGTTTGGCTTTCTCGAGTTTTGTGGGGGTTTTTTGGTTTGTTTTTAATCGAAAGTTGTTTATAACTGTTGGCTTGTCATAATGAAACTATGACCTCTTGATAAATCAGTCACTATTGCTTATCAAGTCAGCTTTCTTTGCTTTCAGGATCTTTTGTTGTTGTTTTGAGTTTGAGTCTCACTCTGTCGCTCAGGCTGGAGTGCAGTGGCATGCTTACAGCCACTGCAGCCTTGATCTGCTGAGCTCAGGTGATCCTTCTGCCTCAGTCTTCCAAGTAGATGGAACTAAAGGTACATGCCACCATCCCTGGCTAATTTTTTGATTTATTGTAGAGATGAGGTCTCGCCAAGTTGCCCAGGCTGGTCTTGAACCCGTGGGCTCAATCTTCTCACCTCGGCCGCCAAGTTGCCCAGGTTGGTCTTGTACTGTGGTCTCAACCCTCTCGCCTCAGCCTCCCAAAGCGCTGAGATTATAGGCGTGAGCCACTGCACCTGGCCAGCTTTTAGGATCTTTTCAGTCATTGTCTTCTATCTTTCTAACCTTCTGCATCTTTATATAATCTCTACTCCAGTGGAATTGATTTCTCTGCAGTCCTTCATACGTATATCCCTTAATATTTTTAATCTCTGTAACTGCCTCTGGAATGCTGTCTGCTATCCCCCTGTGAAGGCTTCCCTCGTTCTTTAAGACCTTGGTGTAGCCTCATTTATGGTCCCTAACGTCTGAATTTCTATAGATTTAAACAGTCTCCACAGATTTTCACACTTCTTCCCAGCAGCAGAACTTGCTTCCCCCAAAAAAAACTAAATTGGGGAAGGCCACTGAGACATAAAAGCAGAGCTTGTGAGGGCAGCCGTTTAAACATCACTGTTTATAGTATTGTCGGAACCAGTCATTTCCAGTTTTTGACTTACGAATAATGCTGCTATGAATATACATGTATGAGGTATTTTTTTTAAAGAAATATAAGGGGTTCAGTGCAGTTTTGTTACATGGATATATTGTGTAGTGGTGTAGTCCTGGCTTTTAGTGTATACTTCAGCCAAATAGTTTACATTGTACCCATTATCATGTATGAGTTTTTGTTTGTTTGTTTTTTTTGAGTTGGAGTCTTACTCTGTCGCCCAGACTGGAGTGCAGTGGCCGCTTCCGGCCACCACAGCCTCGACCTGGGCTCCGGCGATCCTTCCGCCTCAGTCTTCCAAGTAGCCAGAATTACAGGCATGGGCTACCACGCCCGGCTGATTTTTTGATTTATTGTAGAGATGAGGTCTCGCTGTCCAGGCGGTCTTGAACCCCGGGCTCAGGCAATCCACTCACCTCAGCCTCCCAAAGGCGTGGGATTACAGGCTGCGCCACCGAGCCCGGCTCATGTATGAGTTTTTGTGTGGACATATAGTTTCAGTTTTCTTTGATATTAACCTGCAAGAGTGGAATTACTAGGTTAAATGGTCTCTCTGTGTTTAAATTGGTTTTTTTTTTTTTGAGTCATCTCACTCTGTCACCCAGGCTACTGCAGCCTTGTTCTGCTGGGCTCAGGCACTCCTTTTGCCTCAGCCTTCCAAGTAGCTGGAACTAGAGGCCCACGCCTTCATGCCTGGCTAATTTTTAAATTTTATTGTAGAGTTGAGGTTTCACTATGTTACCCAGGCTGGTCTGGAATTTCTGAACTCAGGCAATCCTCTCACCTTGGCCTCCGAAACTGCTGGGATTACAGGCATGAGCCACTGTACCTGGCCTATGTTTAATTTGTTGATAAACTGCCAGACTGTTTTTTTAAGTCACTGCTCCATATTTTGCAGTTCTACATCCTTGAATTGTCTCTTTTTTTGAGATAGGTTTTCACTCTGTTGCCTTGGCTAGAGTGCAGTGGTATGATCCTAGCTCTCTATAGCCTTGAACTGAGTAACTGGGACTATACACAGGCACCACCATGCCCAGCTAATTTTATATTTTTTTGTAGAGACAGTGTCTCATTAAGTTGCCTAGTTTGGTCTTGACTTTCAAGGCTCAAGCAGTCTTTATGCCTTGGCTTCTCAAAGTGCTGGAATTACAATCATGAGCCACCATGCTTGGCCTTGGATTATCTTAAGTAAATAACAGTAATATCTTTTTTAGTCCTCATGGAGGATCATAAAGGAAAAATAGATTTGAAGTATAGTTTTAGATAACTCCAAACACCTTGCTTCCTTTTATACAATTGATGATTATGAAATGGAGAATGACATAATACCTAGCTCCTTTATTTTTATTATTATTTTTAAAAATCAACTTCCCTTAAAGTCAAACTCCTTTATTTTTTAAATGGATTTCTCCTTTCCGAGTTTGTCCTTCAGCCACATACTTGTCTCCCATTTCCTGTGTGTCATTAATAATCGTGGGTCTTATGAATATACTAGTAAATTTGTACATATGTTCTTTCTCCTCTTTACATAGAGAATGTACTGCACTGACTTTTACACTGTGCTTTTCTTACTTAACAGTATATCTTGGAAATCGCATGATAATCAGTCTTATATGGCATTCATATTCTTATTGGCACAGAGTGTTCTGTTACATGGATGAACCACATTTTATTTAACTAGTCCTCCCTTGGTGGATATTTACAATGTTTTACTTTTAACAATTAACTGTTACAGTGAAAAACCCAATAGAGATATTATTCCATATATCTGTGAATAAATCTATATTCTATATTCTTAGAAGGGGAATTACTGGGACAAAGGATGTATTTGTCATTTTAGCAAATTATATTTGCCTGTGTTTTTCTTCCTTGACTCATATGCCATATCTTCTGAGATCCTTGTGTTTCCAGTTATTAAACTTTTTCAAGTTTTGGGATGCAATTAATTTGTTGTTTGTTCCATGTTGCTTTCCAGCTGCCAAAATTTTATTTGGCATCTCATGTTGCATGTTATCTCCTATTTCAGTCTCTGTAGGTTTTTGCCTTTTAATGTAGAGAATATTTAAACTACAAATTGAACCCCATTGTTAGAGATCAAATGACTGTATTTTTAAGAGTACCTGGGTTCTGCTCACTCGTCTTAGGTGTGCATCTGTCTGTCCCATATGACAGAAGTTTGTAGGTTCCTGATCTCTCTCTTGTCACAAATTTCCTAAAACTGAGGTGATCCTTGTTCAGAAGGATATCTGTTTTATGAAGCACAGTCAGTACAAGTACTATTTATATTCAGGTAATTTCAGTGATTGACAACAAATTTCTGAGTTTGTCAGTAATAACCAGTTCTTAACTTTTCACTGTCACATTATCAGTGGAGTGATTTTATTTATTATTTATTTATTTTTTTGAGTCAGAATCTCACTCTGTTGCCCAGGCTGGAGTGCAGTGGCACGCACGCTCACGGCCATCCCAACGTCGGCTATGATTTTATGTATGTGTGTATGTATGTATGTATGTATGTATGTCACAATCTCACTCTGTTGCCCAGGCTGGAGTACAGTGGTACGCACGCTCACGGCCACCCCAGCGTTGACCTGCTGGGCTCAGGTAATCCTTCTGCCTCAGCCTTCCAGTTACCTAGAACTACAGGCATGCGCCATCATGCCTGGCTAATTTTTTGATATATTGTAGAGATGAGGTCTCACTAAGTTGCCAGGACTGGTCTCAAATCCCTGAGCTCAGGCAGTCCTCTTTCCTCGGCCTCCCAAAGTGCTGGGATTACAGACTTGAGCCACCATGCCTAGCCCAGTGGATTAATTTTTAAAAATTATTTGATGATCACAATGTGTGTTTCACTGGTAAGAACTAGTAGAATCGTCATGAACAGTGGTGTGGGGTGTTGCTGAAGGAGAAGGCCCTTCTTGGATCTCCTTGTCTCCTGTGTGGAATCTTCTAGACTAGAAGACTGTTGTTTCATGTTGCTTAATGCTGACAGTAGAGCATCAGCGATGGATGCTGAGACTGCTTAGGGTCCATTTCAACACCAGTTTGTAGGTCCTGGGTGAATGAGTGTCCTATTAATGCTCTTGCCTTTTGTCATAGGATTTTGGCGTTAGAGAAGCTAGGTGCTGTCTTCAATCAAGTAGCCTTTCCACTGCAGTATACACCCAGGAAATTTGTCATCCATCCAGAGAGTAACAACCTTATCATCATTGAAACAGACCACAATGCTTACACTGAGGCCACAAAAGCTCAGAGAAAGCAGCAGATGGCAGAGGTAGATGATACTAACTTTCAGGTTTTCAGTTAAAAGGCATGTTCAATTGTGTTGAAACTTTTAAACCTCTGTAATTGATTATATTCTTCATTATTTCTGAAGTTTTAGGCTCTTTTCAGGTTCTTTGAGCAGGATACTTTGCCCTGAAGTACTACATTTTAGAGGCTTTCTTGACCCAGGACTTCTTGTCTCCTCTTGTTAAGACTACTTGTCTCCTCTCTTTCAGGCTGGATGCAGTCTTCATTGTTGTGGCTATTTAGTTTTTGCTGGGAATTGATTTCTGGAAGGAGGTAATATTGTGGAGAATATGAAAGCTGTCTCCTTTGGGCCCAAATCCAGGAAATACTCTGACCTGGGCTTATTCAGAATTCAACTCCTTCTCCAGAATAGAGTTCCTCAGCCCTTGAGTTACCAAAATAGGCTGTATTTCCTGAATTTGGGCCCAAAGGAGACAACTTTCATATTCTCCACAATATTACCTCCTTCCAGAAATCAATTCCCAGCAAAAAACTAAATAGCCACAACAATGAAGACTGCATCCAGCCTGAAAGAGAGGAGACAAGTAGTCTTAACAAGGGAAATCAGATGGGTAGGTAGAAAAACAGGGTTTTCACTGTCATTTTTCTCAGACCACTAGTTCAGTGTTTGCCACAGCTAATGTTCTTTTTTTACTCTGTTGCCCAGGCTGGAGTGCAGTATCATGATCACAGCTTACCATAGCCTTGACCTCCTAGGCTTAGGTGATCCTTTTGCTTCAGCCTCCCGAGTAGCTGGGACTATAGGCAGGTGCCACCATGCCTGGCTAATTTTTTTATTTTTTGTAGAAACAAGGTCTCGCTGTGGTGCCTAAGCCGGTCTTGAACTCCTGGGCTCAAGCTATCCTCTTACCTCAGCCTCCCAAAGTACTAGGATTATAGGAGTGAGCCATTGCACCTGACCTAATGTTCTTTTTGGTATTTTCTACTAGTATGTAATTAGCAGTATCTGGCTTTCTCTTTTGTGGTCTTCCCTCTTCCCCTTGTCTGTTCGCCTTTCCCTTTAATGTCTGTTGTGGGAAATCCTGGTTTTGGATGACAGACTTTGCTGCTTTATATATTATTAGCTCCCTGGAGTGTTCTTGCAATTTATCCACTTCTCACACAGCCCCCACCTCTGAATACGTAGGTTCGATTCCTTGCTTTTTGGTTTTAGGAAATGGTGGAAGCAGCAGGGGAGGATGAGCGGGAGCTGGCTGCAGAGATGGCAGCAGCATTCCTCAATGAAAACCTCCCTGAATCCATTTTTGGAGCTCCCAAGGCTGGCAATGGACAGTGGGCCTCTGTGATCCGGGTGATGAATCCTATTCAGGGGAACACTTTGGACCTTGTTCAGCTGGAACAGAATGAGGCAGCTTTTAGGTAAGGAGTGCAGGACAATCCAGAGCTTGGTAGGCTAGATCAGGAACTCTCTGGGTTTTTACTAATGCCCAACTCTTCTTTCTCTGTGTAGTGTGGCTGTGTGCAGGTTTTCCAACACTGGTGAAGACTGGTATGTGCTGGTGGGTGTGGCCAAGGACCTGATACTGAACCCCCGATCGGTGGCAGGGGGCTTTGTCTATACTTACAAGCTTGTGAACAATGGGGAAAAGCTGGAGTTTTTGCACAAGGTAGGAATCACTCAGTGGTTCTCCTGAATCTAGGTCCTGTTGAATTCTCCCACTTGTGCTAAGTGATGGGTCCGGTCTTTTGGGGACCAGCTGGAAAATGCTGGCTTTTCATGCTTTAGTGATGCTCCAGTACCTGTGAGTCCCACGGGAAGTCTGTGTGTGAAGCACCTACAATGGGGAGATAGATGACACCAAATTGGCTCCTTGTTTACTGTCTTACAAGCAGGCAGCAGTTTGTGAGAATTAATATTATATTCTCTGGAAAGTTACTGTTTGATGGGTCTAATTTCCATTTGGGGAGATGAGAAAAGTTCTGTAGATGATGATGGTGAGAGCTATACAGCAGTGAGTGTACTGTTGAATATGCTTGATGACACTGAAGTGTGTGCTTACAAATGGCTAAAATAGTGAGCTTTATGTTACGTGTATTTTACCACAATTTTTAAAATAAAAAGAATATTATCTTCTCCGTTTCAACAGCACGTGGACTGACTTCTTCAGCCGTACCATAAGGAGAGTATTCTCTAGGAAACGATTCCCTCCCAGACCCTTTAGTGTGTAAAACTTGTCTCAACCTTGCAACTAAGATGTCGCTTTTAACTAGCGTTTATTTTCCATCTCCTCAGAAACCTCAGTCGTTTCTCAGATATTAAGGCTTCACTATTATTTCATGGTGCCAGTTAGACCGAACATGGACTCTGGAGCAGTGTTTAGCAGATACCAGAGCTTCTTTTCACTTGTGGCATTGATCCTTCTCCTGGGTGAAATGCAGCAAACGGGACCCGTTGCCCCAGTCCCCTGTTTCATAGAGGCTACTGTCTGTCTAGTTATTTCTCTAGTAATACACACTTGCTCTTGGTCTTCCTGACAGCCGTCTGTAGAAGAGGACATTTCTGGGATGAGGGAGTGACTAGCATATGACTCTCTGTTCTCACGGATGCATTACCTGCATTTCCTCTCACAGACTCCAGTGGAAGAGGTCCCTGCTGCCATCGCACCATTCCAGGGGAGGGTGCTGATTGGTGTGGGGAAGCTTTTGCGCGTCTATGACCTGGGGAAGAAGAAGTTACTGCGAAAGTGTGAGAATAAGGTAAATGTGCTTACATTGGGGCTGGGATCTAGCTCATGAGGCAGGAGAAGACTCTGGTAGAGGGTGGACTGAGTCTTAAAGTCCTGTGTCTTTATTGGAACTTATTGTGTTCTTCCAATTCCAGTGTCAGAATTGAGTCTTGAGAGGAATAGGAGTAGAAGGGTCCCGTTTCTTGACTTCTTCAAACCAAGAACCTTCTTTCTATCCTGTTTGTTTTTGTGAGGAATTTATCTGTGAGAGTAGGCTTATATTTTCATGATATTAAAAGCTGTTTATCGTGTTTTCCCATCTTCTAGGAGTTTATTGCTGACTGCTGCTCTTTGATGTGTGCTATTCTGCAGACTCTGTATATGTCATAGTCATATATACTTCCTATAGGTTCTGAACTCCAGGGTTATACTCATTGCTGACCTTGGTTTTCCTAGCATATTGCCAATTACATCTCTGGAATCCAGACTATTGGGCACAGGGTAATTGTGTCTGATGTCCAAGAAAGTTTCATCTGGGTTCGCTACAAGCGTAATGAGAACCAGCTCATCATCTTTGCTGATGACACCTACCCCCGATGGGTCACTACAGCTAGCCTCCTTGACTATGACACTGTGGCTGGGGCAGACAAGTTCGGCAACATATGTGTGGTGAGTTGATGTTAACTTGGGTTGCAGTGATGTGTAGGAAAACTGGATCAGTTTGTGGATTTGGTAATGCTACAGACCCAGGATTGTGATCCCTTATATGGAAAGTTAAAATGTGCATAAAATTCAATCCTGTTGGCCAGGCTCGGTGGCTCAGCCTGTAATCCCAGCACTTTGGGAGGCCAAGGCGAGTGGATTGCCTGAGCCCTCAGGTTTGAGACCAGCCTGGCAATTTGGTGAGACCTCGTCTCTACAATAAATCAAAAATTAGCTGGGCGTGGCTGCACGCTTATACTTCCGGCTACTTGGAAGACTGAGGCGGAAGGGTCACCAGAGCCCAATAGGTCAACACTGGGGTGGTCGTGAGCATGCCGCTACACTCCAGCCTGGGCATCAGAATGAGACTCCAATTCAAAAAAAAAATTCAACCCTGCTGAGGCTGACTCAGAAAGAACATCTGTTTTTCAAACCTTCTTACAGATTGTTCCCCTTGGTTCACCTGTGGAGCATGATTTAATAATGATAAATTTAGTTCATGCTAATGGCTAATGTTTTTCTATTTTGCAAGAACTTTGGCTTGTCTTTTAAGTCCAGCCTGCCTTCTCCTGTCTGTTTCTGTGGTTTTGTTTTTGCTAGAGCCGTGTTAAACCTTGCACATATGTTGATTCTCCTGAGTTTCTCCTCAGAAACGGCATCTGTCCATCAGAACAGGTGCAAGAGACTTGGCTTAGACCTCTGCCTAGACAGTGCTCCTGGGCTTGTTTGCAAGGACCTGGGGCATGCATGTTGCTTGGTGACCCAAATGAGCAGGGCCAGGACCTAGCACTGTGATTTGTGTCACTTCGTTATAGGTGAGGCTTCCACCCAACACCAACGACGAAGTGGATGAGGATCCCACGGGAAACAAAGCCCTGTGGGACCGGGGCTTGCTCAATGGTGCCTCACAGAAGGTAAGATTGCCGAAAGGGCCTAGGGGAAAGGCACTCATGTTTAGTAGTTTTCCTATTGTCCTCACTGAAGAAACCATTTTTAGTGAGTTAGCTACAGTGCCCATGACTATGCTGAGTGCTCTTCTGTGCACGGTCATTTCTTAGAAATCCCTGGGCAGTACATATAGTCTGTAATGGGTGAATGCTGGTTTTGACATAGGTGACCAAGTCACTATCCAGTTTTTATGACTCTGAAATAGAAATTTTTCTAAGATGTTTATCATTGTACAAATCTGTGTAGAGTAGTGAGTGAGTTCCTTGGAAGAAATGATTGTAAGGTTTATTCTCAGTACCAAGCAACTTTTCTCTGAGTTGTGTCTTGGACTGTACTTTTCTCCTGTCGGCATATACTTCTTTAATAGAGCATCTCCAGACTTTGAAGATACATCTGTTTTAGAGGCCAAGCCTTGTGATTGCTTTTTTAAAAATAATTTTCAACCAGGCTTGGTGGCTTAGCCTGTAATCCCGCGCTTTGGGAGACTGAGGTGAGTGGATTGTCTGAGCCCACGGGTTTGAGACCCACCTGGGCAACTTGGCGAGACCTCATCTCTACAATAAATCAAAAAATCAGCTGGGCATGGTAGCGCATGCCTGTTATTCCGGCTACTCGGAAGGCTGAGGCAGAAGGATCGCCGGAGCCCAGCAGGTCAAGGCTGCAGTGGCTGGGAGCGTCCACTGCACTCCAGTCTGGGCGACAGAGTGAGACTCCAACCCCCCCCAAAAAAAATTAAAAATAAAAATAATTTTCTATATTTCTTAATTGCAAACTTGATAATTTAGCAAAAGGACTTTTATATTGTAATTGTTTGAGAAATGATAAGTTTAGCATGTTTAAGGAGGCATTAGGCTTTAAATGATGAGAGAATTTTAAAGTATTTTTAGAATGTAATAATTTTGGAATTTTAGTAGATGGTGAGGCTCCCAAGGGCACACATAGCTACTAATCTGTTTTTGACCTGCAGGCAGAGGTGATCATGAACTACCATGTTGGGGAGACGGTGCTGTCACTGCAGAAAACCACGCTGATCCCTGGGGGCTCAGAATCGCTTGTCTATACTACCTTGTCAGGAGGAATTGGCATCCTTGTTCCATTCACATCCCATGAGGTGAGCGCTCCCATAGTGCTCTGACCTTGGCTTTCCCAAGGTTGTTTCTTGGTGCTAAATCTGCCGAAGACAGATAATCTAGTTGTCCCCACTAGTAATTAGTAGTGTTCTAGAAATGTCAAGGTGACATGCCTGGGGAGATAACTAGGCACTTTTAGTTGGTTCACTTCTAATGGGGGTACAAGGTTCGTCTGAGTCCAAAACCGACTCCACAGACTAGGAATGATTGGATGATGTCTGTTGGGGTAGTCGTTGCCTTGTGGATTGAACTCTAGGATTAGCTAAGGTTGGTGTGCTTCATTCCACCCAAGGAAGCTGGGATAAGGAATCTGACTCACAAACCACTCTTTGCATGGAGCATTCTCTCTTGTACTGTAGATACAATGGGGTCTCCATTTTGAGTTTTAACTATCCTGTCGTAGCAGAAAAACCTGTGACCGTTAGAAGAATGATTACTATCTGTTTGCATGGTGAAAATCAGTGGCTTGTCTGTTCATTGTCTTTGTGGAAACCATAGACTAGTAGTTGAAATAACTTTTTTTTTCCTCCAGGACCATGACTTCTTCCAGCATGTGGAAATGCACCTGCGGTCTGAGCATCCCCCTCTCTGTGGGCGGGACCACCTCAGCTTTCGTTCCTATTACTTCCCTGTTAAGGTCAATTGGGGGAATCTGGGTTGAAAGGGGAAATCTTCAGCCCATGCAGCCAGTCTTTTGCTCTGGGCCATTGTCTTGTAAAAATCAGAGCAGTCTTGCGTGAAGGAGCAGCAAGGGAGTGGGTTGGTGGAGGTAGTAAGCGCGGGGGCAGGGGGGTGGGGGTGGTGGTTGGTGGTCCTGAGTCATTTACTCAGGCAAGACTGCAGCCAGAGAAAAAGCCTCACCCATTTCTCCCAGTCGAACTCTGGGCACTAGGGGTGCACTTAGAGTAGTGTTTCTGGCTCTACAAATGGGGCTCCAGTATCTGGGGAGCAATAAAAAGCTTTTCCTGTAGCTGCTACTTCAGCATGTGCCATTTTCTTTGGACTTCTAACCCTTTTCTTCATATCTTAGAATGTGATTGATGGAGACCTGTGTGAGCAGTTCAACTCCATGGAACCTAACAAACAAAAGAACGTCTCTGAAGAACTGGACCGAACCCCACCAGAGGTGTCCAAGAAGCTTGAGGACATCCGTACCCGTTATGCCTTCTGAGCCCTTCCTTTACTTGTGGGGCTTGTCAGAGACTCAGTGTTTTGTTTCCCCCACCCCCATCGCCACCACCTAGCTTCTGCCATATGGCAAAGAAGGGTGACTGGATAAATACGACTTCACAGTGTGAAAGCCAGCAGCTCTTCCCTTTCACCTCTTCCCTGGAATGACTGGCTCCCCCTGAGATTGGCAATGAGATTTGCCACACTTCTCCCCGCCTAGCACATAATCCAGCACCCGAGTTCCAGTGTGGAGCACCACAGGCCCTGTTCCCCAAAGTCGTCCCTGCATTGCTATTTCTGGCTCTCTTGTCTACTTTTGTACACACCCTTAATTTTTAACTGGTTTTCCTGTAAATAGAGTTTTGTACAATGTTATTTCTGTGGGACGGAGGGAGGCAAGCTAAGGCGGAACCAGGCTGGACATAGTGTAATTCCTGAGTTGTGCCACCTGGAACCTGACCAGAAATATAAACCTAGTTTTTAAGGTGGCCAGCATCCATGTGTCTTTTTTGGGGGATGAGAATTTAGGTGGGAGATGTGAGCCCAAGTTGGAGCAAGAAGAACTGAGAATACCCCTTCCTTCCAGATACCTATTTGGACTTCTGGCCTCTTACTCCCAGCCCTGATGTTTCTTTGGCTTTTCCTGATTTTTTGTGCTATGCTCATGCAGCGTGGGCTCAGTAACCATGGGGGCATTCAACCTTTTTCCCCCTGAATATCAATGGGGGGGTTGCTGATTTTTCCATTTTATCTTCTTTCTACTCTGAAATGAGGAATTTGCATGAATTTTAGCTGACTAGTCATTTCACAGATTCCTCCTTTACTGCAACAGCTCCTGAAAGGATCTATGGCCCCAGGCCTACTATGAAGGGCAGTGAGTTCAGAAGAGCCCAGATACTCACCTGTCCTTGGGAACAAGGTCAGTATATGTGGACCCTGTTAAAGGCAAGTGGGTAACCAAGGGACCTGTCTCTATAGTATACGTCTCAGGTGGGTTCCAGGGGGCCTGTGGGGCATAAGGAGGGAGACCACCTGTCAGCCAGAATTGACCCAGTTTCAAAAATGTTCCAGCCCACACCTGAGAATTTCTTCTGCCACTGTGTGGGAAACCCTAATCTTCCACTAAACCTGGAGAAGCTGAGCCCACAGCCACTCTTTTCAACATTTCATAAAGGAAAATGTTCTTCTATCTGCATGTGCTCAATCACCTAATCTAAGCAGTTGCTCTGGTTAGTAGTTGTTAGAATCAGGGAGGGGCTGGGCTTGATGGCTTAGCCTGTAATCCTAGCACTTTGGAAGGCCGAGGGAAGAGGTTCGAGATCCACCTGGGCAACTTGGTTGAGACCTCGTCTCTACAATAAGTAAAATAATAATAATAATCATAATAAGCCAGGTGTGGTAGCACACACCTGTAGTTCCGGCTACTTGGAAGGCTGAGGTGGAAACATCGCAGGAACCCAGCAGGTCGAGGCTGCGGTGGCTGGGAGCATGGCACTGCCCTCTAGCCTGGGTGACAGAGTGAGACTCCAACTAAAAAAAAAAAAAAGAGGGAGGATAGTGGTTAGATACCATCTGAACCTCTGACAGTCCAGTGCAGAGAGGGTTCCCGACACTGTACCCTGAAACTAAGTATTGGTCAGGAGAGACCCGGATTTTGCTAGGAATTGAGTCCCTAAGTAACATTTTTTTCTCAGCTTATGGATTTGCATAGTAGACTGTACTTCTGGATTAGATCTGGAAAAGTCTCAGGGCTCATTTCTTCCTGTGTCCCTAAATCCATCCTGGCCAATTGTACAATACTGACATGCTACAGCCTGAGAAACTCAGCATGAATATTTAAGCAGTGGCTCCCGGTTCCCAGCCTCTTTTCTAACTCCAGCTTGACTGAAATACATTCTTCCTACAGGAGGTAGGAGCTTATTTAAGAAAGGAAAACAATCTTTGTATAGAATCAGAAATTTCGCCATGAGCTTCCTCTGCATGTCTGTCCCTCAGTTTGCTTGTTCTTCATGAGAGGAAGGGGTTTGGGCTCTGTCAGGAGGAAGAGTTTTGTCCACAGCTGTTGCCTCAAGACATAAACCACTCCTGTTTTTTGCTGTTGCTTTTTGAGTCAGGGTCTCAAATTGTGTCCAGGCTGGAGTGCAGTAGCATGATCTTGGCTCACCACAGTCTCAGCCTGGGCTCAGGCGATCTTTCTGCCTCAGCCTCCTGAGTGGCTGGGACTACAGGTGCATACATCACACCAGACTAATATTTTAGTTTTTTTATAGAGACAAGCTCTCACCATGTTGCCCAGGCAGGTCTCGAACTCCTGGACTCAGGCAATCCTCCCTCCTCAACTCAGTGTTAGGATTATAGTCATGAGTTAACACGTCCAGCCAAAAGGTGTTTTAAATCTGTTTAATGATTAGATGTGACTCGGTGACAAGTCCCATCTGTGTAGTTGTTAAGGGGACCTAATTGACTCCTGTGGCTTGATTGAGCAACCAGGTAAACAGGGAACTCTCTCCAGCCTTGCAAAACACATCAGAGGCGGCTGCAGAACTTGGAAGGGCTGATCTTGAGATACAGATGCATCCACCTGTGGTTGTTAGGTTTGCTCCCATCATGCTCCGTTGTTGAATCCCTGCAACTTGGGTCTAAGGACTGAAAAGTTTTCAACTGCCTCAGCTTTCCCTGACCTTATGGGCAGAGGTTCTGCAGATGTTGTTTCCTTTGGAAGCTCTCTTGCCAAGAACAGCATTCCTTTGGAGGGGGGACGGGGGTTCTAGTTGGACTGTGGGTGGAATGTTGCTTTTCTTGGTTAGTGTAAGTGTATTGCTAGTGAGACAGCTGCCGGGGCTGGGAAAAGCTCTTGGTTCACCCCCTGCACAGTGAGAGTGCTGGTCTTCAGAACCCGTGCTGTTCCCATGGGAGCAGCCTTTTTTTTTTTGGAGTTAGAGTCTCACTCTGTCACCCAGGCTGGAGTGTAGTGTCACGCTTACAGCTACTGCAGCCTCAACCTGCTGGGCTCAGGCAATCCTTCCGCCTCAGCCTTCCAAGTAGCTGGAACCACAGGCATGTGCCACCATGCCGAGCTAATTTTTTGATTTGTTGTAGAGGCAAGGTCTTGCCAACTTGCTTGCCCAGGCTGGTCTTGAATCCCTATGCTCAGGCAGTTCTCTCACCTCTGCCTCCCAAAGTGCTGGGATTACAGGCATGAGCCACCTTGCCCAGCTGCTGCATCCTTTCTTAAGCTCATCAGAGGAAGCCAGAAATGAGGGTAAACCTGGCTTTTTCTTCTTTATTTTTTTTTTGATTTGGGGTCTTAACTGTCGTCCAGGCTGGAGTGCAGTTGCACCATCAAGGCTTAACACAGCCTCAACCTCCTGGGCTCAGGTGATCCTTCTGCCTCAGCCTCCTGAGTAGCTGGGACTACGCTGTGTACTGCCATGCCTGGTCTTTTTCCTTTCCCCCCCCTTTTTTTTCTGTAGAGACAAGGTCTCACTTGTCCAGGTTAGTCTCAAACTCCCAGCTTCAAGTGATCCTCCTACCTCAGTCTCCAAAGTGCTGACATGAGATGCATGAGCCACAGTGCCTGGCCCAATTTTTTAATTCTTTTTTTTTTTTTTTTTTGAGTTGTAGTCTCACTTTGTCGCCTAGACTGGAGTGCAGTGGCCACTTCCGGCCACCGCAGCCTCGACCTGCTGGGCTCTGGCGATCCTTCCACCTCAGCCTTCCGAGTGGCTGGAATTACAGGCATGCACTATCACGCCCGGCTGATTTTTTGATTTATTGTAGTGATGAGGTCTCGCTGCCCAGGCGGGTCTCGAACCCGCGGGCTCAGGCAATCTACTCACCTCAGCCTCCCAAAGGCGCGGGATTATAGGCTGAGCCACCAAGCCCGGCTAATTTTTTAATTCTAAAAAATTCTGTTTTCTATTCAAAATAGAAATGACATGTGTTTGAGTCATCTACTTGCTCATTTGCATATGGAGTATTGTATGTGAATATGTTATTGCCCTCTTAAAATTAATTTCCAAGGGTTATATCTGGAACTCAGAAGAAGCATCTCTGCTGCTGAAATCAAACTTGGTCCAAAAAAGCAGGGACTCACTAAAACACACTGCTTGGCCATGGCTGATCGTCGACACTGAGGATCCAATAACCCAACACACCTTGCGCCTGTTAAGTCTGGGTGAACTGAAATCAGGTGTAGGCTACACACCAGTCTGAACCAGCACAACCAAGAGCTGTTTCCAAAGAAGCTTTGAAAGCCGACACCAGGAGACATCCTCACCCATCAGAAGAGGCTGCTAAATTCATTTCCTCCACAAGTGTTTACTGGGCCCATGTGGCTTCTCCTACCAGGTCCGCTCTGTACCTAGAGGTTGGAGTGTTTCTGTAACCCAGTGGTGTTGGCCCAAGGGCCTGCATTTCAGGAGAGCCTAAAGCCCATGTCTGATTTCCTCAGATAAACCAGGCAAGGCCTTGGGACTTCTGGGAAAAAATCAGAAGGTCCTAAGTCAGAGAAATGAGGAGGTTGGGGATGGGCAGCCTGGAGTTTCAGGTCAGGAAATAGTAGGAAACTGTAATCATGGTTCTGAACCACAGCTGGACATTAGAACCCTCTGCATTTGTAGAATAGATTCCTGATGTCTGCCCCAGATTCTTCTTAGGAATCTCAGCTGGTGACATCCGGGCATCTGTTTCACAGTCTGAGGTTCATGATCAGTTGCTGTGATGGGGAATGAAAGAACAAATTCCTTCTTGTTCTAAATGAAGCAAAAAAGAGAAATGTGACCAAAGACATTAAAGAAAACCAAGTTTGGAAATTCCAGTTTTGGAAAGGGGGCTGGGAGGGTCTACCAGGAAGTAGCTCAAGGGCTCTGCTCAGCACTACAGCCCACCCCTGAGTATATGTGTATAAGCTAGAAATGTGGAATAGTCAAGAGAAGTAATACATGTGTGTGTGTGTGTGTGTGTGTGTGTGTGTGTATTTGATTTGGAATTTTACTCTGTCACCCAGGCTGGAGTGCAGTGGCACGCTCATGGCCACTGCAGCCTCAACCTGCTGGGCTCAGGAGATCCTTCTGCTTCAGCCTCCTGAGTAGCTGGGACTACAGGTGTACACCACCACACCTGGTTAATTTTTATTTTTTTGTAGAGACGAGGTCTCACTATGTTGCTCAGGCTGGTCTTAAACCTTCTGGGCTCAAGCAATCCTCCTGCCTTGGCCTTCCCAAATGTGATTTCAGGCGTGAGCCACCATACCCGGCCCCTGCCATGCTATTTTTGATGCTTTGAAAGAAAAGGGCATCACTCCAAGCCAAGAGGCCCTGGAGAGGCATAGTGGAGTTTGTTCAGGCTTCTGAGATCCTGCAGCTGTGCCCCTACACCTCCACCCCCTCTGCACGCCCACAAGCCGCCTGACTGGGATGAATCAAGGCCTAAGCAGGGCCTTGCAGAGGTTGTGACCAGTGTAACCACTGCCTTGGTGACGGTGGTGGGAAGTTAGTCGGGTACATTCCAGCGTGGGCATTATTGTGCTGCTGCAAGTTCAAGGCCAAACCAGGAATCTAGTTTTGTCAATCCAATTGAGAAAGCTTTCTTGAACAGCTGCTTGCACCAGACATTGACATTCAGAATAAGGCATGTTATCTATCATGCCTAGGCCAGCATTTCTCAAACTAGGTGCTGTGGAATCCTAGATGCAAATAAGGGGCCCTTTAATAAAGGATTCTAGCCAGATGCAGTGGCTCATGCCTGTAATCCCAGCACTTTGGTGTGGGAGTGGAGGAGAAAGGATTGCCTGAGTCAAGGTGTTTGAGACCAGCCGGAACAAGTTGGCAAGACCTTGCCTCTACAATAAATCAAAAAATTAGCTGGACATGGTGGCACACACCTGTGGTTCCAGTTACTTGAAAGGCTGAGGTGGAAGGATCTGTACTCCAGCCTGGGCGATAGAGTGAAATTCCAACTCAAAGATTCTGAGCTTGCATTCAGGGAAACATTGCAAACTCTCCTCTTCCCCTACCTTTCTCCTGCCCTCCACCCCCTTGGCCCCCTCCTAACTACTCCAAATACAATTTAGTCAAGTCAGGAAGCTTGCCATGAAACCTCCTTGGTAAAGATTATGGAGCTGTCCCTGCAGGTGCCCACTCTGACCCCAGTGAAGGGAGTGTCTGTGCCTTTGGAGATGGGGCTTGAGGGAAAGGATCTCTCTCCCGTCTCCAGGAACTCCCTCAAGTGCTGTGTCTGAGCTCATGCCTTACTCCAGGACAGGCGGAGTTCTGTGGGAATAGCCCTGGCTTTGGGGTCAGATCTCAAGAACCAGCTGGGGAGCCTCGGAACATATCTCGGAGGTCACGTCCTCATCTGTTAACCCGGTAATTCATCTGTCCTCAACAGTGATGATGTGGCTGGGCGTGGTAGCTCAAGCCTGTAGTCCCAGCACTTTGAGAGACAGGCGAGAGGATTGCCTGAACCCAGGGGTTCGAGACCAGCCTGGGCAACTTGGCAAGACCTTGTCTCTACAATAAATTTAAAAATTAGTCTGGCGTGGTGGTGTACGCCTGTAGTTCAGCTACTTGGCAGGCCGAGGTGGAAGGATCATCTGAGCCCAGCAGGTTGAGGCTGCAGTAGCTGTGAGCATGCCACTGTACTCCAGCCTGGGTGACAAGAGTGAGACTCTGACACACACACATACAAAACAGTGATGATGTGTATCAGAGAAAGGCCTTCTCTCCATCTAATGGCCCCTGGTCCCCCTACACACACACTCCAGGCATCAGCACATCGCCTAGACTTGTTTAAATTTTATTTTTTTTAACAATTATTTATTTTTAAAATAGAGACAGGGTCTTACTCTATCACCCAAGCTGTAATGAAGTGGTGAGATCATAGCTCACTGCACAGCCTCAACCTCCTGGGCTCAAGCAATCCTCCTGCCTCAGCCTCCCGAGTAGCTGGAACTACCGGCGTGTGCCACCATGCCTGGCTCCCCATCATCCAATTTTATTTAGTTTTGTGGTAAGAGGTTTTTGTGAGGGTTGGTGTGTTCTGGATGGGAGCTGCAGTGGACCCTTAAAACAGTCCAAGCTGCCTGGGAGCCAGGGCTTGGCTTCTGTGGACTCCCGCCATCCACTGGCTGGCGCCCTCAGTCGAGCAGTTCCCTGGCAGGTCATCTGGATTTGAGACTCCCTCCTATTCCACACTCCAAGGCAGGCGGAGGCCACGTGGCCCCGCCCCGCCCTCCTGGCTCCAGTTCCTGAGCCAGGCAGCAGTGGCCAACTTTCCCCGCCCTTCTCATCAGACAGAAAGCCTGGATCGTGGGCTGCGGGCAGCCACGGCCTCTCCTACCTGCCACCCACCACTCGCGGCCCCTAGACACCTGCTCTGGGCCCTGGAGCCCCTTAAAGCCACTAGCAAAGCCTAGAAGATTGCGTCCTGGCACGTGGACAGGTGAGAAGGCTGTGGGTTTTCTCATTTTCCTCTGCCTCTGATGGCCTGGCTTCCTAATCCTAATTTTGCTGTTTCTTCACTGATGACAGCAAGAGGGACTTGAGTTAGACTTCATAAAGACAGTCCCAGCCAAGACACTCTGAAGTATGATTTGTTGCTCTGGGTTTCAATTTTTAGCCTTTGCCTTCATTATTAGCCTTGCAGGAAAGCAGATCCACATAACCATAAAACAAGTCACTTCTCTCTGTGTGCCCTTTGGAATTTTGTCAATCCACAAACCTGCACTTTAAAGTGGTTTTCATGGTTTGTTGGTTCTGATCCACTGTATATTGCTGTAGGTCTTTAGAAATTAATGTACTGCGTGTGTGAACTATTATGTGGATAAATTACCTTATCAAAAATTAGTGGGCCTAGCACGGTGGCTAAAGCCTGTAATCCCAGCACTTTGGGAGACCGAGATGAGAGAATTGCCTGAGCCCATGAGTTTGAGAACAGCCTGAGCAACTTAGTGAGACCTCATCTCTACAATAAATTAAAAAAAAAATAGCCAGACATAGTAGCGCATGCTTGTAGTTCCAGCTACTTGGAAGGCTGAGGCGGAAGGATGGCTGGAGCCCAGCAGGTCGACGCTGGGGTGGCTGTGAGCGTGCTACTGCACTCCATCCATCCAGTCTGGGAGACAGAGTGAGACTCCATCTCAAAAAAAAAAAAAAATAATAATAATAATAATAATGGATTTAAAGTTCTTTAAAGGAAAGGAAAAAATCAATAACATAGGTAAAATTTTATTTTCTGTAGAAGTGAGATCTTGCTGCCCAGCCTGGTCTCAAGTCCCTGCGCTCAAGTAATCCTCCCGCCTGAGCCTCCCAAAGTGCTAGAATTACAGGTGTGAACCACTGCACCTGAGTCATTTTTATAATTTTTTTTTTTTAGAAACGAAGTCTTGCTATGTTACCTAGGCTGGTCTTGAACTCCTAGACTCAGGCAATTCTCCCACCTTGGCCTCCCAAAGTGCTGGGATTACAGGCTTGTGGCCTCAAAATCTGTATTTCTATTGTGTGGTAGGACTGTCATTCTAGTTCCTATGGATGATATTTGGAGAGTTACCAACTTATCACGATGATAAATAGTGCAGTGGCCAACATCTTTCTGTTTGTATCTTTGTTTACCTGAAGGACTTATGATTTTTATCTTTTGGTTTTCTAAGGAGCAGACCAGAGCTAATGTATCCAAATGTGTTACTCCTCAGAGGTCACCTGGGTAGGCTGGACTCTTCATCTCGATGCTCTGTTGATCCTTCCCGTGGTGACAGGTGGAGTGGTATGGGATAGATGTCGGATGGGACAAGTGTGGAATGGGAATGGTTGGTGTGGGAGAAGACACAGGTGGCAGGCACTGCTCCACGCTCACCTTTCAGCCTGGCACTGTGTGTCTGGGGCTCACTTAATGCTCACAGCTCCTTGCGACTTTTGACGTAGCCTCCCCCATTTTGCAGATGAAGAAATCGAGGCACAGGGAAGTCTCCCAGCTTGCCCACAGTTACACAGATGGGAGGGAAGTGGCAGTGCTGGGATGTGGCCTGGGAAGGGGTGTGGCCCAGGCTGGGATGTGCCTCGGTACACCTTCAGTTGCCTCGCTATTTTGTCGTCATTTGGGCCAGCCACTGAGACATCATCGGCTCATTTGAGGTCCTGCTCCCACTTCCCAAGAGGGAGACTTGGCCTCAAATGCGAGTATCAGTGTCACCCAGGTCAGGTGGCCTCCTTCAGGGTTGCTACCTCCTCCTCCTTGGCTGGGCCCTGGATGGGAATCAGACAATGCCGGAGGCCCCGAGGGAGTCACTGACCAGTTGTATAGCCAGGATTTGTGGGAACAGGAGCTGTTGGGATCATGGGACAGCCACAGGCAGCCCTGATCTTGAAGCCCACTTCTGCCACCTGCCACCTGTGGGACTGTGGACAAGTGACCATGTCTCTCCAGTTCCACTTTCCTGTAAAATTGGGATAAATTCGGTATCTCCCTATACTACCCACACCCATCAGGGTGGCTACTATTTAAAAAAAACAGTGAAAACAGTCGGGTGCAGTGGCTCATACCTGTAATCCCAACACTTTGGGAGGTGGAGATGAGAGGATTGCTTGAGTTTAGGGGTTTGAGACCACCCTGGGCAGCTTAGCAAGACCTCATTTCTAAAAACATCAAAAATAAGTTAGCTGGGTGTGGTTGTGTGTCTGTAGTCCCAGTTACTTGAGAGGATGAGGTGGGAGGATGGCTTGAGCCCAGGAGTTGGAGGCTACAGTGAGCCATGATTGTGCCACTACACAATATCACTGCAACAGAGACCCTGACTCAAACCAGAAAACAACATGTGTTGTGAGGATGTAGAGAAACTGTAACCTTGTGCAATGTTGATGGAAATGTAAACTGCAGCTGCTATGGAAAACAGTTTAGTGATTCCTCAAAAAATTAAAAATTAAATTACCATTTGTCTCAGAAATTCCACTTGTGGGTATATGCCCCAAAGAACTGAAAGCAGAGTCTTAAAGAACTATTTGCACAGTCATATTCATGACGGTGTTAGTCACAACAGTCAAGAGGAGGAAGCAGCCTGTCCACAGCTGAATGGATAAGCAAAAGCTGGTATTTAATTCAGCCTTAAAAAGGAAGGAAATTCTGACACATGCTATAACATAGGTGATCCTTGAGGATAGTGTGCTAAGTGAGATAGGTCAGACACAAAAAAGACAAATATTATATGATTCCACTTATAGGAAGTAGAAATACTTATAGGAATTAGTGAGAATATGGTATGTCAATTATAGAGACAGAAAATAGAATAGTGGTTGCCAGGAAACTGGGGAAAGAGAGAATGGGTACAAAGTATCAGTTGTGCAAGACAAAGAATTTAAAAATGAGTTTACACATTGTCTAAAATAGTATTTAAAAATCTACAGACCTGGCTCGGTGGCTCAGCCTGTAATCCCGCGCCTTTAGGAGACTTGAGGTGAGTGGATTGCCTGAGCCCGCGGGTTCGAGACCCGCCTGGGCAACTTGATGAGACTTCATCTCTACAATAAATCAAAAAATCAGCCGGGAGTGGTAGCGCGCACCTGTAGTTCTAGCTACTTGGAAGGCTGAGGCGGAAGGATCGCCGGAGCCCAGCAGGTCGAGGCTGCGGTGGCTGGGAGCAGCCACTGCACTCCACTCTGGGCGACAGAGTGAGACTCCAACTCAAAAAAAAAAAAAAATCTATAGTCTTTTATTAATGTGGATATAGTAAAATAATTTTTCTATCATTCTAAATTTTTTCTTATTATTATGCAGAAGACTATTAGCCTACCTCATATATTACTTACAAGACCGTCATCAGACAAGTCCAAAGAGCCTCTCCCCTTAGGCTTCCTTCATGCATCTTTCATTTGTGTTCTTATCATGTCCCAAGCATATCAGTGATGCCCACCTAAAAAGGAGGACCTTTCATAGCTCTGATGCAGCAGCCATTGACCATGTGCTTTTATGTAAACATTAGGAGTGAAGGTGTAAGGTCAGGTGATTTGAAAGTTGCATGACTTCAACATTTGCTTTTCAATCTAAAATTATTTTAATGCAAAAAGAATACTTTGAATGTAATTATAACTCTCCAAAAATTATTAAGCTTCTTTTAACCTAAATTATCTAACTATTAAAAAAAAAAAGAGCCAGGCTCGGTGGCTAAGCCTATAATCCCGTGCTTTGGGAGGCTGAGGTGAGTGGATTGCCTGAGCCTGCGGGTTTGAGACCCGCCTGGACAACTTAGTGAGACCTCATCTCTACAATAAATTTAAAAAAATTAGCCGGGCGTGGTAGCGCACGCCTGTAGTTCCAGCAACTTGAAAGGTTGAGGTGGAAGGATCGCCGGAGCCCAGCAGGTGGAGGCTGCGGTGGTTGGGAGTGTGCCACTGCACTCTAGTCTGGGTGACAGAGTGAGACTCCAACTCAAAAAAAAAAGAAAAGAAAAGAAAAGAAAAGTTTAAAATGGATGGTGGTGATGGTGGGACAATCATATATGATGTACCTAATACCACTGAACTGTATACTGAGAAATAGGATGGCAAATTTTATGTTATATGTTTTTCTTTCTTTCTTTTTTTTTTTTTTTGAGTTGGAGTCTCGCTCTGTCTCCCAGGCTGGAGTGCAGCTCCATGCTCATGGCCACCATAGCCTCAACCTGCTGGGCTCGGGTGATCCTTCCACCTCAGCCTTCCAAGTAGCTGGAACTACAGGCACGTGCTACCACATCCAGCCAATTTTTTTTTTTTTTTTTACTTATTGTAAAGACGAGGTCTTGCCAAGTTTCCCAGGCTAGTCTTGAACCCATGGGCTCAGGCAATCCTCTCACCTTGGCCTCCCAAAGTGCTGGGATTATAGGTATGAGCCACAGCACCCAGCTATGTGGTTTTTTATTATTATTATTATTATTTTTTTATCACAACCTAAAACATTGGGGGGAAAGGAGTAAATCCCTTATAGGATTCAGAGAGGATTGGGTGAGGCCATGCATGTAAACTACTATAAGTAGGGTCAGGTTGGCCAGGTGCAGTGGCTCATGCCTATAATCCCAGCACTTTGGGAGGCAGGGGTGAGAGGGCTGTCTGAGCCCAAGGGCTTGAGACCAGCTTGGGCAACATGATGAGAACTCGTCTCTACAATAAATAAAAGAATTGGCCAGGTGTAGTGGCGTGCACCTGTGGTTCCAGCTACTTGGAAGGCTGAGGTGGAAGGATCACCAAAGCCCAGCAGGTCGAGGCTGTGGTGGCTGTGAGCGTGCCACTGCACTCCAGCCTGGGTGACAGTGAGACTCCAACTCAAAAAAAGAAAAAAAAAAATAGCATCAGGTGTGCAGAAATCCGAGACTTTCTGTCTCCATGAAGGTGCTGCTGGAGAGGTAGCAACAGACTTGGGCACTGGAGGGGGTGTCTGTGACCCTGTAGAAGGAATTACTCAGATCTGCAGAAGCTGCTCAGGTGAGGGGAGGGCCGTGGTTCAGGGACACCTTCTGGAGCAGTGAATTGCCCTGCTCAGACAATTTCTAGCATGTATGGAATGGATGGATTCCAGACGTTGGAAAGTACCTGGCAGAAAAATCACTTCCAATAAGGAGCATTCTGTAGGGGGTAGATTTTGGCTCAGCCTAGAGAACTTATGGTCAGAGCTGTCTGAGTGTGGAGAAGACTTCCTCATGGAGTGGTGAACTCTCCGTTAGTGGAGGCACATAAGGAGAGACTGGGTGAACTGCTGAGGAGACTCCTATGTGAGGTGTGAGTGGATCCAGGGAGTCTCTGAGGCAGTGCACCAGTCTGATATGGTCCAGTTCAGGCAAGTTATAGACAACAGGCCTGTGTAAAGGCAAGACCCAGGTCAGAGGGAGGAGTCAGACAGGTAGGAAGGCTTGTCCATGGTGCTCCCCTCAGTAGCTGCTGCCATTTACAACAGGACCAGGCACTGAGGTAACAAACAGGCTTGATCTTAAATCTGCACCACAGCCCTGTGCTCTGGGTGCTGTTCACATCTGGGAACCAAGGTCGGGCTGTCACCTGCCCAAGGTTAGCCAGTAGGTAGTGGAGCTGGGATCCAAAGTCTTCCAAATCCAGTCAGGTGCTGTGGCTCATGTCTGTAATTCCAGCACTTTGGGAGGTGGAGGCGAGAAGATTGTCTGAGTCCAGGGGTTCAAGGCTAGCCTGGGCAACTTGGTAAGACCTCATCTCTACAATAAATAAAAAAATTAGCCGGGTAGGGTGGTGTGTGCCTGTAGTTCCAGCTACTTGGAAGGCTGAGGCTACGGTGGCCATGAGCATGACACTGCACTCCAGCCTGGGTGACAGAGACTCCGACAAGAAACAAAACAAAAAAGATTCCCCTAAAAAAACAAAGTCTTCCAAATCCATCTCCCCCAGGCTGGCCTCCCCCTGCCCCCTGCCCCTGGCAGCCAGTTCTGGGGGCCCTGTCGCTCTCCCAGGTACAGATTTAGCTGTTGCCACCTCCCCCCACCCCTACCAATGAGTCCGTGCTGTCCCCTCCCTCTGGCTGGCCTCATGCTGCTCTGTGGAGCTAGGGTCTCAGAACAACGCTGTGCAGACCACACCTACTGACCGAGACCTGGAGCCAGGCTCTGATTCACTTCACACCTCCCTTTTCCTTCCATTAAAGAAGACTCTCCTTAATTACACTCTTCCAGGCTCACAGTCTTTCCCATAGCTGTTGAGTTCATTTTGCCTTTTTGTTTTTCTTTTGAAACAAGGTCTCACTTTGTTGCCCAGGCTGGAGTGCTGTGATGCTCTCATGGCTCACTGCAGCCTCCACCTCCAGGGCCCAAGTGATCTCCTTGCCTCAACCTCCCAATTAGCTGGGACTACAGGTGTCACCATGTCTGGCTAATTTTTTTATTTTTTGTAGTGATAGAATCTTGCTATGCTGCTCAGGCTGGTCTTGAACTCCTGGCCTCAAGCAATCCTCCCACTTTGGCCTTCCAAAGATCTGAGATTATGGGCATGAGCTACCACATCTGGCCCATTTTGCCTTTTTTCGACTGTGTGTTTTCCAACTTCAGCTCTCTGGGTGCCAAGACCTTGTCCACATGACTCAGTTTGCTCAACTCCGCCATCCCTGATGGTGGTGCCACCATGGTGGCCTCCTCTATCCTGAGGCAGATGGCTATTACCTGTGGCTGAAGAAGCCCTGGCAGGGACAGTGGTTGATCCAGAACGACCCAGTCAGTGTGGGTGGCATTCACAGCGTATGAAAGAACAGGGAGTGGTCATTTACCTCCGTTTCAGGCAAGGTACTGAGCCCTGTTTGGGTGCCATCTCACCGGATTCCTGCAGAGCCCAGCAGGTGAAGTGCTGCTGTTATTCTCATATTGCAGGTGACAAAACTGAGGATCAGAGGGGTTAGGTCATACTCAGGAGCCTGGGGTTTTTTTCTCCCCCGGCTCTGGCCCTTTCAGCTGTGTTGGTGGCTGGGTCTGATGACTGTGATATTCATTGTGCTCCTCAAGGCTTGGTACATTTAATTAATTTAATTTAATTTATTATTATTATTATTATTAGTCAGGATCTCACTCTGTCACCCAGGCTGGCGTGTGGAGTACAGTCCCATGATCACAGCTCACCACAGCCTCAACCTCTTGGGCTCAGGCGATCCTTCCACCTCAGCCTCCCTAGCAGCTGGGACTACAGCCGTGCACCATCACACCTGGCTAATCTTAAACATTTTTTGTAGAGATGAGGTCTGGCTATGTTGTCTAGGCTTGTCTCAAGCTCCTGGGCTCAAGCAATCCTCTCATCTAAGCCTCCCAAATTGCTGGGATTACAGGTGTGAGCCACCACACCCAGCAAAGTTTGATACATTTAATGCGCATTTAAGCTTCCTCTTCCACTCTCTCCTGTGCCCTTACCACCACCTTGGGTGGGGAGCCTTGTGCTATTTTTTGCAGAAGAAGCTGCTCAGGGGCTCTCCCAAGGTCCCAAAGAGGGAAGGGGCACAGTGGCACAAGGTTATGGTCCTTCTGGTTCCCTGGTTCCAGGCTCTGTTCCATCTCCACATCACTGGGTCACCTCACTGGGTCACCTCACTGGGTCACTGGTGTCACAGGCTCTGTGACCCTTCCCTACCTCTCAGGCTCCAAACTGCTGGCCTGACTGGGCTGGGCTGGGGCCAGGTGCTTTCCAGTGCCTTCCCACAGACAGGAAGCCTCTGTGGGATGACATCTCTGCAGAGGGTTCCTCCTGCCTTGGTCGTCCCCATTCCCTTCCCTCATCTACCCCTGACCGCCTCCTGAGGTAAAATAGAAGGCTGCTCCTCTTTCTGTCCCTGGAAATCTTATGGCAGCATAATTTTTCACTCTGGAACCCTTAACAGACCCTGGAAGGTGTGGCTACCAACCCCAGAGGAGGAAGCTGAGGCTGGCTCAGGTGTTCTGGGGCAGATCTGGGATTTGACTCCTGGCCTGTCTGCCTGCAAAGCCCAGGCCATTTTCTGAATACTTATTTTTTAAAATAGTTTTAGGCTGGGCATGGTGGCTCATGCCCATAACCCCAACACTTTGGGAGGCCAGGGCGGGAGGATTGCTGGAGCCCAGGCGTTTCGACCAACATGGGCAATATAGTGAGAACTTTTCTTGACAAAAATTAAAAAATTAGCTGGATGTGGTGGCATGTGATTTTAGTCCCAGGTTGAGGCTGTGGTGAGGCTTAATCGTGCCACTGCACTCCAGCCTGGGTCACAGAGTGATATCTGGACTCAGAAAAAAAGTTTTAAAAATGTGTATAAATTTAAGGGGTACAAATACAATTTTGTGACATGGGTATGTTACATAGCTGTGAGGTCTGGATATCCATCACCCGACGAGTGTACATTGCATCCATTAAGTAATTTCTCATTCCTCACACCCTTCCTACTCTCCAGTGTCTACCATGCCATAATCTATGTCCATGTGTACACATTATTTAGCTCCTACTTGAAGCTGGTACTACAGATGCATGCCACTACGCCTGGCTAATTTTTTTTTTTTTTTGAGTCGGAGTCTCACTCTGTCACCCAGACTGGAGTGCAGTGGCCGCTCCCGGCCACTGCAGCCTCCACCTGCTGGGCTCCCACGATCCTTCCGCCTCAGCCTTCCGAGTAGCCGGAATTACAGGCATGCACTACCACGCCCGGCTGATTTTTGATTTATTGTAGAGATGAGGTCTTGCTTGCCCAGGCGGGTCTCTAACACGCGGGCTCAGGCAATCCACTCACCTCAGCCTCCCAAAAGCGCGGGATTACAGGCTGAGCCACCGAGCCCGGCTACGCCTGGCTAATTTAAACATTTTTTTGTGTGTGTAGAGTCAGAAGCTCACTCTCTTGCCCAGACTGATCTTGAGCCGCCGGCCTCTAGTGATCCTCCTGCCTCAGCCTCCCAAAGGGCTAGGATTATGGGCATGAGCCACCATGACTGGCCTCATTTGTTTTTATTACTGAATAACATTTTATTGTCTGGATGTACTATTTTGTTTATCCATTCATCTATTAAAGGACATCTTGTGGTGTTCCAGCTCTTAGTGATTATGAATAGAACTGCTATAAACATTTATTTGCAGGTTTTTGTGTAGACATAAGTTTTCAACTCAATTGGGTAAATACCAAGGAGTGAGATTACTGGATTTTATGGTAAGACTATATTTAGCTATGTAAGAAGCCGTCAAACTTTTCCAGCATGGTGGTATTATTTTGCATTGTTACCAGCAGTGAATGAGAGTTCCTATTGCTTTGCATTCTTTTTTTTCTCTTTTAATTTTTTTTTATTTTAAAGATGTGGGTACAATTCAGGGTTAGGTATACAAATGTTCATTATGCAGATACCCTTGTTGATGAGGTGTGTCCTACCTCCCCCGGCGAATTCCCACTACTGCCAATCCCACCCCCACCCCAACCCACCCCCCTGGCTGTTTCCCGCTACTGCCAATCCTTTTTTATAGTATTACGATAATTGTTCAAGGTCCACTTATGAGTGAGAACATGTGTTACTCTGCTCTTTGTTTCTGTGATAGATCACTCAGTATTATAGACTTTAATGCTTTGCATTCTTGCCAACATTTAGCATTGTCAGCTTTTAAGTTTTAGTCATTCTCAAAGTCGCACTGCTTTAATTTGCAGCTCCCTAATGTGTATGATGTGCCTATTTGCCATCTCCCACCTCTTTTGCTGAGCTGTCTATTTAGATCTTTTTTTTTTAAGTTGGGATCTCACTCTGTTGCCCAGGCTGGAGTGCAGTGGCACAGTCATGACTCACCACAGCCTTGAGTCCTAGGCTCAGGTGATCCTTCCTTTTTAGCCTCCCAAGTAGCTGAGACTACAGGCCCACCACCTACTGGCTAACCTTGGGCAGGTGACAGCCCCAGCTTTGGTTCCCAGATGTGAACAGCACCCAGAGCACAGGACTGTGGTGCAGATTTAAGATCAAGCCTGTTTGGCTTACCTCAGTGCTTGACCCTGTGTCAATGGCAGCAGCTACTGAGGGGAGCACCATGGACTAGTCTTCCTACCTCTGATCCGGGTCCTGCCTTTACACAGGCCTGTTGTCTATAACTTGCCTGAACTGGACCATATCAGACTTCCTATCCATGAATATGGAATATCTCTTCATTTATTTAGATCTTCCTTGCTTTCATTTATCAGAGTTGTATAGTTTCCCTCATATAGATCTTGTACATATTTTGTTAGATTTATACCTAAGTATTTTATTTTTTGATGCTAATATAAATGATATTGTGTTTTCAATTTCAAATAGGTAATATATGCACATAGTAAAAACATGCAAGGGGCACAGATTGGTTTATAGTGAATAGTAACTTCTACTTTTCATTCCTTAGGCCTCCATTTTCATCTGTTCAAAGACAGTCACTTATACTTTGTCTTTGTGTGTCACTTCAGATATTGTATGTGCATGTTCAAGCTCATAATAATAATTATGACTCATTCAACAAGTGTCATAAACATTTATGATAGGCAAGGCAAAGGAGATGGGGCAGAGAACAAATAAAGTCCTTCTTTCCTTGAACTTGCTTTAATTGCAGTTAGCATCACTGACTGTAATATCTAATCATCACAAGAACTCTGCCTGGCAGGTCTTATTATTCCTGTGGGAGATCAAGGGCTGAAGGAGGACTCTGGGGAGGACTCTCTTCTTCTCCGCTAGCTTAAGAACAAGCTGGTCCTGCCAAGGCTGATGCTTCTCAAGTCCAGAGAGAGCAGGTCCTGAAAGTAAGGGTTGTCTGCCAAGGCAGAGGGGTAGAGATGAGGAGGAGGTGAGGGGGAGACTTTGGGAGTCCGCCAGTCCAGTCAGGGGCAGATTCATATCAGAGTAAGGACTCTAGGCCTCCTGATTCCAGGTGGCTGCATTTTAATTTCTTAGTTTTGTTTCCTTTCTAGTTTCTTAGGAACATTCATCTGGGAAGGAGTCTAACTTTGCTTGGCTGACCTCAGGAGAAATAGGATTTGTCTTTGTTCAGGCTGCCATAACAAAACACTACAAAAGGCATATAAATAACAGAAATGTATTATTCTAGAGGTTGAGACCAAGATCAAGGCACTGGCAAATCTGATGTCTAGTGAGAGTTCTTGTCCTGGACTTTTCCATGTCCTATCTCTTCCATGTAACCTCACATGGCGGAAGGGGCAAAGGATCTCTTTGGGGTCTCTTATAAGGGCACTAACCTAATCACCTCCCAAAGGTCCCACCTCCTAATACCATCACCTTGGAGTGATGAATTTTGGGGGGACACAAACGTTCAGGCCATAGCAGGATTTATCCATACTAAAACTAAGTCAAACCAGGTGCTCATGCCTGTAATCTCAGTGCTTTGGGAGGAAGAGATAGGAAGACTCCTTGAACCCAGGAGTTTGAGACCAGCCTGGATAACATAGTGGGACCTCATTTGTACAAAAAATCAAAAAATTAGCTGGGTGTGGTTACATGCGCCTGTATTCCCAGCTACTCTGGAAACTGAGGAGGTAGGATTGCTTCAGTCCAACAATTTGAGGCTTCAGTGAGCTGTAATCATGCCACTACATTCCAGCCTGGGTGACAGAGTGACACCCTGGCTCAAAAAAAAAAAAAAAAGACCAAGACTGCCAAGTGAAGTGGCCAGGTTGTCCCTAGAGCCTTGACTACAAAGAGGACCATAGTCATGACAGGCTTTGATGAAGAGGGGGAAGTGAGCTGCTGCAAACCAGGCATCTGGGTGGCAGATCTGGGCAAATCAACTTTCCCCACCTGCATCTCCCTCCCAGGCTGGAGGTGACCTTCCTAGACATGGTACTGGGCTCTCAGGCACTCCATTTCCTGCCTTGGCCTCAAAAACACTGGACCTGGTGGGCCTCTGCAGCCAAGTATATGCCTCTCTCCACCCGTCCTCAGCCCTGCCAAAAATATTTGTGTCCATTTGCAGTGAGGGTGGACCTGCTATTGTCTGTGTGTGTCATGCATGTAGGAATGATAGCTTACCATTGACCAAGCCCAGGACTAATAACTGCACATTTCACTCCCATTTTACAAATAAGGAAACTGAGGCTCTGAGGCCAGATCTGTGCTTGTGCCCATGACACTCTGTTGTCTCCACAGGGTTCCAGCATCCAGGGTGCAGGCACACAGAGTAGAGATCCTCTCCATGTCAGCATGTTTGTAAGTGGATCACTCAAGTGCTCAGGCGGGTGCCTGGTGCTGACCCCTCCTGGTGAGCTGGGCCCTGTCCCCTCTGTTGGGCCCAGGGGTAGTTCTGTGTTTCCCACTTTCCCAAGTGACACTGCTTTGGGTCATTTCTGACTTGATTATTTCCACCTCTATAAAGTGGAGTGATTACCTCACAGAGTTAAGCCAGTTTTTTAGCTCTTTTTACAAATTGCCAAGTAGACTAGTCCAGAACGACTGGGGTGTTTTATCAGGGAGCATGTAGTAAACGTATGTGTCTCTTACCAAATGCATCTTTTTCATTCCTAAAGGCAGAATGTGTTTTCTGCATAATGGTTTACACTCTGTATAAATGTAAATAATATGCTTTTCAGCCCCGCATCTATTAAGTGGTACCCATTTTATTGTGTCGGGGAGTTGATTTTTTTATACAGCTATCCCTCCCCAGAATAGGCCAGGCAATGCCTGTGTAGCCCAGGTATTGAAGGGGGCAGTTCTTTTTTTTTTTTTGAGTTGGGGGTCTCACTCTGTTGCCCAGGCTGAAGTACAGTGGCACGTGGCACACTGCCTAACCTCCTTTGTTCAGGTGATCCTTCTGCCTTGGCCTCTTCAGTAACTGGGACTATAGGTGCATGTCATCATGCCTGTCTAATTTTTTTGGTTTTTTTGTAGTGATGAAGCTTTACTGTGTTGTCCAGGCTGATCTGGAACTCCTGGGCTCAAGTAATCCTCCTGCCTTGGCCTCCTAAAGTGCTGGGGTTATAGGCGTGAACCACCATGCTCGGAGTTCTTTAAAAGGTCTGGAATGCTTCTCTGTCTTGGCATGGCTCAAAATGTCTGCCCCACGAACTGTCCTCCCAGGCCTTTCCAGACACACCATCCTTCATTAGTGACCCCTTAGAGGTCACCTTCCTTTATCACAGAGCTTAGAGAAATGGTTGGTGTCCTGACCTCTAGCTTCTGCCTCCAGCTCATCTTGTACATTAGTATTACCTAAAGTAACATGTTCCTCAGGTCACACTCCTGCTCAAAAACCTGTACTGGCTCACTGCTACCTGTGTTGATTAAATTAAAAAAAAATCCAACTATTAAAGAATTAAAGTGTGTTTTATTCTGAAATATTAGTAAGGACTCTAGACTGAGGCCTACAGCCTGGGAGCAGTTCTGTTAGACTTCTCTAAAGCAGTCCTTCAGCTTATAGCATATACATAAGTAGTGGGAGTTCTATAAATGCAAAATCACATCAAACTTGCTCAGAAGTTATATTAAGGTAGGATCACATCAAGGTCTTGGTGTCAGAGTACATTTGGTTATATATTACAGAGGCATAATCACTAAATTGTCAGACATTATCTTATGTGCAGGAAAAGGCAAGCTAGGGTCATTTATCTTTTAAGGAATGTAGTGACTCAGGCAAGTGATGTGTGGGGCAGTATGTGCTATCCTGTTTTGTCTTCAAAGCATCTTTCTGGAGAGCTGCGTGTTGCCAGAGAGTCAAGGGCTTTGTGAAATTATGCTGGCAAGCAGAAAGGAGCTGCCTTAGTCCATCTTGCGTTTCTATAAAGAAATACCTAAGAATGGGGTAATCTACAAAGGAAAGAGGTTTATTTGGCTCACAGTTGTGCAGACTTTACAAGAAGCATGGTGCCAGCATCTGCTTCGGTGAGGCCCCAGGAAGCTGCTAACTGTAGTGCAAAGCAAGGGGAGCAGGCATGTCACATGGCGGGAGAGGAAGCAAGAGAGAGAAAGGAAGGTGCTAGACTCTTTTTAAAAACAACCAGTTCTGGTGCAAACTAACAGTGAGAACTCACTCATTATCACAAAGTGTTACTGAGCCATTCATGGAGGATCCGCCCCCATGACCCAAGCATCTTCTACCAGGCCCCACCTCCAACACTGAGGATCACATTTCAACAGGAGATTTGGAGGGAACAAACACCTAATCTATATCATGAGCAAGCTTGTCTTCTTATGCTTATTACTTTGTCAAGAACTGCCCGGCTTTCAAGGACCTCTGTTGTCTGGTTTTGCTCTCCTTGTCCAATGTAGAGACCCATGACACCCCAACACAGTTTCTCTGTTCCAGACAAACTGAATGTCCTGAGCGTCTGCCATATGGGAGCTTCATCTCCATTTCTTGTTCACTTTATTCCCTCTTGTCCCTCCCCAGTATCCTCCCTGGTCCCTAATCTCCATCCTTCATCCTCCAGTGTAACTCTTGACCCCTCTCCCTGCCTTGAAGACCTCTTTGACCACCATGGCCAACTCCTATTCATCCCTTCTCCAAACATTTGTTGTCTATACCACAAAGACTAGCCTTGAGCTGTTCTGTAGATGTCCTCTGGGTCAACTCTAAGATCACCAACTACCCTGTGCTCTACATAAGGGCAGAGAACTGGGCCCCCAAATCTAGCATGGTGTTATTGGGCAAATGGGCTTGTTTACCAATGCATGCAGAAGCCAATACTGTGGCACTGGCTTTTGAGAAAAGAAAGGCTTTATTGCAAAACTGGCCAGCAAGGAGACAGGAGTTGGGCTCAAATCTGTCTCACTGATTTGGAGTCCAGGGCAAGGTTTAAGGAATCAGAGAGCAAGGAAAATAATTTAGGAATGTGGACTTGGCAGGGCTTCAAATTGGAGGCTTCAGTTGGCCATTTACAGTAAAGCTTATTGAGGCCGATTTTAACCCCTGATCCTTTGGGCCAACACATCCTTTGCTGTTGGAAGAGTTCCAGTGTTCAGTTTCCAGTTGTGTTCCAGTCTGCTTGGTTCTTAGGGGAGGAATTGTTGGTTCCAGGTGTTGGAGACCAAAGCTTGTTCTATTGCACATGCCTAGGCTACATAACTTGTAGTTTTGACTTTGTTATACCTACAAGGTAACTCAACATTTCATTATCAACAGTTTAAGCTGGTCTCCCAGTTATACTGAGCACATGGTGCCTGCTTACCAGTCATTGATAGAACAAGACACTGCATGTGGGAATATCCTATAACTCTCAGACGAAGAACAAAATGCATACGAGGGTTCTCAGTGTTAGCATACTCTACTGATTCCAAGTCCGCCCATTTTAGTAATCTCCCCTGAAATCAGGATCGATGGCATCTCAGAATTTAATTGGAAGTTTCTCCCTCTTTCTCAGTGGCACATAACATAATGGTGCATTTACAATTAATCATGCATTAGACTTGATGAAATGAGGTTTAACTGGTAGATGTGACAATCTATTGGTAGCTGTTTCTGACTTGGACCTGGGAAAAAAGCACTGGAGAAATGAAGAGATGAAGGGACACTGGGAGAGGTGAGGAATGCTGGGAGAAGTGGAGGAGGTGGCAGGGAGAGATGAAGGATGCTGGGAGAAGTCAGGGGTGTGGGGAGAGATGAGGAATGCTGGGAGAAGTGGAAGATCCTGGGAGAGAGGATGAATGCTGGGAGAAGAAGGGGGTACAGGGAAAGATGAAGAATATTGGTAGAAGTGGAGGATGCTGGAAAAGATGAGGAATTCTGGGAGAAGTGTGGGGGGTGTGGGAAGAGATGAGGGATGCTGGGAGAAGTGAAGCATGCTGGGAGAGATGAGGACTGCTGGGAGAAGTAGGGAGTGCAGGAAGAGATGAGGAATGCTGAGGAAGTAGGGGATGTAGGGGGAGATAAGGAATACTAGGAAAAATGAAGGATGCTGGGAGAGATGGAATGCTGGGAGAAGCAGGGAGTGTGGGGAAAGATGAGAAATGCTGGGAAAGATGAGTAATTTTGGGAGAAGCAAGGGGTGCAGGGAGAGATGAGGAACTCCGGGAGAAGTAGGGGATGTGGGGAGAGATGCGGCATACTGGAAAAAGTAGAGGATGCTGGGAAAGATGAGGAATTCTGGGAGAAGCAGGGGGCATGGGGGTGACGAGGAATGCTGGGAGAAGTGGGGAATACTAGGAGAAGTAGAGGATGCTGGGAAAGGAGGGGAGGGTGCCCCAGTGGGCCTGGAAGCTTCCTGAATCACCCTGCATGAATTCAGCATCCCTCCTCTACATGCTCTTGCCCTCTGTGCATAAACTGCCTCCAAGGCTTGTTAATCAGAATCCAGCCTCCTGCTGCGTGTCCCAGATGGTGGGGATGAGAGGCCATCTTGCCTCGCCTGGACTTCTCATGGCTCTAGCAAAGCCAACAATGCCTTTAAACAGCTGACTGCCTGACTGGAAGGATGAGGACACTGAGCTCCCAGTGCCAGGCTGAGCCCAGACAGGGGAGACCAAAGGGCAAGGGCCACAGACCTGCAGCCTCTGAGGATGGAAAGAAGGCCAGTGCACCCATGGTGAAGTGGAACAGTGCCTCTCCAGTCCCAGTGGCTCTGGGCTCTAGCCAGAGTATCCTGCCCTGGCCAGCTCCAGGTCATCCTCTGTGTTCAGACTCTGCAGTTGCAAGATGCTCAGGTCGCTCCTTCCAGTGCCAGGTCCTCATGGGCTCATTACCCCAGGCCAGGTCTCCTTTGGCCTCACAATCAGGCTCTTTATGCAAATTGCTGGGTTGGGATAATATGGTCTTTTTCTTTTGCTTTCAGACTGTGGCTCCAGTGTAGAGTTAACAGCAAGAGCTTTGTGGTTAGGCGCACTTAGATGTAATACTTGCTCCCCTACTTGCTGGCTGTGACTTTGGGTGAGGTGCTAAACTTTCTGCGCTTTTGTAGTCTCATCTTTGAAATGAGAGTGAGAATTCCTAGCTCTGAAATTGATTGCATGTGTATGTGGGGAGGGAGAATGAAATGACAAAAAGTGACTAACATTAGCTATTATTATTCTATCTATCTGTCTATCATCTATTTGACTATTTACGTTGAGATGAAATTTCCCTATGTTGCCCAGGCTGATTTTGAATTCTTGACATTGAGTGATCCTCCTGCTTCGGCCTCCCAAAGCACTGGGATAACAGGCACAAGCCACTGCAACTGGCCTGGATTTCTCGTCCTTCTCAGAGGTTTCTGTGAGTGATCACTTGAAAGGAGTAGAGGTGAGAGTTCATTTCTCATCTTGGCTAGAAGGGTGTGAAGGCCTCTTTAGGTCCCTGGCCTGGGGAGCCTGCTCGGGGTCCTCTCCTTCCCCATCTTCTTCCCTCTCGGAGTCAGCTCAGGGCCTCGGAGGCACCTCTTTCCTTCTGGATTGCTCACTCACTGTTTCCTGGCCTCTTCACCAGTCTCAGCTACTCCAGGTTAGGCTTGAAGCTTTTCATCTTTCTGTGCCAAACCCTGGGCACATGCGAGACTCAGCTCAGCGATCGACGTAGAAGAGGATTTGACTCTGGTGTGGAGACTTCATGACCCATTTAAGGGAGGTCCCATTCTTATACCAGGTGAGCTTGGGCAGGTTGGGGGCCCTGGGCACATTCTGGCTCAGATGTGTGAGGGTGAGTGTGTGAGGAAGGAGGGCGGGGCCTGGCAAGGAGGCTGGTGATGCCCCCACAACTCCCCTCCCACTCCAGACAGTCCCTTTTCAAGTGGCTCAGGGACAGGGGCAGCCTCTCATTCCCTTGTCAGCTGCAATACAAATGAATGTACATTAGCAGAAAAGTCACCTCAGCCCCTCACCATGACCTTCCTGCATTAATTGCATTTTTTAGCACAACGAGGTACTGAGGCAGGTGCCTGGAATTTAGTGCGGCTGATGTTCCAGCAAAGGACGGAGTTGTGAAACAACAAATGAATGATTGTTTAACCAGGTATGAAATTTAGAAGGGCTGATGTTGCAGCAGAGGACAGAGTTGTGAAACAACCAATGAATGAATGATTGTTTAGATGACTGTTAGGAAGTCTCGTAGCTATTGCTTTGGAAGGTGTACCACAGCAAGTCTGACCATGAGCCGGTGGGCCAAGGCCTGCGAGGGGCAGGAGTGTCCCTGCCAGCATCCTTGGAAGAGCGGGACTTGAACCCAAAACTAACAGGTGTAAGCCCAAACCTGGGGACAAACCACTGCAAGGAAACAGGCCTTGTGCACCCAAGACAATTCCCATAGTAGGGACATCAGCAAACACCCCTCTTCACGCCACTGGCCCCATCCAGTTTGAGGGAGAGTTTCTCAAGCTCCATTTTTCAGATGAGTAAAATGAGGCCTAGAGAAAGGAAACGATTTGCTCTCTAGGTTCCAAGTTAGTAAGGGAAAACCAAACCCAGGTTTCCCGGCAGCCTGTGCGTGTCTGCCCAAGTCTGCACGGTCTTATGCCAAAAAGCTAGAAACAAAGCTGTTCTGTTCACCAAGAATTCCATTCTCCCCATTGTCCTCCACTAGGGACATTCCTGAGTTAGTAAGAAAGGAACGGGTTCAGCCCAAGTCCCTGGCAGAGGATCAACTGTGTTGGGTCTAGACTGGACTCAAAAGTTTGGGAGACAGGCTGGACTTGGTGACTCAACTCTCTAATCCCAGCACTTTGGGAGGCTAAAGCAAGAGGATCGCTTGATCCCAGGAGTTTGAGGGCTCAGTGAGCTGTGATTGTACCACTGCACTCCAGCCTGGGCCATATAGCAAGACTTTGTCTCCCTAAAAAAACAAACAAGAAGTCAGGAGACAGAAAGGAATCAGGCAAAGTCTGAGCCGTTTAAGGAGCTCACACAGAGCAGATGCACAGGACACTGTGAGCAGGTTGAAGAAGTAGGACAAGGGGTCTGCGGCCCAGAAACGCAGCCTGCTTGGAGAGGGGGATGGAACCTCCTGTGGCTCAAGGGCTGAAGTGAGGGAGCCTGGCTGTGCATGCATATGTGTGCATGTGTGTGTGTGGGGGGTCAAGGGGGTTCTGCTGCTGGTGGAGGGAGACGGGGAAGGCTTCTCAGAGCCAAGGTTAAGCTGGCAGGTTTAGGAGGAATGGTGTTCTGCCATCAGCCACAGCAGGTGCAAAAGAGCTGAAGTCAGTCAGTCCTGATGGAGGGGCAGGGCTGCCCAGGTGGAGATATGACCCCGGAGATCCTGAGTCCATGAAGCAAAGGACCAGGAGGGCCTTGTTCCGTGAGAGGGGAAGGCTGTCTGTCCTCTGGAAAGGAGGGCTGTTCTGAACCTCTCTGAGGACAGAGACCCCGTGGGGGGCTGAGAAGGGCAGGAGACCATTTTCTTTTCCCTCAAATGCAAGTGTCCACTTATATGTGATTTTTAACAAATGTTTTTAGAAAAATAAAAAGTTTATTGTAAAAAATATATAGCATAAAACTTACCATTTTAATCATTTTTTAGTATACAATTCAGTCACATTAGTACATTCACTGTGTTGTGTAACCATCAACACTATCTATTTCCAGAACTTTTCCATCATCCCAACAAATTCTACCCATTCAATTCTACCCAACTCCTCATTCCCCCTCTCCCCAGTCCCTGGTTACCTCTATGCTACTTTCTGTCTTTATGAATGTGTCTATTCTAGGTACCTCAATTTATATGCAATTTTAAAAACCAGCTTATCAAGGTAAAATTGACACATAATAAACTGCAAAAAAGTGCACAGTTTGTTAAATTTTGAATATGTGTACTATAATCAAGAGAGAAATATATCAGTCACTGCCAAAATTGCCTCATGCCTCTATGTAAATTCTCCCCTCCCCCCATCCTCAAACCACCCTGATCTGCTTTCTGTCACTATAGATTAGTTTGGATTTTCTAGAGTTTTTAATAAATGGAATGATACAGTTATATACTCTTCTGAAGGATCTGGTTTCTTTCATTCAGCATAATTTGAGATTCATCTGTGTTTTTGTGTAGTATTCTGATATATGAATATGCCATAATTTTTTTGCCCATTCATTTGCTGATGGACATTTAGGTTGTTTCCAGCTTTTGGTGCTAGTATGTAGAAACACAGTTTATGTTTTAGGTCAGGTGCGGCGGCTCATACCTGTAATCCCAGCACTTTGGGAGGCAGAGGTGAGAGGATTGCCTGAGCCCAGGGGTTTGAGACCAGCCTGGGCAACATGGTAAGACCTTGTCCTTCAATAAATAAAAAAATTAGTTAGGCATGGTAGCACATGCCTATGGTTCCAGCTACTTGATGGCTGTGGCAGAAGGATCGCCTGAGCCAGCAGGTTGACGTTGCGGTGGCTGTGAGCGTGCCATTGCACTCCAGCCTGGGTGGCAGAGTGAGAATCTGATGCAAAAAAAGAAAAGAAAAAGAAAGAAAAAAATACAGCTGAATTTTTTTTACAGTTGATTTTTTATATGTTGATCTGGTGTCCTGCAACCTTGCTTAATTCATGTATTAGCTTAATAGTTTTACAGAGAGTTTAGAATTTTCCACATAGATGATCCTATCATCAGGGAATACCTCTTTCTTTCCAATATTCATCCCTCCCTCCTTTTTCTTGTCTGCACTGGCTGGAATCTCCAGTTCAGCGCTGGATAGCAACCCTGAGAGCTTCCCTCCCTATCTGGTCCCTATCTCAGAAGGAAAGCTCTGGTTTTTTGTCATTTAGCTATAACGTTAACTTTTTTGCAGATTCCCTTTCCAGGTTCCTGTCTAATCCTCATTGACTGAGAGTTCATAATGGGTATGGATAGTTTGTCAAATAATTTTTCTGCATCTACTGAGATGACCATATGGTGTTTTGTTTTTTTTTCAGTTTGTTAACATGATGAATGGCAATAATTGATTTTCAAATATTAACCCAACCCAACAACCCTACATTTGAATTAGGAGATTAGGATATTGGGATCCAGGTGACTCCACCGCATCCTGGACCTGGTTCCCCATTAAGAGCTGGCTTTGGATCCAGTTATTTAGCAGAGGGAGAAGACAGAGGCCAAGGGCAGGGAGAGTGCAGACTGTCAGACACCACAACCTCGGCTCCAGGCCCCTGGTAGTCCGAGTGAGCCTGGGGCCAAGGGCCATGCAGGCAGCTGCTCCCCACAGTGTGTGCGGGTGGAGTGGCCTCCGCTGTCGTGCTCTCCTGCCCCAGGAGGCACCTGGGACTCGCCATGTTGTGCCTTCTGGAGCCTCAGTCTCACCTTGGATGGCAAGGAGGGCGGGGTCACCGGCCAGCTTCATGTCCAAGGAGGAGTTCCTGAGTGCAGGAGGGGCTGTCTATGAGGCCAGGCGTACAGTGCAGACCTGGTTCAAGTCGTATTCCCCTTCTTTGTAAAATAGAGGTAATAACCCCTCTTCCCAGGACTATGACATGAAATGAGCCCACCGAGACAAGCCATTTAATAATTTAAATAAGTGAGATGAAAGCATCAGATGGTGGTTTCGAATGCCGGTGCCATGGCACACCTTTGCAAGAAAACAGGTCTTGTGTGCCCAAGAGCTTAAGTCCTCAACTGGTGCCTCAGTTTCCCAGCCTGTCTCCTGCTTGTAAAATGGAGATAATGATACCTCAAGGTGTGGGGCTACATGAATAATTCTGTGTCATTGTGCAGATTAAGCAAGTGCCTGGCACAGCACCTGGGAAATGCTGGGTGATGTTGAGGGACTTCCCAAGTAGCCTGCTAGCTCCAGTGGCTGCAGAGACTGTCCCGACTGCAGGGGAGGCAGAACGGGCTCTCTGAGGGGTGGGGATTGACTCTGCCTGGTTCAGTTTGCAGTGGCCTGTGTCTGAGTGATGTTGCCCCCAAGGCTGGTGCTCCCAGCAACCCCATGAAGCTGGCACACAAACTGTGCTCCTCTAAGATGCCGGTGGGAAGAGGGAGCACCCAGATGGTCCTGGCTTAAGAGGTTTGCACCTTTCAAGATGTGAACATCTCTCCAAGTTTGGTATAGACTCTGACAACCAGCTGAGGGGAGGGAGCTGAGGGAGAGATAAGGGGGAATCAGAAAGCCAGGGAAACTCTTGCTGGAGTCTCTCCTTCATCTCATCCTGGTCTCATCTCTGTTTTCCTCTGGTTTCTGGGAAAGCCCAGTGTTTCGTTGACCCAGTTCTCCTCTGTTGGAATTTTGGCATCTGGCCCAAATGTCCAGTTCACTTACTCAGATACTCGCCAAATATTATAGTGTTTCCTATGTGCCAAGCTGGTGCCAGGCTCTGGGAATACAGTGAGAAGAGCAGACAGGCTTTGTCCCACGGACACACAACACACAAGTGAGCACAGTTAAGATAATGTCGAATGGCCAGTACTGTGCAGAAAGTGACAGAGAGTGGCCTGGGTAGTCAGAGAAGGCATCTTTGTGGAGGTGAGGCTTGAGTTGACAAGAAGGAGCCAGCTGGACAGAAAGCGACTGTGGAACATTTTAGGAAGAGGGAAGGCCAAGTTCTTAAGGAGCAGCCGGCTGGTGCAGGGACAGCAGGTGGAGCTGGGGGGAGGAGGAAGGA
Organism: Cephalopachus bancanus; assembly: GCA_027257055.1. NCBI lineage: Eukaryota > Metazoa > Chordata > Mammalia > Primates > Tarsiidae > Cephalopachus > Cephalopachus bancanus. The sequence goes on along the minus strand of JAPVLO010000330.1, from coordinate 1,394,939 downwards.
GGGGCTGCCTCACAGCCTGCCCGGAAGCCACTGGGAGCAGTTAGGGTTGATTCTTTTTTTTTGAGTTGGAGTCTCACTCTGTCACCCAGACTGGAGTGCAGTGGCCGCTCCCGGCCACTGCAGCCTCAACCTCCCGTGCTCCAGCGATCCTTCCACCTCAGCCTTCCGAGTAGCTGGAATTACAGGTGCGTGCTACCACGCCCAGCTGATTTTTGATTTATTGTAGAGATGAGGTCTTGCCAAGTTGCCCAGGTGGGTCTCGAACCCGACGGGTTCAGGCAATCCACTCACCTCAGCCTCCCAAAGGCGCGGGATTACAGGCTGAGCCACCGAGCCCGGCAAGGTTGATTCTAAGTGCAATTTCAATATTCTCCTGGAAATGGAAAAAAATGCTATTATTCCTTTCTCCCCTTTTCTCTTTTGTGATTTTTGGGGCCTCTTGTTTAGAAATACATGCGAGAGACTGTAAGGAAGGGCAAGTACCCACCAGATCTCCTTTCCTCAAGGTTTACCTGCTTCCTAGTTGCTGTGTGGTGGACAGCAAATCTGTGACCTTCTCTGAGCCACCTTGCTAGACACTCCACACCCCCAGCGGGGGTCAATGACTGAATTAGGGATGCAAAAGTCTGGCTTCTGTGCCTCAAGGTGGACAGCTCTGTGGTGTTATTTTCAAATAGCCCTGCCCCAGGATTAAGGCCAGGAGTTCGAGACCAGCCTGGGCAACATAGCAAGACTCCCTCTCTACAGAAAAATTTAAAAATTAGTCAGGTGTGTGGCACACACCTGTAGTCCCAGCTGCTTGAGAGGCTGAGGTGGGAGGATGCCTTGAGCCCAGGAGTTTGAGGTTGCAGTGAGCTATGATAGTGCCTCTGCATCCAGAGTGAGACACAGTCTCTAAAATAGTAGTAATGATATTGATAATAATAATAGCCCTCCTCCATCCTGCTTTCCTTGCTCTCTCACAGGATTCTCCTGAGGGCCCTCCTTTCATTAATCATGTGAGGTTGAATCTCTGCCTCAGGCTTTGCTTTTGGGGAAGCCAATCTCAGACAGGCCAATAGGGGCCATATGTTCTGTGGTCTATAAGGTGGGGTTCTGGGATCACAGAGCCAGATGATCCCTGAGGGTTGTTCTTTCCAGTTCTGCAAGTCTCTAAAGCTGGGTGATTCCTCAAGTCACACGGCAAGTTAATGGTGGAGCCAGGCCCATAAACCACTCACAGCCTGAAGGCATTGAGGGCCGGGGCTTGGGGGCCTACTGGTGAACCGGTGGAGAGGCCAAGGCCCAAGCTGTGACCACCAAACACTGTGCTCCCAGATTGAGTTCTGGGTCTCAGATAAAGACCCCTCTGCCTTATTTACTCCAGAGACTTGTTTCCTGAATTCCACTCCCTTCCCTCTGTATTAGAATAATTCATACTAAAGTGTGACAGGTTGTTAGCTCTGAACCCTCCCAGAGGTGATATATCCTGAAAAGAAGATGTTTGTTAACCTAAATAAATCTCGAATTAGGGGATGGACTTTTTGATAAAGTGAGGGGGATAAAGTGAGTTGGAGAAAATTACATACTGTGCAAATCTGGAGATTTGGGGGACCATGAGGAAGCCATATATAAGGAAATTACTCAGCTTTCCCAAGATCAGCTTCCTCACCCCCTTTTCTCTTCTCCTCACAATCAGGCCACGTGTGTTGAGAAATATCTTCCTCAGATTCCCATAGCAGGGCCTGTGAAAGGCGTGAGTCACTGAAAGAGAAGGTGATTCAATTAAAGAAATGATTTTGCCAAAAGTGATTTGTGAAAAGAGGCTGGTAGCTTGAACTAAGCTCTCGGTAAGTGGTGTATTTCTCAGAAGGGTAGACTGTGTATGCTTTAGTACATTTTTCATGCCACGTTCTAAAGGCTTGGCATCTCTTATTGGCTCAGACAACTTTGTAGCATAGAACTGGGGATATGGGATTGGGGGTGGGAAGGCACACCCTAGGGATGGTGGCCACCTGGACGGGGGTCCTTTCCTGGTCTCTGCCCTTTCTGTCCAGGTGGTCTTGGATGAGCCTTTTACCTTTTCCAAGACACAGTTGTCTCATCTGTGAAACAACTGGAGCCAGATATTCCAGAACCTTGATACTGAAAGTGTGGTCTGCAGACAAGCAGCATCTTCCACACCTGGGAACATGGTAGGAATGCAGAATCCCAGGCCCTGCCCAAGACCTTCTGAATCAGAATCCACATTTTAACCTGATTCCAGGTAATTCATTTGCATATCACAGTTTGAGGGACACTCATCTGGACCACACTACTCAAAGGTGGTTCCTGCACCAGCTGCATCAGGACCATCTCAGAGATGAAATGTGTTAGAAACCAAGTTCATGGGCCCCAGACCTACTGAATCTCACCTCTGAGGGAAGGCCCTGGGGCCTGTATTTTATTTATTTATTATTTTTTTAGAAAGCAGGATTTATTGAGAGGACAGAAAAGCTCTCACAGTGGGAGGAGACCCGAAGGGGTTGCCCTGGGGCTTGTGTTTGAACATCCTCTCCAGGTGGTTCTTAAGCACAGTGAGGTTTGAGAAATGGAAATGGGACTCTAACACCGACTGTGGCTGAGGTGTAACTGTCCAGCAGCTGATACATGTTTGTGCTGCTTTGAAAATCCTCCCACACCTGCATTTAACAGCAATGCTGCCATGTTGTTCTGTTCTTATCTTTGCTCCACTAAAAACTGAAGTTTAAGGGAGGTTCAGCAAATTGCCCACGCTCCTCCTGTCTCGCAATGTCTTGCAGTCACAATGTTGGCATAAGGTGTTTCTGGCAAATGTTAGTGATCTATTACAGGTAATAAAGCTCCTTATAAATATTTGTTACCTAATTATGAATGGCAGAGACGCTGTTGGAACAGGAGCTGGGGTAGCTCTTTTAGGTCATGTTCAAGGCTTAGGAGCTTATACACAGCCACTCCTCTCTCTTACTGCTTAATATTTTGATTAGATAATACATTCATATGGTTTAACAATTACATAAAAAAGAACTATAGTGAAAAGTTTTCTTCCCACACCTCTCCCATAACTGGCCTCACCAGGTAATTAGTTTATTGGGTCTCATCTAATTAAAGCCGATTCTTGGAAAAACTGAGGAATCTCCTGATATATGTCACCCTCATGACCCCCCAAGTCTCTGGATTTGCAGTATATGCATATGCATTTTTCTAACTTACCTTATTACCCTGACAAAAAAGTCTATCAAATGTAGATATATTTGGATTAACAAGCATCTACTTTTTTTTGGGCAAAAAAACTTTTTAATCTAAAAACTTATTTCCCAGGACTAATTAATAGCCAAGCCCTACCCATTTTTATCAGTTTATTTGACTAACAAGAGCTATTAAGCATTTTCTTCCTAGACAGATAATATATAATAGATTTTTGATAAGCCTTTCTAAATTAGGACATGATACTGTAGGCAGTTCAAGGAAAAAAAAAATAGCGATAACTTTTTCTTTGGTGTAACTAAAAGGATATCCAAAAGTTAGCAAACATTGATATTTCAAGTGATAGGAAATTGTCAAATGAAAATTTAAACTCTGGTTAAAGATGGTTGTAAAAGGAAAAGCTCCACCCACAGCTCTGTAGTGCAAGTTTTCAAATTTAATTCTGAAAAATAATTTTATTTCGTAGGCAGGAAGCAAATTCCAGCAGTGTATCACTTATACCTCTCCCCTCTCTCCTCTCCCTCACCCTAGATGTCCACACTATCATGTCAGTTGTCAAAAGTCTCAGCTGAAGCATCTACTTTTTAATTAATTAATTAATTAATTTTTTTGAGTTGAAGTCTCACTCTGTCACCCAGACTGGAGTGCAATGGCCGCTCCCGGCCACCACAACCTCGACCTGCTGGGCTCCGGTGATCCTTCTGCCTCAGCCTTCCAAGTAGCTGGGACTACAGGCGCGTGCTACCACGCCTGGCTAATTTTTGATTTGTTGTAGAGATGAGGTCTCACCAAGTTGCCCAGGCAGATCTCGAACCCGCGGGCTCAGGCAATCCACTCACCTCGGCCTCCCAAAGTGCTGGGATTACAGGCTGAGCCACCAAGCCCGGCTGAAGCATCTACTTTTAAAGATGAACGGTGTCTGAGACGTTTCTGAGTTACCAATCTTGCATACTTTAGTATGAGTTATTCTATTACAGTCTCTTTATGCAAATAACTTTGCCACTTCTGGTGAACACAGTTTACAAAATGGAATACCCAAGCTGGGCTCAGTGGCTCAGCCTGTAATCCTGCGCCTTGGGAGGCTGAAGTGAGTGAATTGCTTGAGCCCACGGGTTCGAGACCCGCCTGGGCAACTTGGCGAGACCTTATCTCTACAATAAATCAAAATAAAATCAGCCGGGCATGGTAGCGCACGCCTGTAGTTCCAGCTACTTGGAAGACTGAGGCGGAAGGATCGCCGGAGCCCAGCAGGTCGACGCTGCAGTGGATGGGAACAGCCACTGCACTCCAATCTGGGCAACAGAGTGAGACTCCAACTCAAAAAAAAAAAAAAAAAAAAATGGAATACCCACTGTTCTGTCCCTTACTTGTTCTACTGAATATGTCATGCTGTACCATTGTGTGGTGAGCATTCAGGTTGTTTTCAATCTGCTGAGATGACTACCCTTGTACATGTGGTGTGTGGCAGGTGCATTTGATATATGCAGGATAAATTCCCAGAAGTGGGATTGCTAGGTATCTGCATTTGTAATTTTGAGAGACATCGCCAATTTGCCCTCTATAATGTTCACATTGATTTGCACATCCGTCAGCTTTAGATGAAAAATGACTGTTTTCTCCATCATTGCCAACACGTTAAATAGTTACATCATTGGATTTTTACCAATCTGATAGGTGAAAGCAGTGACTCAATGCAGTCTTAATTTAAATTTGTTATGAAAAGTTTTAACTTCATAATGTGTTTAGGGACCATTTCTGTTTATTTCTCTGTGTCTATCTTGCTCATATTTTTTGCTTATTTTAAAAATTGAATTGTTGGCTTTTTTTTATTCTAGGAGCTGTTTATATATTAGAGAAATTAGCCTTTGCCTTTAATACAAGTTACATTGAATCTAGTGTTTCTCTTTTATTTTGTTGATTTTTTTGTTTGTTATACACAAATTTTTATGTTTATGCAGTAAGATTTATCGGTCTTTTCTTCCAACATCAGAAAAGAGTGAGTATGTTCAGAGTAAATGGTCACAAACAGTCTTTTTTTTTTTTTTTTTATGGCTTCTGAATGCTGAATTATAGGTTCAAAAATCTTCCTGCTTTAAGATAGCAGGATACATTACATGTTTTCTTCTATTACTTTGTCTTCAAATTATGACCCATTTGGAATTATCCTGATGTATGTATGCTGTGAGGAATGGATTCAACTTTGTTTTTTTCCAGATGACTACTTTTTCCCTGAGAAATTGAGAAGCTATTTTATCATAATCTCTTTTTGCCATATGTATTTGGGTCTATTTCAGAACATCCTACTCTTTTTCATTGGGTTCTCTGCCTATTGATGTTCATTCAAGTTCTCACTATTTTGTTTATTGATGTTTATAACATTAAAAAAAATTTAATATGTGAAAAGGATACTCCCCTTATCTTGGAGCTCTTTCAGGCTATTCTTGCTTATTTGCTTTTCCATTTCAACTTTAAAATTCAATGTCTAATTACACCAACACATATGCTGGTGTTTTTATTGGAATTGCTCAATAACAAATCGAAGTACTTGTATAATACTGAAAAGTGAGTAAATTGTAAGCATATAACTCGATGAGTTATCTATTACCCAGATCTAGAAGGAAAACATTACCAGTGTGTAGAAGCCCCTCTCAGACCCCCCCCAAAGTCACTATCCCATCTCCTTCTGAAAATTAATCATCATTTGTTATGTCATAGATTGGTTTCTTGGTTTTTTTCTTTTTTTTTAATTTTAAAGATATAGGCTACAATTCAGAATTAAGTATACAAATGTTCATTATGCAGGTACCCTTGTTGATGAGGTGTGCCTCCCTCCCCCGGCAGAATCCCACTACTGCCAATCCCTCCCCTCTCTCCCCACCCCTGGTATTTCCCACTACAGATAGTCCTTTTCTTTTTTTTTTCTTTTTTTCTTTTTTCCACTCTGTCGCCCAGACTGGAGTGCAGTGGGCTCCCGGCCTCCTCAGCCTCGACCTGCTGGGGTTCCGGCGATCCTTCCGCCTCAGCCTTCCAAGTAGCTGGAATTACAGGTGCTCGCTACCATGCCCGGCTCATTTTTTGATTTATTGTAGAGATGAGGTCTCGCCAAGTTGCCCAGGCGAGTCTCGAACCCGCAGGCTCAGGCAGTCCACTCACCTCAGCCTCCCAAGGCTCGGGATTACAGGCTGAGCCACCGAGCCCGGCTGACAGTCCTTTTCTTATAGTATTACGATAATTGTTCAATTTGTTCTTTTTGTAGAGACAAGGTCTTGTTCTATCATCTAGGCTGGAGTGCAGTGGCACAATCATGGCTTACTGCAGCCTCAACCTCCTGGCTCAAGCAAGTCTCCCACTTTAGCTTCCTGAGTAGTTAGGACTACAGGTGCATACCACCACACCTGGCTAATTTTAAATTTTTTTCTGTAGAGATGAGGGCTCACTATGTTGCCCAGGCTGGTCTTGGCTTCCCAAAGTACTGGAAGTACAGGTGTGCGTCACCGCACCCATCTGGTTTTGGTGTGTTTTTAAATATATATATATACATGTATTTTTTTGTATCTGGCTTCTTTTGCTCAACGTTTTACTTGTGAGGCTTTTTTTTTTTGAGTTGGAGTCTCACTCTGTCACCCAGACTGGAGTGCAGTGGCCGCTCCCGGCCACCGCAACCTCGACCAGCTGGGCTCTGGTGATCCTTCCGCCTCAGCCTTCCAAGTAGCTGGAACTACAGGCACGTGCTACCACGCCTGGCTAATTTTTTGGTTTATTGTAGAGACGAGGTCTTACCAAGTTGCCCAGGTGGGTCTCGAACCCGCAGGCTCAGGCAATCCACTCACCTCAGCCTCCCAAAGTGCTGGGATTACAGGCTGAGCCACCAAGCCCGGCTACCTGTGAGGTTTTTAATCCATTCTCCTGTTGAAGGAAATTTAAGTTGTTCTTAGTTTTTGGCTATCACAAATAATACATCCATGAACATTGTAACACATGGCTTTTGGTGTCCGTGAATTCATGTTTCTTTTGGATATTTACTTACAACAGAACTTGCTGGGCCATGAGATATGTATACATTCAACTTCAGAAAATACTGCCAAGCTGTTTTTCAAATAGATATGTAACAATTTACTCTCCTTCCAGAAATGTCTGAGAATTTCCGTTATTCTGTATTCTTGTAACACTTGGATTTATTGGACTTTTAAATTTTATTCATTCTGGCATGTGAGTAGTGGTAATTAACTGTGGTTTTAATTTTTGCTACTCTAATGTCTAAAAAGGTTGAGCATCTTTTTATATGTTGTGAATGTTTCGGGATTGCTTTAAATTTATACATTAACTTCAAAGAATAGATGTATTTATAATATTAAATCTTCACATGCAAGAACATAGTATATCTTTCTATTTGTTTAAATCTTCTGTTTTTTAGTATTATTTACAATTTTTTAGTATATGTCTTGTACATTTCTTGATAAGTTTACTTCTAAGTACTTTATCTTTTTTGTGGCTATTGTAAATGGAATCTTATCTAAATGGCTGTTATTTTTAGTAGTTTCTTAGTTGATTCTCTTGGATGTTCTGGGTATTTAATCAAATCATCTATAAGTGGAAATAATTTTATCTCCTATTCAATTCTTAAATCTCTATTTTGCTTATGTAAGTGCATTGGCTGGTATTAGTACCTCCTGTACAAGGATAGTGAGCACACTTATATTGTTCCTGTCTTTAGTGGGAATACTCTCCTAGTGATTCCAAGTTAAACAAAATGCCGACCTTCATCTGAGAGTGATATATTTTGTCATGTTAAGGAATTACTCATCATCAATTCCTACTTTTTTTTTTTTTTGAGTTTGAGTCTCATTCTGTTGCCCAGACTGGAATGCAGTGGCATGCTCCCGGCCACCGCAGCCTTGGCCTGCTGGGCTCCAGCGATCCTTCCGCCTCAGCCTTTCAAGTAGCTGGAACCACAGGCGCACGCTACCATGCCCGGCTAATTTTTTTGATTTATTGTAGAGACGAGGTCTTGACAAGTCGTTTGGGTGGGTCTCAAACCCGCGGGCTCAGGCAATCCACTTGCCTTGGCCTCCCAAAGTGCTGGTATTACAGGCTGAGCCACCAAACCTGACCCTTACTTTATTATTATTATTTTTTGAGTTGGAATTTCACTCTGTTGCCCAGGCTAGAGTGCAGTGGCACGTTCATGGCCACTCCAGCATTGACCTGCTAGGCTCAGGAGATTCTTCCGCTTCAGCCTTCCAAGTAGCCAGAACTATAGGTGCACACTACCATGCCCAGATAATTTTTTGATTTTTATTGTAGAGATGAAGTCTGGTCAAGTTGCCCAGGCTGTTCTCAAACTGCGGGCTCAGGCAATCTGCTCACCTTGACCTCCCAAAGTGCTGGGATTGTGGGCTTGAGCCACCGCACCTGGTCCCAATTCCTACTTTAATAATAATTTTTATCAGGAAAAGGTATTAAATTTTGACAAAGCTTATTCAGCATTTACAGATCTTCTAGGATTTATTACAGTTGTTCCTTGGTATTCTTGTGGTTGGTTCCAGGACCCCCTGGCAATACCAAAATCCATGTATACTCAAATTCCTTATATAAAATAACATAGTATTTGCATATAACCCATACATACCCTCCTGTATACTTTAAATAACCTCTAGATAACTTGTAATACCTAATACAATGGAAATGCTATGTAAATAGTTGTTATGTTATATTGTTTATGAAATAATAAGAAAAAAGACTGTACATCTTTAGTATAGGCACATTTTCAATCTGTGATTGGTTGAATCTGCAGATGCATAACTCAAGGATAGGGAGGGTTGATCAGATCAGAAGTTTCTTAATATCGAACCATCCTTGCACTCATAGAATAAATTCCCTTTGGTTCCTTAGTGTTCTGTGCCATCCAACTGGAGAAACTGCTTTGAGCCAATAGCTACTATGGACTCCTGTGAACGTGGTCTGTAGACATGGACAAAGTCGGTACCTATAGGTATAAGTCTCCTTTCCTGAAGTAAGAAAGCATTGGTTTGATTGTCTTTCAGGAAACCCGGTTCAAACTCCTTCCTGGTATAATGGGCAATAAAAACCAGATTTTCCCACGGAGTTAGAAAAAATTTCATGATTCTGATCTCAGCCTTTTCCAATTTAGCTCTGTTGTTGTTTTTGTTAGCTTACAAAACAGAACAAAACATACCAAAACCCAAAACAAACCCAGAGAATCTTTATCCTGTTGCACCCAGCTTTGTTTATATAATGTTTTGGAGGATGTCCCAGCAGCCTTTTAGAGTCTCTGGGCCATTGTAAAACTAAACTTGGGACTCACTGCCCTAATGTTTATCAAGAAGAATGAAAAAAGAAGTTAAAAGGGCCTGGATTAGGAACAAAGGAAAAGCTTTGGGTTCTTGGTCACTGGAGAATGTAGTATCTAATCTATAGAAGCGGGTCTCCACTTGGTAGGATAGTCCACTGGTTAGGACAATGGTCTCTGGGGCAGACTGGGCTTAAATCCCGTTCTGTAGCTTACTATTTGTGTGACCTTAGACAAGTTACCTCACCCCTCTAAGAAAAGATAATAACAATTCCTAATTTCAGCCTTGTGAGTATTTAGTGAGTCAATGCATGGAAAGTTCCTTGGTAGAAGGTATGCAACCAATAAATGTAGGGGAGCCTTTATGGGGATGAAAACATCCAGTAGGTGTTGGGCCAAGTGGTCTCTATACTTAGGGCCCATTCCTGCCCTTTGCTGACCCCAGTCATGCAGATATTTCCAGGGTGTGCTTGGAAAAATGATGGGCCAGTTCTCAAGATCAGGGGCTTCTATCATGAAGCAAAGTAATGAAAACTTAAAAAAAACCCAAAAAACAACAAAAAAAAAACCTCCCTTTTTGAGTGTCTGGGCTACAGAAAACTAAGGAATGGAGCTGGGCTTTTCTGTGATTTTATTATTTATTTATTTATTTCTTTATATCTTTTCCCACTTCATTCTTCTGTTATCACTTTCTTTTACATAAAGTGAGAATTTCCTAGTGTAACATTTTAATTCCTTTAATAATTTTTCACTATATTTTTAGTTATTTTACTTTTTTAAATTTTGGATTTGGGTGTACACATGTGTGTTCATTACATGGACATACTGTGTAGTGGTAGGGATTGGGTCTCGGGTGGCCTATTCCCCAGATAGTGACCATTGTGCCCATAGGTAGTTTCTAAACTCTAATCCCCCTCCCTCCTCCCCCTTATTGGTGTCCCCAGTGTCTGTTCTTTCTTTCTTTTTTTTTTTCTCGTCCCCACCCCCTTATTTCTTTCTTTTTTGTGTGTGTCTGTTATTTCCATCTTTGTGACCATTTAGCTCCCACGCATGAGTGAGAACATGCCATGTTTGGTTTTCTGTTTCTGTGTCAGTTCACTTAGGATAATGATCTCCAGTCCCTCCATGTTGCTTCAAAGGATATGATTTTATTCTTTTTTATGGCTGCTATGATTTTCACTCCAAGGATTGGGACTCCCTCCCAGGTAGGCCAGTCGCCTTCAAGTAGAACATCTGCAGAGTGGGTCTTTTGGGTAGTGATGCCTGTTGGCCACATGGTGTTTGCATTCGAGAGGGGGAAGGGGACATTTTTGCTGTGGGCAGAAGGAACAGCTTTTCGTGGTGAATGTGCATGAAGGGAGAGCCACTGGGAGGGCTCCAGCTAGGCAGTGTCCGAGTCCTTCCCATCAAGGTGAATTCTGAATGCATTGAGCTGAATTCTGTCTCATTTGATGAAGCCTGAGCCAGGTTGGAGGCTTTATCACCAGCTTGTTTCTAGTTATTGCGTTTCTATTGTTAAAATTAGAGTATAATTTACTTAAAATAAAATGTACAGATCTTCCATGTTCAATTTGGTGATATATCAGTTTCCTAGAGCTTCCAAGTACCAAAAAACTTAGTGGCTGAAACAACAGAAATGTGTTCTCTCACATATCCTGAGGCTAGAAATCCAAAATCAGCCGGGCTCGGTGGCTCAGCCTGTAATCCCGTGCTTTGGGAGGCCGAGGTGAGTGGATTGCCTGAGCCCGCGGGTTCAAGACCTGCCTGGGCAACTTGGCGAGACCTCATCTCTACAATACATCAAAAAATTAGCCGGGCGTGGTAGCGCGCACCTGTAGTTCCAGCTACTTGGAAGGCTGAGGCGGAAGGATTGCCAGAGCCCAGCAGGTTGAGGCTGCAGTGACCTGGAGCGGCCACTGCACTCCAGTCTGGGCAACAGAGTGAGACTCCAACTCAAAAAAAAAAAAAAAAAAGAAATCCAAAATCAACGTTGGTAAGTACACAATCTTGAAGGGCCTCAGAGAGGGTCTTTCATGCCTCTTCTCAACCTCTAGTGGTTGCTTGCAGTTCCTGGTGCTCCTTGGCCTGTGGACATATCACTCCAATCTCTCTCTCAATCATCAAGTGGTCTTTTCCCTGCAGGTCTTTATTTTCTCCTCTTATAAGGACACCAGTCACTGGGTCCCAATCAGTCATTAGGGTAAGCCCTAATCCAGTGTGACCTCATCTAATTTAACTAATTACATCTGCAAAGACTCTGTTCTCTAATAAGGTCACATTTTGAGATTTCAGGTAGGCATGAATTGGGTGGAGGGGACTATTCAACCCAATTCAGATGTTTTTTGACAAAACATGTGATCACCACTTCAGTCAAGAGATAGAACGTTTCCAATACCCCAGAAAGTTTCCTTATGCCCTTTTCCTGTCAGTACCTACCACCCTACCCACCCCAGACAAACCACAGTTCTGATTCCTGTCACCATAGATTAGTGTATTTGCCTATTCTTGCATTTAAATAAATGGAATTATATAGCATGTGCTCTTCTGTGTCTGGTTGCCTTTGCTCAAAATAATGTTTTTGAGATTCATCCATGTTGTTGCATAGATCAATAGTTTGTTCCTTTTCATGGCTGAGCAATATTCCATCATATGATTATTGTACACTTTATACATCCAGTCTTCTGCTGGTGGATACTTGGATTGTTTTTGGTTTTTAGGACTACATATTGTTCATAATATGAATATAGCAGCAATGCACATTCTTGGTCATTCTTTTTGTGGACTATAGCTTGATTTTTGTAGGTTAAATACTAGGAATGTGGGATTGCTGGGTCATAGTGTAGTTGTATATATTTAACTTTATTAGAATGGCTGAAATGATTATGCCAATTTAAGCTCCCAGGGACAGTGTGGAAGGTTCCAGTTGCTCCACATCCTATGAACTCAGACAGTTATTTCCTTGGTAATAGTTCTTTTCTTTGATCCATGGAGAGAATAGTCCTTTTACAGAGGTTTCTGTCTGCAGAGCTCTCAAGCTAAACACCCTCCAGCTGCTGACTTCCACCCGCTCATTTTGGCTTTGTTTTGTTTTCTTTTTTATCCCGCGGCTCCAGGGACGCTTTCAGGCACAAAGGCTGTTGGAATTCCTTTGTCTACAGTCTCCTTTTTTAGAGAACAACACCAGTGTGGACTCAGGAATTCCTCACTCTGTTCTTCCATTCTCGGGTTCCCTTGTTAGTCACAGGTCAGATGCTGGAGGTCAGAGGTCAGAGATCAGAAACTGGAGTCCTTCAAAAGGACATCAGTTGCTTCCTTGAAGCAGGAGCTGTTTACAGTGTTCAGGGGTCACTTTGACTAGTCCCACACTGGGTTTCTTTCTTTTCTTTTCCTTCCTTTCGCTCTCTCTCTTTTTCTTTCACAATCAAGTATTTTCCTCACAGACCTCTATCGATGGTGCAAAAGCAACAGCAATAAAGGAAACAATTTAAAAAGAAAAGAAAAAGCTCAAGGTTTCCCAAAACCCATTTTTACTGTTAATAATAGTGCATAAAATTATAATAGAAAATACAGAGTTAGTATGTACTAGATGCCAGCTCATTTTCTAAACTTTCTATATATAGAAACCCAGTAAATACATATACAGCTCTTTGAGGTCAGAATTTTATATCAAGTTCATTTTTTTTTTGAATTGGAGTCTCACTCTGTCGCCCAGACTGGAGTGCAGTGGCTGCTCCCGGCCACCACAGCCTCGACCTGCTGGACTCCGGCGATTCTTTCGCCTCAGCCTTCTGAGTAGCCGGAATTACAGGCACGCGCTACCACGCCCGGCTGATTTTTTGATTTATTGTAGAGATGAGCTCTCGCCAAGTTGCCCAGGCGGGTCTTGAACCCGCGGGTTCAGGCAATCCACTCACCTCAGCCTCCTAAAGTGCTGGGATTACAGGCTGAGCCACTGAGCCCGGCTTCAAGTTCATTTTACAGAAGAGAATCCTCACCCTGATCAAGATGAGGTGGAGCCAGAATGTGAACCTAGGCAGTCTAACTTTAGGGTTCTGATCTCATCTGCATGTTTTTCCTTGGGGTCACTCACATTTTAAAAATTATATCTATTAGCCAGACATGGTGGCTCATGCCTGTAATCCCAGCGCTTTGGAAGGTGGAGGTGAGAGGATTGCCTAAGTCCAAGGTTTTGAGACCAACCTGGACAACATGGTGAGACATCATCTGGACGTGGAAATTATCTGGACGTTGTGGCACATACTTGTGGTTTTAGCTACTTGGAAGGCTGAGGCAGAAGGATCACGTGAGCCCCGAAGGTCGAGGCTGCGGTGGCCATGAGCGTGCCACTGTACTCCAGCCTGGGTGACAGAGTAAGACTCTGACTCAAAAAAAATTATTTATTATTATTAATATTTTTTAGAAATGGGGTCTTCCTTTCTTGCCTAGGCTGGAGTACAGCTCATAGCTCGCTGTAGCGTCAAACTCTTGGGCTCAAGTCCTCCCCCCATCTCAATTTTCCAAGTAGCTGGGACTGCAGGTACATGCCACTATGCATGGCTAATTTTTTTATTTTTTAGAGACAGGGTCTCACTGTGTTGCCCAGGCTGATCTAGAACTCCTGGCCTCCAGTGATCTTCCCGCCTCTCATTCACATATCAGAAACTTAACCACATTTATTTAGAAAGGAAACTCCATATCACTACCACAAATGGAAGACCAACATTAGTGGCCATAATAGAAGATAGCCATGAAAATAACTACTCAGATAACAACATAAATATCATTCTAAATGGCACCTGTTGCACCTTCCTCATTTTTTTTTAATGAGTTGTACTTTAGGTGTCCTATCCAAGAAAATTTTGTCCAAATCAAAGTCATAAAAATTTTCTTCTAGGTTTTATAGAAGTTTTATAGGTTTAGGTTTACGAGTAAGTCTATGATCCATATCAAGTTAATTTCTATACATGGTGTGAATTAAGGGTTACATTTAATTATATATATTTAAATATATATATAAGGATGTCCAGGAGTTTCCCCAATTGAGTTTCCCCAATGTTGATTGAAAAGACCCTTTCCTCCTGTCTTCTCTGAGTCTGACTTTTCTCAGAGACCTAGAGGATTAATCCTACAAGGATAAAAAGGTATAATAATTTTGCTATGGCCTTTATAAAGCATTGGCACATGGTCAGTTTTCAATAAATATCAGTTAGGCCAGGCATAGTGGCTCACGCCTATAATCCCAGCACTCTGGGAGGTTGGAGTGAGAGGATTCCCTGGGCCCACGGGTTTGAGACCAACCTGGACAACTTGGCGAGACCTCATCTCTACAATAAATCAAAAAATTAGCTAGGCATGGTGGCGCTTGCCTGTAGTTCCAGCTACTTGAAAGGCTGAGGTGGAAGGATCACCTGAGCCCAGCAGGTCGAGACTGTGGTGGCTGTGAGCGTGCCACTGTACTCCAGCCTGGGTGACAGAGTGAGACTCCAAGTCTAAATAAATAAATAAATATATATCAGTTAGTTCTCAGATTTTGCTATTGCTTCCTTGTGGTTTGGCATTTAGGTTGTTTCCAGTTTTTGTTTGTTTTGTTTCAAGTATAAACAGCAATGTAATGGATATTCAGGCATACATCTTTTTTTCTTCTTTAAAATTATTTTAGGAGCCGGGCTCGGTGGCTCAGCCTGTAATCCTGCGCCTTTGGGAGGCTGAGGTGAGTGGATTGCCTGAGCCCGCGGGTTCGAGACCCGCCTGGGCAGCGAGACCTCATCTCTACAATAAATCAAAAAATCAGCTGGGCGTGGTAGCGCATGCCTGTAATTCCAGCTGCTTGGAAGGCTGAGGCGGAAGGATCGCCGGAGCCCAGCAGGTCGAGGCTGCGGTGGCCGGGAGCGGCCACTGCACTCCAGTCTGGGTGACAGAGTGAGACTCCAACTCAAAAAAAAAAAAAAAAAAAATTATTTTAGGGTATATTTATGGATCATTCTCCACACTATAAATTAGTGTTAAAAGTGTTTGGACCCACTGGACATGGTGGCTCAAACTTGTAATCCCAGCACTCTGGGAGGCAGAGGCAAGAGGATTGCCTGAGTTCAGGGATTTGAGACCAGCCTAAGCAACATGGTGAGGCCTTGTCTCTACAATAAATCAAATAATTAACTGGATGTGGTGGCACATGCCTGTGGTTCCAGCTACTTGGAAGGCTGAGGCAGAAAGATAGCCTGAGCCCGGAAGGTCGAGGCTGCGGTGGCCATGAGCATGCCACTGCACTCCAGCCTGGGTAACAGAGTGAGACTCCAACTAAAAAAAAAAGTGTTTGGACTCATGTACCCTGCCAACAGCGATTGGGCTTCTTTTGATGCCTTGCTTCCAACCTGAGGGAGCTCCCTAGGAGGTTTCAAAACTGGAGTGGGGTGTAGTGGCTCATGCCTATAATACCACCACTTTGGGAGACCAAGGTGGATGGATCATTTGAGGCCAACAGTTTGAGATCAGCCTGTGAAACATAGCAATTCCCCCCCCCCAAAAAAATTAATTAGCCAGGCATGGTGGTATGTACTTCAAATTCTTGGGTTCAAGCATTCCTCCCGCCTCAGTTTCCCAAGTAGCTGGGACTTTAGGTACATGCCACTGGAAGACTGAAGCAGGAAGATCACTGGAGCTCAGTCTGGATTACAGAGTAAGACCCCTGTCTCTTTAAAAAAAAAAAAAAAAAAGGACTGGAATTATCCCTTCCCTGGGAAAACATTCCTGACTCCTGACCCCGACTTGCTCCCTGGTGCCCTGATCAGTGGTTTCTCATCCTCCCTGTGGCTGCACACGCTTTCCCATGATGTTGTTCTCTACTCATTTACTTACCTCTTAGCCTTCCCCACGGACCTGTGTGCTCTCACTGCATCATGACTTACTAGTTCTCAGCACAGTGCCTGCACATTGTAGGTGCTTAATACATGTTGACTGTAAGGACAGTGTCCAATGTGGCTTCATTAAGTACTGCTGCTGGGCCTGTGGGCTACTCAGAGACAGGCCTTTAGATAATAACATTCTTTAACATGGTGGCAGTGTCTCCCTTGGGTTCCACGTCATATCATTAGTGAGACAATTCTCTCTAAGTATGGCTCCTATACCATCGATGGCACACTGAATCCCAAAGTGAGGAGATGACTTTTCCATTCTTATTCCCATCTTGTTTATCTAGGACAAGGTCTCTCAACCTTAGCACTATTGACATTTGGGGCCAGAAAATTATTTGTTGTGGGGGCTGTCCTGTGTATTATAGGATGTTCAGCACCATCCCTGGCCTCTACCCACCGGATGCCAGTAGCACTCCCAGCTGTGGCAAACAAAAATATCTCCAGACATTGCCAAAAGTCTCCAATGGAACAAAATCACCCCAAGATGAGAACTATTGCTCTAGGAGAAAGACTCAGTCTGGTGCTAATGTATCTTAAATACCTCTGTCACCCTTGCCAACTCCCTTTTCCAAAAACAGACAGTAGATTGCTGTCTCTGAGTCTTCAGCAGGCAAAGCTATTTCACTAGGATTTAATGACATTGTTTTGTTTTCCTTATTGCCTTCTCAGCTGGGCCTGGTGGCTCATGCCTGTAATCCCTGCACTTTGGGAAGCAGAGGCGAGAGAATTGCTTGACCCACGGGTTCAAGACCAGCCTGGGCAACTTGGCAAGACCTCGTCTCTACAATACATTAAAAAAATTAGCTGGGCGTGGTGGTGCACCCCTGTGGTTCCAGCTACTTGGAAGGCTGAGGTAGAAGGATAGCCTGAGCCCAGCAGGTTGAGACTGCAGTGGCCGCAGTGGCCGTTAACGCGCTGCTGCACTCCCTCCAGCTTGGGCGACAAAGTGAGTCTCCAAATCAAAAACAAAAAAATTGCCTTTTCGTTTGGATAAGTGTTTTTCTCTTTATGGAAGCATCATACAGGTTTTTTTTTGTTTTTTTTGCAAATTGATTTGCTTAAGTAAAAAGATGAGTGAAGATGGAGGAATCAGTCTTAATGTAGGTAGGTAGGGTCTGATAGTATTGTGAGAGACACCTGACTGTAAGTGAGGAAATGCTGAGTAAGGTATCTTCCTGTTTTGGTGATTCCATTGCCTGTAGTGCTGGAGTGGGTTTTCATGATTTGTTTCACCCGAGTCAGCACGTCAGATTGGGAACTGCCCCGGACATTGTGTGGCTCCAAGCTTCCCAAAGGTGCCAACATTGATCACAGATATGTGACGGCCCCACAGGTGTACAGTCTGCTTCAGGCATTTGGTCCCTGGACCTAGGAGTGAAGTTGATAAAAATCATTTAAATGACTTTGGGTTTGATGGGAAAAGGTAGTGCATGTCCCAGTCAATCTTGTTTGAGGAGCAGACATTCAAAAACAAATCACCCGGGCTTGGAGACAACCTGATTTCAGGGAGAAGCCAGATGTAGGGAGAAAGCACAATATTTCTTTCATATCAGGCATCTTGGCAAAGCTGCTGATCTGCTGCTGCCTCTACTTGCCTCATGGAAAAAGATCTGATCAAAAGCAAGAGTTAGAATATCACTCCAGACTTGGGTCTAGATGTTAAGCAGCAGTGACTGCCAACATCAGCAGGGCGAAATTCAGATATAAACATGCCTTCTGTTGAAAGAATACAACACCTGTGACAAAGGTTTCAACTTGAGTCTGCTCCAGCTGTAAACATGCAGAAATAGAGGACAGGACGGAGGAACGTGATGAAGTGTACCATGAGTCTGCAATTAGCAAAACCTAGACTGGAGACTGGGGGCACTTGTTAAAAGAAAAACTTTAGACAAAATCTATTTAATGAAGTTTATTATCATTGTCAAGTATTATGCGCCATACATAATTGTATATGCTGTACTCTTACACAACTGGCAGTGCAGTAGGTTTGTTTATACCAGCATCACCACAAACACATGAGTAATGCATTGTGCTATGGCGTTATGACAGCTACGTCACTAAATGATAGAAATGTTTCAGCAGCTGGGCGTGATGGCTCACACCTGTAATCCCAGCACTTTGAGAGGCAGAGGTGGGAGCATCGCTTGAGCCCAGGAGTTTGAGACCAGCTTGGGCAACGTAGTGAGGCCTAGTATCTACAAAAAAAAATTAATAAAAATTAGATGGTAGCCGGGCTCGGTGGCTCAGCCTGTAATCCTGCGCCTTTGGGAGGCTGAGGTGAGTGGATTGCTTGAGCCTGCGGATTCGAGACCAACCTGGGCAGCGAGACCTCATCTCTACAATAAATCAAAAAATCAGCCAGGTGTGGTAGCGCATGCCTGTAATTCCGGCTACTTGGAAGGCTGAGGTGGAAGAATCGCCGGAGCCCAGCAGGTCGAGGCTGCGTAGCTGGGAGCGGCCACTGCACTCCAGTCTGGGTGACAGAGTGAGACTCCAACTCAAAAAAAAAAATCTATAATTGACTCATTCCCATAATGCACACACACACATTTGTTGAAGAAACTGTGTCACCTGTCCTGTAGATTTCCCATATTCTGGATTTGGTCGATTGCACCTTAGGAATGCAATATGACATATTTCTTTTTTTTTTTTTTTTTGAATTGGAGTCTCACTCTATCCCAGACTGGAGCACAGTGGCCGCTCCCGGCCACCGCAGCCTCGACCTGCTGGGCTCCGGCGATCCTTCCGCCTCAGCCTTCCCCGTAGCCGGAATTACAGGCATGCGCTACCATGCCCGGCTAAATTTTTGATTTATTATAGAGATGAGGTCTCGCTGCCCAGGCGGGTCTCGAACCCACGGGCTCAGGCAATCCACTCACCTCAGCGTCCCAAAGGCATGGGATTACAGGCTGAGCCACCGAGCCCGGCTGACATATTTCTTTACCTCTCTATTTCTAGTATTTAGATCAAGACACTGCATTGAGCTAAAGTATCATTTTTGCAGGTGTTTTGTATTTCCCATTGCATCACACCAGGAGGTACGTAACATCTGCATGTCCCACTTTAGTGCACTAATGTCGTGTTCTTTCTCCCTGCTCCATCCATTATAAAGCTCCCCACTAGCCTTTTACCTTTCTTCAGATACTGATGATTATATCCTTAATCCACTATTTCATTAGGTGGTGACTTTCTGATTCTCTCTTTCCGTCTATATGTGTTTCTATGATTCTTCTATAAAATGAAACTTTCCTTCTGCTTCTATTTTCTATCTTAAAGTTTAGTCTGTGTACAAAAACCAGGATAAACACTTGATCCATCCCCTTTTCTAGATTTTAGAACGAGTTGTTCTCTGGCATCTTCCAAAGGTAACTAAGGATTTTTTAGTATCATTTTGAAATAATTGATTTTTAAATGTATGTATTTCAATCCATTGATTTATTTTAAAGTTAGGCTTATTGAGGTATAATTGGTGTACAGAATAGTTCATCTTCTTTAAATGAACAATTTGATGAGTTTCAACAAATAATACACTAATGCTTCATTTAAGATATAGAACATTTCTATCACTCCCGAAAGTTTTCTTGGGCTCCTTTGCAGTAAATCTTTCCTACTCCCCACCCTCGGCATTCACTGATATAATTTCTGTCCCTAGAATTTTACTTTTTCCAGAAAAGGCTGTGTGTACCCAAAGGGATATGCAGTGAGGAAGTTGAAGCCATAGAGGAACTTGTGGTGTGGACACAGGTCTAAGAAAAAAGATAGATAACAACGTTTGGCAAGGATATGGAGAAATTGGAAACCTCATACACTGCTGGTAGGAATGTAAGATGGCGCAGCATCTAAGGAAAACAATTAGATAGCTCCTTAAAAAGTTAAACATAAGCCAGGCTCGGTGGCTCAGCCTGTAATCCCGCGCCTTTGGGAGGCTTAGGTGAGTGGATTTCCCGAGCCCACAGGTTCAAGACCTGCCTGGGTAGTGAGACCTTATCTCTACAATAAATAAAAAAATCAGCCAGGCGTGGTAGTGCATGCCTGTAATTCTGGCTACTGGGAAGGCTGAGGCGGAAGGATCGCCGGAGCCCAGCAGGTCGAGGCTGCGGTGGCCGGGAGTGGCCACTGCACTCCAGTCTGGGCGACAGAGTGAGACTCCAACTCAAAAAATAAATAAAAATAAATAAATAAATAAATAAATAAATAAATAAAGTTAAACATAAGCCAGGCTCGGTGGCTCAGCCTGTAATCCCATGCTTTGGGAGGCTGAGGTAGATTGCCTGAGCCTGCAGGTTCGAGACCCGCCTGGGCAACTTGGCAAGACTTCACCTCTATAATAAATCAAAAAATTAGCTGGGTGTGGTAGTGCACGCCTGTAGTTCCAGCTACTCGGAAGGCTGAGGTGGAAGGACCGCCGGAGCCCAGCAGGTCGAGGCTGCAGTGGCTGGGAGCAGCCACTGCACTCCAGTCTGGGCGACAGAGGGAGACTCTAACTCAAAAAAAAAAAAAAGTTAAACTTAGAGTTACCATATGACCTAGTAATTTCATTCCTAGGTATATACCCAAGAGAAATGAAAAAATATGTTCACAGAAACCTGTACATGAATGTTCATAGTAGTATTATTCATAATAGTCAAAAAGTAAGAAGCAACCCAAATGTCCAGCAACTGATGAATAGATAAAGAATATGTGTATTCATGCAATGACATATTATTTATCAATGAAAAGGAATGAAGAACTAATACATGTTATGTCTTATTTAGGGCTGCCATAATGAAATACTATAGACTGGGTGGCTTAAACAACTTAAATTTATTTTCTCAGAGTTCTGGGGACTGGGAGTCTGAGATCAGGGAACCAGCATGAATGATTTCTGGTGAAGGCTCTCCCCTTGGGTTGCAGATAGCCACATTCTCACTGTGTGCTCACATGACCTCTTCTTTTTGTGAGTATGTGGAGAGAGAGAGAGAGAGAGAGAGAGAGAGAGAGAGAGAGAGAGAGAGAGAGAGAGAGAGAGAGAGACGTCTGATGTCTTTTCTTATAAGGGCACTAATCCCACCACAAGGGACCCATCCTCATGACCTCATCTAAGTCTAATTATCTCCCAAAGGCTTCATGTCCAAATACCACCACATTAGGGTTAGAGCTTTAACACATGAACTTTGGAGGGACACAAACATCCAGTTTATAACATCTACAAAATGAATGAGCCTTCAAAACATGCTAAGTGTAATAATCCAGTTATAAGTATCACATATTGTATGGTTCCATTTATACGTTATATGAAATGCCTAGAAGTGATTACCAGGGGCTGGGGGAAAGAGGGAATAGGGTGAGACTGCTAATGAATACAAGGTTTATTTTAGGGGTGTTGAAAATGTTCTGGAATTAGATAGTTGTGATTGTTGCACAACTTTGTGAATGCACTAAAAAGTCCCCACCGAATTGTAAAGTTTAACATGGTAATTTTCTTTTCTTTTAGATTCAGGGGGCACACATGCATGTTCATTACATGGACATATTGTGTGGTGGTAGGGATACAGTATCAGCATGCTGTATCTTGTGACTCATTCCCCAGACCCTGAACATTGTGCCCCACAGGTAGTTTCTGAGCCCTACCCCCTCTTCTCCCTTATTGGTGTCTCCAGTGTCTACTATTTCCATCTTTGTGACCATTTAGCTCCCACATATGAGTGAGAACATGCCGTGTTTGGTTTTCTGTTTCTGAATCAGTTCACTTAGGATGACGATCTCCAACTCCACCCATGTTGCTGCAAAGGACATGATTGCGTTCTTTTTATGGCTGGGTAGTATTCCATGGTGTATATATACCACATTTTCATTATCCACTGATCTGTTGATGGGCATTTAGGTTGACTCCACATCTTTGCAATTGTGAATTGTGCTGCGATGAATATGTGGGTGCAGCCGAGCCTGGCTAAAATGGTGAATTTTATGGTATGTAAGTTGTATCTTAATTTTTAAAAAAGAAAGAAAAAAGAAAAAGAGGAACATCAATCAAGTGCACTATATGGACTACCTTGTTAGGCTTTTGATTCAAATGACATTTTAAAAATAACCATGGAAAATCAAACATGAATTTTATATTTAATTATATTAAGGAGCTGGGCTTGGTGGCTCAGCCTGTAATCCTGTGCTTTGGGAGGCTGAGGTAAGTGGATTGCCTGAGCCTGCAGGTTCAAGACCTGCCTGGGCATCTTGGCCAGACCTCATCTCTACAATAAATAAAAAAATTAGCTGGGCGTGGTAGTACGGACCTGTAGTTCCAGCTACTTGGAAGGCTGGGGTGGAAGGATTGCCAGAGTCCAGCAGGTCGAGGCTGCGGTGGCTGGGAGCATGCCACTGCACTCCATTCTGGACCACAGAGTGAGACTCCAACTCAAAAAAAAATTATATTAAGGAATTAATTTTGGGGAGAAGTTTGAAAAAATCATTACATACTGGCAAAATGGCATGTCTGAGATTTACTTTAAAATACCCCTAGAGGCCAGGTGTGGTGGCTCATGCCTATAATCCCAGTACTTTGGGAGGCGGAGGTGAGAGGATTGCCTGAGCCCACGGGTTTGAGACCAGCCTGGGCAACTTGGTGAGACCTCATCTCTACAATAATTCAAAAAATTAGCCAGGCGTGATGGCGTGCACCTGTAGTTCCAGTTACTTGGAAGGCTGAGGTGGAAGGATCCCCTGAACCCAGCAGGTTGAGGCTGCAGTGGCACACTCATGACCTGGGTGACAGAATGAGACTCTCACTCAAAAAAATATATCCCTAGAAAAAAATTGGGGATTGGTAAAACTGGAATGACAGAATATTGATAATTTTTGAAGTTGGGTAATGGCCATATGGGGGCCCATTATGCTATTCTATCTTATTTGGGTTTGTTTGACAATTTCCATAATAAAAAGTTGCAAAAATAAATCAAATATGGCAGAGGGAAAAAATAGTCTTGGTTAGTCCTGAATTCTAGCAAGTTCCTCTTCCAACAGAAGAATCTGAGCTGTGCTGGCCCCTCAGGCAATTACAGCTCACACCTTTGTCCCTGAAGACCTCCTGACCTGGGATCAAGTTTCAATCTGAGGAGAGAAGCCACCTAAAGCACTCCCAGAAGATGTTTTGGATTAGGATCTGGTTTCTTACAAGCATTTTACAGAGATGGCATATTGTCATGCTGTATCAATTAGTTTTTGCTGCATAACAAACCACTCCAAAACGTAGTGGCTTATAAACAAATACTTATTATTTCTTATGGTTCTGGGGGTCTGAGACTCTGGGCTGCCTTGACTGTACCAACTGAGCTAGGATGGCCTTCCTCACATGTCTGGAACCTCAGTGAGGCCACCTCTGTGAGGCTACCAGTATTATTTACATGATGTAAAGCAGCAAGAGAGGTAGACCCTCATGCGCAGGTGTGTCCCATTGATCAGAGCAAGTTGAGTGGCCAAACTCACATCCCAGGGATGGAGGAATAGAGACCCCTTTGCAGACTGGATGTGTTCTGAAGGGGAACCAAGGGTGCCAGCCAGCTTGACCTAGGCCACCTCTCTGAATGAGACTGATACCTTGGGTGCAGGCAGGAGTGGTCCTGTGTTATCCATGTTTCCCAGTCTGGAATCTTCCCTCCACTTGTAAAGCAGGGACAGTGGGTGAAGTGTTAACTGAGAAATATAGATCCTGGGCTGGTGGAATTAACCAGACTAAATAGTTCCTCTTTCTGCTTTTTTTTTTTTTTGAGTTGGAGTCTCACTCTGTCACCCAGACTGGAGTGCAGTGGCTGCTTCCGGCCACCGCAGCCTCAACCTGCTGGGCTCCGGCGATCCTTCCGCCTCAGCCTTCCAAGTAGCTGGAACTACGGACGCACGCTACCACGCCCGGCTAATTTTTGATTTATTGTAGAGATGAGGTCTTGCCAAGTTGCCCAGGCGGGTCTTGAACCCGCGGGCTCAAGCAATCCATTCACCTCAGCCTCCCAAGGCGTGGGATTACAGGCTGAGCCACCGAGTCCGGCTCTCTTTCTGTTTTGTTTGTCTACTTTTCCTGTGCCCTAAACTCAGTAGTATTTTTCTTCTACCCTCTCCTTGTATAGCACATCTGTTACTCAGTGCTTATTGTGTGCCTCTTCACATTATTTATTTTCTTTTTTGTTTTTTAGGCAGGGTCTCACTGTGTCGCCCAGGCTGGAGTGTAGTGGTATGATTATGATTCACTGCAGCCTTGAACTCCTGGGCTCAGGTGATCCTCCTGCCTCAGCCCCCCCCCCCCCCCCCCCCCCCCCCCCATAGCTGGGACTGCAGGCACTGCCAACACACCTGGCTAATTTTTCTATTTTTTTATAGAGACGGGGTCTCGCTTTGTTGCCCAGGCTGATCTTGAAATCCTGGCCTCCAATGATCCTCCCATCTCAGCCTCCCAAAGTGCTGAAATCATAGGCATGAGTCCCCACGCCCAACTGCTTCCTTGTGTTCTTAATGGGCAGAGTGGCTTGATTCACAGGAGAAAGGGGTTGGGACGCCAGGTCTCTGTTTTCTCATCTCTAGGATATGGGGTTGTACTGAATGCCTCTGAGGTCCTTTGAGCCCTGCCCTGCTTACAGGAAAGTGGTCTGGCTGGGCTGGTGATTCAACACTCTGTCCCCTGGGACTTAGTTCAGGCCTAGCCTCTTCGGGGAGAAGAGTGTTCTCGGTTGGTGTAATAGATTGGTTGCAAAAGCAGTTCCAACTCTACACACACACAGACACACATACACAGACACACACACACACACACACACACACACACACACACACACACAGACACACATATCCCTGCAAAAGCAGTTCCAACTCTACACACACACACACACACACATCCCTGCTCTTTGCAATGATATTTTTCAGCTCCTTCTGTCAAGAAGTGGAATCTATCTTCTCCCAACCTCCACCCCTTATAATCTGCTGTAGCCAATAGAATGTGATGGAGGTGATGGTGTGTCTGTTCTGGGTCTAGGACTTAAAGGGCCTTGACTCATCTACTCCATTTCTTGGAATGTGACTTTTGCTGTGAGAACAAGCTTAGAATATCCTGCTGGAGGATAAGTCATCCCAGATGAGGCCAACATCAGCTAGCACCCTGCCAACCCACCAGCATGCATGAGCCCAGCCTGGATCAGCCAAGCTCAGCCTGGATCAGCCACATAGAGCCTGGACCACCTTAGCCAGCCTGGATCAGTCAAGTAGAGCCTGGATCAGCTAACTTGGATCAGCTAAGACCAATCGAAATCAGCAGCAGCCTGGATCAGCTGAGCTCAGTCTGATCAGCTAAGCTCAGCCCGGATCAACTGAGCCCAGCCTGGATTAGTCAAGTAGAGCCTGGATCAGCCAAGTAGTGCCTGGATTAACTGAGCCCAGCCTGAATCAGTCAAGTCCAGCCTGAAACAGCCAAGTAGAGCCTGGATCAGCCAAGTAGGGCCTGGATCAGTCAAACAGAGCCTGGATCAACTGAGCCCAACCTGGATCAGCCAAGTAGAGCCTGGATCAGCCAAATAGAGCCAAGATCAGCCAAGCCCAGCCTGGATCAATTGCATAGAGCCTGGATCAACTGAGCACAACCTGGATCAGCCAAGTAGAGCCTGGATCAGCAGCCTGGATTAGCCAAGCCAAGCCTAGATCAGCTGAGTCCAGCCTGGATCAGCCAAGGCCAGCCTGGATCAGCTAAGTCCCAGTCAACTTATAGTAGGTGAAAAAGAATCAGTGATTATTGTTTTTAGGCACTATCTTTTGGGATGATTTGTTATATAGCTGATAGGGTGGGTGATTGAGGTCTGTCACTGGCTGTGTGTCCTGAACATAAAACTGCATCACCTCCTCAGGGGTGGGGCACAGGTTCTAGAGTTAAACTGCTGGGGTTCCAACTCAGGTTCCACTGCTCCCTGCCTGGGGAGTTGGTTTTGGTTCTCAGGTAGAGGACAGAGGAACCGCACAAAGCAGGTGACTTTTGAAAGGAAGGGGCAGTGAAGTCCCTCGGGTGAGCGGTCCTTGCCACTCAACCTGGGTGAACACCACAACATGGGCCCAGCACAGAAATTATTTTTTAAACATTAACATTTTTAAATTTACAGAATATTTTTTCAAAGACAAGGTCTTGCTCTGTTGCCCAGGCTGGAGTGCAGTTGTAGTTCAATGTAGCCTCCAACGCCTATGCTCAACGGATCCTCCTGCTTCAACCTCCCAAGTAGCTGGGACTACAGGCGCACACTGTCACAACCAGCTAACTTACTTTTTCTTGTTTTTAAGTCAAAGTTACATCCACACCTGAATTTAAAAATCAAATAGTTCGGTATGATAGTGTAAACAATAGCAGGCCTGGCCAGATGCAGGGGCGCAAGCCTATAATCTCAGTTCTTTGGGAGACCGAGGCAAGAGGATTGCCTGAGCTCAGGAGTTCAAGACCATCCTGGAGAACTTGGTGAGAGCTTGTCTCTACAGTATATCAAAAAAATTAGCCGGGTGTGGTAGTGTGCGCCTGTAGTTCCAGCTACTTGGAAGGCTGAGGCAGAAGGATCGCCTGAGCCCAGCAGGTCGATGATGGGGTGGCGGTGAGCGTGCCACTGCGCTCCAGCCTGGGCGATAGAGTGAGACTCTAACTCAAAACAAAAAAAAAACAACAACAGCAAAAAACCAATAGCAGGCCTGTTCCCTTTTCCCTGTTTTCTGCTCCCCAGACAGCCGGAAAAAAAGATATATAGATATATATACAGAGTATTCTAAATAGCACGTGCACATTGCTGCTGCTTCCGTTGGGGTCATATCTGCTGACTTCCCACCAAAGAAGACTTAGCTCCTTGTCCCCTCTCCCCGCTTCACACACCTGCCCTCTCTCTGACCCTTGTCCTCTCAGTACCCTTAAGTCATGATTTAGTGAAATTAATATTCACTTTTTACTTGCTACTATGACTTTGGAAATGCTGTTCACCACTGAACTATGTAGAATGCTATGCCAACTTTTACTTTCTTGTACAACTTTTCCCTGCATGGGCTTCCCAACAATTGCTGTAAGCCCCAGGGGTGGAGTGGGGTGGGAGAGGTGTGTTCTCAGCTCTTTATGCAACCCATCCCCACCCCTGAGAGAGAGAGAGAGAGAGAGAGAGAGAGAGAGAGAGAAAGGCAGAGAGACAGACAGAGGCAGGGACAAAGAGACAGGGGGAGATGAAGAGGGAGAGAGAAATAAAAAGACAGAGAGAGAGACAGAACAAAAGTGACAGAGACACAGAAAGACAAAGAAAGACAGAGAAAGAGAGGGGGGTCCAAGCCCTCCCAGGATTGGGAAAGGCCATTCTTTCGGGGACAAATGGCTCACAGGCTACTGCTTAGCCTTCATTTGACAGGGAGGGGGCTGTGAGGCCTTGGGCTATATCTGTTTCGGGGACCCCTGTGAGCAGTCTGGTTTCCTCTGTGTCCCCCCGCCCTCAGCTCTGGCTTCTACATCCTCAGGTGCGTCTCACTTTGTGTCCTCTCTGGGCTTTCTCACATATCCCTCGTTTTCGTGACTCCCAGGTGGAACCACAGAGGGTACCCAGGTTCCAAACTGTACAGGTTGGCATGAAAGTGACTGTGACCCCACTTCTCACTTCCTTGGCTCCTCCATCAGGATCTGGCAGTCCGGGATGACAGCGGGGTTCAGTTGTGGGCGCCTTTCTGGGAGATGTCTGAGGGAGAAGGCTGCCAGGAGAGTTTGTGGGACACGGCCAGGCGAAGAGCCCAGTTCTGGCGTGTGCCTGCTGGGGAGGTCTGGGCTGTGGGTCCGTGGCGCTGTGCACAGCAGAGCCAGGGGACTCTACAACTCGTGGCCACAGGAGCAGACATCACTGACCAGGCCCCTGTGGGTGGCCTGCTGAGCCCAGGTGGTCTGAAGGGCCGTGGGCAGGACCTGAAGCTACAGACAGGCCCTTGAGAGACAGAACTTCCATCCATGGGTGGCTTTATTCATAGTTGTGACAACTGGAAACAACCCAGATGCCCTTCAACTGATGGATGAACTAGCGTGGTCAGTCTATGCAGTGGCATACTACTTAGCAAGAAAAAGGAATGGACTACAGACAGCTCTAACTTATGATGACTCCATTTAATGATTTTTTGACATTACGATAGTGTGATACTGTCATGATTTAGATGTAATGTACAGTATTCAATAAATTACATGAGATATTCAGTACTCTATTATAAAATAGGCTTTGTGTTAGATGATTTTGCTCAACCGTGGGCTAATGTAAGTGTTCTGAGCACCCTTTTTTTTTTTTTTTTTTTGAGTCAGAGTCTCACTCTGTCACCTGCCCAGGCTGGAGTGTAGTGGCATGATCATGGCTTACCTCAGCCTTGGCCTTCTGGGCTCAGGAGATCCTTCTGCCTCAGTCTCCCAAGTAGCTGGGACTACAGGTGCACACCACCATGCCTGGCTAATTGTTTATATTTCTTTGTTTAGGCGAGGTCTTGCTAAATTGCCTAGGCTGATCTCAATCTCCTGGGCTGAAGCAATCCTCCTGCCTCAGCCTCCCAAAGTGCTGGGATTACCACTGTGCCCGGCTGAGGACATTTAAGGTAAACCAGGCTAATCTAGGATGTTTGGTAGGTTAGCTGTATTAAGTGCATTTTTAAATGTTCGATATTTTCAACTTGTAGTGGGTTTATTGGGATATAACCCCATCATAAGTCAAGGAGCATCTGTGCTAACACTTGCAACAACAAGGCTGAATTCCAAATGCATGTGTTAAGTGCAAAAAAACCAGACCAAAAGGCTACACAGTACGATTGCATTTATCTGACATTCTGGAAAAGGCAAAAGTGCTAGACAGAAAACAAATGAGTGGTTGCCTGGGGCTAGGGCTGGAAGGAGGTGCTGACTACAACGTCGTAGGAGGGAATTTATTTGGGTGGATGGAAATGTTTTGTATCTTGCTACTGTAGTGATTGCACAGCTCTACGAATTTGTCAGAACTCTTAGAACTGTACACCAAAAAGTACATTTTACTGTATGTAAATTGTACCTGAAGAAACCCAGAAAAAAAAAAAACCTAAACTAATGACAGCTAAAAGTGATAACTATGTTAGCATTTGGAATGACACTGTAATAGCAGGGAAATAGCAGGGAGGAGGAAGAGGAGGAGGAGGAGGGGGAAGAGGAGAAGGAGGTGGCGGCCGGGGCTGAAATTCAGGGTGACTCCACACAAGGGGTGGAGTTCAACAACCATGTTCTCTGTATAAGGCCCTGCTTGCCTGCTGGGAAGGCAAGGACCAGCACTTCTGGAACATTCTGTGGGAACACCATGGATGCCACAAAGGAGGAGATCCCAAATCATACCTGCTTTCCCCTAACTCCATCACTGTGAGGTCATTTCCCTGGACCAGAGGGAAAACAGTGAGGGACAAGGTGAGGGAATGAAACTGGACAGAGACGGAATCTCAGAAGGCTCTGCCACTGGCCAACTCAGCCTCATCTGCAGAGTCCAGTGAGGACTGGAAGAGATGAGTGTGTGAGAGCGCTGAGCCCATGTGGGTGTTGACTTTCAGAGGTGGCCACCAACAGGCAGGGTTTAAATTCCTGTCACATTTCTTCCAAGCTGTGTGACCTTGGACAAGTGTCTTAAACTTTCTGGGTCTCAATTCCTCACTGATGAACTAAGGCTTTATGGTTCTCTAAGATTGTTGTGAGGGCCGGGTATGGTAGCTCATATCTGTAATTTCAGCACTTTGGGAGTCCAAAGCAGGAGGATAACCTGATCCCAGGAGTTTGAGACCAGCTTGGGTAATATAGTGAGACTTTGTCTCTACAAAAACTAGAAAAAAAAAATTAGCTGGGTATGGTGGCACCTGTCTGTTCCAGCTACTTGGGAGGCTGAGGTGGGAGGATGGCTTAAGCTTGGCAGCAGTGAGCTATGATTGCGCTACTACACTCCAGCCTGGCTGAGCAATAGAGTGAGAACCTGTCTCAAAAAAAAAAAAAAGAGACTATTGTGAGGTTTCAATAAATATAGCCTGGGTTTAGCATATCCTAAGCTCTCAAGAAGAGCTACCTCATTGTTATCTAGGGTTGCTGAATGTAGCCAAAATAATGAATACTTTTTAGCATAAGTATGTCCCATGCAATATTTGGGATATACTTATACTAAAAAAAATTATTCCTGACACAATCATACTAAAAAGAATATTTGTTGTTTGTCTGGGATTTAAATTTAGCTGGACGCTCAGTATTTTACCTGGCAACCCCAGTAATAGGGGAAGGGGATTTGGGGTAATATGAAAAGAGGTTTAAGTCTGGAGATGAGTGGACGGGTGAATGATCTGTGAGAAAAAAATATATATGCACATATATAAGAATATATGTGTATATATATTCTTTTGTAGAGACAAGGTCTCGCTTGTTTCTGAGGCTGGCTCAAACTCCTGGCCTCAAGTTATCCTCCCACCTCAGCCTCCCGAAATGTTGGAATTATAGGCATGAGTCACTGTACCGGGCCCATCTATTGCCTTCTTACTTCCCCTGCAGCCTGAGTCATTCATGGACTTTACCTGGAAACTCACCTCCTATAGGAAGCCTCTTGATGGGTGAACACACACTGCCTGCTCAATCCTTGGTCCTGCTTTTGTTCAGGCCCAAGGTTGCCAGCTGGTGTCATCGTAACTCACTCCTGGACTGAGGCTGCTGCTTGGAGGCTCTGAAGTCATTTCTTGTGGGAGCCCTGCCCCTGAGCGGCCAGTCACCAGGGCACGGGATCCCGTGAAGGCTGTGGGTGCGGTGTGCACGGTGGTTCCTCTGTGCCTGTGGCTGATGGCTGAGTGGCAGAGCTGCTCTTACATAATCAGTTTCTCTCCTCCTTTCTCCTCCTAGAGCCAGATTTCACACTGAGCAGCTGCAGTCGGAGAAATCAGAGAAAGCGCCACCCAGCCCCAGATTCCAAGGGGCCTGCTGGGGACTCTCTTCTCTTCCTCCTCCTCAGGAAGGAAGACCCCGGGGCCGCTGTCTCAGACCAGCTCCTGGGCTGCCATGGGAGGAGCAGCCACTGCCCCCGGGCTGTCCTCCACGCTGCTGGGCAGATAAGGGTGGCTGCTGTCCCAGGGCCACCTGCCCTCTCCTGCCGACCGGCTGCTCCTCCCCAACTTGGTGGCCACCTTTGCTGACCTGAGGCCATGTAGGCCCTGCTTGGGCCTCTGTGGACACACCGCTGGGGACAGTGCCTCTGCTCTCCGGGAAACCCAGTGCACCACCATCCAGTGCACCACCATGCCCCGGGGCTTCACCTGGCTGCGCTGTGAGTACTCGGGGTGCGGGGGTCCCTGGGGACCTGCCCCAGGAGGTCTTGGCCCAGAGCCAGTTCCTGCTGTAGCCATAGCAACCAGGGCATTCCTGCTGGTGAGAAGTTGAGATGCTTCCCAACTCGACTGTAGGCGTCCTGGAGACCCCCATGACCACCCTCTACCCCGTCTGCACTGACCGGGCTCTGACAGGCAAACTGGGGTATGAGCCTCAAGCTAGGTGGGCACAGTCTCAGGGTGGTCGGAGGGTGGAGCAGGCACTGCGGGCAGGTGGCAGCATCTCACCTTTCCAGACTCGTGGGTGCTGAGGAGCAGTGGGGGCAGCGGCGGCCTCCCTGGGTGTGGCTGGTGGGGGTGAAAGTGCTGGGGACCCAAGACCCGTGGGAGAAGTCTAGCCAGGCACCCGGGGAAGACAGCCTGCTCTCCCTGCACCACTTTCTCCATCACAGAACAAAATAAAAAACGCAAAAAGATAATAGTGTTGTTGGTAAAAAGAAAAATAAGTTCAAACGAGGACAGGAAAAAAAAAAAAAGGATCTGGAAGCCTCTCGTGCCTTGTGGGTGGGAGGCCAGACCAAGATCCCTTCAGTCTCCAAGATTCAATTTAATTGACTCAAATTCAACACATTTTTCTGGTGCCTCCCACGTGCCCACTGGAGAGTCACTGCCATGACAACAGGACCTTGTCTGTCTCATACCTCTGTCATCAATGCCTGGCTTGGTGTTGAGTGCTCAGGAGCCGCTGGACGTCATGGCTTTGAGCCTGTGAGGGATTCGGAGAGGAGCTGGGTCCACCCTGGCCCTTGTGAAGGGATGTGACAAAGGGTACAAAGGGTCAGGACCTTTAAGATAGGTGGGAGGACCCAGTCAAACCCAGTGTTCTGGAAGCTTCTAGGTCATGAGGAGCAGGGGAAGCAGTGTGGGTGAGGTCTCCTGGAAAGGGTCTGGAAGGTGGGGTGGTTCCCACAAATGGGTCTGGGGGAGTTGGGACCGAGTTCTAGGCAGAGCAAGGGCTTGGCAGTGGGAGGGAGGGTGAGGGCCCAGGCTGGAAAGCTGGTCCAGGTGGCTGAGGCCTTGAATGCCAGAAAACAGTGCCTACCTCACCCATCACAGGAAGCCTTGGAGGACCTGAGAGGTAAGGGTAGGAGTCCTGATTGGGAGTCACTCTGATTTTGAAGATCAGTCTGGCAGTGCTTGTAGGAATCGCTGTTGCCACCATCAGGGCAGGAGGTGATAAGGGTCTGTTCTTGAGTGGAGGTGAAAATGAAAAGGCAAGGGATGGGGGAGAAAGCTTCTAGAAGCAGAGCTTAGCGCCTGGCAAGGACTGGTTGGGGGTGAGGGCAGGGCAGGGCTGTGTGGCAGGGTGGGGTCTCCTGGCTGAGCAGGTGAGGTGCTGGGGAATGTTGGCTGCTGTGATGAATCAGCCCACATTAGGTGGCTTAGAATGAAAGAAATGTATTCTTGTACAGTTCTGGAGACGGGCAGCATGAAATCATGGTGGCGGCAGGGCCATGCTCCCTCTGCAGGCTCTGGGCTCCTTCCTGGCCTCTTCCAGCTTCTGGTAGCTCCTGGCATTCCTTGGCTTGTAGCTGTCTCACTCCGATCTGCCTGTCTTCTCACGGCCTGTCTTCTGTGTGTCCCTGTGTCCCTTCCTCTTCTTACAAGGACACTAGTCATTGGATTTAGGGACCTCCCTAAATCCAGGATGGTTTCATCTTGAGATCCTTTACTTAATAGCATCTGCAAGGATCCTGTTTCCCAATAAGGTCCCATCCTGAGGTTCTGGGTGAATGCGAATTTGGGGGGCATGTATTTAGCCCACTGTACAGACTAAGATTTGTTCCCTGTGGGTAGGTGACAAGCCTCATTTGTCACTGCACAAAGGGTCATCTCAGGGAGGAGGGCAGGCTCCCCACCCCCACCTTGGGCCAGGGAGCCGGGAAAGGAGCACTTCACTCATGCTGTTCTTCCTCTAGCCGCCTCTTCCGGCTTGTGGATTCTTACCTCTGGAGGGAGAGAGGCCGGGCGGGCCTCCTGACCAGGATCAGGGTCTGCCCTGCCTATGAGGCTCCTGGGGGTGCAGAGCGCTGGGGAGAGTGGCCTCCACGTCCCTTCATCATCCCGTTTCTTTGGGTGGAGGCAGCTGAAAGGAAGCTTAACATTAGAAATGTCGGCTGGGCTGCTGACTTAGAGAAAGGCTTCCAAGAGGCAGCTTACCGTGGACAGGGTTTGTGGGGCAGCCTGTGTGCCCTCCTGTACCAGGCTGAGATACGTGGTATCTCGTCAAGTCACATTCACTGCTTTGAGGCCACAGCTCCCAGGCCCCGAGCCCCGGAACGGGACACAGAGAAGGGCAGTTGGTGTAGGATCATGGGGGTGGAGTGGTGGCTGGTGGTGACAGTCACATGGGAAAGAAGACCCAGTGTGGACTGAGACACTGATTTTTTTTTTTAGTATTATTTAATAAATTTATTTAATAAATTAAATGGGCACATTGAATGTGAAATAATTGTTAGCAGTGGAGCAGAACACATCGCACAGGAATTTTGTGCTCTAATATTTTGAAACCTTTTATCAAAATAATAAAATGTTAATATTTATTTACTTATTTATATCCTGATTAGTCTCTTTTGATTTAACCATAACCAGGAGGTGGAGACACTGATTTTTAAGGAAGTGATGAACATTTTTATTTTTACACGAAATCCTTGTGGACCAGAGGTGGCCCTTGGGACACCAGCTTGCAACAGTTTCGCCAGGCCCCTGGTTCTCAAAGTGTGGTCCCAGACCAGCTGCAAGAGCTCCCCCTGGGAACCTGTTAGAAAAGCAGATTCTCTGGCTCAGCCCCAGACCTCCTGAATCAGAGACTCCAGGGTGGGGCCCAGTGACAGGTGCCTCAACCAGTTCCCAGGGGTTTCTGACGTCTGCTTCCATTCCCACTGCGCCAGATGCACGTGTGGAGTGCTCGGTGCACTGGGCCATGCTGTGGTTGACTGTGTTATGGATTTGCATACCAAGGTCAAGGTAATGGGTGAATTGGGCAGGGGTGCTAGAGACAGAGATCAGTGAGGGGTGGTGAAGGCAAGGAAGACCCTGGGGGGCAGCAGGGGAGAGACTCTTGGTGAGACTTTGAGAAAGGTCTGCTGTGTGAGAGGGTACCCAGGGTCGGGCAAAGACAAGTCCAAACCCGGGGGCAGGAAGCATCCTGACCTGCAAGGTCAGGTGCCAAGCTGAGAGAGTTTGAGACTTTGAGACGAGACAGAAAGCAAGCGGATGTGGAAGGGGCAGATGCGAGGGTCGTTTGTGGTCTTCTGTTCATTGGGACTATCCTGTGACAAGCGTGGGGGCGAGGAAGTATAGAACAGCTTGCAAACTTGCAACCTTGTAAAAAAGGTGGCTGTCAGTCAGGCTCGGTGGCTCAGCCTGTAATCCCGCACCTTTGGGAGGCTGAGGTGAGTGGATTGCCTGAGCCCGCGGGTTTGAGACCCGCCTGGGCAACTTGGCGAGACCTCATCTCTACAATACATCAAAAACCAGCCGGGTGTGGTAGCGCGCGCCTGTAGTTCCAGCTACTTGGAAGGCTGAGGCGAAAGGATCGCCGGAGCCCAGCAGGTCGAGGCCGCGGTGGCCGGGAATGGCCACTGCACTCCAGTCTGGGCGACAGAGTGAAACTCCAACTCAAAAAAAAAAAATGTGGCTGTCAGAGTTCTGAGGAGGGGAAGGGCTTGCTGGCCGTAGTGCATGTGGGGCACTGGCCTGAGAGGACTCGAGGGTAGAGCTGAGCAAGGGGAGGGGGCCCGCAGGAGCAAAAGCTTGGCAGCAGGACCAAGCAGGGTGGATCTGGAGAGGGAGATGGGGAAACCATGGTAAACAGGTTGTGTGGCCCAGCACAGTGGGGCTATAAGTACAAAAGTCTTTCTAGGTGCTGGGAAATGGGTGGAGAAAGTCCAGTCAATGATTCCTACCGAGAACCAGGGGTGGCTCAGAGGGCAGGTGACTCAACCTTCCTGGTTAGTTTTGCCAAGAAGAAGAAAAAAAGCATGATCATTGCTTTTGACTATAGCAATAATAGATATGGATTATAGAACATGAAAGAATGGGCTAGGTGTGGTAGCTCATTCCTGTAATCCCAACACTTTGGGAGGCCAAGGTGAGAGTATTGCTTGGGTCCAGGAGTTCAAGAGCAACCTAGACAACATAGTGAGACCTTGTCTCTACAAAAAGAAAAAAATTAGCCAGGCATAGGGGCATGTGCCTGTAGTCCCCGCAACTGAGGTAGAAGGATCATTTGAGTCCAGGAGGTTGAGGCTGCAGTGAGCCAAGGTTGTGCAACTGCATTCCAGCCTGGGTGACAGGGTGAGACCCCAACTCTTTAAAAAAATGTTTTAGTGTCTTTGTCCACAGTTTGGGGGTTGTCTCTCTCTTTTGTTTTCCTTCCAATTTATTCCTAGAAGTGAGTTTAGCGAGTCAAAGAGTGTAGACATTTTAAAGGCTTAGTGAGTTGAAGGGTGTGAACATTATGAAATCCATTAATAACAAAAATTGCCAAATTGCTTTCCAGGATGAGAGCATCTGCCTTGCTCCTTTGCCAGCATCAAGTACTATTAAAACAAAACACGCTGAGTACAGTGGCGTGTGCCTGTAATCCTAGCTACTTGGGAGGCTGAGACAGGAGGAGTTCTTGAGTCCAAGAGTTCGAGACCAGCTGGGCAACATAGTGAGACCCCAGTCTTTTTTTTTTTTTTTAAAGCCACAGACACACGTACACAAACATTTTTACTTGAATAGATGGAAAATGGCATCTGATTGTTTTAATGTGAACTTCTTTACCTTATTAATGAGGTTGGTATTTTGGATACACTTCTGGCCCATTTATGTTTTGTTCTTTTTGCTCTGATGGACTTTTTTTTTTTTTTTTTTTGAGTTGGAGTCTCACTCTGTCGCCCAGACTGGAGTGTGGTGGCTGCTCCTGGCCACCGCAACCTCGACCTGCTGGGCTCCGGCGATCCTTCCGCCTCAGCCTTCCAAGTAGATGGAACTACAGGCGCGCGCTACCACGCCCAGCTAATTTTTTGATTTATTGTAGAGATGAAGTCTCGCCAAGTTGCCCGGGCGGGTCTCGAACCCGTGGGCTCAGGCAATCCACTCACCTCAGCCTCCCAAGGTGCGGGATTACAGGCTGAGCCACTGAGCCCAGCTGCTCTGATGGACTTAACCCTTATTCATATTTGTTGCAAATTCTCCCAGAGAGTTTTTCCACGGGCTAAGCTAGGTGAAAATCACCAAGGCTCTTTTTGAAGTCACGGTGACCCCCAGTGGTAAAGACTGGTAATGTTTCAGAAGGCTGTGGCTCATTGGTTGCAGGAAGCAAAACAGCCAATGTAAGGCCCGCTTAGCATCCCAGAATGACCAGACTGGCAGGTGCTACGTACCTGCTGCCGCATGTAACTGAGATGGATGCTAAGGTCAGATGGAGCAGGGAAGAAAGTGGCGTGGGTGACCAAGAGTCATTTGCAGAGTTGTTATCAGAGTCCGCCTCTCCTGAATCCCTTGATGGAAAAATCCAGCAGCAGGCTTTGGAAACATGTCACCCCCTGGAAGGGAGGTTGTGCCTGCCCCATGGGGCCAGAGCAGGGAGGATACCAGGAAAAGCATTCGGATTCCAGGTGGGAAGGCCTCAGGCCTCTGCGCACCCACCACGATCCCTCCCATGAGTGTTTAGAACTCGTGCAAATGGAGGACAGTTGTGCTCAGCTTTGCGAAGTGGGGGCAGCATGGAGGAGGTGCACGGTGCTCATGTGCTCTTGTCGGGTGTGGTTCACAGATCTTGGGATCTTCCTTGGCATGGCCTTGGGGAACGAGGGTTTGGAGGTGTGGCCCTTGACCCAGAGTGAGGAGTGCACCGTCACAGGCTTTCTGCGGGAGAAGCTGCAGTACAAGCACCGCCTTCAGTACATGGTAACCATGTGGGCACCAGCTGTGTCCCTGTCCCCACGGTCCCTAGCTTGCCTGGACATTCAGGACAGCTGGCTCTGGACATTCAGGGCCTCTCCTAGGAACTGTGTCAGCCCTGAGCTTACCATGGCCTCTTTCTCTGCCTTTGTCCAACAAGCAACCCATGTGCCTGGTCTGTACTTACTGACCTCTCTCCCCTGCCATCTCCCGAGGCTTCCACCCCTCCTCCTTGTTCTGACCTTTGACCCCCACCTCCACGTGGCACTTGCCCTGTGACTCAGGAATAGATTCCAGGAGCTCTTTGGGGAACCCCAGGCACTTATTAGCAGGAGAGATAAAGACCTACAAATTGGAATCTTTGGTTGTTTTTGTGGAGTGGAGACACCCACATAGCTTGTGGTATCTTTTTTTTTTAAATAACTTTATTGAGACCTAATTTATATGCCATACAGTTCACCCCATTTACAGTTTATGCTGTAAACAAAGTGTACAATTTGGCTGGACGAGGTGGCTCACAACTGTAATCCCAGCACTTTGGGAGGCCAGGGCAGTAGGATCGCTTGAGGACAGTAGTTTGAGAGCAGACTGGGCAGCATAGTGAGACCCTCATTTTTACAAAAAATTAAAAAAAATAGGTAGACATGGTGATGCATGTCAGCTACTTGGGAGGCTGAGGTGAGAGGATCACTTGAACCCAGGAGGTCAAGGCTGCAGTGAGCTATGATTGTACCACTGTACTCCAGCCTGGGCAACAGAGTGAGATGCTGACTCTAAGAATAAATACTTTTTTTTTTTTTTTTTGAGTTGGAGTCTCACTCGGTCGCCCAGACTGGAGTGCAGTGGCTGCTCCCGACCACCGCAGTCTCGACCTGCTGGGCTCCGGCGATCCTTCCGCCTCAGCCTTCCGAGTAGCCGGAATTACAGACATGCGCTACCAACGCCCAGCTGATTTTTTTTTTGCTTTATTGTAGAGATGAGGTCTTGCTGCCCAGGCGGGTCTCGAACCCGCGGGCTCAGGCAATCCACTCACCTCAGCCTCCCAAAGGCGCGGGATTACAGGCTGAGCCACCGAGCCCGGCTTAAATACTTTTTTAAAAAGTGTGCAACTCCATGGATTTTAATATGTTCCCAGAGCTGGGCAGCCATCACCATTGTAGATCTTAGAATATGTTCCTCAGCCCCCAAATAGTATATCTTCCCTAAAGTAGTATGTCTGAGCCAGGCATGGTAGCTCATGCCTATAATCTCAGCACTTTGGGAGGCAGAGGTAAGAGAATTTCCTGCGTCTATGGGTTCGAGACCAGCCTGGGCAATATGGCGAGACCTTGTCTCTACAATAATTCAAAAAATTAGCCAGGTCTGGTGGCACATGCCTGTAGTTCCAGCTACTTGGAAGGCTGAAGCAGAAGGATCGCCAGAGCCCAGCAGGTTGAAGCTGCGGTGGCCATGAGCGTGCCACTGCATTCCAACCTGGGTGACAGAGTGAGATTCCAACTTGAAAAATAAAAAATAAAAAAATAAAGTAGTACATCCTTACCCCGGGCCTAAAACTTCTGCCCTAACAGAACCTGTGTGTTTTGTTTTACCCTCCCGGTGGTCCTGAGGAAAGCGAGCTTTTTTTATCCCAGCTGGGGGCCAGGCCTAACTCTCCATAGACACTACCTCTGCCATCAAAGGGCTGGGCCGGGGGTCTTCTCCTCCTACATCAAAATTCATCTGGGAGGTTGGGGGAGCCCACCTAAGTCATTTCCGCCTCCGACCTCATGGTTTGTTCTTGTACCTCCCCAGAAACACTACTTTCCCATCAACTACAAGATCAGCGTGCCTTACGAGGGGGTGTTCAGAATCGCCAACATCACCAGACTGGTGAGAATCCCCTCCAGGGCTGGGGGAAGCCCTGCCTCCCTCAACATCCCGCAGACTCCGGCCTCAGAGGCTCACTGGGCTTGGCAGGTTGGGCTGTGGCTTGGGCCCTTTCCCCAGCCCTTGGAACAAGCCTGTCCACGGCCCAGGCCCACGTTTGCCTGCTGTCCGTGGCAGATGCCCTATGGTCTGTTCCCTGTGCAGGGGCAAATCCTAGGGTGGGGGCATCAGAGTTGAGAGGCTGGTGTCTGGGGGGTTCCAGTGATGTCTCTGTCTCTGCAGCAGAGGGCCCGGGTGAGTGAGCAGGAGCTGCGGTACCTGTGGGTCTTGGTGAGTCTCAGCGCCACCGAGTCAGTGCAGGACGTGCTGCTCGAGGGCCACCCGTCCTGGAAGTATCTGCAGGAAGTGCAGACACTGCTCCTGCATGTCCAGCAGTGCCTCACGGTGAGCTGGGCAGAGGCACGGCAGGTGGGGCACGCGTGTGCGTGCATGTGTGTATGCGTGCATGAGACTGCATCTGAGAGGTGTGGCCAAGGACTGTCCAGGGGTGAGGTGAGCTCATGGAAAGTTCTGGCACGTCCTGAGGGAAGTGGGAAACATGGGAGAAGGGTACAGGAGAAGAGCCTCAGGAAGGAAGAGGCAGCTGGGATGATCAGGTGGGCTGGGCTTGAGGGGAGGTCATGCCCTGAGATCCTGTTCCAGGCTCTGACTCTCTCATTAGGGTCCTGGGCAGGTCATCAAACTCTCTGACTTTGTTTCCGCATCACAAAGTTCCTTGGTGGGGGAGAGGAGATGGGAAGAAGAGATGGAGCACAGGACACATTTAGGGTGGTGAACCCATTCTGTGTCTTATGTTAATGGTGGATACAGAACAGTATGCTTTCATCAGAACCCATGAAACCGAACACAGAGCATGAACTCTAATGTAAACCACGGACTTTAGTTCATTAAAAAGTAAACAGACCGGGTGCAGTGGCTCACACCTATAATCCCAGCACTTTGGGAGACCAAGGTGAGAGGATTACCTGAGCCCACGGGTTAGAGACCAGCCCAGGCAACTTGGTGAGACCTCATCTCTACAATAAATAAAAAAATTAGCTGGGCATATCTGTAGGTTCAGCCACTTGGAAGGCTGAGGTGGAAGGATCACCTGAGCCCAGCAGGTCGAGACTACGGTGGCCGTGAGCAGTGTGCCACTGCACTGCAGCCTGGGTGACAGAGTAAGACTCCAACTCAAAAAAAAAAAAAACCTAAAACTAAAAATAAAAAAAAATAGTAAAGAGATCCCTACCCTCACTCCATTCAGAGGAATTGATCTGAGGCCTCCTCTTAAAATGGTCTGGGCACAGTAGCTCACACCTCTAATCCTAGCACTTTGGGAGACCAAGGCAAGAGGATTGCTTGAGCTCAGGAGTTTGAGACCAACTTAGGCAACATAGCGAGACCTCACCTCAACATAGCCAGGTGTGGTGGCACACACCTGTAGTCCCAGCTACTTGGGAGGCTGAGGTAGGAGGATTGCCTGAGCCCAGAAGTTTGAGGTTGCAGTAAGCTGTGATCAAGCCGCTGCACTCCAGCCTGGGCAACAGAGTAAGACCCTGACTCAAAAAAATTTGAGTTGGGGTCTCACTCTGTCGCCCAGACTGGAGTGCAGTGGCCGCTCCCGGCCACCACAGCCTCGACCTGCTGGGCTCCGGCGATCCTTCCGCCTCAGCCTTCCAAGTAGCCGGAATTACAGGCATGCGCTACCACGCCCGGCTGATTTTTTGATTTATTGTAGAGATGAGGTCTCGCTGCCCAGGCGGGTCTCGAACCCGCGGGCTCAGGCAATCCACTCACCTCGGCCTCCCAAAGGCGTGGGATTACAGGCTGAGCCACCGAGCCCGGCTTCAAAAATTTTTTAAAAAAGCCTTCGTTGTACTAAAAAGTGAGGTGACAGGGTTATCGTGTGCTCATGCAGGCTGTGCATGTGGTGTGGCCATGGGAGCCCTCTCGCCCCTCACCAGCCCTCCTCGAGACCCTGGTGTACACCCGCCCAAGGGATCTGCCTGCTGCCCTGCCCAGCCAGCTGCCCCGCTCATCTGCTGATAAGGCCAGCCCAGGCCAACTGTGAGCTTCCCTTGTTGAAAGGGCTTAGGGATAAGCACCTGTTTTTGCAGCTGCCTGGAGCTTTCCCAGGACAGACAGTGGGAAGACTCTCTCATTCCTGTAAAGGACCAGAGACCCAGCGAATGCCTTGGTGGGTCTTGTGTGCCCGTGGGCAAGGTGGGTAATGGAGTTATCACCCATCACTTGGGGAAGGGTCACTTTTCCAACTCTGAAAGGCTCCTGGGAGCTGGGCTAGGGGCTGGGGTTGAGGACTTGGGACCTCAGTCCTACCCACCTGGGCCTGGACGCTCTTGTTTAAATTATTGCACATATGGATAAGTTTTATTATTCAGCTTCAACCAGCCTTTAAATCTTTTTTCTTTAACAATGTCAGAAGTCTATAACCCAACTCTTAAGATGGATTTAATTTATGAACAAAAAGCCCCTTCAGACTTTGTTTTTTTTTTTAAGTCTTCCAATAGTAGTGTAATGCAGGAGATCCGGGCTGGGAGTGGGCACCAGGGTTCTGGCTGCCCCTCTGCTTCCAGTGGGATGACCTTGGTGGCTCACGCCTGTAATTCCAGCACTTGGGAAGCTGAGGCAGGTGGACTGCTTAAGTCCAGGAGTTTGAGACCAGCCAGAGCAACACAGTGAGATCTCTTCTCTAAAAAACAAACACAAAATTAGCTGGGCATGGTGGTACATGCTTGGTTATCCCAGCTACTCAGAAAGCTGAGGCGGGAGGATCGCCTGAGCCCAGAAGGTTGAGGCTTTGCTGAGCTGTGATCGTACTACTGCACTCCAACCTAGGTGACAGAATGAGATCCCCTCTGCTATGATGATGTCATTCTACCTCCTTATCTGCTTGTCCAAGGCAATGCTGCCTGCATTCTGGGTCCGGCATTGTTCTCGTTACCATATTTTCCCTCTTGCTTTCATTAAGCTCCTTTAAAAACAAAAAAATGTAAAAGCAAAGTCCTAGATGAAGATGTGGGACTGTGCTAGGAGGAAGCATATTTGAAAACATAAAATTGGCCATTTGTTCCGTTGTAAGTGTACAATTCAGTGGCCTTAATCACATTCACAATGTCAGGGCTCCATCACTACTGTCCATTTCCAGAAACCTTTTCATCACCTCAAACAGAGTCTCTGCCCATTTAGCAGTCACTCTCCATTTCCCACTTCTCTGTACTCACTGGTAACCCTATACTCTTTTGTCACTATAGATGTGACTGTTCTAGGTACTACTTACGAGTGGAATGCTACATATTTATCCTTTTGTGTCTGGCTTCTTTCCCACAGCATCATGTTTTCAAGGTTCCTCCATGTTGTAGCTTGTCAGAACTTCCATTCCTTTTTATGAATGAATAATATTCCATCTTGTGTCTATGCCACAATTTGTTTATCCATTTGTCATGAGTTGTTTCTACCTTTTGGCTACTGTGAATAACGCTGCAATGAACATTGGTGTACAAGAATCTGAGTCTCTGTTTTCAATTCTTCGAGGTATATGCCTAGAAGAGGAAATTGCTGGGTCACACGATAACTCTGTTTTAGCATCTTGAGGAATCATCTTCCCAAAGCCTTTTGGGAGGAGGGTCTTCTGTCCTGTTTTCCTTGACTTTGTGTGTCTCTGGATGGCACAGTGGCCCCACAGGGCTGTGACATCTCATTAGGGCAAGGGGACACATCTATTGAGCAGCCGTTCTTCCAAGTGGTGGGCTGTGGAGATGAACCTCTTTACTCTCCTGCTGTCTTTACTCCACCTTTGCGGATACGTTTTCTAGGGCTGCTGTCACAAATGACCACAAACTTGGTGGCTTAAAACAGAAATGTATTTCCTCACAGTCCCAGAGGCCTGAAGTCTGAAATCAAGGTGTCAGCAGGGCCACGCTCCTTTTGAAGGCTCTAGGGGAGGATCCCTCTCTGCCTTTTCCAGCTTCTGGTAGCTCTGGGTGCTCCTTGGCATGCAGCTGTGTCACTCCAACCTTTGTCTCAGTCCTCACATGACTTTCTGCTTGTGTCTCTGTGACCTTTCTCTCTCTCTCTCTTTTTTTTTTTTGAGTTGGAGTCTCACTCTGTCACCTAGACTGGAGTGCAGTGGCCGTTTCCGGCCACTGTATCCTCGACTTGCTGGGCTCCGGCGATGCTTCCACCTCAGCCTTCCAAGTAGCTGGAACTACAGGCGCGTGCTACCACGCCCGGCTAATTTTTGATTTATTGTAGGGATGAGGTCTCGCCAAGTTGCCCAGGCAGGTCTCGAACCCAAGGGCTCAGGCAATTCACTCACTTCAGCCTCCCAAAGCATGGGATTATAGGCTGAGCCCCTGAGCCCGGCTCTTTTTTTTTTGAGTTGGAGTCTCCCTCTGTCACCTAGGCTGGAGTGCAGTGGCATGATCATGACTCACCACAGCCTTGACCTCCTGGAGTCAGGCGATCCTTCTGCCTCAGCCTCCTCAGGAGTGAGGACTGCAGGCATATGCCACCACACCTGACTAATTTTATTATTATTATTATTATTATTTTTTGTAGGGATGAGATCTTGCTATGTTGCCCAGGCTGGCCTGGACTCGAGCAGTCCTCCCTCCATCTCCCAAAGTGTTGGGATTATAGGCACGAGCCACTGAACCTGGCTCTGTGACCTTTCTGTTATGAGGATACCAGTCATTGGATTTAGGGCTCATCCTAAACCAGAATGATGTCAACCTGAGATCCTTAACTTAATTACATCTCCAAAGACCCTATTTCCAAACAGGTCACATTCATAGGTACCAAGGAATACCACCAGGACATAGTTTATTATTATTACTATCATCATCATCATCATCATCATTATTTAAGTTGGAGTTTCACTCTGTCACCCAGGCTGTAGCGCAGTGACATGCTCATACCCACTTCAGCCTCGACTTGCTGGGCTCAGGCGATCTTTCCAAGTAGCTGGAACCACAGGCACGTGTCACCATGCTTGACTATTTCTGGTTTATTGTAGAGACAAGGTCTTGCCAAGTTGCCCAGGCTGGTCTCAAACCCCTGGGCTCAGAGGGATATAGCTTTTTAATGGGTGGGGTGGGGAGACACAGTTTGGCCCAGGACACTCTGCCTGGACTATTGCCCACTTTAGGAAGATTGTTCCCATGTTTCTTGTGATGTGTTCTCTTTTTTTTGAGTTGGAGTCTCACTCTGTCGTACAGACTGGAGTACAGTGGCACGCTCCCAGCCACCGCAGCCTCAACCTGCTGGGCTC
The DNA here is from genome assembly GCA_027257055.1 of Cephalopachus bancanus. Classification (NCBI taxonomy): domain Eukaryota; kingdom Metazoa; phylum Chordata; class Mammalia; order Primates; family Tarsiidae; genus Cephalopachus; species Cephalopachus bancanus. The sequence continues at coordinate 1,350,073 of JAPVLO010000330.1, read as the reverse complement.
TAGTGATCCTTTCACCTCAGCCTTCCAAATAGCTGGAACTACAGGCGCGTGCTACCAACCTGGCTAGTTTTTTGATTTATTGTAGAGATGAGGTCTTGCCAAGTTGCCTGGGCGGGTCTCAAACCCGCAGGCTCAGGCAATCCACTCACTTGGGCCTCCCAAAGTGCTGGGATTACAGGCTGAGCCGCCGAGCTGTCTTCTCTTTTTTTTTTGAGTTGGAGTCTCACTCTATCGCCCAGGCTGGAGTACAATGGCATGCTCACAGCCACAGCAGCCTCTACCTGCTGGGCTCAGGCGATCCTTCCGCCTCAGCCTTCCGAGTAGCCGGAATTACAGGCCCGCGCTACCATGCCCGGCTGATTTTTTTGGTTTATTGTAGAGATGAGGTCTCGCCCAGGCTGGTCTCAAATTCAAAGGCTCAGGTAATCCTCTCACCTCAGCCTCCTAAAGTGCTGGGATTATAGGCTTGAGCCACCGCGCCTGGCCTTTCATGATGTCTTCTACAGCAGCCCTAGCCCCCTGCTTAGGGACTTCTTTCTCTCAGCACCTGTGGTGTTCCCCACATGCTCCTTTATGTTAAGTATTGTAAAAAGAAGCCACTTGGGCTTGGAACTGGACACCCTGCCCTGCCTGTATGACTTGAGCCTCAGTGGCCCTCACGAAGGTTTTTCTTGTTCCTTGGAGTTGATGGAGGTCTTTGTTTCCTGAAGAATAGTTCCCTGGTCAGGGGCTCCTTGAGTGGATGGCCCTGGCTGGGTTAGAGCATCAAGGATGGGCTACCTTCTCCCTGTCCTGGCCTGCACCCTGTGGTCGTTTCTCCAAGGATAGAAAAGCAGATGCCTTGCCTGAGCCTGCGGTTTCGAGACCCGTCTGGGCAGCGAGACCTCATCTCTACAATAAATCAAAAAATCAGCCGGGCGTGGTAGCACGCACCTGTAGTTCCAGCTACTCAGAAGGCTGAGGCGGAAGGATCGCCGGAGCCCAGCAGGTAGAGGCTGCGGTGGCCGGGAGTGGCCACTGCACTCCAGTCTGGGCAACAGAGTGAGACTCCAACTCAAAAAAAAAGAAAGAAAGAAAAGCAGAAGCCTCCATGTTGTGCTTGGGTGAGGGTAACACCTGGGATCCTCCCTGCTTCCATAGGAAGAAAGTGAGAAATAGCTCCCAGGCTCCTGGTCACAGGAAGTCTCGTCCTTCTTCTGTGATCTGGGGCAGCTCCATGCTCTCCTGTGGTGTGACCCTGTCACGTTACTGGTCCTGACAGTTTCCTCCCTTCCAGGATGTGGAGGTCAGCCCCAAGATAGAAGAGGTGTTGTCTCTCCTGAATGCCCCAGGGATGAGCCTGAAGTTGGTGCGACCCAAAGCCCTGCTGGACAACTGCTTCCGGGTCATGGAGCTGCTGTACTGCTCTTGCTGTAAGAGGCTCTGAGTGGATGGGACTGGAGGGCAGGAGGCCGGGCATTTGGGTCCAGGTCCGTGGGTAGAATTGGCGCCCTCCTGGGCGTGTCCTCTACTCCCGGGGATACAGGCCATTTTTGGAAGCTGAGATGGGCCCGGGTACGTGTAGCTTGGTCTAGGGGGAAAGATGGTCTTGATCATTTCTGCAGTCTTTTTTTCTTTTCTTGTTCCTTGCAGGTAAACAAAGCTCCGTCCTAAACTGGCAGGACTGTGAAGTGCCAAATCCTCAACCCCACAGCACAGAGCCCTCGTGTGTGGCCGCCCAGCTGTACCCTCCATCCCAGGAGCCCCCCAGCTTCCTGCCCCGCTCTCTGGGCCCAGCGAGGCTGGTCAGGGCACAGGGCCAAGGCCTCTTGCCCTGAGCAGCCTGTCTGGTGACCCTGGGTGGAGCAGCCAGATCAGCTCTCACAGAAATTCAACTGGGCCTGAGACGTCAAGGGGTGGTGGCAGGAGCCCTCCATGGGAGATGACCCGCGGGGAAGGTGTCTTTCCTTTGAGGGGCATGCGGCGCCAGAGTGGGGCTCAGTTTCTTGTCTTCTTTTGGTCCCTGTCATGGTCTCACCTGGAGCGGAAGGGACTGGGGGGACCTGGAGATGGGGCGAGGACAGAGCTCCTGGCCCTTCCAGTGCTGCCTTCACTGCCCACCACCTGAAGGAGGTGCTGAATATCTCCCGTGGCCCGCAGCAGCGAAGGCACGCTGACGGGCAGGTGAGCGGGACGACACAGTGACTTCAGGGCTTCCCAGCCTGGTGAGGCGAGCGAGCTAGTGTGGGACAGAGGGCAGAGCCAGATGCCACATCTTGCCATAATGGATGCTCTTCCGGTTCCTTTGATTTGTGTTTTCTATTAAATGCTCGTTTTGTTTGGTTTAGTTTGTTTTGCGTCTGTGAGGGTGAGCCTGGAGGAGGGCGGGGCTGGTCTGGCTCTGGGGCTGGGGCGGAGGATTTGGATTTGGAGTAAAGGGAGCCTACCCAAGGATGCGGAATGATGGGGATTCCAGAGGTGGAGTTCCCTCCAGCCCTGCCTAGCCTGTGAAGCCACAGCAAGCCTGGGGGGTGGGGGCAGGAGGGAAGGGGTGTGTCTGCTGGGGTGTCAGGCTGATCCCTGGCAATGACCCTGGCCATCACCCCTCCCTCAGTCTGCCCCGGACAGCCCCCAGCAGAGACAAAGCACAGGTATTTCCAAGGTCTGGGCTCAAGACCAGGCCACCCTTTCGGGAGCAGAGGACTTTCCCATCCCCCTGACAGGAGGCCTCGGCCTGGCTCCCAGCAGCTGGGATTTGGGCTGCAACAGGTGCAGGCAGAATGCAGGATGGGGGCAGGGGAGCGGCAGCAGCCCAGGGAAGCCAGGCGGAGGCGGGGGTGTTAATTACAGTACAACTTTATTAATACTGGAATCTTCACAGTGCATTTGTTACTTGTAGCAGTGACTATTTAAATCAGGGGCAGGATGGAGTGGAGGGGGTGGGGAGGAGAGGATAATTTATCCAAAAACTGACAGAAAGAAAAGAAACAAAATGGTTTAGATGGGATGGAGGGGGTGGGGGTGGGAGAGGAGAAAGGGTGAGTAGGAACCAGGAGGGGAGGCCTGGGGTGGGAAAATAAATTAAAAAAAAGGACCAAGTTAACAACAGCACCAGAAAAGTTACTTCAGTCAAAAGACGCTTTTGAAAAGAATATTTCTCTGTACAAAATGAAAAATAAAACGAACATAAAGACGTCCCCCAAAGTTTGTGATGCAGGATGGTTGGCTCGGATCCCGAGGTGGGTGGGCCTACGAGGTGGTCACTAAGTCGACAAGAGGGCAGTGGGAGCGGTCACAGGGACAAACGAGGGGACAGAGTATGTACAGCCCTGGGGGGTTAGAGGGGAGGAGGAAGGTGGAGTGGGGGCTGTGCCACACCCATTTCCTCGCTGGGCAGCCCCTGCCTCCCCGTCAGGACTCTTGAAGCCCAGGGTGACGACCATCCCCAGGAGCTGTCCCTCAGGGAGGAGGCGAGCTCTTCCTCACAGGGGCCTCCAGGAGCCAGCCACCCCCTTCCGTGCTTGCCCTCCCTACTGCCATCCACACGATTCTCATCACACATCACGAATCCTACGCCATCCGCCCATCTGGGCAAAACCCTGGCACGGCCCTGGGGAGAAAGTGCTGCAGAAATCCCACCCCAGGGCTCCCCAAACTGGTCACCTGCTCTCCTGTACCCCAAACCTGGGGCTCTCGTGTCGGCGTGAGCTTGGTGGGCTGAGTGCTCAGCAAAGTAGTTCTTGGACCTGATGACTTATAAGACCATGCTCCACCAGCTCTGTCCTTGCTGGGGCAGGCTTGGTGCCCCAGACCCCCCTGGCCGTCCTACTGGGATCCCAGCTCACTGCACAAGAACTCCCAAGAAGTTCGTTCCCCAAAGGATCAGACGCAGCTCCACTCCATCAAGACCAAGGCCAGCCTGCTCGCCCGACCCCAGGGAGGCCCCTGCCCTGTGGCCCACAATGCCTCCCTGAGCCCTGCTGCTTTCTCTACTGACCTGCGGAACCACCAGGAACCCCTTCGCTTGCCCCCTAGGCTCACGTGCTTTCACCTGCTGAGACTTGGCATGACTCGGTACATGGGGTGGGAGGGCATTTCCACTCCTCCCTCCCCACCCCGCTGCCAGTGGAGGGGACCGGCCTGGGATGGCATCTCCTCTGGCAACAGAGAGTCAAAGCCAACCTTCCCAGAACCGCTCTCCCGCCCGGGGTCCGCATCCTGCTCAGACCACAGCAGACAGGCTGGAGACCCCTCTCCAGCCTTACTTTGGCTACACTCAAGATGCTGGAGAGAACAACAGCTTCCCCTGGCTTTAGGGGAGCCAATGCCACCCTTCTCCTCCTGCCTTGGATCCGCCAGGCCACTGTGGGGCCCCTGTCTCCCAGGTACCTCCGGGCACACCCTGTATCACCTTGCCCCCACACACAGTCCTCGTACAGAGTCAGCTTCATTTTATTATATTCATAAAATAACCCCCACACCCTCTACCGCTCCAGCCTCCAACCTCAAAGGTGGCTGCAACTGTGACCCCAAAGTGCCACCAGAGTTAAAGTAGCGATGTGCCCAGATGAGAAGTGGACATCTGAAAACAGCGCCTTTGTGGCTGGCCAGAGAACCCCTGGGGCCTCTGGACCCCTTACCCTGCTGCCCCTAGTTTCTGAGCAGCTGCTGTGCCCCCAGCCCAGCCAGCCTCACAGGGAAGGGGAGGCAAGGATGTGGGAGCTGCCCCAGGGCCTCCGAGCCTCCAAGCAGGCCCCCTGCAATTCCTCCCTGAGACTCGATGTGGGCCCCTAGACTCCCTTACCCCACAGGTGGGGCCTGTCCCTGTAACTTCAACCTGCTCCCCCAGCTCCCAATCAGATACCTTGGCTGATGGGGTACCTGTCCCCTCCACAGCCTCCCTGCCTCCCAGAAGGAGAGAGTCTGGGAGAATCTGGGGAAGGAGAGAGGCTCAGTCAGGGGAGAGGAGGGGCCAGCACTGCAGGAGGAGACGGGGCAGCACCAGCCCCAGGAGAGGCCAGGTCAGGGTGGCCCAGATGCGGATTCCAGGCCAAGCGGGGCCGGGGTGGTGAGGGGGAGGCTGGCCTGACCCCTCTGTCGTGGGCAGAGGCTGTGGCTCTGGCACTCCCCGGGGAATGGAAGAGGCAGGGCCTGCAAGGAGGAAGAGGAGGGACAGAAAAGTATAAAACAGGCTCCAAAACCAGGTCAAGGCCTGCAGGCTCTGTCCTGGCAAGGCTTGAAGTCACTTCCTGTTTAAACGCTGGAGTCCAAGCTGGGTGTCTCTCTCTGTAAAGTGGCTTTGCCTCTTCCCTGGCTCTGTCCTCTCTCCTGGCTGTGCCTTTGCTGAGTGGCCACCGCTCACAGACCAGGCCTCCTGCTCGCACCGGAGCCAGAGCGGTGGGGAGGGTGGCGCCATCATAAGATGCGGGGCGCCGACCTGTCGTTGGTGACGGTCCTGCGGAGCCGGACCCCACGCCGGATGGCCACCAGCATGTCTTCAGCCGGGGGGTCGCTGGTGGCAGCCGGGGGCGGGGTGGGTGTTTCCTCTGTGGGGGTGGCCGACAGAGCAGTGGGGAAGGGGAACTGGCCCTCGCCCAGGGCATGGGCGCCCGCCACCAGCTCCCCCAGCTTCTCCACTAGGCTGTGCCGGTTGGCAGCCAACTGCTGCTGCTGCTCCTCCTCGTCCTCAGCTGCCAGTCCGGTCCCCACCCCGGGGTAGCCAGCTGCCTCTGGGGATGGACTGCCCCAGGCTGTGTTGGGCAGGCTGAGCCTCTTTGGGGATGCCTTGGCAAGGTCCGGTGCCAGGGGTGAGGCGGCCTCGTCAGTGTAGAACACGCATTCCTCGCTGCCTGCCCGTGTGGGCCCCACGTAGCCGGGTGAGTCCGGCACCGTGGGCGTCTTCACAGGGACGATGGGTGGCCGGATGGGGATGGGGCCGGCGCTGGACAGGGCCCGGCGCACAGTGGGCTTGGTGGAGGGTGTGCGGCGGATGGTGGCCACGCCAGGGGGTGCACCCGAGGGCAGGCCAGTGGCTGTGGGCAGCCCCGCGGTGGGCAGCCCGGCGGTGGAGGCTGGGCGCTTGGTCTGGATCAGGCGGCGATAGTTCTGGGCGATGTTGCTGTTGCGCGGGATGGTGGACGACTTGTCGAACTCCGGTGGGCCCTCACTGTCTGCGTCCCCGTTCACGGAGTAGCAGTCATAGTCGGAGCCTGGGGACGCAGGATGCAGTGAGCCCAGGGGGCCGGGTGTCCCCGCACCCCCATCCACCCAGGGTGAGCACAGACAGGGAGGGACAGGGTCCTCTGGTGCACTGCATCCCAGCCATCCCGCCCAATCTGCCCTCCGGGCCCACCTTGGGAAGGGATGGTGTCCTCGGAGCACGAGGGTGTGGTGGTCTGCGTGCTGTAGCCGCTTGAGTACTGCAGTGAGTCCCGGCTGCTCTTCTGGTGCTCAAGGCTCAGGCCACGGGTCAGTACCATGGCCAGATCACTGGCTGCAGGGGACACTTCCTCACCGTGCTGGGGGATGGCAAAGTGCAGGCTGAAGCCTTGCTCCCCGAAGCCCCCTCTATACAGACTCCCGGCAGCCCCAAAGCCACTTGCTGGGAGCCGGCCTCGAAGTCACTTGCGGGGCCTCCTGGCACTCACCTGGGATTAAAGGTGGGACCCTGGCCAGGCTACCCGGGGAGCTGCCCACCTACCTTGGCTGCGATGGTGGCAGGGGACATCCGGGGTCGCGGTGCCTCCTCACCACTGGGGCCCAGGGTGCCCCCGCTGGTGGGGCCTGGCTCTGTATCTCGGAGGAGCTCTACTCGGTCCTTCCTCCGCTGCAGCGTGGTGCCCACGGGCTGCTCGTGGGGGCCAGCCTTGGACCAGTCCTGCAGAGTGTGGCAGGCAGGTCAGGGGGACCCTTGGTCCTGCAGCCCATGGCTTTGGGCTGCAGTCTCTCATTGTGGCTGAGGCTGTCCAGAACTGTGGGGGGCCTCCGGTTCATAGTCATGGCCCAAGTCAGAGCATGGAGTATGGCTATGACCCCTCAGTCCCACCAGGCCTGGGGGCAGGATGGGGAGTCCCAGAAGGAAAGATGTGGCTGTGTGAGGAGTGACTGCAGGTGGTGCCCAGGCAGCCTGTCTCTGGGGAGTCAGGCACTATATGCACACACCCTTCTGGTTGAACATGGGTCCTTCCTTTAGTGAGGGCACCAGGTCGGGAGGGCATGGGGTAAGCTGTTGGTGATGGTCCTGGGGTTGGGCTGGGAGCACTGACCGAGGTGGGAGAGCTGCACTCGCTAACAGACTGGCAGGTTTCCGAGGCCTCGGAGGATGCAGAGCTGGAGGACTTCTGCTATGCAGAGGCGAGCGTGGTGGTACAGACAGCCAGGGGCCGGCAGGCAGCAGGGAGGAGAGGAGACAACAGTTCTGGTCATACCACCTGCATGTGAGTTAGCGCCTTGCCCTGTGTCCCCCCAGCTGTTGAATGCCTGCAGCAGAACTTGGCAGCCTAGCACGTACACTGTGGGCACTGACCCACCCAGCCCAGGAACCACACATTTTGAGGCTTGCCCACTGGGTTTACTGCTGATGGCCTGGGTGTGGAGGATGAGGGAGAGAGAGATACTGAGGGTGGCAGCTGGGTGTTTGGTTTGAGCAGATGGGCTGATGGGGGAAAGAATGAAGCCTGGAGTGCCATCCTGCATGTGCCAAGCTGAGCTGCCCATTAAATCTCTAGCATGGATGCCACGTGGACAGCTATCGTCACAAGCTCAGGGAGAAGGTGGGTTGGAGGCAGACTGAGGGCCGGACAAGGCTGCCCAGGCAGCGAGTGTCATGAGAGACAAGGTTAAAGGGCCAGGCCCACAGCAGGCTGATGCTCAGTGGTTGGGAGGAAGAGGAGGGTCCTGCAAAACAGAGTGACGGGGAGTCATGAGGGAAGTGGGAGGAGAACCATGAGCAGGTGATGCCCTGGCAATCAGGAGGAGAGCCTGCCCCGCAGAGGGGGGGTTCGGCTGGGCCGATGCTGAGGCCCATCCGCTGGGGAGACCCTGAGGAGAACCGTTTCAGTAGAGAGAGGTGACAGGCGTCCATTTAAGAGTGGACTGAAAGGGAGACCTCTGCTCTGGGCGGTGGGGTGGACTAGGTGCCCTGGGAGGGCTCCGCCACTCCAACTACAAAGAATGAGAAAAAAAGCAGGGTAGACACAGGACTGTGACCTCCTGAGTGTGTGTGCCAGGCAGGGCTCCCCAGGGTAGATGCTGACTTCGGTGCAGCAGCTGGGAGATGGAGGACAGTGAGGTGCTTGCCTGTGAGGAGCTAAGTTAAGCTGGGGGGCTGCCAGGGGATGAAGGCACCTCTCCCACCAGCTCCTGTCCAGTTCTCTAGATCATTCTTGATTTACATCCTGATTTCCTACAAATGATAATGAACCAAGACCACCAGGATTCAGAGGAAAGAATGTTTGGTAATATAATAGTTAAATTAAAACCTCAATGGAAAACTCAATGGAAAAGTTCAACATTTGTTCATGAAAAAAAAAAAGGACACAAATTAAGAATAGAATAGAGTTTAATCTGGTAAAGAATATCTACAAAAATATTGGTACTTTTCCCTCTGAGGTTGGGACAAAGACAAAGATGCCCACTGCCATCACTTTTACTCAGCACTGGAAGTCTTTACCAGTGGAATAAAGCAAGAAAAGGAAGTAAGAGTAAAAGAATTGGAAAAAGAAAAGAGATTACTATTTGCAAGTGACATGATAGCATATGCAAAATATTCAAAATAATCTATAAATTATCAGAGTTAATAAGTGATTTTAACAAGGTTACTGGATACAAAGTCAGAAAAAAAATCAATTGTATTTCTAACTACCAGCAGCTAACAGGAAGAAATAGACCCTAAAAAGCCAATGTAATTTACAATAGCACCAAGAAACATCAAATACCCTGGAGGAAAAAATTCAATGATAGATGTACAAGATCTTGACACTAAAACCACAAAACATTAATGAGAGAAAGGAAAACCTAAATAAATGGAGAGACATCTGCAATACCAGTCAAAATCCCAGGAGATTTTTTTTCTTTTCTTGGTGGAAACTGACAAGCTTGTCTTAAAATTTATACAGAAATACAAAGGGCCAAAAATAGACAAAGTGATACTGAAGAAGAACAAAGCTGACAGACTCTCATGACCAGATATCATGATTGTCTATAAAGTTAAAAGTTACAATAAATAAGATGATGTGGTACTGGCATGAGGACAAATCAACCAGTGGAACAGAATACCAAGTGTGGAAACAGCCATACACCTCCAGACACCTGACTGATGAGAAAAGCAACAACTGCAGTGCAGTGGGAAAAAGACGGTGCTATGATGTGAATGTCTGTGTCCTCCCAAAACTCACACTTTGAAATCCTAATCCCCAAGATGAGGTATTGAGAGGTGATGAGGTCATGAGGGTGGCACCCTCAGGAATGAGCTTAGGGCTTTTATAAAAGAGGCCTGAGGGAGCTAGTTTGCCCCATCTGCCATGTGAGGACACAGCAAGAAGGTACCATCTATGAACCAAGAAGTGGGCCCTCACCAGACTCTGAATCTGCGGTGCCTGGATCCTGGACTTCCCGGTCTCCAGGACTGTCAGAAATTATTTCTGTTGTTGATGAGCATCCCAGTTTATGGTATTTTGTTATTGCAGCCTGAATGGGTTAAGACAGATAGATGGTCTTGCGAATAAACTGTCCTGGGTCCATTTGATATCCATGTAGAAAAAAGGACCCCCTACCTCACATCACTCACACACACACACACACACACACACACACACACGATCTATTCAGAGATGAGCTGCAGATCATTTAGAGTATGTGAAAATGCCTCAAGCAGGACACAAAAAACACTAACAATTTAAAAAATGAATAAATCAAACTATATTAAAACTAAGAACGTCTGGTCACTAAAGAAACCCCACGAGGAGAGTACAAAGGTACTCACAGAATGAGAAGATATCTGACAAAGGATTTGTATCTATAATATACAAAGAGTTCTATAAATCCATAAGAATATCAGACAACTTAGTAGAAAAATGGGCAAAAGATTTGAACAGGGTTGCCTGAGCCCGTGAGTTTGAGACCCACCCGGGCAACTTGGCGAGACCTCATCTCTACAATAAATCAAAAAATTAGCCAGGTGTGGCAGCACACGCTTGTAGTTCCAGCTACTTGGAAGGCTGAGGTGGAAGGATCGCTGGAACCCAGCAGGTCAAGGCTGCAGTGGCCGGGAGCGTGCCACTGCACTCCAGTCTGGGCAACGGAATGAGACTCCAACTCAAAAAAAAAAAAAAAAAGATTTGAACAGGGGACATTGTTTTGTTGAGCACTGACCAGATCATGTGTTCTTTAAGCTATGGCCAGGCCATGCTTTCCTAAGCTTTGGCCCCCTCCCCTACCTTGGGGAGGTAAATCTCCTTCCTTTTTCTAATTTACTTTCTAAATAAACTATATTTTCCAATCTAAAAAAAAAGAGGATTTGAACAGGTCCTTCACAGAAGAAGATGTCCAAAGGCCAAGTACGAAAGGGTAGCCAGGTGGGGTGGTCATGCCTATAATCTTGGCTACTTGGGTGGCCGAGGTGGGAGGATTGCTTGATCCAGGAGCTTGTGTCCAGCATGGGTAACAGAGTGAGACTCCATTTTGTAAAAAACAAGCACGAAAAGGTATTCAACCTTATCATCAGGGAAATGCAAATCAAAAATACAGAACATTGCTACTACTCTGCACCCACAAGCATGGCTAAAATTTAAAAGATGTAAAACACCAAGGGCTGGTGAGGAGGTGGAAGAGCAATTAACGTCATAATCCTGCCAGTGGAAAGGTACATTGGTATGACCACTTTGGAAAACTGGTAGTTCCTAACAAAGCTGAACATACACATATTGCATCAACTCAGCAATTCTACTCCTAGGTATGTAGTCCCACAGGGTGCATACTAGAATGTTCACAGCAGCATTATTAGCGGCACCAAACGTAAAAAACTGGAAGCTATCCAAATGTTCGTGAAAATGGTTAAATAAATTGTATATTTACACATCGAAATGCTATGTACAAGGAGAATGACGTCTATCACCACAGAAAACATGGGTGAATCTCATAAACACAATGCTGAGTAAAAGAAGCCAGATATAAATGATATACTATATGATCCCATATTTATATGTATATATGAAGAATAAAACAGACATAATTAATCTATTCAGGAGAGTGGTTACCCTTAGGGGGAGTGTGGTGACTTGAGAGAGCATGAGAAGCTTCCTGGGTGACAGCCATGCTGTTTCTTATTCTTGATACTGGTTACGTGGGTGGGTTCAGTTAATGCAGATTTATAGAGCTGTACACTTATGAGATGTTTATGTCTCTGCTTGTAAAAAATACTTCAATAAAAAGTTCTTGAGAGACTCAGTGGTAAGGGGTTATAACCCACAGAATAAGAGAAACAGTTATGAGTCCATATTGATATAAATAAATAACTGAATATATTTAAAAAAAGGTGGAGAAGGAACAAATCTTTTATAGTATAGTTGCAATTAGTAAATGTAGGAGATCAGCTGGGTGTGGTGGCTCATGCCTGCAATCCTAGGACTTTTGGAGGCTGAGGCGAGAGAATTGCTTGAGCCCAGGTGTTTGAGACCAGCCTGGGCAACATAGTGAGACCTTGTCTCTACAAAAAATTAAACAACACAAAAATTAGCTGGGAATGGTAGTGCATGCCTGTAATCCCAGCTACTCAGGAGGCTGAGGCAGAAGGACTGCCTGACTCTAGGAGTTCAAGACCAGTCTGGGCAACGTAGTGAGACCTCGTCTCCACAAAAATAAAAAAATCAGCCAGGTGTGCGCCTGTCGTCTCAGCTACTCAGGAGACTGAGGTGGAAGGATCACCTGAGCTCAGGAGGTCAATGCTGCGGTGAGCTGTGATTGTGCCACCACGCTCCAGCTTGGGTGGCAGAATGAGACCTCAACTCAGAAAAACACAAATAAAAATAAAATAAATAAATAAATGTAGGAGGAATGATGGAAAACAGAAAATCACTACTGTAACAGGCAGGAATTATCAATAGATGCTAAAATTAGTGAGTGAAAATATAAGTATTTATGTAGTCTCAAAACGATCCCTCCACAGGATATTTTATTAATTACAAAGGGGAAAATATGACTCTACCATGGGGAAACTTGGCAGATGCCACCTCAACCAAGGACCAAGGTGACTATCATCAATCATAAGGCACCATCAACTGACTTCATGCAGCTGACACAAGGCACCAAGACAGGCACACTTCTGTGGTACTCTTGCCAAAACTCAAACAGTAATGGTTTATAACCTATAAAATAAGAGAGATAGTTGTGAGTCCATACTGATATAAATAAATAATTGAATATATTAAAAAAATGGTGGAGAAGGAATACCATTCTCATTCTAAATGGGGAAACATCAGACAAACCCACACTGAGAGACATCCTACAAAATGTCTGATCGTTACCCTGTCTCTACTGGAAGAGGCTGGAGAATGTTTAGGTGACACAAAAATTAAACACAAATGGAGGATCCTGGACTCTTGGACCAGCAGAAGGATAGGAGAAAGGCAACTGGCAAAATCTAAAGAAAGTCTGTCAATTGCTTCGTAGTACCATACCAGCATTAATTTCCTGCGCTGGAAAATTGCTTGGTGATTTACATAAGATGTCAACATTTGGAGGACTATAGGAAGGGTATATGGAAACTCTACTTTGCTTGTAATTTTGCTGTAAGTCTAAAATGATCTCAAAACAAAAAGTTCAACAAAAAGTGAGTAGCTTAAACAGCAAAAAGGAGAAAAAAAATAGACTGGAAGACAGACCTGAAGAAATCATACAGAATGTATACGGAGAAACAAGGAGATAGAAAATATGAGCTAAGAGAAGCAGAAAGACAGAATGAGAAGGTCTGCCATACCTTCAGCTGGAATCCCAGTGGGAGAGGATAGAATGAAAGTGGGAATAAAGAGATAATGGCTGAAAATTTCCAGAACAAATGAAAGGCAAATACAAACCAAGAAAGGTTAAATAAAAACCAATTCACATTGTTGAATGCAGTAGCAAAACCAAAGAGGCAGCTTTACCTGGGACACAAAAAGCACTAACAATTTTTAAAATGGATAAATTAGACTATACTAAAACTAAGGTCGGGTGTGGGTATGGTCCATGGCCATAATCCCAGTGCTTTGGGAGGCTAAGGCAGGAGGATCACTTGAGACCAGGAGTTCAAGATCAGCTTGGGCAACACAGCAAGATCCCATTTCTACAAAAAATTAAAAAAAATTAGCCAGCCACGGAGGCATGTGCCTGCAGTCCCAACTATTTGGAGTTCAAGGCTGCAGTGAGCTATGATGGTACCACTATACTCCAGCCTTGTGACAGAGCAAGACCCTGGCTCTAAAAAAAGAGAGAGAGAGAGAAAGAAAGCTTAAAGTGGCCAGAGAGAGGTGTTAGATTCATCACAAAGAATGTGTGATGACAGCAGATCTTTCAACTAGCAATGGAAATCAGAACACAGTGGAAAAGTATCTTCAAAGTGTGGAAAGAAAATAACTGTCACTTCAGAATTGTATCCCTGGCAAAAACTAACTTTCAAGAAAGAGTAAAAAATAAAGCATGCTTAGAGATAAACAAAAACTGAGAGTTTACTATTACAGACCTATGCTAAAAGACCTAAAAAACATTTTTTTTTTTTGAGTTGGAGTCTCACTCTGTCATCCATACTGGAGTGTAGGGGCTGCTCCTGGCTACTGCAGCCTCGACCTGCTGGGCTCCAGCGATCCTTCCGCCTCAGTCTTCCAAGTAGCTGGAACTACAGGTGCGCGCTACCACGCCCGGCTAATTTTTTTGATTTTTATTGTAGAGATGAGGTCTCACCAAGTTGCCCAGGCGGGTCTCGAACCCGCGGGCTCAGGCAATCCACTCACCTCAGCCTCCCAAGGCACGGGATTATAGGCTGAGTCACCGAGCCCGGCTCTAAAAAACATTCTTTACATCAGAAAGAGGGAAAATGACCTTAGAAGATGAGATGCAGAAAAACATCATGAACAAAGAAATATGCAAACATATGTAAACAAATACTGTATGTATAAAATAATGATGAAATTAAGAAAAAATGTCATTTGTAGGTACTACAAAAAAAGGAGAGAGAATAACATAACAGTTTATAAATAGAGAGGTAGTGGGTGGCTAAGTTAAAAGGGCCTTGAATTATTCAGGAGGTAGGATTGTGACTTTGCTAAGTATGCACAGTACAATTTCAAAGTAACCTATAAAAGCAAACAGATAGAGTATAACTTATAATCCAGCAGAGGGGAAATGTGAGAAAAGGAAAAACAAAAGGCAAGGGAAGAGACAATAGCGCAGAAAAAACAGAAAAGAAAAAAGGCAGAAGTCCAAACACGTCAGTAACCATAATAAATATAAATGGACTAAAAATGCTAATTAAACAATAAAGATTGCCAGATTGGATAAAAAAAGAAAATCCAGGCATATGCTGTGTATATATATAAGAGACTTATCTCAAACAGAAAGATATAGTGAGTTTAAAAGCAAAGAGACAAAAAAAGGATGACATAAATACTGAACAGAATAAAAACCCGGGGGACCTCCAGGCCAGTCTCAGCAGCTGTAGAGGCCCCATATGAGGATAACCTGAGGCTGGCACGAGGCCACTGCGCTCCACCCTGAGTGGTTCCCCTAAAGCCCTCTCACCTGGCTGGTGATGTCTGAAGGCATGGGCGAGGGGGGCTTGGAGTAGGTGGCATCCTGGGAGACGAAGCCAGAGTCGTGGGAGGAGACGCTGGAGAGGCGGGCGGTGGCGGTGGCTGGCTGCGCCAGGCTGCGGTAGCGACAGGTGGAACTGGGTGAGTATGTTTGGGCACCCCCAGGCCATGGGGCTCCGCCACCCTTGGCACTGCTACTGCTGCTGGGGGCACTAGGGGGTGAAGGAGGAGGGCACAGCAGCCAGACAGGGAGACACAGAGGTGTGTGTTGAGGAGAGGGTGACAGACGAAGGTTGAGGCGGGGAGAGGTGAGGGGCAAAGGAAGGAAAAGACAATGTCAGACTAGGAGGTCCTGAGACACAGGCACTACAGAGGAGCTGTGTTCTGGAAGGCAGGGCCAGGGCAGGGGACCCCCAGGGCTGAGGGAAGCCATGGTCAGGGCATGTTCAGGGTGAGCAATCTCAGCCCCTACTCTGCCATTAAGAACAGCTGTCCTTAGGTTATCAGTGGGGGAAAGTGAGTCTCCAGGAACCAATAATTAGAACCAGACACAAGTCTGACAAACTCTCAAAGTCTGATATTTGTCATCCAATCCTAACTGGATGTCTAATATGGCAATGGTCCGTCTGGGCATGGAGGTCACCTTCCAGGTGGGTCCTAGACTGACCATCACCCTCACCCCCTCAAGGGTATCCAATCCAAGGGTGGCTCACACCCTTGGCACAACCCTTTCACACCTGGGCAGGATTCCTGGCAAGGAAAGTGGCCTTCCTCCTGAGCTGACTCTTGTGGCTCCCGGTCTCTGCCCTTGCTGAGTCTCCCCTGCAATGGACCCTCCCTGGTGTGACGGTCACCCGCCCAGGGTCTGAAGAGCCTCTGTGGCCCTAGGCCCTCCTCTCTGCGAGGTAGCAGCTTATTGCTGTGCTTGGCTACTCCTAAGCCCTGGGTGTCCACTCAGAGTTCATTTTGGGGAGAGGGGTGTCGGGGACGAGGGGCCCCCCACCATTTCCTTGTTCTGTGCTCACTGCCTTCACCACCCAAAGAACTTTGAATCACAAACATCCCTCCAAACTGGATCCTGATGGCTGAGCCTGACCTGGTGACTGAGTGAGATCCTCGGCCTCTCCCCAGCTCTCTGAGACTCTGGGGCCAACCTGGGCCAAGGTTTGAACCTGTGGCAGCTGCCTGGGAACCAGCAATCAGGAACCAGTCAGGCTGGAGTGTCCTGCACCTGTGGCCTTAGGACATGTTCCCAGAAGCTTCCCTACCCTTTCTTGATCTTAGATTCTTACTATTACCTACATTGTGCTGGGCCTGGCAGAATCCAGTGGTTAAATGCTGGGACACTGCCTGAGTTTCCCCTTCTGTGAAGTGGAGACGATACCGTACCTAATACGGAGGTGTTAGGATTCAATGAAGAAAATCCACAAAACACCTAGCACGGCACCTGGCACACAGTTAACACTCCATCTCCATAAATGAAGCTGCCACGGCACCCTCCCCATACTTCTGCCAATAAATGCCTGCATCAGCAGCAGTCTTGGGATGACAGGGCACATTTTCCCTCTCTATCTGCAAATTCCTTGGATGATGTAAGAGGCCTGTGAATTGCCTGAAGGAATTATCGATGCAGGTTAGCTGAGAGCTTCCCCATTCCCTCTCGGGATACTGCCTCCCCCTCTACCACCATGAACCCCACCCCCACTGACCTGCACATACTGGACTTCCTGGAGCCGGAGCTGCTGGGTGATGAGGGTGGGGTCTGGTAGGACCAGCTGTAGTCCGAGCCCTTCAGGTCTTTGATCACCTGGACAGGGACATGGGTGGGGGTCACTGGAGGCAGCCCCTGAGAGTAGTAGGGACAGAGACCCCCACTCTTCTACCTAGTTGTGAACTATACCCCAGAAGACCCTAGGAATCTAAATCCCCCTTCCCCAGCCTTCTCATAATGTAGGGGGCAAGGACACACCTGGGGACACTCAGCCTTCTCTGAAACCCTTCAGCTTACACACACTGAGTACAGATTCTGAGCCCAGCCCAGGCCAGGCACATCCAAGGGTGCATTGTCGCTGGCAGAGGAGCCAGGTGAGAGTGATCCCCCTGACACCATGGAGTTCAGATCGTTACTGGGTTTCTCTGAGTCTGTTTTCTCCTGTGAATCAGAGCCAGTTGTTCTAGTCTGAGAGCACTGCTGGGAGGATTCCATGAGAAAACCCGTGGAAAAGTGCTCAGCAGATGCTGGGCATACAGCAAGTGTCTAAGGAGTGTCACGACATGTGGACTGTAAGGTAGGACTCGTCCAAGTGCATGAGTGGGATGAGGTGGGCAGGTAGGCCTGGGTCTAGGGGAGGTGACGAGGTTTCTGGGCATGAATGGTGGCTAGGCATCTCCAGGTCTGGAAGGGGGCTTGCCCAGGTAGAGCCCAGTGGGCAGATTCCGGGCCCAGCCCATCGATCTGGGACTCTGCCATCTGTTCTCAGTCTGAGACCTCTGCTGGGCCTGCACCTACCACCCCTCACCTGGGCAGGAGCTCCCGGGACAGCCCACAGAAGGTGTTGGGCGGTGTCTGGTCTTGTACCCCCAGCTGACTCCCCTAAATGCTGTCCCGCGTTTTCTTCCTCTGTTCTCAACCAAGGGCAGCCCATCTCCTCCCTGCCCCGGCCCTTGGCCTGAGGGCCAGCCGCACCTGCTCGCTGGCGGGAGGCAGCTTGTGGGGTTCTGCAGTCAGCACCACCAGGTCGTCGATGATGCCCTGCAGGTGGGTGATCTCTCCCAGCATGGTCAGCTCTCCGTTCTGAGGAAGCAGCGAGTCAGACCTGCCGGCCCTGCTGCCCGCCTGCCCGCCTGCCCACCCACCCTGGAGAAAAAGGCCTCGTCAGGCCTCTCTCCTCCTGCTCTTCCTCGATGACCAATGTTGTTTGGGGCTGGCGCAGGCAGAGCTGGCACAGCCTGGGCAGCTGGCGAAGCCATCTGTCCAGGCCACATCAGTGCTTGACTGCACTACAAGGCCTGTCTTTGGGCCAGAGGCATGTGGCCTTGTTGCCCAGCCAGGAATCACTGAGAAGTGGCCTTTCGTGGAGGTCAAGAGGCCAGCCTTGGGCCCAGCCCGACCCACTGGGGCCTCCGAGTCACCAAGACTCACCACCACGGGCTGCAGGAAGGTGATGAAGGTGCAGAAGCGGCCTCGCTCCTCAATCAGTGCCCGGCGCACTGCCTGCTTCTCCGTCTCCTCTAGCAGTAGGTACATGTCGTTGACGTCCTGCAGGGCGCTGTCCAGCTGGGGCTGCAGGTCTCCTTTCCCTGGAGGGTATGGGAGGAGAGGCCGTGCTGGGGACGCCGGCCCAGCTCGCTGTGCCCATGGCTTAGGCCCCCGTGGTGGCGTCCCCGGCCGTGGGGCTGGGTGTTGCTCTGGGGCCAGGAGACTGGGAAGGACGGTCAGGACTCTGGAAGGGCTGGTCCCACCAGAGCAGGCAGAGAGGACAGACAGACACACATGTACAGCAGAGACGCCAAAGCTGCAAAGCCACCTGGGACTTGGGGTCAGCCGAGCCCCGGGCAGCCCCAGGAAGGCTCTTAGAGCCCTGCACCACAGAGGTCTCCACCCCCAGGATACCTTCACCGCCTGTGGGATGGTGCTCCCTCACCTCACAGGGTTCAGGGAGGTGGGGAGGAAGCAGGACAAAGCAGAGTGTACGGCTCAGCTGTAGGCCAGGCCACTGAGGGCAGGGGTCAGGAGAGCTAGGGGTCTGGGCCTTGGGGGCAGGGAAGGGGTATTTCAGTTAGGGAGCAATGCACAAGGACAGCAACAGTGACACAAAGAAGCAGCGAGAAAGACAGAGAGAGGTGAGCGGATGATGCAGCGGAGATGATGAGATGGCAAGTGAGGAGGTGACAGGTAAGGACACAAGGCCAGCCTGGTGGAGGGGGTGGGGCAGCCAGGGCCTGTGCCCCCCACCCCGCCCAGGTCACCCCCTCCTGGCCTGGCAGACTGACCCAGCAGTGGCCCTGGACTCATCCCTGGCCAGGGGCCCCATGGGCCCCAGGGGCACTGTGCCCCAGGCCCCTCCCTCGGTGGACCGACCGCCTTCCTCGAGCTTCCTTGGCCTGGAGAGGTTCCTTCCAATGACCCTGAGCTGGGGGAGACAGACAAATGCAACACGGACGGGAGGAGCAGCTGGAGGGACGGACATTTGACTTACCAAGTAGCTCTACAGGAAGGATGTGGGAGGAGGAGGAGGAGAGACAGAGAAAGAAAGAATGTGTGAAAGACAGCCGGATGGACAGAGCCACTCCTGGGGGTGGGGAGGTGCCTGGGCCTCCTGCTGCTTGCCTCCCTGAGGGAGGTCCCGGGCCAGGTCTGGGGCGCAGGGCAGCTCCCTCTGTCCCACCCCACAGGTCGGAGGGTCCTGTGTTGGGCCTAGGGCCCCTCAGGCTGGGATGATGCCTTGGGGGTGCCCCCGGGGGTGGTGGGGGCTATGCAGGGGGCCCCCTGTGCGGCTGGGCCTGGGTGGGTGCTCTGGGCCCTACCTTTTCGTGCCTTCTTCTGCAGCTTCAGAGTGTCTGACGACTTCTTCTTGATCTCATGACGGGCTCTCTTGTACTCTGTGTAGGGGGTGAGAGGGGAGCATTATAACGGGGGTCATGCGGAGTGGGGGAGGGGCAGAAAGCCCAGGTGAAGCCCTGCCCCACCTTTAGCGTGGTCCTTGTCCAGCTGGTTGGCCGACTTCTTCCAGTCCTCGATGCGCTCCTGCAGCGGGTTGATGAGGCTCTCCAGCAGCGCACTGCGGGCGGAGAGTGCAGGTCAGGACCATGGGGAGCCGGGTCTCCCAGCCCCCTCCGCGAGCGCCCCCTCTGCCCCGCGTCCATCCGCTGGCGCCCACTCACTTGGTGAACTGCCGCAGCTTGGTCTCGATGCTGCGGTGGCGCATGCACATGCGCGTGAGCGCCGAGCCGATGTCCCGCGTGGCCCCTGGCGAGGCAAGTGCGTGGCATGGGAAGGGGCCTGCCGGGGCCTCCGCAGTCCCGGCCGCGGGCCACCAGGGGGCGCCCCGGCCCGCAAAGGCCGAGCCCGCAGCCAGCAGCCCGTGCCCCGCCCCCCACGGAGCTGCAATCCGCCGGCCCCTGCGGGGATCGGATCCTTCCTCAATCTCTATCAAGCTCCTCCTCCGTGCCAGGCCATGCCCGCCTCCTGCAGCAGCCTGAGGCCAGCGCCAAAGAATGTCCAAGGAAGAGCAAGCAAAATTCTCTTCCAGTCCTCCCAGGAGGCCCCTGCAGGTGCGCTGATGCAGGCCAAGGCCTGAGAGATGAGGAGCCTCAAGTCTCTGTTACTGTGACCAAAAGGCACCAGCCCAGTGGAGCGCTCCTCTGCGCCCTGTATGCTCTTGGAAGGGGACATGGGAATGAGTGGGAAGCCCTAATGAGACTCACCATTCCGAAGGGCAAACAACTATGGCTGAGCCGTCAAGAGAGCTGCCCACAGCAAGAAGGGCATCTCTGTGTAATATCCCAGTCACTACTCACCCACTCCTGCTTGTATGCCTCTTGTGACGAGGGACTCACTCTCTCCATAACCAGCCCATTTCATTAAGGAGCAGAACCCAAGGTCCTGACTCTCAGCCTGGTGTTCTCTCCCTAGTCTATACCCTACTCGGCCTTTCCAGCCTCCTTCTACCTTGGGGCATCCCCAACCTCCAGCCACGCCCTTCCCCACCTCGGGTGTTGGTAGCCATGTCAGCCACTTTCTGGAAGGCATCCAGGAAGGCCACAGCAGCCAGCACGGTGGTCCTGAGGAGATGGACAATGGCATGGGTGGTCAGAGAGCAGGGTGTCCTCTCCTCCGCCTGCCTCCTCCCCAGCTGGGCACCCTGAGCAGCCTCACCTCAGCTGGGAATGCAGCTTCGTGGCCTTGGAGTTGAAGTCCTCCCAGATGGGGTAGGAGCTCTGCCAGGGAGATGGGAGAGGAAGTGAGACCCTGTTGGGGCTGCAGGGTACCGCCTGGCTGGCCTCTCCACAGGCTTCAGATTCTGGAAAGTTTCTGAGAGTGCCCCTGCCCTCACGGAGAGGGAGGCTCTTGGGCCCTCTGGGAGGACAGAGGACCAAGGACAGAGCCACCAGGCATGGGAAGGTCAGTCCCTGGGAACAGGGGCCTTTGCTGGTCCCTTGCTCCCTGACAGCCAGGAAGTCCACCCTCCTGTCTACAGTGGGTGACTGTGTTGGCCCACATCCTCCCTCAGAGGGGACGGAAGCAGTCAGTGGCAGGTCCTGTCTCCTCGGGGCTCTCAGGGACCTGGGAACCGGGGGCCCATAAGGGTCATCATGTTCTCCATCATACACCTGGGATGTGTGCCCACTGGCTAGGAGGCAGAGGCACAGTGGAGGCTGGCAGGGCTAAAGGTACACTGGGTCTAAACTGGGGCCTCTGGGGACCCTACCCTGCGTCCTGGAAGCTGATGCCGGCAGGCCGGCCACCCCAGGCCAGCAGCAGTGGCTCCTAGGCCCGGGAGGCTGTGGCTGCTGCAGGGCCTGGCCAGCCTGCCGGGGACAACCAGGACCCGGGCTGAATAGGGCCTTGTGCAGCCAACAGAGCCACCTTTCTCCACCCCCTGCTCCCCTCCCCTCCTGGGGAAACAGTGTGGCCTTTATCCCAGCCTGGCCCAAGGCTCCAAGCTGGGAGGGGGTTTCCCAGTAGGGAGGTCGGGCTCCTGGCGACCGAGTTGTCCAGTCTGATTAAGGGGCTCTTCTGGCTAATGCACTCTCCCCATGGTGGCAGGGTCCCTGAGAAACATCAGCCCTGGTCCAAGGGCCCTGTGGAAGCCTCGCTCCTTGAAGGGGAGCCCTGGGCCAGCAAAGTCCCCGCCCGAAGGGGCTTTTGACCCTCCCCTCTAGCTAGGATGGGAGGCTGGGAATACCACTGGGGGCTGGGGCTTTTCCTGAGGAAAGGGTAAGGCAGAGACCCCAGCCCCCAAGGCCTTGGAGGGAGGCTCTGCCAGGCTGGAACCCCAGGGGTATTCTCTGAGCTTGCAGAGGCGGAAGGGAGACAGGGCAGCTACGGGAACCTCAGCATCTCCCTCCCCCTCCAGCGCAGCCAAACCAGTGTCCAGGGAGAGTAAATATTTGAGGAGTCCACAGGGGCTGGAGCAAGAAGCGGGAGGCTGAGGGTGGGCAGGCCCCATGCGGGCACAGCACAGGGGAAAGGGGCCTGGGAGGTTGTCCCTAGTAGTTCCAAGAAGCTGACTCATGCCTGGGGCACCTTGGAGGGTCTTCTGACTGGCACATCCTCTCACCACCTAGACAACCCCCCAGCCTTGAAGCCTTGCTAAGACCTCCCTGCAGGGACCAGAAAGATGCTAGGGGCGTGAGGGGTCCAGAGTCAGCTGTCCTGGCCACCAGGAAACCTTGTTATGCCCCTCAGCAGCCCCTGGCAGTCTCAGAGAGTAAGGACTCTTTCAGTGGGGAGGGTGCCCCACGCAGATGAGCCTGGGCACCTTGGTCTCTAAGGACCTGAGATCCCCTTCTCCACAGAAGTTCATAAAAGACTTCAGAGGCAAGGAGGTTGAAGGGCCAGAGAAGCCCCCTGGGGACAGTGTCCTCACCTACACCTGGGCCCATGCCCAGGTAAATCTTTATAGTAGCCCTGTGAGATGAATACTATTATTGCCCCATTTTACAGATGAGCAAAGTGAGAGGTAGGTTGACTTGCCCAAGGTCACAGGGTGGCAGAACCAGGATCTGATCCCATCTGACTGGTCACTCCACGTCAGGTAGAGGGGTCCCCTGACGTGCAGGGAGACGAGCCCCTGAGCATCAAGGCTGAGAGGTGGCAGGGCCTGCAAGGATGGGATATGCCCTCAAGCACAGAGGTTGCCCTGGAGGGGGCAGGTGAGGGGCTTGTCACTAGAGATGCCAAGCGAGGAAGAGACCAACGAGGAGGCTCTCTTTCTGTCTGGGCAGTAGTTGTGGTTCAGACGTGGGGTGTGGGAAACCAACCCAGGCTCCAATTCCAGGGAGTGGCTTTCTGGGTGACCCTGGGCAAGGGTGTCCTCTCTGAGTCTCAGTTTCTTCACCTGTAAAATCAGGAGAGGAACAGCACCTGCCTCACTGGGTCTGCGTGGAAGGCACTCAGCACAGTGCCTGGCACATAGTAACTGCTCAGTTAATGCTGGCTATCAGAGATCACACAAGCCCTGCCCTTTTGCCAGGAGCCCCTAGAAGAGGCCTGCCCAGGACCTGTGTGTCCAGGTGACATTCCTCACTCTTGAAGGGGTAGGCAGAGTATGACCCCAATTTCTGGCTGGGCCAGTGCTGGGTGGAGGCCCAACTCACCCTGCTGAAGGTGCTGTGTCCAGGTCTATCATGGTGGCCAAGTCCCTGCCCCTCTCTGGGCTTCAGTGGGCACCTGACCCTGGGGGATATCTGACCTGGGTTGTGTGAGGCACAGAAGGCAGGGAAAGTTCTCAAGGGCCACCCTCCCCATCCCTGAGTGGTACCCTCCTCCAGGCTTTCCAGGGACCAAGTGTAGCTTGGGGAGCCCCCTGCCCTGCCACCCCCTGGCCCAAGAGGCTCCAGGAAGGGCTGTCATGGGGCCTGTGGACTTGTGGAGCTGCCTTGCGAGGCAAGCTCCATCTCAATGCAGCCAGCCGGCTGATGGCCACCTTCCTCTAGAGAAGCCCTGCTGCTTCTGTGGCTCAGGCCACCAAGGGAAACAGCCGCCCCCCAAATCTAGGCAGTCAGCCTCCCAGTGGCCCACAGTCCCCTTCTCCGTCCTGGCCAGGAGCCCTGAACACCTGCACGTGTCATAGGTAAGGGCATATCCATCCTGGCATCATCCCAGGTTTTCCCCTTTTGTCCCCACGTGTCAGAAAATCCAGCCTGATGTCTAGCCTGAGCCTCTCGCTACAATCGGAGCCCATTTCCTTCTGTGTCATCCTAAAGTTCCTCGCAAATTGCCAGAGCCAGGCAGGAGGGAGACAGTCTTGGTCCTGTCTCTGAGCAAAAGCTGCCGCTCTCTGCAGTGGTTGCTGTGAGGCTGCCAGTGGGGGCGAAGGGGTGTGGGAAGGCCCCACCCTTGGGCAGCAGTGGGAATGGCTGGGGGAGGGTGGTCCGGGCTGCCCAGTGCCACAAGGAGAATCCTGGGGCCAGGGTTCTGATGTCCACAGGGCAAGTGGGGGCTGCTGAGGGCCGGCAGAGGGGCCTGGAGGCGGGGTTGCAAGGGATATTGGCTCCTGGGGAGTGCACCATAAGGGGGGCCCTACATGATGCCAATAGGGTAGTCCCAGGCCAGGCTGGCTTCAGGCCTCCTGCTGGTGGGGGGAGGGCAAATCTGGCAGCTGCCTCTGGAGCTGTTGCCCAGGCAGCACCGGGAGCCCCGACCTGACCTCCAGCCTGCCTGTACCCCCCACAGCACCCCACCCCGCTTCACAGAGCTCGTCCTGGCACCGAGGGGGGGGTTGCGCTGTGGCGTGTGTGTCCCCCGGCCCCAGCCTGGTGAGCTTTTGTGTTGTGTACCTGGCAAGTATGTGTTGGGCTGTAGGGTGGGGGCCCTTGGGAGTTCCTATAAGGAGCCCAGTTCCTGCCCTTACTCCTCCCGGCCTGAAATCATGCCCCTTTATCCTAGGCCAAGGAAGCGGGTAAGAGAAGGAGGGTAGAATGCTGGTTCCTGGCCCCCACCTGACCACTGGGCCCTCTCTGCCCACTCAGCCTGGAGCAGCCCTGCCAAACCCTGGTCTCTTTTGGGGAGTGAATCCCCCTAGTCCCCCCAGGATAAACAATAAGAGCTGAGATCAGGGTCAGGGTACAACAGTCTCCTTAATGACCTTGAACCATTCCCAGACCTCAGTTTCCCCACCTGGGGGCGGGGAGGGGCGAGCCAGAAAGTGGCAGCTTGCTCCAGCCTGACCTTGGGCCATCCTGGGGAGGGGGTGGAGGGAGCCCGGTGGCAATGGGGTAGGAAAAGCACTCCCTGGTGTTGCTCCGCCAACCTCAACCTTCTTGCCGCCTCCTCCCAAGGTGATGATAAAGGCCTATCCTTGGAACGCAGGGACATTCAGCCTGGGGACCTCGGAGTCCTGGAGCTTCCTGGGGGGCGGGGCCGGGGGCGGCAGGGTCGGGTGCAGAGGCCCGGACCAGCGGGGAAAGAGTTAACGGTTCTCCGCTTTATTATTTTTTCCTACTTCGGCGGTGACAGCATTGTCTGGGCTCCGGGGCCGTGGCGGGGGGGGGCGCCGTGGCGGTGGAAGGGGGCGGAGGCCGGCGAGACCCCGGACCGGTTAAAGGGCCCTGGAGTCGGCCCCGGAGCCAAAGCCCATTCATGGCTTGGGGGCCTGGGGCGCACGGAGGCCGCGTGTGCATGGGCTCGGGCTGGGACCCCTCGGGGACCCCCCAACACCCACACCCCCCCGACGGGCGCCCGGAGGCACCGACGCGCAGCAGAGGCAGGCAGGACACGCTCAGACAAGGACACGCAGCCGCCGCGGCGCGCGGCCCCGGCGGGGCACGGCTGCCGCTCCACGCGCCCCGGAGGGGATCCGCGCCGCGCCGCGCCGCGCCGGGTTACCTTCATGTCATTGACGATGGCCTGGAAGAGCCCGCCCAGGGCGCCGCACTCCTTCTCCGCCGTCTCCATGCTCGGGCCGGGCGCGGCGGGGCGCGGAGCGCGGGGGGCGCGCAGGGGAGGGGCGGGCCGCGGCGGCCGCTCGCTCCGAGGCCGGCCCGGGTCTCCCGCCTCTGGGCCGCGCTCAGCGGCCGGCCGCGCCGCGCTCGGGGGTCGCGGGCCTGCGGCGGGCGGCGCGGGCCATGTCGCGGCGGGGCTGGCGGCGGCGCAGGGGGCGCGGCGCGGGCGGCTCGCGGCGCAGCCTGGCGCGGGGACTGGAGCGGCGGCGGTAATCCGAGCCGCCGAGCGCGGGCGTCACGTGGGCGCGGGGAGGGGGACCGCGGGGGGGCGGGAGGGCGGGCCGCGGGGAGGGGGTGGGGGTGGTGGCTGTGGGAAAGGCCGGGCGGGCGCAGGCCCATTCACGGCCAGAAACCAGGGCTTTGAAATCCGAGCCCGGGCGCTGCCAGACTGGTCGGGCGAGCGGGCCGGCGGGCGCGGGCGCCTCTGCGGGTCGGGGGCGGCGCGGGGGCGGGGCTGCCCTGCCCACGCGGGAGCGGGGTGGGTGGTTGGGTCTCGGCCCCCCGGGAGGGGGCTCGACTGCACCTTCCGGCCCGCGGTGTCGGCGCTGGGGGCTTCCCGCGCTTCCGAAGAAGGGCGGTGGGGACGGCGGCGGGACGGGGTCGGTGCCTCCCGCCGGATGGATGCACAGTGGCGCCCAAGGCTCTTAGGGGTGGCCCTTGGATAGCCTCCTTCCTAGTGGGTGGGGGGTCCACGTCGCAAGAGCCGAGCAGAGGTGGATTGTCCCTAGTCCCTAATGCCTGGGTACACCGTGTGTGCCGACGCATGCACGTTGGTCCGGAGTCCGGCCAGAAATCCTGGAGACTAGGCAGGGAAACCCACCGAGGGGCCGCTGATGCCAGGGCCCTGGGGAAAGGCACAAATTCCTTCCCCACTCCTGGGGTGTAAGGGGGCCACTTAGGAGCTGGGTTCCCAAAGCCCGGGCACAGGTGAGCTCCGGCCTACAGGTGTGGGTGAGGAGGGGCCCTCTCGGCCGAAGCAAGGACTGGGACACCTGCCCCTCCCTGCACAGCTCTGGCCCTTTCCACCCATGGCCCAGTGCTTTGCGGTGTGCACTTCCCTTTCATTCGGAAGCACCCGACGCTCCCATCTGCCCAATGGGGATGTCCCGCTGCCCCAGGGAACTGGGATGGAGGCTGGATGACCAAGTCAGATTACGGGTTGGAGGAGGGCAGCGTTCAGGGACCAGGGCAGGCCAGTGCCTGGTGCTCTCTAGGAAGAAGGTGCAGATCCCAGAGGTTGAGAGCTGGGCCCTGGGCCCATGGCATTATTCAGGTGAGTGTGCAGGCACAAGAACTCTGGGGTGTAGCCAGCATGCCTTGGGTCCCCCCATGAGGCCAGGTCTCCAGGACAGAGGGCGAGGCCCTGGAGCAGCTGCAGATGAGGCTGGCCAGGTGCCAGCTGGAAAGGAGCAGGCGGGTTCAGGTTGAGGGTTTCTGTTCTTTCTTTATTGAGGGGGGATCATTCAGTAGAGATCTCTGTGCTGGTCCCTATGTGCATGAAGTATACACACACGTACACACACGTTCTGTATGCATACAAGGCCAGAGCTCTTGTGTAGGCTAGGGAGGTCACGCTCTTTTTCCAAGAGACTGATTCCAGAGGATGGGTGATATCGAGGCTGGGTGGGCAGCCAGCTCTGCCTCAATGCCAGGGTGCAGCTGACAGTGCAAGGGCCAGGGGCTGGGCTCAGACTGGGTGGACACAGCAGCCCCTGGCCTCCCATGTTGCCCTGGGCTGGTGGTCAGGCCCAGTCCTGGCCCTGAGAGGCAGGTCCTCAGGCTCCTGGGGAGGGCCTGAAGACCCTGAGTGCTTCATGGGACCACTTGTTGGGCCCTCCTCCGTGCCAGGCCTGTCAGAGGACAACCCTCCGGTCCGGGTGGTCCCCACGCCCACTCCGTTGGTGCCTCACTTCCAGGTGCTTATTCTGGACCTTCTCAAAGTGCTGCAGTAGCTCTGCGTAGTCGATGCTGGGCGAGTCGGCTTTCTGGGAGTTGGGGGCCGCCTTCATGCTGTCTCTGGGGAAAGGGAGCGAAAGAGCTCAGCATCAGGGGATCAGCACGCATGGGGGCTGCCGGAGGAGGGGAGTGGGGCTGGGAGCAGAGCCACAGGCTGGCTGGCTCCCATGCCCGGCCACCCCACTGAGCTGGGGAGCCCCGTGAGCATCCCCCTCTCCTGTGGTTGGTGGGAACAGCCAGCACTGCTGCTTGGACATCGCCCTCAGCCTGTGGCTGGTGATGGCGCCCAGAGCAGGCATTGCATCGGGAAGCATTTCCTGTTTACGAGTGGCTCCCTTTGGGGTGAAAGCCAGGGCTAGCAGCCAGCCAGGAAGCCAGCTGGGGCCTGGAACAGGGTCCGGGGAGAAGGGAAGGAGGCAGACTGGCCCTTTCTCCGGGGCAGAGCTAGGGCTGGGGAAAACAGGGATCACTGAAGAGTCTCTGCTGGGCCCTCAACTTGGCAAGACATTTGTTTTTGAGTGTTGGGGCCCCGAGGCCTGCAGTCACTCCCTGTCCCTATAGGGTAGGGGCAAGCTAGTCTAACTCCTGGGCATACTGATGGCTCCTATACTCCTGTTGCTACCACACTCCCCAGTTGCTGTGTACAGAGGCACAGGTTGTGCACTGCACAACTTCCGTGTGCACGATGCCTCCTATAATTGTGCGATGTAGTAGCCTTGTTGCCCCCCTCAAGCCCAGTGCTTAGCTTGCCACTGGGGACTAGATTCCCTTAGGGCTGCTGTCCCATTCCTAACCACCTTCCAGCAGTCTCATGAAATGTTCTGCTCCTCCCTCACATTGGCCTCACTGGTTTGGAGAAGCAGATCTGTGTGGGCTGGGAAGGACTGCTTCAGTCCCTGAGGCCTGGTGGCCCTGGTAGGGGTCTCATGAAGACTGGGCTGCTCAACTAAGCAGAGAATCCTGGGCCTTTGGAGTTCATGAAAAGATGTCAGCATGGGGGTGGGGGGGGGTCCAGGCAGCAGCTGAGCACAGGAGCCAGACAGACCTGGACCCAGACATGACATGACAACTTCCTAGCCATTTGAGTGTTGGCTCATGACTCAGTTTCTTCATCTGCAAAGAGGGGCTGCCAGGGAGCCACTCTCTGGGGTGGTTGCAGGGGATCCTCCAGACACAATGTGTGGGAGCTCAGCCTGGTGCCCAGCTGCAGCATAGGTACTCGATGGGCAGCCACTGTGGCTATAACTCTGCCCCTCTGAGGTAGGCCCAGCCAGG
Organism: Cephalopachus bancanus; assembly: GCA_027257055.1. Classification (NCBI taxonomy): domain Eukaryota; kingdom Metazoa; phylum Chordata; class Mammalia; order Primates; family Tarsiidae; genus Cephalopachus; species Cephalopachus bancanus. The sequence goes on along the minus strand of JAPVLO010000330.1, from coordinate 1,321,415 downwards.
GCCCAGCAGATTAAGGCCTGGTGCATGCTGGCTGCCATTTTGGGGGAAACATGATGGAGCTGCCCCCAACGGAACCCTCAGCAGTGGCCTAGCCAAAGGCCAACAGCCAGAGCCCGACAGGCATCTCTGACGGTACCCCAAGCTGCAGGGCGGGACCACAGCAGGGGCACTCTCCCCACAGTCAAGATGCCATCTGGGGTCCGGAGGCGGCCTCCTGCACCTCTGCTCTGTTCTGCCTGCCCACACCTGTTCCCTTCCCGCCTTCCTGTTGGAGACACACCCCCAGAAAACATCTTGGATAGTGTCTGCGGCTGCTGCTTTTCTGGGCTTGGAGACCCTGCCTTCGAGTGGGGCTCAGCTGCCATTAGTTCAGCAAAGAGCAAAAGCAGCTGGCTGGGGCCCATTCCAGGGGGCCTGGCTGTGGGCAGCATTCAGGGCTCTGGCTGCTGCTTCCAGCTCTCCTGGGAGTTGGGAGGGCCCTCCCTGGCATAGTAACCCTGGGGCCCAGGTGCCACTCTCAAGGGAGCAGCCTGAGCTTCTGGGGGGCCAAGAGGCACCTGGAGCCCCAACCCCAGGGTGTGGCAACATGCTCCCCTAACCCACTGAGGCCGAAGCCACAGGATGGCACTGAATGGTGTCTGCCGATGCTGGGTGCCCACGGGCTTGTACTGCTCCCCAGAAGACTCTTGGCGAGGGGTTTTTAAGGAGATGCTTCTAGCATTGCACGGCATAGTGGGGTGATGGGCATAGATGTGGCCAGGGTGGGGGTGGGCAGGAGTGGGTTACAATGTGCTCCTGGGCCCTCAAGGTGGCAAGGAGACCTGCTCCCAGTGATGGGCAGACCCTTCCTGGCCTGACGTCTTGGGAGCATGGAGGGGTGTATCCCCACGGGTAGAGGCACTGCCTGGGTCCCTTCTTTTCCTGCCCATCATAATGGCTTGGTGGCTGCTCAGGCCCTTCCCGTCCTCTCTCCATTTCCACCAACCCTTAGACACTGGGATGGGGGACACCTAGCCAGCAGTAGAGCCAAGACTCCAGAGCCCAGAGTGGCCCTCTCTCCTGCCGCCCAACCCATGCACCTGTCACCAGCCTTTTTTTTCTTCAGAGGCTCCCTCCTCACTGAGGACACAGCCCCTGGGGAGTGGCCCAAAAGCCAGGGGGTGGGGTGGGGGGCTATGGTCTCTGGAGCCCTGCTGGCGCCTGGAGCACACAGAATGAGGGCAGGGCTGGGCTGGGCAGAGGGCGCAGAAACTCCCCCAGCTGTTCCCGGCTTGCAGGCCTGTCAGGCAACTCGATGCTGTCTGCCAGCTGCCTGTCCCTCCCAGGGCTGGGACTGTCCCCTGCCCCCTTCCCAGGGTGTGAGCTGTTCCTGTGTGCCCCACCCTGCAACCCGACCCTCTCCCAGCTGTTCCCGAGGCCCCTTTCTTGCCCGCTGCACCTGTGCCCGTATCTGTGATATCTCTTTCTAGATCCCTGCAAAGAAAGGTGGGGAAACTAAGGCCCTAAAAGCTGGAAACTGCCTCACATGTCCATTTAGTCCAAACGTGCATTTACTGATGAAGAAACCAGAAGCCCAGAGAGGGCATGGGGCTTGCAAGTCCATGACAGAACTCAGACAAAATGCTAGTCCAGGCCTGCAAACCATTCATTGACTCAGAGAATTCTCTACCCAGAGGCCTTAATTGCCCGAGGCAAGACTTCCCTGACTCCGACCACGTGAAATTCTAAGGCAATCCTACTCAGCTTCCCTCTGCAAACTTGTACTACCTTGGCTTGGGGAGTGTGGGGAGGGTCCAACTACTCTGAGCTTCTTCTCCCCTCCCCACACAAGGAGGTGCAGCACAAGAGGCCTAAGAGGGGCACTGACCCTTAGCAGCACAGGGCCTGCTGCCTGGCCAAGAGGCCTCCCCGACACCCTCCCCATCCCTCCAGAAACCGGAGATCACAGGGAGGCAGCCTTTTCTGCCGTCTCCTCCCTTCCAGCTGTACCTTTCCCTCCTGAGTGCCTGCCAGAGCGACCCCAAGGGCGTTGGAAAAGCCAGTGCAGCGGCCATGTCAGCCAGGCTCAGTGTGGCTCAGGGCCTCTCCCCAGTCTCAGGAGCAGGCAGCTCCGGGCAAGGGAATCCAGATGCACACCCACGTCCATGGCTGCCTCCCTGCTCCCCTGGCTCACTCCGTGCCAAATGCTGTCTCCTGGGGTTTGCCGGGGTGGCCCCCTGAGCAGCTGAGAAAGCAGCCGGCACAGGGCCTAGTCTTGCCACTCTAGAGTTGCTGCCGTCTGGGCAGAGAGGTGGGAAAGGCAGGAGCAGAGTTCTTGGTGGGGACTACACTTGCTGGGGGTTCAGGTACCTAGCCAACCTGGGGCTGACAATCTGTCAGGTGCCCCATACTCAGCCCCTGGAGGGCTGGGCAGAGTGGGAGGGGTGGTGGTAGCCTCAGCCCAGGTGTGGAGGACACACGGGCTCTGGTCAGGGGCTCCAATGCTGGGTAGGCTCTTCTCAAGGCTGCCTGCATCCATCCCAAGGACAAATGTCCGAGGCCCTTCACTGGAGCAAGGCGCTGGGCCTGCTGAGCAGCTCTAACAGCCTAGGAGGGAATTCTAGACACACAGGGCATCTGATGCAAGCTGGGTGCACTCCATTCAGTGTAAATCTTCTCAGTGGCTCTGCTCGTTTCCATGGCGACCTGACAAGTGAAATTTTCCATCTCGGATGCCAAATGCCTGTGGATGAGGCAAAGCCTCCAAGGGTTACCAAATATAGACACGGCCCAACAGGCTCTGGGGCAGGGGCCAGCCGTGGGCTTAGGGTGGGAACCTGGATTCTTCTGCCCAGAGGCTGCCAGGCAGGGCCTCTCAGCGAGGTGTGCCTGGGACTTGTTCTTTCCATGGGCAGCCGGACCCAGGTGCTCCTGCCTCCCACCCTACTCAGGAGGGAGATGGGAAGGTCCCAGCAATGCCGGGATCTCCCAGTGTCCCAGGCTCGAGCCTCTGCCACAGACAGGGTGGGGAGGGCTGTCTGGGGTGTGTAGGGGAGTGCCCAGAATAGAGTCCTCTCTCCCTCTCTTGTCCAAATGCCACCTGGGCCCCCATCTCTAAGCTGTGGCAGGCACTTCTCCCCCTCCCTGGACTTTCTCCCCAGGGTCCTCTGTCTGGTTAGCTATGGGATGCCCTGAGTTTTTCGATTTCCTTTTTTTGAGTTGAGGTCTCACTCTGTCACCCAGGCTGGAGTACAGTGGCACACTCACGGCCACCGCAGGCTAGACCTGCTGGGTTCAAGTGATCCTTCCTCCTTAGCCTTTCAAGTAAGCTGGAACTTCAGACACATACCACCATGTCCAGCTAATTAAAAAAATTTATTGTAGAGATGCGGTCTCACCAAGTTGCCCAGGCAGGTCTTGAACCTGGGCTCAGGCAATCCTCTCGCCTCGGCCTCCCAAAGTGCTGGGATTACAGGCTTCAGCCACTGCACCCAGTCAGAGTTTTTAGATTTCATCTGGCTTCACTAAGCTCAAGCCTGATTGCTTGGAGAAAGAACTGTTACCACCTATCACCTTGTAAACACTCCCAGAAGCCTCCAGCCTGGTGCTCAGATGTGGACACAAGAGGCCAAAGGGTCAGTGGCTATGGGATGAACGCTGGCCACAGTGGCTAAAGGGGTGGGATGCTGAGGTGAGGGAGACCTCAGCAGCCCCTCGGACAGGCTTGTTTAGCTCTGGCCCTGCTCAGGGGCAGGAGTCCCCTTGTTGGTAGGGGCCGGTCCCCACTCGCACTCACTCGGTCTGCAGCAGCTCGGGGTTGGGCACGCACTGGAGCCGGTGCGAGAGCAGCTGGAAGGCACTGCTCTGGGGCAGCAGCATGAGCAGGCCGTAGAGGGCCTTGATCAGGTAGGGGTTGTTCTTCACGTCCAGCAGCTGTAGGCGCAGATCTGTAGCAGACGTAGGGCAGAGCACAGGGGTCAGGGGCCTGGCACAGCTCAGGAACACACCCAGCCCACACTCCCTGCTTCAGCCTGGCCAGGGCCACCAGGACCTGGTGCCGTGGCACCCACAGATTGAGGACCCAGTGGAGTGGGGCCAACCAGGCAGCTGTGACTTGGAGCAAGGCAGAGGCTCCTTCCTGGCCAGCCAAGCCAGCCCCCTCCTCTCCCAGAAGCATCTTAGCTGTTTCCATGATCTCATCTTTCTACCTACCCACCTGCCCGTCTGTCTGATCTTTCCAGCAGTCACCTCAGGCTGACGACCCCCACTGCCTGGCCCACTCCCCGCCCTCCCGCTCAGCTGCCTCCCTGGTAACAAGAGGGCTCGGGGCTTGTAGTATAACAGATTTCCCAGTCGGCTCTGCACGTGCCAGCACAAGAGAGCTATAAATAGGGTGTGCTGGAGAGAAAGACGGTGGATTAGGACAGTTTTAAGGGAGGGCAGCATGGAAAAATGCTTTTGTGTATAGCGAGACATACACCAAAGCCCAGGAGTGTCTGGGAGGTGCTTCTGGATCTCTAGCTCGAATGCCAGCCCTGCCACCACCCCACCGGGGGGAAGGGACGCACCCTGGAAGCTGCCCAGCACCCTTTCCAGCACAAGCTGCACCGGTCCCACTGGTGCTGGCTCTGCCATGAGGCAGTCCCAGCTTCCCCGAGGCCCACAGAGGAGACTGGACTCAAAATGGGTTCTTGCTTCTTTCTCCTAAGCCTCTCCAGAAGAACTGGCTTCCACTTTCTTGTGTCCCTATGCCCAGCCCAGGTACCCTTTGTGGGGGGATGAGCCACACGCTTCTGGAGAGTTGGTCATGTCTTCCCTCAGCAGCAGTGCAAAGGGGTCCGGGTGACACTGGGAGCCTGCACAGGCAGGCCTTAAGGCCACGGTGCTGGTGAGCCAGGGAACAGGGAAATGAGGGCCTCCCGAGACATTCCTCCCCACCCCAGTGGAGACCTGCTCTGTTGTCCCCAGGCCAGGCTGCCCTAGCAAAAGTGTGAGATTGTTTTGAGTCCTTTCTCTCCTTTGGGCCTTGGGGAAGTTGGGGCTGCCTGTGGCCAAGCCAGCCACCACGGGGATCCAGGCAACTCCAGCTGGGATGGGGACTGGGCAGGGACCAGGGGTCCGTCTTTCCTGTAGTGACCCTTCCCCATAGAGTCTCAGGCCTGAGGAGAAGTCCCCCAGGGTCATTCTGGATCTGACCTCAGGTGGGTGAGGGGCACCTGCCTTCCCTGGAGGTCCTCAGGTTAGTGAGATAGGCTTTATTGTTCCTCTGTCTCCAGGGCATCAGTCCCTGTGGCACCCTGCTCCTTGCAAAAGTTGGCCTTTTGAATGGGAGTTAGAGGAGGGGAGGGGGTCCCTCAGCCCCTGCATTTACTTTAGGATTTGGGGTGAGGGCTGATGGGCTTAGGCTGGGTGGGTCAGAGATGCTGCCAGAGAGTGGGAGGCCCAGGTGGCCACCTTGGCAGGGAAGGTGGCCACTGGCAGGGCTACCCCCCAGCACACCCTAACACACGAACATCAGTTGGAGTGTGCCTGCCTTGGGGAACAGGCGCTGCGAGTTGCGGCGCCAAAAGCCAAGCTTGCCCCAGCCAGCTGCCACTTTTGCACGTTCAGCCTGGGTGTTACTAATCAGGCAGCTCCTGCCCACCAGCTCCCAGCAATGCCAACTTATCTCTCAGAGAGGTGTGGGCATGGCTTCTGGGCAAGCAGGAGCACCTGCAAGGGGCCCAGGGAGTCCCACAACTTCAGAGAGCCAGAGCAGAGGGCAGCAGGGTGGAAGGGATAGCTGGGGACAGCTCTGGGGCAGGCCCTGGTATTAGTCTTCAGGTGGATTCTGCTGTCAGCACTGGCTTGTGTCTACTGGATCCAAATTGAGGGACACAGGCAGGACATGAGTTCTGATGCCACATGCCCCAGTCCTGCTCCAGCTGGTCTCTCAGTCCTGACTGTTGTCCCAGTCTCACAGTCTTGACATTCTGGAAGGATCCCTGGGGGTGACTGCCCTCCCTTAGCCAAGCTCTGATCCTGAGCGTGGTTCCACCCCACCTCACTGTAGGCCGGCCACAGGCTCACTGCAGGGCCCGAGGCCAGGGCTAACTAAAGTGAGGCTGGACATAGACTCTTACATGTGAAGATGGGGCACTCGATCAGCTGCACCAGCTTGTCCACCTCTGTGAGGAAGTCCACGGTGACCTCCAGGTCCCCGCTGGATAGGCAGTCAAGGAAAGTCTGGTCACTGGGCCAGCACAGCTGCAGCTGCAGAGCTGGGGGTCAGGTTGGCCGTACCTCACTAGTGGGTGGCAGAGACTGGATCCCAGGAGCCCGGCCTGGTGGCTCGGAGCACCATGCATTGTCCCCACCTGCTTCCTGTGCACAGAGCCTGGTTCTTGCTAAGCAGGATTTGTGTACAAAGGAAGTGAGTCTATTCATCTTGCCTTTCTGCCACTCTAAATGGAACCCCCGCATGGGTGCTCCGGGTTCCACTTCAGCAGCTGTCTCCTCTGCACCTTCCTGGAATTGGAGAATCTCTTATCAAAGCTCTGCAGCCTGCCTGGCAGGGCTGGGCAGGAAAGGCCCCTGCTCGCGCCTAGGTGGATGGCTTGCCCAGTCTCCGGGTCGCACAAGTGGCTGAGAGGAGCAAATCCAGGCTGTGGAGGGAGAGCAGGCACCTGGAGGGGAGCCAGGTGGGACCACCTCCCGGCCCGCTTTCCTTTCCTCCAACCTCTGGCCTGTCAGGGATGGAGGCCAATTTTGCCCCCTGAATAGCACTCCGATCTAGCATCACACATCAGGCAACCACAGATGAGGAATACATCGGACCCTGGATGCCTTTTGGGAGGCAGGTGCTGAGGTGTGTGGCTCTATCCCCCCTGAGGCCTCCTGTTCAAGACTGGTCTCCCTACCGCATCACTGGTGAGCTGCCAGGCCCTGGCTCGGTGGCTCCAAAAACCCGCTCCTGCGTGTGAGCCTGCAGTCCATCCCCGTCCCCAGTTCTGGGCCTTCTTCTCCACCCCCACTCCACACTGGGCCCGACAAGAACTGTGATGGCAGAGAACACCCAGCCTCTTCCACAGGGAAGGGGTTGGGGTTTGCCTTTACCACAGAGTTTCTCCAGGGCCAGCTCCCCTCCAGAGGTTCCTGGGTGGTCCCCATTTGGTGCCAACAGTGCTCTCCCAAATACATCTCTCAGGTGCCCTGCCAGGTGGCAAAGGGGCACCTGGCTCCCTCCTGCCCCTCCCGCAGCCCGACCTGAATGCCAGTGAGAGGAAGGATACAACTTCTGGATGAGGTCATAGGCATGCTGGTAGTTCTGGGTAAGGAAGCAGAGGGACACTGTGGTGACTGGATTGTGGCACCAGGAGCGATACAGGCAGCAGAACAGGTTCTGGCTCTCCTAAGGGGGAAGAGGTGGGAGCAGTTAGGAGACCCCCATTCCCTCCCTTTTTGTCCACATGGGAACCCGCAGAAGGAAGGGCCATGGGTCCGAACCAGGGCCCTTGGAGCAGCCAGCTCAGCACCCCCTCCGTTTGGCAGCCCAGCTGGGAATAAGTTGTCACAAAGGAAACCCTGACAGTTCCTCTTCAGACCCTGTCATTACCTCTCAGTCCCCCAGAGCTGTGTGGTGGCAGTGAAGGTCTGGTCAGGAGTAAGCCTCTCCTTTGTGCTGGCATTTCTGCCCTTGACAAAATCACAGTAATTGTTCTCCCCAGAACTCTGTGGTCCCCGAGCCCTGAGGGGCTGGGAGGGTAAGGGGGTTTCGAGAAGGGCCAGGATCTTCTGGGTGGTATCCTGCTCTGTCCTCAAATGCCATCTCCTCCCCCCAACACAGGCTGCCTTGTATGTTCGGAACCCAGCCCAGGAGCTGAGCCCACACTTGGGGGAGCCCCTACCCCTGAGGAAAATTCTTAAGGCCTCTGCGAATGTCTGGAAGGAACCACAGGAGGAAGGCAAGGCTGTGGCCTGGATCATTCTGAGCCACTTGGCCCCAAATGCCCTCAGACATGGGCTTGGATGGCTTTGAGATTCCCATGAAGGGGTGGAGAACAGGGTCTACAGGGTCTGAGCTGGGCAGGGGCATGGGGCATAAAACCCCTGGAGCCTGTGTTCAGGATGGCGCCTGTCCCTGTAGGCCCTCTGCAGCCTACCGCTCTCAGCCAGACCTGTGTCTCTCCTCATGTCTTCTTGGTGAGTCCTTACCTAAAGCCTGGGGCAGGCAGCAATGTGACTCCTTGGTTTATGAAAGTGCCTTATGAGTCAGACGTGTCTAGCTGAGGGAGGAAAAGGGCCAGGCCAAGAGGAAGGACGCAAGGAGAGCAAATAATCCTACTCCCTTGCAAGGTCAGGACCCAGAGGCCTGACCCAGCGAGGGTGGCAATGCCCAGCAGGGAAGGCCCATAGCCACAGAGCTTCTGTTTTTGAGGGAGCAGTGCCTGGGGTGTCAACAAGTAGAAAAGGCAGGGCTGTTGGGGTGGGTCAGGGAGGACACGTGGACCCTGAATAGAGCACAGGGCCTTCTGCAGGCAGAGACCTCAGCAGCAGTGACTCACTGCGTGGTCAGGCTCGCAGGCAGCCGTTCATCCAGGGGAGCCACATCTCACATGGGGCAAGGGGAAGTCTTGATTTCATACCCTCTCCTTCCCTCGAACCTGCTGGGGCCAGCTGAGGGGTGAGCTGGCACATCGTGTGCCCCTTGGCACGCAGAGGCAAACCTGGGCTAGAGTCCATGGACATGGCGTACCAGAGTCTTTAGGTCCTTGAGCTGGTTCCTCAGCTGGAAGAGTTCTGTGGAGGTGAGCAGGATGGTGTTGAGGGCATGGACCATGGTTGAAGCGAACTTGAGGTCCTCCTCCCGGAGCAGGATGTCTGCCATCGAGTGGAAGATGTTTTCTGCATTCAGCAGGAGGCAGAGCTGCCTGGAGGGCAGGCAGACAGGGGTTACAGTACAGGCCACCACGGATGCCTCTGTGCCTCAACTCAGAAACCTCCTCCTGGCTCTACAGCATCTTGGGGGAAGGCTGCTTTCTCCTGGGGCCAGTTTGGAACCCAACTCTGAAGCCTGTAAGGGGGACGCTGGCCTGGCTCTAGCTTCCCAACGCTGCCTACCCTGGCCCTGCAATTCCAGGGCTCCCCAGGCTGGATGGGCCCCCAGTCACTTTACTGAGTTCCCACAGGCATGAGCAATACCTGGGCCAAGGTCCTCTGCCTCCTGCTGGGCCTTATCCTCTTGATGGAGCTCACCTTTACCTGACCAGTTCTCCACATAGTGGACATCTGCTTAATTGTCCCCCTCCCTCCTTGTGAAGCTCCTGAGACCAGGGATTTATGCTGTTCCCACTGCGTTCCCTCCTGACGAGAGTGACACTTGCAAATGGCAAGAGCTCAGGAGATACTGAAATGGATCTTTATGATGGACAACCCTGAGTTTTTTCTTCACTGTAAAGAGGATGAAACTCTGGGGTAGGATGAACCAACTTGACCAAGGCTTCCAGAGCCTGGCTCGCTGGCCCTGGGCCACAGTTCCTCTCCTGTCTTTAGTAATAGTCTTGGGAAATAAGGAATAGACTTTGTGGAAATGAGACTCCATGTTATATAAAGACAAAACAGGGAACTCAGAGAATGAAGAAATGCAGTTTGCCAGGGCCCCTAGAACCAGGCTCAGAGGAAGCCTGCTTGACTTTCCACTGCCCTCAGAGGCTTGGCATCAGGGAAAGAATTCCTCAAAGGCTACCTGGGTAATGTCTTCCCAGCATGGGTGGGGTATGACTTCCTGGTGGGAGCCCCAGTGATCCAGAAGCTTCCTGCGAACTGAGAAGGAAGCAGGTATGGGCCAGGAAGGGGTCAGTGGTGGCACACGGCACAGCACTTCCTGATGGCTGGGGCTGGGGTCAACATGGCCCCTACCCTCATGACCTCCTGTGTGGGGCTGATGTCTGTCTGCTTGACTCCTCGTCCCTGCTCCAGGGAGGCATCATTGCTGACTTGACAAGGTGTCTTAAGTCTCAACATCTCATGTGCCTAATGACACAAGCCCCATTTTGAGGCAGCACGCATAAAACAAGTCCCTCCTTCCCAGATCATTGAACTTGTCCTACACTCAGTGTGCTCAGGGCTAGTTTCTTCCTTGTCTCTGAGTACCAGCCGTGGCTTTGGGGCCAGGCTGGAGCAGATTCCTCCCCACCCCTGGCCCCGGAAAAATCCCAGAGCATTTGGTAATGGGGAGGCCAAACCACGAAGCGCAAACAGAGGGCAGGCCGTCTCCAGCCTAGCCCCAGCTGGAACCAGCAGGCTTGGGCTAGAAACCACGAGAGAAATCTAAACAAGGAGACAGAGTAGGGGGAGGGCAGTGGGCATTTGTGCAAGGGGCCACTTCATCTCTGCCCCACACACCATTAGGACCCTGCCATGCCTGGTGGGCTCCTCAAGCTCAGAGCCTGGAGCTCCCAATCACCGGTTATGTCATCTCCATGTCTCTGCACACCAATTTCTTCACCTTAACTGGGGCAATACCTGCCATAAGGGGGAATACTCAGAAGGCAGTCGTGAAGACTAGACACATGCCCATGTTTGGTGCCTGGTACCACCAGGGCCGGAACCCTCCTGGGGAGCCGACAGCCAGCTGGCAGGGGGAAGCCTGGCCAGGCAGCCCCAAGCTGCAGCCAGGAGATAGTGACCCTGTGCAGGACCCAGACAGTGCTTCCCAGCCTCTCCCAGGCCTCCCACCCCAAAGAGGCCCTGTCTCCAGGGCTGTGGGACAGAAATGCTCCAGAAGGGCAGCAAAGGAGGAAGGGGAGCGTCTGACAAATGGTCACAAATGCCCGTCGCCAGCAGCTGCTGCCGTCTCCATGACAGAGGCCAGCAGCTGAGCTGCTGCCAGGCCACACTCTCCAGGGATCACAGGCCAGCCCAGTGGGACCTACAGCAGCAGAGGTCAGGATGGCACTCATATGAGGATGGCTGGGGTGGTGTGGAGGGATAGGCAAGGGGTGGGTAAGAAGAGTGGGTGTCAAGCCCTCCTGATGGCCCAGAAAACCCTGGGAATGCTGACAGAGATTCAGAAGGTTAGGAATGGCAGTTTTCTATAAACTTCTCTTGTTACTAGTGACCCTACCCTCTCCTGGTTTTCCTCCCACCTCAGTGTCTGTGCCTCCTGCCCTAACGCTGGGGTGGTGCTTCTGCTCTTCTCTCTCTAGTCTCTCTTGGTGGTATCCTCTGGTCCCATGGGTGTGTCCAAAAAGCCCATGTCTAGATCAGTGACTCCTATGTATCTGCCCTGGGCCCCACTGGGCTCCAGATGGGATAGCGGCTTGCCTGGTAGACAACTCTGCTTGGCAGCTTCACAGGCATCTCAAACTTTGCAGGGCCACAACCTAACTCTTGGTGTTTCTGTAGACTTGCCAGCCTGCTTCCTCATCTCAGTAAACAGCGTCATGGTCCACCGAGGCTGTTCAAGCCCCAAACACAAGGCATCCTTGATCCCAAGCCCCTCCATCAGGTCCACTGGCCTAATGGCTTCCTATGAGATCTAATAGAAAGCCCAGTTCCCCACTGAGGCCTATGAGATCTTCCATCTTCTAGTTGGTTCCTCTCTAGCCTAGCCTCTCACTATTCCTCCTTCACTCATGACATTATTTCTGTTCCTGAGCGTGGTCTCAGAGGCTTTGCCTGTCCTGCCTTGGCCTGGCCAGCTCTGCCTCCAGACATCAAGGCCTCAGCTCCAATCTCGTGTCCTGGAGAGGCCTTGGTCTGAAGTGTCCTCTCCTCCCACCAGCCTCTTCTGAGAGAAAGCCAATTTCTTTTAGCCTTCATCCCTACCTGAAATCAGCCTGTTAATGTGTTTGTTTCCTGCGTTCCTGTCCATCTCCCCCATCAGACAGTAAACAAACAGCAAGGGGCAGGGCCTTCTCTGTAACCCTCGTATCCCTTGGACCAAGAGGGCCTGGCACACGGTAGCTGCTCAGCAACGACTGTTGGCCGTTACTGCCTGAAGGATCAGAGGCGTCCCACATAGGCCTAGACAAGCTGACCCCACTCCAGCACATCCACCCCTGCTTATCCCCAGGCAGGATCCTCCGTACTGTGCATGCTCTGGTCTGCAGAAAGCGGTGCCCTGAAGTTACCTCTTTACTCTTATCACCCAGGCCTGGCTGCCCTCCTCAGACCTCCCTTGCTCCAGCTCATCCCAGGAGACCCAGAGCACATGCTTCCATGACAGCTGAAGGATCAGCAACAACACACCGCACCAAGCTTCCTCCTGGGGAATCTCCCCCTGAGCAACACTAATTAAAGCACCACAGGGGAGAAGTCAGGAGCAGGCACCCACGGAAAGCAGCAGTTAGGGCTCCCCATCATGCTCTGGATGCTCGCTGGGCAGAGGCAGGAGGGGCTGCTCTGGGGCCTGCAGCTCACAGGGCTCCACCAAGGATGGCTCCCGCCCTGTGGCTGGGGCTGCAGCAGGGGAGGGAAGTGGGGGGGCTGCATCCCACCTCACCCCAAGGACACTCTACAACAGTGGCTGTGTTAGCTAACTTGTGGGGCCCTTCCTAGATGCCAGGCTCCAGGCTGAGGGTGTGACACCCATCTGCTTGGGCCCAGTGAGGGGTTCACAGTGCTTACTGGCACTGTCAAGGCCCTGTCCTGGGCATCTGCGGCGGAGGGAAGTCAAGTCGGGGTATATCAGCTGGGCCAGACCTCAGGGAGCTCTGAACCAGTCAGGGTGCCAATACCTCCTCTTGAGTCAAGAAGGTGGGCAGGGAGGAAGGAGGGCCCGCTTTTCACTTCAATCCCACATCCACGACAGGATCTCCACAGGCGGCCTCAGGTTACCATGTGCTTGGCACTGGGCTCTGAGCTCCTCCTGTGGCTTCTTGTTGAGTCCTCACACAACCTGGGCAGGGCATCCAGTGATCACCCCCACTGCAGAGAAGAGGAATCTGAGGTTCAGAGAGGACCAGGAATAGAGGATTCAGACCCAGAAGAGTTGACTTCCAGAGCCTGAGTTCTTCCTCACCACTTTCCTTGGTGCCATTCTGAGTGGGCACCAGGGATTGTCCCCACCCGGCAGAGGCCTGGCAGATGGCTGCCTGGCAGGGCTGCTGTGTCATCACTTCTCTGTTGAGCCCCAGCCCTGCTCGAGCTGCCTGCCTGGCTCTCAAGCATAGCGTCAATAATGGAACACAGCTTGCAAGCATTCAACATTTGCCCGTATTTTCTAACACCCATGTTAAAGTTCACTAGGAGACAACGGCCTGGATGGGGCTTGGGGACAAGGCAGAGAGGTGGGGTGGGAGCGAACCTGAAGAGAGTCTGGGAGGGAATGGGACCTCTTGTACCTCTTGGAGCCCACCTCGGGGCTGGAGGAGGGTGGGGTCCACACAAGTGTGCTGAGTCAGCAAGAGGGCCTCTGGTGTGTCGCCGTGACTCAAGAGCAGGAGGGAAGGAAGTGGCTAGAAGAGGGGGAACACATTGTCCAGGGAGGACTTTGCACTCGGTGGCAGTGGAGCTCTTGCTCCAGCTGGGGCTGTGCTGCCAGCCCTGCCCCATACACATAGCCCGGAGACCCCATGGATGAGGCTCTGCTTCTCCCTTTCAGGCCACCCGCTGTTGCCTGGTAAGCTGCTCCCTCCTTCCAGGTCTAGTTTTGTGCTGGGGCAGGACCAGCTTCCCTTAGTTCCTCTGTCACATACCAGGAGCTCTCTCAAGTGAGCAGCCTGCCCTTAGCTGGTTCTAAACCCAAGAGAGGGACTGTCACTTTCCCTTAGGAACTGAGACGACACTGCCTTGCCCATGAAGATTCCCTTCTTCAGGGCAGCCTCCAAGGCCAAGGCCCACACTGGGGCCGGAGAAGGAAACACACGGCTCTGCTTACCCCTTGGAGACTCTCCACAGCTCTGGTGTGGGCCGGGAAGGCACTCTGCAGCAGTGTTGGCCTGGAAGGGGCTGCACACACCTGCTAGGCTGGTATGAGCCTTGTGTCACTGTCTTTTCTACCATGAATACTGGCCAAGCATCACTATACTCCAGGCTTTAGCGCAGGACAGCTGCAGGCCTCAGGGGTGGCCCTCAGTAGAAGGTGCTCCCCCACGCCCCCTCCTGGCAACTACCCACAGCTCCTGGGCCAGGGTGGGAGGGAGAAAGAAGGTGCCAACTGGCCTTGGGGGTGTCTTGGGCTTCTGGATGTTTCTAGACTGGCCCGTCATGCCCTCAGGCCATATGGCCCAGCCTGGCAGGACATTCGCCTCTTGGTAGAAGAAAAAGGCACAGGCGGGGGGCTGACAGGAGTCTGGAGCCATCTTCTCTGATGTGTCCTGGGTTGAGGACATTGCTTCTCCTCCAGGGACTAGACAGGTCACCAACTTGGGCAAAGTCAAGCTGTTGTTTGGAGTGGGTTCTAGCCCTTGCCAGCCTGGGCTGTGTGCAGAGTACAAGAGCTGCTGCATGGACACTCCTGGGGGGCTATTCCTGTGGCCAGAGGCTTCTCCCTGCCTGGTCACCTCCCATCGCTGCTGGTCCATGCTGTGGGCCTGGGGCAGAATGTAAGTGAGGGAGAGAGAACAGCTCCCTTCAGGACAGACTCACTCTGGGAGCTGGGGGGAGGGGTGAGGTGGAGTGTGGAGACCAGGGACAGCCAGAGTCTACTCGGGAGAAGCTGGGGAATGGGATTCTTTACCAGGCGTCTGCAGGTGGGTGTGTGCCCTGGAGGGCAGAGGGCTGACTCAGGTGTCCTTCTTGGGGAGCCTGCATTCTGGCTCCTTGCTGTGCTCCCCACTGGGGAATCTGCACTCTGCCATGTGGCTTCAGGGAAGACGGAAAACTCCTTCTCATGACCCTATGTCCCTGAACCCTCCAAGAAAAGGACCAGCCAAGTTACCAAGGCCAGAAACAGTCTCCCCCATCTGCATTGTCAGCTGATCCTTCCCAGATCCCTTGGCCATCTGCTCTGGACACTCAGGTCAATTCTCTTTGGGGACTCCCCCTGGCTCTTGCCACCAGGGAAAGGCATAGTGCCACCCCGGCCACACCATGATTGGTACAACACTGAGCCACGTGAGGGTGGCTGGGGAAGTGAGTCAGTCTGCTCACTAGGCAGTGCAAGCTGCTGCCCTCCTTGCCTCTCTGCCCCCTCCTTCCTCAGGCCTGGTCTGTTGATGGGGGTGACCAAAGGCAGCAGCGTATGATGTGTTTGACCATGGTGAGGCTGTATGGGGTGAGTGTTCGGCTTGGGAGAAAGGGAGGCTGAAGGCCCAGGAATGCCCATGTGCCAGCTGGCCTGACAGTGTTGGCCTTCAAAACCTTTAAGGGGCATGGCCTGCCCCTCTGATGAGCCAACCCAAGGCTTGTGGGCAGGATGTGGACAGGGCACCAGATAGACTTAAGAGACTAAGGGAGGTAGAGGCTGAAGCAATCAACCCCTCCCAGGAGGCTCTGACGTTCTTGACTGTCCCAAACAATAAGCTAACCACCCCAACAAGATGGCGACCAGCAGCATATACAACAGCTGGCTTGGTGGGGAGAGACACTGGAAGTCAAACTTCTTGAGTAGAAGGAGATGCCAACATTGAGAGAGCCATGGAAATAAGGGGTGCCCACCCCTACCTGGCACACCCTCCCAGTTGCTGTAAATACCACCCATCTCCAGTGCTGCCTGCCCCTTGATGGATGGAGGATCAGAAGAAGCCTCAGCTGGCAAGCCTCAGGCTGGGTGGGGGTGTCCAGCTCTCCAATTCTCTCCGTACCCTGCCCTGCCCACCCCTGTGTGCAATCCATGGAATGTCCTTCCCAACTGCGCCTTCTTGGTGCCATTGGGATGTCTTTCCTAATTGCGCCTTTTCAGTGCAGCAGGGGTGTGGATGACTTTACTCAGAACCCTGCTAGGCTGGACTACACAAACAGCTTAACTGGATACAGGAAGGTCTATCTGCTGTCTCCCCAAACACTCAGCAAAAGCCCCCTAACCCTAAGGCTGCCCCATCTGTTCTTTGTGCCTCTGCTTCTGCATAGTCCGGTACCCCCCTCCCCCACTGAGTGTCCTGTCTCTCACCACAGCAAGTCCAATTTTCAAGTCCCACTGGTCCAGCAGGGACCCTGCTTGCAAGCCTGACTCTTTGGTGGGTGGTGTTATGGGGGTGGGGGGAAGGGGTCAACACTGCCAGCTCTAGATGGAGACAGGAAGCTCTGATGGGTGACCAGGCAGGTGGTCCTGGCTCAAGGTCCCTCGGAGCCTGGCCAGGACATTGATTCTGAGAGCAGAGGGTGAGTGGACTCCTGCCCTCTGTAAGCAGTCTCAGGGCTGGGCACGCAGGAGGACAACAAGTTTTAGGTGCCTGTTGTTGAGGGAAGGGCTGGATCAACCAGCTTCCCTGCTAAATCCCCTCCCCTCCCCATTGCAGCAAGGCCTCCTTTCTTCATTTCCATCCCTGCTCTACATTGGCTACTGGTTGGTGTTCATGTCTCCTTCAGTCCAAGGCCAATGGGACACGGGTGCTTTCCTAGGAGACGCCTGGAGTCTCACAGCCAATAAATTTAAGTGCAACCTAATATCAAGGCTAGAATATACAGACAAGGCCCAGAGCTGTTCCCACCGGAAAAGAGCCTCCTCCAGGCCTTCACCCCTGCCCAACAGCTGGGATCCTTTAGGAATTTAAAGAGAAAGCAGCTTTCGGGTCAGTATAACCTTAGGATGGGGAGAGGAAGTGGTGGCCTCCCATGTGAAGTCCAGAAAGCTCCAGAGTTTCACGGCATCCCACCCCTCCCCCCACTCTCTTCCCTTCCAACTCTCTGCTTCCCAAGTATGAAAACTGTAAATCTGTTTTATTTATTTCAATCAATCCTCGGCAGTGTGCCCCTCAGGGCAAAGGCAGCCATGGTAACCCTGCCAACTCATGCCTTAAAAATTCATCGTGTTTAATGCAGTCGATGTGTCTGGTACACTTAAAAGTTTCTTGGGGGGATGGGGGTGGAAGGAGACAAAGCTTGTTTTTCTGGGTCTTGCTGGGAGCTGGAGGAAAGGGGATGGAGGGAGGGGCAGGGGAAGAGGCAAGGTCTTTAGTCCTCTCAGCTCTCTGTCCCTTTGTTCAAGAGAAGCCACCATCAGGCTCTGGAGGGATGTCACAGACACCTGAGTTGGGCTGGAGACCTCCAGGGAAGGCCTCATCTGGGCGGGAGTTGCCACAGAAGACCAAACAGTCTCACGGAGGCAACTGGGTCTCAGCCTCCCTGTGATGAGCTGGTCCCTCACTCCAGGTCTAGGGACCAAGATGAGAGCGAGACAGAGCCAGCAGCTGACTCCTGTTTTCGCTATGGCTCAGAATAGAGTCAGGTGACTCCTCCTGGCAAGGAAGGTACTCTGCCTTCTCAGGACAGAAGTCACCTTTTCTGCCTTTGCCCAGTAGACCTGCTTGGCCTTATTTTTATCAACCTGGTCAAGCCTGTCCCCCCAGCCTCCCAGGAGAGTCTTCAGTTCCTCTCCTGCCTCATCTGTTGCTAGTTCCCAGTGATCTTCTTAAAGCTGTGCTTGTCCCTTGTTCCTTCCTTGGGCTCTGGATCCTTTCTAGACCTAGACCACAAGGCCCAGGGCATGAGCAATGGGAGATGGATGCTTGTGGGACAGAAAATTAATGGCCAGGAAGGGACAAGGGGCCTGGGTCACCTTAGTTGTAGGATTTGGCTTGTATGTGGAATTGCATACTAAGGGGCCTGGGAGTCAGATGGATTCTGAACTGTTATTGGGGTTTTTGTCAGGCTCTGGTGGAAGCACTTTCAGAATTTGCAAGGAGGTCTTTGGAGGGGACTCAGCAGGTGTCTGACTTACACTGAGATCTGGGTTTATGTCCCAGAAAAGAGGCTGCACCCTCTAGCCCACACAGAGACACCCCAGAATAGATGCATGTCAGATGGTGGGGGCTTGGAGGCAGGGATGACCCCTGTGCTGGAGGCTCTGAAGCTGAGACAGCAGAGAAGACCCCAGGGGACTCAGCTGAGATAATGTCTTGGCGCTGAAGCAAAAGGCAGTGTGGGGAAGACAAGACTGGGTGAGGAGACAGCCAGCAATGGGGGAGTGGGAGACGGTCTGGCCCCTGCCTGGAGACATCGCCCTCCAGGCCACAAAGCCTTGGTACAGAGCCTGGGCCTTTAGAGCAAATGAAAACAAAGAGATGGGTCACTAAAGGAAATCCTGTTGTCTCCATGACAATCAACTCCAAGAAGCGCTGAGACATGTCTAAGTCCTTGGATCCAGCCTTCTGCTGCTACTGATTTCCTTCAAGGCTGAAATCACCATTTCCTTCCTACTAGTGGCCACAAATGACAGTGGTGGAGCCTGTCCCCTACATTGGGCATGACGTACATTAAACCGCTCAACAAAGACAGGTGTTATTTCAGCCCTTGCAGAGAATGCAAGTACAGTGCAGATTAGAGGCCTTGAGAGGTCCCGTCAGGTCAGCCTGACCCCAGCACTTACTGCCACCTCCTCACACACCCCATATGTGGGCTCCAGGGTCCAGTCAACACAGGGACTTGGACGTGCTTTTCCAAGAAGACAGTTTGGACCACCTGAGCTCCATACATCATTGAGGCCTTCTGGTGGACCAGCGCCACTTCTGTGGGTGACGGGCACTGCCCACACCTGGCTGGGATGGTGCTGACCTGTGGGTCCACACTTAGTTCTTCCTTGCTGGAGCCATAGCTTGTCTTTAAGGGGACAGGAGGGAAATAGGGCCTGGAAACTGAACACACAGCTCTGCAGCCAGGACCCAAACTCAAACCTGGGGGAGAAGGTCTATGGGGTGACTCCAACAGCAGGCTCCCAGGAACCTCTTAGGAGCAGCAGCTTCTGAGTATGGGTCCCAGGCCAGCTGCCACCTGAGGTCCAGGTGGGGGGATTTTAATATAATGACTCCTGGTGCCTGGGGAGACATGGCCTAGACTGGTGCCCTGATTAGGCCTGATACTACTAGGAAACCAGCATCCCTGAGCCCCAGCTGCTTGGAGTATCCTTAGCTAACCATCCCGGGACCACGGATATAACCCTTCTCTTCCTTTGAAGCCCTCTGAACTCCACCCTTCTAAGCAGGATATGCTAAGCTGTCCCACTGAGGTGGGCCCTGTCTGTGCAGAGGCCACCACAGCCTGGTATGCTGCTTCCTGGCCCCAGACCTGCCTGCCCATTCATGTCCTGCTACTTCCCAGTCAGGTTCATGTACTCCAACCCCTTCACAGGACAGGAAGAACCTGAAGCCAAGGACTGGTCCCAGGCCACACACAGGGTTGTAGTGGGGCCAGAACTTGGGTCCCTGATGCAGCGTTTATGTTCCTCCCTGCCAAATGGTCCCACGCTGCGTGGCATCTGGAGAAGGACACAGGCCTTTCTTTCCTGGTTCTGACCCCCATCCTACCCATCTGAGGGCTCCAATTCCCTGCCACCTGAATGGGCAGGGCAGACACCCCTTCCACCTCTGGCATGTAACTCATGCAGGGTCCTCTGTGGTCAAGGTCTGTCTTGGGATAGGTAAGGGAAAGACACCCCTGCATCTCTACTACTATGGGGTGAAATGTGAGGAATGAGGCAGGGGAGTGACAGTAGTGTCAGGATAGAAGAGCTAGCCAGGACTATTCCATCATATCCATGGAATGACTGGGGATGCCCTTGCTCCAGTCTTCCTGTCATCAAGCTGTTCTGTTCACATTTTCCTTGACTTCATCCTTTTAGTCCCAAACTAGGCATTTTGTTCCAGGCCAAGGGGACACTTCTGCTGCTGTTTATACACCCACAACTTACAGATGGCGAGCATTCCCCCAGAGGGCCCACACTCGGCCCAACTTGGGTCCAGCAGCTTTGGTGTTCACATGGCAAGAATGCCTTCCTCCCCTAAATTATCTACCCAAATGGACGGTCCTTATGGTTGTGGGTCCCAGGTGATCATAGTGACTCACTGATATCCCATGTTCCCGTGGTGACTCTCCTTCAAAGGACTAAATGCACTCTGAAGAAGTTTCAACCAGGGGCTGCCATTTTGATTTCTGGTGGCACCTCAAGTGCTCTGCCCTTGGGCACCATGCACACAGCTTCTGCTCCACACCTCTCAGTGGAAAGCCACCATTCCTTGTCCCATCAGTGTCCTCACCCACCTAGAAGACTGCATATTTACCATCCAGAACAAGGGTTCCCTAAACCTGGCTGCATGCTGATGTCACCAGAAGACGTTTGCAACATCAGGACCATATGCTGACCCCCACCTCTAGGAGGTAAGCAATCTGTATTCTTAACAAACTTGGAGTTGGCCTGAGACCTGCTGCCCCCATAGCCTTACCAGGGCTGTCTGTTCCAGGCACGACAATGCACCCTTGTAGGGAATGAGATTTTAGCAGCAGTCTCAGAGGAGAGGTGGCCGCAGAGCCTGGGCATGGCTGTGGAGCTTTGGGCAGAAGGCCCCGGATGCTCATCTTCTTATAGCCCTACCCCAACATGCAGAGCCAGCATCCTGGTTTTTCTTAAGTTTCTGCCTGGTGTTTCACTGTCTCTCTGCTAGTCTCTACCTTCATGGTCCCAAACCTGCTATGTGAGTCCTGACCTATGTTCAAACAGGAGGAGGAAGACATCAGCTTGTGGACAAGACCCGTGCTTACCCACAACTTTTCCTGGCCTGTAGTTTCATGTCCTCTGGCAGCCATGGGGCTGGGTTCACCTCCCCAGCACCGGCACCCCCCGGGAGGAAGTGCAACTTACGGCTGCTGCGCTGGGCACAGGCCACTCCCGGCTTTCTGCTTCCGTGTGACTTCCACAGACATGACAGTTCCCGATTAGGAGCTAGAGCCATGAGTGCCTTTCTTGTCTTCACATTGTTAGTCTGGGGGCTTGTGAGATTTTATGAACTGAGATGGTTTTCTGTAGGCTTTATAAGTGCTCACTTAAAGGGCACTGAGATAAGTGTTAGAAAATAGGTTGGGAAGCTAAACACTAATACCCACCACTGGTAACAAAGAGCAAATATCAGAGTAGCCTCACTGCAGTCTCTGGGAAGTCAGTGAAAAGATCAGAGTCTGAAAGGGCTGGGGGGGGGCATGGAGCAGCCACCGCAGAAGCAGTGGGATAAAGATGGTATGGAGGGGACTCCTTCAGTTATTCTTGGCCAAATGGGGGGAGGTGTCTCCTATTTGTACCCTCCCCGACCCTCTGCCAGGAGGTTGAAAAAACTCTTTTTGTGATCAGCCATTTCCAGGGAATTTTAAGATGCATGAAATAGGCTTTTCATCCACATGTTCTTTGCCAGTCCAGGAAATCTTCACCGGATTAAGTGCGTGAGATGAGAGAGGTCTCTGGATGTGAAGCGTCCTTGGAAGTCCTTACCCTGGGGGATGTGTCTTAGTCTCAGGTCTCAGTTACAAACTAGGTCCCCTTAGCAGACCTTGTGCTGGTGGGGAAGGGGCCTGCTCCCTCCCACCCAGGATCACACCAGTACCCCTCTGAGCAAAGACACCAGGTAACCACACACGAAGACACAGGGAATGGATTTCAACATCGAGATGTGGTGGCCTCTGGGAGGGTGAGTGACTCTGAGCCGCTGTGCTTCCACCTAGAGAGTAGAGGCAACATACAACTGGGGTCAGGATCCTGAGAGAGATGTGCTCTGCCCGAAGACCACAAAGGGGGTGAAACCGAGGCAAGCTGCAGAGCGATCCCAGGTCTAGAACCCATTGCTGGAAAACCAAGCCCTATGTTTACAAAGCCCCAGAAAAGGCTGTGGATGGAAACACATGAAGCCGACAACAGAGGCCACTTACGGGGAGGCAAGGGGAGTCAGGGGTCTTTCACATCTTATGTTCTATTTCCATTTTTATTTCATGTTGTTTAAATAATTCTCAGCAGTAAATAAGAAGGTATTTAGAATCCCACGCATTCACGACCGTCCTGGACAGCCTCACGGAAAGGCTTCGCAGCAGAGCCCAGGAGCGGGGCTGTGGAAGGTGTCGCCTCCCCAGTGGGTGTGGGCTCCAGCCGTGATGGCGGAGCTTTCCTCTCAAGAGGGGCTGCTGCAGATTTAACAATGGAAACATGTATTTTACAAATGAGAGGATCAACAGCCGGGAAATGATATTTTTAGCTCCTGTGGCTCTTTGCTTCAAAGGCGTATGTTTCATCTAAAACCAGGCAAACCTCCTACAAAGTCTGCCTGTTTGCAAAGAGTGATTAGCATAATACGAGCAGGAAAAAAAGACCTGGCTCCACTTTGAGGCAGGAGTGCCTACTACAGGGGAGGTTTTCTCCTGAAATAGAATCGCCAGCAGATGAGGAAAGTCTTATCAATGGAGAGGAAGCCCCTGTCTTCACTTAGAGCAGAGAAGCCACCTCGTACTCATGGCCTGGCTATTAGAGGAGCTGGAGGGGAAATCTAAATGCGACCACAACTTTGCCCTGAAGGTTATCCTTCTGTGGGTATATTTAAATATCACTGTTGCCTCATGCAACCACCTTTTTCCAATTTCCAGTACAAAGGGTCCTGGGGCTGCCTTTCTGGATAGCCTTCCTGAGGGGTAGGACAGAGCAGGGGAGACATCACAGCACAAGGACACAGATGATGAAAGCCCAGGGAGGTGTCCTTCCCAGAGGTCATGCATACCACTGTGGGTCAGCCGGCTGCCTCCCTGAGCACCCCCTCCATACCCCAGCCACTCCTCTCCTGGGCTTTTACTCTGCTGGACCCATCATGCTTGGCCTGTAGGCACAACTTTGACTGCAGTCTTTTCTCTCCTAGAAACCCCATTAGCTGGCTCAGGAAGACTGAACCTGGGGCTGTGTACATGTGAAGAGAGGCTTAAACTCTTTTCCAAACACCACAAAACTGAAATGAAGGCCATGATCTTCCAGGAGCTGTAACTGCAGATACTTATCTCTGGAGCCGCTGGAGACAGATCACACCCAGCAGCTGCTCTGAGCGTCCTTCTCCTTTGCCCCACCGGGCCCAGAGCCCATCCTGGGGAGTGCGACCTTGTGCTGTGGGGGTAGGGGAGGTGGCTGGGCAGAGAGTGGTGGTATTTTTGCTGTCTATTTCAGGCATTATTAGCAGAAATGAGAGAAGAGACTGGAAGGCCAGTCATTTCTCTACCACCTCTCTCCCCTTGGGGCTCCTCATGGGGAAGATCATAGCTAGGTCTTCCTGCCGAGGGACAGGGGCCTGGGAAATACTCGAAGACGGAACGCACAGCTGAAGATCTGAGAAACCAATTACCATGCTACTGGGGGGCCCAAGAGAAGCAGAAGGATCTGGACCGGGACAGCTGCTCAGGCTTCAAGGGAAGGAAGGAAAGGAGGCAACTCCAGGAACCTGCCAACTGTTAGGGCTAGGGGTATCCGACAGAGGTGGGCGGGGGTCTCCTTCAGGAAAAAGGCTGGAAGGAGGCAAGCCTTCATCCATGAAGGAAGGAGGGGCTCAGCTCACATGGGAGGAAGGAAGAAGCTGATACTTCTCAGAAAATGAGTGGATGAGGAAAGTTGGCTGAGTTCACAGGCACCTGGCTTAACTGACTAAAGCCAGTGTCCCCTGAAGAGTTAAACGAGTCCAGGGCAGGGATGCCTGAAGTGTCAAGAAGGTTTTACACTTAGTCCAGATTACCTGTTTAAACTGCATGTTGCAGCAACACCGAACCTTCTAGAACGACATAGCAGCAAGCTCCCCTGTCAAGTAAGCTTCCTGAGCCAGCTCCCGGACTGGCCTCTGGTGTTTTATGAGGCTAATGGCAAGGAGGGAGCGTAAGGTCACAGCTATCAAAGTGGATGAGTAAGAATCTCACCCCCCCCACGCACTTGTGCACTCTGGGCCCCACTTCCCTCCGTCCCACCAGAAATTCTAGGAGCTACCCCAGGCATGGTCTCACATGTGCCTGCAGCCCAACCCAAAGGCTCCAGGGTGGCCACATATCAGCAGCTCCTCCTCTCAGGTATTTGGACACTCTCACGCAGGTGGAAAGGGTTTTCTGAACCTGCTCAGGCCCTTCAGTGGCTCATGAGCATCTCAGGGCTGCTCATGAGGCCACCAGGGCCACCCTCCCCATCATCACTGCTGGGCTCCCTGGCCTCCCAGTCACACTCCAAGCTGCCTCAAGGGCTTGGGAACTGGCCTCTGGGATTCTGCAGACTGCCCATTGTATCAGAAACACCTTCTCTTCCCCACCCCCAGCTAGTTCCTACTAATCTTCTTGGCTCAGCTTAGACATCATATTTCCAGAAGCTTTCCTGGACCCCTCCAACAGGCTGGGTGCCCCTACCCCCTCTGCTTCCACGGTGCATCACCATGCTGCGATGCTACTGCTGTGACGGTGACTAATCCTAGTAGGTAGGGACTAGCTCTGCCCACTGTGGCGTCGCCACTGGTGGGCACTGGGCCTGGCACTGACGGAAGCCTGGGACAGGTTTGCTCAGTGACACGTGGTGCGTTCTGGCCCCCCTGCCCAGCACAGCAGCAGTGCCCTCCTGCCCTGGTGGGTGGAGACTCTTATCTGCCCTTACAGGGGAGGGGGCTGAGCTCTTGCTCCCGGCAGTTCCATTCTCAGAGATGCGAGGGCTCTGCCCAGTCTGACAGCTGTGGCCTAATTTCCAGGGCTATAACCAGGATCCTTATTTTTACCCACTTGGTATTTTTCATTACTGATGCACGGGAGATGGCGAGGGATTGGGGATGGGGGAGGGTGCGGATGAATAGAAGACATGGACGCTGTGGAGCTGGAGCAGTCAGTCCCGGAGGTGAGGACTGCACAGGTGGGAACGGGATGGGGGGGGATGAACCGCATGGATTTTTAAATTTTAAAAACAAAAATAAATCCCAAATATCATCCCCTTGGTTTTCCTCGGTAAGCATTTTCAACAAGGTCACAAATGCGCTGGCTCTATAGATTTTTGGCTCCAAACCACATTTCAGGCAGCCTTTAAAAGCCGATTCTTGGCATAGCTTCAGCAGAGCCCGAGGAGAGGGAAAACTAGGGCACTTTTATGCTTTGAGAAAACCTCGGATCCAGGTCACAGCTTCCTGGCTCCGCTGATGCTGTGGGGCATCCCACTTCCCACAGGCTCAACCTGAGGACCCCTACTCTCGCTCCTGATATTTCTTTCAGAGCACACATCATGAGACCAGGTGGCAAGTTTCTTCGTGACTTGTCACCTGTGGGCCGATCCTACTAGACTGCAACCCTGGTGCAGGCAGGAACCACAGCTCAGGCCCCTACTTGTGCCCAGGGCTGGCGTGGGGCTTAATACCTCCTGGATGCCAAGAAATAAGTCACAGAGTGGCCTGCTGTATGAGTAAATCTTTGACCCCCACCTCCCCTGCTAGGTGAGCTCTTTGGCTATGAAATACTTGGTGCTCTTGTCTACCCCTTCTAAAATGTTTCCATCACACCCAAAAGCCTTCTCTAAGGACTGTGGAGCCCCAGACTCCACACAAAGGCCATGCAGTAAATATTTACTGGAAAAATCAGGGACTCAGTTTCTTCTTGCATCAAAGAACCCAGCTGATCCTTAAGGTCCCCTCTGGCCATCTGACTGAGATTCTACTGGTCTCTTTTCAGTATGGCCCCAAGGCTACTACCTTGGGCCTATGTATGGAGAGAGGGCCCTGAGCAGTATCTGCTGGGAGATGCTAGACCAGCATCCACCTCCAACTCCACACACAACAAAGGGTAGAAGACCTATCTGCTCTGACACAGTGCTGCTAATGGAAGGAACCATAAAAGAGGGATTAGCTGGAAGGCTCATGGAATTCCTTGTATGTCGCCCATGCCCCACTGGCTACCTCCTCACTGCTTGCTCCCGCTGTGGTATCTGGGAGGGTCACGAGGTCACACTTAGCTTCACCCTCTGACCTCCTGGAGGGAGAAAGAATTTGGCTGTTGGGAGGTGACAGAGAGTCACTCTTTCTGCCACCACTACAGTGGCCCTCAGTGGGCATGCTTCATACTCCCCTTCAGCCAGCATTTAAATTCAGACCACACAGCGGACACCCATTTTTCAGGTCTGCCTCCCGGTGTCCATTGCCTTGGATTTTGGTTCAGAACCATGATGACCCATGAACACATGCTCCTCTCTCTGTGCCTGAGGCTGGGCACATGACCCTGTCCTAGACAATCAGGGCACTGGTACTCTTGGGCCACTGATGGGTCCAATGAGATGCAAGCCCAGGACAGCTGTGGAAGGCTGGGATGCCAAGGACAGGAGCAAGCCATCTGGTCACAGAGTGGGTGGCTTGTACATGAATGGGGCTGATAGAGGAGGAAGAGCCAGCTGTAAAGGTGAGAGAGGGAGGTCGAGTCCTGAGGACAGGAGGTGGGCCCCAGTCTTGAACTTCAAGGTTTTTTGTTTTTGAGTTGGAGTCTCACTCTGTCGCCCAGGCTGGGGTACAGTGGCACACTCATGGCCACCCCAGTGTTGTCCTGTTGAGTTTAGGCGATCCTTCTGCCTCAGCCTTCCAAGTAGCCAGAACTACAGGCGTGTGCTACCATGCCCGGGTAATTTTTTATTTATTGTAGAGATGAGGTCTTGCCAAGTTGCCCAGGCTAGTCTCGAACCCATGGGCTCAGGCAATACACTCGCTTAGGCCTCCCAAAGTGCTGGGCCACCGAATTTGAGCCGATCAAGTTTGTAATGAATCCTTGTCCCTGCCTGCACATGAGTCCTATATAGTATTTTTCTCACTATAAGGGTGAGAACTGGTTTTGTCATGTGCCATCCAGGGACCTGACTAGGCAGCAATGAACAAGGGCGGGTTGATAGGTGGGGAGGGGTACAGAAAGAAGGATGTCTGGGTTCAAATGTTCACTTGAATGACAGACTAATGTCCCAATATCTTTCTCTCTTACCCTTCTCTAGAAAGAGGAGAAAGCTGAGTCAACCCCAGAACATGTGCTTTTTGGAAGCTGAACCCAAGGGAGCCGCAGAGCCAGTGAGCAGATGCCAGGCCCAGTTTTCCCTGCCCACCCACCCACCTCCTGAGCCTCCCTTGGCTCCACACATACAAAGAGAGAGCTGATGCTTCTTCTCACAACTACCCTCATAGTTGCTTCTAGTACTTACTGCACAGTTGCGATGTGCCAGGCTCTCTTCTAAGCACTTTCCATATGTTGTCATTTAATCCTCACGGGGATTAGGAGGAGACAGTGATGATGCCCATCTGCGTCTTTCATTTAAGAAAACTGTACTCAGCAAGGCAGCCATGTGGTGGCCCCGAGTTGTGACTGCTCAGCGTCTGTGGTAGGAGTGGCCCCTATCCTATGCAGAGCTATCACTCCCCATGCCATGTGAGTTTCCATCAGGGCTGTCATTCACAGTACCCTCGGTCCACTTCCCTGCCACTGACCCTGTCTGGGTCAACCAGAACTTCCCCCTGGATCATGCCCTGTAGAGATGTGATGGCCAGGCACTGTGGTGGCCATGTCTCTGCCACTTGGAAGAGACCAAAAACGAGGCAGACCTCAATCAAGGGCTGGTGAGAGACAGTGCCACAGGGAGATGCTGTCAGAGCTCTTGGATTGTGCTGACTTTGCCTTGGTTGGATACAAACCAGTCAAGTCCCCTTAGTCATTTTGGTGCCTTTGACCTGGGTTCCTACATATGCCACCAAAGGGTACTGCCCAATACAGTTTGATGAATAGGTCCTAGCTCCAGACTGCAGACCATCACTGGCCTGGCTGTACCAGAAGTCCCTCAGATTATGTCAGGTAGAAGGTGTGGAGGGACAGCTAGGAATCTGTTTTTAAAAAGCACAAGCAGGCTCAACTAGGTGGTCTCCAAGACCCTGTCCAGAACTAAGAACTAATGTCTCTGGGTTTTAGGTAAACTGTGCTCAGCGTCCACTTCACTGTGAATGTTTAACAAGTATCAGTCAGAAGAGGCAACTTCATGAGTACCTTCCCACGAGCTCCTCATCCCCAAAAAGGCACCATAAAACATAAAAACTGCTAACTGTAAAGAAGAACGGATTATCTGGACTATGATAAAAACAAAGAATGACTATTCATCAAGGGACACCACTAAGAGAGTGATAAGGCATGCTGCAGGGTAGAGGAAGATAATTATAGCATATACAGCTGAGAAAGACTGACCTGGAACATATGAAGAACTTCCACAAACTAAATAAGGAAAATACTGAAAACTCAATGGGAAAATGACTTGAACAGGCTTGTCACAAAAGAGGTTATCCAAAAGGCCAATAAACTAGGAAAAGTAGTTCAACTTCCCTAGTCTTCGGGGAAATGGACACATTAAAATCACAAGGTGACACCACTACCTACCTACCAGAATGACCAAATCAAAGACCGATGATAACAAGTGTTGGCAAGGATGTG
This sequence comes from Cephalopachus bancanus, assembly GCA_027257055.1. Taxonomy (NCBI): domain Eukaryota; kingdom Metazoa; phylum Chordata; class Mammalia; order Primates; family Tarsiidae; genus Cephalopachus; species Cephalopachus bancanus. The sequence goes on along the minus strand of JAPVLO010000330.1, from coordinate 1,293,116 downwards.
AAGCAACTGGAACTCTCCCACACTGCTGAAGGGAGTGGAGGCTGGTGTAAGCACTTTGGACAGGACCTCTTGAAGCTGATCTTATGGCTGCCTGCCAATCCAGCAATTCCTAGGTGTACACCTAACAGAAATGTTTATATATGTTCACCAAAAGACATGTTTAAGAGTGTTATTCATAACAGTGCCAAATTGAAAATAATGCACATGCCTATCAATACCAGAACAGATAAATAAATTGTGGTATCGTTATACAGTGGAATACTCTCTGGAAATGTGAACTGCTGCTACATCCAACACAAATGAATCCCACAAACCTAATGTGGATCCAAAGAAGCCAGACTTCGTAAAAAAGCATAAACTGTATGCTTCCATTTATATAAAGTTCAAAACTAGTAAAATGAAACTACTATGTTAAAGGTCAGGACAGGGCTACTTGAGGGAGGAAGGGAGGGACCATCACCTGGAAGAGGCAATAAAGGGACCTCCTGGTGCTGGAAACGTTCTATTTCTTGACCTGAGTGCTCATTTATATGGGTTTAACAATCAGAGAAAAATCACTGATCTGAAGCAAACCCATGATTTGTGCACTTGCTTTTTAAAAAGTTTTATTTTTTGTAAAAATGGGGACTCTCTATGTTGCCCAGGCTGGTCTCAAACTCCTGGGCTCAAGTCATCGCCCTGCCTCGGCCTTCCAAAGTGCTAGGATTACAGGTGAGAGCCACCACGCCTGGCCTGTACTTTCTAATAGCATGTTGTTCTTTAAATTTCCATTCAACAAAGGCATTGTTGGCACCACAGTATGGAGGAAAGGCTGCCACACTGCCCTGATCAGCAGGAGGAAAGAGGACATATCTGGGGCACTGAAGCACAAAATGTTATGTGGTTAAGAAAGGGAGAAGGCTTCCCCAGAGAGATGGCAAAACCATGCTGAGAACGAGCCAGAACTTCTTGAGGTGCAGTGGTGTTTCCTGGGCCCTTTTTAGAAGCAGTGGGAAGGGCTGGAAGTCCTCAAACTTGGACAACTGTTCTTCTTTCATAGGGAAAGGTCTGGATACACAGACAGCAAGTCCGGAACCACAAGGGCCCATCTAAGGCCACAAGATTACCGATGACAAAGTGGACGGTGAAATGGAGACAAAAGTACCATGATCAGGCTGAAGAAGATGCTCTCTGGGGGAGCAATAAGAGGCTCAGAGGGCCCAAGTGAGGAAATCTCGTGTGGTCTGGAGCTGGGGCATGTGCCTGGCGGTGGGGTATGTCCCACTTCTGAGGGAACAGAGGAAGAGAGATGAAACTTAGCACTTAAGGAAGCAGCTTGAGAAAGGAAAGAGTGAGACCAGGTTCAAAAAGACTACAAAGGACACTCATTGGAGGACTAGGAAAAAAAGAAAGCTGACTGGTGTGCACTTGGATCCGTCTCAGCCCGGCTTCCAAAAGATAGAGACCAGTGCAAATGATGCAAGCAACTGAGATAAGGCAGGAGGAAAAACAAAGCCCCCGGAGGAAGGAGGGGGTGAGTCACATCCTCTCAAACAGGAGTAAGAAGGGAGATTTAGACCAAGATGGACATTCACCATCAAAGTGCCAAGGAGTTCCTAGGAGGTTATGCTGACTAGAGACAGATCGGAAGTAGGCCAGGATAACAGACAAGAGTGGAGGGGTGGGGGTGGGGGCGGGGCCTAGAGGGAAGATGGGGAAGGACACACAGATTTACTCGGCATTTCACTTCTGTTTGAGCGGTCAGGAGTCGTGGGAGACAGGTATGAGAGCCCTAGGAGACAAGGAGGTCACATAGGAGGGGTCTCTATGGGATTTTTTTCTACAGATCATCAACCCTGAGGGGAAAGGGGATGCCACGAGCGAGCACAGCTTCTCTCTAATGAAGCTGACACCCTCCCAGGGTCCTGGCTGCCAGATCTGGAGTCCTGCCTTGTGTATGGAAATGGGGGACATGGCTTGTCTTAGCTCTGCCCCCATGTTGTATGGGACGGCCACTGCAACTTTTTGGGCTGGTGGCCCAGGTGCTGCTCTGCAGACAGGGTTAGTGGATCCCAGGTACAGTGCTAGATAGGGTCTCTATCACATGCTGCTTCATGGCATACAAGTACCATGGATTCAAGTGCCATCTGAGGCAGAATTCTGTGCCAAGGTGCATCTAGGCCAGGCCTCCCTATCTGAGACAAGAACTCTCCTTCCATGTGGAAGGGGTGCCTAGTCTGGATGGCCTTTTACAAACTGCAAGTGATAGAGACCTTCTCGGGTATGCTTCGGAAGACAAGGGTCATGGATGGGGTTTCTGTGATCTTTGTGACTATCTGCTAAAATAAATCACTTGAGGAGAGAGAAGAGAGAACCACACAGGGGTTTCCAAGGACAGTCCAAGGAAATACATGACAAAATGATACCGGCATAAAAGAGCTGCCTGAGAAATGCTTCCACAATAGATGGACAAGATACACTCTGTAGCCGCTTTCCTATAAGGAGTTTAAAAACACTTAAAATGAAGGACACCCATTTGTCTGTCTCAGATGCAACCCTTCCCCAAGGAAGCAGGAGGATAAAAAATTGACTTCTAGGTGCCAATTCCAAATCTGCCACTATTTTTTTTTAATAAGATGCTACAATATGATATACATTAGCTACTTGCTAATGTCAAAACTTTCCAAGTTTGCCAGCATCCTTCGGTAAGGTGTACACAGTAAGTCAGATCCAGAGAGTAACCCATGATCCATCTGGAAACAACCTTTCAAGTTTCAGAAGCCTTCAAGTTCTTTGTCCCTGAAAACAGTCCCTGACAATGCTTCTTAGGTGCATGGACTACAAAGAAAATGCTTCCAGCAAAAGGCTGGAAAGGGGCCAAGTGGGAGCCAGCATCCACCCAATGAGTGCCTGTATGGTATGCACTGGGAGGAGGAGCTTGCCCTGCAATCTGTTGCTGGGTCCTCTCCTCCATCACAGGGGCTCCTGGAAATGGGAGTGATGGTTAGCTCAGTAGGAGGATGGCTGCTTGGCTATGGGGACAGGGGTCAGTCACCCTATAGGACACATGGTCCCCTCCTGCCAAGTTTACCTGTGACTGCTAACTCTCACTGTTCCTGCTCAAAGGGAGTGAAACTTCCGAAACTTCCACACACCAGGATCCTGCCCTTTGAAGCCCCTGGACCTCCCAGAACACATTGCAGGGATCCCTCTGACCAGTACTTCCTCTCCACCCCTCATTCCCTGGTCAGACCTAATTAATCCCAGCCTGGTCTAGCAAGGCCCATCATACGTGGTATCCATTTTCCAGAAAAGAAGACAAGCCTTCTTCCAGGGAGTGCCAGCGTGTATGACATGTGAGGACTGTTTAGAGGAGGTGAGACAAAGCCACCCCCTTTCCTTGCCACCTCTGGGTTAACAAGGAACAAGAAGGACTCATCTTGGATGGTTCTGTGAGGTGCTGGGACACTGGTCATTTTACCACAGATGAGGGGACAATGGAATGCAGGCTGGGTTGGGCTCTCTGGGCTCCCTGGATTTTGTACCCCCTCAAGGTCATCTTTTTACCTCGAATCTTTTTACCTTAGACTCCCAGGTAACCTTTTCTGCGTGTCAGACTGGGCCTCTTGGGTCCCCCACCATTCACAGTCCCACAGTATTGTCTCCAATTAGAGCAGAAGCCAAGGGCTGGTTGTGCAAAATGGCTTCTGCTGCACACTCCTCTTTGAGTCCCCCGCATCACAACAAAAGCACCCAGTCCTGGTCCCTGGGGAAAGAATGACTGTGGAAAGCTCCAGAAGATTCACACGGACACTGGGCAGACCTTAATTCAAGCCAGCAAGAAGAGAAGCTTCTTCTGAGAAGGAAGTAAGAAACTCCTCAGAAGAATTCCTCTAGCCTGTTCAATGTCCTGTCTCTCTCCTCTCAGCTGGGGACCCAATCAATATGGCTGCAAACTAATAAAGATCAAAAACCCATCTGCATGCTGGGTAGTAGAGCAAAGCCTCTTCTAGCAGACAGATAAGTTGGCATGTGTCCGCCAAAGCAATTTATTTATTCTGAACAAATGAATGCAGTCCATTAAAGGGGCAAGAGGAAGAGAACCGAGTGGGGTTACCTGACTTGTGAGGGAGAGCTGGAGGCAAAACACAGATATGGCCTGGCCACTCTATGCCAATCCCCCTGCCATTGGCATCAGCACAATGGGCTTTTGGGGGCCTGGCCAATGGCCTCTGACAGGTAAGGTGGCATGTACAAAGACCTGCAGAGCAACAGGGGATACTGATTCCACATGGACTCTGGACACTGGATGACCTAGGAGGGGTCAGTGCTGTGGACGGTGGGTGGCCCGCGGTTTGGCCACAGCTGAAGGCCTTGTTGCATAGGGTAGAGCGCACAAGGCCAGCAAAGTGGAATTTCCCAATTACAGCATGAAAGAAAGCTTCTTCTCTGGAGGCTGCCTCCCCTCCCCAGTCCCTGCAATTAAAAACAAGTCCAGTTGCCAGTGGCTGCTCTGTCCCCCCAACCCCTTTGGCGGCCAATCAGCTCCCCATTCTACCTATACCCCCCTTCTGGACACAAAGGCTCTTATGCACACCCAGGACACTGGGAGGGGGCAGTGCTAGCAGGAGCACATATGAGGGACTCAGAGCATTTGCTCAGTTGGAGAGGCTGCCCTGCCTATCTGCCACAGAGGTGAGAGGAGGACCAGAAAGGACTGGAAGCCTTGTTGCTAGGCTTCCTTGGGTCAGAGTCTCATGGAAGAAATCCCATGACTGCTTCCTCCTTTCCCACTAGGGCCCCAGCCCATCTTCTCCCAATGCCCGCCTCATCTTAGGAATACCCCGTTCTCCCGGGAGGGTGTGCGGGCTCTCATCTACCATTAACTAGGCTGGTTCAGGTCAGAGCCCTTGCATTCACAGCATACAGTCACTCATTAAAAATGAAAGCATTCTCCAGCTACTCCTCTTTGCAAGGCAGCAGGGAGGAAGAGGACGGGAAAAATGCACAGCTGATGGAGCCAAAGGACGGCTGGCCAGAGGGCCATGTTGGCAGGCAGAGTGAGTATCTTCAGACTTGCTCACTTCCCAGCACAGAAGCAGGCCTTGTAAAGATCACAGCTGTCGGGTCACGCTGGAGTTCATATCACAGTTTATCAAAGAGGCTGAGTTTTCTCCCTCCTCTCCTTTTCTACTGAGTATAAGTGGAATGGTTCACAGGGAGACAAGGCCTGGGCTTGTTCTGACTGCATTAGCATGGAGGGTTGGGAAGAGGCCGGAGGAGGGCAATGCACATCAACACCTACTTCAGGCAGAGTTGTTTTAGTGGGGCTGGCCTGGGCTGCTGCCGGGTGCCCTGGGTGTAGGGGCAGCAGGTCTGGCGCACCGGAGTTTGCTCTCGGCACACAAGGGTCAATGATCTCACCCTCCTGCTGAGATCTGGTTTCTCCTCCCCACAGGCCATGGTGGGAGGCAGAAGCCCTTTATCAAATACTGCCAGCACTGGGTCTGGAACGCACATCTACATAACCCTGGCCACACCATGACAAGGCAGGCACTATAACTGTCTCCATTTCATGGACAAAGCAGAAAGCGTTTAGAAACAGGCCACATGGTTGAAAATGGGAGGAACTGGGGTGTGAAACAAAGTCTGACTCTAGAAGCTACTCTTCCTCTGAGTGCCTGCAGGAGGTCCATCTACCCTCCATCTTGCAGGCGCCTGTGAAGGGAGTGGGTAGAGGCGAGAGGGTGTAGTGCCAGAAGCTCATAGCACTCTGCTCTGCACGTCCCTGTCTTCCCTCAGTCTGTGGGCTTGGCCTCAGCTCCCAGCTGCTAAGGGAAGGGCCTGGGCCGGTGCAGGTCTCAATGAGGCTGGTGGAGAGATGAGGGCTCTGGAGCTGCTGGCTTCCCCAACCTCGACAGGCATCTAAACTGTTATATACACCAGATAAGAAGGCCATGCAGACAGCAAAAGAATGTCCAACCTACCCAGGCCTGGCTGGAGTTTGAGCACCCCATTCCTGCTCCCACGTGGAGGTAAGGCCTGGGAAAGCCGCATGGGGGAGAGGAAATGCTCCCAGGGTCCTGAGGGAAATCATACATCTTCTTCAATGCCAAGAACCCCCACCAGATGTTTGCCTTCAAGAAATCTGGATGCCTTTGTCCTTCTATAGACAGCAGCTGCTTCTGGGCCCAGAGCTAAACACACTGCTACAGAAATAATGGCTTTTATTTCTTGGCTAGAAGAATTTCTTTCCTTCCTCTCTCAGTGATCAACCTTGGAGGCTGAGAAGGGCAACTTATAGCTTGCTTAACAGCTAAAGAGAAGGTTAAGAAATCATCTACTGCCTTCCTTATCAGGCCTGTGGCTTCATGCCAGCATCTGTATGAACCATCATGATGCCCCTCTTTAAAGCAACAGCAGGAAAGAAAGAAATGAAGGCGGGGAGCAGGAGGGCAGGCTGACGCCCCTGGTGCCTCTTCCCAGCAAGCCTCTGCTTAAGGGCTTTAGCCCCCTTAGGACCATGGGGAGGATGGAGGAAGCAACATGTTTGTAAGGCTTCTTCCATGTAAGATGCTATGCTCTGTGCCCAGACTGTGTGGTTGGCAATGTGACCCAGGGGCTGGTCAGCTGTGGCTTGGCACGCTGGGCTTAGATGGCAGCAGGCTCCAGAGCCAACTTGGCCCTGAGGAAGCTGGGCCAGGTGGCTGTCAGCTGGGACATGCACTGCCAGGTGTGGTGCTGCTTTTGGCTGGACAAATGGCTGCTTTTGGCTGGACAAGGTGACCCATGAGGGACCCAGCCACAAGTTCCCTCTCTCCCCAGCTTGCTGGGTTCTTTGTGCTGACCAAGGGCTAAGAGACCCTCTGTCTCTAAGGAGTGGGAGTGGGGCCTGGCCTGGAAGCCAGGCTCACGTCCACCGAGAACTCAGCATGGCCCAGCATGAGTCTGAGCCTGGAAGAGTGAGTAATTACCATGCTGAATATACTGAGTCCCTAGAGGATAAGGAGGGAGGACTCATGGGCCCAGGTCTTGAGCTCTCTGAGGAGCTGGGCCCCAGGTAGGCCTGACCCTAGATGGTCCTAGCCTGCAAACTGTTGAGGACCCCTTGTGATACCAGGCCCTGTACTCTACCACAGAAGGGGTAAAGGAGGCTGCTGAGCTAGCAAAATGCAGGGGTTTGCAGCCCAGCTCCAACCAAGCTCACACTGCTTCCTCTAATTTTCCCTTCTGCAAAATGAGGATTCCCATTAACCCAGGAAGCCCATGAGATGTTGCAAAGCAAATGAAGCCTCTCTGCCCTAGAGTCTGTAACGGGGAAAATGGTGGTGGCCCTGAGTGGGTGGGGAGGATACACAAGCATGCCCATGTTGCCCACGCTTCTGGTCTGTATAGTCAGTGAACACTGGGGCCTACCCTGAGGTCTCTCTCCCCATGCCTCTGAGTGGGCATGTGAGGCTGAGATAGGATGGAAAAACTCAGAGCCTGGTTCTCCAGAGGGGAAGTTAGCCACAAGTTCCTTTTTCAAAGTCCTCCTCCTTCCACTGGTTCCCTGAGCATCTTCCAGGCAAGGATTGCTTATCAAGAGCACTGATGCCTCTGCCATTCGGACATAAAGTGAACTGTCACTTGTGAGAATATTACACTGCTTTCCTGGTGGGGGGGGTCTCTCGCACCACATCTAATCCCTACTTCAATCTCTTACCTGAAACTGTCCAACTTGATGTGATGAAAAACTATGGAAGCCTTTCTCTTTTGCCAGTGAGGTTAAGAATCCATTTCTGGCCGGGCTCGGTGGCTCAGCCTGTAATCCCGTGCCTTTGGGAGGCTGAGGTGAGTGGATTGCCTGAGCCCGTGGGTTCAAGACCCACATGGGCAACTTGGTGAGAGACCTCATCTCCACAATAAATCAAAAAAATCAGCCGGGCGTGGTAGCGCGTGCCTGTAATTCCAGCTACTTGGAAGACTGAGGCGGAAGAATAGCCGGAGCACAGCAGGTGGAGGCTGCGGTGGCTGGGAGCGGCCACTGCACTCTAGTCTGGGCGACAGAGTGAGACTCCAACTCAAAAAAAAAAGAGAATCCATTTCTGACTCTCTGTAATAGGGGTTCTGAACTGGAGTGATTTTGTTCCCAGGAGACATTTGGCAGTTTGGAGACATTTTTGACTGTCCCAACTGGCTGAGAGTGGGTGCTTACCGGCATTCAGTGGGCAGGGGCCTGGGATACTGCTGAACATCTTACAGTGCACAGGACAGCCCATCACACAGAATCATCTGGCTCCAAATGCTGAGTTTCAGAAACTCTGCTCTGGAAGAGCCCCGAGAAGCAAGAGGGTGGTGATAGCCTCCCACCACCACAGGGGCATCCTTTTAATGGTCTAGACCATCAAAGCCCCTTCCTCCGGCTCGGTCCTACTATTTGTCTTTCTGGTCAGGCAGGCCTGTTCCCTCCTTCAGCCCAGTCCCCAGGATGCCCTCAATGCCACACTCAGTCTCTGAGCTGCCTGGTCGCATTCTGTATCTGCCACTCCGCTTCCTGCCTCCTACTCTTTTTTTTTTTTGCGTTGAAGTCTCACTCTGGTGCCCAGACTGGAGTGTAGTGACACACTCACGGCCACCCCAGCATTGACCTGCTGGGCTCCCGCAATCCTTCTGCCTCAGCCTTCCAAGTAGCCAGAACTACAGGCGTGCACTATCATGCCTGGCTAATTTTTTTTTAAACTTATTGTAGAGACGAGGTCTCGCCAATTTGCTCAGGCTGGTCTCGAACCTGCAGACTCAGGCAATCCACTCACCTCGGCTTCCCAAAGTGCTGAGGTTATAGGCTGAGCCACCGAGGCCAGCCCCCGCCTCCTACTTAAGCTCCCCCTGCATGCAGGCTCTTGCAGTGGCTCCCAGGAGATCCTCTTCAGGTCTCACCTCCCTCACTGCCTCCTGCTATCTCCCTCTTTCAATCACCTTCCTTCTACCTCTGTGGCCCTTCGCCACAGCCTCCTCTTCTGGTTTCTTCTTTCCCCAATCTTTACAGACTGGAGCTCTTAGGGCTCAGCCTCAGACCTCTTCCCTTCTCAATCCGCCCCCTCTTACTCTCTAAGAATGAAAGCTCTATAATGGCAGAACCATCTAGAATGATACCTTGCAGAGTCAGTGTTGACCAAATATCTGTTGAATGAATGAACAAATGAATGATTATGCCATCAATTTCCAGATTTGCTTGGGCTTAGGTCTTCCTTTTGAGAGTCTCTCAAAAGGTACAGCAAACTACTTCAATATTTTTCCTTTGATGTCTCGAAGGCAATTCAAATTCAAACGTATGAGCTTCCTCACTCCCTGCCATTCTTCTGGGGTTCCTACCCTGGGGACTGGCACCACCACCCATCCAGCTGCCCAAACCAGAGGCCTGGGTGTCATTCCTAGCTGTCTCTCCCCTCACTCTTCAACGCCATCAGTCACCAATCAGCCCTACTTCCAACTCAGTCAGGAGACCAGCTGCTTCTTCCCTTCCCCCTTGCAAGCTGCCACAGTCTCTACTTGGACAACAGCCCCCCACTGGTTTCCATCTCGGCCCCTATACCCCACTCTCCCCAGCAACAGTCATCTTTCACATCAGAAATCTGGTCATGTTGTTCCCCGGCTCAAGCCCTTGCAGCAGCTCTCCACTGACCTCTGGGTAAGGTCCCCCATCCTTAGTGTGGCCCACAGGCTGAACCTGCTTTCTGATTTACAGAAAAACGAGCTCTTCAGACTCTCTTCTGCCTTGATGCTTCATATAGGTTGGGCCCTCTGCCAGAACTCCTTCAACTCCCACCCTTAGTGTGGCATGTTCCCTACATACCCTGACAACTTCAATAACCCTGTCATCCCAGAGGTTCTGATTTCACTGGTCAGAGGGAGGCCCGGGAATCTTCTCTCAGTCTCTTCAGTGATCTAGCAATGCAGGGCTGAGAACCATGCTGTAGAGAATCTGGGACCACTTGAGCTATTCCAGAAATCTCCCCATCTGGCTTTGGTGGGGAGCCAGAAGAAACTTTTGCCCCTGGTCTAGCTTTCACTAGGCTGAGCATGACACTGGGTCACACTTCTGTTGACCCTGTTCTTGGAACTGAGTTGGAAGTAAAGGGCCAGTCTCAGTCATGCTGCTACATTTCTAGAGTCTTTGAGGCTGGGGCTGTTGCCCTGGTACTGTTCAGGGTTAGGCTCACAGGACTCAGGAACATGGTCCCACCAAGCGTGGTCAATTTCTGCACTGGTTGGTGGCTGAGCCCCAGGACACAGCTCTGTGCCATACACCTTCTGGCACACCTCCTTTCCTCTCTAGAAGACTGACAATGGCATTTAATGAGGGGATAATCCACCTCGAGGGAAAGAAAAAAGACAGCCAGGTGCAGTGGCTCATGCCCGTAATCCCAGCAGTTTGGGAGGTGGAAGTGAGAGGACTGCCTGAGCTCATGGGTTTGAGACCAGTCTGGGCAACTTGGTGAGACCTCGTCTCCACAACAGATAAAAAAAAAATTAGCCAGGTGTGGTGACGCACACCTGCAGTTCCAGCTACTTGAAAGGCTGAGATGGAAGGATCTCCTGAGCCCAGCAGGTTGAGGCTGCAGTGGTTGTGAGCATGCCACTGCATTCCAGCCTGGGCGACAGTGAGACTCTGACTCAAAGGGAAAAAATAAAAAAAAAAACAACACTGACCTGCCTCATGTCAAAAGTACCAATAACCGGGCATAAGGGACAACCTTCCTTGTTTTTTTTAAGAACAAACCCAAAGGACAGGAGAAAGAGGAGAGAGAAGGGACAGAGAAAGTGGCTGCTTTGACACCTTGTATGCTGTGAGAATGAGAAGTCGTGGCTGTGTGAGGAGGAGAATGCACACTGAGGCTGACCTGATGATGAAAGGGCCTCTGACCTCCAGGAGCTTCCGTTCACTGCTGAACCTCTTGAGAAGGTTGATCATGAACTTATAGAAGTAGGAGTTCATGGTGGGAGTGGAAGGAGAACATTCTAAGCCTTTGGTACCTGTAGAGAAAGGGACAGAGCCAGGATGATGAGTACACAGAGGAATGAGAACCAATTATAGATAGAAACAATTGTAAAAGCCAAAAAACTGTGTGTGTGTGTGTGTGTGTGTGTGTGTGTGTGTGTGTATGTGGGTTTGGGTGGTGAGATCTGTATATGACAAGATCAGGGAAAATCTCCAATCAAGGGCCATGGATTGGCAGAAAACAAGCAAATATGCACAAATAAAACTTGGCTTGTTACAGAAAGGCCCATTTACTGTCCACCCTTCCATCTAATCCCAAACCACTTAGTGAACATCTTTGGTGTGGAAGACCCTGCTAGGCACTATGAATTTTTTTTACAAAACAAACTTCTACTCATTATCCTAATAGATAAAACGCATCTGGGGTCTACTTGGGCCAGTTAAGGACTTCTCTTTACACAAATCAAAGAGAAGCAAAGGTTAACGAAGCTGACAGACCCACAAGAGGCAAAAACCAAACTTCAATCCTAATGTTACTTGAGAAAAAAATACGCACACACCCACTACATTAAAGACAGTAAAGACTGATAAAATGTTACAAAGTGTTTTAATTTCTACTGAATGTTTTGAAATCAAATATTTTTTCTTCCTATTGCAGTCAAAGAAGCTCTTTTAAGGAGGAACTCTGAAAATTTCCAAAGCCCTGAAGTGGCTTTATAAGCAGAAGCACAAACATAGACACGAGTCCCAGTGGAAAACACACCGAAGAGCACATACCACCACTCCTTCCAGCCCACTCCCGCGCATGTGCTCTTCTATAAAGCACCCAGTGCTGAGAAGGAGAGGGCGGACAGAATGCTTGGATGGTCCTGAGGTAGTGTATTTGCACTCTCCTTGGGGTTTCCCTGCTCTTCTTTTCTAATACAGCTGACCCCGACAGCACTGTGGAAATGACAGAGGTGGCAGGAATCCTCACTACTCCGCCCAAATCACTCACAGGGCATCTTTAAAAAAAAACACACCAAAAAACAACTTTATTGAGATTTAATTCATGCACCATAAAGTTTGCTCTTTAAAGTGTACAATTCAGTGTTTTTTGGAACAGCCACAAAGTTGTGAAGTAATCACCATATATTTCAGACCTTTTTTTCCTTCTTTTTTCTATAGTCTTTTTGTGTGTTTATTGGCTATTTGTATTTCCCTCCTATGACAGTATCCGTCAAATATTTTATTCATTTTCATTGTAGTCATTGTCCATCTTTTTCATACCAACTAAAAAAATTTTTAAAATTTTAAATATGTGGGGTACAATTCGGGGTTAGGTATACAAATGTCCATTATGCAGGTACCCTTGTTGATGAGGTGTGCCCCTCCCTTGGCAGTTTTCCACTACTGCCAATCCCTTTCTTACAGTATTATGCTAGCTGTTCAAGGGCTGCTTATGAATAAGAACATGTGACACTCGGTTCTTTGTTTCTGTGACAGATCACTCAGTATTATAGCCTCTTAGTCCATTCAAGTTGCTGCGAAGTTCATAATTTTGCCTCTGTTTTGTTTTGTTTTGTTTTGAGTTGGAGTCTAACTTTGTCACCCAGACTGGAGTGCAGTGGCCGCTCCTGGCCACCACAGTCTCGACCTGCTGGGCTCCGGCGATCCTTCCGCCTCAGCCTTCCAAGTAGCTGGAACTACAGGCGTGCGCTACCACACTTGGCTAATTTTTTTTTTATTGTAGAGATGAGGTCTCGCCAAGTTGCCCAGGCGGGTCTCAAACCCGCGGGATCAGGCATTCCACTCACCTCAGTCTCCCAAAGCGTGGGATTACAGGCTGAGCCACCGAGCCCGGCTTAATTTTGCTTCTTGCTGCAATAAACATGCATGTGCAGGTATCTTTTTCATAGTGATGAGTTCCTCTGGGTATATTCCAAGTAAGAGGATTGTGGGTCATACGGGAGGTTGATTTTTAGATCTTTTAGGAATTACCACACTGTTTTCCACAGAGGCTGTACTAGTTTACATTTCCACCAGCAGTGTATAAGTGTTCCCTTTTCCCTGTATCCTCTCCAGGATCTGGATCTGGAGTTAGGTGGTATCTCAGTGTGGTTTTAATTTGCATTTCTTTGATGACTAGTGAGGCTGAGCATTTCGTCATGTATCTGCTGGCTGCTCTCATGTCTTCTTTTGAGAAGTGTCTATTCATATCTTTTGCCTACTTTGTAATGGGGTTGTTTGTTTTTTCCTTTTGGCATGTTTGAGTTTCTTGTAGCTCCTAGATGTTAGGCCTTTGTTAGAAATATAGTTGGCAAATATTTCTTCCCAGTCTGTGGGCTGTCTCCCCACTCTTAATGGTTTATTGGCTTTGCAGAAGCTTGTCAGTTTGATGAGGTCCCACTTGTCTATCTTATCTCTTATTGCATGAGTACTTGGGGTTTTGATCAGGAATTGGCTGCCAGTTCCAATTTCCATAAGGGTGTCTCCTGCATTTTCTTATAGTTTGAGGTTTTACATTAAGGTCTTTGATTCATTTAGAATTGATTTTTGTGTATGAGGATAGGTAGGGGTTCTGCTTCATTCTTCTGCATGTGGTCAGCCAATTTTCCCAGCACCATTTACCGAATAGGTTCTCCTCTCCTCAGTGGTTGATGGTGGAGGCTTTGTTGAAGATGAGTTGGTTGAGAAATTGAGGCTTAGCTTCCACAACCTCTATCCTGTTCTATTGGTCTATATGCCTGTTCTTGTACCAATACCAGGCTATTTTGATTATTTTAGTTTTATAATAAAGATTAAAGTCTGGGAGTGTGATACGTGATGCCTCCTGCTTTTTTTTTTTTTTTTTTTTTGCTGAGGATAGTTTTGGCTATCTGTGGTTGTTTATGTTTCCATATGAATTCCTGTATTGTCATTTCCAGGTCTGAGAAGAATGCTGCTGTTAATTTAATGGATATTGCATTAAATCTGCAGATTGCCTTGGGTAGGATGAACACCTTAACAATGTTGATTCTTCCAATCCATGAGCATGGAATATTTTTCCATTTGTTTGCGTCATCTTTGATTTCTTTGAGCAGTGTTTTGCAGTTTTCATTGTAAAGGTCTTTGACTTCTCTGGTTAGGAAGATACCATAGTATTTCATTTTTTTGTGTGGCTATTGTGAAAGGGATTGTGCTTTTAATTTGGGTTTGTTTGTTTATTGTTGTTGTATAGAAATGTGATTTATTTTTGAACATTTATTTTATACACTGAGACTCTGCCAAAGTCCTTTATCAGTGCAAGGAGGTTTCTGACAGATTCTCTTGGGTTTTTGAGATATAGAATCATGTTGTCTGCAAAGAAGGATAACTTCCTCTTTTCCTATTTGGATACCCCTGATTTCCTTATCTTGTCTGGTTGTTCTAGCTAGGATTTCCAATACTATGTTGAACAGGAGGAGGGAGAGTGGGCATCCTTATCTTATTCCGGTTTTTAAGGGAAATGGTTACAATTTCTGTCTGTTTAGCAGTATATGGCTGTGGGTTTTTCATAGATGGCTCTCACTATTTTGAGGTATGTTCCATCTATGCCTAGATATTCGAGAATTCTTATTAAGAAGGGGTGCTGCATTTTATCAAAAGTTTTTTCCATGTCTAATGATACAATCATGTGGTTTTTGTCTCTACATCTGTTGATGTATTTAGCTATGTTTATGGTCTTGCGGATGTTGAACCAGCCCTGCATCCTGGGGATGAAGCCTACTTGGTCATGGTGGATGATTTTTGAGATGTGTTGTTGGGTCCAGTTTGCTAGAATCTTGTTGAGAATTTTAGCATCTATGTTCATCAAGGCTACTGGCCTGCAGTTCTCTTTCTTTGTTGGATCTTTACCTAGTTTGGGTATCAATGTGATGTTAGTTTCATAAAATGATTTGGGGAAAGTTCCATCTTTCTTGATTGCCCGGAATATTTTCAGTAAGATTGGTATCAGCTCCTCCTTGTATGTTCTGTAGAATTCTGCTGGAAAGCCATCTGGTCCAGGTCGCTTTTTTGTAGGTAGTTTTCTTATGACATAGTTGATTTCCTGGGTTGTTATTGGCCTATTTAGGGTCTCGATTTCTTCTCGTTTCAACCTGGGGAGGTTGTGAGATATCAGAAAGTCCTCCATTTTATTTAGGTTTTTGAGTTTGTTTCCACCGAGGTGTACTTAGTAATCTCTGATAATCTTTTGTATTTCTTCAGGGTCGGTTGTGACTTCATCTTTTGCATTTCTGATTGTGTTTATTTGGGTTGTTTCCCTCTTTTTTTGGTCAGTCTAGCTAGGGTTCATCAATCATATTTATCCTTTCAAAAAATCAGCTTTTGATTTCATTGGGCTTTTTAAAAAAATTATATGTTGTCTTCTATGTCCCGATTTTTGGCTTTTATCTTGTGATCTGGATTCTTCTGCTGAAGTTAGGGTTTTAGTGGTCTCGCTTTTCCAGCTTCCTTAGGTGATTTGTTAGGCTATTAACTTGTGATCTTTCCATTTTCTTCATGTGTGTTTGCAGAGCTATGAATTCCCCTCTGAGGACTGATTTCATGATCCCAGAGATTTTGGTAAGATGTTTCTTCATTTTCATTTGTTTCCAGGTATCTTTTAATCTCTGTCTTGATTTCTATGTTGACCCAGGAGTTGTTTAGCATCATGCTGCTTCGTGTCCATGTTTTTGTGGGTTTTGGGGGAACTTTGTTGGTGTTGATATTTATTTTTATTCCACTGTGGTCTGAGAAGGTGCATGGCAAAATTTCAATCTTATGGAATTTGTTTATGCTTGATTTAGGCCTCGAATGTGGTTGATCTTAGAGTAAGTTCCATGTGGTGATGAGAAGAATGTATATTCTGTGGTTGTTGGTGGAATGTTCTGTAGGTAACAGTTAGGTCCATTTGATCAAGCGTCATGTTGTCATTCCAGATCTACCTGTTAACTTTTTGTCTTGATGATGTTAGACCACTTTTACCGCCCCAAAAGGAAACACATTACCCATCTGCATCCACTCTCTACTCCCTCCCCTAGTCCCTGGCAACCACTAAATCTACTTTCTATCTCTATGGATTTGTCTATTCTGGACAGTTCATGTAGATGGAACCATACAGTATGTGGTTCCTTTCATTTAATGTATTTTTAGGGCTCATCCATGCTGTGGCATGTAAAGAACTGAATAATATTGTATGAATATGCAAATTTTGTTTGTCCATTCATCAGCTGGTGGACATTTGGTTGTTTCCATGTTTTGGTTATTACAAATAACACTTGCTATGAACATTCACATACAAGTTTTTGAGTAGCTATAGGTTTTCAATTATATACCTAGAAGTGAACTGCTGGGTCATATGGAAACTCTATATTTAACTTTTGAGGAACTGCCAAACCGTTTTTCACAGTGGCTGCACTATATTATATTCCTAGCAGGAATGTATGAGGGCTCCCACTTCCCCATGTCCTCACCAGTACTTGCTATAATCTGTCTTTTTAATTATAGTCATCCTAATGGATGTTTCCATTGTGGTTTTGATTTGCATTTTCTGAATGACTAATAAGATTGATGTACTTACTGACCACTTGTATATCTTCTCTGGAGAAATGTATACTCAAATTCTTTGCCTGTTTTAAAATTGGGCTATTTGCCTTTTTATTGTTGAATTATAAGAGCTCTTCATATATTGGATACAAGTCTCTGATCAGATGTGGTTTTGAAACACTTTCCTTCATTCGGTGGGTTGTCTCTTTTTACTCTTGACGGTATCCTTTGAAGCATACAATTTTTAATTTTGATTATTTTTTTCTTTGGTTGCTTGTGCTTTTGGTGTCATAGCTAAGAAGTTATTACCTAATCCAAGGTCATAAAGATTTACTGATATCTTTTGGGTCTCTGGTCCATTTTGAGTTAAGTTTTGTATATGGCATGAGCCAGGGATCCAACTATTTTGCATGGGGGTGTAAGTCTAGTTGTCTCAGTATAACATGACTTAATAGTTAATAACTATAATTTATTGCACATTTACTATGTGCTATGCATGCCAAAACCTTTGACACATAGTATATAATTTAATTCTCCAAATAAGCCTTGAAAATATGCACCACTGCTATTCCCACTATACACAGAGGAAAGTTGTGAATTAGGGTGAGGATTATCCAAAGTCACAGAGCTGGTGACTGGTGGAATCACTGATCCCAGAAACCTGGTCTTAAGAGCCCATGTTCTCAGCAGCTCTACCAGGTTGCCTATCTCTTGGGCACTGATGTTCAGGCAGGCTTGGGGTTCATAGGTTAGGTGACTTGCTAGGCAGAAGAACAGAAGGCATAAAGACTGAAGCCAAGGTTCTGCCAAGCCAAGACTGAGGACACTGAAAATGACATCAAGAGCCCTGAAGAAAGCACTTGGTCTGCAGCTCTTGGAAACTCAGGGAGGACTCTAAGGGAAGCAGAGTGGTCAACAGAAGCATCTGGGGCCATCATTTTCTGAGGCAGCTCCTCTCTTGCCCAGGAACCTTGTGTGAGTCTTGACTTTCTCCCTGGACCAGGGAGGAAATGGCTGAGCAGTGGCACAAGACAGGCAGAACATGAAGACTCTGAGAATCAAACCTGGCTGTGGGAGGTCACATCAGATCCAAGAAGCATCAGCCCAAAGCACAAAAAAGGAATGTGCAGAACCATCCAGAGTATGGTGTGTTTCACAGGGAGCCTCTATGGAATGACTTTATTAGATGCCAGGGGCCAGAAAACAGCAGTAAGAACTTCCTCCAAAAAAAGTTCTTTTTTGAACTCAGATCTCCCTTCCATACTCTCATGGTTCTTATGGGGAAGTGGCTGGGCACTAGAAAGGTGTTTTTCTGTTTTGTTTCTCCCAGCTATAAATTACTCTGAGGATTCCTCACCAGAAACCACACCTCCAAACCATACAGTCCTCAATCCTGAGAACCTCCCAGACAGTTCCCATGAACCATGCTAACTCAGGTCAAGGGCAGGCCTCATTTTGCTTCTTGTTTGGACTGCATCGTTCTGGGTCCCTGCCCAGTTAAGCCTGGCTTGGGAGGTCCCGAGTGACTCTGGAATGGCAAACAGTCTCTGCTCCCTGGCCCAGGGGGGCTGTTTGCAGAATCAAGTGTTACATTCTTCCAGATCAAGTTACCCCAGGCCCAGTTGGGGCTGATCTCTGAAGAGGTGTCTGCAGATACAGCTGTTGAGGCAGCACTGCCTCACTGTCCCCACCCTCAGAAGATGAATTCAGCACTCCCATGGTGGTCTGGCTGAAAGGCACAGGCTGCATGCCCCCCACACTGGAGATGTCCAGTTAACGGCAGCTTCTCCCAGGTGCTGGTTCACAAAGGCTCCTCTTTGTGCCCGTCTTCCTGCTTCCCTATGTGCACCCCCAGCCTGCCCCATTTCCAGACCTAGAGCCACTTGGGTTCCAAAGTGGCCCTATTCCAAAGAACAAAGGGACCAAAGCAGGAAGTAACCACAAAGAAATCTTCCCCAACTGAGGTCACTGTCTCCATTCCTAAGAGGCTGAGAACCTTGGGGAGAGGTGCCAGGTTGCTCTAGCCTCACGGGGGCAATAAGAAACATCAAAGCGAAGTGGCTAAGCCTCAGTTTCCTCATTTGTAAAGTGGGACAATAAGAGCCCCTATTAAATGAGACAAAATATGTGATGTACTAGGCCTGGGGCCTGCCACACAGTTTGTGCTCAATAAACAGGGCTACTTTTATTAGCAAATGTCCTGTATCTCAGAGCACTGCAAAGGGCAGATCATTCTCATTTTCTAAGACTCAGAATGGATGACTGGGACTGAGGGACTAGTCTGAAATGCCTGAGTGGGGAGATTTAAGATCTAGGACAAATTCTTAGTGTTCTGTTGGGATGCTATTGAGGAAAAGAAGGGGTTGCTTATGACCTTCCATTCAATATCCAGAGAGGGAAATCAGTCCAGCTCTTAGATGACAGACCAGTCAGAGATGGCAAAAGAGAAGGCCTGGGGCTGCTCTGAACACATCTCTGGTCTCCTTAGCCACAGCGTCCACTCTGGGCCAAAAATGGACTTTTAATGTCCAGACTGCCTGGTGGCCCCTGTAGCTGAGGCCTTTAGTAGAAAGGAGAGGGGCAGAGTCACATGTGTGAGAAGCCACACCAAGTGATTCACATTCGCCCAGGGCAGCTCAGCCCTCGCTGTGCTCCCACAGTGTAAAGCCTAAGACGGGAAGAAGCCAGGAGCCTTCTCTGAAACTCAGCTGACAAGAGGCCATGGCATACAAGAGCTTCAGAGGAGCTGCCTGGGACTAGCCTGCAGCTGTTAGGGGCAGGACTGTTTGCCTTCTAGATTACCACCTGCCAGAAAGGTCACTGCCCTTGAGAGGAGGAGCCTCCCCAGGACAGGGCTGGGCAGTGCTTTCTCCATGGGGGAGGAAGGGGTAGGGACAACACTTCCTGGGAGAAGGGTGAGCTGGATAAGAACAGAAGTGGTCTCTGTGCTTACCTGGACAGTATGAGGGACTACTCAGTCTTCCCTAGACTCAGGATCCCCCTTTGCTCACCAGTTACTCTTTTGCCCTAAGCAGCCTTTCCAGTGCCTTAAAATGAAACCTGGGAAAAGATGTCCTCAGGCAGGGTTGCAGGCTCAGAAGATGGGGTAGAGAGAACAAACTCGCCTCAGGAATGTGAATACAGGAGTGATGGGCCTCTCAGCAGCACTGATTTCCGCCTCACTGCTGCCTGCTTCTCCCAGGGGGAGGGAGCAGAGAGCTAGGCTCTGCACATGCACTAGGAAGGGGTAGAGCTGGGACAGGAGCTCAGTGGCCCAGCTCAGGGCACGTCCCCCAACACTGTGTTCTGAGGATCCGCTAAGACGTTTTACTCAGGGAGCGTTACTGCCAGCACAGTCTCCCAAGCCCACGGGAGATGGGCAAGCAGCTGCTTTGACTGGGGAGGAGAGGAGGGTGGGAACAACCTGGCTATGTGTCTCAGGAGAGGGGTTCTCTTTGAGGGGCCAAGGAGAGTGGGATTTCCATTCCCCAATCCTGCAGAGGGTAAGAGGCAGGAGGCAGAGTGCCATCCCTCGGCTGAAGGCTGCTCTGTCTCACAGTTCTGGTTTGGGCAAGCGAGGAGCCTGCCGGGCCCTGGTGGGAAGTTCACGTGACCAACTGTGGCCTGGGGCAGACAGATGCTGTGGGGAGCACTCAGTACATAAAACCAGGCCAGGGGGATGGGCGGCTGGGGAGCCAGCCCTGCAGATGTTACTAAGTGAAGCCTGATGTGGCGACATGAGAATCTGCAGAACGTCTTACAAACAACCTGCCCTGGGATGTCTTGGATTGAGTTTTGTGGCTATGACGTGAGGGAACCTCACATGGCAGGATAAAAATAGCTCTGGCCTCAATACATAACATGAGTTACAGTTCAACAGAACCAGATGTGAACATGTTAGCCACCCAGCTTGGGCCCAGCAGGGTACCTATTCCCTGCCCTCTCTGCTGGGGTCAGGCCCATGCGCCTAAACAGCCCTGCTGAGTGGGTGTCAGGAGCCACTGCCCTGATGATATAGGAAAGGGCTGGAGGCTGCTCAGAGCACCATGGAATCCTAGGGACCAGATCAGGTCCAGGCCATCGCTGACTAGCAGGGCAAGGCAGGCAGCGCCACATTCTCCAAGGCTAGTTTCTCTCCCTGTAGACCATCACAGGGCTAAAGGATATCATGCTGTTTGCAGCACAGGAAGTGCTCCATGGAAGGGGTAGCTGGTATGAAACTAAGAGGGGACAGGGCAGGGGACAGAACCAAGTGGCTAGGAGAGAGGGAGACCAAGTGGGATCCCGGGAGGTGTGGTATCTGCAGAATTGGAAGGGGTGCAAGACTGTGTGGACAAATGATGCTGCAAGAGTGGTACCATCTTGGGGTCTGAAACAATCCCTTTCTTATCTGTGGGTCACTCAGCTGAGGTTAGCAGGACTAGAGCGCCGGGGCCATCATCACAGCCAGGAGGCTCCACAGCTGCTCAGTTCAGTGTGAGATAAGCTGCTGAGCCCCAGCAGGGCCTGGGAGGGACTTCTAGCTGACATGGCAATGGAGAGGGGCCACACAGCAGTCTGCAACCAGGAAAGCTGCTGCTGCAGGGTGAGGAGGAAGGGACCAGTCAGCAGGAAGAGTCTGGGCTGCCATTGGCTTTCCATCTGGTAAAAAGGGAGGGCCTGGCAGCAGGGGCATGAGAGGACACCTTCCTGGGCAATGGTGCCAGGGAACCCTCAGACTTGTTGCCAGTGATGGGGTGATTGGCCCAGGTGACCCCACCTTCTGTCACTCTAATGAACTCTGAAAAATAGGTACTGGCCCTTATTGGGCATCTGATGTTAGGGATTCAGGGACAAGTAAAAGGTGGTCCCGTGGTCTGCAATGGTGCCTCTCACAGTGAGATTACCACACAGATCACCTGGCTACCCTGATCAAATGCAACCCTGGAGTGTGTGGCAAGTGTTCACATTTCAGCTCTGGATGATGCTGAGGAGGCTCAACCTGCACTTTCAGCAGCAGGGCTTTAAGAGGTCTAGCCAGGAGGAGAGAGATGTGAACTCATGGCCCAGACAGGCGAAGGGTAAACAGAATAGAGGAGGCTGATTTGCCGGGTTATTATGGAAAGCCTCACAGAGGAGCCCTCCGAGCTGGCCGGTAATAAACAGGATGGAAGCAAAGACAACCCCTCATGTGCATGGAGGATTGATCTTAACCCCTTCTACATAGAAGCTCACTAATCCCTCAAGCACCCCACCACCCAGTTTACAAAAGAGAGGGAGGTGGCACTGAAGCAGGACACTTGTCCAAGGTCACAGGACAGGTGGGCAGAGCTAGGTTGTGAACCCAGATCTCTCTGAACCCTGCCCCCATACTCCCTCATGTTGTCTTCTGGGACTGGGAAGGGTGTATGGGAAGAAGAGCCTTCAAGGCTCCAAGAGCAACAGTCAAGGCCTTCTGGGGGCTAGTATTGCTGGAGGGAGGGGAAGGGCAGGAGTAGGTAGTGGAAGGACAAATGGTGAGGTACTGCTGTGGCCTGAGGTCAGGATGGGGGTCCTGAAGTCACTGTGAGAAGAGCAATGCCCTAAGAACTGCCAGGCTGTGGCTGCAGCCAAATACCCATTGCTCCTTCCCTCAGGCAGTGGAGCTTCCAGAGCGGGACGAGGGTGGGATTCCGATGTAGGGTGAGGAGCTCAGGCTTTCAGGATGGGCTGCAGGCCCTGTTTGAGGCGGGAGTGAAAACAGTGCTTGCCTCTCAGAGCTGCTGTGAGGAGCCCAAGGGCTAACTCACAGGAGACAGCATGTGTGAGTGCTCAGAGCAGGGCCTGTCCTAACATGACACCCACACCCGCCGTAAGTATAATTCTTTGTCTTAGACAGGGTCTAGCTATGTTGTTCAGGTGGGAGTGCAGTGATGTGATCACAGCTCACTGCAGCCTCAACCTCCTGGGCTCAGGAAATCCTCCCACCTCAGCCTCCTAAACAGCTGTTGTTATAGGTATACACCACCACACCTAGCTAATTTTGAATTTTTGTAGAGATGGGGGTCTCACTAAATTGCCCAGACTCATCTTGAATTTCTGGCGTCAAACGACCCTCCCACCTTGGCCTCCCAAAATGCTGGTATTACAGGCATATACCACTATGACTGGCCTAATATTATTGCTACTGTGGTTATTATGGAAAATGTCACAGAGATGGCTTTCTGGGTTTCTTCTAGAACTTGTTTCTGTCTGGTGACATGAAGATGCTGTTGACATTTGGCCACACTGGCATGGGCTAATATGAAAGAAACTGAATCAGAACATTTCATTTCTGCCCGTTTTTAGAGCTAGCGATAAAACATCATGAACCAGTGAGCCCTGCATGGTACACCAAGTGAGCAGTTTTGATCCCGCCAAGAATGAGTCCCGTTGCAGGCAGGGAAAGTCAGAGAAGACTGGATTTTAGAGGCAAATTTGAATCTTGGGGTGATTTTAGCCTCAGACTGCCAAAGGCTGGTTGAATCTCCTGGGGTCCCTGGACGACGAGGCTATTTTAACAAGGGACTAACTCCAGAGGCCTCCGTGATCCTGCTGAGTTTTCTGCACAAGGCTCAGGGTCAGGGTGGGCCTGCAGGCCTGTTTGTTGTCCCTCTTCCTCAGAGCCTGGCAGGGTCTCTGAAGACTCCCCTGAGTGGCAGAGAAGGTACAAAAGGAAAGTTTCACATGAAACCTAAGGGCTGGGAGGTGGGAAATGAGCTGTCCCTCTGCCAGCTTTCCTTAAGTCTGTCAGCCTAGGCAGCTCTCCATCCTGATTGCCCCTGGGTCCCTCTATCCCTCATCCTGGGGCTCTGTGCCGGCCAGGAACCAGGGAGGTGGGGCAGGAGAAGTGAGATTTAAGCCTCTGCCCACGCCTCTCTGTGCCGGAGGGAGAGATGTTTATGCTAGGCCAGGCGAGAGGAAAATCCCGTGTGGGCAACTCTGCCTCATGGGGCCCTGGGGACCACTGCTACGGTGCATGTAGGCCAACAAAGCAGCTGCCCAGGCGTGTGATGGGTCTGGCTTCCCCACAGCTGTGAGCGATCTGCACCACTTGAGTTTAAAGACCCAACACACAGGCGGGTCATTTGGTTCCCTACAGATGCCACTGACTTCATCTTTGCTAGGATCTCTTCTCTGCTTTCCAGAAACTCTCTTCATGCCTTTGGGATGATCTCCCCTAAAAGGGGCACAGTACTGCAGTCTGCAAGTTCTCAGAGCTGTGCCCTGGAGAGCCAGAGCAAAGCAGAATCCAAACAGGAAGCGGGCCGGGCTGTGCAGTCTTATCCATGTGCATGGCCAGATGGAAACAGACAGAATGATCCCCTGCATGCCTGAGAAGCAATCTGGGAGGAGCTAGCGAAGGGAGGGATGAGTGTACACTTCCTGCATGCTTTTGACCTCAACACCACCCCGCATATCCTTGGTGCCTAGCGCATGCCCTCCCAGGGCAGCAGAGGTAAGAGAGGAGACAGAACACACTCTGGCTTCCCTTGCTCTTTTATTACTGGTTTGAGCTGACCTTTTAAAATCATAGATCCGTTTCTAAAATCCAATGCCAGTTGTGGACAGGCACGTGTGAACCCATGCAGATCTGCCCAGGGGTTCTTACACTCCTTGAAGTTTATACTTGGGTCTCAGGTTAAGAGCTCATTGCCCACTGAGTTGTGGATTCTTACCCACACACTCTCTCCTTGGCTATATGGCTGTGAATTCGTGAAGTAAGAAGTGTTACTGGCTGTAGGTACTTCCTTGGTGTTCTTCCCAGGATAGAGTTCCCTCCCATCTGGCATACTTTGTTGTTTTTCTATGAATTCTGAGTGAGTCCCTGGCTGATGTGACCTAATCTGACAGCCTCAGTGAGCTAGGGCAGGAGTCTCTACCACCTCAGTCTTGTTTACAGCCCTCCCATCTTGGCAGGGCCATGAGCTGAGGTTCAGAGTACTCTGCCATACGGTCCCCTCAGCCCTCCTTCCCAAGCATTGAAAAGGGCTTGATGCTGCAGGCTCTTCAGGGACCTCCGGCCCATGACTTGCTTCCTCAGGGCACACACCCATTCTCTAGAGCCTGGGCTGCCCACAGCAGTCTCCTGGACCATCCTTTTGCGAGTGGGAACACATGTCACACACAGTCATCAATTTCCCTGTGCCCAGGAGGAAGAGGAAAAGACACCTTATAGATGAAGGGCAGGTCACAGAAGTCTGGGGAGATCTGTGTGTCCTGGGCCCTGCTCGGAACAGCACTTTCTGCTGCGGCCACTCGGAGGAAGAGGAAAGGTGCTACAGCACCTGCTTTCTGGGAAGAGTTGAGGGCGGACACCCAAGGCTCTACTGTCCCAGCCGCCTCCCCCTGCAGGGTGCTTCCTCTTGGCTGCTACCCACCTTCTGGTCAGTTCTCACTGCTCTTCCTGCTCGACCCTCCCTTCCTAAGGAAGAGTCCTCCGTTCCTTTCCCCATTTCATCAAGGCCCCCACCCCCTTCTCTGGGCCCTCACACTCTATCTCTGGTATTCCTGCCATCTTCCAATGTGCTGACTTGGGGACACAGGATGGAGAATGAACTCTACACCAAGGGACAGAGGGTGGGAGCCCTAGCAGGGGTCCCAGGATAAGGATGTGGGAGTCGTTTTCCCAACCATGTCCACTGACTGCTTAAAAGTGGGCTCATTGGCAAGGACATGACTGCATCCTGGGAAAACAAGAGAGGGGAAGCTAGGCCACTGAGGGAGCCCCTCACTCTTCCCTGCTTCAGCAGAGCATGCGCAGGGTGGGGCCTGAGGCCTGGGCTCCTGCGGGATACCTGCCGCAGGGGCTGGGGAGCCTTTGACTTTCAGTGACATTGAGGAGACACCTTCAATATGTGACCTTCTGTTACTTAACTTGGCATGTCCTGGGGCAATGCAGGTCTGCGGGGCTCTGCAGACCTCTGCGGAGCCTATGAACTTCTCAGGTATTGGGCCTGATCTCTGGGCCAGACAGGGCTGAGGCGGCTCCCACTGAGGCAAAGCAGGAGGCAGAGTATGTATTCAGGACTGGGTCCAGCATAGATCTCCAAATCTATGCGCTGCTTGGTTTCTGCAACAAAGGGTAGGCTGGCCAGGACCTGGTGTCTGGATATCAGGAGGGACTCAATGGACAGACACCCTTGGCAGATACCCAAGATTCAATGGGTGCTTCACTACCAACTTGTGTCCCTGGGCATTTCCAGGATCGTGCCTCTAGTGGGAAGTGGCCTCTGCCTGGGCCTGGGGATAAGAGCCAGCCTGCCATCTGGAAGAAACTGAGGGGCAAGCACTAGGAGCACCACCGCTACCTTTACTTCCAAGGGCCGCCCGGAAACAGCCGGTTTGAATTATCCCGTCTCTTGCCTGGGCTGCCTGCCATGTTGAGAGTTATTTTTAGCTTCTTGGTGCAGAAGGAAATGGCTGCCTAATCTTCTTCCACCTGTGAGACCCAAGACCAAAGCCCCCTGATTCCTGTCTGGGGAGGTGCTGCCCAGGTAGAGCTGACCAGCTGACTCAGATGGTTTATGTTTAGCTGGTGGCTCAAAAGCATCACAGGTGCAGGAAGATGAGGAAGGGCTGTAAGGATCTCTGGGGGCAGCTGGGTGTGAAGTCTGCCTGCCTCTGGGGCCTTTTGAGGTGGCAGATCACTGGTAGGAACCCACGGACACCTTATAACCTGGCAGAGCTCCAGGGCTCAAGAACAGCTCAAAGGACTACCCTGGTCAAGCACAAGACCCAGCACAAGCATTTGTGGGGTCCTTGAGGCCAGAACCATGAGGGGAAAACTTACCAGGGCTGTTCAGCAAGCCGATTCTGCTAGGGGTGGGCACCTGGAGCTCTGAGTGGCTGATCCGGAGGTCGGAGCCATCGAGAGGTCCAGGGTCATCTGTCTGGCCTGCAGGGGAGGAAGCAATTTCTGCCAACACCTCCAGATCCTTCAGGATAACCTGGGGGAAACAAGTGGACCATGAGGGATGAGTTCTTCACTGCTAGCTGTGCTGACCTGGGAAAGAAGTGAGGTTGGTAGTACAGAGGAGTCTGCAGACCACAGCAGGTTGGAGAGAGCCACCAAGACTACAGTGTGGGCGTGCTCAGAAAAGTGAAATGAAGGTTATGGATGGAAGAGAACACAGATGGCAGTGGATGGGGCCTCTGGAGGAAGGCAGCTGGAATCTAAGGCCTGGTGAGTTGGCTTTCCCAGGACCCCTCCTCTCTGGGTTCCTGAGCAGGCCCTCTGAGGAGTCTCCAGGAGACTCAGGTCGCAGGCACCAGGGAGCACTCTATATAGTGTGTGCCTCAGGGCCCTTGGGCTATGCAAGGATCTGACGGTGCCCTTGAGGCCCCACCCACCACCAGAACACAGAACATTCTTCTGCAGAGCTGACACCAGGCTAGTGAAGACCCCAAAGGGCCCCCCACATTTAGGGCACTACTATGGGTTCCAGGATGAAGTCTTCCTAATGTCCAGATGCATCATGCAATCCTCAGCTGCCTTTAGAGTGTCCCTACACACATTTGGGTGGGGTGAGGCCTCCCAAGCCTGACCATCTGCCTGCCAAGCCCTTCCAAGGAAGAGGCAGAGTGGAGGCAGGGGACAGTGCAGAGTGTGAGTGCAGCTTAGTGCTGTGTCACAAGGTGCCCCAGAGAGCCCCCATACCCTAGAAGCTGCCTCCCCTTGCACGGCACTCAGCTTTGCCTGGCACCAATAGCCATCAGGGCAGCAAAGTAAAGCCCACTGCTCTACATGACGTGCTGGGAGAGGCTTCACTGAGTCTGAGTGTGTGTGTCTATGTCACCTGTCCCAGGGGCTGCTGAGACTTCCTGACGACCTTCTGCTTGCTATGCTCCTCCTGAAGTGAACTCCTCATACAGCAGGTGGCTGCCTGCTGCTTTCTGCTCCCCACTCCCATCACAGGTGTATTCCAGGACTGTCCCTGCACCCAGGAGATGCCCAACACATCAGGTGAATGGGTGGATGACTGTGCTTCCTCCTGGGCAAGGAGAACTGAATCCAGGCCAAGAATAACCATGGCAACCAGAAGCATCGGCCCTGGACCTGGAGAAGTGAAGCTAAGCCTGAGAAGCGGAGCCATGTGAGCCATGACTGGCCAGCTGGGTGGAATAGGGTGGACACAAGCTCAAGGTAAGTCTGCTGCGGGGTTCTTGTTGGGTTCAAAAGAATATTCTAGATTAGACAGTGGTGATAGTTTGAATTCTATACTTTATATATATATATGGTCTGCCCCCTCTAAAGCTTGAAAGCTATTCCTGTCAATGTAAATAATGTGCTGGTGCCTCCTCCCATGTTGCCCAGTTGTCATTTCTCCTCCTGGTGTCTTCTTGGCCAGCCCTGACACACACCTTTGCATGCTAACCCTTTCTGGACCCTTGGGCTTCTCCAAGCAGTGTTACGTGTTTGCCAAGTAATCTCCATGCCAGCCGCAGCCCAGCCTTATCCAGGCTGGACTTGGCACTCACTCACATAGTCACCACCCCCCACCGAACAATCCTGTCTTTCCCTCTATCCCTCCTTCCCTCACAGGCACCTGAGTTCTTATTCTGTGTAGGGGCTGCACTGGGTGCTAGGATTGTAGGGGTGAGTTAGAGCCTGCACACTGCCTGGCGGGCAGAGTGGTAAACTGATCACTGGCACACAAAGCCCTTGCAAGAAGCCAGACTCTCACCTGTCCTTCCATGTATCAGAATACGTGGTTTTAGCTGCTCTCGAAATGGTTTTATTTGTTGAGTCCATGGGAAATGGATCCGTGGTGGCTGAAACACATGGCTCTACACAGCCTAGTTAGATGGCAGGGGCAAGGGCTGTTCCTGCACCCAGGCTAAGAGCGTGCGTGGGTCTAGGCCTCAAAGCAGGAAGGACCCTGGCCTCTGACCGCTCCCACTGAGGGAGGAGCCTCAGAGGCTCTTTGCTTCAGCAGTGGAAGAAACATGGGGAGGGGGAGTACGGGAAGGGGAGACGACACAGTAGTGATGATGCAGTGCTGTTTGACATAGCCCCTGAACACCTGCCTGGGCAGCATGTGCAGCATCCATGCACAACACTCAACTGTCCAAGCAAATCACTTTCCAAAGGCTAAGGAGGAGAAATGAGACTGGGACCAGGGTAGGGGGAGTATGGGGGAATGACTCACCAAAATTAAACAGTGAGGCAAGACTCAAGCCAACAATCCTCAAAAAGTTACAGAGAATTCCCATATGAACAAGGGGGGGCTTCTCTCCCCCCCAAAAAACTGGAATTATCTGTTGGAGGGCAGGCCTCTTGTAGTATATATAGGCTACCTCTGCTAGGTAAATGTTCTAGGAACTCAATGGCATCAGTGTACCAGCTTAGCACTGTGAAAGGCTGTTTGGCTTCAGTGAATTTTTTTGGAGATTCTTTCAATTCATTTGCCCTTTTCATGATGGATGATTTATGAATGCACCTACCAACACTGCACTGAGTGTTCTGCAGTTTTTGACCAAAAACAGCATGACCCCTGTGTCCCACCCTCCCTATTTACCTGATCTTGCCCTGAGCAACTTTTTTTGTTTCCCTGGATGAAAAAAGTCCTTTAAGGGAAATGTTCTGCTGATGTGAAAGAGGTGAAACAAAAAATATCAGAAGCACAAGAAGTATCAAAATTGACAAGTTCAAAAACTGTTTTGAGCAGTGGAAAAAGCATCTTGGTAAGTGTATTGCATCAAACAGAGAGTACTTTGAAGGCGACCAAAGTTTAAACATGTAAGAATACACAATTTTTAATAAATAAATTCTGGGTTTTTTTGTGTCCTCCTTCATATATTCCCACTCTTAGATAGTTACCAAGAGAACCTCAAACATATGTCCATGTAAAAAGTTATATATAAATGTTCACACAGTGTTATTCCTAATAGCCAGAAAGTGGAAACAGCTTACAGCTCCATCAACTAATAAGTGGATAAACGGAATGTGGCATAGCCATACCAAGGAATATTATTTGGTAATAAAAAGGAATGAAGTACTGATACATGCTATGACATGGATGAACCTTGCAGACATTTGCTAAGCCAAAGAAGCTAGTCACAAAAGACCATATACTATATGATGATTCCGCTTATAGGACATGTCCCAAATAGTCAAATTTAGAGACAGAAGATAGATTTGTGGTTGCCAGGTCTGGGGGGAAGTGAGGAATGGGGAGTGACTGCTAAGAGGTACAGGGTAAAGAACTGCTTTATTGGGTAATGAAAATGTTCTGGAATTACATAATAGCAATAGTTGCACAACCTTGTGAAAATACCATAAACTACTCTCTCTATTGCATACTTCAGAAGGGTGAATTTTATGGAATGTGAATTGCATATACAGAAAAAAGCCCAAACCCCAAACCAGAATCTAAATTCCCAACCAGTGGTTCTTGTAGAGCAATGTACTCTTGTTTTGTCCACAGCCTGAAGTGGTGGGGTCTCGCTGACTCTGCATGCTCTCATAATCTGAGTCCCTTTACATGGTTTTCCATCTTTGTCCACCCCTTCAATGCCTGCTCAAACCCCTATGCTGCCTATTTCACTCAGGTCTGTCTGTGTAAAGGGACAGAAGCACATTTCCCTGGGCAGTAGACCCTGGTGGTCACAGGCAGCAAGGGGGAAAAGTGCAGGCCAGAGAGGCAGCTGGGGCCTGGTGGGCACTGGGCAAGATCCCTGACACCATGGAGGACAAATTGACCTATGCTAGGTGTCCAGTAGGTATTTATTTCCCCCCGAAGGGGCTTTGTGGTACAGGGTGGTTTCCACCCTATGAGTGGCTCCAGAGTCAGGCTGCAAGGGTTAGGGAGGCCAGAGAAGCTGGCTGTCCTTGCTCCCAGCCACAATTATTGCCCTCACTTGTCATCGGTCTCATCTTATATACTACACAAGAGGAATCTGAGGCTTGGACAGTCACCTGCTCAAGGTAACAGTGAGTCCACCTCAAACCCAGCTCGGGTCCCCAAACTTAAGCCTATTAATAATGCTACACGGAGCTTTGTGGCCAGTCTTGATGTCCAGTTCTGACCCTGCCACTCAGCTACCTGACCCTGGCCCAGTAAACTTCATCCATAAAACCCCTCTTACTTGACAGCTACTGAGCAGCCACCATGGCCAGTCCTGTGCTGGCTGTAGGAGATGCAAGGCTATACAGGCACTGCCTCCAATTAGGTCAGACTCCTGGAGGAGACAGAGGGTAAGCATTTACTGATAATACTGCGCAGGGGCCGGGGAGTCAGTAACCCAGCCTGAAGGAAGCCAGGAGGCTTTGGAAGCACTTGAGCATGAGTTGGACAAGAGAACAAGTAGGGAGAGAAAGACATTCAAACCATTCTCTTACCTAGCATAAGCCATTCATGGACGCGGAACAACGTGGCACATTCCAGGAAGCTAGGCTTTTGGTCTAGCTCCAGAGTAGGAAATGGAGCCAGAGGTGGAGGTATGGCCAGAAATCAGGCCAAACTGGCAGGCAGGGCCAGACCACCAATAGCTTATGACACAGACGAAGAGGTCTGAACTTTGTCTTGCAGATGTAGGGAGCCTCAGTTTCCTCATATGTGAAAATGGATGTGTGACCTTGCAAGGCTGTTGTGAAGATTGTAGAAGATACTTGAGTGCAAAGCACAAAAAAGCAGGCACACAAGAAAGGCTGGCTCACCACTTCTATTCCAGGATTTTCAGTCCCACAGCCGAGCTGTTTCGTGGCTCCAGCTCAGTGACTAGGCAGGAACAGCAGTGCACACTGGGAGCTTGTGACTCTGCTTTCTATCCCCCACCCCAAGACAATGTGCTTTGCCCATCTCTGCTCCACTGCCTCCTGCTCTACTGGAGAGTGCAGCCAGCAAAGCTGCATATTTTATATTTTCAATTCTCTTATTTTAGAAAGTTTAACACCAAATGGCAAATGAATGCAAATTGTACTTCAATTGCACAATTAAAGCCGGAAATGTTGTCTACAGGTTCCTTCAGTAATCCCAGCCATTCTTCTTGTGCTTACATATCAAAGGATTTGTCTCTGGTCCCCATGGGCTGGCAAAAAGCCAAAAGGCCTGCCTGGGGCAACACCATGTATACTTGTGTGCAGACACACACACACAGTGTCCCTTCTGTCCCTTAAATAAAACAGGATTCAAAAACAGCATCATCTCCTTCAGCCTCCTAGAGATGAGGAGGGGAAGGGGCTGCCAAAATGGAGGACAAGGAATGGCTTGGCGTGGGGACTGGGGAGCCACTGTGGGACTTAGATGACTCTCTGACACCCAGTCTCCTGTGCCCATTATGTCCAGCTGCTGCTTCTCTCCCAGCTGACCAGCAAACCTGAACTCAGCCCAGGGGCTGACCTTGAGGCTTTGGAGGACAATCCTGATGCAGACTCAGGCCAGGACTCTGCCTCTGCCTGGGGCCGGAAGAGAGGCCTTGGTGAGGGGAAGAATCTCTCTGGGAGGCAACAGAAATTATTGGAGCTACCCTTCTCATTGGACCCGCCTTTAAATCTTGTGCCCAGGCCAGGGTTTTAGTACTCTGACTACCTGGAAGACCCACAGCCCTTGGTGTGTGGCGGGAACCGCTGGGACAAAGACATGGTGATCTCAGTGGTCTTGCTTACTGGGCACCTCTCTCAAGGCCCCAGAGTCATAGACATGCTGCTAGGCCACTTCTGCTTTGGCCTCTAGAAAAACAGATCTAGTCCTTCCAGTGAGCGGGCTTGCTGGGCCGTTGCCTGTGGCTGGCCTACAGTCCTGGCTCTGAGGATGGGGAAAGGCTCAAAGAAAGCAGCAGGAAGCCACACCAATTAGTATGCGCTACACAGCTTTTTGCAAAATGAATATAAAACACTTGTGCTTTCTTTTTGTGTGAGAGAAAGAAGGGAGGAAAGAGAGGGAGGGAGGGAAGTTATAAGAAAGCAATATTCTGCAGGAGTGCCCTGCTGTTACTATGGCAACAGGATGGGGGTGGGGAAAGCCTATCAGCTGGCCCCTGGCTTTGGAGTGGAGTGAGCTGGCCATCAGTGGAGTGTCAGGGTCAGAGTTGGCGGCAACTGGACGTGGGGAGCATCTGACAAAGCAACTCTGAAGGGAGGCCTCATGGTGAAGGGAGGGGGCAGCAAACAGGAAGTTGGGGGATTCCTAAGAAGGCTCCCCTTGGAGGTGACTTTAGACCAGCAAAGGGTATATTTTGGTACGGGAGAGGAGTCAGTGTCTGGGTAGGGCCACTGCAGGCTGTTACCCACTGCATTCTGGCAGGCTGATGACTGTCCCTGGGAAGGCAACTGTTTCCCCCACTTCTCTGACTGGTCCATCCAGACACTTGTTGTACCGACACCTTACCCACACACCAGCCCTAGAAAACCACTCAGTGCTGGAGGGTCCCTGCTCTCATTCTCCCTGATGCTGCCGACTGCTTCTTTAGCATCCTGGGAGCAACGGGGACTGGACACCAGTTTTGCCAAGTGTCTAGGCTGGGAGGCCCGTGCTTGCCTCCTACCAAGACTCCTGAACATGAAATCCCACAGTGAGGCACTCAACCATGTTGAATAAATACTTGCTGACCTGCAACATCAGGCAGGAAATGGATGACGGATGGTTCTAAGATGCAAAAGGGAATGGAGGGAGTGGCCATCCACTTCACTAGTCACTTCTTAAAAAACTTATCATAGGTTTGCACAGGCACTGGTCAGCTGATGAGGCCCTGGATGGCTGATGAGGCCCTGGACGTCAACTGACTTAGCCTTCTAGCACTTGAAGAGGGAACCCCTCTTGTGTTGACAAGAAATCCCCAAGCTGGGCCCTCTCCAGTCCTGGTCAGGAGGAAGCTGCAAAAATGTTTCCAAGGGACATACTTGGTGCTGGTGGGAGAGGTAAATTTGGGGTGAAGGCCCTGGAAACTGAAGTCTGGCTGATCAAGCCACTGCCAAGGGCTATCTGATGCCTCTGCCCAGAGCATTTGGGTCGCAGGGCCTTGCCTGAGATATGGGTCAGGTCGGGCAGCTCCTTATTCTTGTGAAGAGGAGCTGCTATCAAGTGCAGAGGCACTGAAGCCAGGCATTCCCGGGAAACCTTGGGGCCTTCTGTTTCCTTCCACACAGAAGTCTGGCCCCTTCTTTGATGAGGGTATAGCCCAGCTTACCAGGCCTCTTTAGTCCCTGACCACACACAGAATGGCTCCTGCCGCCCTGGGGTTTAGTGAATCAGCTAGATTACTCACCTAAGGAAGCCAGGTTGCTGCTTCCAGGAAGGGATCCCTGGGGGAGCTGAGGGAAGGCCATAGGGCTCCCACAGGCTGGGAGCAGTGGAAGAAAGCACCAGCACCAGCTGGCACCAGGACCAGAGGCCTCCGCCCTGGACACAGAGTAAACACGAGCCACAGAAGGTAGCAATCAGGCCTTGGCCTTAGCCTGGGAAAGGGATGGAATTCTGAGAAAAACTCCATTCCACAACGAGATCACAGCAGCCCCGCCTTCTGCAACAAGGAAGGAAAGCATTGCCTAAAAGACTATTTAGATTTGGGAAATGAGGACTGCTTAGGCTTAGACCTATTTCACTTACCACTGAGAGAACCACCCTGATTATAAACCATTTGCCTTGGGAAAGCAAAAACAACATAACATTTATAAAAAGCATACATCAGTGTCACATGACTGTGAACACAACTCCTTGGGGAGCAGGACTACTTTTTTTTGCAATCTTTCCTTCAGTGTCTAGTCCTGTGTCATATGTACAACAGGCCAGCATCTAACACTTACTGTTAGATTCCACTGATTAATGGTGACAGCAATGTGGGTCTGGCAGCTTGAAACACTCTAGCAGCTATCCTCCTAGGGTAAAGGAGAAAAGAAAGGCCGCCCTGGGGTAGGACACTGTAGAGACCAGATCCCTGACCCCTGTCTCCTTTCCCACCCCCAGGGCCTCCCTCCAGCTGACTCCAGCCATTGCTTATTTGCATCACCCTGGGCTCCTGACCAGGAGTGTACACTCTCAGGGTTATAAATTCTCCCCATGAGCTGGGTAGAGAACAGGGCGGGGCCTACTGGACTGAGTACATCACGAGAGCGGTGTCCACTCACACCCACTGTGGCTTGGTTACCAGGCAACGAGCTCAGGAGCCATGGCAGCCAGGAGAGAGGGCTTCTGCCTACCTCTAGGGCTCTGCTTCATACCAGTTTCCTGGCAGGCTACACACAGCCCTGGACCTGAGGATGCAGGATCTTCCCTACAGGGTTCACTTCCTGTCTGCTCTGGCAGGGCCCAACTACAACAGGGCAGGGCCCAGAAGGAGTGGGCAGGCCTGAGGGGATCAGTTCACCATCTAGCCAACATTCTATTTACTTACTTTCTAAGAAAGTGTTTCTGAGTACCTACAACAGTCTTCACAGAGCTCACAGCTAAGGGGCCATCATGGAGAGTGACAGAGAAGGTCACAGGGACAGGGGGATGTGGGTGTGTGTGTGTGTGTGTGTGTGTGTGTGAGAGAGAGAGAGAGAGAGAGAGAGAGAGAGAGAGAAATAACGTTCACAGAAGCTTAGTGTGGACCAAGTTATTTAACTTCTCTGGTCTCCGTTTCCTCTTACTGAAATGAGAACAACAGAAACTGCCCTTGAGGTAGGGTTGTGAAGATAAACTCAAATCACACTCACAGGGTGCCGGGTACAGGGTCTGGATCAGAGCAAGCGTGAAGCAGCTCTGAGCAGCAGGGAGATGGTTCTGCCTCGACACTCTGGACTCACCCACGTTCCTGACCAGGCCATGGACCTTGTGACTTGCCAACAAGAAGCTGTCTGGGAAATTCAGTTGACTGCCATCTCCAGAGGAGGAGAAACCCAACCCATGACTTGGAAGAGATGTTGACTTCTGAAGACTCCAGGAGCAATGAGTGGGGTGTGGGGTAAAAACAGAGGGCCCTGGCCTGGCTGCCATGCCTAGGGCTGCGTAGAGAGGGCACTGGGCTGAGAGTTAGTGGCAAGGCCCGCAGTCTCCAAGCAGGAGCTCATGCCTTCGGCATGTGTGGCTCCCAGTCAGAGGTATGCATCAAAATCACCTGGAAGCTTGTGAAAACTAGCAGTCCCCACTGGAAGATAAAATTGAGGTGGTCTGTGGTGAGGCCTGAGCAGCTGGATTTTAAAAGCTACAGAAGATTCTGATGACAGCCCTGGTATAAATGGTTCTGTGGTGTGGTTTCTGAGCCGGGCTATTGGACTTTGGCCTCTCTAGGTAAGATCACTTCCTGAGTTCGAGGAGAAATGACCATGGGGGTGGGGGACAGTCAGGCCCAGGGCCAGGTAGCGTGCTCAGCCTCGCAGGCAACTCGGTCCTACAGCTTGGCTCTATGAGGGTGCCCAACCCTGTTCCAGGGAAAGTTGAACTGGTTCCCCTCTATGGAATTCCTGGTTCCCTGGTAGGCCCTCCCAACACCCTTCTTAGCCCAGCCTCTGCCTTCATCAGGAGCCAGGCAGCACCCTCCCAGCCCCCAGTCCACTCATACCCGTTATTGTGCCTAGCTGTGGTCCTCACTCACCCACCTGCCCTGTGGAAGGAATCTGAACAGAGAAGTACTAAAAACCCTCCCAGGTCCTAGTCAGACCTGTCTTCTCTGAGTGAAATGCTGCTAGGCCGATGGTGGTTATGACAGGTCCCTGTTTACTCTAGCATGGCTGATGTGGGAACCGAAAGCACAAGATGGGAAAATACAGAAGAATGAGAGCGAAGAGAGGCCCTCTGGGCAGGCACAGCCCTGGGACCGTTACCTTGCTGTTGCTCTCTCCTCCATGGCAACGATTGGCTGCCAAAGGTTCATGTCAGAAGATCACAGTCCTCCTTGGACCTCTAGCGGTGGCTACTGGTCCCTGTGCTAGGCCTGGGGCTTGGCTGTCCCTGAGAAGGAAGACTGTGGCTGTGACTGGAGGCCATTCTCTTTTACTGGCTGGTGGTGGCTCGTCTCCCTGCCCATCACTCCCCCTCCTCTCACTTGCTCTCAGAAGCTCCCAAAGGAAGCCACAGGGCTAGCGGAAGGGAGAGCTGAGAGAAAGCAAGTGTCTTATGTCCTCGGCAGGGCCCCAGAGGGCTGCAGTAGGAAAAGGGTCCCCAAGCTGCCTGTGCTGCGTCCACTCATCTTCCCATGTGGGGTGGGCTCTTGGCAAGAAGAATCATGTTCTTGGTCACCGACATGTCACCCCTTCATTCTTTGGGCTGAGATTTTACTTTATTGTGTGATCTGATTTTAAAGAAGTCTGTGGAATTGAGGCAGGGTGGAGGGGTTGTTTTTGTTTGTTTTGGAGAGTGGACGGAATGAAAATTGGAGTGAAATAAAAACGGAGGCAAGGATATGAGAAGGAAAAACAAGTCCTATTCTTATGGAAGACTGTCTACTTTTGAGCAGTCAGCATTAGTATTCCAGGGAGTAAAGTCAGGACCACACAAATTCAGGGCTGGAAGGGCCCGCAGACAACCCGGTCCAACCCCAGCACTTTGGGAAGAAAACTGAGGTGAGATGTTGTATGACTTGCCTGGTCCCACAGAGAGTTGGGCAGTGTGAGAACAGAGGCCTGCCCTCCTGTCCCCGACCCTGGGCCACTTTCACACCACCCCTCAGTAGGCCCAGCCACTGACCTTAGCCCTTCTGGGAGAAGACCAGCTGGGTGCAGGATAGAATGGGCTTCTGGACTGAGTCTTGAAGGGGAGTTGGAGGCCCCCAGGTCAGTGAGCAGCCCAAGGGTAGCCCACAGGGGCCAGGGAAAGGGCAGGGGAATGAGGTCAAAGTCAAGTTTTCTGAGGGAGAAGATACATTCAGAAGTGAAGTCAGCCAAGGACAAAAAACCATCAGTGCAATGGTGGGCCTGGATAAAGCACTTCACTTGGGTCTCACCCTGCTCTGCAGGGAGGTGAGATCTCGTGTGGGGTTTAGATGTTTTGGAATCAGACTTGATTTCCAATTCTGGCTGCTGGCAGTGTGACCTTGGGCAAGCTATCTTCCTCATGCCTGAATTTCCTCATATGTCAAAGGGGATAATTGAAACCACTCCTGGATCACTGTGAAGCTTCATGAAGACAACAAATGCAGTGAGCTCCTGACAGGGCACAAACCTGCAGCCTTTTAGCTTGTGCTCACTCTTCTCCCACAGACATGTGGGGTATGACAAACAGCACCCACCATGGTTCCTAAAGAAAGCTGTAGTGGTGGTGGCAAAGAGGTCACAGACATGTGAGGTCTGATAAACAGCACCCTCCATGGTTTCTAAAGAAAGCCGTAGTGGTGGTGGCAAGGAGGTCATCAGGGGCTCTCTAAGCTGCTCTCCAATGATGGGTCTCAAATTAAGTAAAAGCCCCATTTTTAGGGCAGACACTGGAAGATGGCCAATTTCCTACACAAGACACTCTCTCAGGATTGGAGGGAACAGCCCAGTCATCTTGGAGGACTCACCATTCCTCACAGCACAGCTCTCAGGTTTGGGCCTTCCCTGGACGGGACCCCATACCAAAGTTGCTATTGTTATGAACTAAATTCCTTTCAAGAAGGCAGATGAACTCCCAGGCTCAATTGGCTGCCCACCAGACCAAGGTGATAAGGATTGCTTGGGAAGGACAAATCGAGGGAACACTTCTGGGAACTGGGTGGGATGAGGGCTGCAGGAGGAAAGGGACACGATGGCACGGTAGACAGGGCAGCTCCTGCCGCAAGGCACAGGAAGCAGGCAGCCTCACCCCAGTTCTGCTCTGGGCTGGGCTTAGGCTGCCAGGCAGGCATGGCAGCATAAGCAGCGTTGCCAGCCCAACCTCTAGCCCTTCCTCTGGGCTCTTCGATGAGCCCTGACCTGTTTCTCTTTCTAGCGGCTCAGCCTGGCCCCAGTGAGCGCTCTCCTTTGAGATCCAAGAACCTCTTTAGTTTTTCTGCTCCATTTCTCCTGGGACCTGGACCATGAAAACAAACGAAATCCTCCTCCTCTCCCCAAAGCAAACAGTCCTCAAATACTGCCTAGGGCGCAGCAAGGTCTGTTTTCTAGTGCTTATTCTGCAGGGGAGGGGCCGGGAGGCCCAGAGGCGGAGGCATGGGCCAGATGAACCAAGTCTCGCACCAATGAGACGATACCTTTGAGATGATCCTTTCCTCTCCCCCCAAAACTCAGCAGAGGCTGGGCAGCCCTTGGTTCCCCACCCTATGGGCACTTTTGGGATATACTATCAAGGTGAGAACAGGGAAGGCATTAGGCTGCCGTGGACTAAGTACATCACCATACCCACTGTGAACTTTGCTCCCCAGTCACTCCCTAGACCTACCCACACTATCCCTTTCCTCCTCAGTCACACTGGGTATGATATCACCCACATTCTTCATGTAGTCAGTAGTTTCCTGAACTAGAAACGCTATCACTCACTGCCATAAATAATGCCCTCAGAATCCCACCTTCTAAATTTTCTAGAAAGGCGGTTCTTATCCTGTTGTTCTGCATTTATACCAGTCACATAATCCATAAACTCCCATCAGCAATTTCTCTCAGTTACTGTGAAGTTAAGGTAGGGGGAAGGACAGGCGCTCCTTCTGCGTGGAGAATCTTCTCTAAAGTGTTAAGGACACCTCAGTTCTGAGAGGCTGAGAAGACTCTAGGGAGGCTGCCTCTGTAGGCCCCAGTGCAGAGAAAACAATTCACACTGGTGACTGGGCCTGGCAGGTTGTGCCTTCTGGATTGCAAAGGTTTGGTTTCTGAGTAGAGGTTGTATCTGCAGAGACCCCAGGGCAGGTCCTCTGTCCTCTGCTGATGATGCCATTTCTCTTCCTCTCCTGGACCCAGGGTAGCCAGCTGGAGCCCTTCTGCCTGTGAGTCAGGGGAGCAAAGTTGCAAACAAACTGACAATGGTGTTGAGAAGGTCAACGAGCAAGGCTCCTGCTGAACGCAGCCTTGCTTCTGCTCAGGGTAGCTCCAGCCCAGGGGTGCTGGGTAGGCCGAAGGAGGGAGGATGGGATGGAGACAGAAGTGCATAGGGGGCCAGTCCCGCTATCCACTGTGTCCCCACCTGGCTTTCTACAGCCTCGAGATAGAACTCAAGTCCCTCATACACCCCTGTGGTTCTCGGGCCTCTAAAGACAGGCTGGAAAACAGAGAGAACAGAAAGCAGCTTCTGTTGTGGCTTCTGTTGCTGAAGTGGAGGCAGGGAGCACAGAAATTATCACTAGCATCAGAGGAGCTATGGCTTATTGCTGGTGTACATGTGCTAGGTCCTGAGCTGAGCATTTGACATTCATGAGCTCATGTAATCCTAACAAACCTGGCAGTGAGGTTCCCTTATTCCAGCCAAGGAAACTGAGGCTCAGAGAAGCTAGGTCACTTGCTTGAGGTCAACCAACCACTAAGCAGCAGAGCCTGGGCTGGACTTCTGGACTGCTTAAGCCCAAAGCCCATGCTGTTATCCATTAGGCCACACTGCACCCAGCAAGAGAATAGTATCAGAAAGGGATGCCTTTCAAAATTACAACAAAAATACAAAATACCAAAAGTAGACTTCACAGTGAGAGAATAGAACTCTAAAAAATAACCCTAATACTTTACTGAAGGACATCAAGATGACTTAATGAGGATGAGCCCTACCCTGAGTAGGAGAGTTCAACACAGTGGAGAGGCCAAGTTCCTCCAAACGAATTTTTAACGACAGACAAGTTGTCACAATGGACCAGGATCTAGGTGGCTGCTTTACGCTTTGTCTTTAAAGACGTCTATGAGGCAGTGTAGATATCATTAGCCCCGTTTCACAGGTCCAGGGAGGTTAAACTCCTTGCCCAGGGTCCCTGGTAAGGAAGGGTTAGAGCCAGGATTCAAGCCCAGGTCTGGTGGGACGTCTGCATTTACTCAGAGGGGGAACAGACATCCTTCCAGGTCTCTCCTGAGACTGCAAGCACCAGGGAATTTTAAATGCAGGTTGGGAGGCCATTGTACCTAGGAGTAGGGTATTACCCAAGGCCCCTCCTAGGCCAGTCCCACTATCAGGAACATGGAGGGAACTCCCATCCTGTGGGGGTCACAGCTGGGGGCATGGCCATTTCACAGGCAGAGCTCACTTAGGCAGCATGGTAGCTGTCTGGCTGAGAGGCAGCTGACCAATGACATCTACTGGACAGGGGAAGAAGCAATGCCACCTCCCACAGGGAGCCAGCAGGACCCTCTGAATGTGTACCCTGCTTTGCATGCTGTCACATTTTCACTTAAAAAACAAGTAATTGAATCTCTACCTAATGGGAGCATTTCTATTCCAGTGCCAAGAATATTAATTTGACACCTGCAAATTCTTTCTAAGAAAGGAATTTTCAGATCGTGTCTGTAAGGAGCAGGCGGTACTGAGGAAACAGCCACTTATCCTGAATAAAAGGAACGCAGAGACAATTGAGGATGCCAGAGGGTGTGGATTGTCAGTCGACAGAACTGAGGAACAATGGCAGACAAGACACCCCAGTGAGGCCACATGTCCAAGGGACTGCACAGGCATGCGAGCTCTTGCATCACCAACACCTGAGCACATTCTGTCCTCCGAGGCCAGTGGCTCTCAGCAAGAGAGGAGAGCATGTGGGTTTATTACAATCATCTTAGGAGAGAAAGATACAACACAGATGACAAATTGAATGTCACAACTATATAAAGAGCTTCTAGAAATCAATAAGAAATGTGCATAAGGGCTCTGGGGGCCAAAGGGCGAGCATTTTCAAAATACATATAATCTCTCCAACCAAATTAAGAACTCTTCTCAAGAATGCATGAAACAACAGAAAAAGGTAAAACAAACAAACAAACAAAAAACCCTGATGAAATCATAAGGATGTGAAGATGATGATACAACCAAATGCAAGCTCCCCACCTCTCCAGCTGTTTCCATGTGGGTGGCTGGGACCGTACTGGGTGAGACATGGCTCTGGTGGGTAAGCAATTCATGGCTGGGCGTTTGGTATAAAACAGACCTGGCTTTGGGTTTGGTATCCACCACTTCCTAGCTGTGTGCAAGTTACTTACTTCCACTCTACCCCACCAGCCCTAGTTTTCTAAACTACACAATGGAAGAAATAGGACTTCCCCCAGAGAACTAGAGTGAGGATTCTATAGATGCTATAAGTGAAGAGTCTAGCACACTTCCTCGTACAGTGATGCCTGTCTACAGCTAAGAACTATCCCCAATAACCTGTGCTACAAGGCCCCCAGGCTGAACATAAAGGTCTTTGCAGAGAGTATGAGGGGAAATTCCATTAGTAAATCCTTTGGTAGGCAGGGACCCGTCAGTCTGGCTGTGGTCCTGTTTGGTCTTCACAGTCTTGAATCTGAGGGAGCTCCAATTTGAGATTTGGGCTGTGTTTGGAAATATTTGAAAAATCTCAACAGAGAACACTTTCTAGATATCCTAGAAAGGAAATTCCAGAAGATGGGCTTTATCTTGCTCATGAATGTATTCCCGCTGCCAAGTACAAAGCACACCCTTAGGGTCGCCAGAACAGGGAACACTTAGGAATGTGATTCTGGTAAAGAACCAGGATGTGACAACAGAAGGACTCACCACTGATGATCAAGGTACCCAAATCCCTCCTCTAGAGAGACAAGAAAACAGGGGTTCTTCACTCCTGTTATGGCATCCCCCAAGCTGTCCCCAAGAGCAGCTTCAAATCTCTCCCCACAGCAGGCCCACAAGACATGCCCTAAAGCCCTGACAACATTTGGCACTTCAGCAAATCAAGTTTCCACAGCCACAGCCTGAACAGAGCAGTTTAATGGACTGCATCTCCGCCCGCTCCCTCTAAATGCTCACGCACACAAAAACCAATTTCCAGCAAAGAAAGCTGGATGGGATTAAACAACTCAATTTAAAGGACTGAAAACTCAGCTGCTTCCAGTGAAGTCCTAGAGAAGGAACCAATCAGCAAAGTTCCTCTATTCCTTTTTTGTATTGAAATGAGGGCCGTGACTGTGCAGTGAGTCACTCCCAACTCACAAGCAGATCTGGGCCATATCCACCTGGGCCTTGGACTGTAGGGGGTGATGCGGGAAGGGGAGAGGGGAAAGGGGAAAGGGGAAAGAGGGAGAGGGAGGGAGGAAGAGAGAGGGAGAGAGGGGAAGGGGGAGGAGGAGGAAGGGGAGGAGGAGGAAAGGGAGGGGAGGGGAAGGGAGGGAGGGGAGGTAGGGAGGGAGGAGGGGAGGGGAGAGAGGGGGGAGGGGAGAGGGAGAGAGAGAGAGAGAGAGCTGCGGGCACACACGCAGGAGTGTGTGTGTGTGTGTGTGTGTGTGTGTGTGTGTGTGTGCGCGCGCGCGCGTGCGTGTGTGTATTTATGGGGGTGGGTGGGTAGGCAGGAGAGGCCAAGGGCATACTTGCAGACCATCTGTTTTAGATTTTTCTGAAAATACAGGAAACCTCAGGAGACCCAAAGGCCGATACCTGTTTGTCCACTTCTCTTCAGTACAAGTTCAAGAAAGTAGATTTATGCTTCAGGACAGATGTCCAGGGCCCCCCATAAGCCTGGTAGGAGTCCACTGAAAACCACAGGGAGCTGTGATCTTTGTCACCAATCCCCAGTCCTTGTCTACTATCATATTCCACTGGGTAGTGTGGGCAGGTCTGTCAATTCATAAGCCCAAGCCTTATGGAGATGCAGCTCTGCCTGCAGCCCACAGTGCTATAGAGCCCAGAAGAGGAAAGAGGGACAAGGTGAGGCTCAGACTAACAGCATTTGACACACAGCCTGAAGGACGGGTGGGGATGGATGGGATGCTGCCGCCTGTGTAAATGGGCATGCCTGGTTGCAAATCCTGCTCCTTGGCTGGGAGGCAGGAGAGTCTTAGAAATGAACTTCTTTGTCCTGATTCCGTGGAAAGGAATGCTGCTGAGAATGGCGGGGAAAGGTGTGTCACTGGAAAAGACCCTTGTCTATGACAGGATGCCCATGCCCCTAGGCCAGCCTCCGCACTCTGGTCCTCTCAGAGGGGGTCACTCCTGATGTCTGGATCTGGGTCAGCCTTTCCCTTTGCACCAGCAGCTCTTGGATGCCCCAACAAAGTGACCAAGGTCGCAAAGCTTAAGGATCCAATGTCAAACGAGTGGTCCAGCTGAAATGAATGCCACAACCAAGACTAGCTGAGTACTCAGCATGTGGGTGGCATGGCACTTAGCAACTTATTTGGATCGTGTCATTCTCACACCCCCAGGTGCTGTTGCTACCCTCATCAGAGAAGAAAACTGAGATGTAGAGTCACTAAGTGTTTTGCTCAAATGTGGGCAGCCTGACCCCAAAGCTAAACCACCCACCACTCTCTGCTGCCTTCCTCACTGATGCTCTGGCTGTAGTTGCTTCAGAAGGGCCTACAGAAGTCTTTACTCCCAAAGCAAGAGTATTAGACTCAGCTTTACCTCTAGAGAGGAGGCACCTTACCAGGTATGAAGAAGAGGACCATTTTTTGTTGTGCTGATTTAAAGAGCACAACAACAAAATAAGCACATCTCAGCTACAAGACCCCACAGGTTGCTAAAAGGGGAGGCGGGGCAGCCAGTGCTCTGTAAGGAAGGATGATGTTGGTGGCCTACCTCATCAGATTCATCCGATAACGTCTGGAGTAGGATGGGGAAGA
Organism: Cephalopachus bancanus; assembly: GCA_027257055.1. Lineage (NCBI taxonomy): Eukaryota > Metazoa > Chordata > Mammalia > Primates > Tarsiidae > Cephalopachus > Cephalopachus bancanus. The sequence continues at coordinate 1,249,050 of JAPVLO010000330.1, read as the reverse complement.
GGCTGTCCGTGTGTCGGAACATCTGGAGAACAGAGAAGCAGTGGCACACATGAGTTCTCCTCTCACCCCAGGACTGTGCCTGGTACAGTGTCCCACTGGCCTGCACAGGCTACCTCCCTCTCCAAGACGCTTAGGACTCCCATCACACCTCTGCTCCAGGGTTTCTTGAGAACTGCAATGACCAAAACCCTCCCAAGCATGGGCAGGCCCTCAAAAACCCAGTGGACCCAGAAAACTCCCTGGCTTGGAGGGGTCTATAAGTGGATGGGCTGGGCTCACCTTCCGAGGAGTTTTGATATAGAGGTGGTAGAGCCACTTCAGAACGGCAATCCTGGTCATCATCCCGATGGCCATGTCACTAAGGTGGCAGTTCAGGACCTGCACAATCCCGTCGAGATGAAGGGTCACTGGGGCTCTTTCAGTGCTATGGGTAAGACCGGGAAGGAGGGCTCAGTTGAAGAAAGGCTGTAGACCTCTCCTACCAAGCCATGGCACTGCCCTGGGCTCACACACTCTGAACCATACACTTAGCCCACTGCCCTGGAGGCTCGAAGTCAGGTCTGAGGCAACAACACATACCTTGTCTCCTACCAGCCCAGCCCAGCCCAGCCCTGCCCAGGGGCTCAAACAGGGCTTATTTCTCTCCCTTCCTTTCCAAAGGAACCTGAGGCTTGTTGCTCAGTGGAACTATGATAACCCACGTGGGAGAGAAGGACAAGTCAGTTGGGCTCCCTCTCCCTTCCCCTTTTATTCCTCTGCACCAGCCTGGCTTGTACAGGCAGAGACAACCTTCCCAATATCAGAGTTGGTCCCTAACAGACTCAGGGTACTGATTTCAGACCCTTTGTTGATAAAACACCAGGTCCAGTCAGTATAAGAGAAGGCCTTGATAACAACTCTCTAACATCTGCCAGGCCCTTTACTGGGCACACCTGCAGGATGTTTCTCAAGCAAGGCTTGCTTCATGTGGCTTGTCATTGTGCCATGGTCCAGAGCACTCAATTTGACCTAGTAGAGAAGCTTTGAGAGCTGCCCGAGACTGAAATATGCTCTTTTGAGTTGGGGAAGAGACAACAAAACCTCGGTCTTTGGGAAACTGATATTGTTTAGAACATACTTCTGCTCCAGGAAGTCCAGGAAGCCCTCCCACCCCCATCCCCGCATCTTGCTGGTCTCCAAAGAAGCCTTGCTGGTCTCCAAAGAAGCTAGGGGGAGGGTGGGCACTGGTCCCTGGTGGAGGCTGAGGTTTTAGGGGTAAGAACAGCATGGGTAGAAAGTCTTAGGATGGCAGGGAGGGGTTCCTTTCCTACTGACACATTATACTGTATTTGCCAAATAGTGCCAACAGGTGCAGGCAGGGGAGCTGCATTTCCCATGGACCTAAGCCAGGAGGTCCAGTCACCTGCCTGTACAGAATGGTGTTTCGTGGCATTTTCCAGGCTGCTCAATTATTCATTTGCTTCAAGAACTGATGGCTGCGCTTTCCTCATTTGCCTGAAGCCTCTCTGAAGCTCATTTGATGTGAATTCCTAAAGGGCACAATTCTGAGCTTTGTAATTGCTAAGCGGAACTGCTATTTAATAAGGTTTGATGATCCCCATGGTGCACATTTCCGGGGCGAGAGTGGGCACATCTATCCTCTGGTGGCCAGAAGATCTAGGCATGTGACACAGTACCAGAGCCCAGAACGAAGCCTCTGGGTGGGCAGCCACTGTGACTTCCCCAGGAGTCATGTGGCTGTAAGTTCCCAGTGTCTTCTGAGGACATCAAAACATCTCAATTCTTCGTTAGCCTAAGACAGACATGGACACTACAGACAGACAGGAGTCTGGGGTGGTAAACATGAGCTTACAGGCAATCTCTTCCATGCTCTTTTGAGTTGGGGAAGAGGCAACAGAGCCTTTGCCTTTGGAAACTGATATTGTTCAGAATGTACTTTTGCTCCAGCAGGCATAGCAAGCCCTGTGGCTCCTGCCTCAGTCTTAGACAGAGAGCGCCTCAGTCTCTCAAGCTCACTGTCCTACAGAAACAGTGACTACAGGTGTAATTAATTTTAATGTCTTAGTTCAATATATAAAAATATGAGCATTTCAATATGTAATCAATACAGCAGTCATACAAATATGACTAATAAGACGCTCTATCTTTTCTTCTGTGTCCTAAGCCTTTGAAGCCAGTGTGCATTTCACACCTACAGCACGTATCAGTTCAGTGCAGCCACATTTCAGGCACTCAGCAGACACGTGGCTGCTGCAGTGGCCAGTGCAGCAGTCCAGGTCAAGGCTTCCTTAGTATTTGTTATCATTACTAACAATTTCCTAGACACTCCTTCTCCCTCTGCAGATGGCCAGCATCTACTGTCTTATCTCCTGGTTCATCTTTTTCCCTGCCCTGGCTGGTTTTCTGCAGAGCGCCTCCTGATGTATTCTGTAGCTCTTCTTGGGCCAGCAGAGTCCTGTGGCCAGACAGGCTCATGTCTTGGTGGTGGAGGAGGCCCCACTGCCCATGGCCTTATACAGAGCAGGTGGGGAATGAACAGAAGCTGCCTCCTACCCTGGCCTGGTCTTGTTTAACACTGTTAACACCGAAGTCTGCAGTGAGCCCCTTCCTACCAGGAGCTGTAGGGTGCTCAGGCTGCCACATGGTGCCCAAGGCATTACAAGTACCTGGTACTTGGCAAGTCAGGGACACAGGCTTAGCTTAAATGGCCCCCTGGGGAGGAAGGCCTTGTTTTTTCTTACCTGGGAGACTCAGGGCTGCCCTGGCCTAGCAACAGCCTACCAGGGAGCTGCAGGTGGGAAGGAAGGTAGTACATGGCCAGGTCCCCCATGGTGCAGGCCAAGTGGTATGTGAACTTCTAAGGGAATAATGGCTCTGATGAAAATGACAAAAACAATGGTGTTGAAAAGCAAACACTCTGCTGAGTGCTTTACCTGCAGAGCCTCACACAATCCCCTCCCACCCAAGCCCTATGACCTGAGTCATGTCATTTCTATTTAGGAGACTGGGAACTGAAGCATGGAAATATTAAGTGACCTGCCCAACGTCACAAAGGCAGGAAGTAGTGGAGCTGGCAGTTTGAATAGAGCAGTCTGATTCCAGAATGGCCTCATCTACCTGATAGCATGGCCTCTAAACAAGGGCAGCAGTCTTGGGAGAGCCCCTGGTGCCATCACTTCTAGCTGTCTCCTGGCAGGGGCAGCAGAACGGCATCCCCTGTGTGGACTAGCCCCTCTCTGGCCAGGGCAGACCTGGCAACCCTGGGTGCGGGCAGGAGGAGGCTAGCACAACCATCTTTCAGCATATTTTGTCACAAGGGGAGACAATGTCTGTAGTGGGGAGAGAGAACACGGTGGGGAAAGCCTGATGCTTCCCAGCTGTGTGGGGCACACTCCAAACCCAAACAAGGCCAAGAAGCCAGGCTGAATGGCCCTGGGCAAGCCAAGTTCTGTAACTCACAGTGGTCCTAAGATGCTGCTGGCAGGCTCCTGGTGGCACCTCCTTCAGGTGGCGCTGTCAGAGCCAAATAATGGAAGGATTTCAAAGAGCCTACATGAGGACTGCCAGTACTTTGTGTCTTACATTCCCTGATTTCCTCCACAGCAAATGCTGACCAGAGCAAAGATGAAAATATGGGTGTCTTCAATACTGCCTGTAAGGCAGGTCCAGCCGTACCTGACTAAGAACATCACCACTGCAAGGGACCTCATGGTTCACATAACTCAAGCATTCAAGGCACAGATGAACAAACTCAGGTATGGAGATAGAACAGGAACTGTCCAAGGCTACAAGGCCACGAATTGAGAACTCATTCCCTTGGCTGGAGATACTCTCCTTGGGTCTCAGGAAGCAGATGGACCCCAGGGAGACCGATCTCAGTGCCTGAAAAAGGGAGGGTCATGATCCCACCTGCCCTGGAGAGACAGCTCCAGGCACGCTCAGCAGGGGATCTGGGCTCTGGGACCTCTCCAGCCCTTCCTCGAGGAGCCCACCACATGGTTTGCTGAGCTCCCAATCACTGGCCTGGAGCCTGAGATGTGGCACCTCCAGCCCTGGCTTACCTTACTCAAGAACAGAGGGAGCTCCTCAGTTTAAAATACTTTTCTGCATCGGTTCCAAAAAGTCTAGACAAGTCACTCCTGGGGACTTCTGAGTTATTTCAAGGTGTCTGCAAAATCCCATTTTCATGGAGCATTTTCTCATAAAGTATCTTATAATGAATGTCTTATATATACGTGTGCTACAATTTCCAAATGCATGGTGCTGCTATGGCTATTAAAATACAGACTTACTGAATAATGCTTCTGATACTCCCAATAAATAATAATAAGTTCCAGTTGTTCTCTCTGGGAGAAAGCAATTTCTATCTGCACATCTAACTTTTTATGATGTTTGTGCTAATCTCTAATCAAATTAGAAGAAAGGTAAATCTAAAAATAGAGTTGCTTTTGAATTTGAAGTTGCCTTTTTGAGTTGGAGCCTCACTCTGTTGCCCAGGCTGAAGTGCAGTGGTATAATCCTGGTTCACTGCAGCCTTGACTCCCTGGGCTCAGGTGATCCTCCTGCTTCAGTCTCCCAAGTGGCTGGGACCACAGATGCCACCATGTCTGGCTAATTTTTTGATTTTTTTTGTAGAGACAAGACCTCACTATGTTGCCTAGGCTGGTCTCAAACTCCTAGGCTCAAGCAATCCTCCCATCTCGGCCTTCCAAAATGCTGGGTTTATAGGTGTGAGCCACTGTACCCAGCTGAAGTTGCTTTTTAAATATAAGATCACATTTAAAAAAAAAAATTTTTTTTTTTTAGTTAGAGTCTCACTCTGTCGCCCAGACTGGAGTGCACTGGCCGCTCCCGGCCACCACAGCCTTGACCTGCTGGGCTCCGGCAATCCTTCTGCCTCAGCCTTCCAAGTAGCTGGAACTACAGGAGCGCGCTACCACGCCTGGCTAATTTTTTTATTTATTGTAGAGATGAGGTCTTGACAAGTTCCCCAGGCAGGTCTCGAACCCACAGGCTCAGGCAATCCACTCACCTTGGCCTCCCAAAGCGCGGGATTACAGGCTGAGCCACCGATCACTATAAATTTTTTCAATCAGCAGATGCAAAAACGTTGAAAAGCACTGATTTCTAGATCTTTCTGCCTGCTCATGTACAGGCAGAACTGTATTGAATGTCACTGAAGACACCACAGTCCTCGGCAAGACCTTGGGTATCAGAGTGGAAGCCTGTTCATATAGCAACACCTGTTTGAGAACTCCTATGTCAGATGGGTGAAAGAAGCCAAAACGCAAAACATCCAACTACAACTAATAAAGTGAAACACATGGGCTCTGGAGTCAGATCTCGCTTGAATTCCAACTTGGTCACTAATTAGCTGAGTGACTCTGGGTAAGAAGTTACTCTGTTTTTTCATTGGTAAAGGGCTTAATAATGAGGTTTTTGTAATAATTGTAGCTAAAATTTGTGAAGTGCTTTCTGTGTGCCAGGCACCATTCTATGTTCTTTCCATACTGATCTCATTTAAGGTCCATGCCCCCTGGAAGTCAGTTTACAGATAAGGAAACTGAGGCAGGGAGAAATCAAGCCATTTACCCAAGGCCACTGCCAGACATGCTGGAGTCACGATGTGACAGACACCTGGTATACCAAGTGTCTGTATCCAGGCAGTTGGCTCAGAGCACTCACGAAAGACAAGGAACACGCCTGGGTACAGACAGACACTTGGTGGTGGAGACTATTCTCTCTGAACCCTCTCCTCGGCTCTGAGCTTGCTTCTTTCAGCCTGGTGTTTTTGCTTTTCACCCCTCCATAGGAGTCCAGTTTTTGACTTCCTGTGCTCTGGAGGATGGAGGAACCCAGACCTACAGCAACCCTGTCAATACTCTGCTTTTCTGGGTGACTCTCCCCTGTGGCTAAGCCTGGGGTCATGGAGGCTTCCCTCAAATCTCAGGAAAAGGGGGCATGAAGGAGGGAGAAGTAGCTTATGCTCTTCAGCTCAGTCAGTTACTTCTCCCTGTGTTCTGGTCCAAGTGAGAAATCTTTGTATTTTTAAATTTGGGATGCAAAGATTGCCTTTGAGGTGATCCCTGAACCCCTGGAAGTGAATTTACAATTTTGTTGGATGTGCATTTTTTTGGGTAAGAGGTTCTCCAAGGGTCACTGAGCACTCAGAGGCTCAGGATCACCACCACCACCGGCAGTTTTCTGTCAGGCAGGAATGCCTTTCCATGGGAAGAGTCCCCAGTCTGGCTGTCACCCTTGGCAGATGAAAACTGAGTGAAACTGGTGACTCTGGGGGTGCCCTGGGCAAATGATGCGCCTGGGAAATTGCAGGGTGGGCTTGGTTTTGTGGTGACCCTGCATGACGCCTTCTAGTCCAAGTTCAGTCTCCTTTTTCTGTACCAATTGCGAGAAGTGACAGGCTGGGGCCTGGGTACCCTGGCTCTGGTTTTATACTGTGAAGGCTCTTTTAGCTTTCTAGCATAGCCAGTGACATGAACTATGCAGCTGCCATGAGGCACCTCCATCAGCGGGGTCAGGAAGCATTAGATAATCTGTTCCTGTTTGACTTCTTATTTTAAAACGGTAGAATTCAGCACTGACTCCTCAATGACAGGTGAAAGCAAAACCCTCGTTCCAGTCTGTTGGTTTCTGGCCTTAGCACAGGAATGGAGGCCTTCTGCAGACCTGTCCTGGCCAATGGCAGCAGAGAGTTGTGCACCGTCCACATTCGATCAGTTAGGCCCTACCTCTATCTTCTCCTGGACCTCCCCTGACCTCCAACTGCCACTGCCTTGGAGTATCATGGTCCCCATAGCTCCCTCAGATGATAATGACAAGTCTACAGAGGGCTTTTCGGCTTCTAAATCCCAGATCTGATCCCGCCATTTCCACTATAATGCTGGCTCCCACAGCCTCTAGGACAAAAGCAGATGCTATGCAGGACATACCAGAGCCCTGCACCTTTTCGGACCTTGCCCCAAGTTCCAGGGTCCAGAATTCAAGCCTGCCTCCTTTTCCTCTCCTGGGATGCACAGATTCACCTGGAACAGAGCTCTTCATGCCCGACTTACACCTGTTCTTCCTTCCAGCTCCAGCTTGGAAATGATACCAAGATACCCAGAGTTTGGCTCATTCCAAACTTCTAGAAGTTATTCTTTCCCCCACCTCTCTCCCATCTCATGCCATCTATTGGCAAATTCTGTCACTCCTACCTTCAACACAAATCTCAAACCCATCCAAATTTTCCACATGCTGTCCCCTCCTCAGCCTGAGCTTCCATCCATTCTGACCAGGACAGCTGTGGTGGCTCCCACAGCTGTGGCCATTTAGCCCCTCCAAATCTGTTTTCTACACAGCAGTCTCCTGTTCTCCTATGCCACCTCATCCCCAAAATGAAAATAATACCACTGACCCCATGGGACTTCAACATAAGCAACATCTAAAGGACTTGACATAAAGGGCTCAGCACAGTGCCAGGCCTCGGAAGCACTTGCTGAGCATTCACGTTATCAGCCATGATTCTCAATGCCTTGGCTCGGGTACCCCATGGTTAGTCTCCCCAACACTCTGTAGAGCAATCACCCCTTTCCAGCAACTTCCTGGCTTCTTCTCTACCTGTAGGGGTGAACAAAGGCAGATTCTCTGGAAATACATGACAAGAAACTGAAAACGAGTGAATGGCCCACACTTACCGATCTGCTTGCCCAATGTGGAAGGGTCCTAGGGGCACATATTTATAATAAGTACTTGCAAAATGTGCTCAAGGTCCTTAGAGATCAGAATAAACTCACAAACGATATCAGAGGAGGAAAGATCCTAAAGATCAAGGTCAGGGACATATTCAGGGCCTGTCTCTTGATCTCAGTTTTTCCTTCAACACAGACCTCAACCCCACCCAACTTCCTCCATATGCTGAGGGGAAGAGCCTGCGGCAAAGAGCCCCTTGGGGCTGTATGTACATCTCTTCTTCATGAGTGACTTGCTCCCTCAGGGCCATGTTCATCATCAAGTTCAGAGGAAGAAACCCGCTGTAGCAGGACTGCCATCCATTCTAGCTCACATGTGCCAACGCCACCCAAAGAAAAAGAGCCATGGGACAAGTCCAGGGAATCAGACCAGGATGAAAACTGTTGACAGTTCCCTCCCCAGGGAATCCCATTACCCTGCAGGGAGTATGGAGAGAGCTGCAAGAAAGGGAATTATTTTGCTGTTTGGCCTGCACTGCCCCCACGTGGAAGGCTGCGCTATCACAGCTGACCTGGGAGCATAGGAGAGGACAGCTCCTGGGCCCACAATCTAGCCATACTCTCGGACACAATTAATGACTGCTTGTGCTCTGGCCTGTCCTGTAAGAGCCTGCCCTTTGTCAGTCTTGGCGGCCCCACATTATCCTGGACAAGCAGAAGGTGCTGAGCCATGGCATCTGCAAGTGTCCACTGCAGTCACCATGCGTTAGCTGTAAATGTACAACTTGCATTTACTGACCCATGGTTTCTAACCCTTCTGAAAGGCTGTCTGTCCATCAGGACTGGTGGGATGAGTAGCCTTCAGATTCCCTCACCAAGCAACTCCTCTGTGCATAAGGGTCCCCCAAAAGGAGTGGCCCTGAACAGAATTTGCCTTGGGTCTTTACTGCAGTCTGCTGCACCCAGGAAAGATCTAGGCTATTTGCTTTCCACAAACACCTCCGGCTGGAACAAACCACCTACCTGGCTGGGGTGAAGACACTGATGCCACTACTAAAGCTGGAGTCACAAGAACCATCTGGACCTCCTGAGAGAGAAAGAGGAACAAGGAGTCATGAAAGGTGTTGGGTCTTTTGAATAAACAAGATTCCTGTGATAAGCACACATAGGATTCTCTATGCCTAGCACCTTGGTCTAGAATCTTGGAAAAAACAAAACAAAACAGGGCTATGGAGCCATGAGAACCCAATGCCTTCTCATTCTCTAGGGCTCTTGGGATAGTACAGTTATCTCACAAGGAGGGGACACCAGTGCTGAACACATTCGGGAAGCCTCAAAGGGATTATTAGCTTGACGGTATGAAGTTCAAAATGAATGAGATACTCAACATCCTAAGCTGTCAGAAAAATACAACCAAAACCATGAGATACAACTTTATACCCACTAGGGTGGCTAGAATAAAAAAGATAGTAACAAGTGTTGGTAAGGATGTGGAGAAATTGGAACCTTTGTACATTGCTGGCAGGAATATAAAATGGTACGTCTGCTTTGGAAAACAGTCTGGCAAATCCTCAAAGGGTTAAATATAGAGTCATCATATGACTTAGCAATTCCACTTGTAAGAATATACCCAAGAGAAAAAATTTATGTCCATATAAAAACATGTAATCATAGTCACACCAGCGTAACCTACAATACCCAAAATGTGGAAACAACCCAAATATCTAACAACTGATGAATGGACTCATGAAATGTGGTATAGCCATATAATGGACTATTATTTGGCCATAAAAAGAAATGAAGTATTGACACTTGCTACAACGTGGACGAACTTTACAAACACTGTGCTGCTCTTTCCATCATCTTTCCATACTGCCATCATTGTGCACATGAATGTCCTGGCTGATGCTCTCAAGAGCATCAACAATGCCAAAAAGATGGGCAAACACCAGGTTCTCATCAGGCAGTGCTCCAAAATCATCATCTGGTTATTAACTGTGATGATGAAGCACAGTTACACTGGCGAATTTGAAATCACTGATTACAGAGCTGGAAAAATTGTTGTGAACCTCACAGGCAGGTTAAACAAGTGTGACATGATAAGCCCCAGACTTGATGTGCAACTCAAAGATCTAGAAAAGTCACAGAATAATCTGCTTCCATCCTGCCAGTTTGCTTTCATTGTACTGACAATCTCAGCTGGCATCATGGTTCACAAAGGAGCAACATGGAAACACACAGAAGGGAAAATCCTGGGATTCTTTTTCTAGGGATATAATGGATATGTACAAATAAAACGCCTCAGCAGAAAAAATAAACAAGCCGGGCTCGGTGGCTCAGCCTGTAATCCCAGTGCTTTGGGAGGCTGAGGTGAGTGGATTGCCTGAGCCTGTGGGTTCGAGACCCACTTGGGCAACTTGGCGAGCCCTCATCTCTACAATAAATCAAAAATCAGCCGGGCGTGGTAGCGCACGCCTGTAGTTCCACCTACTTGGAAGACTGAGGTGGAAGGATCGCCTGAGCCCAGCAGGTCGAGGCAGCGGTGGCCGGGAGTGGCCACTGCACTCCAGTCTGGGTGACAGAGTGAGACTCCAACTCAAAACAAACAAACAAGCAAAAACAAAAAACAAACAAAAAAACCACAAAACACCGTGCTAAGTGAAAGAAGCCAAAAGACTGTATTTTGTATGATTCCATTTCTCAGACATGTCCAGAATAGGCAAACCTACAGAGACAGAAAGCAGATAAGCGGTTGCCTAGGGCTGAAGGAGACGAGGGAAGGGGTGTGATGGTTAGGGGATTCTTTTTAGGACACAAAATGTTCTAACATTGATTGTGGTGATGGTTACACAACTCTGTGAACAAATAAAAGTCACTGAGTTGTATACTTTACACTGAGTAAACCATGGTAGCGTGCGCTACCACACCCGGCTAATTTTTTGATTTATTGTATGAGGTCTCACCAAGTTGCCCAGGCGGGTCTCGAACCTGGGGGCTCAGGCAATCCATTTTTTTAAAAATAAAAGAACGTTTGTGTTTGGATACTAACCCTTTCACAGTGAAACACACTGCAATGTGAATTCTCAATAAAAGGCTTACAAAATGACTTTGGGGAAAAGACTGTGGCTCTGCACTCTGCACAAGTCTTTACTAACTTACTGTCATGTGACCTAGGATAGAAAAGGATCTGATCACCTTAAAATTCCAAAACTTTTCTCTTGGCACCTAATCAAGTTTCCTAAAGAGCCAAGGCATTCTGGGTCTGGAAGGCTGCCAGTAGGACCCTATTCTGACTTCAGCCCTGACCCAGGTGCTGGCCACAGCTCTCATGGTATTAAGGAGGTAAGAGGGGGTTGGCAGTGCTGGGGCAATCAGGGTGGGTGGCGCTCTGCAAAAAATTCCAGACTCTTGATACTCACTGTGTAATTTACAGTATGACACCCTTTTTGCCCTCAGTTTTCTCATCTATACAATGAGACGGGTACTGTTTACATGGCCTGTCTAGAGGTGCTCAAAGTGGTTACCTTCAGCATCCAGACACTTCTGATTACAGCGAACATCTCTTAAAATGTGCATACATTTTTTTTTGGCACCCCTGGTATATTTTCCTACATTAAAACAATTGTTTTTTAATTTCAAAATAATTTTAGAAGTACAGAAAAGTTGCAAAGAGAAAAGAATTCTGTGTACACCCTTCTCCCAGCATCCCTTAATGCTAACATTGTACATACCCATAGTACAGTACTACCTAGAAAACGAACATCAGTACAGCACAATTAACTAAATGAGAAAACTAATTTGAATGTCATGAGTTTTTCTATTCATGGCTTTTTGCTCCAGGACCCCACATTGCATTTAGTTGTCCTGTCTCCTTCGTCTCCTCCAACCTGTAGCAGCTCCTCAGTCTTTCTGTGTCTTTCCTGAACTGGTCTATTACATTGCAAAATGTCTCTCCAAGTGGGTTTGTCTCATGTTTTCTCATGAGCAGGCTGAAGTTACACATCTATGCAGGAATGACACAGAAGTGCCATGCCTCAGTGAATCCTGTTGAGGACACAAGTTGTCTATTTGTCTCATTACTGGTGCTGATGAAGGTAGTATCTGCTGGGTTTCTCCCCTGTGAATTACTATTTTTCTCTTTGTAATTAACAAATATCATGAAGGAAGATATTTACAATTAGACAAATATTCTGTTTTGCCTCAAACATGTTCTCACTGACTGACTATAGCACCCACGAGTGAAACTTGCCTATTACAAATGTTACTGTGGAGTTTACCTGATGATGGTTTTCTGTCTTCCTCTTTCCTTCTCCATTTTTTTTCAGTTGGGTCCCACTCTGTTGCCCAGGCTGGAGTGCAGTGGCACAATCATGGCTCATCACAGCCTCGACCTCCTGGACTCAGGAGATCCTTTCACCTCAGTCTCCTGAATTACTGGGACCTACAGGCAAATGCCACCATGCCCTACTCATTTTTTTATTTTTTGTAGAGACAAGGTCGCGCTATTTTGCCCAGGCTGGTCTTGAACTCCTGGGCTAAGCAATTCTCCCACCTCAGTCTCCCAAAGTGCTGGGATTACAAGCATGAGCCACTGCGCCCGGCTCCTTCAACATTTATGAACTGGACTTTCAATGTAAGGAAGAACTGTCCCTTCCATACCATTCAGTCATTCGATTACTTATGTCATGATGGACCTATGGATATTTGTTCTATTCTGTGGGTTATAAATCAAAACTATCATTATTTATATTTTTCAAATGATACCAGCCTTTATACAAGTAAAACAAATTCTCATTCTAAGTTTCAAACAAAATAAAGAAAACCCTTTCTCTCTTTAATCTTCAGTCTTATTTTGCTCTACATGAAAGTAGGTAACTTCTTTCCCAGGTAGGCAGGTATCCCCTCCTGGCTTTTGCTATCCTACTTTTTGATTTGTAAACATATATGAGATCATAGTTTATTTCCTGCAACTTGCTTTTTTCACTGTGAACTATGTCTCAGAGCAGTGCTATTCCAGGTGTGGGCCATGGCCTCTTCTTCTTTCCAGGAAAGAGGGGGTTTTATTTCCATGTCTACGCTGCTGCCTCTAGACCCAGGACACAGCTCAGAAGACACAGGGGCAGTTGTGGCAGTGGCTGGGCCTGCTCAGTGCTTGTCCTCCCAGTGTCAAAGTCTGGGGTCTGTCTGCTAAACCAGGGCCTGAGAAAGGGTGAGAAGGAAAAGCTGGGAACTCCTGGGCAGGACGGACTGGAATAACAGCCAGAGTTCCACACCCCTGGAGGGTATCTCTTAGAAATACTCACATTTACAAATGAAATAACATGACATCAGAAATTTGCTTCAAATTAATTTAGACTGTCTCCTAATTTTTGCTCTTACATTTTTCCTGGGCTTCTGTGTAGAGTGGGACTGCTGAGGGGAAGGACCAGACACTTCCTATCTTTTTTTTTTTTTTTTTTTTGAGTTGGAGTCTCACTCGGTCGCCCAGACTGGAGTGCAGTGGCTGCTCCCGGCCACCGCAGCCTCAACCTGCTGGGCTCTGGCAATCCTTCCGCCTCAGCCTTCCGAGTAGCCGGAATTACAGGTATGTGCTACCATGCCCGGCTGATTTTTTGATTTATTGTAGAGACGAGGTCTCACCAAGTTGCCCAGGTGGGTCTCGAACCTGTGGGTTCAGGCAATCCTCTTGCCTTGGCCTCCCAAAGTGCTGGGATTACAGGCTGAGCCACCGAGCCCAGCCAGGAAGGTTCTATCAGTATGTACTTCTAGAAAGAAAGTCACCTCCTTCCCACAAAGCCTTACTCAGGGATATTAGCAATCTTTTAAATGTTTGCAAACTTGGTGAGTACAAATGACACCTGGCTTTTCTTGGCAATTCTCTGGTTTCCAGTCATACCCAGCATCTTTCATTGCCCTTATGTATTAATTCCCTCCTCAGAGAACTGTGGTATGACACAGTGCTTGTGAACAAGGGCTCTCAAGTCTTTTGGCCTAGCTTTGGGTCTTGACCCTCCTACTTTCTAGCTGTGTGACCTGGGGCAAGTCACTTTACTTTGCCTCCCTTTCCTCACCTGTACAGTGGGGGTAATGGCAGTAGCTACACCATAGGCCTGCTATGACAATAAGGGAGGAAGCATAAATGTTAAGTGTCTAAATGATGCCTGCCATGTTGTAAGAGCTATGTAAGCACTTGTTACATAAAGGAATTAACAGCTTCGTCATGAACTTTCATTTTTGTCCTTTTTTTTAATTTTAATTTTTTTCTTTAGTTGGAGTCTCACTCTGTCACACAGACTGGAGTGCAGTGGCTGCTCCCGGCCACTGCAGCCTCGACCTGCTGGGCTCTGGCGATCCTTCCGCCTCAGCCTTTCCAAGTAGCTGGAACTACAGGCGTGCGCTACCACACCCGGCTAATTTTTTGATTTATTGTATGAGGTTTCACCAAGTTGCCCAGGCGGGTCTCGAACCTGGGGGCTCAGGCAATCCATTTTTTAAAAATGAAAGAACGTTTGTGTTTGGATACTAACCCTTTCACAGTGAAACACACTGCAAATATCTTCTTCTAGTCTGCATAATATCTGGTGACTTTTAATCTTTTTTTGGTTATACCAGTTTTCGGGTCAACGGAGAAGTATAAATCCTGAATAGAAATTTGATAATATGTTCAGACTTAGTTTTTTTTTCTTTCCTGAGTTATGATGATAGTATTGTGATAAATTTTACAAAAGGAGCTTTTATCTTTTAGAAACATACACATTTATAGAAGTACCAAGATTGGTCATGAGTGAATGAATGGTGAAGCTGAGTGATGAACTAGGGGTGCCTTATTTAGTCTCATTACCTTCAACTAATGACATGCTGGGCATTTCTCTAGGCTGTTTACCAGCTCTTAATCCTCTTAATGACCTTATGCAATAGGTGGTACTACTTATCTCCATTTTACAGATGAGGAAACTGAGGCAGAGAGAGGTTAACTAGCCCAAAGTCATCCAGCTGGTAAGTAAGTAGATCCTCAGATTTTACAATCAAATTACACTATCTGGCCTCTCATATTTAGGTTTTAGTAACAATGGAGGATGGAGCCATGAACCAAGGGATGCAGGTGACCTTTAGAAATTGGAAAGGGCAGGGAAGGAAATGGATCTTCTTGGAGAGTCTCCAGAAAGAATCCAACCCTGCTGACCCATATTAGACTTCTGGTAAGAAGTCTGCTCCAGCTGAGGTGAGTGGATTGCCTGAGCCCATGGGTTCGAGACCCGCCTGGGCAGGCGAGACCTCATCTCTACAAGAAATCAAAAAATTAGCTGGGCGTGGTAGCGCGCGCCTGTAATTCGGCTACTCGGAAGGCTGAGGCGGAAGAATACCGGAGCCCAGCAGGTCAAGGCTGCGGTGGCTGGGAGCGGCCACTGCACTCCAGTCTGGGCAACAGAGTGAGACTCCAACTCAAAAAAAAAAAAAAAAGTCTGCTCCAATGCCTTAGTAAGTCAACAATTATATTATAAACATGTATTACAACAACAACACTGAAATGTTTGTTACTGAGCTTGTTTGCCACATGCCAAGTGCTAAAAGATTTACATGCAGAAATCGTTTATTTATTTATTTTTTTGGGTTGGAGTCTCACTCTGTCGTCCAGACTGGAGTGCAGTGACCGCTCCCGGCCACCGCAGCCTCGACCTGCTGGGCTCCAGTGATCCTTCCGCCTCAGCCTTCCAAGTAGCTGGAACTACAGGTGCGCGCTACCACACCCAGCTAATTTTTTGATTCATTGTAGAAATGAGGTCTCGCCAAGTTGCCCAGGTGGGTCTCGAACCCGTGGGCTCAGGCAATCCACTCACCTCAGCCTCCCAAAGTGTGGGATTATAGGCTGAGCCACCAAGCCTGGCTCATGCAAAAATCTTGTTTGAAACTCACAAGCATACTATAGTTTACATATTATTATTATTATTTTTTATTTTAAGATGTGGGGCACAATTCAGGGTTAGGTATACAAATGTTCATTATATGGGTACTCTTGTTGATGAGGTGTACCCCTCCCTCCCCTGGCAGTTTCCCTCAACTGCCAATCCCATACCCCCTATTACATATTATCATCATCCTATTTAACAATTAAGGAATCTGAGGCTTAGAAAGGGCAACAGATATGAAGTGAACAGAGCCAGGACTCACAGGCAGGATGATCAGACCCCAGAATTTTGCTG
The DNA here is from genome assembly GCA_027257055.1 of Cephalopachus bancanus. Taxonomy (NCBI): domain Eukaryota; kingdom Metazoa; phylum Chordata; class Mammalia; order Primates; family Tarsiidae; genus Cephalopachus; species Cephalopachus bancanus. The sequence goes on along the minus strand of JAPVLO010000330.1, from coordinate 1,233,161 downwards.
ACACCTAAGACAACCAGGGAACAATCAGGCTGGACATGTCAAATACTGTAAGAACTCAGAACCAGGGAAAGGAGGCTGTGCCGTGGATCACCCCTGAGTGGATCACCCCTGAGTAGCGGGCCAAGGGGGAGCTGGAGCAAGTGAACAGAGACTGGAAACAGTGTGATACAAATGAGGAACTGCCCTGGAGGCCTCAGGTCAGAGGAGGAGGAAGGAGGGAGGAGACTGAGGGGAGTGGTGCACACAGATGCACACATGCAGATGGGCCTTGCCGGGAGGTGTGTCATGAAATGTGGTGCTGTGGATGAGTCAGCACAACTACAAAAGGAAAACCAGGCAGGAGGCTGCTGTCTTCAGCCAGGTAGGCCAGGGACAGTAGGAGCAGACAGAGAAGAGGAACCAGGAGAGGGTGGAATGAACTTGCCAACTGACTGGCTAAATCAACTCTACTTTATCCCGGGCATCTTGGTAAAAGACTGGTTTTTAGTTAGTTACAAGCTGAACAGGGCTGAGAGTGGATGTGAAGGTCTTAAATTAGCCGCTTGCCCTCCCTGGGAACCACTACAAAGTAGTAGTTTCATCTGCTGAAATGCTCTTTATGAGGCAGTAAAATCCAGAGCCAACCTGCATGAATGTATCCTGGTTTAGGATAATACTCTTCTGAGCAAGCAGTTGAATGAAGCATGCTTAGGAAAAATTTCTATAAGAGGTAAATAACTTGCACTGCCAGGAATCGATCCCGGGCCTCCTACATGGCAGGCAAGAACTCTACCACTGAACCACCAAAGCTTCTGCTTTTGGAGAGGTTTTTGGCTGAGGCCACGACCTACAGAATGGAACAGTTCTTTTCCAGACGGCTTGACTTTTTGCCACATAAGTAAAGGGTGAGCAGGGGCTGCTGGGTTCCACTTTGAGAGAGTAGGCACAAACTTTTCAAAAAACTAAAATGAAGATACAATTCATATAACATAAAATTTCACACAGCACAAAAATTCACCATTTTAAAGTGTACAACTGGGTGGTTTTTATTACATTCACAAAGCTGTGCACTCATTACTCCTATTTAATTCTAGAATATCTCCATTGCCCCCAAAAGAAATCAGGCATCTGTTAGTAGCCAGTCCAGATTCCTCCTTTCTCCCAAGCCCAGGCAACTGTTATTCTATTTTCTAACTCTGTAGATTAAAAGTCACTTTGAACTTTTAAGTCAGTATAAAATAGTCAAAGCATTTGCCAGTTATTCTTGTCAAGCACAAAACAACAAAAAAGAAATAAAAAAAGCAGATGTGAAGTTGGATACATTGTATGATCTTAACCACACACACACATATACACACATACACACACACAGGTATACAAAACTGGAAAAAATATGCCAAAATTTTAATACTGACTGCCTCTTTGTGAGGATGGACTTGCTCCTCCTCTGTATTTTTCTCGACTTTCTAAATTTTCTAAAATGAGAATCAAAAAACAAAAAGAGGCTGGGTTGGTGGCTCACGCTTGTAATCCCAGCACTTTGGGAGGCAGAGGCAAGAGGACTGCCTGAGCCCAGGGTTTGAGACCAGCCTGGGCAAACTGGAGAGACCTCATCTTTTACAATAAATAAAAAAAATTAGATGTGGTGGCATGTGCCTGTAGTTCTAGTAGTAGGGAAGGTTGAAGGAAGGATCACCTGAGCCCAGCAGGTCAAGGCTGCGGTAGCTGTGATCATGCTACAGCACTTCAGTCTGGGTGCAGAGTGAGACTCTGACTCAAAAACCAAACCAAGCCGGGCTCCGTGGCTCAGCCTGTAATCCCGTGACTTTGGGAGGCTGAGGTGAGTGGATTGCCTGAGCCCGCGGGTTCGAGACCCGCCTGGGCAGCGAGACCTCATCTCTATGATAAATCAAAAAATCAGCTGGGCGTGGTAGCACATGCCTGTAATTCCGGCTACTCGGAAGGCTGAGGCGGAAGGATCGCCGGAGCCCAGCAGGTTGAGGCTGCGGTGGCCGGGAGCGGCCACTGCATTCCAGTCTGGGGGACAGAGTGAGACTCCAACTCAAAAAAAAAAAAAACAAAAAAAACCCAAACCAAACCAAATAACTAAAAACCAAAAACCAAAAGAAAATATTCATGTCAGTAAGAGTTCACAAAAATATGTCTAACATTTAGATTCTTCTGGTTTCTCCTAGTAAGAAAGCTTCTCTCTTTGAAGGCCCACACTAACTTATTTCACATTAAAAAAATTTTCCAGGGTCTGCCAAAAAGCTTACAGCTGCTGCATTGGCCGGGAATCGAACCCGGGCCTCCCGCGTGGCAGGCGAGAATTCTACCACTGAACCACCAATGCTCCAGCTGAGAGAAATTATGCCTCCAGCTGTTTTGCTGCTCTGGCTAACAGTGGTGACTGCACAGCTGTAACCTGACACCTGAGATGGGTCCAGCACAGACTGCTGCTCAGTTCTATCAGCCAAACCCATGGTCCATGGGGTACACATACTTGCAATTCTGCTCAGATGATCAAAAGTAAAGTTCACTAATGGCAATGGGAGAAAATGCTTTAGCAATTCTTTTGGCTCCTGGGGGCAGGTTTCAGACCTCACGCAGTTATCCTTAAACATTTGAGTAGGTTGTGCATCAATTTACTCTCTGGTTGCTTCTGCAAAGGAGGACACCACCCCGACTGATCAGTAACCTCTTGGTAAGGACAGAGGTTCAAGAAATATGAAAATGTCAGGGTTCTAGAGAATATTTAAACTCCAGACACCAATCAGCATAAATGTGCTTTTTGAAATGTTACAGATAAACAAGAAAATAAAGTTAAAGGAGTCTGAAAAGAGAACATAGCAACGTCATTTTTTAAAGGTACTGATTTGGGCAGAATTCGCAAGCACTGAATAAACTGAAGCTAGAGCTTTTAAAACCCTCCCTCCCTGAGAATGACCTGCACAGTAAACAAAGTCAGGCTTCTGGGTAGCTGGATATCCACTGCCAAGATCAAGTGTACCCTGAATATTGGCACTCCTTCCATGCTCCAAACCTTCCTACCTTGAAAACAGCTACTTCTTACAGTTGAATCCAGGAAAAAGATTAGAGAAAAACTTACTGGACTTTGAGGAGGTCAGGGAGAAAATTATGGCCTTGGGAGGCAGCCTGCCTGGGTTCAAATCCCAACTCTGCCCTTCACCAGCTGCTAGATTCTGGCCATGCTCAAGCTTCCACATGTCCTTCTACAGAATGGGGATAATACGGTTGCTACCTTGCTGGGTTGTTGCCAGAATTATTTGAGTTAACACATATAAAGTAGCCCTGGTTGGTTAAGTGAGGCCCCAAGGGAAGCTGTACAACCTCTGGCTCCCTGGGGCCCTTCGTGGGAGGAGGGGAGGGGCAGGGGCAGTTTACTTACCACTGGCTGCCCCCTCCTGCTTTCCTAGGGAGTCATCTGGGTTGGGTTCAGTCTGTCTCTGCACCACTGGCTTCAGCTCATCTGGCTCATCGTCCTCAGGGGTGACCAGCTTCATCAGGCTCTGGTTGCACACGTTGGCCACCTCCTTGATGCCTGAGTCCACTGATGTAAGGAGCTGTCCCATTCAGGGGAGGTGTCCCTAAACCTAGTATTCCTGGTCCAGGGCTCAGTCCTCCCTAACGGCAGACAGGCAGTCACAACCAAGTCCATGTTCTCCTTGCCATATTGGTGCCCCTGTGAGATGTTCCTGTTTCTTCTACTAGCATTCCCTCCTGCTGGTCCTCCTGGATTTCCCCCACCCAAAGTTGGGGTTGAAAGCCTGGGGCCTGGGATAGCTTCTCCCGACCTTTAAGTAACCAGGTAAGTTGTGGAGACTGCTAGCATCAGCTCCATGTCCCTGGCTTTCCTAATCCATGTTCGGCTCCACCTCTTGTGCTCTAGATGGTATGGTCTATTTGGGAATGTGATGGATCCTAAGGGAGTCCCTAACCCCCACTCCAGGGTCCCTCAACTTTAGTCCCTTTGGGGTTGCTCTTATTTTTCTCCCCAGAGCAAAGGATACTTTTCTTACGGTCATCGTAGGCCAGGCAGGGCAAGACAGCAGTCAGGATCCCAGAGGAATAAGGCAGCATCACGCGGCCAGCCAGCTGGATGAACTCCCGCATCCAGCACATGGCTGTCAGCTGGATGAGGTCATCTGGAAGGGAATCAGGGATTTCAGATGGGTCAGCATAAGAGCCGAACTGCCCCCTCTCACTGACCACACATGCAGGACTGGGAACCCAATGGCTCGTTCCATTCTCACTAACGCTCTCTTCCCCATGTACTTTGCCTCCCAAAGGTACAGACAGACACAGCCTGTAACACAACACAGTAACACTCCTGTGCTAGACTGTAAAGTGGCCACAAATCTCACTGTTCCCTGTATCCATGCCCCTCTGTAATGAAAGGCCTCCTCTCACCAAGAAGTAGAGTTGGTTTTCCTACTCCCGGAATCTGGGCTGGCCTTGCTACTTTGGCCAGTAGAATGTGGTTAAAGTGACAGTGTGCCTGGTTCACCCTTAGGCCCTCAGAGACCCTGCTCACTTCTACCATCTCCCTTGGAATCCTGCTGAGGCAGTATGAATGTGCCTGGGCTAGCCTGTTGGACAATAAGATGTTGTCTAACTGCCCCCACTGCCCCAGCTGACAGCCAAACAACCACCAGACATGAAAGAGGTCATCCTGGTCAACCTTCCAGTTGACTGTAGGTGCAAGATCAAGCCCAGTCAAGCCTGGCCCAGGAGCAGGACCACCCAGGTGACCTGCAGACTCATGATCAATAATAATATTGTTTTAAACAATTACGTTTCATAGTGTTTTGATACCCGACAGAAGCTAATGGACACACAACCCCAACCTCCAAGCATTTCAACTCTCAGTGCTAAGGTCAGGCTTGTCACCAAGGTCTCTAGATCTTATTCCACACAGGCCACCGTAGGTAAAAGGTCCTTCATGTTGATAGAGAACCTGGATCTCCCTCTCACAGAGACTCACCACTGCATTGCTCCCAAGGCTCAGTGTCACACTGTTTTTGGGTTTCTTTTTAAATTAAGAGATGGTTTCTTGCTATGTTGCTCAGGCTGGTCTCAGAGTCTTGGGCACAAGCCATTATCCAACCTTAAACTCCCGAAGTGCTGGGATTATTGGTGTGTGTCACCATGCCTAGAGAATTTATGTATTTATTTCAGAGACGGGATCTTATTATGTTGCCCAGGCTGGTCTTGAATTCCTGGCTTCAAGTGATCCTCCTCCCTCAACCTCTAGTAGGTGGGATTATATGTACACACCACCACATCTGGCCACACTGGTTAACACTCCTTCCAGGACTCTCTCCTGCCCTCACTGAAGCTGAGATAGTGAAAGGTACATCTGCAGAGGCAGTGGCATCTGTGGGACCCCCACATACTCACCTGTCGTCTGGCAGTGGATCACCAGGATGTTGGCCATTTCAGCAAACTTTACACTGGAGGGGTTCTTCTTAATTTCTTTCAAGAATTCCCCAAGAACTACCTCACACCTACCAAGAGAAATGGACAATGGAAAGCAGCACATGTCTGCCAGAGCTGGAGGAGTCTCAACCCAGTGCTCTGGGTCAGTCCATTTCTGCTCTGGGTCAGTCACTCAGAGGGAGACTACACTTTGAGGCCTACATTTTCAGAGGCTGGGGTTTTTGGTTTTTTTTTGAGTTGGAGTCTCACTCTGTCACCCAGACTGGAGTGCAGTGGCTCCGGGCCACTGCAGCCTCGACCTGCTGGGCTCCAGCGATCCTTCCGCCTCAGCCTTCCAAGTGGCCGGAATTACAGGCACACGCTACCATGCCCAGCTAATTTTTTGATTGACTGTAGAGATGAGGTCTCATCAAGTTGCCCAGGCTCGAACCCGCGGGCTCAGGCAATTCACTCACCTCAGCCTCCCAAGGCGCGGGATTATAGGCTGAGGCACCCAGCCGGTTTAGGCTGGGGTTTGATGAGCTCTTAGCACCTCAAAGCAGGAAGCACGTGAGCCGAAGAAAAGAGAGATTTTCTTGCCCTCCTGCTGCTGCCTGTTTGTGGGTGTGGGGCGCATGTGCATACTGAGGGTTCTCACTCTACTTACATTTTCCGAATCTCTTTGCCATTGTCGCCCAGGATCTGGAAGAGTCCGTCCAGGATCTCTGGCAGGTAATCCAGTAGGTTAATGTCTGGCACAGACTCCAGAACCAGGATCTAACCAGGGGGTGAAAACAGGAGGGGAAGTCACAGCAGCCAGAGAAACTTGTTTCCCCCTCACCAGTCTTCTGGGACTGGGCAGTGGGAAGGGGACCCTGTGGAGGGAGCATTTCCCCACATTGCAGGAGTTCCATGGGGGAGGGAATGCTACCAGCTATCTTGTTGTTGTTGTTGTTAAATGTTCAAGGGAATGGTAATAGGACTCTAAGGAAATCCAGATGTCTAGGGGAGAAGAGAATGGATGGGGAAGGAGGATAGAGGAGGCTAGAAAAGGTGGGACTGCTGAAGTAGCACTATTAGCTTCAAAGAGAAATCTGGGTATTTCTTGGCAAAAAGAAAGAATCTAATTCCCTTCAGGGGCAACATGATGGGCTTTAGGGGCAAAGCTGAATAAAGTGCTTTTGGATTATCAGGCATTAATGACTATTCGAGGGACAACAAGGAGGCTTCCTGTAGCCAAAGGACCTACCAAGGATATGGCAGAAAGCATTTTACCAAACTTGAGCTCACTGAACTAGAGGCTGGAGAAACAGTGCCAGGGCCGGACCTTACCCAAGAGATGATGAACTGCCGGGCATACTGGTTGTTGGAGTAAATCCTCTCCCGCAACAAGGGGATGAAGCCCACCAGGTCAAACTTGTTGCTCTCAGTCACAATGTCCTGCGGATCAAAGGAATGTGAGTTGCCAATACCAGAGACCAGGGCTGCCTGACCTGGTGAAATCACTAGCCCAGGCCTGGCTCCAGAGGTCAGGCAGCCCCAGAGGAAAACGGCAGAGTCCAAGCTAGGCAGGAAAGGTGCCTGGAGTATTCGTTCTGCCACAGGTACCCCACTCATTGAGCAAATCTGAGGAAGGCTGGGAGAGTAGGGAACTGGCTAAGTGGGGAACCAGATGCTAAACTGGTGGACTGAAAGCAGGAATCAGTTTAAGAGAACTAATCAAATAACAAAACCCCACTCTCTGTGGTCTGGATGGAATGCCAAGCCCCCTGCTATTGGGGGAAGGGTAGTATGGAAGGATAGAGGCAAACTTTGCTCTGGGTGGCGGCAAGACAAGGGGATGTTTAGGATGATGGCACAGTTCTGGATGTGACTACAGAGGTGACAGAGCTTTGTACACTTGTCATAGAACTGCACAGCAAAGAGTATATTTTACTGTATGTAAATTTAAAAATTAGGAAAATTAGCAAGAGTATCCCTGGTGATAGAATTTCTAAGGTGAAAGACAGGTGGAAGACACAGATGCTAGAAATAGAAGTGGGGACAAAGTACAAGTACCTTTAAAAGGCGGTCTAGGAGCTCAGATCCACTTTTCACATTTGGGTCTGGGTCAGCAGCCAGCTAGAGAAACACAGAAAGGGGAGACACAGAGGCGAGGGGCATAGTCAAATGGGAGACAAGGAATCTCCTGCAAACCCATGGCAAAGACCTTTGCAGCCCAGAACATCTAACAGGTACCCCACTCAGTGAGCAAATCTGAGGAAGGCTGGGAGAGTAGGGAACCGGCTAAGTGGGGAACCAGATGCAGCTGGGTTCCCCTTCTGCTCAGGGATGCCTGCCAGGGCTTGCTGGGGTTCCTGTTTCCTGCTATGACTGGGTGGGGGTTGCTTCCCATGGGCCCTCTTCAGGGGTTTCCAATCTTAAAGTGCTGGGTCCTCTCTCTACTCCTGGAGGAGGGGCTGGGCAGCTGAGAGGCTGATACTCTAGAAATGTGGCATTCCACAGAGGCCCAGCACCGCAGGGCTGCTCTGTGCGAGGCTGAGGGGCATGGAGGAGAGTATGATGGACTCCTGAGCCCTTCTAAGGAAAGCTTTTTCCAGAGCACTTGCGAGCTAGAATAATGGCCGCCCTCTTCACAGGGCAAATAGAGTCTCTGCAATGGATCACCATCACCTTCTAACCAAGAAGTTTAGTGCTTCTCAGATTATCCATTTTTCCCCTCCACTGTGTGGTAGGCTAATACTTTCATAAAACACAAAAACAGAGAAATGAAAAAAGGCATGTATAAGCCCATTTAGAAAATAATTAGATTCAACAGACAATAAGTGTTCCTTGTAGTCATATGCTTACATGCTCTGCTTGCATCTTTAAAAGGGACCTGGGCACCCAAGGCCCCAGGAGGTCAAGTGAGCTCGAATGTGCCAAGCTCAGTCTAGCTTGGAGGGGTATCTGTTACCTTGCTCAGCCCGTCAAAGAGAACGTTGAAATGGGGCAGCACGGCACCGCGGGCTACCTTGACAATGTTGTAGAGTGCCTCGCAGGCATAGTAGCGTAGCCTGCTGTCTGCATCATTGAAGCAGGTCAGCACTGGCTCAATCAGTTCTTTCAGGTAGAGTCCTGAGTCCTGCAAGGGGGCAGGAGGAGGAGACGGCTCAGAATGGGACCCAGTCCAGGCCCTGTAGCCTGCAGTGGCAGCTGCTACCCCAGCTCCCTCAGAGATGCTCAGGCCTTTATGTGAGGGCTGGGCTCAATGACCTTTCCCAAGTCTGTCTCCCAGGAGAGGGGACATGCTTGGGACAAGGCTGCGAGGCCAGCCTGGCTGGTCTTAGGTGTGGAAAGAGTGGCAATGAAACAAAGATCTGCAACGTCCTGCTGGGTCTTGGAAGGGAAGGCATCTGGATAGCTCAGTCAGAGTCAAGGCCAGCACTGGTGTGTCTGTCCCTCAGGAGAGAGGCCCACCTTGCCCAGTGCGATGGAGCAGGCGGCCAGGCCGATGAGACCCCCTTTTCGGCTGTGGGGGTGCTGAGACAGGGCAAACTCCTGAGACAGGGTCTGGATCACATGCTTGATTTGCACAGTATTGTTCTGGGCCACGAACTCCCGGACCAGCCTGGGAAGAGAGGAGAGAGGGGCTGTGGGAATCAGGGTACATCTGCTGTGGACTCCAAAGCTTGGGACTGAGATGAGGAAGGGAGAGGACCTGTTTAGAAAGAGGAATTAGGAGTCAGGCATCTCAGGACAAGTCTTCCCAGTTCTGCTGCTGGTTGGGTCATGGCTGTTTCCCTACTCTGGGTCTCAGTTTCTCTTTGTGTACAACGGAATGAGGAACAGCAGTGCTATTTCACTTCTGGGAATCTGAGAGAATGCAAATAAATGTCTTGTTGGGGATCAAAAAATGCAACACATTATCAGTTAACCAAACATCTTTATTCAACATTTGCTCAACTTTCCATTCATGTATTCAAGAAGTTGCCTGCATCTGACCTATTATTTCTAGAGACAGAGCTGAAGACACACTAAAGACCCCAGTCTTATGGGCAAGATCCATGTACAAATAAGTAACTGTAGCAAGGTGGCCTCAGTAATATATAAGCAAGAAAATGCAATGAGCTAAGTTTCCTCAGACCATTCAGGAGGGCTGCAGGAGGTGCCAGCGGGGTCAGATCTTAAAAACATGAACAGGGCTGGGCTCGGTGGCTCAGCCTGTAATCCCGGGTCTTTGGGAGGCTGAGGTGAGTGGATTGCCTGAGCCCGCAGGTTCGAGACCCGCCTGGGCAGCGAGACCTCATCTCTACAATAAATCAGAAAATCAGCCGGGCGTGGTAGCACGCGCCTGTAATTTCGGCTACTTGGAAGGCTGAGGCGGAATGATCGCCGGAGCCCAGCAGGTCAGGTCGAGGCTGCGGTGGCCGGGAGCGGCCACTGCACTCCAGTCTGGGCGACAGAGTGAGACTCCAACTCAAAAAAAAAAAAAAAAAAAAAAAAAAAGAACAGGTATTTCCCAGGGAAAGCAAGGAAGGCACATCTTGGGCACAGGGAAGAGGCTGGCCAAAGGCACAGTGGGCTGAGAGGACACGGCCTACTGAGGGCAGGATGAGGGATCTGCAAGTGGAAGGAGTGGCTAAAGATAGTTAGTGAAGAGAGGAGCCAGTGCAGCTTTTCCAACAATGAATGACATGCTTGAAACTTCGCCTTAATTAGGGATCTCTGGCAGCAGCTTGGAGAAACTGGGCTGAAGCAGTTTTGACAGAAGAAAACCGATGCAAAGGACAAACTTCTCAAGAGAACACTGCAGCTACCAGATAAGGAGGACCTGAAACGTGGTTGAGGTGGCGGGAAAGAGCAGGAGGAATTGTTGCTAGAATGAAACAGAAAAGCCCATATAATATGGGGAGAGGGCAGGGAGTAGGTGCCTCCAAGGTGTCTCTTTGGGGTAGACTGAAGGGAGGTTGCCTTTGTGGAAGGGAATAACTGCCCATGCAGAGAAGAGCCGAGGGAGGCCTGGTTCTATAACAGACCAGCCTGTTTCCATAGCCCTGTGGTCACGAAAGCCAAGTATCTTCCCTCCAGAAGCTCACAGTATCTCTGCAGCAAGAAGCCTCATATTGGATGTGGTGGCATGAGTGCCCCAGATCACCGATGAGGCAGTTGCAGCTGGGAAGGTCAGGAGATAGAAGGAAATAGGCCTTCTGGGTAAAAGGAACTGTGTGAACTGAGGCAAGGAGGGGGAACTAGCCAACCTTGTTAGGGGCCCCAAGAGCAGAACAGCAGCATGAAACCTGTGAGGATGGGTTGGCTGTGGAAACTGGGGTATCTCCAGTTAGGAGAATGTATTTTGCATCAGTGAGCCTCCAATGGCTTTGCTGAGCATGTGAAATAGTGTCTGGAGACGAAAGGGGAGGAGAGGTGTGAAGGCCTAATTCTAGAGGAGCTGCTGAAGGCAGGAAGAAGACAGACTAGAGACCGTGGACTTTTAACGTGACTGCAAGGACTCCCTCCCTCCTTGCTTTGCATCCAATCGTGGCAGGTACATTGCTCACCTGTTGTATAAATGGGGTCTCAAGTTGGCTTAAAGAATTTTAAGAATGGTCATATTCAAAAGATGTCAATTAGTCTGTGTGGTTCTAGTTCAGAGTCAAGAACTTTCTAGCAATTAGAGCTGTTTAAAAACAGTAACCATTCCTGCAAAAAGGCTGTTCAAAGAGGGACTGTACAGTGATTTGGTCAAGATTTCATACAGCAAATTGTATGGCACACCTATTATGTGCCAGGTACTGTTCACAGAAGAGGTTGTGACAAAACAAGCCAGGCTCCTGGCTGGAGGCCAATGGAGCAGAAATGGGTGTTTCAGAATAGGGCTGTACAAATGGCCTGTGAGGTGCCTCTTTGTCTGGTCTTTGTGGGGCTGAGGCCTATGGATGAACCATGGGCCCTCCAGGTGGAAGCTGAATGACAGTTCATAGGCCCCAAGCCCCAAAGTGTCATAACAAGGCCCAGCAAGGATGATTCTACATAAGTCTGTCTGGTCTCCCAAACTGGACAAACCAGCCAGGTGAGCTGACAAAGTGCTTGTCTCTATTGCTAGAGATAGAGATCACCCCCTCGTGAAAAACCCCACAGATGGAGTAGGGATCAGCAGGAGCATTGGTGGTTCAGTGGTAGAATTCTCGCCTGCCACGCGGGAGGCCCGGGTTCGATTCCCGGCCAATGCAGCTTTAGACTTTTTAAATTCCGAGAGACTGAATTTGAAACTTCACACTGTGAAGATACTCTAAGAACTCAGAAGGAGTTGTTGTTAGTTTGGGTTTTAAATGCCTTTAACAAAAAACACTAAATTCTGCAAAGATCCAGAACCTGGTTTTGTTCTTGAAGAGTCCAGGATGTGGGGATGTACCACAGCCCACTGAAGTGGCTGTGCCTCCCCACTTCTGCCCAGACGGCCTGGCTGGGAAGTCAGGACATGTTTCTGCTTGGTACAAGTTAGAGCAGCACCAGGAGTGGCAGTGGGGACATCCTCAAGGCTTCAGCAAGGGATCCAAAAGCAGACCCACCCTTAGCTACAGCACAGGCAACCCTGGAGCCACCTCCTCTCCCGTCTCCTTGTTTCAAGTCATGGGCATTCCCTGAACAACTGGCAAGGGCATGACTCCCATGCCACAGTCAGCATATGGGATGCACTCCCTGCCTTTGAGGGGCTCGCTGCCACTGGGGTGAGGCAAAGAGGAAACAGAGAGTGCTCAAGGACTAACACGCAAACAGGAGAAAAACCTGGTAAAATGAATGCAAGAAGAGCAGGGCAGGCAAGAAAGAATGACCAGCATCTGGTGGGAATGCAGTGTTGCTTCATGAGGGTCAGCACAGGATAGGGGTTCTGAAGCATGAGTAGGTGTTTGTTTTGGAGCTGTTCATGATGATGCTGAACAAAGGCTTGGAGGAAAGAAGAGTAGACATCTGGTTTGGCAGAAGCAAAGGTCACAAGTGGAAGAAAAGACAGGGTTGGGGAAGTTGCTTCCAGTCTTGCAGTTCAGAGCCCCAAATGCTTGACAAAGGAACTAGCATTTAGGCCCAGTGGCCACGAGGAGCCATGGAAGACTGTGAGCAGGTGAGTGATGTGAACTTTAGGAAGAGCAAGCTGCAGTGGTGGGTGGTATGGATTTGAACGGTTCTGAGAGAGCTTTGTGGAGTGAAAGTATAAGGAATGTAGCTCTAATGCTGGGTGATAGCTTGCAAGAGTAACGGGGCTTCCTGGAAGGAGAGGCGGGAAAGGGGGATATTTGTGCTCAGCATCCACTCTACCCATCCTCATCTTTGCAAGCCCAGCAGCACCTTTCTCCTTGATCTACACCTGCTGGAAGGCCACCCCTACCTCTATCCTACTAGGACTCAATTCAGGGCACTCCAGGCCACTACAAAAACAACAGCCGGCTCAAGTCCCTTGGCCCCAGGAAGTCCAAGTTTTTCCTGTCTGAACTCTTGCACTTACAGGTAGAATATTCCTTATCTCCAGGAAAACAAGCATCAGGTAGACAAACAATGGATGGAAGAGAAACTATGGGAACATGTACTAACCAATATCATCAGCCTGGAGGATGCAGAGCCTAGCCCTGGGTCAATCCCTGGACCACAAGCAGGAAAAATCTGTGGCACAACCAAGTCCGCCATCCTTACGAGAGACTTGGGACAATCAAAATAGGCCAGGCTGACCTCTCAGCCTTCCTGCCTGGCTTCCCAGCATAAGCTTCCACTCTGGCCATAGCTGCCCTCTTTTTTTTTTTTTTGAGCTGCAGTCTCACTCTGTCACCCATACTGGAGTGCAGTGGCATGCTCCCAGCCACGGCAGCCTCGACCTGATGGGCTCTGGCGATCCTTCCACCTCAGCGTTTCAAGTAGCCGGAACTACCAGCATGCACCACTATGCCTGGCTAATTTTTTAATTATTGTAGAGACGAGGTCTCATCAAGTTGCCCGGGCGGGTCTCGAACCCGCAGGCTCAGGCAACCCACTCGCCTCGGCCTCCCAAAGTGCTGGGACTATAGGCTGAGCCACCGAGCCTGACCCATAGCTGCCTTCTTATGGGTCCCCGCCTGTTCCATTCCTGCACCCTCCATCTGCCCCACTCTCTGGAAGAGTGGCTATTTCCTTCCACATTCTACCCAGTCTTCCAAGTTCAGCTCAAATCCACCCCCCTGCTTTTCCCAACTATCCCATGAAATGAGCACAGATGATCTCAATGACCCTTCATTCTGTGCTCAGCAGTGTGCTGCTGGATGCCACCAGATACATATTCTCATGGGCAAATTTTTATCTCCACAACTCCTTGATAAAGTCAGTGAGGGTTGGGGTCACACATCCCTGTACCTCTAGCACCAACCCTCTGTTTGAGTCCAGGGCTTCACATGTAGAAGGAGGGAAATCAGCAAACACCTGTCAAGGCCAGCAGAGGTGATGAGCAGGTCAAGCCATGGGGCAAACCTGGGCAAAGCCCCTCACTGCTATATCAATGACATGGGGGTGCTCTGCAAACCCAAACCTAACCGGTTGGGTTAATCAATACAGCATTTGAACAGTACTTAGCCTCTAGTGTTGTAATACAGGTTAGCAGGAGCAAAGGCCCCCATTACTGAGAAGGGCCCAGGTCACCAGCACTGTGGCTAGTGCTGGGGAAAGATGCACAGGGCAGAGGCGTGCTCTAACCCCTCACTTGATGCTCCACATTTGCCTCGGTCAGCCCTTGCATGGTCTCTCTACTCCACAGGGCAAGTGCAGAGAGAAAAAGCAACTGCGAGGGGAGGCAAAGTAAGTGCAGTTTATAACCTGGGCATACCCAGTTCCAAGCCTAGTCTCTCTTCAAAAAACCACACTGCCTCTCCTTTCATCCACAGGTTGGGAGGGGGGATCTGAAACTGAACTAGTTTTGAAGTTAATATTTGGCCCAGAAACTCTCATGACCACAAATCCCTGGAGACCGTCACTGATGCGAAGGCCACGGGCATTACTGTTTTATACGCCAGAGAAGAAAATCCACTTCTGGCTGGTTTCCTCCAAAAAGCACTGAAAAACCCTGACTGGAGAGGTGTCCCCTAGAGGTTGCTCAGAGCCTCCATCTCAACTGGACAGCGGTATGGCATGATGGTAGGAGCACCTCATTCTCCAAAGACACAAACCCCAATGTGAGCCAACGTCAAGCTCTTGGTACCACTCTCAGTGTCGCAGACTGCCATGAGGACTATCCCCTACCTGATGGGAGAAGCCACTACAGACAGCGCAGGACACATTTAGATGGTCATCAGCCAAGGAAGAATCTGAGACCACAGTCTCAGCAACATAGCCACAACCCACACTGGAGCCCTTGGCCTCTGTAACACAGTGTGGTGACTATCACAGGCTGCAAGAGGACTGGTGAGTCGACTGCTCCCTGAGCACTCACTCTGCGTTAAGCATTCTGGTCACTCATTACTCAGGACAACCTCCTTCCACAGATAGTATTATTCCCATCTTCAGATCTGAAACAGCCTCAGAGAAATCAAGTCCCTTTCCCAGGATCACAGAAGGTTGGACCCCTTGATGTCTACTAAGGCCATGCCCTCTTCTTAAGCCTCCCATCTTCCTAAGCCACTGCAGCTGCACACTGAACACATTCAATTACAGATGGCAATTCCCTTGTGCAGAACCGAGACCCCCCAGTGAAATGTAGCTTTCCCCATATATGTTCCCACACTGCTCAGTGTTCAGACATCCCTGAGGCATTTTTCCCCACACAGAGGGAGGACAGACAAGGTGCCTATTTGAGATGTTTTAAAATCAAGCTCTAGAGCTGGTCTTTTACTATGATGGCAGGAACTGAGTAACTATCTGCTAAACACTTACTCTATGTCAGGCAATGTGCTGGATGTTTTACATGCATGATCTAATTTAAACCTTAAAACAAGCCATTGAGTTAGGTATTCATATATCCATTTTAGCCGGGCTTGGTGGCTCAGCCTCTGATCCCGCGCCTTTGGGAGGCTGAGTGGATTGCCTGAGCCCGCGCGTTCGAGACCCGCCTGGGCAACGTGGCGAGACCTCATCTCTACAGTAAATCAAAAATTAGCTGGGCATGGTAGTGCGTGCCTGTAATTCCGGCTACTTGGAAGGCTGAGGCGGAAGGATCACTGGAGCCCAGCAGGTCGAGGCTGCGGTGGCCGGGAGCAGCCACTGCACTCCAGTCTGGGCGACAGAGTGAAACTCCAACTCAAAAAAAAAAAAAGAAATAAAAATCCATTTTACAGTTTGGGTGAAGTAAGGCTCAGAAAAGTTAAGAAACATACACAAAGGCACACAAATTGTAGATGACGGGTCTCAAAACCAAACCAAACCTAGGTTTTTCTGACCCCGAGTCCTGAACTCTTTTTTTTTTGAGTTGGAGTCTCACTCTGTCACCCAGACTGGAGTGCAGTGGCCGCTCCCGGCCACTGCAGCCTCGACTTGCTGGGCTCCAGCGATCCTTCCACCCCAGCCTTCCATGTAGCTGGAACTACAGGCATGCACCACTATGCCCAGCTAAGCCCTGAACTCTTATCCACCATGTTACACTACCCCCTTCTCAAATATCATAGCTACCACTTGTTGATGCCTACTGAGTGCCAGGCACTTTACGTTTATTATTTCATTTAATTCCAAACCCATTTTATTTGGTGACCTCCAAATGTCCTAACCTCTATCCTAGGTGACAGAGGTTTTCACCACTGCACTCAAGTTCCCATGTGTTCAGAGGAGACATCCTCAGTTGTAAGGTGGGGTTAATAATTACAATAACTTTGCACTGTTTTTAGAAAATTAGATAATGCACACGCTGTACTCTGTATTCTACACACTCAACAGTGTTAGTGTAAAGTCAGAATCAAGGAGACAAGCTGTGATCTCATACATACTATACAGGATTGTGTTCATTTAATAATTCTTGGCTGAGCACCTGCTATGCTCCTAATTCCAAGAAGGTCAAACACATAAACCCAGAGCTGGCATTTATTCCTGTGATGTGAAACTTTCAGTACAGACTTGAGGCTGCTGCTTTTTTTTCCCTAGCAAGTCCAACTATCCAGCCAAGTTTTCTATGGCATACCCAGGCAGCAATGTCCAAAGAGAATCTGGGGAAACATCTTCTCCATCTGCTTTGCTAAGTATTTAAGTAACTTTGTTTCCACTTGCTCACTAATCTGCAATCACCAAATGGGAAAAGCATGATGTTCACCTCTGCCTCTGGAGGGGCCTAAGACCTTCTGAAAAAGCCTGATAATTAACTGACAGAACATATACTGAGCATGCACTGGATATAACCAGTGGAAAAACTACCAAGGAAAAACAAGACTCAAGAGACAGAGCAGGAGACCTGTTTTGATCTCAGGTGACAATAACTGTGACCACTTAATGAGAACTTCCCTCACACTGTAACAAAACACTACTGACATTCTTATTTCTATAATTGAGATACAGTTCACATACCATAAATTCACTCTTTAAAGTGTACAAGTTAGTGGCTTTTGCTATATTCACAAAGTTGTGCAACCATCACCACAATCCATTTTAGAACATTTTTACCAATCCCAAAAGAAACCCTGTACCCATCAGTAGTCACTCCCATTTCCCCAACTCCCACTCCTGAGCCCTAGGCAACCAATCATCTACTTTCTGTCCCTATAGATCTGCCTATTCCAGCCATTTCATATGAATAGAATCATGCAATATGTGGCCTTTCATAACTGGCTTCTTTCACTTGGCACATTGTTTTCAAGGGTTTTTAATTTTTATTTGAAAGATAAGGAAACGGAAGCACAGAGAGGTCACAAACTCAAATGCTCACAGGGGCCAGGCAAGAGATGCTAAGTGGGAATGTGGGCCCCTCAGAGCCACATCTCCCAAGTCCTTAAAAGAAGCCAGAAACCCAAATTTCATTGTGAAATTTTTAAATTTAAAATACTTTGTGATCCAGGCTAAACCAAACAGATCTGCAAGCAGGACGCAGCCCCTGACTGCCAGCCTATGATCCCTGGATTAAGTAATTTGCTGAGGGTCCTACTGCTGAGTCAACAGCTGAGCTGGGTAGACTTCTGACCTGCACTCCAAAAATTGCCTCAAGCCACACGGTAATAAATATAGTCATGTACTGCATGGGACGTTCTGATCAGGAACGAAATGCATATACCATGGTGGGCCCTCTGAGACTACAATATTGCATTTTAACGGTACTTTTTCTGTTTGGATACACAAATATTTACCATTGTGTCTACAGTATTCAGTATAGTTACTTGTGGCACAGGTTAGTGGCCTACGGACAATAGGCCGTCCCACATAGCCTAGGTGTGCAGTAGGCTGTACCATCTAAGTTTGTGTAAGTACATTCTGTGATGTTCACATGATGACAAAATCACCTAAGGACCCATTTCTCAGAACACATCTCCCTTAAGTGACACATGACTCTAGTGTCTTCCACACAAAGACGGTAGGCTCCAAAAACCAAGTCAAACTCTACAGTTCAACTCTTTTCTGATTACAGAGCTCCAAGGACTTGCCTCCCAACATCCAGCAGGCAAGAAAGCTCTGCTCCCAACAGCCTCCCTAGGCCTTTGGGTTCTCAGAGAGCATGGGCTGGACCTTCTTGCAAGCATCTACATTTGCTAGATTTTGAATTCAAAGTTCAGAGAAGATCAGATGTGTTCAGGGAGGTATAGCCCAAGACAGAACTCAAAGCTCAGGAACACTAGTGGGTGGGCGCGGCCTGTAATTCCAGCACTCTGGGAGGTCAAGGTAGGTGGATTGCTTGAGCCCAGGAGTTTGAGATCAGCCTGAGAAACAAAGTGAAATCTTGTCTCTCCAAAAAATAAAAAACAATAGCCAGGCGTGATGGTGCACACTTGTAGAGTTCCAGCTACTCGGGATGCTGAGGTGGAAGGATCGCTTGAGCCCAGGAGGTTGAGGCTGCCGTGAGCCGTGATCATGCCACTGCTTTCCAGCCTGGATGACAAAGTGAGACTCTGACTCAAAAAACAACACTCAGGGGAACACTAGAGACTTGACCATGAAGGGTGCCATCTCTCCCAGTAAGCAGTGAGACAGGGGAAGCCTTGCCTCCACCGTGCCTGGCAGAGCAAGCCCACCACACCGATCAGAGTGCCTGCTGGCATTTCTCCCATACCTTATATTGTCCTGGAGATGACAGCCTGGGGTCTTCCCAACCTTTTCATTAGGAATGATCAATGACTACATTAAAATTGAGAACCTACAAAACCCGAAACAGCCATTCTAAAAAACAACCTAAATCCTTTAGGAAACTCTTTGGTCATGTTGGAACAAGACTGTGGGATGGAGTGTGGGGAAACTCTCCAGGACTTGTGCATAGCTGACTCCTAACATGTAGCCAACAGATGCTAGTCACTTTAACACCACAGTGGTGGTCTTGAGAGTCTGATCTAGTCCTTCAGTTGAGCCAAGCATCCATCTCTGCATTTCCAGTGTCTGAGAGGCTTGTCGTTATGTCAAAACCTCCTCTTCTTAGTGGTTTTAACCCCTCATCAGAACACCATATGTCGAATGGTCCTGTCACTTAAGCTCTGGAGAAATGAAAGCGGCAGCTAAAAGCACCATGGAGATGTCCAAGTATGAAATTTATTTTATAACATATATGTACCCTTTTGGTAGGGAAAACTATTCATGTAGTGGGGAAGCCTTCTGACACAGATGAACCTGAGTTTTCTAGCCAGGTTCTAGCTGTGAAACCTTGGGAAAATTAACCTTGAGGGGTCTCTCTTTTCTCATCTAGGAAATGGGGCAACACCACCCAGCTCATAAGGCAGCTGTACAAAATAAATGAGATGAGCCGGGCTCGGTGGGTCAGCCTGTAATCCCGCACCTTGGGAGGCTGAGGTGAGTGGATTGCCTGAGCCCGCGGGTTTGAGACCTGCCTGGGCAACTTGGCGAGACCTCAGCTCTACAATAAATCAAAGATCAGCCGGGTGTGGTAGTGCGTGCCTGTAGTTCCAGCTATTTGAAAGGCTGAGACGGAAGGATCGCCGGAGCCCAGCAGGTCGAGGCTGCAGTGGCCGGGAGTGGCCACTGCACTCCAGTCTGGGACAGAGTAAGACTCCAACTCAAAAAAATAAAATAAAATAAAATAAATGAGATGAGAGGTATACAATAGCCAAATAAAGAGAAGTTTTCCATCACTCTCCCTCACCAAAATGGGACAGACAGCCCTTTATGTACATGCGCTATGAACTGAACTATCCTTCCATCCAAATTCATATGTTGCTGCTCTGACCCTCAATGTGACTAAATTTGGAAAGAGGGCCTATAAGAAAGTAATTAAAGTTAAATGACTCAACCAGGCAAAGTGGGGACCAAAAGGAGGCCCAAATTTTACCTGTATGATGACCACTTGTATACCTAATCCTGAATTGCACTCCACATCTTTAAAAAAAAAAAGTTAAATGATGCCATAAGGGTGGAGTCGCTGATCCCATTGGATTAGAGTCCTTATAAGACGAGACATCAGAGCTGCCCTCTCTACCTACTCCAAAAGAAGGGGTCATGCAAGCACACATGTGAGATGGCAGCTGCCTAGAAGCCAAGAGAAGAGGCCTAAAAATAAAACCTACCTTACCAGTACCTTGATCTTAAATCTCCCAATCTCCAGAACTGTGGTATTTTGTTATGGCAGATGGAGCATACTGATAAAGTGTATTCCATTCTCTGGAGCACTTTTAAAAAAAGGGATTTCTAATCAAACCTTACCATGAGAGCTGGGCTCAAGCTGACAAAGAAGCTGTAGGCTTACTACTTGGTGTGGGAAACCAGGGGGAACTTCGATGGGCAGTGAGTGCTCAGCCTTCTACTAACACCTGCCAAGCACTAGCAAGCACCAAACATACAAAGATAACACAAAGGCATGGACCCTGCCTTCAGGGAGCTCACAGTCCAGGTGGGGTGGCAGTTTTAGAAATGACAATAAGAGCTGTACCAGTTTTCAATGTGCTACTGTAATAAGCAATCATAAACTTAGTGGCTTAGAACAACACAAATTTATTATTATAGATCCTATTGAGCTAAAATCAAAGTGCTGGCAGGGCCGCATCATTTTCTGGAGGCTCCAGGAAAGAACACGCTTCCTTGCCAGCTTCTACATACAGACTGCCTGCTTTCCTTGGCTGTGGCTCCCTTCCATCTTCAAAGCCAGCTATGGTTGGGTAAGTTTTCTCATATTCCATCATTCTGACACTGACTCTTCTGCTCCCTCCGCCACATTTAAGGGCTCTTTGGATTACATAGGGCCCACCTCGAGAATCCAGAATAATCTCCCTATTTTAAGGTTGGCTGGTTAGCAGCCTTAATTCCATCTGCAACCTTAATTCCCCATTGGCACATAATGTAACCTATTCACAGGCTCCAGGGATAAGGATGTGGACAACTTTGGGAGGCCATTATTCTGCCTACCAAAAAGTGATACAAGAAGCAGTGATAAGCCGGGCTCGGTGGCTCAGCCTGTAATTCCGTGCCTTTGGGAGGCTGAGGTGAGTGGATTGCCTGAGCCCGTGGGTTCGAGACCTGCCTGGGCAGCGAGACCTCATCTTTACAATAAATAAAAAAATCAGCCGGGTGTGGTAGCGCATGCCTGTAATTCCAGTTACTCGGAAGGCTGAGGAGGAAGGATCTCCAGAGCCCAGCAGGTCGAGGCTACGGTGGCCGGAAGCGGCCACTGCATTCCAGTCTGGGCGACAGAGTGAGACTCCAATTCAAAAAAAAAAAAAAAGAAGCAGTGATAGATAACAATTATGTAATATACATGTCATAAATAATTATAACAATTCTTTCTCTATATAACAATTGTAACATGCCCAGTACTGCATTAAGCACTTTAAAACATAAGCTCAATCAAACCCTATGGATACTGTTATTCTTATTTTACAGATGAGGAAATTGAGGCAGAGGTGTTAATTAGCACCCCAAGGTCACCTAGCTAGTAAATGGGAGCTTCAACCTAAGTCATGTGGCTTCAGAGATTGCCCTTAACCACTACACCATTCAGCATCTCAAGAAACAGGGTGTCTTAGAGGAGTCACTTACCTAAGAACAGGACTAAGCACTTTCATTTCTGGAGTTCGTGAGCCAACTTAGCTACACTACACAGATAACTGCCAATATTCTGACTCTTCTTTGGTCTAATGTCTGCAATCTATATGAGGAATTAATAGTCTATGTTTGATTGAGAGTCACTTGAATCAGGTCAAAAGAAGAATATATTCAGATGTACAATAGTCTGTGGCTGAAAGTGCTCAGACATGCAAAATGCTGGTGAAGCACAGATAACTTGGTACCTGTCTCTGAGCAATTTGTGAAACACATGTTCCAAAAATATCAAAGGAAAATACCAAAGTGACCAGCCATTCCTCACTCCAAGCATGACTGCAGAAGGCTGGAAACAGACTAGAGGGTGTTTGAAACCAGTGCTTCTAACTTAAATTGTATACAAGACACCCATGGATCTTGCTAAAATGCAGATTATAATTCCATAGGTCTAGATAAAGCTGGAGAGTCTCTTTCTAACAAGTTCTCAGAAGATCCTGATGCTGCTGTCTGTAGGCACACTTTTTTTTTTTTCTTTTTTTGAGTCGGAGTCTCCCTCTGTCGCCCAGACTGGAGTGCAGTGGCCGCTCCTGGCCACCACAGCCTCGACCCGCTGGGCTCCGGCAATCCTTCCACGTCAGCCTTCCGAGTAGCTGGAATTACAGGCATGCGCTACCACGCCCAGCTGATTTTTTGATTTATTGTAGAGATGAGGTCTCACTGCCCACGTGGGTCTCGAACCCACGGGCTCAGGCAATCCACTCACCTCAGCCTCCCAAAGGTGCAGGATTACAGGCTGAGTCACCGAGCCCGGCCGGCACACTTTTTTTTTGAGTTGGGGGTCTCACTCTGTTGCCCAGGCTAGAGTGCAGTGGCATGATCATGACTCACCAGAGCCTTGACTTTCTGGGCTCCAGTGATTTTTCCACTTCAGCCTCCCAAATAGCTGGGGCTACAGGTATGCACTACCATGCCTAGCTAATTTTTTTTTTTTTTTGTAGACACAAGGTCTTGCTATGTTGTCCAGGCTGGTCTCAAATTCCTGGGCTCAAGTGTAATCCTAAAGTGCTGGGATTACAGGAATAAGCCACTGCACCCACCCTATAGGCACACTTTTGAGCCGCAATGTCTTAGACTGCAATGTTACTTTCCCACCAAAAATCTATGGTCATCATTTATTTAAACACTAATTGTCAAATGCCACCAGGCACTGTGTTAAGTGCTGAGGATAAACAAAACAGGGTCTCTGCTTTTAAGAAGTTCACAGTCCAGTTAGGAATCTAGTAAGTTTCTCTGAATCTCACAATTCAAGGGCAATATTCAACACAAATGAACTCCATTAAAGACAAAACCCTTATAGAACTACTGCAGAGTGAGAGCACTTACGCAGGTTGTGCTGGAAGCAACAATAATGTTGAGATGAATACCTCTATTCAAGGACTCAACAGATGACTCAAGCTATGATAAAACCAGATATTTCTGAGAAGCAGAGTGGGTGAGGGACAAAACTGGATGACAGGGAAACTTCAAAGCCAACAAAACCCATAGACATGGAACCATACCTGTACATCACCTCTGGGTCCCCCTCTTCAGTATGGCAATACTCATTAAGACTTCCTAGAATTAACAAGAGCTGGGTATGAACAAAATCTGTATAAAGAGAGCAGTCAAGAAAGCAGTGCCTGATGTAGCTAGATGTTTTGGATATACTAAATATTAAATTTAAATGAGAGAGTCCTCTTATCAAAGCCCACATCCTTTATGTCGAAGGAAATGAAAATCCAAAGCAGTTGCAGCAGTCGTTCTCTACTGGGGCAATTTTGCCCAATAACCTTCAGGGGATATTGGCAATATCTGGACACATTTTTGATTGTTAGAACTGAAGTGCCACTACAACCAAGAATGATCTGTCTTAAAATGTGAATAGTGCTGAGGTTAAGAAAGCATGAGTTAAGGATTTGCCCAGATGACAAAATGAGTGTCATACCACAGATTAGAGCAGTCCAATAGAGCATTCTGCAATAATGGAAATATTCTATAATCTTTGCTGCCCAATATGGTAGCCAGTAGCCACATGTGGCTATTGAACACTTGAAATATGGGTAGTGCAACTGAGAGACTAAATTTGAAATCTTATTTAATCTTTAATAATTTAAATTTAAATAGCCATGCATGGCCAGTGGTCTTACTGAACAGGGCAGAACCACGGTCGACTTTTCCTAACTCCAACTGGTGTTCTTCCAGTTTCAGAGCCTGCTTCTTTCCACTCTTCTGAAATCACCCATTCACCTGATGTCATTGCTAAGATCTGACTGGTAAAAGATCACAAAAGGGCTGGGCTCGGTAGCTCAACCTGTAATCCCGTGCCTTTGGGAGGCTGAGGTGAGTGGATTGCCTGAGCCCGCGGGTTCGAGACCCGTCTGGGCAACTTGGCGGGACCTCATCTCTACAATAAATAAAAAATTAGCCGGGCGTGGTAGCGCGCGCCTATAGTTCCAGCTACTTGGAAGGCTGAGGCGGAAGGATTGCAGGAGCCCAGGAGGTTGAGGCTCCAGTCTGGGCGACAGAGTGAGACTCCAACTCAAAAAACAAACAAACAAACAAACAAACAAACAAAACAAAAGGAAAACAATACTGTAGTTTAAAAAATCTTTGGGAGGGGGCGGGATTGGCAGTTGAGGGAAACTGCCAGGAGAAGAAGGGGCACACCTCATCAGCAGGGATACCTGAGTAATGAACATTTGTATACATAACCCTGAACTGTACCCCATAACTTTAAAATAAAGAAAAAAATCTTAATAAAATATTCCCAGTTAGCCATCCTGTTTTGTACATTGGGAAATAAAGTAAAATATCAGATCATCGTTACACATACATGTAATAAGACATGACACAGATAAACAGTTCTCTGAGTCTTGAGATCATGAGGTTTCAGACTTCATTTTTCTACTTGGTTACCTAACAGTCTGTTTCATTTTTCATAAACTGGGTCTGAAACCAGGCAGGTCAACATCATTAGCAAATTCTCCCGCTTCTGACTTCTCTCTCATCACAGAGACAACTGATTTGCCGGTTTGGGTGGCACCACTCTGAAGACTCACCATGTGTCAGGAGTTGTGTCCAAGAACTACCCATACATGTCACTTCATTCTCACTGCAGCCCTCTGGGGCACCAGGAGGTTAAAAAACGTGGACCAAATCACACAGCCAATCAGGAGCAAAGCGGGGACTCCCAGATCTCCTGCTCCTAAGCAATGCGCTAAGGGCCCGAAACCTGGGAAAGTAACACCGGCAGGGGAGGCGTGAATGGGTTCCCCTCGGAAGCAGAGCAGCCAGGGACTGCTGCTTCAACGGTTCTTACTTCTCGATTTCCAGCGCTGCCACCTTCCGCTTTTCGTATAGCTTGTCATTGAGGGCGCGCACGATGTTGGGTGTGAGCGGCGCGAAATCCTTCTCGGGGTTCATGGTGACAGCTCGAGGGTCTTCGCGACTCTTTAGCCCGCGGCTGCCGGGGCCGCGCCGGGGCCAGAGGAGTCTGCGGCTCCGCGCTGTCCCCGGCGCCGGCTCATGGACCACGCCGCCCCAAGCCCGCCTGCCTCGCTCTGCCGCCGCGCCTTGGAACCTGGGCCCAGACTCTGCTTCAGCACACCTGACCCTGGCCGCCTAACAGCTCAGGCGACTTGCTCCCGCCTGCACTAGCGGCGCTCACGGGGCAGCGGCCATGTTACTCGGGTCACATGACTCCGCAGCAGCTTCCGCCTTCCGCCGTGAGGACACGCCCCTCGCCACCACGCCCACGCACGCAGGCCGCAGGTGGATTGGCCCCGCCTCCGCAAGGCCCCACCCCTCCCCTCCTCTCTCCTCCTCCCACTGTCCTTTCCTCGCCACAGTCCAAGTGTGGTTTGAGACGTGCTTTACAGCCCCTTATTAGGCACTCATTTGCCGGCACGTGGTGGGCTTCTGCAGACGTTAGTGAGACTAAATGGGTTCTTGGAACATGATTTACTTAGAATATCAATACTAACTGAATTCAATAGTTCTTTAGTAATCATCAATTTCGCATATGCCAAATGAAAGGTGGTACCAATAGAAACCTAGAAAAAACTTAGCTTATTCTTGTTTAGTCTTTTTGCTTCAGCATAATCATAAGAAAGCGATCGGACATTCTACTGCAGGACAAGCAGCAGCCTATCCCATCCCCCCTCAGCAAATCTCCGTCAGATGCAAGACCAGGACAACCCAACATTTCAATTCATTGTTTAGTATAATAATCTCTAGTAAACTTTTAGTTTCCTTGTCAAGGCTGAAGGTCAAAGATCACCCTTTGGCCGGCCAAAGTCACAAAAGTGACAATATGACCACCTTTGACCAAGGAATTTGTGACTTGCAATTGTCTAACAAATCTCTTGCTGGAAAAAACCCCTCCAGGCCCAAACTCCCCAAGTTAACCTAATCAGCCCTTTGTGGAATTTGTGAATTGCAAATGTCTAACAAGTCTCTTGCAGGAAAAAATCTCTCCAGGCCCAAACTCCCCAAGTTAACCTAATCAGCTCTTTGTGACCTATGTGACATAGATCAACCCCACCATGGCAGCAATCATGTGACTAACCCACACATCTGCCTGCTGTCCATCACCTGATGTCAGTACCTGTGCTTGCCTGCCCTTTTGTGATGATTTGGAGCAGACCACCACCCAATCACCTTAATGATCTTTCCCCATCAAGGGGAATGGTTAAAAGGACTCAACCACAAGCAGCCAGCAGCCATTGCCTTGCTAGACTCTGGTGTGGCCATGTGCTCTTTGAACTATGACTGTTGCCAGGCTTCCTGGCTTTGGCCCCCTCCCCCACCTTGGGGGGGTGAATCTTCTCTCTCCCTTCCTTCTCTTTCTCTCTCTAAATTACTTTTAAATAAACTTTTCTTTCTTTGCCTCTTTGTGTGTTGCAATTCTTTGCATTATTCGGATCTCTGGGTTACTGGTGCTGTGCCTCCCTTCGCCTCTCCATCCACCCTGACCCTATCCGTACCCTAACACTTATCTTTCAGAGTCAACAGGAACTTAAAACAAGGGCTAGGTAACAATGGAACTCCATGAATACCAGGTATGGACAGACTTAGAATGCGTGGTGATAACTTTTATAATGAGTGAAAAGTATACACACAGAGCTTATAACAATCTTGAAAATGGAGCGTTATCCTCAATTCATAGATCAGAAACAGGGATGCAACGAGTGAAAGACAATAGCAGGCAGAATTCTTGGATGGCCCCCAAGATTCCCACCCTGTATAATCCCCTCCCCTTGAGTGTGAACAAGACTTGAAAATATGATGGGATATCACTCACATGATTATATTATGTAATATAGCAGAAGGGATGTCATTAAGGTCCACAATCAGTTGACATTAAATTAATGAAAGGGAAGTTATCTTGGTGGGGCCTGACCTAATCAGGTGAGTCCTTAAAAGAGGTTAGAAGACACCGGGGCTCGGTTGCTCAGCCTGTAATTCCGCGCCTTTGGGAGGCTGAGGTGAGTGAATTGCCTGAGCTTGCGGGTTCGAGACCCGCCTGGGCAACTTGGCAAGACCTTATCTCTACAATAAATCAAAATGAACCGGGTGTGGTAGCGCACGCCTGCAGTTCCAGCTACTTGGAAGGCTGAGGCGGAAGGATAGCCAGAGCCCAGCAGGTAGAGGCTGCGGTGGCCAGGAGCGGCCACTGCACTCCAGTCTGGGTGACAGAGTGAGACTCCACCTCAAAAAAAAAAAAAAAAAAAAAAAAGGTTAGAAGACATTGGAAGTGGGAGATCTCCTGTTGACCTTGAAGAATTAACAGTCATCATACTGTGGAGTGCCTATGCTGCCATTTGGTAAGGACCTGAGTATGGTTTCCAGTTGCTAAGAGCAGTCTCCTCTTGTCAGTTTTCAAGAAAATGGACACTTGAGTCATATAGCCACAAGGACATAAATTTTCCCAACATACTGAGGGTGCTTGGAAGCAAATCTTTCCCTAGTGGAGCCTCCAGATGAGGATACAGTTGGCCAGCACCTTGATTTCAGCCTTGAGGGCTGAGCTGAGAACCCAGTTCAGTTTGTTCCTAATCTGTGGAAACTGTGAGATAATAAATTTGTGTTTTAAGCTCCTAGGTTTGTGGTAATTTACACATAATTGTGTAATTATGCAGCCATAGAAAACTAATACAGGGTCTAATCTAAAGCTCAGTAAGTCATGGAGACATAGTGTAAAAATTCATGAAAATGTGTCTTCCTTTACTGATAGAATTTTCACAGCTGTTAAAGTCTTTTCCAACACAATCCTGTGAAGGAGGGTAGGTGCTCCAACAATATGAAAACTGCCCCCAAATATACATTGATCTCCAGAGACAATGTACTATTTAAGTTTCCTCTTTCCTTGATACCAAGCAGTACTGCTAAGACTATTTCCAAATGTCTTACAAAGTTTGTCTTTAGGATTTTGGTGATGCTTGATGCAAAGCAATGAAAAACTTTAAATCAATGGGAATGACTTGGGTCTACATCTCCAATGTGCATTCATTTCAACTGGACTCATATCTAATATAATATTTCATCTGCTTCTTTTGCTTTGGGGTTTGGCGTTTTCTCTGAGGTGAACTGAATTTCTCAAGGGTCATTATGATATGGCCTTTAATAATTGAAACAGTAAGAAAATAAATTTTTAGCAAGAGGAATTCTTTTCTCCTGAAATTACAGTCTGGATCAAGCTGCTAAGAAAGCAGTTTTTTATTTTTATTTTTTTATTCAAGGCCCAAACCAATGCTTTGTCCTTCCTTTGGGGCAGAAGTTCCTAGAAAGTGTTTTTTTTTCTTCAATATTTTGGAAAATGGCAACAAATTAAGGCTATTTATGCATAATTGAACTGGTACTGGTGCTGAGAGTAAACCCAAGGACCACCCTTGCCTCCTCTGTGTGCTCCTGGCAGCCAGCCCTGGCCAGGCCTACTGTGCTCAGACTCTTCTAGTCTAGGGGATAACTGATATGCCTGACCACATACTGGCCATCATTTCACAGGTATAATCATTTGCATCTCTGTGGTGCCTGGTTGTTATTATAGAACTTGTAATAGTTCTGTAATGACTGTTAATAATAACTATTACAAGTTATATAAAAGTTATTACATAACTTGTAGCAAGAGGATGCTGATAATATTGTTAGAAATTTTACCCATATCTTTATTTATTTATTTATTTTTGAGTTGGAGTCTCACTCAGTTGCCCAGACTGGAGTGCAGTGGCTGCTCCCGGCCACCGCAGCCTCGACCTGCTGGGCTCTGGCGATCCTTCCACTTCAGCCTTCCAAGTAGCCAGAATTACAGGCATGCGCTACCACGTCCGGCTGATTTTTTTGATTTATTGTAGAGATGAGGTCTTGCTGCCCAGGTGGGTCTTGAACCCACGGGCTCAGGCAATCCACTCACCTCAGCCTCCCAAAGGCGCGGGATTACAGGCTGAGCCACCGAACCCGGCTTACCCATATCTTTAAACTGTGAATAAACAGTTTCTCCAACAGTAATGTCATTTTAGCTGGAGTTCCAGGGCAACAAGTTTGAAGGTAGAAGAGGCTTGGGGAGTCCCACAATTGGAGTTTCTTGAGATTTGGCAGGCCTTTTAAGGAGGATGGCGCCAGTGAGACTCAACACCCTTTGAGGCCAAGAGATTTATTAGAGCAGCAGCTATAGAGAGAGGGAAGAAGGTCTGTAATTGCCTGGTAGGGAAGGGGGAGAGAGAGAGCGGAGGGCGAGAGAGGTCTGTATTTGTTGGTTTGGGAGGGGGCAGCAGTGCTCTATCGGAGCCTGGTGGTGCCAGCTTAGGGTCTTTATTGGAGGGAGCTATGAGGTAGTATTTCCTTTGGGGGATAATATTTGTATAGAGGTTTAAGTTTTGCACGCACGGGAAGAGCAGGAATTTAGGGCCTTTATTGTCTTTGTTAGGTTCCATATAGTGTTTTAGCGCCATCTTGGGAGACTCTCTTCTGACTTTTCCCTGTGCCTTTCATTCCCACCTTTTCTGTTTATTTGGGAGAGGGGCGTCGTTATTCTTTCTGGCTGCTTCCTGCTGGATGTGGGCATTGTGGGATGAGGTGGGGGAATGGCACAGAACCAGCCAGAACAGGGCCCAGAGATAAGCACTGAAGGTGAAGATTTCTGAAGGCGAAAGTTCTATAAAGGTCCCTTGTAGATGTAGAATGGCGACTTGTTCCGGCCACTCCTCCAGCGGGCACGAGGGTGGTAGTAACCAGCTGTCTTGGAGTAGACTGTGGAGGTAGATAGAGAACCTGGAAGAGAACATATCTAAAAGAAAAAATTAGATAAAAACTGGGTTGT
Source organism: Cephalopachus bancanus (assembly GCA_027257055.1). Lineage (NCBI taxonomy): Eukaryota > Metazoa > Chordata > Mammalia > Primates > Tarsiidae > Cephalopachus > Cephalopachus bancanus. Next base: position 1,203,289 of record JAPVLO010000330.1, on the reverse strand, counting down.
TATGGGCTATTATAACCCTGGATTTTATTGTAACGGGTTGATAGTTGTTAAATAATTAAGGCTGGTATGGGGTCGGAGGTGGTTCGGATGGAAGGGGCGAGTATGAATGTAATAGTAATTGGTTGACCGTTATTCGAGAGAGCTCTGCCAGGCGCTGTTGGAGAAACCTAAAAACACATGGAGCCGCTGACAAGAGGATAAATATAACAATTAGTGGAGTTAGAACAGGAAGAAGCCACGTTAGGAGCTGGGGTTGCCCCCCCCTGAGAATGGGCCTCCGATCAGGTCTTCTCTTCGTTTTTGAAGATTTTCTTGTAGTTGTTTAATTCTGTCCTTGACTATTCCTGATTTATTGGCATAGAAGCAACATTCCTCCTTAAGAAACAGGCATATTCCTCCCTCTTTTGCTGTTAGTAGGTCTAGTTCCCATTGATTTTGGAGGACCATGTCAGCCAGGGAGTCTAGTTGTGTTTGTAAGTCTAGTACCGTGTCTGTCACCTGTTGTATGTCCTCAATCAGTTGGGAGGAGAGCTGCTTGTAGAAGTGAAGTGAGGACCCCAGCCCTGCTGCCCCCGTTCCCATGGCCACGGTGATACCCAGCCCCACCAGCAGAGGTATGAGCTCAACTGCCCGTCTTACTCGTGATGTTGAGGAGCTCACTAAAGGGACAGGCAGGCTTTGGTTACCAGGTGCTATTACAATGGCGGGGAGGAGGATGACAAGAATGCAGGACCCCGACCAGTTGGGGGGCAAGGCCGGGTAGATGGTAGTGGCACATAGGAAGGCAGTCCCATTAAATGGGGGGCAGAGGGTGTTATTTGATTGGACCACAAGTGATTGTGTGCAGAGGCAGGGGGGAGCCCATCCAACCCCCAGAGTGCCGTTTCGTGTTGTACACTGGGGCGGGCAAGTCATGTGGGAGAGGGATTTTAAAACGTGGTAGTGAAGGTGTACATTGGGTTGGAGGTATAGGGAGAGTCCAATTTCCAGCAACCGGGACAGGGGAGACCCAGGATTGACCGGACTTGAGCCATAGCCAGCAGTCCTTTGCTAGGTCGGGGTTAGTGAGGTTAAGCAGGGTATGGATTTGGCTAAGGACAGGAAGAAATTCTGGATCTGTCTGATAAGGGCCCCAGGGTTTTGGGAGGTTGGGGCGCACCAATACTGGCCCATTGAAATGTTGAATGAGCTCTTCCATGACCTGCTTAGTGTTTTGCTGTTCAGCATAATCTCGTGCCCCTCCCCCATCTGATCTCCCCACAGGAGGTCTGAGGTTCCAGCAGATTTTTTCTCCCTGTTTCCTGGGACAAGAATACCCAGAATGTTGTCCCAGACTTCGTCCCGTCCAGGCCTGCTGTTTGGTTGGTCTGAAGCAGACCGAGGCTTGCTCGTAGCAAGATGCCTGGACAAAAGAATGGATGGATGAACATTCAGTGGGGCAAGGGGGTATTTTGTTTTGGGGTTTTGGTGGGGGGGTCTTGCTCCCAGCAGCGGACTGTGCCCCTATTGCCTGGGAAGCCTGCTTGGAAGTCTCTTAACATTGTTGCGGCCCAGTATTTTTGTGTTCCTAGTTGGCACAAAAATTTTTGATAATAGCACATACTGGGGGTCAGCTGGTAGAGTCTGGGTTTTCCTGCACAGACGCACCGGTTGCAAGTCCAATCAGTCATGCCCCATGATATTGTAAAGTTATTGGCTAGGCTTATTAATGTGAATATGGTTAAACCGTAACTAGAGGTAAAACCAGGGGTATTTTGGTCTTTAAGGGAGGCATCTGATGAGAACAAAGCTTGTAACAATTAAGAGATAGGTAGTAGCTAACAGAATTTTTGTTGCAGGCGGCCAGTTTGTGGGGGCTGAGCAGGTGAGTAATATAGTAAGTAGAATGGCGATCAGGCCAAGAAAGGCGAGGGGCCAAGGGTCACAAGTTTTCTGTGCTGTATCCAGGATGTTGGGTTGGATTTGGGTTGGGATGAGTGGTGAGTCGAGACAGGAGAAGTTTAAGTGGTTGGTCTGGAACCTGGGAGCAGGTGTACCTGTGGGTGGGTGGACAAGTATTATCATGGGTGGATTGTGAGGAAGGAGGGGTGGCAGGTTTAAGACGGGAAATGTGAATCCATGGGGTAACCTGATGTTGGGCTGTGATACGTTTTGCTGTCGTGGGAGTGGATAAAACTACTTGAAGAGGTTCAGACCACTTTGGGTTAAGGTGAGTTTTAGTTTCCGGGTCAGAAAAATAGACCCATTGTCCAGGAATAAGAGGAGGTGGGATTTGACCGTTGGACAAGACAGGTAAAAGGAGGTTTTGATATTCCCAAATGTGGGAACGAATGAAGGATAAGAGGGGGTAAAGTATGTGATTGGGTGTCAGAGGGGTTGCAGTGGGGATTCCTGGGGGCAGCGCTGGACGGCCATACATCACTTCAAAAGGCAAGAGTTGGGACGGTTTTTTTGGGAGAACTCGCATGCAGAAGAGGGCCAGTGGGAGGAGGGAGACCCAGTCTTGATGGAGTTCGAGAGGTAATTTGGTGAGAGTGTCTTTGAGGGTGCGATTGCTTGCTCAACCTTTCCGGACGATTGTGGGTGGTACAGGATATGGAAATGCCAGTTAATGTGGAGGTCGGTTGTTAGGGATTGTACCACTCGTGAGGTAAATTCGGGTCTGTTATCAGACTGGAGAGATAAAGGGATACCAAACCTAGGAATTTTGATTGGCAAGGATGGACCCTACAGTTGCTGCTCGTTTGTTTGTGATGGGGTATGCCTCTACCCATCCAGAAAAGGTGTCGACCAAGACGAGGAGGTATTTGATGTTGCGAACTGAGGGCATGACAGTAAATCTGTGACATTTACTGACAGTAAATCTGCCAGTCCGTACCCGGAAGCTGGCCCCGGGTCTGATGCGTGGGAAATGTTCCCGGTTTTAAGGGGGTATGGGGATTAGTTCACTGGCAGATAGAACATTGAGAGGTAATGGTTTTTATAAGCTTTATATGGTGGGGGTCGAGGATGAAGAAGTTTTTTAGGAAAAATATTAGAGCAGAGGGATTGGTATGAAAGACTGAGTGTAGATATGGGATGAGGTCAGAGATAGAGGGGGGGTTTGGCGGTGGTGAATTAGTGGGAGGCGTATGGCTTGGACCAGGGTGGGTAACAGCCGCCATAGTGGGGATGGACCCCAAGGCTGCTTGTTGGGCCACGCTGGGGATGGACCCCAAGGCTGCTTGTCGGGCCGCGTTATCCGCCCTGGAGTTTCCCTGAGTTATGAGTGAGGAGTCAGACTGGTGGGCCTTGCAGTGAGAAATGCCAATATTGGTGGGAAGCAGAGAGGTGGTGAGAAGGTTGGAGATTAGTTTAGCGTTAATTACTGCGGGCCTTTGGTAGTCAGAAACCCCCTTTCCTTCCATATGGCCGAGTGGGAGAGGAGAATGAGGAAAACATATTTGGAGTCAGTGTAGAGTGAGAGTGAGTGTCCAGCTGCTAGCTGGAATGCTCGAGTTCTGCCTGTTGATTAGTGGTGCCTGGCGGGAGAGGCTTTGCCTCAATGACGTGTGTAATAGAGGTGATGGCGTATTCCGCAACCCGGGACCTGTTGTGTAGGAAGGAGCTGCCATCAGTGAACCAGGTATAGGAGGGGGAGGGCAAAGGGCTCTTCTGGATGTGAGCCTCCACAGCTTCTACACAGTCGTGGGTTGGTGGGGCTGTGGAGGGAGGGAGCAGCGTGGCTGGGTTTAGGGCTGCACAAGTTTGAAAGGATATGGAGGGATCTTGTAAAAAGAAGACAAGGAGCAATAGGACTCGACCGGGGGGTAGCGTTTGAAGGCCTTTGTAGCTAAGGAGGTGCTGTAGATGGTGGGGGGAGGTTACTGTGATAGGGGCCCCAAAGGTGAGTTTTTTGGATTCGCACAACAGCATGTGGGTGGCGGACAGCGCTCGCAGACATGGGGCCCAGCCCTGGACAGCGTGGTCTAACTGTTTTGAGAGATAGGCCACTGGGGCGAACGCCTGTCCATAAAGCTGCCCCAGGATTCCCAGGGCCATCCCTTTGTTTTCGTGCACATACAAGATGAAAGGTCGGTGTATGTCCGGCAGATGGAGAGCGGGGGCCTTTATGAGGGCTTGCTGAAGGGCAATAAAAGGTTGTCTGATGGAGGAGGGTGTTAGGAATGGCTCATTGGGGTCTCCCTTCATGAGACTATAGAGTGGCTTTGCAAGTAGGCCAAAGTTGGGAATCCATGCCTGAAAGTATCCAGCCAGCCCCCAAAATGATTGGATTTCCTCTTTAGTCTTGGGTATATTTAGGGATTGGATTAGGGCTTTTCGGTCCGTCGTTATGGCCTTTTGTCGGTGTGAGATGGCTACCCCCAGATATGTGACTTGTGTGGCAGACAGTTGGACTTTTTGAGGGGATACCCGATATCCCTTTTCTGCTAGAAAGTTAAGAGTGAGTGCAGTGTCCATTTGAGAATCAGCTAAGGAAGGGCTACACAGAAGGAGATCGTCCACATACTGAATAAGGGTGGATTTGGTAAGTGAGAGAGACTTAAGATCTGCTGCTAAGGTTTGACCGAACAGGTGGGGGCTATCTCGAAATCCTTGTGGCAGGACTGTCCAGGTGAGTTGTTGTGAATGGCGAGATGGTGGGTCAGTCCACGTGAACGCGAAGATGTTTTGGAGTCCGCTGCCAGAGGGACGGTGAAGAAAGCGTCTTTAAGGTCGAGGACTGAAAAGTGAGTGGCAGTCGGGGGAATTGAGGATAGAATGGTATAAGGATTGGGGACTAGTGGGTGAATGGGATGACAACCGTATTAATGAGTCTTAGATCTTGTACTAAGCAGTAAGTGCCATCTGATTTTCGTACCGCTAAAATGGGAGGGTTAAACGGGGAGTTGGTAGGGCGCAGATACCCCTTCTGTAATAAAGAGTTGATGACAGGTTGAAGTCCCAGAAGGCTGGAGGTAGGAAGAGAGTATTGCGGTTGGTTGGGGTAGGCAGAGGGGTTTTTGAGCTGAATGTGAACTGGGGGGCAGTGCGCTAGGGAGGGGGAGTTTACGTCCCATATTTGAGGATTTACTACAGAAGAGGGTAAAGGAGGAAGTGAGTCTGTTGGGGACTCTTCAGTAGTGAGAAGTGCCAAAATGGGGTTTGTGGGGGATGGGTTGGTAAGGGCTGCACTTGGGTTAAAGGTGATGGACACCTGGAATTTGGCTAGAATGTCCCTGCCCACAAGAGGTACGGGACATTGAGGCAGTACCAAAAAGGAATGAGTGAAGGGGACGTTTGCAAAAATGCACGTAACTGCAGGAGTTATGCGTGGAGCGATGGACTGGCCTCCTACCCTGACTATAGGGGACTTAGACGGGGAAGTTGGGCCCCCAAATTCTCATATGATGGAAAGGGTGGCTCCGGTGTCCAGGAGAAAATGGATGGGGCTCTCATAAACTGTTATAGTGACCCTGGGCTCCCAACGATTTGAGATTTGTGTCGGGCAGGGAGACCCCGGGCCCCGTCATTCCAAGGTCGCTGCCATACCCAACAGGTCTAAAGCAGGATTGGGGTTGACCCAATCCCTATTTGGGGACCAGGGTAGTCCATTGCCCAATGTCCTCCCTGACCGCACTTGGGACATGGCTTTTGGGGCATTCTGGGGTTGGGACATCCTCGTGCCCAATATCCTGGTTGCCCACACTTGAAGCAGGGTCCTGGTGGTTGTTGCTGGGTTTGGCATTACCACCACCTTGGGTGACACTGGAGGAACCCTTAGCTCCCTGGAGGGCCTGGGCCAGCATCTGATACTTATGTATTTTTGCCTTTTCGTCCTGGTTATGGAACACTTTAAAGGCAGTTGATAGGACATCATGTTGGGGAGTGAGGGGGCCTCTGTCAAGTTTTTTTAGTTTTGCCCTAATGTCTGGATAGCTTTGGGAGAAAAAATATGTCATTAGGAGTTGCCGGCCATCAGGGGAGTCCGGATCTATGTGGGTATACTGTTGAAGTGCCCTAGTGAGTCGATTGAGAAAGTTAGAAGGATTCTCATCTTTGTCCTGAATAACTTCCTGAAGTTTTTCAAAGTTAACTGATTTTTGTGCAGCCCTACACAGCCCAGAAAGGAGGCAAGTAGAGAAGCGATCGCTGGACTCGATGCCGGCAGGAGAGTTATAGTCCCAGACCGGATTCTGGTCTGGGACAGCCACTGCACCAAGGGGGTGAGCTGGGGTGGTTTGGTGAATTTCGTCTTTCGTGTATTTTCCCGTTCCCAGACTCTCCTACGTTCCTCCGGAAGCAGGGTGTTGTAAAGGATTAGGTATATATCATGAAAAGTGAGGCTATAGGACTGGATGAGGTATTGAAACTCCTTAATGTAGGTGGTAGGATTAGTTGTATATGATCCAAGACTTTTTTTATTTGTGAGAGGTCTGAGATAGAGAAGGGGACGTGCACCTGGACAATACCCTCTGAGCCTGCTACTTCGCGGAGGGGTGCTAGGACCACCGATGTGGCCTTTGATCGAGTTACCAGAGGACTACACTGGGGAGCGATTGGAAGGGGAGGATATATAGGTTGAACTTCTGGAGCAGAAGTGGGAGGGGTTAAGGAGGAGGGCGTGGCTGGAGAAGCCTTGGATTGTCTGTACGGTGGAGGTTCATCTGTACGCTCAAAATCTGAGATGGAGGAGGAGGGAGCAGAGATGGAATTTGCAGGGTCTGCAGTTGGGGGAGGGGAATCTAGAGGAGGAGGCTTACACGTGCTTGGAACAACGGGAGAAAGGGAAGTTACAGGGGAGACAGTAGATGCTAGCATGAGTTGAGGGTGGAGGTTAGAGGGGTTACAGGTGAGGCACAGCCGAGGATGTTCACGGAGGAGAGAAAAGGATTGGACATAGGGAATCTCCACCCACCGTTTTGAACGCTCCACAGAAGTTATATAAATCCCTGATAATATCAGGATTGAGGGATCCCTGGGGGGGCTACTGATTTTGATTGTCTAAGGGATTTGTAGGCCAGTCCTGTGTGCAGAGGCGAATTAGGTGCTTGGGCTTAATATCAGGGGAGAGAGAGAGGGTAGAGAGATTGTTTAAAAGGCATTTGAGAGGAGAATTGGCCGGCAGAGAGGATGAGTCCCCATAGGGAACAGGCAGACCCAATGGGGCATCCCCCAAAGAGTCAGCTGTCCAAGAAGTGTGGCTATGGCGAAGTCTGTTGTCACAGAAGTTTGGCACAGCCAGGGTTTTCCTGGAGAACCGAGGGGTCAAGGCACCTAGCGCTAGGATTTCCTGAATCAGACAGAGAGCACTTGACCGGGGCGGCAGGTGGGGGGTATCTTTACTGCCGGTCGAACAGAGTTTTTGACGTGGGACCCCCTTGGAATCTGCTGTGGGCCGACAGGCTGACCCGACAGCCGTGGGATTCCTTGGGGGGGGGAGAAAGAGATAGAGAGAATTTTACTAAAACTGCCGTGGGTTAACAGCCGTGGGGCCCCTGGGACCCGCTGTGAACCTGTAGCCGTGGGAGTTTTTAAAGTTTGAGAGAGATAAAGGAGAAGAGGAAGCCTTTAGGGTCTGCAGTGGTCTTGAAAGCTGAGGCGGGTGTGTTTTTCCTCGCCTAGGGGCCGGTGGGGGGGTTTAAAGTCCTTTCCCTCCGGAGTTCCCCAGAAAGTTTTACTCCCTTGTTTGGGGAGGGGGACTTGCCTATTCAACGAGTGCTAGTGTGAAAGTGGCTGGGGCATTCAGAAGGGTGGAGAGAGTGTGAGAGAGCAGGATTGGCCACAGGCAATGAATCGGGATCCCGCCCAGGGGGAGAGAGACCTGCACAAGGGCGAGAAAGGCCCGATTCACAGTGGGATCTAACACCCGTTAAGGCCAAGAGTTCAATGGGTCGAAGTGGGATGGGAAGGAGGGAAATCTCTGCCCACTTTTTTGAATGGAGTTAAAGAGGTGGTTTTAGAGTCCTAGGCAGAAGAAGGAAAAACCAGTAGGGGGTTCGCTGTGGCTTTGAAAGCCTAGGCGGGGTGTGGTCCCCCCATCACCTGGGGCCAAAAGAGCCACCAGATGATCAATGGTCAGTCCCTTTCGGGTATCCCGGGGAGGTTGTTAGGTTTTTCAGGTAGGGGCACTTACCTATCCGAGGTGGTGATGGATGCGGCGCTGGCATTCAAGAAAGTGGGTGAAGGCCTCAAGGGGCGAGTGTCACCGGCAACGGGATGGGGCCTCGCCTTAAGGCGAGAGGGCTCCAGACCGAGCCACGGCACCAATGAAGGATGATGGCGCCAGTGAGACTCAACACCCTTTGAGGCCAAGAGATTTATTAGAGCAGCAGCTATAGAGAGAGGGAAGAAGGTCTGTAATCGCCTGGTAGGAAAGGGGGAGAGAGAGGGTGGAGAGGTCTGTATTTATTGGTTTGGGAGGGGGTGGCAGTGCTCTATCGGAGCCTGGCGGTGCCAGCTTAGGGTCTTTATTGGAGGGAGCTATGAGGTAGTATTTCTATAGGGAGATAATATTTGTGTAGAGGTTTAAGTTTCATGTGCGCGGGAAGAGCAGGAATTTAGGATCTTTGTTGTCTTTGTTAGGTTCCATATAGTGTTTTAGTGCCATCTCGGGAGACTCTCTTCTGACTGTTCCCTGTGCCTTTCACCCTCACTGACATCATAAAATTGTCATCTCTGACTCAAGGTTCCCAAAGACATGGTTAGACTTAGCATGCCACACTTACCAGGGCCTTTGTGTAGAACAAGGTCAAGTGCTCTGTTCCCATGGTATTCTGCACACAGTGCTCCCTGGTGTTCTGCTACACAACCATCCTGATGCTTTCTAACATCCCCCAGTTAGAGGTCTGCTGGTTTGCTTTGCTGAGAATGGACTCTCAAATGCAACTCCCACAAGCTCATGGCAGACATCTTATTTTCACCCAGGTTCTGCCCCAACCCCTTTGGAGCTACTTTGCCATTCCATATTTGCTGATATAAAACTATTTTGTTATTGTTTATAGATACATATAAACAAATATAAAACTATTTGTTATTGTCTCATGTCAAGGAAGCAAGACAAAAACCCAAAGGAAAGAAATGCACCTAATCTGAAGCCAGCCTAGCAGGGGGTGCACATTGGGACGGGATCTGAACCGGGCTTTTGGTCTCAGGGCCTGGGAAGATTTGGACTCTAGACTGAGTGACTTGGAGAGTGCTGGAGCAGTCTAGGGGGGCCGGGGAGAGTGGCCTCCTGAGGGCAGCCTACAAATAGCACTCTGCTCGAACTGCTGGCACGTTAGTCAGGCTTTCACACAGCTTCCACCATCTTTTCTTTCTTAGCAACCATTTAGCAAATTAGGTTTACAATTGTTGAAAAGGTGCCCCTTCTGAAGAAAACAGGTGGTTCTGAAGAAGGTGGTGATTGACCTATTACTCCTCTCTCCCCTAGCTATGCCTCTGGTGCATGGGTGATAGGAGGGACATTTCAGAAACAGCTAATTTCATCAACTAAGTAATAACCAGAGTTGGTAAAAGGACTGTGGATTTGACAAAGGCCCAGTTCTGCCAGGGACCTTCAAGTAGTGTTCTCAACTGCAATGTGCATGCCAATCACCTGGAGGGGCATTAAAATGCGGATTCTGATTTAGTAGGTCTGGGGTGGAGCCTGAGGTCCTGCCTTCCTAGCAAGTTCCCAGCTGATGCTGCTGCTGCAGGTCAGGGAACCATTTTTGAGACCCACTTCTTTACAGCATTCATTCCTAAGTGGCCATCTTCTTTCATGTCTCTTCCTTCTTTTGCAGGTAGACTGAGGGGATAAGAGAGAATTAGGAGGTGGAGGCAGGAGGACCCTCAGTACAAATGTGTGTCTGCAGAAACAAATCCACTTTAGGGCCAGTCTTTAACCATCTTTATTTCAACAGGTGGTGCTGACAGGTAAGTGGCCCTATTAATACACACTGCAAGACTGGAGAAGAGGCAGTTGTGGAGGCAAGCCTATGGGCAGAAGCAGATGGTCTGTGGCAGGAGGCGGCATATGCTCAAATATATTTCTTGTGTGATTGAGTGAATAAACACAGAAACACATGTGGCTGATTTGGGATCAGCAGTTGGCCTCACCTGGGCTGCCATTAGCCCAGCGGCAAGAAGGAAAGGTTGATAGCAGTTAAAGGTATTTCCCTTTGAAAGGCAAGTTGCAACTTTAAAGGCCCGCCCAGCATCAGGCAGGTTTTGTTTAAGAAAGGCCAAATAAACCAGGTTTGGTGGCTCAGCTTGTAATCCCCTGCCTTTGGGAGGCTGAGGTGAGTGGATTGCCTGAGCCTGCGGGTTCGGGACCCGCCTGGGCAGCAAGACCTCATCTCTACAATAAATAAAAAAAAAAAAATCAGCCGGGCGTGGTAGCGTGTGCCTGTAATTCTGGCTACTTGGAAGGCTGAGGTGGAAGGATCACCGGAGCCCAGGTTGTGGTGGCCGGGAGCGGCCACTGCACTCCAGTCTGGGCGACAGAGTGAGACTCCAACTCAAAAAAAAAAAAAAAAAAAAAAGAAAGGCCAAATGGCCCAGAGACTGGCTAGTTCATGGAAATGAAAAAGAGTCTTATCTAAAACCCCCCTTCTGAAGTTGACAGTTTACAAGACTGCAGTTCCTGGAAACCTTTTGTTCTTTGAAAAATCTAATTTTGCTGAGTACAATCTTGTAAGATTCCAAAGGAAATATGTAATCACTCAACACGACCCCCTCCCTTACCTAAACGAGGGTATAAGACCCCAGGTCACCTGTTCTGGGGTGCTCGAGCTTGATTTGGATGCATGAAATTCTCAGGCTCACTGTGCTGTGCTAGCCAGCGTAATAAAGTGCCACTTCCTATAAGAGTCTCGGTGTCACGATCTCTCTATTTTTCCTGCTACAGGTCCATTGCTCCTTGGAGGTGAAGCTTCCTGAGTGGTGTTGAAGGGAGGCTCTGACTTAGAGATTGTCACTCTTTAGGTGCCCACAAAAGAGTTGCAGTTTCAACACATCAAGTTGAGACATGGCCCTTCTGCTGGAAGGGATTCCTGACTCAGCTGCTGCACAAGTGGCTGGGGTAGGGAGGGTGTTTGACCCACAGCACTGGTTCTCAACTCTACTCTACAAGTTATATTTTTACAAAGATGACCATGCCCCTCTCCAGACTGATTAAATCAGAATTTTGGGTAGGGTAGGTTTTGGGCCACATAATAATTAAAGCATTAGGTGATTCTGATGTGCAGACGGGTGGGGAATCACTGCTCTTTAGCTGACTGCTGTGCCCAGGGAAGGGGAGGGCATGGGAAGCTGAGCTCTCCGTTAGTCTTTCTCCAGGACCTGGCCTTCAGTGAGAACTCTCTAGGGGAACAGATGTGGGATTCAGAGACAGATGGTTTAAAAGCCAAGAGAAAAAGTGATAGGAGCATCCCTGGGTTACTGTAATGATATCTATCTGCTCACTGCTTTGAAAATGTTACTTATTGGCTTTTACATGAAAGCCAAATAAAATGCCACTTAAAACAGAGTTGTATCTAAGGGCTCTTTAAACCATTATGGATTTTAAAGAGAAAATGTAGTGCCCAGTGTCATGTACTGCTAAGGGCTGTATGGTAGACAGTCATGAGTGTGATACCTATTTCTTCTTGTTAAAAATCGGGATTATTACAAATTACTTGAGCTTTGGGATATGCCAAGAAACTAAATTTAGGAACTCACAAGGATTCAGTTATCAAAAATATAGATCTGTTGTGTGTAGCTACAATGTTTAATATAGAATTGATATTTCATATCTTTATTCAGAAAGCACATAATATGGAAATAACTGCACCTATAATTGAATGAGGAGGATAATACATTCTCTTTTTAGAATTCTTTTTTCTTCTATTCTTTGTCAGGCTAAGAAAATACATGGCTCTTAAGGCTGAGGAGACAGCTTTTGGTGAGTGCAGGTAACCCTGGTTACCACTAAGGGGTGATCCCCTTCAGGTAATAAACCCATTTAATTCCAGTTTCACTACCTTCCCCCGGAGGGCAGCTCACAATCAGCTTGGTAGTGATAGGGGCTTTGCTGCCAGATGGGTTTCCTTCAAAGTAGATCATGATGTTGTTGATCTTCTTGGGCCGCACAGAGTCTACAGCGCGAATGGTGAAGGCTGGGTTCTCCACAATGAAGGAGAAGGTCACCGAATGATAGAAGACATTCTTGAAGGGGATGATTATGTTGAACCCAGCTCGAATCAGGAAGGGACCTTGGGGCTTGGGAGGCAGAGCTGTCCCGAAGAGGGGGAAGATATATTCCCCACCTGCAAGCGATGACAGGATCAGGAGGCCCTTGGTTTCACCCAGGTGACTGGGCTCAAAGATGACCTCCACGCTGGCTTCGGTGCCTCCCTGGGCTCCTGGGGCTGCGCTAATGACTCTTTCTGTGTGGAAGTCTGAACAGTCGGTCTGAAAACAGAACAAACAACTTCAGCTCACACAGGATTTTGAAGAGCATACCAGGACTCAAGTCCCCCACAGCCCCTCCCTACATTAAACAACTATGTTTGTGTGAGGCTGGGTAGGTTATAAAACTGTGTCCTTATAACTCACCTACAGGGTAAGTATTACTAATTATTATTCCTATTTTGCTACAAAGAAACAAAGGCAAAGAGATGTTAATAAGAAGTCTGAAGACACATAGCTAGATTATGCTGGTAGGGTAATCATTGAGGCTAGTCCCCATATCTGGTTCTTTTTTCCTTCCACACATGGAAGATCAAAGGTTCGGCTCCTTGTGGATTGGTGGGGCTAATTAATACTGAACAATTAGCTGTGAGCAGAAGTGAAAGGTGTCATTTCTATGCTACAGCATTTAATTGCCAGTTCCTGTCAGTGTCTTTTCACCCCTCTGGTACTGTGATTGGAAACATTTGAGATAGTACTTGTTCTTCAGCCTGGATCTTGAGTAACTGAGGAGGGCAGAGTCCCCTGCTGACGTTCATTGGTAGACAGCACAAATGACAAATAAGCCTTTGTTTGTTTTAAGCCACTGGGGTTATTGGGGTAGTTACTGCAGCATAACCTAATCCCTCTTGGTTGATACAATGGATCAAGAGCCTATGCCCTTTCCCTTCCCTTCTTTCTTTTTCATTTTCTTTCAGGGTCTCCCTATGTTGCCCAGATGGGTCTCGAATTCCTGGCCTCGAGCAATCTTCTCACTTTGGCCTCCCAAAGTACTGGGATTATAGGCATGAGCACTGCATGCAGCCTATACTTTTTGAGTATAGTCACAAGACCCCTGATTTTAGCTGGGTATATGACTGCCCGGTATTAAGGCTACATTTCCTAGTTCTCTTTGTTGATGGGTGTGGTCCTGTAAAGTTTTCTTAATGGAATATTAGTGGAAGTGATATATGCAACCACCTCTCCTTCCCCTTGTAGCTGACTGGAGAGTGGACATCATGGGAGGCCATCTTGGCCCATGTGGACCAAAACAACTCTGTGCAGAAGGCAGAACATCAGGACAGAAGACGTTTGGGTACCTAATATCATGGAGCTGCCATTCAAGCTCAAACTGCTTATACCCAGACTGCTATTTGTAAGATGAATAAACTTCCATTTTGCTGTTATTTTGGGCTTCTGTTTCAGTAGTTAAACCAATATCCCAACTGATACAATAGCTAATGTATATAGAGCACTTACTGTGGGCCAGGCTCTATGGAAGTAGCTTTATATACATATTTAAAAATCTTTATAGCTATCCTGTGAGGTCGGGGGTATTATCTCCATTTATAGATAAGCTTAGAGAGCATAAGCAAATTATTCACACAAAGAGTAACCGGTAAAGCTAGGATTCACAGGCATGACTGCTAAGCTATGGTGTCTCCCTTTATTGACCACTGAGTGTGCTGTGGGAAGCAGGACTTCCTTTACCCAGCACCACAGCTTGTTAAGATAGAAAGCCTATAAAGGGAAAACCCAGACCTGGTACTATGTGTTTCTAGCTGGGAGTTTCCAGGCTAGTTTCAGATCTCTAAGGCAGGTGTCACTATGACAATGAAGCACCTGACTCCCTCTGTGTTCTCCTCTCATCGTTTTGAACCCAGACTTTTGGCAAAGAAAGGGGAGAGGGTAGAACAGGTAATGCTCACCCTGCAGAAGTATTCTGTCTTCTGCCGTGTATAATTGATGAACTTCACAAAAGTGTTCTGGCTGCTGCCAAGAACAGTCTGGAAGTAGACGGGCTTTTCAGGAAGTGCTGGTGTGGCTTTCAGATTGAGCTCGTACTGGTAGGAACCCAAGTCACTGTTGTGCAAAGTTAGTCTCCCGAAGATTTCTCCAGCTTTCAGAGGCTGGAATTCAAATGAGAATGTGCCCTGAAAGAGGAAACAGAGGTTTGTTTTCATGCTGAAAGTCTGAACCATCACCTGCTACCTAGTGACCTGTCCAAAGCTTCATAGTAGGTCAGTGGCAGAGATAATGCAAATGCTTACACTTATCTTGAGCCTGGGAACCTCTGTCCAAACCAGCCCACTCTCCCTCCCTGTACCCCTTCTATCTTTCTCTGGTCTAGATATTTCTTTATCTGGATCTCTATGAATCTAAACATAGGTACTGGATCTTCTCTTGAGGAGCACACTTATGGAGATGGGTATGGGTGTTGCCAGCAGGAAGGCTGGAGGTCAAGCAGCTTTTTCTTTGCTCATAGTTAATCTCAGAACAGCTTCCTGGGTTCTGCCTTCTCTTGCTTCCTCTGTTATTAACCAGAGAGCATTGCTTATATAGCAAAACAATGAAAACAATGTGTTAGCTGTAGAAGATTGGCTAAATACATGATAGTTTTCACACTTCAGTGGGATATTGTATAGCCATTATGGGGCCAGTGTGGTGGCTCAAGTGTAATTCCAGCACTTTGGGAGGCCGAGGCCAGAGGATTACCTGAGCCCGGGGGTTCGAGACCAGCCTGGTGAGACCTCATCTCTACAATAAATCAAAAAAATTAGCCAGGCATGGTGGCTCACACCTGTAGTTCCAGCTACTTGGAAGGCTGAGGTGGAAAAATCGCCTGAGCCCAGCATGTTGAGGCTGTGGTGGCTGTCAGCATGCCAATGCACTCCAGCCTGGGCAACAGAGTGAGAATCTGACTCAAAAAAAAAAAAAAAGAGATAGAGCAATAAGCACTGAAATAAAAGGTGTTTATGATATTATAAGTGGAAGAAAGTAGGTCCTAGAAATGTATGTAAAGTATGAGTTCTTTTTTGTGGAGAAGAATGTGTCTATGAATGTACAGAAAAAAGACTGGGCCGGGCTCGGTGGCTTAGCCTGTAATCCCAGCACTTTGGGAGGCTGAGGTGAGTGGACTGCCTGAGCCTGCGGGTTTGAGACCCGCCTGGGCAACTTGACAAGACCTCATCTCTACAACAAATCAAAAATTAGCCGGGCATGGTAGCGCGCGCCTGTAGTTCCAGCTACTTGGAAGGCTGAGGCGGAAGGATAGCCAGAGCCCAGCAGGTCGAGGCTGCGGTGGCCGGGAGCGGCCACTGCACTCCAGTCTGGGCGACAGTGAGACTCCAACTCAAAAAAAAAAAGAAAAAGACTGTAAAAATATATACCAAATTGTTGCCAGTAGCTTTGTTAGGGTGGGGGAAATGGGATTGTGTGGACTTTTTTTTTTTTTTTTGAGTTGGAGTCTCACCCTGTCGTCCAGACTGGAGTGCAGTGGCCGCTTCTGGCCACCGCAGCCTCGACCTATTGGGCTCCGGCGATCTTTCCGCCTCAGCTTTCCAAGTAGCTGGAATTACATGCATGCGCTACTGTGCCCGGCTGATTTTTTGATTTATTGTAGAGATGAGGTCTCGCTGCCCAGGCGGGTCTCGAACCCGCGGGCTCAGACAATCCACTCACCTCAGCCTCCCAAAGGCGCAGGATTACAGCTGAGCCGCTGAGCCACTGAGCCCAGCTTATTTTCTATTTCATATACTTTTGTATAGTTAAAATTTTGTTTTACTAATAATGGGTATTTAAAAAATAACTAGCTCTTCTTATTGAAAAATATCAGAAATAAAAGAGGATATCACTGAAGTTATAGATGTTTAACAGAAAAGAACATAGTATAAAAATTTAAATGACTTTACAATTAAAAAATTAGATAAAATAGACAAATGTATAAACAAACATAACATACAAAAACAGACTCAAGAAGATATAGAAAACCTGCATAGCCCTATAACCATTATAAAATTAATCAATAGTCAAAAAATTTCCCTTAAAGAAATTATAGGATCATAAACTTCACTTATAGGTGATACCAGATAATCAAAGATGAAAGAATTCTAACATTTCACAAATTCTTCCAGAAAAAACAAATGAAGGGAACCTACTTTAACCAGCATAAACTTGATATCAAAATCCAACAAGAATAATAGGAGAAAGAAAAATTGGATGCCAATCTTCCTCTTGAACACAGATATAAAATGCCTAATATAAATATTGTTTACTGGAACCCAGCAATATATAAAAAAGAGAATACTACATGACTAAGTTGGGTTTATTCCATGAATGCAAAGTTGGTTTAATATTAGAAAAATCAACCAATTGGTACATTGACAGATTAAAAGGAGAACAATCATATGAACATCTCAATAGATCTGGAAAAAGCATTTGATAAAACTCACACCCATTCATGGTATTTATCAAAAAGCTTTCAGCAAATTAGGAATAGAAGGGGACATCCTTAATCTGATAAAGTGTATCTATAAGAAATCTAAAACAAATAATATAGCAAATGGTGAAACTCAATGCTTTCCTTTCAAGATCAGGAATAAGAGAAAGATACTCTTTATTATTAGTCTATTTGGCATTGTTCTGGATATGCTGTACAGCATTACACAGCATGAAAAAGAAATTAAAGAAAAAGGTTTAGAAAGGAAGAAATAAAATAATTATTTACCAGTGATATGATTGTACATATAGAGAACTCAAGAATCTATAGTAAAATTATTATTATTAATAAGTGAATTTTAGAAGATGATTGGGTATAAAATCAATATACAAAAGTCAATTGCATTTCTATATGCTTGCAACAAATAGAAAATGAAATTTTCAAAAGACACCATTTGTAATAGCATCAAAATATAGAAATTCTAGAAGTCTAACAAAAGATGGATAAAGTTTCTACAAAGAAAACCAAAAGAAATTATTGAGAGAAATTAAAAAAGAAATTAAGTGGATTTGCTCATGGATTAGAAATCTCAGTATTGGGCCAGGCTTAGTGGCTCAGCCTGTAGTCCCAGCACTTTGGGAGGCCGAGGCAAGTGGATTGCCTGAGCTCGTGGGTTTGAGACCAGCCTGGGCAACTTGGCAAGACCTCGTCTCTACAATAAATAAAAAAAATTAGCCTGTAGTTCTGGCTACTTGGAAGGCTGAGGCGGAAGGATTGCTGGAGCCCAGCAGGTCAATGCTGGGGTGGCCGTGAGTGTGCCACTGCACTCCAGCCTGGATGACAGAGTGAGACTCGAACTCAATACAACAACAACAACAACAAAACAAAAAACAAAAAGAAATCTCAGTATTGTAAAGATCTGAGTTCTCCAACCATACTGTCCATGGAAACTGGACTGGATAAAAAAAAAAATTGGTATATATACACAAAGGAATATTACGCAGTCATAAAGAAGGACAAATATATGGACTTTGCAGCAGCTTGGATGGATTTAGAGTCTATAATACTCAGTGATCTATCATAGAAACAACGAACTGAGGACCACATGTTCGCACTCATAAGTGGACCCTGAACATTTACCATAATACTTTAAGAGAGGGGTTGACGGGCAACCCCCTTGAGTTCCCTCCCACTGGAGCTTTTCTGTCCTCCTAATAAATCCTGCTTAAAAAAAAAAAAGAAAGGGATTGGCAGTCGTGGGATATTGCCCGGGGTGGGGGATGGGGGCACATAACATCAATAAGAGTACCCATCTCAAGCCAGGCAAACTGGGGACCAAAAGGGGTGCCAATCTTTGCCTGTACTTGTATGCTTAATGCTGAACTGTACCCCACATCTTTAAAATAAAGTATATATTTTAAAAATAGATCTGAGTTCTCCCTATGATAGATAGGCTCAAGATGACTCCAACAATGCCCACTTCTGGGCATTCATGCCCTCATGTAGTCCTTTCTCACACTGTACCAGGGTTGATCTGTGTGAGCACTAGTCTATGGGAGAAGATATGGCATGAAACTTCAGAGATTAAGTGGTAAGAGACTGTGGCTTCTACCTTGTGCATTCTTTCTCTTAGATCTCTCACTCCAGGGAAAGTGAGCTGCCATGTTGAAAGCAACTCTAGAGAGAAGCCTACATAGTAAAGAATGAAAGCCTCCAGCCAACAGCCAGGACAGAGCTAAGGTCCTCCCGGAGACTGCATGAGTGAATTTGGAAGCAGATTATCTAGTCCCAGTCATGCCTCAAGATGACGAGAGTCCTGGCTAACAGCCTGCCCCCAACATCATGAGCGACTCTGAGACAAAACCATACAACCGAGGTGCTGCTCTCGGATCCTGATCTTCAGAAGCAGATAGAAAATATTTGTTGTTTTGAGTTGCTAAGTTTTGAGTAATACTTAGAATATATAGTAGCCTGGATCAACAGGCTACTATATATTCTTCTTTTTTAATACATATTTTTCATTTTCTTTCTTTATTTTTTGAGTCGGAGTCTTACTCTGTTGCTCAGGCAGGAATGCAGTGGCACGCTCACGGCCACTACAGCCTCGACCTGCTGGGTTCAGGTGATCCTTCCGCCTCAGCCTTCTGAGGAGCTGGAACCACAGATGCGCACCACCATGCCCAGCTAATTTAAAAAAAAATTTTATTTTATTTTATTGTAGAGACAAGGTCTCACCAAGTTGCCCAGGCTGGTCTCAAACCCCTGGACTCAGGCAATCCTCTCACCTCCCAAAGTTCTGGGATTACAGGTGTGAGCCACCATGCCCAGCACTGTATAGTCTTAAAATAAACTATAGATTCAATGTCATCCCAGTCAAAATCCCAACATATTTTCTTCCTTCCTTCCTCCCTCCCTTCCTCCCTCCCTCTCTCCCTCCCTCTCTTTCTTTCTTTAAGAACTTGACAAGCTGATTTCAAAATTTATATGAAAATGCAAAGGGCCAAGAATAGCCAATAAGTAAAAAGTAACTCCTCGAATCCCAAAATATGAGTGGGCAAGGCCAAACTATTAACAGCTATGAGATAGGTGTGGTTTCAGCCACTGTATGGAAAAAAGTAGAAGGAAGGCAAAGGAGCATCAGCCCTGAGAGCCAGGGAACCCAGAAATCACTTCTGAATTGAGGGGTACCACTCAACCTGGAAAACCTGACAAGGACAATTTGACAATAATAGCCTAAGCTGGAAGGGTGATTTCAGGCTCCATTTATTGTTAATTGCAAACGGTTGCCAAAAGATTGGATGAGGTGGGACGGTGTAGGTCATTTGAATATTTAAAACCAGGTGACAGAAACTTCTCTCTGAGACAAAGCTCTGACCCTAGAGAAATCTATGAAAGTAGAATCTATTTAATCCTAACAGATCCTAAGGGTAAAGGAAAGATAAAGCTTAGATGAAAGTATGGATAAGAATACAAATCTTAAAAGTATCAGGCTGAGCCAGGCTCGGTGGATCAGGCTGTAATCCCGCGCCTTTGGGAGGCTGAGGTAAGTGGATTGCCTGAGACCGCGGGTTCGAGACCCGCCTGGGCAGCGAGACCTCATCTCTACAATAAATCAAAAAATCAGCCGGGTGTGGTAGCCTGTAATTCCAGCTACCCGGAAGGCTGAGGCGGAAGGATCGCTGGAGCCCAGCAGGTCGAGGCTGCGGTGGCCGGGAGTGGCCGCTGCACTCCAGTCTGGGCGACAGAGTGAGATTCCAACTCAAAAAAAAAAAAAAAAAAAAGCTGGACTTGGTGGCTCAGCCTGTAATCCCAGCACTTTGGGAGGCTGAGGTGAGTGGATTGCATGAGCCCGCGGGTTCGAGACCCGCCTGGGCAACTTGGTGAGACCTCATCTCTACAACAAATCAAAAAATCAGCCGGGTGTGGTAGCACATGCCTGTAATTCCGGCTACTTGGAAGGGTGAGGCGGAAGGATCGCCGGAGCCCAGCAGGTCAAGGCTGCGGTGGCCGGGAGCGGTCGCTGCACTCCAGGCTGGGCGACAAAGTGAGACTCCGACTCAAAAAAAAAAAAAAAGTATCAGCCTGTATTTGGAAAAAAAGTACGCTCAGCCTGTAATCCCGCGCTTTGGGAGGCTGAGGTGAGTGGATTGCCTGAGCCCATGGGTTCGAGACCCGCCTGGGCAACTTGGAGAGACCTCATCTCTACAATAAATCAAAAAATTAGCCAGGCGTGGTAGCGTGCGCCTGAAGTTTCAACTACTTGGAAGGCTAAGTCGGAAGGATCACCGGAGCCCAGCAGGTCGAGGCTGCGGTTGCCGGGAGCGGCCACTGCACTCCAGTCTGGGTGACAGAGTGAGACTCCACCTCAAAAAAAAAACAAAAAACAAAAAACAAAAAAGAAAACAAGATAAAAAAATTGACCTTCCATACAACTCCACAATCCCCCTATTGGGAATATACCCGGAAGAACTCAAATCACTCTATGAAAAAGATATCTGCACACGTATGTTTATCACAGCATTGTTCATAATAGCAAGAACATGGAACCAACTGTGCTGCCCATCAAAAGAGGACTGGATAAAAAAATGTGGTACATATACACAATGAAATATTACACAGCCATAAAGAAGGACAAAATCATGAATTTCATAGCAACCTGTATGGACTTAGAGTCTATAATACTGAATGATGTATCACAGAAACAAAGAACTGAGTATCACGTTCTCACTCTTAAGAGGACTTTGAACAGTTATCATAATGTAAGAAAAGGATTGACAGTAGTAGGAAACTGCCGGGGGTTGGGGGTTGGGATTGGCAGTAGTGGGAATCTGCCAGGGGTGGGGCTGGGGCTCACTTCATCAACAAGGGTATCTGCATAATAAACATTCTTATACCTAACTCTGAATTGTATCCCACATCTTTAAAATAAAAAATTAAATTAAAAATCACAATAATAATAAAAATTATTACAAATAAAGAAATGAAAAAGGGACATCACATAAGGTAATAATATATTAACCTTATACAAATTTTATCTATCTATCTATCTATCCATCTATCTAGCTAGCTAGCTAGTTTTGCTCTGTTGCCCATAATCACAGCTCACGATAGACTTGAACTCCTGGGCTCAAGTGATCCTCCTACCTCTGCCTCCCAAGTAGCTGGGACTACAGGCATGTGCTACCATGCCAAGCTAAGTTTTTGATTTGTTGTAGAGAAGAGGTCTCACTATTTTGCCCAGGCTGGTCTTGAACTCTTGGGCTCAATCTTCCCGCCTCAGCCTCTCAAAGTGCTGGGATTACAGGCATGAGCACCATGCCTGATCAACACTAATACTTAAAATATTGCAGTCTTTAAATTTGGCCCAAATAAACTCTCTACTTACATGAAAAAGATCAAATCAAAGAATGAAATGAACATGCTCTTATTACAGACTCAAGAAGAAACATAAAATCTAAGTAACTTAATAACCTATTAAAGGAATTAAATAGTAGTAGACAAAAGTAGTAAGCGGTCTCCCCCTTTCCCCTTGCACTCCTTGGTCACACAAACCCACTAAGCCTATGGTGGCTTCATCTGTGAGTTCAAGAAAGACATACTTTCTTTCTCTTTTTCTTTCTTTTTTGAGTGGAGTCTCACTGTCACCCAGGCTGGAGTGCAATGGCACGTTTCTGGCTACCACAGCTTTGACCTGCTGGGCTTAGACCACCCTTCTGCCTCAGCTTTCCAAGTAGGTGGAACTACAGGCACAGACCACCGTGCCCAGCTAATTTCTTTTGATATATTGTATTGTAGAAATGAGATTTTGCCAAGTTGCCCAGGCTGGTCTTGAACCCTTGGCTCAGGCAATCCTCTTGCCTCAGCCTCCCAAAGTGCTGAGATTATAGGTGTGGCAGTAATTTCAATCTTCTATAATTCCTACCCCCACTTTTTTGTAGAGACAGGGTCTTACTCTGTCATCCAGGCTGGAGTGCAGTGGCACAATCATAGTTCACTGCAGCCTTGAACTCCTAGGCTCAAGTGATCCTCCCACCCCTGTCTCCCAAGTAGCTGGGGCTACAGGCATGCTCCATGACACCCAGCTTATTTTTTTTAATTTTTAATTTTTGTAGAGACAGGGTCTTGCTATGTTGCCCAGGTTCATTCCCAAGTTCTGGCCTCAAGTGATCCTCCCACTTTGGCCTCCCAAAACACTCAGATTACAGGTGTGAGCCACCACATCTGGCCTTTAAACTCATTCAGAGAATCCAGAAAGTGAGAAAATGTCTAACTCCTTTTCTATGGCTTACCAAACGTTGATATTCAAGCTGGACTAAGCACAAGAAAATCACATTGTGGCCCAATTTCACGCATGGACACAAATCTCCTACACAAAATATTACCCAACTGAAATCAATCTGTTTGTAATAAGGGAAGTTAAGACCACAAGGAGTTACCAATTTATCCAGTTTATCAGATTAATAAACCTTAAAAAATCTGACAATATCAAGGATTGGTGAAGACGTAACGTCAGGAACTCTCATCACTGATGGGCAATTATCTACTAAAGTTAAAGGTATGCACATTCTGTGTATGACCAGTGGTTCTACATATAGGCTTATGGTGTAGAATATATATACTCCTGTACATTAGGAGGAAACACATATGATAACATCCATGGTAGCATTTTTCAGGACAGCCAGACATTGAAACCAACACAAATGTCTGACCACAGTAGAATGGGTATCTAAATTATGGTACAGTCGCACAATGAGATATTCTACAGCAGCAAAGGTGAACGAACCTCAGTTGCACACAACAACATGGATGGCAGTCACAATCACAATATCGAGCCAATGAAAGAAGACATTAAAGAATATATGTAGTGTGATTCCTTTTACGCAAAGCTAAAAAACAGGCAAATCTAAACTATATTGCTCAAAAGTAAAATAATGATTATCACAGAATAAGGACACTGGTAATTTTTGGGAGTGAGAGAGGGAGGGTGTTGTGATGGGGAGGGGCACATGGCTGAAGGAGGCTCCTGGGAGTGGTGGCAATTTTATAATTCTTGGCCTGGGCATTGGGTACACAGATATTTATTTCATAATTATTTGTTTAAAACATACATGTTTTAATACATTATAGGTGTATATATATATGTATGTATATGTGTTTTAAATATCCTCTGTATAGATTTCATAGTTCATATGAAAATTACTAATATAGAGCCGGGCTCGGTGGCTCAGCCTGTAATCCCGCGCCTTTGGGAGGCTGAGGTGAGTGGATTGCCTGAGCCTGGGGGTTCGAGACCCGCCTGGGCAACTTGGCGAGACCTCATCTCTACAATAAATAATAAAAAAAAACTAGCCGGGCGTGGTAGCTTGCGCCTGTAGTTCCAGCTACTCGGAAGGCTGAGGCGGAAGGATCTCCGGAGCCCAGCAGGTCGAGGCTGCGGTGGCCGGGAGCGGCTATTGTACTCCAGTCTGGGCGACAGAGTGAGACTCCAACTCAAAAAAAAAAAAAGAAAATTATTAATATAAAAATAAAATAAAGGGCAAGGAGACCCTTTCTGAAGAACAAAAAGTATTCTAGATTCTGAAGGTGAAGGATGTCTACTAGGGCTGGAGTAAGGGAAGCAAGCGAGGGGGGGCTGGAGTTGGAGAAACAGATGGGACTTTGATGGAATCTGGACATTGAGAGACTAGAGTGCTAAACTGAGAAAAGAATCAAAGGAAAGTTCATTTTCCCACCAGTTCATAATTCCAGGCCATTTCCCCCCACAACTGCTGTCAAGGTTTCTTCTGCAACCTTCCTGAAGTAGTCTATGCATAAACGAGCATACATATAAGTGTGTATGCGTGTGTGGTAAATTGATACGCTATTATGTACCTTGCTTTCCTTTTCACTATACATATTCTGTGCTGTTTTTAAAATGAGCAATAAACAAGAAAAATACTGTTAGCTTGAATGAGGCAAACAAATAATAGAGGAAGTCCATTTAACCGGTTTAAACCAAAGCTATGTGCCCCTAGTTGCTGTGAAGACTTCAGCAACAAAGAAAGGAATGTGAAGGTGATCATCCCCTGCCTTCCAGACCACCACCAGGGCTGGCCCACCCTCAGAGAAGAGAGAAGGTGGACCCATGGCCTCATGGGCAGAAGTCTCTTTCACAGCTCTCAGGGAGCCCCCGGTAGCCAGGGCCATACCTCGGAGTTGGCGGGCACCACAAACTGGGAGGGCAAGGTGATGTCAGGCAACCTGCATTCCGTGGAGAAGGTCACCGGGTACGGCAAGGGGTTCTCCACCTTGATGGAGGCTGACGCACTCTGCCGGACTGGGCTCACCATCTCGATGGTCTTGATGATGCCAGAAGGAATGACCCTGAAGCTCACCGTGTAGTATAAGAACTCATTGGTCACCTCATTTCGGAAGATCACCTGCATTTACAGGGAGAGAGGGAGGAAGAAGGGCAGAGTAGGGGTCAGCTCTCTTTCTTTTTTTTTTTTTTGTAGAGATGAGATCTCACTATTTACTCAAGCTAGTCTTGAACTTCTAGGCTCAAGCAATTCCTCATCTTGGGTTCCCAAAGTGCTAGAATTACAGGTGTGAGTCACCACACCAAGCCTGTTGTTATATCTTATCTTTTTTTTTTTTTTTTGAGTTGGAGTCTCACTCCGTTGCCCAGGCTGGAGGGCAGTGGCACGCTCCCGGCACTGCAGCCTCGACCTGCTGGGCTCCGGTGATCCTTCTGCCTCATCCTTCCGAGTAGCTGGAACTACAGGCACGCGCTACCACACCCAGCTAACTTTTTGATTTATTGTAGAGATGAGGTCTCGCCAAGTTGCCCAGGCAGGTCTCGAACCCGTGGACTCGGGCAATCCACTCACCTCAGCCTCCCAAAGGTGCAGGATTACAGGCTGAGCCACCGAACCTGGCTATATCTTTTACTTCTAAATACATAAGAACATCCATGTTCGAATGTTATTATATTTGTTAAAACTGTCAGTTGTCTTTTAAGAATTCCAAGAACAAATCAAAATATACATATTTACCTACTTATTTATCATTTCTAGTGCCCTTTTTTCCTTCTTGCAGACCCAATTTTCCATCTGGTGTCATTTCCCCTCAGACTGAAGAATATCTATTAGCATGTTGTGTGGTAATGGAAATCTGCTGACAATGAATTCTCCCATGCTTGTTTATCTGAAAATGTCTATTTCACTCTCAATTTTAAAGGATATTTTCAATGGATAAGGAATTCTACAAGGGGTGACCCCCCCCAAAATTGGAATTATCTTTTGGAGGGCAGAACCCTTGCAATACACTCAGGATTTGTTCCTTTGGATCAAACGGTCAACCAAAGTCTTTATCTGGAAGTTTTGAGAAGGTTGCATCATGATTTGCAAAAGAAACACCCGAAGTTGTGGCAAACAGGTGACTTTCTTCAGTTATAACAACACATCTGCTCACACTATGCTGAGTGTAGAAGCAGTTTTTGACCAAAACCGGCAGGACTCCCATGCCCCACCTTCCCTATTCACCTGATCTCATCCCAGACGACTTTTTTGTTTGTTTGTTTCCCTGGATGAAAAAAGTCCTCAGAGGGAAACATTTTGCCATTGTGGAATACATGAAACAAAAAAGCGACAGAAGTAATAAAAGGCATTCAAAAACTGAGCAGTAGAGAAAACATCTTGATAGGTGTATTGCATCAAATGGAGAGTACTTTGAAGTAATGAAGCTTAAACATGTAAGTGTAAATACACAATTTTTAGCAAATAAATTTCATTTTGGGGGGATTACCCCTTTGTAGGTTGATAGCTTTCTTTTTTTCTTTTTTTTAAATTTGAGTTGGAGTCGCACTCTGTCGCCCAGACTGGAGTGCAGTGGCCGCTCCCGGCCACTGCAGCCTTGGCCTGCTGGGCTCTGGCGATCCTTCCACCTCAGCCTTCTGAGTCGCTGGAACTACAGGCACGCGCTACCACGCCTGGCTAATTTTTGATTTATTGTAGAGATGAGGTCTCACCAAGTTGCCCAGGTGGGTCTCGAACACGCGGGATCAGGGTTGATGGTTTTCTTTTACCACTTTACAGATAGCTTCCATTATGTCCAAAGAGAAGCCAGTGGTCATTCTTATTGTTGTCCCTCTGTATATAATGTGCCTTTTTTCCTCTGACTGCTTTAAGTTTTTTCTTTATCTTTGGTTTTCAACAGTTTGAAAATGATACCATGAGGTGCATGGACATTCTTTGTATTTATCCTAGTTTCTTGGATCAGTAAGTAGTTTTTTAAAAAATCAAATCAGGAAAATTTCAATAATTATTTTTTCAAATACAGGCATACCTCAATTTATTGTGCTTCACTTTATTGTGTGTTACAGGTATTGTGTTTTTTGGTTTTTTTTTGAGTTGGAGTCTCACTCTGTCGCCCAGACTGGAGTGCACTGGCCGCTCCCGGCCACCGCAGCCTCATCTGCTGGGCTCCTGCGATCCTTCCGCCTCAGCCTTCCAAGTAGCCGGAATTACAGGCATGAGCTACCACGCCCGGCTGATTTTTTGATTTATTGTAGAGATGAGGTCTCGCTGCCCAGGCGGGTCTCGAACCCGCGGGCTCAGGCAATCCACTCACCTCAGCCTCCCAAAGGCGCGGGATTACAGGCTGAGCCACCGAGCCCAGCGGTATTGTGTTTTTTACAA
The DNA here is from genome assembly GCA_027257055.1 of Cephalopachus bancanus. NCBI lineage: Eukaryota > Metazoa > Chordata > Mammalia > Primates > Tarsiidae > Cephalopachus > Cephalopachus bancanus. The sequence continues at coordinate 1,176,502 of JAPVLO010000330.1, read as the reverse complement.
ATTGAAGGCTTGTGGCAACCCTGAACCAATGCAAGTCTACTAGCATCTCTTTCCAACAGCATGTGTTCTGTGTCTCTGTGTCACATTTTAGTAATTCTTGTGATATTTCAAAATGTTTAATTATTTTTACATCTGTTATGGTGATCTGTGGTCACTGATCTTGAATGTTACTATTGCAGTTGTTTTGGGGTGCCATGAACCATTCCCAAGTAAGATGGCGAACTTCAGTAAGCGTTGTATGTGTTCTTATTGCTCCACCAACCGGCCATTCCCTGACTTCTCTTCCTAGGCCCTCCCTATTCCCTGAGATACAGCAATATTGAAATCAGGACAATTGGTAATCTCTAAGTATTCAAGTAAAAGAAAAAAAATCATATACCTCTCACTTTCATTAAAAAACCAGAAATGATTAAGCTTATTGAGAAAGGCACATCACAAAATGAGATAGGCAGAAAGCTAGGTCTCTTGCATCAAACAGTTAATCAAGTTGTGAATGCAAAAGAAAAGTTCCTGAAGGAAATTAAAAGTGCTGATGTGAAGAAAGTTTTAGTGATCTGGATAGAAGATCAAAGCAGCCACAACATTCCCTAAGTCAAAGCCTAATCCTGAACAAGGACCTAAGGTCTCTTCAATTCTATGAAGGCTGAAAAGAGGAAGCTGTAGAAGTATGAAGCTAGCAAAGGCGGGTTCATGAAGTGAAATGAAAGAAGCTGTCTCTTTAACATAAAAGTGAAGTAGCAAGTTCTATGTGAAAGTGGTAGCAAGTTATCCAGATATGATAATTAATAAAAGTGGATACACAAAAAAACAGATGTTTAGCTTAATGTAGATAAAACAGCCTTCTATTGGAAGGAGATGCCATCTAGGACTTTCGCAGCTAGAGAGGAGACCTCAATGCCTGGCTTCAAAGCTTCAAAGGACAGGCTTACTCTTCTATTAGGGGCTAATGCAATCAGTGACTTTCAGATGAAGCCAATGCTCATTGACCATTTCAAAAATCCTAGGACCTTTAAGAATTATGTTAAATCTAGTCTGCCTGTACTTTATAATTGGAACAACAAAGCCTAGATGGCAGCACATCTGCTTACAGCATGGTTTTACTGAATGTTTTAAGCCCAGTGTTTAGACCTACTATTCAGAAAAAAAGATTTCTTTTGAAATATTACTTCTCATTGACAATGTACCTGATCGTCCAAGAGCTCTGATGGAAATGTACAGGAGATGAATACTGTTTTCATGCCTGCTAACACAGCATCCATTCTGCAGCCCATGGATCAAGGAGTCACTTCAACTTTCAGGTCTTAGTATTTAAGAAATACATTTCATAATGCTATAGCTGCCATAGATAGTGATTCCTCTGTTGAATCTTGGCCAAGCAAATTGAAGACCTTATGGAAAGGAGTCACCATTCTAGATGCTATTAAGAACATTTGTGATCCATGGGAGGGGGTCAAAATATCAACATCAGTAGAAGTTTGGAAGAAGTTGATTTCAATCCTCATGGAGAACTTTGAGGGGTTCAAGACTTAAGTAGAGGCAGTAACTAAATGTGGTAGAAATAGTAAGATAACTAGAATTAGAAGTGGGGCTTGAGGATGTGACTGAATTGCTGTAATTTCATAATAAAACTTAAACAAATGAGGAGTCATTTCTTATGGATGAATAAAGAAAGTGGTTTCTTCAGATGGAATCTACTCATGGTGAAGAGGCGATGAACATTGCTGAAATGACAACAAAAGATTTAGAATATTGCATAAGCTTAGTTGATAAAGCACTGGTAGGGTTTGAGAAGACTGACTCCAATTTTGGAAGAAGTTCTACTATGGGTAAAATGCTATCAGATAGCATCACATGCTACAGAGAAATCTTTCTTAAAAGGAAGAATTGTCAATGTGGCAACCTTTGTTGTCTTTTCTGTCTGTGAATGCCGATCTGATTAGATCTGATTAGAGCAGCCTACCTCAGTTATTATAGGGGAGGAGATCACACGCTGCAGGGTGAGTCTTGCCAGTATCTCTTCTGTGTGTGTGTGTTCCTAGATACTTTTTTTTCACTTTAAAATATTTCCCTCTGTGATTTCATCCCCTTTATAGTTTCAAATACTATCTATAAATGAATAATTTCCAAATATTATCTTCAACCCTGACCTCTCCTGTGAGCTAAGATGCATACATGCTCCTTATCTTCAAAGCACTTATCTCATTTTGAAACTATATGAAGGGGACCCCCCAAAACAGAGTTTATTTATAAACAATTGTGTATTTATTCTTACATGTTTAAGCTTCAGTCACCTTCAAAGTACTCTCCATTTGATGCAATACACCTACTGAGATGCTTTTTCCACTGCTCAAGACAGTTTTTGAACTCGCCAATGTTGATGCCCCTTAGTTCTTCTGCCTTTTTTGTTTCACTTCTTCCACATTGGCAAAATGTTTCCCTTTGAGGACTTTTTTCTTTCTTTTTTTTATCCTTTTATTTATTTATTTATTTTTTGTGAGTTGGAGTCTCATTCTGTTGCCCAGACTGGAGTGCAGTGGCTGCTCCCGGCCACCATAACCTTGACCTTGGGCTCTGGCGATCCTTCCGCCTCAGCCTTCCAAGTAGCCGGAATTACAGGCGCGTGCTACCACGCCCAGCTAATTTTTGATTTATTGTAGACATGCGGTCTCACCAGTTGCCCAGGCGGGTCACGAACGCACAGGCTCAGGCAATCCACTCACCTCAGCCTCCCAAGGCGCGGGATTACAGGCTGAGCCACCGAGCCCGGCCTGAGGACTTTTTTCATCCGGGAAAACAAAACAAAACAAAAGTTGCTTGAGGTTAGACCACGTGAACTGGGAGGGTAGAGCATGGGGTCATGCCACTTTTGGTAAAATACTGCTGAACACAGCATGGTGTGGGCAGGTGTACTTGCAAATCAACCATCATGAAATAGGCAAACACACTGAAATAATCTAAAAAAAAAATTAACTGAAAACAAACACAGCTTCTCAAAATGCTAGCTAGTACACTGATGCTGATGGGTTCCTGGAAATTTACCTAGCAAGAAAATCCTGTACTACAAGAGGCCTGCTTACCAAAAAAAAAATTCTGTTTTTTTGGGGTCCCCTTGTACATGCACAGTGCAATGATTTTCCACCAGACTGTGTGTTCCATGAAAACAGAAAGGGGTCCCCTCGTGCATGCACAGTGCAATGACTTTCCACCAGACTGTGTGTTCCATGAAAACAGAAACTATGCCTATTTTTGGTCATTGTTGTGTTACCAGCACTTAATATTTTACATGGCATTTATGCTCAGTAAATACAGTACTTGTTGAGCCAATGAATGAATTATGGAAAGAGCTCAAGTGTGAAAGACCCTGTGGTGTCTTAGAGCAGTGACTGTGGGAAGTTATCTTTACTTCCTAATACCAGGATCAACCTTAGGGTCAAACCTCCAGAGTTCCAAGGTGGTACCTTTGACATGTAGATACCTTTGCAATGTATGTTCCCTCTTTGTGGGAAAAGAAGTTCAGCTTGTAGTCTTTCTTGGAGCCAGACAGTACATCAATGTAATCAAGGCCCTTTATGGTGACGCTTAGGTCTGGCTTCTCTGGTTTCAGTATTTCCACAATGACCCGGAATCTGTGGCAGCACAGGAAAATATGAAGAGAGGAGAGAGAAAACGAGATGATTTATCTAAAGGAAAGAAGGAAAAGTGCTATCTGTATCCTCGATTTCAGGGAAAGCACATGAGCCAAGGTTCCAGTCTTCACTCTCTCAGTAATAATAACAGTAACTACCACTGGTTGACACCTATTATGTGCTGGGTACTGAGTGAGCGTCCTAAATGTCTTACAGGCATTTAATCCTTGTGATATCTGTAGGAGGTACATAACACTGTCATCTACGCTTCACAAATGTGGAAATAGAGGCCAAGAGAGGGAACATAACGTGCTCAGATAACACGAGTAGTTACTGGCAGAAACGAAATTCAAACTTAGGTCTGGGCCTTTATCCACTGTGCTAAGCAGGTGGCCTTCAGCACAGTGCACCTTTCTCCCAGTTTTGGTTCCTTCTCTATAAAAGAAGGTGACCAGCTGGTTGGCCTTGAGCTCTTCTTGTGCTTGCATCCCGCTCTGCTCTTATTGCAAGTATAAGATTCAAGGGACTTTCTTCTCTGGCCAGCCGTTCAGGTGATAAGACAGAGTACTCAATAATAACAGTGATGATTATCACTATGATAATAACAGCATTTAACATTTATTGAACACTTATTTTGTGCCAGGTACTGTTCTAGGAGATTTACAAGTAATAGCACTGAACAGAAGAATCTCTCCAGAGGCGTAGAGTAAAGAAAGTGCCATGACATACTTTATCTCTGATGCCATGAGCCCTCCAATGTCCTCTAGAGTGGGGGTCTCCAGCCCCTGGGCTCTGGACCAGTACTGGTCCAGTCCATAGCTTGTTAGGAACCAGTCCACACTTTTTCAGCAGAGTGTGAACGCTATTGTGAATTGCACATTCAAAGAATCTAGATTGTGTGCTTCTTATGAGAATCTAATGCCTGATGATCCCTCCCAACAACTTCCTCTCCATTTGTGGAAAAATTATCTTCCACAAAACCAGTCTCTGATGCCAAGAAGGTTGTGGGGAGCTGCCCTAGAGACCCTTAGCCAAGGAAGGACCAGGCTAGATGATGAAAGTCCTCCCTCCATTTCCCTACCTAGACCTCTTGTCCTTCTCCCTCACCTCTGGGGCTTGTTCAGCCAGTTGGTGATTGGCAGGAGCTCAGTATAAGGTGTCTTACATGGTACTTCACGGTAGATATTGGCTACAGCTTTTGGGAGCTCAGAATTCCCATGTAGAGCATACAGCCAGCCAGTCCCATCTGGGAGGGGGAAGAAGAGGGTGCCCTAAGGAGAAGAAGAATTGTGATCAGAATGACAGAGAGGGTCCTTTATTAGGTACCTATGAAGCATGGTGGAGACATAGGATTAATAGAGGCTCTGTAAATAAATATAACACTTTTGGAAAGCAGCTTGGCAATATGTTTCAAGAGTTATAAAAATGTGTTCATGTGTATTTGAACTAGGAGTCTCACCTGAGAGAATTTACTGAAGGAAATCCCTCCAAAGGAAATAGTTACATGTATACATATTAAAGCCGCTTATAATGTTGATGAAAATTTATGGATACAACAAAGAATGTTCAACTATGGAACTTCAATGACATATTAGTTATTAAAAATGGTTATCATAATGACTGTAGAGTTAAATAGAGAAGTACTATGCTATACTGTAAAGGGAAAACCAGCAGAATGCAAATTGGGTATGCTATGGTGACAGTTATGGCTATATCTGACTAAGGATTGATTGTGGAGACAGAAAAAGGGTTCATTTTTTTTGTAGAGTGGGTGATTATGGCTGCTTTTCTTGTTTTGAATTTTATCACAGCTACCATGATGTAATTTATACAATTAAGCTAAACATTAATTGCTTCACACTTGACCTGTACTCCATTTTAGAACTGAGCGCTTGGCTCTAAAAGAGTATACTATGGGGGCAATAACTTTGGGAGGTTTTCTGTCCTCTCAATAAATCTTGCTTTCAAAAATAAAATAAAATAAAAAGTGAACTGCACATTCAAGGGATCTATGCATGAAAACATACAGACAAAAAAGGAAGCCAAAGCTTCATAATCTGCATGATTCTTCATTGCTCTGATATAATCTGGGTACTCACCACCCTTATCCTAATATTCTCTGAGCTTACAAACTATCTTGCAACCTTGTTCACACAGTTCCTCCTTCAATTATGCCAGGAAACTGGCGGGGAGGCCTCAGCTTACCTGGTGTTTGCGGTTCTCCAAGTTCATGGTGCGGGGTCTATAGGTGATCTCATAGGGCTTATTTTGCTGATGGGCCTCCAGGGTGATGAATTCGGGGCCCTCCCAGTGCTCGCCCTCAATGATGGGGTGCAGATTCCAGGTCTGATTGGTGCGGTTCGACAGCAGGATGGTCTGTGTGTGCTTGGAGCGCACCTGGCAGGTGAAATTCACCACCTGAAAGATAGCAGGCACCTCATCTTCCATGGCACTTCACCCTGAAGTGCCTTCAGGAATCAGAGGTACAGAATGCTTGCCAGGGAAGACTGACTTTAACAGCGCTTCCCATCATGAGTTTCAATGGGTCATTTTCTTTTTCTTTCATTCAACACATACTGATTGGGAACCCTCTCTGTGCCAGGGAGTATTTTGGTGGTGAAGATACAGCAAAGGACAAGATAGCAAAATTCTCTGCTCTCAAAGAGCTTACATTCTGGTAGGGAGAGACAGATAAGAAACAAACCAGTAGGTAGAATATAGAGTATGTAGGAAAGAAATAAGTGCTAGGGAGAAAAACAAAGCAGAGTCAGGGTGCAAGGGATGCCAGATTGGGGAGTGGGTTTGAAATTTTAAATAGGGTGATCAGGAAAAGCCTCACTGAGCATATGTGTTTGATTACAGATCAAGAAGTATCTGCCGATCCCACCCTTGTGCTCGAGGGAGGGAGGAAGGGGGGAGAGAGGTAGGTGGCAACATACTGGGTACCTGGTCCATTATCGGGGGAGAGAGAGCCAGCTAGAAGCCCAAACTTCACCTGCATGCAACCTACTTATGTAGTAAATCCCCACCTGTACCCTACAACTCAAAAAGAAAAAAAAAAGACGGAGAAGGATGAAGTCTGCAGAGACCTAGGGAAGAGCCTTCCAAGCAGAGGAAACTTCAACTGCAAGTTCCTGATTTTGACAAATGGCAAGCAGTCCTTGTGGAAGTGTGAAGTGAGTGAGGAGGAGACAAAGTATCAGTGAACAGCATGTAGGGCCTTGGAGTTATGGTACGGTCTTTTCTTTTCCTTTTATTGAAATAAGAGGATTTAGAAGAATTTTGAGTAGAGGAGTGACCTTATCTGATCTACACTCCAACAGCATTGCTCCAGATGCTTGGAGGTGACAGAGAAAGAGAGAACAATTAGAAGGCACTTGCAATAGACCAGGTGGGAAATGGCAGTGACTTGGGTGGCACTGGTAGCACTGGGAATGGTGGAAAGTGTGTATATTCCCGTTGTTCTTTGAAGGGCCAATATAATTTACTATTGTATGGAATCTTAGTTGTAAGTGGAAGAAGATGCAAGAAAATTAGCCAAATTTTTAGCCTGAGCAATCAGAAGGATGAAGATGCCATTTACTGAGGTAAGGTGAACTGTGGGAAGAGCAGATTTGGGGGAAGGATCAGGAACTCATTTTTGTTCATGTTGAATTTGAGCTGCCTACCAGTCAAGTAGAAAGTAGAATTTACAAACCTGGAGTTCAAGGGAAAAGTCTAGGCTGTAAATAAAGATTTGGGAATTGTCAGTATAGCAAGGCCTTTTCTTTCTTTCTTTTTTCTCTCTGTCACCTATTTGTCCCAGAGCAATATATATGTTTTTTAAAGTCCAAGAAACTGGATGAGACCAACGAGAAGTGAGAGTATTCTGAAAAAAGTAGGAATCTGGGGTCTAATTCCTGATTGGCACACTTCAATGTTAAGGCTCAGGAGAGAAAATACAAAGTGAGGTAGGAGAAAACCAAGGAGAGGGTGGTATCCTGGAGCCAAGTGAAGGAGGTGTTTGATGGGGGAAAACCTAGTTTATAGTGTCAAAATGCTCTCTACAGGTCAAGTAAGATGAAAGCTGAGAACCGGCTATTGGATTCAGCAATGTGGACAGTATGGTATGGGCATAAATATAGTCAAATAGATCAATGGACAAGAAAATAGAGTTCAGCAATAGATCCACACATATATGATCAACTGATTTCTGACAAGGTGCAAAGGCAATTCAGTAGAGAAAAGATAGTCTTTTCAACAAATGGTGCTGGGACAATTGAATATTCATATACAACATTTTTTGGGCCCATATCTTGCACTATAAAAAAAGTAACTCTAAATAGACTGAAGACCTAAACATAAAGCTTGAGTTCAGAATATATAAAGAGCTCTCAAATCTTTAATAAGAGAACAAACAGCCTAATTAAAAATAGAATATCACGTGTGTCTGTAGTTCCAGCTACTTGGAAGGCTGAGGCGGAAGGATCACCTGTGCCCAGCAGGTCAAGGCTGCGGTGGCCAGAAGCGTGCCACTGCCCTCCAGTCTGGGTGACAGAGTGAGACTCCAACTCAAAAAAAAAAAAAAATAGAATATATGAACAGACACCTCAACAAAGAAGATCTATGGCTGGCAAATAAGTACCTGAAAATATGCTCAATATCATTATTCATTAGGGAAATACAAATTAAGGACCTCAACGAGATACTTTTACATACATATTAGAATGGCCAAAATTTAAAAAACTGACCATATCAAGTGTTGACAAGGATGCGGACAAGTAGAAATGTCAGACATTGCTGGTGGAAATGTAAAAAGACACAGTCACTTTGGAAAACAGTTTGACAGTTTCTATAAAAGTAAACATACACCTTCCATGTAACCCAACCATTTCACAACTAGGTCATTACACAAGAGAAATGAAGGCATATGTTCATGCTGAGACTTATACATATAGGTTCAGAGCATATTGTACAGTTCCATTCATATAACATTCCTTTTTTTTTTTTTTTTTGAATTGGAGTCTCACTCTGTCGCCCAGACTGGAGTGCAGTGGCCGCTCCTGGCCACCGCAGCCTCGACCTGCTGGGCTCCGGCGATCCTTCCGCCTCAGCCTTTCAAGTAGCCGGAATCACAGGCATGCGCTACCACACCCGGCTGATTTTTTGATTTATTGTAGAGATGAGGTCTCGCTGCCCAGGCGGGTCTCAAACAGGTCTCAAACCCACGGGCTCAGGCAATCCACTCACCTCAGCCTCCCAAAGGCGCAGGATTACAGGCTGAGCCACGGAGCCCGGCTCATATAACATTCTTAAAATAAAATTCTAGAGAGGGAGATTGAGTGTCATTTCCACCATAAGCAATGTTGCCAGATAACACAGTGGACAGCACTATTAGGCTTCCAGGAATGAGGCTAGCAGAGAGTTAACCCAAGGCCATTTAAAAAAAAAACCACAGAAAAGAGGAAAGGTGTTAACACTTTACTTATAGAGCTTGGAATGTGATCTAGCCAGGGAAGTTAATGCAGGCTTCCTAGAGAATGTACTGCTTGAATTGAGAATTAAAGGATGAGCAGGAGTTAATGAAATGAATAGAGAAGAAAGAATATTCCAGTAATTGGAATAGCAAATTCATAGGCCTTGTGGACAGATGGGGCAGGTCTGAATATATGAAGGAGGCCTGGTTGAGTTCACCCGTGGACTCACTCCTGCCGCTGGTCCATCCCTGGGCAGGGCCTACTCACCTCTTTTATTGCAGGTGGTCCCACACAGACTCCAGACAGGGTCAGGCTCAGAGGCTTCCCTCCCTGGATGAAGCAGGGCAGGTTTTTATAGAGACTCTCCTTTCCCACCTCGGTGGGATGGTAGGTCACTTCAAAAGCAACATCCATGCCTGCGGTGATATATCCTTCTTCTGGATTGATGGAGAAATGAGGCTCAATTTTTTTGACATCCCATTTAAACCTTTCCAAGACAAAAGAAGACAAGAAAGGGAGTTTACTAATATTGTGAGAGTGCCCTCAATGCTACTGAGAAAAAAAGACTGTGTCTGGCCTTTTAGCTATGACGTTCATCTTCCTTGTTTATTCTCTAGGACACAGGAGGAGGCAGATCGGCTAGACACAGCAGAAGCATTAGAGAATGTGGGCCAAGGTCATTCCCTGGGTAAATGGATCTGGGTAAGCTCCCTCTCAGGGCTGAGCCATGGGTGGGAAGCGGCTGCCTTTAATAGCCATGAGTGACATATCAGGGAATACATATATGAACATGTATACACGTGTGTCCAAGGTTGCACAGCTGAGAAGTGGCTGGGCTAGGACTGGGACCCTCCCAAGACTGTGGCCTCAACCATTCCATGCACTGCCTTTCAGCTGAGATCCAGGAGGGTGGCTCCTATCCCTTCATGTGAGGGTTGCACCTGTGCTTGGTGGCGCTAGGATCCATGGCCCTGTGTGGTCGTCCCTCTGTGATCGGGCACTTGGTCCAGGCAGGAGACAGAAGACGGATGGTGCACCAGGGCTGCCATATCATACCCTTTAGGGTGACATCCAAACTGAAGTCTGTGTGAAGGGTGATCTTTTGGGGGGTGCAGTGCACAGCCTGTACTACTATGTCAGCATGGCTCAGTGGCAAGAGAGAAGAGCCTGGAAAAGAGCTGCCATAGATATATCTGGGTTTCAGACCCATATTTTCCACTCCCTAGTTGTGTGATCTTGGGCAAGTCACCTCACATCTTTGGGGCTTAACTTCATCTGTAAAATGGGGATGGTATATGCCTTCCTTAGAGAGTCCTCGGGTAATTAAATGGAATATTATGTGTAAAGATGCTCAGCATCACATCTGCACACAGTAAATTGTTCCTACATGTGTGATTTTGGAAAAGTTACTCGATTTCTTTGTACCTTAGTTCACTGGCCTGTGAAAGAATGGATCAGTAGTAGTACTGGTCTCACAGAGTTTTCATGCCAAGGCATCTAACAGGAACTGAGCAAATGATCTCTATCATCTTAATTTTAGTAATCATGGCACCCTCACCCTAGTGAGGTCACTGCTGTCACATCTCGAGGGAAGCAAGGGGATGAAGAAGGGAGGGACAGAAATAAAAAGTGGCTGCACTTGCAAAAATGGCATCTAGTCCAGAGAAAATCCAGTGACAGAGGTCTCTGCTGTATCCTCTAGGTGGGAGGCACCACTCTCCTACCTGGCACCCAGGTCGCCTGTGTTCAACATGAGGATACGACGCGTGGCTTGTGTCTGATACACCACAGGTCCAAAGGTAAGATGCTCTTGATCCAGGGAGATCTCCAGGGCCTGGCAGCAGCCACTGAGGAGGAAGAGGGGGCGCAGAAGTCCCATGCATTCCATGACCACTTCCTCAGAGAAGGGGGGGACACGTTTCTTCGGGGCAAAGATGACTTCCAGTTTACAGACTTCTTTGGGCTTCAGTGTGATGTTTTGGAAGGGTGTCAGGGTGATGACCTGTATGAAAAGACACTGGACTCAGCAGCTGAGGGTGGGAAGCTCCTGAAACCTCGATTCTCTGAGGTCTTGCTGCTGGGGCTGGAATGGGTCAGATCTCACTTCTGCTCTCTTAGTAGCTGTGTAAGCTTGGCAAGTTACTTAAACTTCCTGTGACTTACTCTGTGGTGAAGATGAGGAGAAGCTATATAAAATGTGTGGCATGTAATAAACATTCAATAAATGTCAATTCCCTTTCCTAACTCATTTGGATATTTCATTCTTTCTTCCCCTTGGTAGAGGAAATAGCAACAGATTTGGCTATACCAAATCTCCTAGAATAGAAAATATTCAGAGTTCTGTTGTTTCTCAAAGAGTGTCCCCTGCATCAAATTTCTCTGTGTGATCGTTAAAATACAGATTTCTGGGTCCTGCTGCAGGCCTGGAACCTGCATTTTCAAAAGTTCCCTAGGTGACTCATGTATTCTTTTTTTTTTTTTTAGTTGGAGTCTCACTCTGTCACCCAGACTGGAGTGCAATGGCTGCTCCCGTCACCACAGTCTCGACCTGCTGGACTCCAGCGATCCTTCCGCCTCAGCCTTCCAAGTAGCTGGAACTACAGGTGCGCACTACCACACCCGGCTAATTTTTGATTTATTGTAGAGATGAGGTCTCGTCAAGTTGCCCAGGCGGGTCTCGAACCTGCAGGCTTAGGCAATCCACTCACCTCGGCCTCCCAAAGTGCTGGGATTACAGGCTGAGCCACCGAGCCCGGCCGTGACTCATGTATTCTAAAGTTGAGAACCACTGCACAGATTTGTATGGTTTTCTTTTTCCCTTTAGTTCTGGCAAAGATCATCTCCAAATCAGCTTTAAGGAAGCCAACTCCCTTTTCGTCCTTGAGTTCCCCTTGGTACAGTGTACTGAGCAGTCACCAACAAGTGGACCATTGCAAAAGGGAGTGTGATAAAGGGCTGAGGAGCTGCAACAAGGAAGTAATCTTGGAATTTTTTCAACTATGATGATGTCAGAAACCAGCCTAGAGTGCAGGTACCAGCACAGGGTACTCCTGGACGCTTTAGTCTGACCACCTCTTTATAGGAGGATTTGGTACGGCCAAACTGTTAGGGATCCTGACATACTGGAACCAAGGACTTTAATTTGGAATAGTGAGGAAAGAGAAGCAACAAGTCTTCTCTCCTTGTCTGGATAGAAAGTTGGGCAGCATGGGGCCCTGGGAAGAGATGTTCATTGGGTCCCTTGCCTTGGCAGGCCTCTCACAGCCAATTTTTCTGTCCCCTGAGACTCCCAAATGGTCCACAGTGCTCCTTTCACACTGAATCCCATCTAGTTTTCCAAAAGCACCAACCTTTTTGAGTATGTATACCTTTGTCCACTGGGAATGCCTGTCTGCCTAGAGACACCTTTTTACCCCATGAAATTCAGCACAGGGCCCTCTCTATTGTGAGGCGTTCTTTAACCCCCAAGCCTCCTCTGAGCAGCTTGCTGTCAACTCACATCCTGTGTCTGCAGTTTCTATGTCGTTCTGGGATTGTTTATGTGTCTGTGATCCCCAAAGACTGTGAATGTCACCAAATCAAGGTCTATGTCATATTCACCTTTATATTCCCAGCATCTAGCATGTTTATTGAGTAAATATAAGAATGAACTGCATGAAGAACGAACTGCATTGAGTAAATATAAGAATGAACTGCATGAAGAATAAAATGGATGCAGTCTACCCTTGGAATAAAATGCATTTGGTCCATTTTCAAGGGCCACCCAAATACTGATGTCTGTAAGATGAGTAGCTGGCAGCTAGGACTGGGAGCTTCTGTGTCCAGGGAACTTGAGGAAGTGGACTTAGCAATGAGCATGCTTTTCTCTCATTGCTGGCATTGATGTAAAGTGGGACAACGCTTTCAGGGGCAGACTGGTCATGTGCATTGAAACATACTTTCCCTTTTGACCCCACAAGCCCACTTCTAGGAATGTATCTTAAGCATAGAGTCACAGATGCACAAAAATGTTTAGCTCTAGGGAAATTACAATGTTGTTTATCACACAAAATTTAGAAACACCTAAATTGAACATAAATAGAGAACTGGCCCAGTCACATGATGGATGTGTAAATAAACAAATGACATTGGATAAAAATGAAACGAAAATGATAAAAACATTATCCCCATACTGTTTTTGTGAAAATGACCAGAGATAGTAGATAGAAAACTCTTAGAATGGCCTGACATGTTATAGGTGCATAAGAAATGTGCACTGCAGTGATGCTAGCATGGTCATCATTTCATCCTTATTATCAGGAAGCACAAAGAGGCCACTAGTAGTCCCCCAGTCACCAACCTTGGGCTCCTGGAGTTCTGGAACTGAGAACAGAACGGACTGGCTAAATGTGAGCTGGGTGAGGCTGCTGTTCATGATGGAAACTGTTTTTTTCACAACCTGTCCTGGAAGGATGGCTCCTAACTTCACAATCCTACTGGCTGGATCTAGGACTGAAATCTGTGGGACAAGAAAGGGAATAGAAGGAAGCATTCATTAGTTAACAGGAAAAGTAAACATTATGATACATCTACTCTGGTGAGGCAAGGGTGGTTCCCTCTGTTTCAGTGGCCTAACTTCTTCATATGGGATGGACATTCACCTACTCTACAAACATTTATGTGCATAAAATGCTCACTAAACTGCTCATTGCACAATTACATAATGAGTGGGTTAAAAGATCAAGTCACCTCGAGAGCACATTCCAGGAGGCTAAAATTAGACTGGGGCACTTAAGGAGACATTTCTGAAGATGGCATGAAGCTGAAGAAGGGTATGATCCAGTTAGTTTTAGTTAGGGTAGGTGTGGCATGGAGGAACATGCTAAAAGCAGGAGACAACCTGTGGCCAAGCCCTGAGTCAAAGGGAGTGGTCCAGTCAAGGACTGTGGCTGGGAGCTAGGACCAGAGAAGATGAGTTTAGAGAGGTGATCAGGTCTTATGAGGTCAGGTCTTACAAGGTCTTGTTGAATAGACAGGGGGCAATTTGAGCTATATTCAAGGAGAAATGGGAAGTCAGTGAAGCATAAAATGTGTTCGTGGGAGTGCTCTGGCTTGCTCCTCTGTGGAGAATGAACTAGAAGAGGGCAAGAGAGAAAGCATGAGGAGTGAGAAATGATGGTGGTCTGAACTGGAATGGTGGCAGCAGAGGAAAAGAGAAGTAGATATGCTTGCAAGTGCTCAGTTAAGGTGCTGATCAAAACGGTAGCCCAAATTAGGTAAAGGCCAGGCTGAGCTTTGCATTCCAGGACGGTACTGACCTACAATGAGCAGCACTCACCTGGTTGGATCACTAAACAGCACCTTTCCCCACAGCAATCTTTAAATCTAGCCCACATGTTTCCATTTTGCTTAAAAGGCAAGAGAGTCTCCCCTACCAGCCATGTGCTCTTGGAGGCCCAAGAGCAAGTTTAAGTCACTGCTGGATCTACCCAAAGTACCCAACACACAAGGGGCACTGAATGAATGAATGAATAAGCAAATGAATGAATCAATGACATCAGAAGAGACCCTGTCTCTGGCACACCAGTTGGCAATGTCCTGTTGCTCCCATGGCTTAATGGGAAGGCTGCCAGGAATACATTCCTCTCATTTTCCCTTGGTTGCTGAAATACTCCATGTATTCTTGAGAGTCTTGGAAGGTTTTAAATCTTCCAAACCCTTCTATTAAAATACAAATACTCCTACCATAAAATCACCTTAAATGTTTACCAGACACTAGGAAGAAAGAAGTGAGCAGAAGGATATGAGTAATCCCTTCCTACCAGACAGAGCTCTGTGTAGAAGGAATGCTCTCAACCAGATATAATCTTGCCTAGAGAATGTTAATCAATGGAGAGTTAAGAAATAAAGTTCTATAATGGAGATGCCTGTGTGTGTACACTGCTTAACAATGTTATCTATTAGACCTGAAAAAAAATGGTCCTAATGCAGGAAGAAAAGGATATGCTTGGAGTACTGTATTGGATAGTCTTAAATTTCTCCAAGAAGTTTGTTTCTCTAGTGCCTGCGATTACCTGAATCTTTTGATGCAGTGAGGTTTGGTAGTGAATAAGATCTATAATTCCATGAGTCTGATCTGACAATTCACCCCTTTGTATTATTAGGCACATCCTCTCAGTGGGACTGACTGACCTCCCACAGAGCAGTTTGGTGGCAGAGACATAGAGGGGGAGGAAGGATGTGTGGGCTCAGGGGAGCAAAGGAGGCTGGAAAGGAGGGTACCAAGCTTAAGGGCTTCCAAATTGTCTCTTACCTTCATTTCAGTACCCTTCCCTTTGATTTCAACTATTTGCTGCGAGAGCCCGTTGATTTCGAAGGGGATGAGTTCTCGATAGCTGATACTTTCTCGAGGATAAAAGATGATTGGAATTTCCAGTGTCTTTCCTGGCTTTACCTCATCAACGTGGAAGTTCACTTCAAGGTGGGTGGTGTTGGTGTACAGACAGTCTATGCTGGAGAAAATAAAGAGAAAGGTGTGTAAGCTCCGAGAAGGCTGGCCTGAGGTATGGATGCTGTCCCCTTGTCTCTCTGAGTGGAGTGCTGGTGGATTTCCTGCCCTGCTGTCCTAGAGCCATGGAAGTCATCTGAGAGCCGCAAGACAGTTCAACAAGAGCCCAGCCCACACTCTCCTATGTACAGCCAAGTTACCCCAAATCACATCCCGAGATCCTGGCAGACCAGGGCCTCAAACTCAAAGGCTCATGGTACTTTACCCATTGATCTTTGTTCTAGTCATTCTCTGTTTCTTGATAATGCATCTCATGGTTTTGTACCATGAAGGTTTTGTACCCTCTCATAAGAAGGAAGTGCTTCTAGAAGTAATTTGACAGCAAAGCACAGTAGAGGGGAATATATGTTCTGGAGTCGGACAGACAGGAGTTTGGATCCAGACTCTACTAACTAGCCATATGACCTTGGAAAAGTTACTTGGCCCATTTGGGTCTCTGTTTCCTTATCTGCAAAACGAGGGAGGTGATATCTATTTCATAGGGTTGTTGTGAGTATTAAGTGGGATAAAGTGACTAGAGCAGTCATTAAATATGGCACAGGGAAAATATTCCATAAAAGTGATCTTTTATTATTATTACTAATTGCTCAACTAGAAGGGATCATTTTTTTTTTTTTTTTGAGTTGGAGTCTCACTCTGTCACCCAGACTGGAGTGCGGTGGCCGCTCCAGCCACCACAGCCTCGACCTGCTGGGCTCCGGCGATCCTTCTGCCTCAGCCTTCCAAGTAGCTGGAATTACAGGCGCGCGCTACCACGCCCGGCTGATTTTTGATTTATTGTAGAGATGAGGTCTTGCCAAGTTGCCCAGGTGGGTCTGGAACCCGCGGGCTCAGGCAATCCACTCACCTTGGCCTCCCAAAGCCCAGGATTACAGGCTGAGCCACTGAGCCTGGCCCTAAAAGGAATCTTAAAGATCATGTCCATCCTACTCCACCTGCAGGAAGAAAGGCACCTAGGCCGCTTCTTGTCTGCCTTCCAGGTATTTAGAGAAGGCGTTCAGCAAGGCCAATATATAGAGTTCAATTACATCATGCAAGAAAGAGTAAAGATTGACAAGATTTTAAAAAATTAGTATTTAAAATTATTCTGGCCAGGTGGGCTCGGTGGCTCAGCCTGTAATCACGTGCTTTGGGAGGCTGAGGTGAGTGGATTGCCCGAGCCTGCGGGTTCGAGACCTGCCTGGGCAACTTGGCGAGCCCTTATCTCTACAAACAAAACAAAACAAAACAAAATTAGCTGGGCGTGGTAGTGCGTGCCTGTAGTTCCAGCTACTTGGAAGGCTGAGGCGGAAGGATTGCTGGAGCCCAGCAGGCCGAGGCTGCGGTGGCTGGGAGCGGCCACTGCACTCCAGTCTGGGCGATAGAGTGAGACTCCACCTCAAAAAAAAAAAAAATTATTCTGCATGCATGAGCACCATGAAAAAATTACATCATGCTTGTAATTTAATATATTCAGGATAACAATAATAACAGCAACAACAATAGCGGCAGCTAGCAATAATTGAGCATCTTCTAAGTTCCAGGAAGTGTTCTAAGTACTGTTTTTAGATAAACTAATTCAAACCTCCTAATTTTATAGGGGTGTTATCATGACCCCCATTTTGGGCAAGGAGATTGAGGCATAGAGAGTCAAACAAATTTTGTCTGAGGTCACACAGCTAGGAAAGAGCTGAAAATTAAACTTAGATCTGTGGTATCCAATATGGTAGCCTCTAGACACATGTGGTTATTTAAATTTAAATTAATTAAAATAAAATGAAATAAAGATTTAGTTCCTTAGTAGCACTAGAGGCATTTTAAGTGTCTATAGCTACATCCAGCCACAGGCCACTGTATTGTATAGTGCAGATCAGTGACATTTTCATCATTGCAGAATGTTCTCTACAGTACTGATACAGAGAGTTTGGACTAAAACACAGGTCTTTGGACCAGTCCATGCTGATTCTGTCTCATTAGGTCTGGAATAGAGCCCAGAAGCCTGGACTAAAACACAGGGTTGGTACAGAGAGGCTGGATTTGAATCAGAAGGTTTAGGCTCAATACCGATCTGCTACTTACTGTAAGACCACTGGCCTGAGAAATTTACTTTTTAACACTTCAAACCTCACTTTCCACACCTATTACATGAAGAAAATAAATGGAAGCCATAAAACCTCTCATTACGTCATTTGGCATTGTCCCCCACATTTCCAGAAGAGGATTTTCAGCAGAGAAACTCAAGGCTTTCCAGATACTAGTATTAGTGGTGGGGACAGGGACCTAAAATTCATGCCCACTTGTGTTTGACTCTTTCCCATAATCCTTTTTTTTCTTGTCTTGGCAGGACTTCATGGGTGGGGAGTCGGTAGGACCCACAGGGAGTTATAGAATCATCTGGAGGCTCTGGGGAGCCTGCTTACCTCATAGAAGTTTCTTCCCTGTTAGTAATGACCAGGGTTTGTTTGTATGGAGGCATCCCAGCTTGGTAGATGAAGCAGGTTCCAAAGTTGTAGCTGGTGAAGGAGAAATGGACAGCTGGGCTAACGGCACAGCCTGAGATGCTGCAAATAAATGTTGGGCCATGGCTGATCTGTGGAGAGGGAATGACAGGTAGACTGTGATTAGCAGTGGGAGGAGAGGGCACTTAAGTCCTCAGGTGAAAGAGGAAGGAAAGCAGTTTGTTCTTTAACAAATGCAGTAAGTTCTACATCGGCTCTAGAGATTCTAATTCAGTAGTTAGAAGTTTATTTATTTAAGAAAAAAGTTGAGTGGGCTTAGTGGCCTATAATCCTAGCAACATGGGAGGCCAAAGTGGGAGGATTGCTTGAGACCAGGAGTTTGAGACCAGCTTAGACAACATAGCGAGATCTCATCTCTATAGAAAATAAAAAAATCAGCTGGGCATGGTGGTGTGCGCCTGTAGTCCCAGTTACTCAGGAGGCTGAGGTAGAAGGATCGCCTGAGCCCAGGGGTTTGAGGCTGTCATGAGCTGCTGTGATCATACTGCTGCACTCCAGCCTGGGCAACAGAGTGAGACTCCGACTTAAAAAAAAAAAGCTATTCTGTAATCAGACCCTACATTGGCTCCTGCCTTGCTCTCGCAGCAGTAGTTAAGCTTGAAGGCCCAGGGTTATGCCAGACACTGTTAGTTACAACCCAACATCCACTCCCCACGGCTTCCTTACTAGCTGGACTCTGTTTGCCAAAGTACGTGGGTGATAATACTTGATTTCCCATCCTGCCTTGCAGCCCAGGGTAGCCACAGAGCATAGTTCTGTTCATTAAAATGTAAACAGAAGGTAAGAGGGTGTTCCGCTTTGAATAAACGGGCAAAGCCTTGCTGGGAAAAGTTCTTTTGCCTTCAGGCTCTTTCCTTTTCTTTTCTCTCTGAAATGCAGACATAGCATTTCAGGTATGATGGTCATCTTGTGACCAGAAGATGACAAGAATGAGGACAAGAGGCCAGTACGCCAAGGATGAAAGATGGAAAGATAGAAATAGCACCTGGACTTTCAACCACAAGGTGATACACAACCCATTGGTTTATGAACTTAATTTGCTCTTCACAAGCTCTTCATAATAGGACTTTTCCTAAGTTGGTAAATGATTTAAAATGAAATATCTGATATTCATTCCAAACATCATTAGGATACTCATTTTAAACATTTTATTATTCAAAGCTTTTAAAGTCTTTTATATTTTGTATCTGACAACTTGAAAAAGGATTTATTTATTTAATTTGATTTTTAGAGACAGGGTATCATTCTGTCATCCAGGTAATAGTGCAATGGTGCCATCATAACTCACTGTAACCTTGAACTCCTGGGTTCAAGCGATCCTCCCCATCTCAGCCTCCCAAGTAGCTAGGACTATAGGTGTGAACCATTACACCATGCTAATTAATTTTTTTTTTTTGTAAAGACAGTGTCTCAAGCAATCCTCTGGTGTTGGCCTCCTGCAATGCTGGGATTACTTGGGACACGAGTCACTATACCCAGCCTAATTCTCTGAAAAGGATTTAAGTTTATTACCTTCAGCATTTCTGCCAATTAGACTAGAAGGACCTTGTGACATGTTATGCTTCTTTTTGCTGTAAAAATATAAGTTCTGAAGAAAGTTCTCGAAAGGGATGGGCCCTTCTGAGGGCCTGGCATTTCTCAAGGAAGCATGGCATTTCACAGGGAAGATGGCTGCAACTTTGCTGCTGAGTTCCAGGCCAAGAAAACAGAGGAGATTCTTGAATTCCAGTAGCTGGTGACTCACCTTGGGTTCTGCCATAGCTTGAATGTTTGTCCCCTCCAAAACTCATGTTGAAATGTAATTGCCATGGTGATGGTATGGGAAGTGAGGCCTTTAGGAGGTATTTATGTCACGAGGACCTGCTCTCATGGACTAATGCCATTATTGTGGGGTGGGTTTGTTATCACAGGAGTAAGTTCACCCCCTCTTGCTGCCTGCCCACTTCCTCATTGCCCTTTCCTCATGCCCTTTCACCATGTGATGCCATCTGCCATATTATAGCAAGAAGGCTGGTATCTTGATATTAGATTTTCCAGTTTCCAGAGCTGTGTGCCAATAAATTTTTGCTTATTAACAATTGCCCAGTCTCAGTTACTCTGTTGTAAAAGGGCAAAACAGACTAAGACAGGTTCTAATTTTTTACTTCCATCTTCCTGTCAATCACCTCCTTCTTCCTTAAGAAGATGTCTTAGGTTGGGCATCCCACATTTCTTTTTATTATTAATTTCCAACTTCATTTCTCTGTGGTTAAAGAACATACTTTGTGTGACTCCAATATTTTGAAATTTGTTAAGGTTTGTTTCATGGCCTAATATATGGTCTATCCTGGATAATATTCCATGTGAAGAATGTGTATTCTGCTGTCAGATGGAATGTTTGGTATATATCTAGGTTAGGTCTAGTGCTTTTATGGTATTGTTCAAGTCTTCTGCTGACCCTCAGTCTAGTTATTCTATCCATCATTAAAAACTAGGTACTGAAATCAACTATGACTGTTGAGTTGTCTATTTTCCTCTTCAATTCTCTCAGTTTTGTTTAATGTATTTTGGAACTTTGTGTTTATGTGCATATATATTTATAATTGTTATATCTTCTTGATGGAGACATAGCAATTATTTATCATTATAAAACACCTTTATTTATCTCTAGCAACAACTTTTGCCGAAAGTCTACTTTGTCTGTTATTAGAATTAGTCCAGCTCTTTTTGATTATTTTTTTTTTTCCTGAGTCTGTCACTTGAAGACCTTGAAGATCATGGTTCAAAGCAGGCTTTATCTCCTGGACTCAGATGATTCTTCCACCTCAGCATCCCAAGTAGCTGGGACTACAGGTGTGCACCACTATGCTCAGCTAATATTTTCATTTTTTTGTAGTGATGAGGTCTTGCTATATTGCCCAGGCTAGTCTCAAACTCCTAGACTCAAGCAATCCACCTGCCTTGGCCTCCCAAAATTCCAGGATAATAGGCGTGAGCCACCACGTGGAGCTAGCCCTTTCTGGTTATGATTTAAGTGGTATATCTTTTTCTATCCTGTTATTTTCAACCTGCTTGTGTCTTTGAATCCAAAATGTGTCTCTTGTAGACAGCACATAGTTGGATCATGTTTTTTTCCCATCATTATGCCAATTTTTAAAACTGAAGTGTTGAATTCACTAGCATTTAATGTAATTATTGATAAGATAAGATTTATGCCTATTTTGCTATTTACTTTCTATATGTCTTATGTATTTTTTGAAAAAAACAAAAACCAAAACCAAAAACTGACTAATCAATTATGTCTTTTTATTCCTTGATTCCTCCATTACTGCCTTCTTTTGTGTCAAATAGATATTTTCTTGTGCATCATTTTAATTTCCTTGAATTTCTGTGTTATTTCTTTTACTATATTCTTTTGAGTTGATTTATTATTGGTTGCCATGGGGGTTGCAATTAACATATAAATTTATAACAGTCTAGTTTGAATTAATAACAACTTAATTTCAATAGTATGCAAAAACTTTGCTCCTATATAGCTCTGTTCCTTCTCCTTCCTTTGTGCTATTATTATCAAACAAGCACCTTTATATAATTCCCATTAACACAGATTTATAGTTGTTTGATGCTGTTGTCTTTTAAATCAGATAGAAAAAGTTTCTAATAAAAATACATTTATATTGATTTCATGTAACCTTTGTAGTTATCTTTACTTGTGCTCTTTATTTCTTCATGTGGATTTGAGTTACTCTCTATTGTTCCTTCATTTTAGTCTGAAGGATTCTCTTTATTACTTCTTGTAGGCTGATCTGCTAGTGATTAATTCTCTCAGTTTTTGTTTATCTGAGAATGTCCTAGTTTCTCCAACAGTTTTGAAGGATAGTTTTGCTAGATATAAAATTCTTTGCTGCCAGTTTTCTTTCAGCACTTTGAATACGTCATTCACTGTATTTGGGTCTCCAAGGTTTCTAATGAGAAACCAGCTGTAAATCTTGCTGCTTTCTAGATTGTCTTTGCCTTTCAACAGTTTGATTATGATTTGTTTAGATGTGGATTTTCTTGACTTTATCCTACTTGTAATTCATTGAGCTTTCCGGATATTTACTTTTTCATCAAATTTGGGAAGTTTTGGGGTATTATTTCTGGAAATATTCTTTTCATCATCTTTTTCTTTTCATCATCTTTTTCTTCTCTTCTTTGGGACTCCCATCATGTGTATATCAATCTGTTTGATGATGTCCTATGGGGTTTAGAGGCTCTGTCCATTTTTCTTCATTCTTTTTTCTTTCTGTTCTTCAGACTGAATAATCTCGATTGTTCCATCTTAAAGTTTACTGATTTGTTTGCCATATAAAACCTGAGCCCCTGTTGTGAAATTATCATTTCAGATATTGTATTTTTCAACTCCAAAAATTACATTTTTTATACTTTCTATCTCTTTATTGATATTCTATATTTGGTGAGCTATTGTCCTCATACTTTCTTTAAGTTATTTAGACTCAGTTTCCTAGAGTTCTTTGAACATATTTTATTTTATTTTATTTTATTTTATTTTTTTGAGTTGGAGTCTCACTCTGTCGCCCAGACTGGAGTGCAGTGGCCACTTCCGGCCACCGCAGCCTCGACCTGCTGGGCTCCGGCGATCCTTCCGCCTCAGCCTTCCAAGTAGCCGGAATTACAGGCATACACTACCATGCCCAGCTGATTTTTTGATTTATTGTAGAGATGAGGTCTCGCTGCCCAGGCGGGTCTCGAACCCGCGGGCTCAGGCAATCCACTCACCTCAGCCTCCCAAAGGCGCGGGATTACAGGCTGAGCCACCGAGCCCGGCTTGAACATATTTTAAATAGCTGATTTCTTTTCTTTTTTTTTTAATGGAACACTCTGATCCTTTTTTTTCTTATAAAGATGTGGGGTCCAATTCAGGATTAGGTATACAAACATTGATTATACAGGTACCCTTGTTGATGAGGTATGCCTCTCCCTCACCTAGCAGTTTCCTTCAACTGCCAATCCAACTCCCCCTCCCCTGACAGTTTTCCACTACTGCCAATTGCTTTCTTAAAGTATTATAATTGTTCAAGATCTGCTTATGAGTGAGAACATATGGTACTCTGTTCTTTGTTTCTGTGATAGATCACTGGGTGTGATCAATTCTAAATCCACCCAAATTGCTACAAAGTCCACGTTTGTCCTTCTTTATGGTTGAATTATTCCATTGTGTATATGTACCATGTTATTTTATCCAATCCAGCTTCAATGGGCAACATGGTTGGTTCCATATTTTTGCTATTGTGAATAGAGCTGCAATAAACATATGTGTGCAGGTATCTTTTTTGTGGAATGATTTGAGTTCCTCCAGGTATATTCCCAATAGGGGAATTGCTGGGTCATATGGAAGGTCAATTTCTAGTTCTTTCAGAAACTGCCACATTGTCTTCCAAAGATGTTGCACTAGTTTGTATTCCTACCAGCAGTGTAGAAGGGTTCCTTTTTTTCCATATCCTAGCCAGCATCTGTTGTTTGTTTTATTAATGATGGCCATTCTTACTGGGGCTAGGTGGTATCTCAATGTGGTTTTGATTTGCGTTTCTCTGATGATGAGTGAGGCTGAGCACTTTTTCATGTGTCTGTTGGCTGCCCATATATCTTCTTTTGAGAAGTGTCTTTTCATGTCTTATGTCCATTTTCTATTTTATTTTGTTTTATTTTATTTTATTTTATTTTATTTTTGAGTTGGAGTCTCACTCTGTCGCCCAGACTGGAGTGCAGTGACCGGCCACCACAGCCTTGACCTGCTGGGCTCCGGTGATCCTTCCGCCTCAGCCTTCCAAGTAGCTGGAACTACAGGCATGCGCTACCATGCCCGACTGATTTTCTGATTTATTGTAGAGATGAGGTCTTGCTGCCCAGGCAGGTCTCAAACCCACGGGCTCAGGCAATCCTCTCACCTCAGCCTCCCAAAGGCGCGGGATTACAGGCTGAGCCACCGAGTCTGGCTATGCCCATTTTTTAATGGGGATGTTTGTTTTTTTTCCTTTTAGCACATTTGAGTTCCTTGTAGATCCTAGATGTTAGGCCTTTGTCAGATATACAGTTAGCAAATATTTTTTTCCCATTCTGTGGGCTGTCTCCCTGCTCTCTTGATGGTTTCTTTTGCTTTGCAGAAGCTCGTCAGTTTGATGAGGTCCCACTTGTCTATCTTATTTCTTTAGGTATGGTCACTTAGGGTTCTGATCAGGAATTGCATAAGGGTGTTTCCTGCATTTTCTAAGATTCTTATAGTTTGAGGTTTTACGTTTAAGTCTGTCATCCATTTAGAGTTAATTTTTTTTTTCTTGACTTGGAGCCTCACTCTGTCGCCCAGACTGGAGTGCAGTGGCCGCTCCCAGCCACCGCAGCCTCGACCTGCTGGGCTCCGGCGATCCTTCTGCCTCAGTCTTCCGAGTAGCTGGAATTACAGGCGCGCGCTACCACGCCCGGCTGATTTTTTGATTTATTGTAGACATGAGGTCTCACTGCCCAGGCAGGTCTCAAACCCGCAGGCTCAGGCAATCCACTCACCTCAGCCTCCCAAAGGTGCAGGATTACAGGCTGAGCCACCGAGCCCGGCTAGAGTTAATTTTTTTGTATAGTGATTGGTGGGGGTCCTGTTTCAATCTTCTGCATGTGATCAGCCAGTTTTCCCAGCACCATTTACTGAATAGGCTCTCCTGTCCCCCACAGGTTGTTGTTGGAGGGTTTGTCAAAGATGAGTTGGTTGAGAAATTGAGGCTTTGCTTCTGGAATCTCTATCCTGTTCCATTGGTCTATATGCCTGTTCTTATACCAAAACCAGGCTGTTTTGATTACTGTAGCCTTATAGTAAAGTTTGAAGTCTGGAAGTATAATACCTCCTGCTTTGTTTCTTTTGCTAAGGATTATTTTGGCTATTCATGGTCATTTATGTTTCCATATGAATTTCTGTATTGTCATTACCAGGTCTGAGAAGAATGATGTTGGTAACTTATGGGTCTTGCATTGACTCTGTAGATTACCTTTGGTAGGATGGACATCTTACCAATGTTGATTCTTCCTATCCATGAGCATGGAATATTTTTTCATTTGTTTGTGTCTTCTTGGATTTCTTGAGCAGTGTTGTAGTTCTCATTGAAAAGATCTTTCACTTCTCTGGTTAGGAAGATGCCAAGGATGGGTTTTTTTTGGTGTGTGTGGCTATTGTGCTTTTAATTTGGGTCTCTGTCTGCTTGTTGTTGGTGTATAGGAATGCAACTGTCTTTTGCACATTTATTTTGTATCCTGAGACTTTCCCAAAATACTTTATCAGTACAAGCAGGTATTTGACAGATTATCTTGGATTTTTAAGGTATAGGATCATATCATCAGCAAAGAGGGATAACTTGACTTCCTCTTTTCTTATTTGGGTACCCCTGATTTCCTTCTCTTGTCTAATTGCCCTAGCTAGGACTTCCAACACAATGTTGAACAAGAGGGGTGAGAGTGGGCAGACTTGTCTTCTTCCACTTTTTAGGAGAAATGTTTCCAGTTTCTGTCCATTTAGTAATATATTAGCCCTGGGTTTATTGTAGATGGCACTTACTATTTTGAGGTATATTCCTTCTATATCTAGGTGTTTGAGGGTTTTTTTAAATCAAGAAGGATGCTGGATTTTATCAAAAGCGTTTTCTGCATCTAATGATATAAGTATGTAGTTCTTGTTTTTACATCTGTTGATGTGTTTTTTTTTTTTGTTTTTTTTGTTTTGAGTTGGAGTCTCTGTCGCCCAGACTGGAGTGCAGTGGCCGCTCCCAGCCACCACAGCCTTGACCTGCTGGGCTCCGGCGATCCTTCCACCTCAGCCTTCCGAATAGCCGGAATTACAGGCGTGTGCTACCACGCCCGGCTGATTTTTTGATTTATTGTAGAGATGAGGTCTCACTGCCCAGGCGGGTCTCGAACCCGCGGGCTCAGGCAATCCACTCACCTCAGCCTCCCAAAGGCGCGGGATTACAGGCTGAGCCACCGAGCCCGGCTGTTGATGTGTTTAACTACATTTATGGTCTTGTGAATGTTGAATCAACCCTGCATTTTGGGGATGAAGCCTACTTGGTCATGGTGGATAATTTTTGAGATGTGTTTTTGGATCTGATTTGATAGAATCTTGTTGAGGATTTTTGCATCTCTGTTCATAAGGGATACTGGCCTGTAGTTCTCTTTTTTTGTTGGATCTTTACCTGGTTTGGGTATCAGTGTGATGTTAGCTTCGTAAAACAATTTGGGGAGAATTTCATTTTTCTCAATTGCCTGGACTACTTTCAAAAGGATTGGTATCAGTTCCTCCTTGTACTTTTTTTTTGTTGTTGTTGTTGTTGTTTTGAGTTGGAGTCTCACTCTGTCACCCAGATTGGAGTGCAATGGCCGCTCCCGGCCACTGCAGCCTTGACCTGCTGGGCTCCGGTGATCCTTCCACCTCAGCCTTCCAAGTAGCTGGAGCTACAGGCGTGCGCTACCACACCCGGCTAATTTTTGATTTATTGTAGAGATGAAGTCTCGCCAAGTTGCCCAGGCAGGTCTCGAACCTGCGGGCTCATGCAATCCACTCACCTCGGCCTCCCAAAGTGCTCGGATTACAGGCTGAGCCACCGAGCCCGGCCACCTTGTACGTTTTATAGAATTCTGCTGGAAAGCCTTCTGGTTCAGGGCTTTTTTTTGGTAGGTAGTTTTCATATGACAGAGTCAATTTCCTGGGTTGTTATTGGTCTATTTAGTGTCTCAGTGTCTTCTTGTTTCAACCTGGGAAGGTTGTGTGATGTCTGAAAGTCCTCCATTTCATTTAGGTTATCAAGTCTGTTTCCATATAGGTGTACATCGTAATCTCGATAATCTTTTGTATTTCTTCGAGGTCAGCTTTGATTTGATCTTGTGTATTTCTGATTTTGTTTATTTGGGCTTTTTCTCTCTTTTTCTTGGTCATTCTGGCTAGGGGCTCATCAATCTTGTTAATTCTTTCAAAGAACCAGCTTTTTGTTTTGCTGATGTTTTCTGATATTTTTATCTTCTATGTCCCATATTTGGGCTCTTATTTTCGTGATTTGCATTCTTCTGCTAAAGTTGGGGTTTTGGTGGTCTTCACTTTCTAGCTCCCTTAGATGATTTGTTAGGCTATCCACTTGTGATCTTTCCATTTTCTTGATGTGTGCTCATAGAGATATAAATTCCCTTCTTAGAACTGTTTTCATGGCATCCCAGAGGATTTGGTAAGATGTTTCTTCATTTTCATTTGTTTCCAAGAATCTTTTATTTTTTGCTTTTATTTCAGTGTTGACCTAGTAGTTGTTCAGCATCATGCTGTTTAGTGTCCATGTGTTTGTGGGCTTTTGGGATATACTGTTGGTGTTGACATTTATTTTGATTCCACTGTGGTCTGAGAATGTGCACAACAAGATTTCAACCTTATGGAATTTGTTTATGCTTGATTTATGGCCAAGAATGTGATTGATCTTGGAGTACGTTCCATGTGGTGATGAGTAGAATGTATATTCTGTAGTTTTTGGGTAGAATAATCTGTAGGTCTCAATTAAATCCATTTGGTTGAGTGTCAAGTTTAGGTTTGAATCTCCTTGTTGACTTTTTGCCTCAATGACCTATCTAGGGCTGTTAGTGGGGTATTCAAGTCCTGGGCTATAATAGTGTTAGAGTCAATATCTTTTTTTAGGTTACTTATAAATGCTGGGGCTCCTGTGTTGGGTGCATATATGTTTAGGATGGATATTTCTTGTTGATGGAGCAAACGTGTTATCATTATGTAGTGTCCTTTTGCATCTTTTAAAATTTTTGATAGCTTAAAGTTTGTTTTGTCTGATATTAAGATTGCAACTCCTGCCTTCTTTTGTGATCCATTTGCCTAGAAACTTGTTTTCCATCCTTTAACTTTGAGTCTGTGTGTATCCCTTGTAGTTAAACAACTGATTTCAAGTATTTATCTAGTAAGTCCAAAATCTGGGTTTCCTTGAGGATAGTTTTGATTGCTTCCCTCCTCCCCCATGTATGGGCCATACTTTCTTGTTTTCTTTCATGACTCATAATTTTTGTTGGAAACTAGAGATTTAAAATAATATAAGGTGATGACTCTGAAAATCAGATAACCTCACCTCTCCTGTTGTTGCTGTTGTTATTCTTTGTCTGTTTAGTAAGTTTTCCAGTAAACTGTATATTCTTATTTGTGCATGGCCAATGAAGTTTCTGCTTAGTTAGTTTAGTGGTCAGTTATTGATTGGACAGAGAAGTCTTAAATATCTGGAACCAGCTAGGCTCGGTGGGTCAGCCTGTAATCCCGCGCCTTTGGGAGGCTGAGGTGAGTGGATTGCCTGAGCCCGCGGGTTTGAGACCCGCCTGGCAACTTGGCAAGACCTTATCTCTACAATAAATCAAAAATTAGCCGGGTGTGGTAGCGCGCACCTGTAGTTCCAGCTACTTGGAAGGCTGAGTGGAAAGATCGCTGGAGCCCAGCAAGTCGAGGCTGCGGTAGCCGGGAGCGGCCACTGCACTCCAATCTGGGTGACAGAGTGAGACTCCAACTCAAAAAAAAAAAAAATTGAACCAGTAAATTTTCCAGCTTTTGCTGAAGGGCTCTGTGTGTGTGTGGTGGGGCATACCTTTGACACTCAGGAAGGCAGTTGCCAAATATGCTTTATCTTTCACTTTTTGCTTTCACAGGACCTAAAGGTTAGTCAAAGGTGAGAGTTTAAGGTCTCATCAAGTCTTTTCTGAGCAGTTGCACAGCCTTGAAATACATACAACCTATACATGCAAGGCTGTCTAGATTATAGGGAATATGTTGGAGCTTTACAAAGCCCCCTATGAATATAGAAGGAGGAGGAGGAGGAGGAGGAGGAGGAGGAGGAGGAGGAGGAGAAGTGAAGGAGGAAAAGAAAAAGAATCTTTTCTAGTTTTTCCTTTTAAGTTTTTGAGTTAGCTTCTTGCTTGCCCCAGGGGTCATTGCCACCTTAGGCAACTGCAATGTTAAACTGTTGCCACTGATTATTTTAGACAATTACCCCATGGGAAAAGGCTGTTTACACTGTGCAAGCTCTGAGTCAGGTCAACTAAAAGCAAGCCCCATGAGTGGGAGTTTCCACTGAAATTCTAGACAGGGCAAATAACAATAATTTTTTTAGAACAGGGCTTTTGGGAATTCCAAATCTGCTCTTCTCTCTCCAGTGACTGATAGATTGCTGATTTTCACTTTGATTGCTGAATTATTGGTTTTCAGGGCTATTACAGAATGGGGTAAGAGAAGGGAGGACAACAGAAATGGGGCAAGGTTAAATACCACATAGCTAGCTCACTGTCCTTATGAATATTCAGTCATTTTTCTTGAATAAATGCCTCTGGGATTGTTGCAAGGTTCTGGTTAATTTCCAGAGTTCTGAAAAAGTTAATTTTGACAATTCTTGCCAGTGTTCTTCTTGCTATTGGAGAGTAGTTTTTTGAATGTCTTTCTTTGCTATTTTTGCTGACATCACCATTTCAGTCAATGACTTCTCTTGGAAAATGTTGTACATGTTTTCTCCCTGCCCCATCTATCACCCTTATTTATTTTATTTATTTTTTGAGTGTTTTTTTTTTTTTAGAGTCTCACTCTGTTGCCCAGGCTGGAGTGTTGTGGCACACTCACAGTCACTCCAGCATCGACTTGTTGGGCTCCAGTGATCCTTCTGCTTTAGTCTTCCAAGTAGCTGGAAACCCTCATTTATTTTAGTGGCTGAATGATATTCCAATGCAACTGCATTCAAATAAACACTTACTCACCAGGCACCTCAATTATTATAGATGATGCCTTTGTACTAGTGATTGTGGGGCTGTCTCCAACACAACCACTTTCCAGGATCTTCTGGACAGGTGGAGAAGACAAAGAACACATAGAAGAATTAACCTGTCAAGGCAGCATACTGTGAATACTTTTGGTGTTTGGACAATGTTAAATGGTCTTACCTTGATTCTGAGTTCCAGGTCCTTCAAAACACACTTCTTAAATGGTTGAAAAGACAGGGTAGCATGTACACTCTGCCCCACATCCACGGTGCCATCAGTGGGTGAAAATTCCAAGTACTGAAGCAGGGCTTTGGAGCCAGACAGTTTTGCTTGGAAACTGAAGTTGAACTTCCCAGTGTTGATAAAGTTGAAATCACACTGGACACGTTCATTTAACTCTACCTGGGAGACAGAGAACAACAAAGTAGTGAATGCAAACCATAGTTCCCTTGACTGGGGTCAGGATATGTAACATGTTGGTGAAAAATATTATTTGGGAAACAAGGATGGCTGATGATGTAGGTGAGTAGAGTACCATTAGCTTAATGCAGTCAGATATTTCAGCAAGAGCTACTAAATGTTGGGGTCCCCTCATATCTCAAGAGAAAGATGGAAATTTACTTCTTAGACCTTTCTTAGTAGTCAAACACATCCTTTCCATATGTTTAATAAAGCATTCTTGCCCCTTCCCACCATCTCTCCACCCCCTGAAAAGTAAAATAAGAAAAATATTCATATAATAACTATGTACATTCTGTGGATGAAGCTGCTCCTGGCATATTTCTGTTCTCTTGGTCTCTCTGGCATTTGAAAAAGAAAGACTCAGCCCATACTCACTCATACCGCTTTCCTCAGTCAGTGCTGAAACCAAGAGATATAGCAAGCTCCTCTCACATCTTTACCTCATAGAAGTTGATGATGTTAGTCTGGATGGGAGTCAAGAGCGTGGTGGAGCCAGACTTATCTTTGCATTTGACCTCTGCATTCATGGTGTAGCCCTGGGCCTTGACATTTAGTGTCAGAGGGAGGACTTTCTTTTTCACATTGCAGATCAAATTAAAGTTCACATCTCCTTCTTGCTTTGGTGTGAAGAAAATATCAATTGGGAGCCTAGTCGGGGAGCAAGACAGCAGATTAGTTGGCTAGGCCAACTTGCTAAAACTTGTTTAAAAAATATGAACCCACTGGATTAGCAGATTCACAATGAGGAAAAGAAAACACAACTCTAAATTATGATGTATTTTTAAGATTTGCCAGGCAAGACTTAAACATTTGCTCTGATGATTCACACATACAGCAGATAGCAAGGAAAATAATAAAACACAAGAGAAAATATTGAGAACAAGGACTTAGAATTCTCAATGCTCCATAATTCACCAGGAAAATAAACATCAGGGAGTAAGTAGGACAGACATGGAATTGTTAATATCTAAATCTTAGAGTTGAAAGAGATTTTATAATTGGGGCACTCTAAGGAAAACAGATTTTCCTGGCTGCAAGCTTGGGCCATGTCATAAGGGTACATCTTGAGGCTTTCATTTTTCTTTACCTGGACAGTGGTGGGATCCAGCCTTCCATGGGACATATATCCAAATTGTTGAGGAAACCTTGAGAATATCGGGAGTTGTCCTGGAAGGCAAAATCAAATCCCTGCTCCTCCTTGTTGATAATCTGCACAGTCTCCCTGGCTTCTCTGCCTGAATAGGAAACACCAGCCCTTAGTGAAGGCCTCCTGCCTGCTGTTCAAAGTATCTCAGCAGATATTGCTTCAGAGACAAGAACAAGCCTTCTTAGAAGGGATTTCCCAACTTCTTTTCCCTTCCCTTCCATATTCCTCAGCCTTTGTCTACCTCTCTTCCTTCCTTGTCCGCTACAAGTGACTTTCCTCCTTTGGGGATTCCATGTCCTTCTTCTAAAACTTCATCAATTGCCTGCTCCTGCTGGATGGCTACTCTGCCCTGGTCACAGCTCTCCTGGGATTCTGTGATGACACTGTTTTTCTTCCCTTGCTCCTTTAGATCCAAGAATTGTAACGTCTTCCTAAATTGTTAATGGGGGCTTCACCGTCCTGGGTGGCTCTTAACTGTCCACATCTCTGTAAATATTTTTTGCACTGACTTCTTTGGATGTAGACTCTGGGTATGCCAGGAGTTTCCTGCTCAGAGTCCTAATACATCTTTTCTCATTATAACATTTTGATTTCCCCTTGGTTATTGTAGAACATTTATTTTCCACATAAACTTTAGGATCATTTAATCTAATTCTCTCTTCTCCCAATTCTTTTGGAATTATGGTTGCCAGATTTAGCAAATAACTTTTTAGTATAAGCATGTCCCAAATATTGCATGAGACACACATACTAAAAAATTGTTCATTGTTATCTGAAATTAAAATTCAACCGTGCATCTTGTATTTTATTTGGCAACCCTTGTTAGAATTTTAATTGGAACTTGATTAAATTTGCATTTAATTTTGGGAGAACTGACAAATGGGGGAATTTTAATGAGACTTGATAGTTCTCTTCATGGTTTTCTTTTTATAATTGCCCTTAGATATTGTATAGATTTTGTCAGTATTAAATGGAGTTTTACTTGTTTTTGTTTCTAGGTGCTTATTGCTAACAGAGAAGAAATGATTTATTTTTGCATATTTGTCTTGCATCCATCCACCTTAACAAATTATCTTGTTGATTCTAGAAGTTTGTTTTGCTTTTCTCTAGAGTCCCTTGTGGTTTTTTTTTGTTGTTTGTTTGTTTTGTTTATTTTTTTTGAGTTGGAGTCTCACTCTGTCGCCCAGACTGGAGTGCAGTGGCCGCTCCCGGCCACCGCAGCCTCCACCTGCTGGGGTCCAGCGATCCTTCCGCCTCAGCCTTCCGAATAGCTGGAACTACAGGCGCGCGCTACCACACCCAGCTAATTTTTTTTGATTTATTGTAGAGATGAGGTTTCACCAAGTTGCCCAGGCGGATCTTAAACCCGCGGGCTCAGGCAATCCACTCACCTCAGCCTCCCAAATTGCTGGGATTACAGGCTGAGCCACCGAGCCCGGCTGTCCCTTGTGGATTTATATATATATAGTCACCAGGAAATGCAAAATGAGATCATTTAATCTCTGTTTCCCAATGTTTATGCAAATTATTTAATTTTCTTGTTTCATTATATTTGCTGAAATCTTTAAGCAAGTGTACAATAAGTGATAGTGAACATATTTGCCTAATTCCTCATTTTAATTGAATAGCTTAATGATTTATTACAGGATAATATTTGCTTACGGTGATTTTGGTTAATCTTCTTTAAATTTTTTCATCAATGTCTATTTTTTATTAGAGTTTTTGTTGGGAATGTCTGCTAAATTGAGCAATGCCTTTTCAGTATATATTAATATGATCACATGAGTGTTCTTTAATGTATGGATGCAATGATTATGCTGAAATATAGTACACTTGCACTCCTGGATTACACTTTGTTTTGCTGTTAGAGTTTTTTTCTATATTGCTCATTTATTTGTTCAAAACCTTAATAAATGCCATGATTCCCTCTCCCACCTACTTCTGTGTATCAGTAAAATATACACCCAATGAGTAACAAGTTTCCTTTGATAGAAAGGGAAGGGTGAGAGGGGATGGATGGAAAGATATTAAACTTTTTCTTATACAACACACATTGATTATTATAAAATACTATTTTATAAATAAAAATCTAATGAATGATTTGAAAATCCTCTGGTTTTAGTTGCATATCACAACTGTATGAAAGACTCACAGGGTTATAATGGACCTGCAATTACTTCCTTTGTTTCCTCAGGTCTCTGCTCAAATGCCACCTTCCCACTGCCTCCTGGCCTTCCTTTCCCCCCTACCCTGTTGTATTCTTCTTTAGAGTACTTATCAACATCTTATATGCTATATATTTTACTTGTTTACCTTTTGGTCAGCTTCCTATTACTAGAATGTAAGCATCATGAGGGTAGGGACTTTGTGCTTTATCCATTGGGGAATTTCCAGCCCACAGAAAGGTACCTGGGCCATACTAGGGACTCAGTAATATTTGTTGAACCAAATTGAATGCATGAAAGGATCAAAGAGAAATCTGACCACTGTGGCACAGACCAAGAAGCAGACAAATACAGCTCATAATCTGGGGACACATACAAGAAGAATGGGGCAGATTTGAGGCAATGGAAGCAAAAGAGTCGCTTCAGGACTGAAAGGAATCTGCCAAGTAGGATCCTTAAGGCTTTTAAATTTCATTGAGCCATTTGTAGGTATATAGGTTTAAAAGATACTTGATGGAAATTAGATTGAGAGGTAAATATTTTGTGGCTTTCTAAAAATTGACTGAGGTCCCCTGACATACTTCTTGAAGGTACCAGAAAAAGCTTCTCACCCAAGGCTGTTCCAGAGCTCTTGATGACCTTGCCAGATCATGTCAACTTTATTTTTTTAAAGCAGGATTTATTAAGAGGACAGAAGAGCTCCCACAGTGAGAGGGGACCCGAGGGTGTTGCTCCATGTCAACTTTAAATATAAACTGACAGGGTAGCCTTACCAATGAGGAGAGAACTGAAGTTGAGGTGTGACTTGTCCAGAGAGATGAGAGGGTCGGTGGTTTTGCCTACCAGCAGGAAAGGGACCGTGATGTTGTGTTCAGGGATTAGGAAAGTCCAAAATGCTTCTGTGATGTCCAGATGGAAAGATGTGAACTGGAATGCAATCTAAGAAGACAATTTGAAACAGTGGTGAGAGGCATTTCTGTTTGCTTACTCCTTTTACCCTTTGAGACTTGTTAGCACAAGGGTCATGACACTTCACATTACCAGGTTATGGCTACCTTTCTATAGATAGTGCCTGTAGGGCATGTAGGTGTGGCTGTACCAGCAATGTCAATGTCTGTCTGCCCTGCCCACATATCCTAAAGTAGTCTACCTCATCCACGGCTTCTGCTAGCTAAGCCATCATATTTTGTGCCATGTCTTTGGAGGGTATGATTATACCATAGCTGACTGGATCAAAGAGTTGGCATCCATCCGAAAGAAAGACAATCCACATGTTTGTCAGCAGCTGGGCACACAGCCCAACACACTATGATCAGCAAGGGCCAACTTGATTTTTCTCTCAGAAGTTTGGAGTTAGAAAATGAGTAAGTAGGCCAGCTGGTAGTGGAGCTGAAGGTGAAAGGTACAATGCAGGTGATGTGGGGATGGCATAATCCAGTTGCTAAATGAAGTTACAAAGCAACTGAATGAATAAGTGAATGAATGAATGAGTGAATGAATAAGAAACTGATCGGTGGAGGGAGGGGGGGAGGGAGGAAGGAGGGGAGAGGAGAGAGAGAGAGAGAGAGAGAGAGAGAGAGAGAGAGAGAGAGAGAGAGAGAGAGAGAGAGAGCGAGAGAGAAAGATGGAAAGAGAGAAACAGAGAGTCCCAGAAGGAAAGTCCAATCTCAAAAGATGCCCTATTTTTTTTTAAAGATAACTTGAATGAGTCTCTTTGTGATAGATCAATCAGGACTGAATGGAAGAACAATGGCATTTAGCCAGAAAGGTTGGCAGGTTAACATGCATGGCCCATACTAATGCCAGGATAATGCAAGAGAGTTGCAGGAGAGAAGTTCTAGAAATGCCTAACCTCAATGACACTACTGTCATTCAGAGACCAGCATGATCCTGGATGACGGACTCTGTAACTTGACACTCCTGGAATCAGACCCAAGTTTGATACATTTCTGGGCTTCATTGGGGGATACAGTTGAAGTAGGATTGTGTCTTATTTTGGATCCAGCTCCTGGATCCAGCCATATTTAACTAGATGGCCTGGGCATTTACAATATGTAGAGATGAAAACTAGGCAGAGAGTCTACAAGTATGTTTATTTGGTTTGGGAATTGGTAAAAAAATATTGAGGCTGGGTTTGGTGGCTCAGTCTGTAATCCCAGCACTTTGGGAGGCCAAGGCGAGTGGATTGCCTGAGCCTGTGGGTTCCAGACCAGCCTGGGCAACGTGGTGAGGCCTAGCCTCTACAATAAATAAAAAAATTACCCTGGCATGGTAGCATGCATCTGTAGTTTTGGTTACTTGGAAGGTTGAGGCAGAAGGATCGCCAGAGCCCAGCAGGTCAAT
Source organism: Cephalopachus bancanus (assembly GCA_027257055.1). Classification (NCBI taxonomy): domain Eukaryota; kingdom Metazoa; phylum Chordata; class Mammalia; order Primates; family Tarsiidae; genus Cephalopachus; species Cephalopachus bancanus. The sequence continues at coordinate 1,140,468 of JAPVLO010000330.1, read as the reverse complement.
GCTGGGATGCCCTCCAGCCTGGGTGACAGAGTGAGACTCCAACTCAAAAAAATAAAAAATATATTGAACTAGTGATCAACATGTAAAATAGGGAGATTCCGATAGAAATTTGGAATTTTAACTTCTCTCATAAAGTTCAGGAGAGTTGGCCAACCTGGGCTCTCTTATCTTTGTGGTGTTCTTTGCCAGAAATGAGCTGTGGGTAGCCAGCCCTGGTGCCCAGCATTCCCTACAATTGTCCCCTTGGCCTGCTTCATTCATTTTTGTGACCTTCCTCAAGGCATCTGAATTCATAATTTTTGTTTCTTTGATTTATTTCTGTCTTCAAGATTTTCTGTAGAACTTGTTGGACATGGATCCTACAGATCTGTTTTGGTCAGCAAGTTCATATTTCTTGAAGTCTGATCCCCTGCCTATATCACTGTGTAAACATGTAGGTCTAAGCCATGGGACATGGCTCCACTTTTATGTTTTGCCCTTTGGTCTGAGCAAGTAAAAACACATCAGTATTCTTTCACTGTTTTCAGCCCCTTTGACAAAGATAACTCTTTACTTCAACTTTATGAGTGGTAGAGTTCCCAGATATTGGTGTTCCATTATCTTTTGCTGCTCGAATATTTTTAGTTTTTAAAAACAAATATTAGAGCTCTCTGCTTCTCCACAGCCAGCCAAAAGAGATCATGTCTGTCTTATTCATCAGTATTGCCCAGTGCATATGGTAGCCACTAAATAAATACTTGTTGATTGATGTACCCTTAGGTGGTACTCTCTAATCCCACCTACTGTCTAGCAGAGATGGTTAGAATGAGCTAAGCCTTGGGCTGAGTGGCCCTCGTCTGCACACACCTCAGCTTTCTTTTCAGGGTGGATGAAACCCTTCTCTGTTAGACATGTGAAGGCTGGAGGGTTCTGGAGACTTTCGACTTCATCAGTGATCCAGCAGAAGGAATAGGTGCTATTAGTCGGGTTCAGGATTGTAAAGGTCCTGTCCAAGGAGGAAGAATTGACAGAAGAGAGTCAGAGAGGGTACTAAAGATTAAGGGAACTTTCTTAGAACCTGGCCCTAATGTAGTCTCCCATCTGGGAACTGCTCCAAACATTTGGTTACTATACAAATGAAAACTCCATCTGCTCTGGGGATCCAAAGTATGCCTGGGATTTTGGATTTTGGAGTAACAATGCTGCTAAGGGTATATCTGTGCCAATGATCCTCTGTGGTCAAAGTGGTCAGGGATTATACTTTTATGTCTTCCAAATTTTCTCAGTGTCAACACTAAGGAGACAGAATTCAGCTTCCTTAATGTAACAGTTCTGTAAAGTCAGATCTATAAAATTCAGGTCAAACCCCAGGATATCAAGCCTGCTTCCAGGAATATGTCTGGTGCACCTCTCTGAATTCTTCTGAGTTCTTTAGAAGGATTGTGAAAAGATGTAAGATGGAGTTGATATATCCAAAGTGGAGTCATTTTGACACTGCCTTGTTCTGTCATAGTCTCTTAACATCAACTAGCTTGCCCTCTAATCAAGGACAGAACTGGTTTCTTAGAGGTAGCTATTGATAATTGTTTTACAACCCCTCCCCAGCTTGTTTTGTATTAATTAGCTTTTCTATTCCAAGTGTTTGCTTTTCTATTCCAAGTAAGGATTTTGACCTAACAGATATGAATTCAACCAGTGCAAACCTAAGCAACTCACCGGAGACTCTTCCCTCCTATGCCCACAGTGGTGAAATCAATCACCCGGGTGTTTGGATCCAGAACTCCACCACCAGGCCCTCGGAGGTCTGGGTTACGCCGATGACCACTGATGTAGTCTGACTCTTTCAGGTCAAAATGGCAGAAGGGCAAGAAGCTCCGCCCTTTTGCTACCAGGACCGGACCTTGCTCTCCAGGTGGCAGGTTTGGAATCCTGAGAAGATAGTTATTGCTAGTTATGATTTATTTTGTCATCAGTTGTTGCTTTGTTGGTTGGAAATGAATATTATATCCACTGACATGTGAGCTCCTTGGAAGTAAAGGTTTGGTGAGTCTGTCTTGGTCAACAGCATCACTCACTGCCTTGCATGCATTAATGGACTGAGTACAAGGAGCCTGAATTTGGCTCTTTCTGTGGGCCTAAATATGGCTCCAGGTTACTTCCTCCATCAGCAGTGAGAAAATCTCCCTGCTGTAAAATGAGCACAGCATTTAGGGGGATAAGAAAAGTGACCTGCAAAATTCTATAAAAGAAAGCTCCTTGTAGAAGGTGGACTAGATATGAGCAGACCATCAACCTCAGGACTAAGCTGAGGTGGCCTATGTGTGGGAGGGGTCTTTGTGGTGTGACTGTAGAGGTTCAAGGAGACTCTGACAGCTCACACAGGTCTTTGCCACCCTAGGCCATGGCCCACAGGATTCTTCAATAAGGCAGGTATTGCTCTTCAAGTTTTCTTGGAAAGTAGTTTCCTGGGAGTGGGCACCACATCAGGGACTTTCATTGTCAGATGTCATTGGATTAGTTTTTCTCTCACTATTATATACCAGGCCCACCAACTCCACCACCTCCATCACTACCTGCTTATTGTGTTTACTGTCTGCTAGGCACTGTTCTAAGCTTTTTACTTGAATTAACTCATTTAATTATTTCCAACAATTCTACCAGGTGAGTATTGCTATTTGCATTTTATATATTCTTTATAAGAAACCGAGTCTCAAAGAAGGTACAAGAATACTTTCCCAAGTTCGTGCTTGTGCAAGCACTGGAATCCACCTGGTTGTCACCATTCTATTGCTTAGTAGCATCCTACATGTGACCAGGAAGGGTGAAGTAGGCAGGGGAAAGCATCTGAAGAGGGCTGATGAATAGGACAAAGATCAAATTCGCTTTGTTCCCTGACCCTTTTCAGTCTTTCTAAAGGGAAAAGTGTTATTTTGGGGTTGTTTGAGAGGTCTAGGGCTGGGAAGAATGGTGGCAGTGGTTGGACAGTAGAGGGCATGAGGTGCAGGGCGTTGCACCTGCGAAGAAGGGGGTGCCTAGCAGATAGTAAACACAATAAACTCTACATTTCCTTACTGGCAGAAAAGGTTGCTCTCAAAGTCTCCAATGTCCAACGGGGAGAATTTCACTTTGAGCTTCTGAGTCTTTCCCACAGGCACGATGCCCAAAGAGGGCTCCACAGAAAAGGGCAGTGAGGAACTCTCTGTCCAGTGGTCCACGGCGCTGTCAAGAGTGCTGCCTGTGTGCAGTGTTCCCTGGCTAAGCTGGTCTTTTTGAGTGAAACCTGAAGGGAGGGGGGAGGAGACAGAAAGTGGGTGAGAGTCTGCATCTGCAGCAAGAGGCAAGTGGAAGGCTGCCCACTCATGGGTCCTTAGGGACCCTCTGTGGGGTCTGTGGGCTCACCTTTTGTAGCAGGTGTCCTTAACCTTGGACACTAGAGTTAAGATACTGGCTCATATGTCTCACAGGAGACTCATGGAAAATATTTCTATTTATTTCATAAAGTTTTAAAATTTGTTTTGTTTTGGCTCAAGAGGATGGGTCAAGAAGGTGTCTGCATGTTTTCTGCCCTAGAATAGTGGTCTGTAAACATAATGTTTAGAAAATCATTGTTCTAAAGTAGGGGTTTATGATCTGGAGGCCCGTGGATATGAGCCCACTCAAAAGGTTTGCAAATCTCTAAAACTGAAATAATAATAATGGTGATGATTTGCCTATCAGGTGTTGGGCCCCTTTCTAGGGCTTCACAGGTATCAAATATAAACTTGGGCATGGGTATGTATTTTCCTGGGAAAATGGTTCATAGCTTTCATCAGTTTCTCCAAGGGGTCTATAATCTCCCAGAAAGTTAAACCTAAGAGACAAGGTTCCTAGTAATCTGAGAAATGGAGCATTGGTCCGGAGGAGGAGCAGGGTTCAGGCTCCAGGAATGCGAAGGTCAGCTCTGGAGTCTCTCAGGCCCATGCTCTGCTCTGCTTTTCCTTAGCTACTTAGGAGGCTGTCTGAGCAGTGCTGGCCTCTCCATAAACAAGACCCTTTTTAAAAACTGGTGACTCAGGTCAGGCCCTGGGTTTACTTGTTATTGCCTTTACCTTGGTTTTCAGGCATCGCAAAACTGACTGCCTTTGAATTGTCTTCTGAGACCCAGTTGAATTCCAGCTGCACGTGTCCTGAGTTAATCAGGTCAAACCTGCAAATTGATCAGGAAACAGATTTGAGAAATGTCCTGTCTGCATGTCATCTATGCTGTTACTTAACTTTTCTTTAAGTCACCTTGTTGCTTAAATTTTTTTTTTGAGTTGGAGTCTCACTCCAATGCCCAGGCTGGAGTGCAGTGGCATGCTCACAGCCACCCCAGCATTGATCTGCTGGGCTCAGGTGATCCTTCCACTCCAGCCTTCCAAGTAGCCAGAACTATGGGTGCGTGCTACCATGCCCGGCTATTTTTTTATTTATTGTAGAGACGAGGTATCACCAAGTTGTCCAGCCTGGTCTCGAACCCTTGGGCTCAGGCAATCCTCTTACCCTGGCCTCCCAAAGTGCTGGGGTTATAGGCTTGACTATAGGTTATAGGTTATAGACCATGACTAGCCTAAGTCTTTTTTAAAAGGCATGTTTAGAGAAATTTTGTCTGAAATCATGCATTTTGAGGTACTAGCTATATTTCCTGCTGAAATACATAAAATATATACCCAGTGATTAAAAGTAAAAATATCCAAATGTTTAGCACTTAAACATGGTGATGTTAAACACATTTAAACACACTTAAACACATTTTGCATTCTACCAACACCCTATGTAATGAGGTTTCAGCATGCAAAGTGATCTCAAAAAATTCCCATGAGAGAAGAAACAAAATTTATTTCACATGACAGAATCACCCTCTGAATCACCTCCTATAAGAAACAATGCCCCTGTGATCAGAAGTCATTTATCCCTGTGATGAGTAGCTGATGCCTTCTCTGACTGTGACCCAGACATGGATTTTTGTTGCTTGGAACTCAAATTCTGAATCAGCGGAGGTTTTTCTTGCCTCAAGTTTCCCTGCTCTAAAGACAAGAACAGGAAGACAGAAGTTTTTTCTGGAGTCACTTGATCACAGTAACAGCAGAAAAATGAAGCTTTGATACAAGAAAATGTATTTATCTGGTGTCAGATAAATAAATACACATGCCCTTCTTGGTTTTAGGGGACTAGTAAGGGTTGGTAGTTCAAGTGGGAGTAGGTCTAGAGTGTGGTGTAGAGATTAGATTTCCATTATTCAGTCCAGGTAGACCATGCAGGAATGCCTGAAACCAAGTGTTTGAACCACAGGGGCTTGTGTTTATTTTGTGAATCTATAAGCACTGGTGTTCATTCTAAAGATAACTTTTACAAAGTGGAGAAATCTCAGTGGGAGAGCACTTTTCATAGAAAGGGTTCTTAATTTAGGTTGGGGTTAGCAAACTCTTTTGTATAGGACCAGACAGTAAGTTTTTTTTTGGCTTTGTCTCTGCACTTACTGAGCTCTGCTTTCGTAGTGCAAAAGCAGCCACAGACAAAACATAAATGAGTGGGCATGGCTGTGTGCCAACAAAACAAGAACAGGCTATGGGCCACAGTTTGCTGACCCCTGCTTTAGGTGAAGTGATCATCAGCAGCAAATCCAACTTCCTGACGTATCTTTTGGTTCTATAGTAATTGAAGAGGAAATTTGAAGTTCAACAAATATAAAATGAGTTGAATGAGTTAATTACTAGTTTTATACCATAGAAATGTGAGTGATTTACATTTTTGTCCTTTACATGTTATACATGCTGCTATCTCGGCCTGGAAGGCCCTTCATTCTTTTTTTTTTTTTTGAGTTGGAGTCTCACTCTGTCGCCCAGACTGGAGAGCAGTGGCCGCTCCCGGCCACCGCAGCCTCGACCTGCTGGGCTCTGGCGATCCTTCCAACTCAGCCTTCCAAGTAGCTGGAACTACAGGCGTGTGCTACCACGCCCGGCTAATTTATTTTTTTTTTATTTATTGTAGAGATGAGGTCCCACCAAGTTGCCCAGGCAGGTCTCGAACCCGCGGGCTCAGGCAATCCACTCACCTCAGCCTCCCAAAGCGTGGGATTACAGGCTGAGCCACCAAGCCCGGCTTGGCCCTTCATTCTTACTTCTTTACCAGGTTACCTCCCATCTGTCTTCTAAAATTCAGTTGGGGACACCACCTCAGTTGGGGATACCACCTCATCTGGGAAGCTCTGTCTCGTCCCATATCTTGGTCTGCTTTAGGTACTCTTCTGCCGCATGCATATGACATTATGCTTCAACTGACAATTCTGTGTCTATCCATTGCCTCACCCCACCCACAGGCTATTAGCTCTTTGAGGGCAGAGCCCATAGCATCCTTGGATCCCTGTGTCTGAGTGTGGGTGGAGGGTTAACATAGCCTTTTCTCATTTTCAAAGACAAATTTGACTTTGCATTGACATTCTAGCACTGTTCCCCTGGCAACCTGATAAAGGAGAAAAGTCAGCTGTATTATTAGGCGACACTGTGTATAGTAAAAATTACCCCTGAGTAGTAAAATATAAGTATATGGGGAGGAACCATGATTCCCTGGAGGGAAATCGTGGCCTTGGGGCTCTCAGAATGTAATGACTCTTATAACTGAGCATGTTGTGTTGCAGGGATCCTGGAAGCTATATCCATGCAGTGGTTATAAAAAATGTTGGTTTTTGTTGGATATGGGGTTTCTAAACTAAGATGGATCCCATACCCACTTGTGTGGGTATGATCTGGGCTGCCCTTTGGGGTGAGGGAGCAACAAGAACATATCCTGGGTGGCTGCATAGACTGCTGCAGGGACTATTCTCACTAAAATGAATTGCCTGATACACTCTTCTGGTAGATCATTTCTTGGACAATATCTTGGTTTCAAGTATGAACTTCAATAGCTTTGTGGGCCTGAATGTTTTATTAAAGACAACACTCTGGTGCATGCTACACAGATATGATGTCTGGAATATTCTGTCATAGATACTAAATAAATATTTGATGAATGAGTGAGTGAATGACGGAATGAAAGAGCTTCTCTGTCTAGTGTTGTGAGGCTTCTTTGCATTTATTTTTTCCTCAAGAATATTTCAGGAGGGCGTCATGAGACTTTTGATGACTTACTCAAACACTCGAGTCTGGTAAACCAGTGTGTCCTTAAAGTGCACATCGCTCGTTTGGCATTGGTATGAAGCAAAATCCACATTGGCACTGATATGAAGTTGTAGTTCTTGATAGTTTTCTTCTAGTACTGAGTGGGCAGGCTCAGGATCCATCTCTATCACCTGTATGTAACAAAGGCAGCTGTGTCCTCAGTGATGTGGAGCACAGGGGTAGAAAAATTGACAATGGGATAGAATAGAGAGATTACAAACCTCTTAAGCTTACATAAAATTTAGATACAGTATATGAGAACCAAGTTCTGGCAGATCACTAGGGAACCAAGAGGCTAAGCAAAAAACCAGATTTAGCAAGATTAGATATCTAGATGAAAAACGAACTTGGGTCCTTGCCTCACAGCATACACGAAATCTGTGTGAGCTGAGGGCTTAAATATGAAGAGTAAAGCTCTTAAACTTGAAATAAAAAAGGTGAATATTTGTCTAGGTTTTAAACATAAGACATAAGAAGTAATATACAGAAAAGAAGGGATGAATAACTTTGACCATATTAAAATTAAGAACACTTTAATTCATTAAAAGATATATTACAGAAAGTGAAAAGATAAGCTATAAATTTGGTAAGGATATTTGTAGACAAATGGCATAAACAGAACAGTTGATCAAAAGTAAAATAACATATGTAGGACAAGTATTATATTGAAAAATGGGCAAAACACATGAAAAAGCATTCACGTAAGATCACTTGCATGGCCAAGAATCGTATTAAGAAAAACCCCACATTTTTAGCGACCAGGGAAATGCAAATTAGGCCCATAGTGAGACCATTTCCCATTCATTCAAATGATAAAAATCAAGAGGTCTGACAATGTCAAGTGTTGGAGAGGATGTGGATCAGTAAGATCTCTTTGCTGTAGGAGTATAAATTGGTATAGCTACCCTGGAAAACACTTGGGCATTATCTTGGAAAGTTAAACATCCACATAAGCAACGACTCAGCAATTCCGTCTGCAGGAATATAAACGATTGTCAATGAAAACCATGTGGACAATAATGCTCATAGAAACACTGTCCACAACAGCATGACCTCAAATCATTTTCAAAAGAAGAGATAGACTTTTATATAGCAGTGAAACTGATACAGTACAGTCACATGCAACAATATGGATGATCACATGCAATAACCTTTTAAGAAATAAGTTAAAATGATAACTAAACAGTATATCTTTTAGAATGCACAGGCTAAAAAAGAAACAAAAAAATCTAGGGAATGAACAAGGCAAGAGTCAAGATAGTGATTACCTCTAGAAGGGAGGCAGAGGGATGGAAGGCTGAGAACCACACAGGTAGTAAATGCTCTACTTCTGTGTTGAGTGTGGGTTTGTCTCTGGTTATTACACTTATTAAAAATAAACCAACCAAGGAAGCATGCACGGGTCAAAGATGAGATCCTGTTGTGAATCAAAGATGATGACTAATTTAATTCTGGGTGCCCAAGGGAAAAAGGAAACAACAAAAAGACTAGCCTTGATGTTTTTGATGAAGAAAAAGGTGAGTTATTCAGTTATTAAGACATAAGCGAAAGGTCTACCAATTAAGATGTGGGGTACATGTAGTATGGAATGCAGGTGGCATGTGTGCAAATTCAGTTTGACACTTGAAATCAAGGTCAAGTAGAATGGAGACCTCTTCTTTTTTTCCATGAAAGAAGGAAATGATGAGACAACAAGCTTGAGAGCAGTAGGCATCCAAGCACAGCAGGCCTGGTCAGATTTGTGCTTGATGTCCCCACTTACTTTTCGTTTTGAAGTGAACGTCCCAGGTGTGTTTCTGGACACGTCCACCCACTTGATGGTGCGCATGCGGTCATCCCAGTCAGGGACCTTTTCTGCAGGAAGCTGAAATATGATCCTGGAGAGCTTGCACCTGACTTGTATTTTCTTCAGGTTGATGGGTACATCTGACTTCATGGTTGCCACTATGTCCTTAGCACACCCAGGGTGGAGGTGGCCCATCTGGGGAAGAGCCTGGTATTAGCATTTTTTGAGAATACAATCTTTTTTTTTTGAGTTGGAGTCTCACTCTGTCGCCCAGACTGGAGTGCAGTGGCCGCTCCCGGCCACCGCAGCCTCTACCTGCTGGGCTCTGGCGATCCTTCCACCTCAGCCTTTCAAGTAGCCGGAATTACTGGTGCGCGCTACCACGTCTGGCTAATTTTTTGATTTATTGTAGAGATGAGGTCTCGCCTGGCCAGGTGGATCTTGAACTCGTGGGCTCAGGCAATCCACTCACCTCAGCCTCCCAAAGGTGCGGGATTACAGGCTGAGCCACCAAGCCCGGCTCACACATGATTCTAAACCTTTACACAGTTCTATTAATCCCCACAATAACCTTATGAGAGGCATAGCTATGACAAAGAACTTTGGAACTTGCTCGAGGTCATTCATATTTGAAGAGCTGGATTCAGACCCAGGCAGTTTGGTTCCAAATGCCACACTCTTAATCCATATAATCTATATACATTATGGACTAACAAATACAGTATATTAGCAAGTTCTCAGAAGGTGTTCTGGTGACTCTTGGGATCCCAAGACCTTTTCAGGGGTTTCATGAGGTCAAAACTATTTTCATCATAATACAAAAATGTTATTTGACTTTTTCACTCTCATTTTCTCATGACTGTACAATGGAGCTTTCTAGAGGTTACATGACATAATTTTGCCTTTAATCAAATGCAAAAGCAGAGGTGAGAATCCAGTTGTCTTCTATTAAGTCAGATATTAAAGAGATTTATAAAAATGTAAAATAATACCACTCTTCTCAATTTTTTGGAATTATAGCAATTTTCACATTTATATTATATTAACATGTGATGGGTTTATTTTATATTTTAAAATGAATAAATACATGTTTTTAAACATTCTTAGTTTTAATTTCTAATATGGTAAGTATTGATAGACATAACTCACATAAACAAAAGCCCTTTGGGATTCTCAATAATTTGGAGCATTTGGCTCCAAATGCCACACTCTTAATCCATATGATCTATATACATTATGGACAGATGAACACAGTATGCTAGCATACAGTAGGGAGGTAGAATCAGTCAGAAGGATTAAAGTGAACTTTACATCCATCCAGGAAGCAAAGCTTATTCCCAATATCACTCAAAGATATAAAGATGTCAAAGCAGAGTCTCCAACAACTCTCCTTGTTCCACCCCTGCAGAGTACTGTGCCCAAGCAGATGTGTGACTATGTATGAACAGCATGACTTGTATGAACTTCTTAGAAGAAGTGGACAATTTATAAAAAGCAACTGCTGACCAGAGGCAATAATCTACTACAATGGTGTCCTATACCTTGTTCAATGTAGAGCTTTTGTTGGCAATTCATAAAATGTGTGCTGTGAGACTATAAGAGTTTAGAAAATTCCAGGTAAAAAAAAAAGCTAACTAGGTTTTAATATGGCAAAGGGCACTGGGAATCTTTAAGACAAAGATCTAATTTACAACATTTTCTAAATCTCAGTTGTCCACAGAGCCCACTACCCCCTTTTTGGTTTTGGTGAAGCACTTTTGAAGGCCCGAGGCTCTAAAGGACACACACCTAAGGGGACACAGGTCCATAATCTGGGAGAAGATGACCAGGACCTATATTCATCTGTACAGGCCTCCACAGAATCCCTCCACATCATCTTCGCAATACTCTTCATTCTCTGTCTTCCACTCTTAATTGGAGGGTGGGGAACATAAAGAACACCCTCTGGTACCAGGTATGAGTGAGGAATGGTTCTTAAGCCATCTCCCAGCTTGAGGTGCATCCACCCTATTCCATACATCCATGGGAAAAGGCTGACAATCAGATCAGAGTTGGCTTAAGCCTAAGGGAGTCTAGAAAACATGAATGACTTTCACGTACCCGTGGGGAGAAAGTAATTGCAGCTAAAAGGGGCCATTCAAATCGCATCACATTCCCTTGGCTGTGATTTGTGACTGTGAAGCTCACATTATAGCTGTGTCCAATGTGGCAGTCTCCAAACTGGATGTGGTCCACCAGAGCAGCTAGGGATTAGAAACAGAAGGCTAGTGAGTCCTCCCTGGTCTCCTCTGAGGGTCCACTTCCTTAAGGAGGCAGTACTTCATAGACATGTGCTTCACCATCAGGCAACCCCCTTTGGATGGTTATATTAAAAAATCTGGAGCTTTTGAGTAGCAAGATTTCTCTCCCAGAGGGATCTACCTACCCATCCATCCATCCATCCATCCATCCATCCATCCATCCATCCATCCACCCATTCATCCATCATCCATCCATCCACCTTGGCCCTCACCTCCATGTGTACAGGAGAAAACAAGGTCCCCAACTCCATTTGTTTGGTGAGACAATACTATTAAGAATTAGGATTGCCAGATTAAAAGGAGTCCCAATTAAATCTGAATTACAGATAAACAATGAGTAATTTTTAGGATAAGTATGCCTCATGCCATGTTTGGGATAGACTTATACTAAATATTATTCATAGTTTATGAAATTCAAATTACTGGGTACTCGTATTTTGATTTGCTAAATCTGGCAACCCTGTTTAAGTATAAAATCTGATTTCTGAACTTAAATTCAATGCTGGCTCCTGCATGACCCCAATAAGAGAGATGCTGCCCTGTAGCCTCAAATAGGGGTCAAATACCAGATATAGGAGTGCTGATTTCAACTCATGTTGTACAGACTACCTAATGGCACATTACAGGACTGTAATTAAGCTCCAAGAAGAACTGTGGGACTGTGTTTATAACTCGCTTTAGAATAAACAGCCACATAATTAGGGTGCTTAACAAATGCTTTTTGATGATAACAGTGAAGTACATTTTTTCATACCCCAAATAATATGATCAACTAAATGAAGCTTTTGTGCTTGATAGATTGTAAAATGGCATGTTTCCAGCTTTAATATACACACAAATCACCTAGGGATCTTGTTAAAATGTGGATTCTCATTCAGGAGGTTGGGGTGTGTCTGAAACTTCCATTTCTAACAAGCTCCCAGGTGATGCTGCAGCTGTATGTTCTCAAACTACTCATTGAGTAGTAAGGCTGTGGAGAATGTTATAGAAATGGCCCAAACCTATATCCTCTCTAATTAAACAAGACAGACAATGCTAACCCAAGCCAACTAAAATATATAGACTACAAAGAGGCATTTATTCACTTATTAGTTGAACTGGAATTTGAATATCAAGCTATAAACTCCCTAAAAGCAGAGACTTTCTTATTAATCTTTGCAACTGCAGGGCTCAGTGTGATGCCTGGAACATGCACATGGTGCCAATACATGTTCATTGAGTGAACACATGAATAAATAAATGCAAGGATGAATGCAGTGACTAAGCCAGACATGCCAGAGCATACAGTATGAACAGAATGAACAAGACAGTCATTCCTAAATTCTCAAGAAGCTAGCCAGCCTGTTACTTTAATTTCATCCTCATCTAAAATGACCCAAGAGCCAACACTTGTCAATACCTCACTACTGCTTCTCCCACCTGCCACTAAGTCTTCCATATTGTCCTCAATGATCTCTGTGAATTCAGAGATATTTGTGTCGGTGGAAGCCACCAGCCCATGGATGTTGTCTAAGGTGATGTCATCCTTGTAGCCCTCTCCCACCATGTGGATAATGGTTTCCTCATATTGGTTATTGATCACTGACAAGTGGATGATGCCTCTCATTCTCCCAACCTTCTGGGAGTAGAAAAAGACATCGAATTCGGCTGTATCTCCAGGAGAAATAATCAGGGAGGCTGTGTGAGCTTTCTTTGCTGCCAAGAGAAGAAAGAAGATATGATTTAGAACCTGCTTCAAGAAATATGTATCCATAAAAACCTGGTTGAAAGGATAACAGGCCTAGCATGGGAACAAGCCTCAGCTAGAGGCCAGTGGTGATGAGACTGGGCGTTCCTCTCTGGCTGGGCCCTGAGCAGTCCCCTAACAAACTAACTACTGAGATCCACTGCCCTCTAGAAGCGCCCTCCCTTCCATTTACCTTTTTCATTTGGTTTGCTTTCCTCTGTGATGTAAATGTATGAGGTAGTGGGCCTTCCTTTCAGGGAAAAGACTCCTAGTTCATCCAGCAGATCAACATGCAGCTGGCAGAAGGAAAGCAGGATTGAGTGCTAGGCTCACTGGTTGCTCACGGGCTTTGAGTCTGGGGTGAGATACTGTGCTGTGTTTGGGGAAAGACCCCAAATAGTCATTGCTCCTAGTACTGACTTTTTTGAGTTTCTTATTAAGAGAGAGAAATAATAAATTTTAGACCTTTAGAGGACAAAAGGAAATCCAATCAGTTCAACCCTTGTTATCTGAGTGAGGAACTAGAGGTCCAAGGAGTGTAGGGAACTGTCCAGATCTCACAGCTAGATAGTGTCAAAATGGGGTTGCTAATGTTTCTGTTATTAACAAAAGCAATTGTCAAATATATGTTGGACTAACAAAATGGAAACGAATACTTGCAATGTTACAAGGGCCTGCATGAATATGAATTCCTAAAATTCAGTATCTCCTAGGTGCTATGCATTAGTTGTCTGATAGTGTCATGTTGAGCATCCTGTCAAGATAAGAGAAAAAAGAGTGAGCATTTGACCTACTTGGAGAAAGGGGTGATTTCTAGCCTGTTGGAAGGGAGATAAGACTAAAGCTATACATCTGACTTTAGGTATGAGAAATCAGGAGACATCGTTAGTAGACAGCAATGCTGGTACTCACGAACAAGATTGAATAATATAAAAAAATGAGAGACGAAGATGGAAGAAACAGTGATAACACCTGGGAAGCTTCCAAGATAAAAAAAAAATTAGGTATTTAGAAATAACTTTAATAAGAAACCATGTGGAGTATGGAGGAATTATATACAAGAAATATTGACATAAAAGATTTAAATAAATGGGTGGGATCCTAAATGTTGTTTCTGGTGAAAAGTCTAAATACTCTAAAGGTAGAAATTTTCCCCAAAATAATTCATAGACTTCCCAATAGAATTTTTTTTTTCTTTCTTGAGTTGGAGTCTCACTCTGTCGCTCAGACTGGAGTGCAGTGGCCGCTCCCGGCCACTGCAGCCTCGACCTGCTGGGCTCTGGTGATCCTTCCGCCTCAGCCTTCCAAGTAGCTGGAACTACTGGTGTGCGCTACGATGCCCGACTAATTTTTGATTTATTGTAGAGATGAGGTCTTGCCAAGTTGCCCAGGCGGGTTTCGAACCCGTGGGCTCAGGCAATTCACTCACCTCAGCCTCCCAAAGGTGTGGGATTACAGGCTGAGTCACCAAGCCTGGCTCCAATAGAATTTTTTGAGGAACATTATAAAAATAATTCTAAGGTCCATCTGAGAGATTAACAGACAAAAACTGTTAAGACAAATTACAAAAACAGAAAGTGGGTAGGCACGAATTCACTGAACTAGATGCTAAAATATTTTATAAAGCCATAATAATGGAAATAATGCAGGGTAATGGTAAACTAGGTAAACTGAACTCAAGACAGCAAATATATTGCTAGATTAAATACAGAAACAAAGTTAAAAGCATCACAGAGAGACAGTGAAGAATAACTAGACCAAGATCTGTGACAGCACAGTAATCCAGGAAGTCATCCTAATTTTTGGAGTTATTTTTGTCCTAGAGCATTTGCCAACCAGGAAGAGGAAGATGGGAAGCTTATCTGTGATTTTGATGGTTTCTTGGTGCTAACAGGCAGAAGTCCAAGGGTTGTGAAAGGTGGGAGGAGTGCTTTCTTTGCTCTGGGCTGGGACCCAAAATGTAGGCACCATTAAATGAAAGGGTAACTGGATATAAGCCAGCTTTCTCAATGATAGCAATCCTGCTCTGAATCATCTGGGAAGTTACATCTCAAGCTCTAAAACTGGCTTAGGTGATCTTAAATTTCTAGTGCCCCCTAGTGTTGGGCAGAAGTAAATGAAAACTGTCTATGAAGAAAAATATTATTCTTAGTCTAATTGTTTTTAAACAATTTTTCAATTGTGGTACCCAACACATGATCAAAAGATAACCAGGCACATGGGAGATAGGAGAACATGGGGAAGAATGAGCAAAATAGCTAGTATCAGAAACAGATCCACAGGGACTTTGGATTTTGGAATTATCAGTTATAGAGTGCAAAATGGTTACTTTGACAACTTCAGTGTGAAACTAGGCACCATAAAAATTAATTATGTAGACTTAAAAAAAACCCTAATAGATATCCCAGAACTGAAAAGTATAATAGCTTAAGGACTATTATGGAAAGGTTTAACAGCACATTTGATACAGCTAAAGGGAGAGTTAATGAATCAAGACAGAAAAAAATAAATTATGCAAAAGAAAGCCCAGAGAAAATGAACAGAAAATATAGTGAAGTTGAAAGACACAGATGATATAGTGAGGTCTTCCATACATTTAACTGGCATCACAGAATGAGAGATTAAAGATAATGGAACAGAAGCAATATTTAAAGGCATGTTTAGAAATTTTCCAAAATGGATTTGACATCAATGCACAGAATCATGAAACCTGTTGAATTCTAAGTACAAATTAGAAGAAATCCACACCCAGACACATCATAGTAAAACTTCAGAAAATAAATACAAAGTGAAAATGTTAAACGCAGTTATAAGAAAATGCCTTAAAAGAACATTTTAGGGTTATAGCTGACATCTTAGCAGTAACAACAGAAACCAGAACACAATGGAATAATGTCTCCCAATGCTGAAAGAAAATAACTGCCAACCCAGAATTCTATAGCCAGTAAAAATTTCATTAAAATGAAAGAGAAACAGAGACTGTAAAAAAAAAAAACAAAAAACTGAAGGAATTCAGAACCAGCAGACTCACATTAAATAAATAATAAAGAGTATTCTTCAGTTAGTAAGAAAAGGATCTCAGACAGAAAATTGGAGATGCAGGAATAAAGAGCAATAAAAGTGATACATGTATGGGTAAATCTAAATGAAATCTAATTTTAAAACAATAAGAACAACAGCAAGAGCAATAGGAACAATATCTTGCAGGATTTAAATTATGTAGAAAACTCAACACCCTCTACAAGTTGTTCCATTACTCTACTCTTTAATTTTTGTCTCCCATTGCTCTTCTACCTATAGCTATGGTCTTGTGAAGCTGGGTGCTTCTTCCTGGGATGCATATACTTCATGGCCACTTGCTGAAATCCAACTATCCTTTCATGCTCTGCTCAAATGTCATTTACAGTAAATTTTCCTTCATTCCCTGATGGGACTAGATCATTCTCAAAGTCCTACAGTCCTCTGAACAACACTTATATGATTCATCACTTTTTGGTAAAATAAACTATAATTTAATCACTGAATCAAAAGTCCCTTTAGATGTTACATTTCTCACCCCAATGAAGTTTCTTTTATTGTCTTGTTTTTTCCTCATTACAAATGCAATGTTTATTATAGACAAAATAAAAAATAAAGAAGGTACTAAAATACCCATAATCCTACCCACTTAGTTTGGTGCATGGCATTGTATGCTACTATGCACAGTAGTTATTAGTGTATTGTGTAATCTGGTTTCCTACTTTCCTTGAGGATAGAGACCATGCCAGATTTCCCTCTGCATGTCCCTTACACACAGGTTAACGTATGAGGATGATCAAGGAAGTCCTTACACATTAGGGATGGCAGAGATCACAATGTGAGAAGTCTAACTCCTGAATAATTATTCTCCTTTCTACCCCATGCTTCACCCCCAAATATTACCTGGGCAGGGATGGTGCCATTGTTCTTGAGGATTAGAGGCAGTTTCTCTGAATGACCAAGCAGAAGTCTCTTAAAGAGAAGCAAGGGGCTTCCATATTGGTTATGGAGAATTGGTCGCACTATGGTCACTCGAGGGAGATTCCCCTCACCGGTGATATCGAACACAAGACCTCGGCTTTTGGCCAGGTTGCTGCAGGGAACAAGAAAGTTGAGGCCTGTCAGCCTGGCATGGCAGGAATGACATTCCACGGAGAGTGTGGCCTGTAGCCCTGCTAGGAGCTGGTACCTGGGCAAGCCATCCAAGGTAGCCTCAAAGATACACTGGTAGGTCTGCATGGTCTGTGGGGTGAAGGCCACTGTAGCAAAGGCATGTGAGTGACTGGCAACACACATCTTGTTGGGTTCCACTTCAAAAATGTCAGTGATGTGGGCATAGGCCTGGTGAGGGAGAGCAGAGACCAGAGTATGTTAGCTACTTTGCATTTATGATGGGCTTACTTACTTACATAACTACTTACATTACTACTTACATGTCTCCTGTGCAATGTTCATCTCCAATGCTCGAAGGTGAACTCTCCCTTGACTAAGCTCTGTGGTGGACATGCTTCACTGCCTGCATAGTCATGGTCCCTCAAGCAGCAGCTTAGATATTCTGGCACTCTCCACTGAATACTATCTGGCTGGATTTGGCTAGACCCATGATTTTTGACTCATCTGAACTAAGCCTGTCAATCAGAGATTTCGCTTCATTCTGCAGTAAGCCTTGCTTTGTTTGGGTTAACCTAAGTGGGTTTCTTCTCCTTGTAACTCCAAGAGCCTTGGCTAGAGCAACCTCCCACAACTCTTCACCTTCTCTCATCACGTGGCTGTGTTTTGGCAATGTAAGCACCCCTGGCATGGCCTTGAAAGGGCTTTTCATTCTCATGGGAAGCAGGCGGGATTCAAGACTGACTAGTTCTTGTTCTTAGAAACTGAGGGCACTAAGGTTTCTTTACTCTTCCAAGGGATAGCCTTCAGGTATGTAAACTAGGGTGGAGGAGAACATGTTTGCAAATCCTGTTATAAAGTTTCTCTCTAGAAATCAGGCTTGCTCATTTTTTATGTGTTTTTTTTTTCTTCAGAATAGGAAGAAAGTTGCCCTTCAGTGTTCCAAATAAGGTTAGAGAATGATGACTGGATATTACCAGGGCCTGAGGGGCCTGAGGGAAGTCATAAGAGATTATATAGTCTCCTCAACTGTTACCTTTGCATTGACAGTACCCTAGGAATGCACACTATATATATAGCTCTAGACTGATACCAATCCCCTTGGTGACCTCTCAACCACCATCAGATGTGAACAATGCCTGCTCTAGGGCACAGAGACTTCCTGGGCCCAGATTCCATCTTTGGGCAGAGAGAACTGAAGCAGCCAACATAAGACGAGGCAATATTTGCTACACATTGGATTGGAAATTAAGAGTGACAGAAACCCACCAATTAAGCCCTCTCTCAGTATCCTGAATTATCTGTTTCACTATGAGAAAAACAGATTCCAGAATTATCTGATTCAGGGAGAGAAAGCACTTTTGAGCCTGGCAGGCCCTAAGATGGGTACTTATTATTTACACTGTACATGGATGAAGCTTGGATTTCAAACCAGCCCTATATTTCCTAGGCTCTAGAATCTAGGGGAAGAATTTAGCCTTTCTGAGTCTTAGTTTCCATAAATGTAAAGTGGAGATTAAAAATACAAACCAAAAAGAGTTGTTTTGAAGATGAAATGAGACAATAAATATGTTACTTAGCATAATGCTTAGCACAGGGCCAGGACTCAAAAAAGGTTCACCATTTTACCATATCTTCATAATCTGATATCTTCTAAATCTCCATTACCAGAAGAATATACAACTGGAGGCAGGTCTGTCTGATGCTGGCGCTCATCTTAGGCCCTCCTCACCATACTTTGTCTCTTTTAGGTATACAGTGAGTACTTAATAAATGAATGAGTTGCTCATTAGTGTGTACCAGTTTATCAGAGAGGTACTCAGAAAAGATACCCACTGGGACAAATGTATGGCTGTTGGTCTAGGGCAAACTGACCAGTTAACCGTACATAACTTCAGCAGGGCTTAAGAGTAATATAACTCCCACTCAGAGCTTCTCAGAGCTCTTTCCAGGCTTTATGCCAAATGTGGTGGGCCAGGGGCCATTTGGAGCTTCTTACCTTATTGGAGATAGGCTTAACTACAATGTTGATATCACAGGCGATCTTTCCCACATTACTGATCTTGATCCGAGCCTTGGCCTGATGGCCCACCAGGACATTGCAGAAGATGAACTTGTTCTCATCCTCCACGAACAGGCCCCCACTCTCTATGGTCTGCAAGATGTTGTGCAGGTTGGGGCTTGTACATATCTGGTGTTCCTCAAATATCAAGGCGTTGTTGTCAGTCACGAAGGCTGGGGAGTGAAGGAAGACTATGAGGTGATGCCTGATGGCCAGATTCCAGCTCTCTGTAATTCTTAATTCAGAGATGTGGACTCTCACAGAGGAGAGTCATGGAGGAGAGGTAGAGGAATTCACACCAGGAGGTGTGAGTGATGGGACAAATTCTATCTTGTCTTCCTTTCTTGTACTGTTATTGCTGGTTGCCATGCCCCAATCAGCCTTTTTCTCCCAATGGTAAGATCGGAGATCTGGGGTGGGTTTTGGAGGGAAGGAGGCAACTGGCCCACCTTGGTTCGAGGCTCCAGGGAGCCTATACTCAAAGCAAGAGGAGTTCTCTCTGCACTATTCTCAGACAACACTATTCAGTTGAGAATCCAGGACCAGACTCTGCAAAGCTAGGGTTTGAAGCTGTGCATCTTCCCCTAGGTATGCATGCCGGGGAAAAATATGACTGAAAACACTAGAGGATGTTCTAAGGTCCCAAAGGAAGCAACCCAGCCATATCTTCTAGACACCTTCAGAGAAATTTGCCTGAAGTGTGTGTGGATGGGGGTGAGTCACAAATGAAGACCTTTTAAGTGGTACTGCCCAATCTGAGTGGTCAGTACCTGGCAGGCAGGCTTCAGCCAAAAGAGTGTAAGGAATGCCAGCAGGCTGGTCTGTAGGGTCTCGGTCGGAGATATCGATGGCCATAAACTCCTCACACTTTCCCACGGGGTCAGCCACACAGTCAATGGTGATGACCTGCTGTCCTCCAGAAGGGATGGAGCCAAACCCAGGGTACACGGTAAACATGCCATGGGAGAATCGGGCCTGCAGGACAAGGGTGGAAGGGGAGGGAGGGATAGAGGCAGAGTTCGAGACCTTCCAATAGAGTTGTGAGATGGTGTTGAGAGGGACAAGTGGGACCTCTTCTCACAGGTCCTCTCTGGGCCCCTGCTCCTGTCCCCCTAGAGGGACAGAGGGCCTGTGGGGTGAAGTCTTCATGGATAGGCTCTCTCAATGCTTCCTTCTATGTACATTTCTTCTGATCAATCATGTTTAAACTGAAGGTTTAAGGGTACAGACTGTTTCCACATCACCTAACATTTATCCACATGGGAATTTTGAGGTAGAAGGGGTGCAGAATAGAGTAGTATTTAAGATTATGGGCTTTTGAGTCAGATTCTCCCAGGCTTGAATCCCAGCCCTGCTAAATATTAACTGATCAACCTTGGACAAATTACTTCTCTGAGCCTTAGTTTATTTATTTATAAAATAGGACTGAAACTACTACCCCAGAGATTGCTGGAGACTTAAATGAAAGAGTAGGTGTGAAGCACGTAGCATCACATCTGGCATAGAATAAATGCTGAAAAAAAGGGGTGTTGGTGCAATAGGGCAGGTCCCTGGATGTCCTTGGCTGACCTAGCTTTTCTTCCTCCTGCTTGTAGTTTTCAGGGTAACATAGACTGTGCTGAGAATACAATGCTCTGAGATAACGAACTGTCCAGAACAACTCAGGCTTTGTCCTCATCCCTCCTAGAGCAGGATGTCCTGTCATGTTCTAGCCTAGAGTTTCATGTTTTCCCTGAGGTATAAAACCCAGGTCGGAATGATTTTGGGGTCGCTTAGCTGCAGTGTGAAGAGAGGCACACACAGGCAAGACTCCATCTGCCCTAGGCAACTTTCTTGAACCTTAGGGGACCAGCTCGCCATGAATCCTAGGCTTCTATTTGTTCTTGCTACCTATCTATGAGTGATAAACTTGCTTTGCATACTTGTGTGAGTGTTCTGTCTCACGGTCTCACACTCTGGGAGTTTGGTTTGTGCAAAACTCAACTGGCATCTGAGGTTTGTGCAGGACTTCCTGCTAGATCTAGGAGCCCTAACAGACATCAGTGAGATGGTTAGAGTCTTTCCCTGAGAGTGATACCACTGTATGGTATTGAGGAGGTGTTTGGACTTCTCTCCTAGGACTGATAACTGGTGCACTGTATTCCTCTCCTAGAAACTGATATTGATGCATGGAATTCTGCTTTACAGTCAGCATGCACTTCTCTGGAGATTTCCTCTTCTTGCTCAGTCTCAGAAATCTGCCAAGGGGCAGTCTGACTTAGAATATGCCTCTCTAGGGCTCCTACACCATTTCTTCCAATGGCAAGATCCAAGATCTGGGGTAGGATTTAGAAGGAAGGAGCTATCTGGCTCATTTTGGTTCAAGGCTCCAGGAAGCCTATAGTCAAAAAAAGGAGAGTTCATCCTGAAATCTACCACAGTGGTAAGGTGGTGGGTGTGGACTTTGTGCTTGATGGAGTTTCAAATGAATTGTCTGTCTTTCCCTTAGAGATGAACTCTCTCCACTGACCTGTCCCCCCATCCACACCAAATCCTTTTGGGGATGTTTTATCATAATGCTGTGTTAAAAAGTGATTTTTTCTGACAATGCTCAGACGTAGACTCTGGATTCTTCAGGATATCAGGAACTTTCCCCAATTCTCATCATGGCCACTGTAAGTGGCTGGGTAGGTGGTACACTGCATACCTCAAGTGGACACTCTTCACATATGTGTCTATGTGGATGGAGCCCTTAGCATTGTGTATTTTGATAGCATAGGCACACATGAAAGCCACTATTTACCTAACTTGATTACTGCTTACTAATTACCTATTATATGCCAGGAGTTCTTGGGCACTTAGGATTACCTGATAAATCATCCAGGTTTAGAGAAGAAGAAGGTTGGTGGATAGTTAGAAAATGGTACAAGTAAGGTCACAGAAAGGTCACAGTGAAGGCAAAAAACAGCTGAAATAAGCGGACTTGACCTAGCAAGCTGGGAGAAAGGGAAATGGTGGTCAGAGAAAGGAATCTTGGGCATCAAGAGTTCAGAAGCACCTCAATTTCCTATGAGATACACGGTGAGTTGCCAAGGTGGAGGAGAGGACAAGGCATTGAAATTGAAAGGAAGGGTATTGGAGAAGATTTCATTGAAGGCTGAGAAGATATAGTAGGTGAAGAAGGCAAAAAATATATGTAAATATCTATAGAAGAAATCAAAGTTATAGAAACATTTGGAAAATTATGTATGTCAATTAATTAGAAGGCTTCTGTTGGGAAGAGGAAACTACTAAAAAGACATTCTAAAAAAACATATAAAAAACCCAATTCAATTCAATCAATAATTATTGGTGTTCATAGAGTACAGAGTACCTACTTCTCTTATTTTTGCCTTCAATGCAGATATGGTGGCTGGAGCTGCAGCAGCCATCTTGGAACCATGAGGGAAAGGCCAAGAGAATCACAAATGTCAATAAATTATTAAACCAACACCAGCAATTGCCTACTCTATTTAAATATACTGTATTTATTTAAACCACTAATGTTGGATTTTCTGTTATTTGCAGCTAAACACAGTTCTGATATTCAAATCAAACACATTCTCCATAGTGAAGTCTTCAGTGACTCTTCACAGCTACCAGGAACAGCAAGACTTCATTCTTCTATCTTTCTGCAGTCTATCCCTTTACACACATCTCAATTATCATATTTACTGTCTTGCTTAACAATTGCTCATTCACCCTGTTCTTTTGTAATTATCTAAGATATTTCCTTTACATTCATTTAAAATCATATTAGACAGTATTATAATTTTGCTTCAATTGACAAACATAGCTTAGAAAATCCAAGAGGAGAAGGAAAGTCTATTGAATATACCCATATTATTGCTTACTGTGTTTTTCCTCCTTCTTGACATTTCATGATTCCTTCTTTTATTATTTATTTTCTTTTTAGAGAAATTCCTTTAACCATCCTTTTAGGGTAAGTGTACTGGTGACAAATCTTTTAGTTTTCCTTCATTTGAAAATGTTGATTTTTTCATTTATCCCTGATAATTTTTTTTGCTGAATATAAGATTCTGGGTTCACAGTTGTGTTTTCTGTGCTTGCAAAATATTAAGCCACTTCTTTCTGGGTATCTATGGTTTTTAATCAGCTGTCATTCAACATTCATTTCTCTTGCAATGTGGTCAAGATTTTAAAATTTGTATTTCATTTTCAGAGGTTTGACTATGATGTGTGTTGGTATGTATTCCTTTAGGTTTGTTCTATTTGGGGTTTGTTGAGATTTTTGAGTCTGTAGGTATATATCTTTTGCCAAATTTATTTATTTTTATTTTTTAATTTTTAAACATATTTTTTATTTTAAAATTGTGGGGTACAGTTAAGAGTTAGGTATACAAATATGCATCATTCAGGCACCCTTGTTGATAAAGGGTGTCCCCTATCCCCAGACAGATATTGACTACCGTTAATCCCACCTCTCTTCCCCTTCCGGCCCCCCCATAGTTTCCTGCCACTGTCAATCCTTTTCTTATAGTATTATGATGGATGTTCAAGGTACACTTATGAGTGAGAACATGTGATACTCAGATCTTTGTTTCTATGAGAGATCACTCAGTATTATAAACTCTAGTTCCATCCAGGTTGCTGTAAAGTTCATGATTTTATGACTGCATAGTATTCCATCGTGTATAGGTACCACATTTTTTAAATCCAGCCCTCTTTTGATGGACAGCATGGTTGGTTCCAGGTTCTTGCAATTGTGAACAATGCTGCGATAAACATATGTGTGCAGGTATCTTTTTTATAGAGTGATTTGAGTTCTTCAGGGTATATTCCCAGTTGGGAGATTGCAGGGTCATATGGGAGGTCGATATTCAGAGCTTTTAGGAATTGCCACACTGCTTTCCACAGAGGTTGCACTAGTTTACACTCCTACCAACAGTGTAGAAATGTTCCCTTTTCACCACATCCTCTCCAGTATCTGTTATTTTTTGAGTTATTGATAAACACCCTTATGGAAATTGGAACTGGCATCCAATTCTGAACAAAACCCAAAACGCACGGGTCATAAGAGACAAGATAGACAAGTGGGACCTCACTAAACTGACAAGCTTCTGCAAAGCCAAAGAAGCCATCAAGAGAGCAGGGAGACAGCCCACAGACTGGGAAAAAGTATTTGCCAACTCCATGTCTAACAAAGGCCTAACATCTTGGATCTACAAGGAACTCAAACATGCTAAAAAGAAAAAAACAAACAACCCCATTACAAAGTGGACAAAAAATATGAACAGACACATGAAGAAATGTTCAACCTCACTAATCATCAAGAAGATGCAAATTAAAACTACACTGAGATACCACCTAACTCCAGTCAGAATGGCCATTATCAATAACTCTTTTGCCAAATTTAGAATGTTTTCAGTCATTATTTCTTTAATACTTTTCAGCCCCATGTTTTCAGTCATTATTTCTTTAAATACTTTCAGCTCCACCCTGTTGGGAGCCAACATCTATAGCTACATGGCTGAGGCCTGTAAAGGCCCATCTGGAAGATCGCCTCTGACATAGGATATCAGTTATACCTATGACATTGGCGTGTGATTAGTGACCAGTGTGCATACATGGCAGTAAAGCCTGATGGAAAGTTGCTCAGCAGAATTATCTTATATGATTCTAAGTTGTATTTCTTTCTAGATATTTTCAAACTTCTATTTTCTGGTAGACTGGTGAGTCAGAAAGCAGTTTCCCCTAAAGCTAGGATTAGAGACTAAATTACCATAATAGTTTTGTTGCCCTGCCCCTAGCCAGGCAGAAACGATTGCTTTTGTCTCATTACAGGTTATGCATTTCCTTGCTTTTGTTTTATTAAATACCGAAACTGTTTGCAGCCCAAAGTCATTAACATGGCGGCCATGCCTTTGTTTCATATGAAACTCTGTCTGCCTCTGTTTGCCTCAGCCCGAGGCCATGTGGCCATGCATTTCCTTATTCAAGAGTGTGACAGCTGCTATATGATTTCTAGAGTAGACTTGTTAGGATAAAATATATACATATACACTTATAGTTACATTTTAGAGTATATTTGAGTAAAATTATGCTTGCTGTTTTGTTTCTTTTGGCTACATTATTCAAATACAATAGTTACTATACGATTTATAAAAGAATTAATGATAAGGTATTGGCTTAATAGGATATAACATAGTATTAAAGGTCAATCATTAGAAAAATTAAAGTTTAGACATAAGAAATTCATTTATATATTTTATAATTTAAAATTTAAAAATAAGTTTTAATCGTTATAGAATTACAGGACACTACGTTGAACCATAATAGATTAATAGAATAACTGAGTCATTTAAGTAAGCTTATAGATTATAGTATAGTGTTAAGTTGATAATATTAATCATTAAAAATATTAGGAGTCAGTAAACTTGGATTTAACTTAGAAAAGTTTTTGTATTAATCAGGGTCTGGAACAAAAAGTATAATGTGAATGATTTATTGAACATTATGGAAAACACTTTGAACAATCTGTATTGAAATTGTATACCTGTAAATTTAATGTAAGTTTTGTGAAACACGTCATGCATCATGGAATTGTAATTGTTTGCTTGGAACTTGCAAGTCTCGTGATGGTCTTGTGATGCGTAATTTGCATAGGAATTTGTATGCCCCGAACAAGTGATTATCACACTAATGGAGAGTATAGAAAAAGGTATATAAGTTGGAAGGAGTCCAAATAAAATTTGGCTTCAGTCCTGATCAGACTGTTCCCAGAAGAACTGCCTCTGAGTGGTCTCTTCTCGCCGTCCAGATTCTCTGGTGCAGGTCCTAACCCTACCCTTGGTCGAGGGCTGGCACCCCGACACCACCCTCTTTTAAAAAAATAACTTTCTGGAACTCCAAAGACAGGAATATTAGATCTTTTGTTATAATTCTTATATACATGGTTCATTCATTTTTTTTCTGCCTCAGACTCAAATAGACTTTCAATAGATTCAAAACACAGTCTATTTTCTCTCTGCTGTTTAGAATGGGTAGCATAACAGTCTCTCAAAGATGTCTACATCCTAATCTCTGGAATCTGTTACCATGTTACTTTACATGGCAAAGAAACTTTGTTGACATGATTAAATTTAGAGCCCAATGATGGGGAGATTATCCTGGGTTATCATGGACCCTCTGTAATCACAAGGCTTCTTAGTGATAGAAGAGAGCTAGAGGGAGCTGTGACTATGGAGGAAGCTGGAGTAATGTGATGTGAAAAGGACTTGATTCACTTTTATTAGCTTTGAAGATGGTAGAAGGGGACCACAAGCCACAGAATGTGGACAGCCTACAGAAGTTGGAAAAGACAAGGAAATGGGTTATTCCCTGGAGTCTCCAGAAAAGAACATAGCCCTGCCAACAACTTGATTTCAGCATTTCTTCCCTACAGAACTGTAAGACAAAAAATTTGCATTGTTTTAAGCTACAATTGGGGGTAATTTGTTGTGGGAACAATAGGATTCCTACTGTCTGTATTCAAATCCATGAATTCTTTCCTCTGTCCCTACCGTTCTGTTGTTGAACCCATCTGCTGAATTTTAAATCTTGGTTATTTATTTTTCAATTCCAAAATTTCCATTTGGTTCTTCTCTTCTCTTCTCTTTTTTTGTTAAGATAATGTTTTCATTTTTTTCATTGATGCTTATAATTTTGCATTGAAACATTTTTATGTTGGTTGCCTTTTCTGAGAATTCTTTTTAAAATTTATTTTATTCATTTTTATATTTATTTATTTATTTATTTACCTTTTTTATTATATTAAAGATGTGGGGTACAATTCAGAGTTAGGTGTACAAATGTTGATTATGCAGGTACCCTTGTTGATGAGGTGTGTCCCTCTCTCCCCTGGGAATTTCCCTCAACTGCCAATCTCACCCTCCCTCCCCTGACAGTTTCCCACTACTGCCAGTCCCTTTCTTATAATATTATAGCTGTTCAAGGTCTGCTTATGAGTGAGAACATATGGTACTCTGTTTTTTGTTTCTGTGATAGCTCACTGAGTATGATGGACTCTAAATCTATCCAAGTTGCTGCTAAGTTCATATGTTTGTCCTCCTTTATGGCATCATAATATTCCATTGTGTATATGTGCCACATTTTTTTAATCCAGCCCAGCTCTGATGGGCAGCATGGTTAGTTCCATGTTTTTGCTATTGTGAATAGAGTTGCAAGAAGCATACATGTGCAGGTATCTTTTTTGTAGAATGATTTGAGTTCCTCCAGGTATATTCCCAATAGGGGAATTGCTGGGTCATATGGAAGGTCAATTTCTAGTTATTTCAGAAATCACCACACTGTCTTCCAAAGAGGATGCACTAGTTTGCATTCCCACCTGCAGTGTAGAAGTGTTCCTTTTTCTCCGCATCCTCACCAGCATCTGTTGTTTGTTTTATTAATGATGGCCATTCTTACTGGGGTTAGGTGGTATCTCAATGTGGTTTTGATTTGCATTTCTCTGATGATAAGTGAGGTTGAGCACTTTTTCATGTGTCTGTTGGCTGTCCGTATATCTTCTTTAGAGAAGTGTCCATTCATGTCTTTTGCCCACTTTTTAACAGGGCTGTTTGTTTTCCTTTCAGTGCATTTGAGTTCCTTGTAGATCCTAGATGTTTGGCCTTTGTCAGCTAGACAGTTGGCAAATATTTTTTCATTCTGTGGGCTGTCTCCCTCCTCTCTTGATGGTTTCTTTTGCTTTGCAGAAGCTCAGTATTTGATGAAGTCCCACTTGTCTATCTTATTTCTTAAGATATGGGCACTTAGAGTTCTGATCAGGAATTGGTTGCTAGTTCCAATTTCCATAAGGGTGTCTCCTGAGTTTTCTAAGATTCTTATCATTTGAGGTTTTATGTTTAGGTCTTTAATCCATTTAGAGTTAATTTTTGTGTATGGTGATGGGTAGGGGTTTCAATTTTCTGCATGTGATCAGCCAGTTTTCCCAGCACCATTTACTGAATAGGTTCTCTTCTCCCCAGTGGTTGCTGTTGGAGATTGTCAAAGATGAGTTGGTTGAGAAATTGAGGCTTTGCTTCTGGAATCTCTATTCTGTTCCATTGATTTATATGCCTGTTCTTGTACCAATACCAGACATTGGTACTGTAGCCTTATAGTAAAGTTCGAAGTCTGGAAGTGTGACACCTCCTGCTTTGTTTCTTTTGCTAAGGATTGTTTTGGCTATTCGTGGTTGTTTATGTTTCTATATGAATTTGTGTATTGTCATTTCCAGGTCTGAGAAGAATGATGTTGGTAGCATAATGGGTACTGCATTGAATTTGTAGATTGCCTTTGGTAGGATGGACATCTTAACAATGTTGATTCTTCCTATCCATGAGCATGGAATATTTTTCCACTTGTTTGTGTCTTCTTGAATTTCTTTGAGCAGTGTTTTGTATTTCTCATTGAAAAGCTCTCTGGTTAGGAAGATGCCGAGGTATTTAAGTTTTTGTGTGGCTATTGTGAGTGGAATTTGATAGTTCTAACACCTCTGTCATCTCAATGTTGTCATCCAGTGTCCATTTTCCTTTAGTTTGAGATCTTCTTGGTTCTTGGGATGATGAGTGATTTTCAACTGAAACCTGGACATTTTGAGTGGTTCTTATTTAAACCTTTTACCTGAGCTGGCACTACTTTGGCAGAGGAAGGGAAGGTACTACTGCCTTGCTATTGTCAGGTGGGGGCAGTAGTCCAGATTCCCCGCTTGGACTCCTCATCACTACTGGGCAGAGCTGGGTGTTCTAGCTCCCCACTAGTCTTCAACTGATACTTCCCTGTTAGGGAGGGCTAAGAGTGCCTTTTTACTGTTCCACTAATACCCAGGGGATGAAGAGGTCCTCTGATACTATTCCAGCAATGGAAGGGGAGGAATGACCCATTACTGCTGGGTTGGGTTAGAAGTCAAGGTTCCCCATGTGGTGTCCTTGTAAACAACAGTTGAGGTGGTAGTGGGTGCTCATTACTACGTGGTGAGAATAAAAGTCTTGATTTCCCACTTGACTTTTTCTGACATCACCCTGGCAAGGTGGTTGATGCATCTCATGACAGCTTGGATAGAGTGGAAGTCTAGACTCCCTACTTGGCCTTTGCTAGCAGGGGAGGAGTAGGGCCAGCAATTTTTCTTTGGTGTTTGGTTGGAATAGAACAGTTACTATCTAAAAGTTTTCTCTTTCTAGGCTGCCCTTTTCATGATCCTTGGGCTAATGGGGGTAGGCTTTTGTTGGGGCTTGGTTTTTTTTTTGTCTGTGTCAGGGTTGCTGGCTTCTTCGGTGCCAGTCTAGAATGTATGAAGCAAAAATAAAACTTGAGAACTCATCACCTTGATGTTCCTTGGGTCCCAAAGACCCTGGCTGGCCTGGGTTCTTCCTTCTACCTTTTAGAGTCTACAGTTTGTTCTATATATAATGGCCAGGATTTCTAGTTTTACTTTGTTGGGAAGAATATGGAAAAGTATATCCACTTGATCTTACCAGAAGCAGAAGTCCTCAAATCTCTTTTTATTTAAGCCTGTTTGTATGGGATTCTGTTTCTCATAAACAAATGATTCTTGATTAAAGTACATATGAAGAGTTAAAACAAGTTTAAGGCAATGGGGAGCCAATGAAGGTTTTAAAGCAAAAGAGGATATCCAAATTAAAGGTCATAACACTTTAGCTTAAAATGAAAGTCACATTTCAATGTAATTACTCAATATTCCTGCTATAGTAGATTCAGATTCTGTTATCCTAAGGGAGGTATTTGGTAATGAGAGCTAGTTGGGAGTGGCCTTATTGGGTGTCTGTGAGCAAGAAATCAGGCACTTACCTGGTTTGTGATGTTTACTTCTTTCTGAGTCGAATCAGAGAACTTGGCTGCTTTGGAAGGACTGGACTTGTAGAAGCTCTCGCTTTCCCGGGATCTTGCATGTCTGATATGGCTGGTTCTGATTAAAGAAGCAGGAGTAATACCCTCAGGTTGGGGGGTGACATTAGATACCACCTATCTGTATGCCTGCAAGGGCCCTTCTCCTAGGAATGGGGAAAGGTGTCCTTCTTTGCCCACGAGGGCACTGAAGTGGGCAGTTAGCTTGTTAATCACTGACAAAACTCATTTAGCAATTTTAGGGAAAGTTGCAGTAATTATACTTATCAAATAAAATTTATAAGGACATTGAAAATTACTGCAAGAAAATAATAAAATTTAAAAGGCTTCGTGAGTTTACTGGAAAGCAGTGTGTGGAAAATTACCTGTGGATATCAAATCTTTTACCTAATCTCATTTAAAAAATGAAATGGCAAATACATTAAGCTCTGTCTCCTTTCTTCTCATATATGGGTATGATGTTTTTAACATTTAGTATAAGCAGTATTTAAATATAGGCTTTAGTAACCGTCCACATCCCTTGAAGCTAGTTTATTCAATAATCAGTTTGCCTAGAGACCAGTTCATCTAAAATATTCAAATGTATTTGAAGTGCATCTTTTTTTTGAAGTACATCTTAACTTTTTGAGATATGTTTTTAAACATGTTCAAGCATTCACTTGCTTAATGACCAGAACACCTGAAGTTCAACCCCCTTTTATGTGTTTTGCATGAATTTGTACAAGCTAAAATAAAAATAAAATAAAAATCATTTAAAGCAAAACACAGTGAAATTGTAATTATTATAAACATTATTATATTATTATAAAGTAAATTGTAAAAAATAAGCTGAGATTAAATTTGGAAGAAAGAGATCTTAGACAATTTAACCTCAGATTGTACAAAATGTTCAAATTTTGACAGTATAGAAAGAATAGTCACAAAAATATGAAACAACTACAAACAATGTAAAGCTGTATGTCTGATTTAAAACAATTATAGAAAGTCAAAATTAAGTCAGTAGTACCTAGGGAATTGGTAAAATCATCAATATTTTGTCCCCTAATAATATGACAGCTCAAGGGAGGCTAAAAGCACTCAAAAGGTCAATTGTTTCTGGTGAAATCAGAGTCGCCTTTTGAAGAACATAGAGTTTCATTGCTGGAACAACTATTAAGGTAGCTGTTGTGACAGTGTCTTCATGGGGAGAAGGCAATAACAGTCCCTGGTAGACTGAAGGCATCACCACACTTTCTCTTTTCCATATTTACAGGGTAGTCTTTGGCATCCCCCATAATGAAGCACAACTACAACTTCTTTGATTTAGTTTGCTATCTTAATAGTCCCTTGACAGCCTATAGAATGATAGACAGGACCATGATCTAGTAAGTCTCTCAGCATACTAGAAGCACCAGGACAACAGACAAAATCCCAGGCAGAAGATTTTACATGTGTTCGACTA
The DNA here is from genome assembly GCA_027257055.1 of Cephalopachus bancanus. Lineage (NCBI taxonomy): Eukaryota > Metazoa > Chordata > Mammalia > Primates > Tarsiidae > Cephalopachus > Cephalopachus bancanus. The sequence continues at coordinate 1,108,987 of JAPVLO010000330.1, read as the reverse complement.
AAATGTATTATATAGTATTATATAGTCTACACAAGACATGAAATCTGGAGTTAGAAGAGGTGGGTTCAGAACCAAGATCTACTGGTGGTATCTTGCATAATCCTGGATAAGCCATTTCTGAATGTTAGTGACCTTACCCACTAATGGGGATTGGGTGAATTTAGATACGATATACAAAAGTTCTTTGTAAACCATAGAGCATTAATTAACCAAGGAATGAAATGAGTTACATAAATACTTGTCTTACGCTTTCTTTTGATGAATGGGGCTTTCCCCTGTCAGTCTGTAAAGGGCAAACTTGAAGTCAGTGATGCCTTGATTTTCTATTGTTAAGGTGGTGCTTTTACGAGTGCCACAGATCAAAGCTCCAAAGTTGATGATGGAGGAGGGACTGATGTTGTATTTAGAGTAAACAGCATTCACAGAAAACTTAATCGGGATACTGGCAATGATCTCACCTCCTTCTGCAATATTGGGCTCAATAACCTAGAAAGGGAAAAAGAATTAGGAAGTCAGTCATTGGTATAGCTACAGAGGTCCCATGATTATCTATCTACTCCTTTGCTGCTTTCATCACTAACATGAAGCCAAGTTCTTCATTTCACTCTTTGTATCACTGCATCAACGATAATATGAACAAACACTAACAGAGCATATCGTGCACCAGTCAAGGGTCAATATGGACCAACTTTGCCTCTTGTTTTTATCACTTGATGACAGGACCCAGCTTCCTTGCCTCTAATGCTGCACAAAGACTCAGGGGCACACTTCCTCTCTGGCTTTCTTTGTTTTTGATGAACTTGCAAATTTCCCTCTGGATCCAACCATACCTGCTAGTTAGGACAAAATTCTGATGTATCCTATCTGGTTGCCACTCAGACCAACTCTTCCTTTCCCCTGCTGGAGCATGGATTAGATCATGTGTCCTTTCAACAGCATGCCCACAATCCTGCCATTGAGTCAGCCTCTCCCTTTGAGCTCTCTTACCTGACAGCGCAGAACAGGCTGGTGCTCAATCTTCACTTCCTTTTTTGCACAAAAGAATACCTGGACATTTGTGGATTTTTCTGTTGGGGTCAGTGAGCCCTTTTTGGGTTGGACTGATATCATGGAATTTACATTGGCTGCTGAAATACCTAAGGAGTCCACAGAAAAGCTGAAAGACAAGAATAAAAAGTCAGTTTAAGTTTATCTAGGGAACCCAAGATACTAGAGAGGAGATATTGGACTGTTGAGTGCCCACCATGTCTTCAGCCCTGTTCAACCACTATGCCCAGCAGTGTCTACTGTGCTTTGTACTCTATGCCATCCCCTCATTGACCAGGGTTGATGGGGCCAGGAATTGATGCTTTAGGCAAAGATAGCCATACTCTATCCCATGGTCAAGAGGTGCTCTTGCAGGTCCCTGTTCAACAGGGACACTTGATACCAAAAGAGGACCAACTAAATGAACTTTTCATTTTCATTTTCACTTTTACTTTCTTTCTCTCCCTCCATCCCTCCATCCTTCTCCCCTCTCTCCTCTACCCTCTTCCCTCTGTCGCCCCTCTCTTTCCCTCTCTTCCTTTCTTTTTCTCTGAGACTGATGCAGTATACATAGAGGAAACAGTGATACTGAAACCAGAGGATGTAAAGAGAAAAAGCAGAAGACGGGAGCTGAAGCCATGCAACAGAGGCATTAGGATGGGAAGTCTATGGCCTGACCTAGGTCGGGTAAGAACCACAGAAAGAAGCTGACTCATGAACCTGACAGAGAGACTGGAGTAAGTACAAGGAAACTAAGTGGAGGTGGGACACCTGGGGTTGCTGTGGGGGTCCATATGTCATCCCCATGTTCCAGGACACCTGCTCCCTCAGTTGCTTGTATGATGTGCTTCCTCATCACCTTGCACATCCTCTTTTAATGAACCCCTGATCACCTGTTCCAACCTGATGGTGACTCTGTTCCATGCAACCTAAAAGAGCAGAGCTAATGCCCCTTCATAATCTAAAATGAAACTCACAAAAGGGCAAGATTCCATCTAGCCTAATTCCGAAGTGACAGTGGCTATTTTCTGGGTTTGTCTGACTTTCATTTATATTTATTTATTTCAGCATACAGTTTCACTGCTTATAACTAATGATAGTATTGAGGTGGAGACCTCTCTAATTACAGCATTCTTTTTTTTTTGAGGGGTGGGGTCTCACTATGCTGCTCAAGCTGAACTCAAACTCCTGGGTTCACGTGAGCCTCTCTCCTCAGCCTCCTGAGTAGCTGGGATTATGGGCATAAATTATCATGAATACACTGAATTTCTTCCAAGTCTGTAGAGGGGAAGTCCCTTTGCCAACCATGAAACTTTCTGGGGGCAGGATGAATTTTCATAGAAATGAACGGGCCTGAAGGCCGGCATGTTTGAAGGGATATGTGGCCTTGCTGAGGGACCCTGGACCCCAGGCCCCCCTTTCCTCTCTGAGGAACCTCCTTGATTTTGTGCTTCATTTTTAGTCCTAAGAGATGAGCATAAGCTAGAGTTGTAATCTACAAAGCCACTATTTGGGTTCCATAATATAGTGGTTCTTAAAATTAAAGAAAAAAAAAGGAAAACCTTTTCTCTACGTGTAATCTCCTGCAGAAGGCCACCTTGTAAAGCAGTTAAGCCAGGACAGCTTGGGGCCAGGTCCCCCATCTCCAGTCTCCTTCTACCCTCAGGACCTCCTCTCACTCCCAGGATCTGTCCCTCCAAGACTTTTCCCCTAGTCTCTTCCTCCACCCCAGACCTGACTTCTGGTTCCAAGTACATCTAGGCCCTCAAAGGCCCTTGTTAAGCTGCAGAGTTGACAGCAGTGTGAAAGTCCCTGCTCTCTTAGCAGCTGGAATTCCATTCATCTGAAGTCAAGGGAGGTAAAAAGCAGAAATGGTTCTTATGACTTCCTTGATTGATTAAACAACAAATTTCCCACATAGCACACTCTTCTCCCCAAGAGTAAATGTGATGGCCACATATCTGATGGGATTCGAGTTACCTGAACATAATCTCATATTTTCCACGGTTCTTCAGTTGTAGGGGCTGCTTCACCTCTTCCATGACCTTCACAATCCCAAAGTCGAGGCCTCCTTCAGCTCCTGCAGAAGCCAGGTGCCGGAAGTGGGGGTGGGGGGGTGGTGAATGGGTATGGGAATCAGGGGAAGTTCCCACAGAAAATCCATGGTGACAATTTCAGAGAATTTGCTTTCTGAAAACACTGTAGCTAGAAATGACTCTTATAATTGAGTTTTGGCAAACAATCAACAGATGCTGCTCTTGGTCCCCAGCTCAACGGGGTGGTTCCCTCTGGATTCCACCCTAGGATCACTGTCCTTTCATGTCTGCCATTAGTTAGAACTTAAAAACATTTTATATAAAGCTTATAATTTAGAGTTGGGACAGTACACACATTTGCATTGTTTACTTAGCATTACATCATAAGCATTGCCCCAAATAATTAAAAACTCTTCATAACTGTGATCTTAGTAGTTGTATAATATTCCATGATATGGCTGTTCCATAATTTACAATATTGTTACTACAATAGTATTATTTCAATATTGATAGACATTTAGGTTATTTTCAACTTTTCATTATTATAAACAATGCTGCAATAAAAGATCTTTGTATGTGAGACTAATGACACCTAAGTGAATATGTGGCTCAAACATTCTATGAGTCTTGCTGAGAAGGAGACCAATCAGGAAAGGGAGGAAAATGGAAAATTGCATGTTGAAGGGAGAGACATAACACGTATTAGGGCAGTGTGGTGGATAGAACAATTGTCCCTCTACCCTTGCCATCTAATCTCCAGAACATGTGAATTTGCTACCTTACATGGCAAAGGGGAATTCTTGTGGCAGATGGAATTAATTAATTGACCTTAAAATATAGAGATTAATTTGGGTTATCGCAGTGGGTCCAATATAATCATGAGGGTCCTTAAGTGCAGAAGAGAAGGCCGAAATGGGAGAACCCAAGAGGTAGCAGCATTGAGAAGGACCTGGCCTGGCCTTGCTGCTTTTGAAGATGAAGGAAGGGGACCATGACTGAGGAATGTGGGCACCCTGAGTTTAGCTTAGTGAGACTCATTTTGGATTTGTGTACTACAGAACTGTTAAGTAATAAATTTGTGTTCAAGCCAGAAAGTTTGTGGCAATTTTTAATGGCAGTGATAGAAAACTAATACAGCAGGAAGACAATTGTTTACTGTCAAACAATTACTCAGAAAAAAGCTCTGCAAATTTCATATTTATTTATTTTATTTTATTTTTTTGAGTTGGCGTCTCACTCGGTCGCCCAGACTGGAGTGCAGTGGCCGCTCCTGGCCACCGCAGCCTCGACCTGCTGGGCTCTGGTGATCCTTCCGCCTCAGCCTTCCAAGTAGCTGGAACTACAGGCACGTGCTACCATGCCCGCCTAGTTTTTTTGATTTATTTTGGAGATGAGGTCTCACCAAGTTGCCCAGGTGGGTCTCGAACCCGCGGGCTCAGGGAACCCACTCACCTCAGCCTCCCAAAGGTGCGGGATTACAGGCTGAGCCACCGAGCCCGGCTAAATTTCATATTTATGACCACTCCCTTGCTATCTCCAGTTGGAGAAATTATGATTGTAGTAATGCTGCTAACACCACTCTGGGGCTCATATTACTATACCGAAATTGCGCCCCGCCCCCTGCCCTCCCAATCTCCACAATACTAACAATACACTAGCCTTTCTCTTCCTAGAAATATACTATACAAAAAGACACAACTTCTAACCACTCTTTTCCTGACGGGCCCAACAGACTTTTAGGGAAGGTGATGTCCAAGGCAATGTCATATGACTCTGCGAAGATCGTGATATTTTCAATCTGAACAACACCAAGAAGATTTTCTGCATCTAAAACCTGGCAGGGTGAGAGAAATTCTTCAGTACAAGCAAAATCTGTGAGGTTCTTGGAACCTGGGACATGTAACATGCAGTGGGAATCATGGAGGGGATATGGTAGGGAATGTTTTTGAAATGTATCTAGCTGTAGGTCTGTAATCCTCACCCAGCATTTGATGGGAATAGTGCTCTTCTTAACATCCTCTGGGGAATGCTGGTGTAGACAATACAGGAAGAGAAACTGTGTTTTTCATGTGTCCTTTTATTAGGCTTAATTTATTTGCATGATAGTCACTACATTACTGAAGTCTAGGCTGTAAATAGACATTCCAGGAAAGTGTTTTCTTTTTTAAACCTTTAAATCAAATAAACTTGAAAAGCGTTGTTCTGACATTTGAAATGAAAAACCTTTATACTCTAAGTCATCCTTGCCCTATTCATTTTTATTTGAATTGTTCTGTTCTTTGTTCGTGGGTCAGCCAGTGGAAAAAGTATGAAGTAAGTGTTTAATGTTTGGAAATGTCAAGTGTTTTACATATGTGGATATTATTAGGACCCTGGACTCCTGTTGTCCGCTGACCCTTCTGCTGTCATTCCTGTCAGTTGTTCCCTCATCACTGTCCCGAGGCACCTCTGAACTGCTGCAGCTGCCAGCCTGACCCAACTGTTGACTCTTGGAACTAACTAGGGGGTGATAAAGGGTGCATTTATGAAGGGAAAGAGCTGGTGTGCTCTCCTGTATCTGCGTGGAGCCCTTCTGTCTTTCTGAGGCCTCTAGCTGAAAATCCAAGTCACTGTCTCTCCATTGCATATGATTCGGGTGCAATTTGGGGGGGGGGAATTTTGTGACTGTCATCAAACTCATGTTTTGATTCAGAATTTCTGTCTTTTCCTTCATTAGACTTTTGCCAATGTTTTACTTGAGCTTTCCCTTCTTTCTTTGGCTGCTTGCCTTCTGACAGAGATGACAAGAAGGGAGTTTACACAGCATCTTTCTTCTGATAGATATTAAGTACCCAGAACACTTTATTTCCTTTGCTTCCCCACTGAGGGGAAGGAAGAAAGATTAAAATTTGTAATTGAAGAAAATAGGAGGGAGGATTTAAGAGGTATGCAAATAAAACAAGTTCACTGGAATGCATTCCAAAGGGAGCAGAAAGGAAGGTATCTCCTCCTGTAGTTGTTTAAGGAATATTGTCTGAGGAAGAGAAGCTGCAGTTCACATTGGGGGGCTTGAGGGAGAGCTACTCTGCTTCGTGCAGAGAATCAGGCTGCTGTTTGGCTGAAACACACAGAGATGGTGACAGCAGTTGTTAAAATACAGAAATGTTTCCATACTAGCTGGCAAACAGCTGTCATGATGATCTCTCCAAGTGTCCTCTTGCTGCCTACCTCCTGTGCCACCCCCCACTATGGGAACCTCTGGACTCTCCATGATCCAGCAACTAAAGAATAAAGCTGGCACAGCTGGGGGAATCGAGGTCCCTACAGCAACCATGAGCCTAAGTCTCTTGTGCAGAGACTGGTGCTAAAGTGTTGACCATCACCTGTGGGTTTCTACACATTTGTGGATTGAACGAGTCTATCAATATCTGTTTTCAATTATCTTGAGGGCTCTCATAGGTAAGGGATAAAAGAGATTGGATCTATTGACTGGCCCCTAAAGTAGAAACAGGATTCACACATGTAAGCTATAAGAAGGAATTTGAACTCAACCTAAGGAAGAATTTACAGGCCTATTTAAAGGGAGATTAGGCTGCTTGGAGTGGAAGTAAGTTTTCTGTCCCTGAAGGTATTCAGAGAGAAGCTTGAGATGATCTCTTGAATGTTGTAGAATCAATTAAAGTATTAGAAGTCAATGACATTTATTCATTCATTCATCAGATTCTACTGAGTGCCTATACATCCAGGCCTGTGCTAGGCACTGGGAATATGATGGCTAATGGGTTAAATGATAGATCCCAAAAAGGTATGTCCACTTCTTAACTTCCAGACCTTATTTGGAAAAAGTGTATTTGTAGATGTAATTAAGTAGAAGATCTCAAGATGAGACCACCCTAGATTATCTGGATGGGCCTTCATTGAAATGACAAGCATATAAGAGACAGAAAGGAGAGGATGCAGACAGGAGGAGGCATTGTGATGACAAAGGCAGAGATGGGAGTGATGCAGCCACAAGTCAAGGGACATTAGCAGCAGACACAAGAAGCTGGAAGTGCCAAGAAGAATTCTCCCCTAGAGCCTTCAGAGGGAGCATGGCCCTGCCAACACCTTGATCTTGGATTTCTGGCCTCTAGAACTGTGAGAGAGTAATGTCTGTTGTTTTAAGGCACCCAGTTTGTGGTAATTTGTTACAGCAGCCACAGGAAACTCATACAGAGGGTGAGTAAGACAGGTGAGATCCTGCCCTTATGCAGTTCATACAAGAAAGTAAAGAAAGAAACAGGATAATGTCAGAGAGTGGCAGTGCTCTGAAGGACAGAAGACACGTTGAGTGATTGCACATAGAAGGAATTCTTGCAATGGGATGATGAGGGGTTCCTAGTTGAAGCAGTGATGTTTAGGACACCCTAAAGCACGAGCCAACTTCCTACAGAGCCTGGGGACACATTCCCAGCAGGTTGTAGCAAGGTCAGGCCTGAAATGGGAGAGAGCACAATAGCAGGTGGGAGCCAATGCGTGAGGGTGAGGGCAAAGTGAGTTGAGGATAGAGAGGCAGGCTGGGCCTCAGAAGCAGGTTTGGAACTGGGGCTTATTCTTACTGCAGGGGGAAGCCCTCAAAATGCTTTAGGAAGGGGGGTAGTTGATCTGGTTGACACCATAAAGATCTCTCTGGACACTTGTGGGGAATGTGACAAGGGAAACCAGTCAGGAAGCCCCTGAGGAAGTCCAGGTGAGAGATGCTGCAGGTGGCCCAGACAAGAGTGGCCTTAGTGTTGACAAAGAAGAGGATGGGAAGGAGAAACACTGGGAGGCAGATTTAGCAAAGTTTATTGGAGGACTGGGTTGGAAGGGAGGCTGTCAGGGAAAGGGGGATATCACAGCTGATTCCCAGGTGTCTATTGGGAGCAACAGGGTGGAGGGTGACATTTACTGAGATAGGAAGCTGATAGGTGACTGGGTCTGAAGGTATAAAATTAGGAATCTAATGCTTGCCTAGGTATAGAAACACCATTCATCCATCCATCCATTTATTCATCCATTCCTTCCACACTGATTGTGTGCTCTGCTCCTGGCACTGGGAAATCAGGGCGCTTGCAGTTGTGTGCATAGCAAGATGTTGTGGACTGGGGATACTGAACAGGGGCCAGATGGAAGCATGTAACAGGGAGACCTGGCTCTGTGTGTGTGTGTGTGTGTGTGTGTGTGTGTGTGTGTGTTTGTGTGTGTATGTCCAGTGTGTGCACACTTTGATAACTGAGGCAGCAGAAGTGTGAAGCCTCACCTCTAGCCGGAAAGCCTTCTTGATGTTGACAGGCTTGGAGGGCTGAAAATGCAGGTGCAGGCTATACGCAGCCCTCGGGGGGATGGTCCCCTGCATCGTGGACACAGTAAAGTCATCGCCTAGGTGCTCTAGGCTGGTGATCCGCCAGGCCACGGGCAGGAGTGTGACATTGTGGAGAAGAACTATCTTGGATTCCTTTCTGCAGAGTCAAAGAAAAAGTTGAAATTTCTTTTCAAATTTTGTAGTTGCAAATTATAAAAAAAAACACAACAATTTCTCTTTCGTGTGTGGGTGTTGAAAAAAATGTCTTAACCCTTCTTTTCTATTTGTTTTATTTAGGTATCTTAGCTTAACAGGGCTGAGCTAATTATAATTCTTAATTTTTTCATGTATAAGTTAGCCCAAATTAAATGTGATAAATTTAAACTTATAGAAGAGCTGTAAGAATTCCTCTATACCCTTTCTCCAGATTCACCAATTGTTTACATTTTGACTTCTTTGCTTTACATTCATATTCTGTCTCTCATACAGAATGGTATGTTTTTGGAATTGTTTGAAATTAAATTGGTGATAACTTTAAATATTTCAGTGCATATTCCTTAAGAACAAGAACACTTATTAAACCCAGGGATTTTAACACTACAGTAATACAACAGTGCCATCTAATCTACAGTTCATATTCAAATTTCATCATTGTTACAATAATTTTTATAGCTATTTTTTTCCCAGTCAAGGATTCAAACTGGGATCATGTATTGCATTTAATTGTCATGTCTCTGTTGTCCCCTTTAATTTGGAAATTTTCTTCTGTCTTTTATTTTTGCTTTAGAATAGGTTGTTTTATTTTAGGAAATGCTTTTGAATGAACATTTAATAACACAAATGTAATGCAGAAATTCTCCAAGAACTCCTACGTTAAACTTTTAATCTAAAAGTAGATGTATTATTTGTTTATTTATTTTTATTTTAAAGATATGGGGTACAATTTGAAATTAGGTATACAAGTAGTCATCATATAGGTAACATTTGGACCTCCCCTTAGTCCCCACTTAGCCTAGTTTGAGATTGGGTACCCCTATTGATATTATGTCTCCCCCCACACCAGGCAGTTTCCAGCTACTGCTGATCCCTTTTTTATAGTATTATGGTAAATGTTCAGGGTCTGCTTATGAGTGAGAACAAGCTTATGAGTGAGAACATGTTTCTGTGATAGATCACTGAGTATTATAGACTCTAAATCCACCCAAGTTGCTGTGAAGTCCATAATTTTGCCCTTCTTTATGGCTGCGCAATATTCCATCGTGTATATATACCTCATTTTCTTATTCAGTCGTTTCAGTGGGCAGCACGGTTAGTTCCATGTGTTGCTATTGTGAATAATGCTGCAATAAACATGTGTGTGCAGGTAACTTTTTTTGTAGAGTGATTTAAATCCCTCTGGGTATATACCCAGGAGGAGGATTGCTGGGTTGTATGGAAGGTCAGTTTGCAGTTCTTTTAGGAATCGCCATACTGTTTTCGATGGAGTTGAACTAGTTTGCATTTCTATCAACAGTGTAGAAGCATTCCCTTTTCTCTGTATCCTACCAGCATCTGTTGTACAAGTAGATATTTTAACTGAGAGAAATGAGTTTACGTTTGATAACATAAATAATATAAATTAATTCATTGAGGATTATATTCTTCTGCCTTTCCTTGTGCTCCTTGATCTTGACATTTTAAAGGGTATAGGCCAGCTAATTTGTAGAATGCTTCTTAATTTGGACTTGTCTGATGCTTCTTCATGGTTAGATTTAGGATATTCAGTTTTGGCAGGAATACCACAGAGTTGCTGGTGTGTCCTTCTCAATGCATCGTATTAGAAGTCCCATGATGTCAGTTTGTGCCAATATTAGTGATGTTAGTTTTGATGCTGTGGTTAAGATGATGCTCACCAGGTTTCTCCACTGTGCATTTACTATTTTTTCCTTTATAAACAAGTAATTTGTGGGGAGATACTTTGAGACTATGTAAACTATCCTACTCTAGGTCAAAATTTCACTCACTAGTTTTAGAATCAATTGATTATATAACTCCATCAAATTTTCCATATATATAATATATATATTAATTGGTATTCTAATGTCAGGAAGAGCATCTCATTCTCTCTCATTCATTATGTATTTATCTATTTATTTCAGTACAATTCATGGATTCTTATTCAGTAAGTTACAATCCATTACTATAATTGTTTATTTTAATATTCAAATTGTCCTAGATTTAGCAAGTGATAGTCCCTTCAAATTGGCTCCTATGTCCTTTTGCTGTGTTTCCATGATTCTTTAAGTACTTTTTTACTTTCTGGTGTAACAAAAGGTTTCCTGCTTATCTGACCCTTCCCGTGCTATCCCTGCTCCAGGAGGGAAAAGAGCCTTTCACCACAGAGCCTTGTTTCTTTTCAATGGAAAATGATATTTAGAAAACAGGATCTGGATGTTAGTGGACTCATTGCTACTGGTATATCATTGTTTCAGGCCTGACAGAGCTTGGAAATGTGTGTGTGTGTGTGTGTGTATGTGTGTGTGTGTGTGTTGTGTGTGTGTGTGTGTGTGCGCGCACATGTGCATGAATTTGTGTTTCTGTATCTACCTGTATATTAAAAATCATGACTTCATACTGATACCTCCAATTCCAATTTAATATCACAAGATACATTTTAATCTACCTTTATTTATAACTCCCTTCCTCAACAATCAGAAACTTGGCAATAACTTAATTACATTGTGGTCAGAAAACATACTTTGTAAGATTTCAATCAGTTGAAATTTAATGAAACATGTTTTAAGGTTCAACACTCTATTGTGAATGTGCCATGTGTACTTCAAATAAATATTCATTTTACAGGTGTTGGGTGTAGTGTTATTTAAATTTTATTTATTTTTCAATTTAAATTTTTAATTGGGTCAAAGTAGTTGACAGTGTTGTTTAGATTCTCTGATTTTTTTGGGACTAATTGTTCTAATAGTCATTCAGAAAAGGGTATTAATATTTCCAATCATGATTATGGACTTATCTATTTGTCTCTTTAGTCTTATTGGTTTTTGTTTCATATAGCTTGAAGATCTATTATTAAGCACACTTACATTTATTAAAATTATGTCTTCATTATTAACTGATAAAATTCCTTATGTTATTAGGAAATGTGTTTCTTTTTATATTTGGTAATATTTGTCTTAAAATCTCTTTTGTCTCACATTTTCTTTTGTCCCATCTGCTTTCATTTTTCTTTTCCACCTTTCCTGTATTTCTTTGGTTTAATCAAACACTATGTAATATTATCTTTTAATTCCCTTATTGGCATTTTAGCTATATTGCTAGTGTAGCTTTTTTAGTTTGTGATACATTTCTCTTGATTTTGGGGATATGCTCCTGGAAAAAGAAGGCAAGTGACATGATGTTAAAGGATCTACTGGTAAATAGACTAATAATATTTTCTAGAAGAATATTCCCTATATTTGGAATCTTAGCAGGATGTTCTTGATTTAAAATTAGTTATGTAAATAAAGTTAGATTCTGGATTTATGTAACACAAACCTCTAGAAAATGTCACCTAAGCTAAGTGACCATTTGGGAGTTGAAATATATGTGCTTCATAATCAATACTCCCTGCTGAGGGAAGTGATCTGCAAACCTCATTCAGAGACAGGGCCAGAAAGTATATGCCTGATGTGAAAAGAAGGGACCTGGGTAGTCATAAAAGATGTCCCAGACATCTTTCTTCTTCATCTATACCTTTTGAATTTTTTGTGTCCTTGGCATTGTTAGCAAAGCTTGATACTGGGTAAGATCTATTTGTGTGGATCTGATTTAGTAATCTGGTCCTTTGTGTTAGCTCAATTGCTTTGCATTATTATTATTTTTTAAAATGTCATCAAGGTTTTATAGCTAAGTACTAATAACAATACAAATGTTCATCCACAAGTGTGAAAAACATATTTGCGTGTCATAAGAAAATGATGAAAAATGAATAATCTACATTAACATGGTTGCATGTAGAAAACTAAATTTAAAAATTTTTAAAAAAAATTTTAAACATATTTTTAATTTTAAAATTGTGGGGTACAGTTAAGGGTTAGGTATACAGATAGGCATCGCTCAGGCACCCTTGTTGATAAGGGGTATCCCCCAATCCCCAGATAGATATTGACTACTGTTAAGCCCACCACCCTTGCCCTCCCTGTCCCCCCCATAGATTCCCACCACTGTCAATCCCTTTCTTACATTATTATGATAGATGTTCAAGGTCCACTTATGAGTGAGAACATGTGATACTCAGATCTTTGTTACTTTGCATTATTTTTATTTTAGTGGTTGCTCAAGGGATTACAATATATATCCTTAATTTATCAGTCTACTTAGAATTAATATTGTACCATTTCATGTAAAATGTAATCCTTGCAATAGTATATTTTCTTTTATACCCCATCACACATTGTATGTGATGTTGTCAATATGCATATCATCTGCATACATTATCAGTCTCACAATGCAACATCAATACTTTTGTGTTAGTCAATAGTCTTTTAATTAAATCAAGAAAAGAAAAAAATGAAGTATTTTATATTTAGCCACATATTTAATATTTTCTTTTCTTTATTTTTTTTGAGTTGGAGTCTCACTCAGTGGCCCAGACTGGAGTGCAGTGGCCACTCCCAGCCACCGCAGCCTCGACCTGCTGGGGTCTGGAGATTCTTGTGCCCCAGCCTTCCAAGTCGCTGGAACTACAGGTGCGCACTACCACGCCCGGCTAATTTTTAAAAAATTTATTGTAGAGATGAGGTTTCACTTGCCCAGGCGGGCCTTGAACCCGCGGGCTCAGGCAATCCACTCACCTCGGCCTCCCAAAGGCGCGGGATTACAGGCTGAGCCACCGAGCCCGGCCATATTTAATATTTTCAGTGCTTCCTTATTACTTCCTATAGGTCTACATTTCCACCTGATATCATTTTCCTTCAGCTTGAAGAATTTTATTTAGAATTTATTGTAATGCATGTGTGCTGGCAGTTTATTTTCTTAGTTTTATAGACCTGGAAATATATTTTTTTATTCATTTTTGAAGAATATTTTTGTTGACATACAATTTGGGGTTGATAATACAATTATCCTGGGTATATGCAGGAGACTGGTTCCAGGACCACTGAGTATACCCAAATGCATGCATACTTAAGTCCTGCAGTTGGCTCTGAGGAAACCACATATATGGAAAGTTGGCCCTTCATTTAAGTGGGTTTCACATCTCACAAATACTATGTTTTCAGTTCATGTTTTGTTGAAAAATCTATGTGTAAGCAATCTTGCACAGTTCAAACCTGTGTTGGCAAGGGTCAGTTGCATTTTCTTTTACCACATTAAAAATGTCATTCTAAAAACAAAACAGAAATCAAAGAAAAAAAATCATTCAATTGTCTTCCAGTTTCCATTGTTACTGATGAGAAGTCTGTCAGGAATGTCATTTTCTCCTGACTGTTTTCAAGATTTTCTTTTCATCCCTGGTTTTTAATTAGCTGTACTATATTACTGTACTTTCCCTTGATGTGGTTTTCTTTCTTTAATCTGTTGTATAAAATACATGGAGTTGATATTATTAACCTAGAATGACCTATAAAAACCTGAGCTTAGAGAGGTTAATTGATGGTCCCAAAGTCACAGATGTAGTGGCAAGACTTGAACTATAACTATATTTATCCAGCTTAGGGCTTGCGAACCTTCTTGGATCTGTAAGTTTATGCTCTTTCTTTATTTCTTTCTTTTAAGCCAAATTTGGGAGCATTTCATTCACTCTTCAAATATTTTCTCTGCCCCTTTCTTTCTCTTTTCTTTTTTGGACTCCAGTTATAAATATGTTAGACTGCATGATATTGTTCCACTGTTTACTGGGGTTTTGCTCATTTTTTTTTTTTAAGTTGGAGTCTCACTCGGTCGCCCAGACTGGAGTGCAGTGGCCACTCCTGGCCACCGCAGCCTCGACCTGCTGGACTCCGGCGATCATTCCGCCTCAGCCTTCCAAGTAGCCAGAATTACAGGCATGCGCTACCATGCCCAGCTGATTTTTTTATTTATTGTAGAGATGAGGTCTCACTGCCCAGGTGGGTCTCGAACCCGTGGGCTCAGGCAATCCACTCACCTCAGCCTCCCAAAGGCGCGGGATTACAGGCTGAGCCACCGAGCCTGGCGGTTCTGCTCATTTTTACCAGTAGTTTTCTATTATTCAGATTGATCAATTTATAGTAAATCTATCTTCAAGTTTATTAAATCCTTCTTCTGCTGCAGCCAATCAGCTGATTAGATCATTCTTTAAAACTTTCACTTTAGATGTTGTATTTTTCCATTCTAATATATTCACTTAGTGCTTTTTTATAGTTTCCATTTTTCTGATGAGTCTCAATCTATGCATTCATCTTGACCACATGTTTCCCTGTTAGGTTGTACATATTTATAATAGTTGATTTAATGTCCTAGTGCCTGCTAATTCCAAAATCTTGGTCATCCTTGGTCAGTTTCTATTGATCACTCAACATTAATATGCCTAAGATAGCTTGCTTTGCATTAGGTAATTAGTTGTTTACCTGCTTGTTTTCCCCACCAGACTTCAAACTCCTCAGTGGCTGGAATGGTCCCTCAACACTGTGTGACCCAGCAGGTGTGCAGTAAATATGTACAGAATATGGTTGAATCAAAGTCAAGTATCCCTGATCTTGAAAAATCAACTTTCTCTTTCCTCTCTCCCATCCTGAAGCAAACATCCTAACTTGTGCATCTGTCCTATCTGCTTGACTTTCTCTCAAAACATTGCTTTCAGTTAGCAGCCAAACACTCATACTAAGTGTAAACTTCTAAGCATTAAAGGGCAACATATCTTTTAAAAAGAGACTTTGTAATTTGAAAAGTTAGAATCACTAACAGTGTTCATACAGCACACTGAACTGGACTAGTCAGGTGCCTGGAAGACAACTAACTCTTATCTACTGACTCAGGACTACCACTATTAAGACTGCCATTTGGTTTCTGAACATGATCTAATAATAACACTTTTATTTTATTTTATTTTTTATTTTGAGAAAGCAGGATTTATTAAGAGGACAGAAAAGTTCCCACAGAGGGCCTGTTGGGCCTGGCGATTTTTCTACCTTAGGCTTCCAAGGAGCTGGAACCTCAGGTGCACACTACCATCCCTGGCTAAGTTTTGATGTATTATAGAGATGAGGCCTCACCAAGCTGCCCAGGCTGGTCTTGAATCTGTGGGCTCAGGCAATCCATTTGCCTCAGTCTCCCAAATTGCTTGGATTACAGGCTGGGCCACCGAGTCCAGCAAATAACACTTTAAAAAATGGATAAACTGAGGTAGTCAGCTGCAATTTCCTGAAAATAATGTTACATTGGTAGAATGCATTTCACTGTCAAAAGTGAAATAGAGTTGATATTATTAGTCTCAGGTGACCTATGAAAAAATTGAAGCTTAAAGAAATTCATTGATGTGTCCAGAGTAACAAATATAGTGGCAAGACTTTGGCTTAAATCAGATCATCTGCTTGACTACCAAAGTTGCTTCTAATAAGCACTTCTCCATGGAGGTCAGAAAAAGCATTTTTGGCTACTTCAATTATTACTTAGTTCACTCATCAGTATTTATCAGGAAATGGGGCCTGATTGTGATGCAGAATACATATCATAACAACATTCTTTCCCAGAACCCACCCCAAATAAACATCTCTACTTAGAATAAGTGCGATCTGATGAATGAATATGGAAGTTCTAGTTTTGGTCTAATGTTCTTTGTTTGTACTCTAACTTCTACACCAAAAATTTTTAAACTTTTAGGGCAATGGACCACTTCAAGAACCTGAAGAAAGCCAGATTTTTTTCTGAAAAAAGAATGCAAACATACACAGACTTTGGTGGTTGATTTTAAGGGAGTCCTCGACCCTGTTGAAGTCCATCCACTGAATGCAGGTTAACAATCTGTTAACTAAATAGGTTTACTGACCATCTCAGTTTGCACAGGACCAAGGAGTTTTCCAAGATAAAGAACTTACAGTGCTAAAACCAAGGAAATTCAGAGTAAATTAGGATGAGTTTATCACCCTAGAACTAAATGTTCTTAAAATTCCATTCCAGTCCTGACATTATCTAGAACACTGACCTGTGCAGCAAAAGCCGATCAAAATGTAATTGCCTGGGTTCCAGCTCTAATTCTGGGCGAACTCCCTGGCAGCTTAATTTGAAGATAGCTGGCTCTGGGTTTTCTTTGATGCAGCAGACAATGCTATCTTCAAAGACACCAACTGCAGTAGGGTAGGCCCATATGTTTAGAATCTGATGGAGGAGTCAAAAGAAAGTACATTTACACTAAAGATGTGAAAGCCTTAAATATCCCAGAAAGCCTTGCCCTGGTGGCTTGTTTTCATGTGACTGTACCTGCTTCTCATTGGGTTTCAGAATCATGTTGGCAGGCTCTAGGAAGTATGTGTTTGCTTTAACATCATTCTGAAAACAGAAGAACACTTCCACCATCATTGGGGAATTGTTTAAGATTGTCAGCATCTCCATGTTGCCTGGGAACAGGGATGACTTGTACCTAAGAATGAATAAGAATGGGGCTGTGGGTATGAGGACTGAATGTGAACAAAGGTGGAAAAGGAGGTTATAAAGAGCAAGGTGGTTCAAAGGGACAGTGTGGCTGCACTGAGGCAGTGGCATGGTGACTAAGAACATGAGGTTTGTGGGTGTGCAGACTCACATCTAGAATAAATGTTACACTGCAACTTGAGCCCCCTAAGCCTTAGTCTTCTAACCTCTAAGATGAGATGATAATACCTCCTAGGATTGCTGACTATTAAATGAGATCATGTATCAAAGCTCTTATGACAGCTGTAGAGAGCAAATGCCCAATGAACGGTAACTATTATTATTGCCAAGAATTCTAACCGAGAAATATGCATATCTATCCTTCCATGTGCTTGTATCCCCAGGAGATATGATCATTTGAATAACTTGTTATTTCACATCTGTCTTTGAGATGACCTCATCCACTTTCTCCCACACCCTCACAGAATGTTAAATATTACCCCAAATGGGTCCATTTGGCCTTGTTCATCGTTCTGAGGGGTTTCTGTTCCTTGGTACCTTAGGGAGAGCTCCACAGAGTTGGGCACTGTGGGAACTGGAAGATGACCAGTTAATGGTAACTGAACAGAAAAGGAACCATAGGAGAAGGCACAAGGAATAAAGATGTACATTGTCAGAGATCACAGAATAGGCCAGGAAAGCAGAAAACAGTCTAAAACACTTTTTGTACGGGCATGATGGAAAATAGAAGGGAAGAGAAGAACAGAGACTAAATCAGAGTCAGAAAGACAGAGTCAGAAAGAATTCTGCATGAATAACTATCAAAGGGGAGGGTGGCCCTTACATCTAGCTGACAATCACTGCCATCCAGCAGTAAAGGTTTCATGTGTATTGCCTAGTTCAGTCCCCACAAATCTTTAAGGTAGGTGCTGTTAGTTTCCCATTTTACAGATGAGGACACTGAAGCCCAGCAAGGTTTACAAGAACACAAGAATAATATCTAGTTCCACCGGGCTTTGTTTTGGGTCAACAAAGTTGCTGTTCTCCTAGATCGGTGTCATCTGACCCCACATTCTGGTTAATTCCAACACTGCCCCAAACATGTATCTCTCTGAATAACTATCCTTTCCCTGACTCTCACCTTCAGCCTGCTCAGTACATCATGTTCATCAACCTGATTCCCACCCCTTCTCCCTCCTTAGCCCCTCCACTGGGCCTTGAAGAACCTCTCCATCATTAACCTCCTCACTTCCCAGTCCAATACCTCAGGGAATAAAGTGGAGGTAAGGAGGGAGTAGAGGACAAAGGTGGCCCATAATCTCTACTAAGGAAGCACAGAAATAGACTCTCTCTAGTTAGCACAATCACTGCTGGCTGGAGACAAGCTGGAGACATTGGTCTTATTTCCTGCTTATATGATAGGAAATTTGTATATAACTGAAAAAAACTAGTTAGTATCAGTAAAAATTTATAATCATCAATCTCATGTGGGCCCCTAATTCTGCCTGAGAGATAATCTTAATCTGTTTCTCTAATATACTCCTCCTCTTATTTTCCACAGAAACCGTTTTTCATACTTTCCTCAACATTTTTAACTTCTTTCACTTCCTTCACTCTCAGGGGATCACCTCACATCATTTGTCATAGGAAAAACAGACATAGTTGCATAGGAAACTCCTTCCCATTCCAACCAAATCTGTAAACCTTCCTTCACTGGAAGCCATCTCATCTTTATCCGCTAGTAGTATGGACTGACAGTCCCTCTTCCTGGCAAAGGACAGCATCCTCACATCCTGTTGTGCTATTTCATTGATGGCCGTGACTTTCTCCTGAAACTCCAAACTCTTCCTTCTACTTCCCCTTGGCATACAAACATTGTAAGAACAACAGTGTAGAACAGCTTTCCCTGGACTCCATGTCTCTCCCATCTCCCCTCACAGTGAGGCTTCTCCAAAGAGTTATCTTCATATCCTGTCTCCATTCTTTCACTTCCCTTAGACTACTCAACTCACTTTTCTTGGGCAGAGGACTCTTGCTAAGGCCCCCTTATGTTTTTGAACGCTGTGGATCTCTAAACCCTCTTCTTTCTGCCCTGCCTACAGCATTCAATGTAGTGACCATGCCCTCTTCTCATGGCTCCATGACACCACCTTTTCTGGTTTCCCCAAGGGCTCTGGTCCTTTTTCTCATCTTTGTTGGCTCCTCCTCTTGTGTGTGGTGGAGTTCTTTGAGACTCCATCCTTGATGCTTCTCTTCCTAGTATAAAGTCCTCTCTCAGGAAAGGTCATCCTTGCCTATGGCTTTGTTGTCTTAAAGACAGATCTCTTCTTTGAGAATCAAAACCATATAACCTATTCCCTGCTTTATGTGGCTACTAGAGATATCTTCCAAGAATCTCAAACTAAACATATCCCAAAGTAAACTTCTGATCTTACTCTTCTGAAAGCTAGTCCTCTTTCAGACTTTTCCATTTGGGAAAATGGCACCTTGATTTATCTGGTTGCTTAGCAGAAGCTTGGGACACAAAAACTCAGTCCTCCTGATTTGTGGTTTGGGGCTAATTGAGCAAACATTATTAAAAGTTACATCTATATACATAGAAGCCCTACTTGTACTATTCATGAGCCCAACCCAGGAGTCTAAAGTCTGCTTTGAAATAATGAAACACTTACTTATCTCTTGATTTTCCACAAAGCAGTGGCCCGAAGTAAAACCTCTCCATGCGCATAATATACTTCTTAAAGATGACCTCATCTGCTGTCATGTCCATCTTCCACTGAGGGAATACCATTCTGAACATAGGGGAGGAAGAGGTGCAGAGGGGCTATCTGAACAGAAGTTCAATGCTTCCGTGTGATGCTTACATGAACCCAATACCCTCTGTTCAGCAGGGGGTCCAGATGTCTGAAGACAGAGGGGCTTAATTTGAGGACTTCTGTTGAGCCATTATCCCAGCCCACCCCCACCTCCAGAGAAGATAGTATGGTTTGAACTTGAGAAAAAAGATTCCCAGTAGTGTCTTCCACAATGAAGGCTGGTCATAGAGCTGAGTTGAATATTCTGTCTTAGTGCGCCCAGCTAGAAAAATTCCTGAGAATCCCTATGGAAAACTAGTTCTGATAGACATTAATTAGCTTCTGAATTCCTTGGTCCAATGTGGCCCTTCAGTTGAGAATCATAAAAAAACCCCTCTGGGTAGACAAGCCATAAAGGCCCCCTTCTCCAGGGGGAGTCACCTGCTAGCTTGCTCAGTCAGGGAACTTTATGTGGTGCACAAGTTGCACAGTGGTGTTCAATAGCTCAGAGAAAAATTATTATAGGATAAAAATGGTTTATATTTGTTTAATAGTTAAATAAGCAAACTAACTTGCCAAAGGAAGACCTTTTCCCCTACCTTTTGATTTATCCTCCTTTCTATTATCATCCTCTTTATCTCCGTCTAGAAACACCTCGTGATATCATGTCATCCCTGTGGCTCTTAGTCAATGTCCAACAAGAGGTTCTGGGATGCTACCCAGTTCCACATTATTATTATTTATTTTTTTAATCAATATTTTTTATTATGGTTTTGTGGGGTACAGTTAAGGGTTAGGTGTACAATTACGTTTCATTCAGGCACCCTGTTGATAAGAGGTGTTTCCCCATCCCCAGACAGACATTTGCTACTGTTAATCCCCCCCCATAGTTTCCCAGTACCATCAGTCATTTTCTTATAGTATTACATTGGATGTTCAAGGTCCATTATATGAGTGAGAACACCACATTATTATTAAGAGCCACCTTGCTTAAAGTGCCATGGGGAAATTAAAATGTACCTGTCAATATTGCCTTTTAAAATGAAATTCACTTACTTTGGGTCTTGGCAAATATATGGGTAAGTGCAGACACCTCGACAATAAAGCTGGTACTGGCGGCGAGTTCCAAGGATCTCAAAGTTAAAAGTTTGGTCAAAGTTCCCGAGATCAGAAGAAGAGAAATGCACACGCAATGTTACCTCACCATTGGCTGGCACGATCCACCGGAAGTGATTCAGTCTGCAAATAACCATGCAGATTTTTAAAGTGGGAAAAGACAGGAGAGCTGCCTGGGAGAAGTCCTATCCTGCTGGGCTTGGGCATGGTGGCCCATGGGGCCCCACATGGGGAAGGACAACCTCATTCCCATCTGGTGCTATGATAGCTGCACCCTCCATTTGGGGCTTTAGCATTCCCCCACCCTGGGTTGCTGGGAAACCCACCTGATAAATTTCTCCTGAGAGTGCTGCCCACTGAAGTTATTCTGGTCTATGTCTGACAGGGGGGCAACGGTTCCAGTAGTTACCCCAGAAAGGACCTTCCTGGTAAAGGGCACACGACGCTTGTCCTTCTGGTTGTCGCGAACTTGTTCTGCTTTTTCTTTCATTTTCTGTCTGCTCCCCTTAGATGAAGTGGTCTGCTCCTCTTGGGCCTTAATTAAATGAGCACAAAGTCTTAAATATTCACCTTATATACATGCAAACAGAAGACAGAAATGCCTACAACACGCCTGCAGTCTGGGCTGATGGTGCTTGTTTGGTCAGGATGCCTGGAGCAGAGCGGGGTTCAGCCTCATGTGGTAGTGACAAGACCAGCGTTTTCCTTGGCACCCTGTTCCCTGAGAAGAAGGCCAAAACCCCAGAGAAAGCTTGAAGCTGGCAGGGAGCCAAAGTGTTAGTTCCTGGCTGGGCCTACCATAGCCAGTGGGGCTTCCAGCTTTTTTGGTGTTGCTAGGTCAATTATCCCATTCACTTGTCTTCTACTTTCCAATATTTTGCTGGCATATTCTATTCATCACCACCTCTTTCCCCTTCTCTTTGTTCTTAGGATTTGTATCTTAAAAAAATTCTTACTGTTTTGGGTGAGAGTAGAGATAAACACATGCATTTAATCTGCCATGTTGAATAAGAAGTTCCCATTTTTCTCATAGTGTTTTCATGTTTCCTGATCACATTTTTCCTTTTTTATGGTCTTTTAATGTATCACTTTCACCTTTTTTTAATAGAGAAGATGCAATAACTAGTTTAAACAATTGTTACCATTTAGGCAAGTCTATCTATTGCTTTTTCTTTGAGTCATTTGAAGGTAAGTTGCAGACATGATGACTCCTTGCCTCTAAATGCTTGCATCTCCTCAGAGCAAGGATATTCTCTTGTACTACCACAGTACTATTATCACACCTAAGTAAATGAACAATAATAACTCCATAATATTATTCTAGTACACAGTTCATATTAAAATTTTCCCATTTCTTCAGGAATGTGTTTTATAGCCCTTTCCCCCCCCAGGTTTGTATCTAATCAAGGTTCCTATGTTGTGTTTTGTTGTTATGTTTCTTTGGTATCTTTTAATCTAGACCCTCCTATCCATTGATTTTTTGGAGAGGCTAGATCTGTGTCCTTATAGAATATCCCATAGTCTGAATTTTTCTGACCATTCTCACAGTGTCATTTAACTTACTCCTTTATTCTCTGTATTTCCTGCAAACTGAAAACAAAGCTTAAAAGTTTGATTGGATACATAGATGATGCCAGGGACTTCATACTCCATCACAACAGGGAACAAGTAACACAAGGTTGATTCATGGTGGCAAGTTTAAAGCATGTTCATGTGGTGAGGGTGATGCTGCCAGTGACTGTGGGCTGGTGTCCAGGCTAGTGTCAGTATCTTGTTCCCGGACAGCTTTTCACCTAAGATTTTTGCATCCACTGACGATCCTTAGTCAATTGTTTCACTGGGGCTAACAAAATAGTGATTTTCTAATTCTACCCTTCTTTCTATAATTGCAAGCAGCCATTCTTCTAGAATAAACAGCTTTCATTTGTCAACTAGGGAAGAATTAAAGTTCCTCCTAAAATGATAGCTTAAAGAATGCTTAATTCTTTCTTCTTCGTGGCCAGTTTTCAGAATAAGGGGTTGGTACAATTGTTAGCTCTGATGATAGTAGTGATTTTTTTCCTCTTTATCTTTTTAATTTGAAATTTCACCATGGACTCTGCTCTGGTGAGGCATGCTCAACAAAGCTGTTGACCTCAAATGTTGATTTCCTACCAACTTGTAAATTAAAGTTTGGGATAGTCTCTGTCATCTAATTATACTGTAGGAAGAGACTACAGGTGATTTTATTTGCTCTCTTTGGGCCTTTATTCCAGTTCCCTACCCCTGGAGAAAATAATATGGTTTGAACTGTCGTGTGTATGGTTTATAGAAGGTTGTATGAAGAACTTCAAATTGTGGGCTACCATTCTTGGAATAAAAAGCCCCTCTACGAGGGGAGCCCCCCAAAAATCTGGCATTATTTTTTGGAGGATGGGCTCCTTGTAGTACAGGCTTTCCCCGCTAGGTAAGTGTTTTAGGAAAACACCAGCATCAGTGTATCAGCTAGCATTGTTGTGAGAGGCTGCGTTCAGCTTTAGTGCAGTTTTTTCAACTGTTTTCCCATTTCATAATGGTGATTTACGAGCACACCTCTCACACCGTGCTGAGTGTTTAGCAGTTTTTGACCAAAAACAGCATGACCCCCATGCCCCACCCTCCCTACTTTCACCCAATTTCATCCTGAGCAATTTTTTTTTGTTTCCTTGGATGAAAAAAGTCCTCAGAGGGAAACGTTTTGCCAATGTGGAACAGGTGAAACAAAAAAACAGCAGAAACATGAAAAGGCATCAAAATCGACAAGTTCAAAAGCTGTTTTGAGCAGTGGAAAAAGTGTCTAAATTGGTGAATTTCATCAAACGGAGAACACTTTGAAGGTGATTGAAGTTGAAACATGTAAGCATAAATACACAATTTTTTATAAATAAATTCCAGTTTTTGGGGATGCCCCCTCGTATAATTTTTAATTTCTGCACATTATTGGTCAATTTTTTCCCTTTGTGGTTATTCTATAAATTGTATATACAGAGGGTGTCAAAAATATATACACATATTAAGAAAGGAAAAGACTATTTTTTTTTTTTTTTTGAGTTGGAGTCTCACTCTGTCACCCAGACTGGAGTGCAGTGGCCGCTCCAGCTTCGACCTGCTGGGCTCCGGCAATCCTTCCGCCTCAGCCTTCCGAGCAGCTGGAACTACAGGCGCGTGCTACCACGCCCGGCTAATTTTTGATTTATTGTAGAGATGAGGTCTTGCCAAGTTGCCCAGGCGGGTCTCAAACACGCGGGCTCAGGCAATCCACTCACCTCAGCCTCCCAAAGGCGCGGGATTACAGGCTGAGCCACCAAGCCCGGCTGGAAAAGACTATTGAAATTGTAATATTCAATAAGATGAATACAAGTCACATTTGACTTCTGCAATTACAAAAGGTGCTCAAAGTAGTTACCATCAGCATCCAGACACTTCTGATTATGAATGTCTCTTAAAATATGTATACATTTTTTGGCATCCCTGGCATTTTCTTCTATCACTAAGTGATTTTATTTTGATTATTTATATTTTAATCCAACTGGAATTAATTTAACTTTGTGTCAGGTGAGGAGATAAATGGTGACCTTGTTCAAAATATCCAATCTTCCCATCCCAATTTCTTTGAATAAGGTATCCTTTTCCAGTGGTGTATGTTCCCCTAACTTGCGTCTGTTGGTTCTTGTATTCTTAAACACTGTGAATCACCTTAGCTTCAAAATATATTTTAATACCTTTGTAAAAGAGCTGGTTTTGCTTATTTTTCTGCAAGTGAGCTTTAGAGTCCTTTGACAAGATTCCCTAAACCCTTCCATGGGGACTGGAAAGGTCAGAAGAAGAGAATCAATCATTGTTAGTTTTCTATTGAGAAGTAGAACAATCTTAGAGAAGCTCACATAAGGTCTTCAGGCAGGATCTCCAACAAGTTGAGGGAAACACACCTCAATCTAGACTCAATTTCTGGCCACGTGAAGGGTGATCTTCTCTCCCTGCCCTCTGAAGTCCTGCCAAGGGTAGGAGAGCAAGCTGCTCATGCTTTACCTTTGTAGTGCTTGTGGAGGTCAGCAAGTCTGACTCTGGGTCCACTTCTTTTTTCTCATCCAGCAGGGAGAGCTCATCAGATGATGGGGCCACAAATACAAAATGTTTTAGGATGTCTGTTGTGACCAAAGGCGGCCGTTTCACAGGGTAGGAGATGATTGAGAACAAGGCAGGAGGTGGGATGGGTGGTCCGGAGGAACCCAGACCCAAGATATCTAGGATCTAAAGGAAAGGCCCATTGTTAATTTTCTGTGCACAATCCTATGCCTCTCTTATCATAGACTTTGTCACATTTTATTGTTTGTCTGTCTTTGCAACTGGACTGTAGACTCCATTAGGACAGAACCAGGTGGATATAGCACATGGCCTAGCACATAGTAGGCACTCAATAAATCTGTTTAAATTGAAGAGACCAGCTGTTAAGGTTCTGATGCCAATAATATAGAGTTCCATCTATTTTTAGATTTCATATCAATTTTTCTTTTGCTTCAAGTGTTTCCTTCCTTCCAAAGGTGAAAGAAAGTCAGGATGAGAACAGGTCAAATACAGCAAAGAAAAAATAAAGCAAAGGTTCTGGAAATGGGGTAGAGATTGGGAATGGAGAAGTCAAAAGAAACTTGAGAGGGAGAAAACGTATTCCTACAGCATTCTCGCATTTTGAGATGATATATCATGAATGAGAAATCTCTAGAACAAACGGGTTGAAAATTTGGTAGCAACATCCTTCCCAGCATTGTAAAGACCCTCAGAATATGCATGCTGTCCCTAGATTAGTAGCTGTTATCACAGTAATAAATGTCATAGCCCACCTGAGTGTCCATTCTATGGACACGAAGCTTGGTAGGTCTAGCAAGTAACTGACCACCTTCATGTTATCCTGTGTTTCTCATCCTGTGGGTCAGGGAGTTAAGAGCATTTCCTGTACTATATAGCCAAGTTACTTCCCAGGATTTAGAATGTCTGTGAGAAGATGCATGAGTAATTTGTACCAATTATGAAATTACCAGAACCAGGGCGTTCTTCAAGCAGCAGCCTTCCCTATGACTTGGAAGGTAGAGAGTATACAACAAAGCAAGAAGATGTTCTTGTCATAGCTCTTTTTCATAAAACATTTCTTTTTATCTCCCACTGGTGATTTTTTAAAAATTTGAGATTTAGAGAGTACATGTGCAAGTTTGTTACATGGGTCTATTATGTGATAGTGAGTTTGGGCTTCAATTGAGCCCATTACTCAAATAGTGAACATTGTACCCAACAGGCAGTAAAACTGTGAGATGAGTGGAACTGGTGCTGTGTGTCCTCCAATGTCCTCCCCTCCTTGGTGCCATGTAGAACCACTGTGGCAAGACTCTTATTGTGAGACTGCATTATACTGAAACCTGCCCTCTTGGGGGATTACTCTCATCCTCTCATCACCCCTGACCTGTTGGGTATCCCTTCTAGGCTCTGGTCTCTACTTTTTAAGGTTGTGCCTAGTTTCTGATAAACTAAACCAAAGGGCAGCTAATGGTGGAGCCCAGACCAAATCTGACCTGCTATTTGATTTTGTAAATAAATTTGCATTGGAACACAGCCATGCACATTTGGTCACATGTTGCTGGTAGTTGCTTTCACTCTCTGAAGGCAGAGTTGAGTTGTTGTGACAGAGACCACATGATCTGCAGTCTAGATATTTACTTTCTGATCCTTTATGGAAGAAGTTTATCCCTAGACAAAAGAGTATAATAAGCCTCTCTTCCAAACTGCGACCAAAGGTAGCTTTTGGGTGTGCGATACTTTTGTTTATAGGAACAAAAAGCTAACTAATAGGATAATCACTATCACTGTGCCAGGCTTGTTGGAACGTGATTTTGGCATGGATGGGTCTCTTGCTTCACCCCAAAGCATACCTGCTTTGCTATACCATTAGCATCAGCATTGCCAAAATTAAAAATCAACTGTATGGGTGACTTTCTATAAAGTGAGATAAAATAATTGAGATCTGTGGAACTTTCTATGGATTTTCTTTTGCCAAGTAGAAAAAGGTCCCTTAGCCATAACTGTCTTAATATCAAGGGGGATATAAGGATGAATAGAATTAAGGGGATTTGGATTTTAGCTAGAAACACCACTGATGATTAGCACAGCACTCGCTGCCTGATTTGTTACTTCTCTACCTGGAAGGGAGTCTGTACCTGGTCCCATTTGGGGAGTTTGTCATTCTCCAGAGCCTGCTTCCAGCTGGAGCCTTCAAAGTCTGGTGTCTGGATGTTGAGGAAAGGCACACCAAAATCCTTCTTCCCTTCACGATCTTCCTCTCCTTCCCCCTCCGCGTCGCTGCGCTCTTCCATGGCCCGCAGCTTCTCCAGACGCTCCCTCTCGGCCTTCTCCCTCTCGGCCTTCTCCCTCTCCAAGCGCTCCTTCTCCGCTCGCTCCTTTTCCAAGCGCTCTCTCTCGCGGTCCTTGCGGCCCCTGCGCCCACCCGAGGGAACCTGACGCTGGTCTTCTGGCTCGTGGGACACCTCCTCCATCCCTGCGTGAGGCAGCTGAACTCCTTGCTTCCGGTCCCAGTACATGAGGATGCTCTGGACATCCTTCAGACTCAACTCGTAGGCCTTAAACGTCTGAGCCAGTTGCTTGTCAGTGTCTTTCTGGAGGTCCCCTTCACTGTCTTCTTGGTCCTGGGCCAGAGGAAACACAAGCATGCAGCCATCGGCTGTGTTCTTTTTTTTCTTGTTCAGTTCCTCCTTCTCAGACGCTATTTGCTCCCTAACAGATATTTTCCTTTCGCTTGTCTC
Organism: Cephalopachus bancanus; assembly: GCA_027257055.1. Taxonomy (NCBI): domain Eukaryota; kingdom Metazoa; phylum Chordata; class Mammalia; order Primates; family Tarsiidae; genus Cephalopachus; species Cephalopachus bancanus. The sequence goes on along the minus strand of JAPVLO010000330.1, from coordinate 1,081,326 downwards.
TGTCTTGATTTCTAGTTTGGTGAAAGGAAGAACCTAGAAGGCACAACACAGAAAACATGCTTAAAACAGTTTTTTAAGGGTGGAGCAAATTGTATAAGGAACAGCCGAGGGACTGCTTCATAAGAAGGCTTCCTGGAATCCAGGCACCTCTTTTGCACACTAAGGTAGTGCTTGAGAATCATTTGGGAGCTTTTATCTAAATATACATTCCATGGTCCTTCCCTGTTATAGATCTGGCTAGGTCCTGGCATTGCACATTTTGAAAAAGGTGCAGAGTGGTTTTAATATGCATTCCTGGTTGACAGCTGCTATTCTAAGAATCAAGGGGAAAACACCAGCAAAATGAACCTTCGGCGACGTGCTTTCAGGTGCCCTGGGATACGCCATAACATGTAGTGGTCCAATCCTGGCTGCACCACTTGTTTGCTGTGAGACCTGGGGTGAGGACTTAACCTCTCTGCTTCATCCATATGAGGATAGTAATATTAATAACTACCCCAGAGGACTGTTGAGAATTAAATATGTGAATACATGTAAAAAGCTCACAAAAGTGCCTGTGTGAGGTTATTAAGACCACACAGGTTTTGTATATATAGTGGGTATTACTGGGAACAAATGGGAGTTTAGAATCTGACTCACCCCAGGCTTCAAAAAATATGTGTCTATTTAATGAATTGGGCATAGAGAAATCGACTTTATTCTTGTTCTTACTGCCCTTTTAAACTGTTTTATGGGCTCTGATTTTCCCTTCCCCTGGATGAAATCCTCGGGCAGGTTCTGTAGCTTTTTGGATCATTCTTTGTTGACACAAAATTCAGTTCAGTCTAGTGATCACTATCGTCAGTTCTGCCCAGTGTTCCCCTTCCCAGGCCTAGCTCTTCTCCTCCCCTAAGTTCAGGCCTGCTTCAGGCTTGGAGGATGAGTGACCAGGGGCTGGCTTTCCCTTCCTCTCACTGCACCTCCTCTTATTCCATTTCTCCATCTCCTAACACAGCGTGGGGAGGGAGCGACATGACAGGCTGGCACAACTACTTTATGGAGGAGTTCTAGCATCTTACTTCAGCTTGTCTGGGGTGAGGAGGGACTGGCACCCATTGTTTCACTCTCAGTCTGGAAAGCCAGTGCCAAGATATCCAGGTTGACATGGAAGGTGAGGTAGAGCGAGGGAAGGACTTGTACTTGGAAGATTGTGGTAGCCCAGAATAGAGCAGCTAGAGATAATAAATAACTAAGAGTATAGAAGATTGCAACAGCACAATCTTGAGTGAATAGATGAAGAAAAAAAATATATACTATTCAAATACATGCAGAACAGTTACAGAAATGAATCACATATGAAGCCATATAGCAAGGCTGAACAGGTGTGAAAGACTAATATGACATAGAATATTCTCTGAAGATATACTCTAACTCCAAAAAAAGAAAGCCAAAATGAAGCCATTCATTTGAAAGTTGGAAAATACACTTTGAAATAATTCATTGGTTAAAGAAGCAGCCATAGGATAATAGAAAATATTGAGAATTGAACAACAATGAAAACATTGAAAATCAATACTTGAGGGATATATCTAAATGTTTGGAAATGTATTTATCTTTAAATGCTTTTATAACTTTTAATAATTTGAAAAAAATAATTGAAAATTAATAAGATAAGAATCCACCTTAAGAAGTTACAAAAAGAACAGAATAGTAACACAAAGAAAGTAGAAAGAATGAAATTATAAAAAGATAGGAACAAAAACAAATTAGATAGAAAACATACAATGGAGATAATCCACATATGCAAAAGTTATTTCTTTTGAAATGATAAACTTCTAGCAAGAATGATCAAGAAAAAAAGAAAAAGAATTGAAAGAAGTATAAATAAACAACATATAAAATAATAAAGAGGACATAACTGTAGATATAAAACAGATTTAAAAGATAGTAAGATAATACCATGATTTACCTTATGCCAATAAATCTAAAAATATGATAAAGTGGATACTTTTTAAGAAAACCATGAGTGACCAAATTGACTTGGAAAGCAATTGAAAAGCTGAATAAATCTTTAATACTAAAACAAATTGATTCAATAATGTAATCTGTAACCTACCACTTGATCTGATTGAAGAAGGAAAAGAAACATAATCATGGCTGCAGAAAAATTATTTGATAACATTCAACACACACAAGTAGGAAGTCTGCAAAATACATTTTAAGAGCTCATGTGTTTGAAAGTACTGCAAAGCCAAAAAGGCAATAATGAGTTGCAGGCTAAGATCTAGGAGAGGAGAGAAATACATAGAAGTGGACCCAGCATTTGGGGTTGCTTTTCCCTAAAGGGCATTTTGGGGGAAAAAAGTGTGGCTGAGAAGCTGAGTAATGCTTGTTGACAGACTCATGGGCTGGGGTTCAAAAAATCAGACTTCAGGCCTGCCAAGGAAAAGAGGTTCTGGTGAATCCCCTAGACTGAGTTAGGGCTCTGAAAGGATCCATATTAGGAGTCAGGATCAGCCTGAAACAGCCTATGCCTCCTGGGGACTGAAGCTCAGCTTATAATTTTCTCAGTTCTGATTGAATTAAGATTTCTAGAAGCCGGGCTCGGTGGCTCAGCCTGTAATCCCGTGCCTTTGGGAGGCTGAGGTGAGTGGATTGCCTGAGCCCGTGGGTTCGAGACCCGCCTGGGCAGTGAGACCTCATCTCTACAATAAATCAAAAAATCAGCCGGGCGTGGTAGCGCATGCCTGTAGTTCCGGCTACTCGGAAGGCTGAGGCGGAAGGATCGCCGGAGCCCAGCAGGTCGAGGCTGCGGTGGCCGGGAGCGGCCACGGCACTCCAGTCTGGGTGACAGAGTGAGACTCCAACTCAAAAAAAAAAAAAGACTTCTAGAGCTTCTAACCTAACCTAGCTGTCTGACCTAGCTGTCTGTCAGAATCAAACAGCGATTCTCTCTAGAGAAGATAACATTATCCAGAGCCTCAAATTATTTCTTTGTTTTTTCTGTGCAATATCTGGCCTTCAAAAAATAACCTGGCACCTAAAAAGACAAGACCATGTGATCTTAAACCAAGAGCAAAAGACAGACAACAGACTAGACTGCAGGGCATCCATGTATTGGTGTGATTAGTCAAGAATTTGAAAAAGATATGTTTAATATGTTGAAAGAATTAAAAGACAATTGAGAACTGAAAATTTTGAAGAGAACTAGAAGCAGTAAGAACAGAATTAATAGCTTCCTAATGCAATAACAAAATGAAGAACTGACAGGAAGTTTAAACAGCAGATTCGACCTTACTGAAGAAAGATGGTGAGCTAGACAATATGTCAGAAGAAAATATCCACTGTGAAGCAGGGAGGAACAAAAGTGTGCAAACATAGAAAAGCATTAGAGACATATGCAATATTGTGAAGAGTCTTCAAAAAGGTCTCACACACGTATGATTGGAATACTAGAGGGAGAGGAGAGAAAATGAAGGAGAAGCGATTTTGAAAAGTTAGTGGCCAATGGTTCCCAACCTAAAAATTCAGGAATCATTATAAACCCCAAGTAGCGAAACTGCTTACATAGGTAAAATAGGGAAATTCACATGTTCCCACTTAAAAGTTCCAACAGATCCCAGCTGGAGACTCTGAAGATGAAATCAGTGGGCATAATTTGAGGTTATCATGCTCCAAATAGTCTTTCTATTAATGATGAATAAAATGTCTTTTAAAAGCAAGTTTGGAAAGATAACTTCTGCATAGATTATTCTGAACTTATTCTAAAAAGAAATTGACTTTGTTAATTGCAAAAAGAATGGATGAAACACAATAACTCGATTTCTCCGCTCTGGTTTCATGAACAAAATCACCCAGGAGAGATAGGGACCAGTTCTTGTAATTTTCTCCTGGACACCCCCTTTTATTCTCAGCCTGAGATGTCATATATTTCCTTCAGGTCAGCAACATCAGGCATCTCAACCTGTGTCCAGTTATGTGTGCTCAGACCCTGTTCCTTCTTGAGTTCTCTGTGGTTGAGACCCCTACACACTGATTCCTCTGCCCTTATGTCCACCCAACTACTATCACTTTCTCTCACTCACCTACTTGGTCTGCACCCTGTCTGGGAGTCTGGCTTCAGCTTCACTCTCAGGATTGGTAATGCTTAAACAGCTGCTGCCCATATCAGCTAGTCACAGCCTTTGGCCATGATCACTACTGTTGGGGGCTCCTGTAGCCACTCTGTCCTCCCCTTCACAGTGGGTAGGAAGGTGAATGCTAAGCATGGTGGGCTGAAAACCTGTGGCACTTCTCTGCAAGGATAAGCTCATGCTGGAGCATCTTCCCTGACTGTTGCCTACAGTGTGCTCTTGATTGAACGCACAGGCTCATTGGCAATGAGGCTTCCTGGAGGCAAATCTTTAATATTAGCCTATCTAGCACCAATCAGAGGCCTTCAGGGGCAGTGGAAGGAGGAAAGGCTAAGGCCAGATATAATTGAGTGAGGTCCTAGAATTGACTTGATCTCTTTGAACTTTGCATGGTGAGGGATGCCAAAATGACATGATTGTACCACAGAGGCACAGCAATTGATATACAATCACCGTTCAACAAATGTCATTCCCTTTCCTCCTACCTTCTACTCCATGACAAAATATAAACATGATCAGGCTAGTTTTCTGGAAGGGAAATATGATAGGCTGACTGGCTTGTTCTAATAGACGCCCTCGTCTTCTCTCCGCTAGGGAGAAGTGGGGGTTGCTACCTGCTTGCTTGTTACTTGAGATTTCCTCAGGGGGATTTCCTCCTTTATGGGTCCTTGCTTTGGTTTCTTGATCTTCCGTTTCAGCTCATCCTCTTCCTTTTGTCGCTCGAGCTCCTGCTGTAGCTTCTTTTCTTGCATCTCCTTTGCCAGCCTCTCCAGCTCCCTTCAAACCAGGCAGAGAAAACAGAGTTCAGGGGCCTTCATGTCCCAGTCCCTCCTCTGCCTGAGATTGCCAGGTGGAGGACACTGGGCAGAGCTTTCTTGGACATAAAATGGAAGAAATAACAGAGCAAGCTTGGTAAATAGGAAGGAAAGAAGAAAAAAACAGAAGAGAGGAAGAGAAGAGAAGAAAAAAAGGCTCACATCTGCCTTTGGTCATTCTGTAAGACTCTGATTCACTGAAACTCAACTAGGAGGTTTTCTTAGAGTATCTGTATTTCCATTCCAATCTCCTTTCACAAGAGAGTGAGGAAAAGGCTGAAAATAATCTTTATTTTACTCCTTTTAAAAAAGCAACTTTCAAAGGTTATTCTGGTATTAGCACAGATGAGGCCCAGCCTCCTATACCATCATGTTTGGTGTTCAGACCATAAGAAATGGTGTTTTAAATGGCAGTTCTTACTGTGGCTAGCTTGGAGCCATGGTGCTGGGTCTGAGAGTCACATTCCTCTCCTCCTATCTCTTTCTTTCCCTTTCTGCTGTCTTTCAGCCAGTCTCGAACACTAATAGCAAAGAGGACACCAAAGCTGGCACAAAACACAAACAGGTGAGGAAATAGCACTTCTGAAAATAGTTAACCCATCTATCTTCATCTCCAGAAATGCCTAATTGTTCCTGGTTGCCATGGCTCTCTGCCCACTGAAGCCAACTTGTCATACTTCATGGTGTGTGTGTGTGTGTGTGTGTGTGTGTGTGTGTGTGTGTGTGTGACACAAATAAGTTGTTGCAGAACTTTGAGGATCAAATCTGCATTTTCTAAGTCCACCAGGAGATGAATACCTGGAAGCAATGGCCTTGGTGAGAAAGAAAGGAGTTTCCTTTAAAACCCCAAAGCTAGGCTTTTCATAAATGGAGAACTGGACATTTCTACAATAGATCATGCAGGAGAAAGGATGAAGGCATACTGTAGGAGAAGGGAGGACATATAAGCCCTATTGGGCTCAGTGGGAAGAGTCTGGAGGCAGAGGGAGAGAAGGGGTTAAATTGTGGGTGAGTATCTTGCCCCCTCCAGTGTCTGAAATCCTAGGGAGGAGTTAAGCAATAGAACCACTGTTCTCCTCTCACATTTGCCTCCACAATGTTTAAAGATCTGAGGGCAGAAAGGACATAAGTACCACTGCCTACCTGTATCTCTGAGATAGCCTGAGGTGGAAGCCCTAAGTCTCTTGGGCTCTAGGTGGCATGGAGGAATCTAGATGTTTCTCTGTGGTTCCCAGTGAGGGGCACAGAAAGTGGCCAGAATTGTGGGCTTGTGAGATTGTAAATTGCCCAACCTGAGGATCCCAGGGGAGAGGCAGCCAGACCTCAGAGGATGGGCAATGCCACCAGAGGCAAGATGGGGACCCAGGAAAGAGGTGAAATGAGGTCTGGGGAGCAATCACCATGCCCAGGCCAAGAGAATGGACCTTGGGTCACCAGCTGTGGACAGCTAAACACTGAGCCAGTGAGCTCAGAGGCTAAGCCACACCTGGGGTGCACTTGTCAGGGAGCCAGCAGGGGCCCCGGAATAGTACTAGGGCCAAAAAGCCCTCAATCTAGTGCTGGCCATGACATCACAATCTGGTCCCCCAGTGAGAAGGAAGTAGAGTGGGAGCAACCCTGAAAAGTGCAGCAACCAGTGCCCTAGATGGGAAGGATGTGTTTCCCTGCTCTCAGCAGGTCACCTCCCAGGGCCTTCTGTGGCTATTGCTGCTCTCCTGGAAGATGATCTGGACCCATTATGCCAGTCCTGGTCTCCCTCCGGGGTTTGTTCCAGGGGAATGGCTTCTGCTCTGGTTAGCCCTTGGTCCTGACCTCTTCTTTCTTTCCCGGAGCACCTGCTGAACCTCCCGATTGAACACGATTTTCTCCTCCTCTGTCAAGGCATCATATTCTTCCTCATCCATGTTTTGGAGGCGCTCCTTCTCTTTCTCAAGAGCTTCTCTGCGTTTGTGTTCTGTGGGGGGAGCAGAGACACAAAGGTGAAGAACAGTACTTTACAGCTTAGCTCTTGGCCTAAACAGGCTGAGTGCAGTGTGAGTGGCTGGTGCAGTGGCTGCCCTGCTTAATTCCTGGGATGATTTCCTTCATCCACACAGTTCCACATTTGGGCTCCATCTATGGTCAGCTGAATAGTGGTCCCCAAAGATGCCCATATCCTAATCCTTGGAACTTGTGCCTAGGTTGTCTTTCACAGCAGAGGGATTTTGCAGATGTGATTAAATTAAGGATCTTGACATGGGGAGATTATCTGAGTGGGCCTGATCTAATTACAAGGGTCCTAATGAAGGAGGCAGGAGAGTCAGAGTCAGAGAAGGTGATGGGACAGCAGAGGCAGAGGGAGATGTGACAATGGAAGCCGAGGGCTGCAAGGAAGGGGCTGGGAATCAAGGAATGCAGGTGGCCTCCAGAAGCTGGAAAAAGCAAGAAAAAGGATTCTCCCCTTCCCCAAAAGAACATAGTCTTGCTAACTCCTTGATTTTAGAACTTCTGACCCTGTATTACATCACTAGGTCTAGGGCTGCTGTGGTTTGAGTGTTTGTGTCCTCCCCCAAATTAATATGTTATTAATATATGGTAATCCCCGATAGGGTAATATTAAGAAGTAGGATCTTTAGGAGGTGATTAGGTCATGAAGGTGGAGGCTCATGAATGAAATTTGTATCCTTAATAAAAGAGGCCTGAGGGGGCTTGCTTTAGGACTCAGTAAGAAGATGCCTTTTATGACCAGAAGATGGCCCTCAGCAGACACTGAATCTTCTGGCAACTTGATCTTGGACTTCCCAGTCTCTGAAATTGTGATGAATAATTTCCGTTGTTTATAAACTACCCAATCTATGGTATTTTGTTATGGCCTGAACAGACTAACACAGTGGTGGTAATTTGTCACAGAAGTGATGGGAAACTAATAAACCACCCGTTGACTTTATCCATTATGAGCATATGCCACTAAAGTGCTCATGGTGATAAAGTCATTTGCAAACCAAAGGACATCCCCTTCCACACCCTACAGATTCCAGGTCCAGGCATGTGGTTCACACTCAGGACAAATGCACTGGCTTCTACATCACACCTCCCTAACACAGCATTCTCACCATTGTCCTTGCAGGTTTGAGCTGTGAACTCAAGAGACCTGTGTGTGAGCTCTCTCTCTGCCTCTTATCAAGGGATAATAACAGACAAGGATAAAAAATTGTTCCCTTATAGGGCTATTGTGCAGATTAAATAAACAATCATGTAAAGCCCATAGTCCATGCCTGGCATGTTCATAAATGTACAATAAGCATCAGATTTTAATGTAATTAATAGTGTTATATGTAGTCTTAGGACTTTTCAAAATGAAGACGATTTAGGGGAAAGTAACCCACAATTGAACCATGAGAAACTTCAATCCAAAGACAACTGAGAAAATAAAAAATGATAATTTCTTTCAAGTTAATCATTATGAAGAAATGAGCTAGGAAGCTGGAGGTGGAAATACTGTTGAGAGATGCTTGGTCACTGTTTTGGATTTTTCTCTGGATGAGAATATAAGGAAGCAGACCCTGAGTTTCTTTCAAGAACTAAGAGATCTAAGTGTTTTTAAATATGTCTTTAACTGAAAACCACAATGGTTTGTGTAGATTGTGCTAGAAGACAGAGGTAAGCCCAAGTGAGGAAGGATAGTAGTCCCTCAACTTGTCCCCCAGGGGTCAAGATTTTCTGGGGCTGCTTCTAACTAATTTGGGATCTTAAGCTAACGTTACGTGTGTGTGTGTATCTATTTTTCAATAAAATCTTTCAATTATTAAAGTTGTTTCCCAGGCCATTGTTGTAGTGACAGAAAAGGCAATGGTTTTAGTTACACAGACCTGGTTCTACTTATTTGCAGTGTGATCTTACACAAGACTTTTGCAACCTCTGAGCTGCATTTTCCTTATCTGTAACATGGGGACAATAATTTTCACAGGGTTATTGTGAGGATTAAATGACCCAAAGTGTACAAAATGTCTGCTACATTGTCTGGTGTACAACAGGATAAGATGTAGAAATTGTTTTGGGAAATTTATCCACACCTCTAGTCTTATAGAAAATGCACAGTCAGCCTTAGGCAAAACCAACAAGGAAATCAGTCACCTGACTCAGGATGGGACTTTTAAGAGTCGTAATTACAAGAGGATGAGAAGGGCACAGCTTTGATAGGAGGGAAGGAGGAATGCACCTGCTGTAAGCACAGCTGGGTGCAGCTTTGTCATACAACCTTTCAACAGGCCATTTGTATCCCAGTTCCCTCATGGCAGTTTATAGAAATACGAACTCCTGGCCACCTTACAAGGCAGACATGAAGCGCCAATGGGACAACAAATATCATAGTTTCACTTAAGTCCAATGGATTGTCATGTTAGGGAAATATCTTACCAAAAGCTTAATGCCCTGTTTAAAGGAAAGATCTGTTGTGACTTGGGAAAGACAGCCCGGGAAGGTAGGGGGCCTTGCCTTCTTGTTCCTTTTTGGCGTTCTCCTGGGCCTTCATGGCTGTATAATCCTGGGCCATGTTGAGAACATAGATGTGCTCCCGGTTGCCAATGGCCTTCAGTAGGCAGAGGAGGGCAGTGGTGATGTTCTGAGCAAAGAGTGTATCAAGGCCATCAAACACCACTCCTCGGTAGCAGTCACTTAGCTGAAACCAGACAGAGCAAAGACAGTTACTGTGGCCACAACAATTGTTCCCTGCTGAGAAAGTTGTTCATGTTTTGACTACTGCTGCAATGGGTTCTGCAGACCTACCGGGCCCTGGTGAAAATGTCATTAAGCTGCACTTTCACTTACTAAATCCAAGGTGCTGTCATAAAATAAAAGTGAAGAATAAAAATCTCTAAACAGTCATGAACAGTCTGTATTGTACATATCTGTAAAGGATCTATTTTGTCTCTATAAAAATAAATAAACAAAATGTTCAAATAAGGGTCTGGGAAGATTCATGAGTTCCACAAAAATGAGACACAAATGAAAGATGTTCCCATGCACAGAATAACAGGCAGCAAGACTTAACAGCAGTGGATGGTCTGTTTGTGTTTTACTGAGTGGACTTACTGGCTTGGAATGTAATGATTTTGGTAATAGTAACCATTGAAGAATGCCTCTGCTGTACTCAGTGTTACTCAAAGTATAGCCCACAGACTGGCCACCACTGACCAAGAGTTGACCATTATGTTTTGATGGGACAAGAATGTAAATCAACCATATCACTAGACATGCTATTTAGTTCAGCTGGCTTTTTTCTCCCTTTGTATCAAGAATTTGTCAATGAAGGAAGCAGTGCAAGCTCTGTGGCTCATCGAAGACCAGCACTTTGAGTAGCAAAACTCCATGGGCTTACTTTGGGCTTTACCACTGCCTCTCAGTCCTTACTCTGGGTGTATAAAACACTTGCACATTTATTAGAACACCTTGCTTAAACAAGTTGACAGTGATGGTACTTTTAATGCAGTAGCAGTGTAAACCTTAACATAAACAATCATTTCTGGTGATGATATTCCTCCTCTTCTGGGAACCTCAAGTCTAATTTTGTTATATTTAAATGTGCAATGAATCTAGTGACCTTATTTGAAAAACCAAAGCAAACACACAACTCTACGACCTGGTGAATAATTTAGCTCTGTCTGCAAACCATAAGTAGCACACAGGCTTAAATAATACCCTCCCAAATTCTGCTGATCTAATTTGTTGTTGTTAAACTGTAGAATACGTATTAAAAAATTAAAAAATGGAAAAAGTATTACAGCCTTATTTTAAAAGCAGTATGTTATTGTAAAATAATTCAGAAGTATATAAAGATTAAAAATCTATAGTCCTGCTATCCAAAGATAATCACAGTCAACATGTACTTTAAAAGTTTTCACTAGGTATGTGATATACATTCATAAATATATTTTTAAAAATATTTATATAGAAATGCTATTGTGATTTACCTACAAGTTCCTAATCTACTTTTTCTATTTAATAACATACTGAAAAAATATTTTTACAGCAATTAACATAGCTCCAAATTCTAACTTTTAATGACTCTTCAGTATAATTTTTAACACATCCCTCTGTTTCTGTTTGCTTTTCAAAAAAATTTATGTGTGGCCTTCTGTTCTCTTGTCCTTTAAGAAAGTGAGTGGCCTCAGGCTGTAGACTGGGCCAGGGTCAGGGACTGACGAGAGCTTCCCAAAAGACAAGTAAATGACTGCTGGGGTGAGAAAACCCATCTATCCTCTTCAAGGCCCCTGGATTCTGAGTTGCCATGGGGCCCAGAACCTTAGCTCACAGCATGGGAACAGTGCAAGTAGCATGGACGCACCTGTATTCGCTCAGCCAGGAGCTGCACGAGAAGTTCATCTGGAAGCACACAGCTCATCAGTCCAGTCTCACCTCCAACACTGGCACTGACACTGAGCCGGCGCTGGGTGGGTCCTGAGGGGAGAGGGCTGGAGGAGACCTGCTGAGTGGGAGAAAGATCAGGAGTCAGAATCCAGTTATGTGGCTCAACAACTCCTCCACGACCTGCCATGGGACCTCAGGAAAATGATATAATCTCTCTGGGCTTCATGTCCTCAATGGGGGCTGAATTGTAAAATGGAAAGTTCTGACCTTCCTTAAAGAACTGCTGTGTGCTTCAGGTTGCAATATTGTGGAAAGTACTTTGTGCATGTACTGAACTGCACACAGCTTTTCATTCATTCAACAAATATTCACTGCATACCTATTAAGTATCAGGTGCTCTTGGGTATTAGGGATATGACAACAAACAAGGTGTGCTTTCATAAGCAAATAAATAATATAATTTCAGATAGTGATGAGAGTTATGGAGGAAATAAGAGTGAGGAACAATGACAGGGTTTGGGAATGGCTATGTGGAGAGGACTGTCACATTTCTTGGGCAATGTGAAAAAATGAGTCAAGATCTTGGGAGAAGAGCCTTTCTAGGAGAGGACAGCATGTGTATGCTTGGGATATTTGAGGAGCACATAGAAGTCCAGTGTAGCTGGAGCAGAGTGAGCATTGGAAAAGATGGTCAGGTTGAAAATCACACAGGGCCAGAATATGCAGGGCCTTGTAGGCCATGGTAAGGAATTTGTATTTTATTCCAAGTATTATGGGAAGTTTATGTGTTTAAGGCCAGAAAAAGATCTGATTTTTATATTTAAAAGATCATTCTACCTACTACACGAAGTGACAAGAGTAGAAAGTTAGAAAGATATATTTGTGGTCAAGGCAAGAAAGGATGGTGGTAGGGAGGAGCATGGCAGTGGCTGATATAGAATATATTTTGGAAGTTGAGTCCATAGGGCTTGGGATGGAATATAAAAAAAGAGAGGTATCAGAATGACTTCTTGAGCTTTGACCTGGGCAACTGGGAAAATGGTGAAATTATTTACTAAGAAAGGAAAGACTGGGGGAAGAACAGTTAGTTTTTTGAGCAGGGGAAGGAATAATCATAAATTTTGGACATATAAATTTGGAGATACCTCTAAGCCATTAAAAAGAGAAATTAGGAGTGAATTTGAATATATGAACCTGAGTTTGGGATGAAGCAAGGGTTGGAGATAAAAATTTGAGGGACATAAGCACAACTGGTTGAGATCACTTAGGAAGAAGATGAAGGTAGTAGAAGACTTCATCCTAGGATACTCGAACAACCATGAATTTGGAGGGGATGGAGAAACTAGAGAAGTAGAGGAGGGAGTGGCTAAGAAGAAGAGAAAGGAAGAGTGCAGTGCTCTAAAAGTCACCTGAAGAAAGATTTTCCAGGAGAAGGAGGTGAGCAGCTGCCAAGACTTCATGTGAGATGAGGACAGAAAACTGACCACTGTTTTTGGCAATGACCTTGAGAAAAGCAGCCAGTGGAGTGATGGGGACAAAGGTCTCATGGAATCAGAGAAAAGCAGGATGGGAGTCGACGTGAGAATGAAGAGGCAGTCAATCTGGCAATTCTGGAAGAATAGCAGTGAAGAGAGCTGAGAGATGTAATAGCTGGAGGGGATGTGAGGTCACAGGAAAGTATTTTTAATGATGGAGGTACTATATAGTATGCATATATGTTGATGGAAAGGATACACAAGAGAGGGAGAAAATGAGAGATAAGGGACACAACTGCAGGGAATTTAGCCCTTGTGTAAGAGGAGTGGGGTCCAGTGTCCATGTGCAGGGATCAGCCATGGATAAAAGCAGGGACAGTTACTCAGCTGTAGGGAAGGCACAGACCTGAGTTAGGATAAAGGCTAGCTGGAAGATTTGGTGGTGGGAAGATGAGGTAGTTGTCTTCTGGTTGCTGCAGTTTTCTTCATGAGTCAGAAGAGAGATCATGAGCTGAGAATGAGGAAGAGGAAAGTGTCTTTGAGAGTAGAAGAGTGATGACAGCAATGAAACAGTTATCTTGAGTAGATGAAAGGCATATTTACTGGGGCAGACCAAAGGGTCCACTTGAGATTTGTGATCCTTTTTTTTTTTTTTTTTTTGAGTTAGAGTCTCACTCTGTCACCCAGACTGGAGTGCAGTGGCCGTTCCCGGCCACCGCAGCCTCGACCTGCTGGGCTCCGGCGATCCTTCCGCCTCAGCCTTCCGAGTAGCCGGAATTACAGGCATGCGCTACCACGCCCGGCTGATTTTTTTTATTTATTGTAGAGGTGAGGTCTTGCTGCCCAGGCGGGTCTTGAACCCGCGGGCTCAGGCAATCCACTCACCTCAGCCTCCCAAAGGCACGGGATTACAGGCTGATCCACCGAGCCCGGCTCTCTTTTTTTTGTTTGTTTGAGTTGGAGTCTCACTCTGTCGCCCAGACTGGAGTGCAGTGGCCGCTCCTGGCCACCCTAGCCTCGACCTGCTGGGCTCCAGCAATCCTTTCGCCTCAGTCTTCCAAGTAGCTGGAACTACAGGCACGGGCTACCATGCCTGGCTAATTTTTTGATTTATTGTAGAGATGAGGTCTCACCAAGTTGTCCAGGCGGGTCTCGAACCCGCGGGCTCAGGTAATCCACTCACCTCAGCCTCCCAAAGCACGGGATTATAGGCTGAGCCACCGAGCCCGGCTGAGATTTGTGATCTTAAATTTAAATTAAGACAATTCAGGAGAGATGAGTATTTTCTCCAGTTATTTCCAGCTGCTCTGCATGGAGTAGGTGGAGAACTGGGTTAACCAGGGCTGAATTTGCTTGGAGAGTGTGATTAAGGGGAAGATGCAAGGGAGAACCTATGGTGGTGAACCATAGACCCCAAACTGGGTAATGAGGTGGGTGGTACATAGAGAGGATGTGGAATGCAGGTTTCGATGGGGCCAATTACTTACCAGAGTAAGTCATCTGGATTGTCAGAAAATGGCTGTCAAAGAGTGGGATGTGCAATAGAGAGACCTTAGAGTTTATGGGTAATGATAAACAATGCCTATAATATGGTCATGAAGGTAAGTAGATGAAGAAGCATGGACTTAAGAGGCAAAAGTGTTGGATTAAATATTATTCAAAACATCAGAATTTCTAACTAGGGCTTTCATGGAATAATGTGGTTAATAATAAATGACCTTATAGTATAGGCCATATCTGCATTATATAACATATTATACATTTCTTCCCCTTTGCTATATGACTACATTTTCAGTCACTAGAGAATTTATGCTTTATGAGCACTTTAAGAAGACCAAACAAATCCTATTGAAAGTATTCCAGGCAATTGAGAAAGATGAAATTCTCCCCAAATCATTTTACAAAACTAACATCACACTGATACTCAAACTGGGTAACAATCCAACAAAAAAAGAGAACTACAGGCCAATATCCCTTATGAACAGAGATGCAAAAATCCTCAACAAGATTCTAGCAAATCAGATGCAAAAACACATCTCAAAAATCATCCACCATGACTAAGTAGGCTTCATCTCCAAGATGCAGGGCTGGTTCAACATTCGCAAGACAATAAATGTAACTAAATACATCTACAGATATAAAAACAAGAGCCACATGATCATATCATTAGATGCAGAAAGAGCTTTTGATAAAATCTAGCATCCCTTCTTGATAAAAACCCTCAAACACCTAGGTATAGAAGGAACATACCTCAAAATAGTAGGTGCCATCTACGATAAACCCACAGCTGACATTTTCCTAAATGGACAGAAACTGGAAACATTTCCCCTGAAAAGTGGATTAAGACAAGACTGCCCACTCTCACCTCTCTTGTTCAACATTGTGTTGGAAGTCCTAGCTAGGGCAATTAGATAAGAGAAGGAAATCAGGGGTAGTCAAATAGGAAAAGAGGAAGTCAAGTTATCCTTCTTTATTGATGATATGATTCTATACCTCGAAAATCCAAAAGAATCTGTCAAAAACCTGCTTGCACTAATAAAGGACTTTGGCAAAATCTTGGGATACAAAATAAATGTGCAAAAGACAGTTCCATTCTTATGCACCAACAACAAGCAGGCAGAGAACCAAATAAAAAGCACAAACCCTTTCACAATAGCCACACACACAAAAATAAAAATAAAAAACACCCTTGGTATCTTCCTAACCAGAGAAGTGAAAGACCTTTACAATGAGAACTACGAAACACTGCTCAAAGAAATCCAAGAAGACACAAACAAATGGAAAAATATTCCATGTTCGTGGATAGGAAGAATCAACATTGTTAAGATGTGTAGCCTACCAAAGGCAATCTACATATTCAACGCAATACCCATTAAATTACCAATGTCATTCTTCTCAGACCTGGAAGTGACAGTACAGAAATCCTATGGAAACATAAATGACCATGAATAGCCAAAACAATCCTTAGCAAAAGAAACAAAGCAGGAGGTATCATGCTTTCAGACTTCAAACTTTACTATAAGGCTACAGTAATCAAAACAGCCAGGTATTGGTTCAAGAACAGGCATATAGACCAATGGAGCAGGACAGAAATTCTGGAAGCAAAACCTCAATTTCTCAACCAATTTATCACTGACAAAGCCTCCAACAACAACCATTGGGGAAAGGAGAACCTATTCAGGAAATGGTGCTGGGAAAACTGGCTGATCACATACAGAAGATTGAAACAGGACCCCTAACTATCATCATACACAAAAATTAACTCTAAATGAATCAAAGACCTAAACATAAAACCTCAAACTATAAGAATCTTAGAAAATGCAGGAGACACCATTGCAACAATTGGAACTGGCAACCAATTCCTGATCAGAACCCTAAGTACCCTTAAGAAATAAGATAGACAGGTGGGACCCCATCAAACTGCCCAGCTTCTGCAAAGCAAAAGAAACCATCAAGTGAGCATGGAGACAGCCCACAGAATGGGAAAAAATATTTGCCAACTGTATATCTGACAAAGGCTTAACATCTAGGCTCTACAAGAAACTCAAACACCTTGAAAAGAAAAAAAACCAAATAGCCCCATTAAAAAGTGGGCAAAAGACATGAATAGACATTTCTCAAAAGAAGATATATAGGCAGCCAACAGACACATGAAAAAGTACTCAGCCTCACTCATGATCAGACAAATGGAAATCAAAACCACATTGAGATACCACCTAACCCCAGTAAGAATGACCATCATTAACAAAACGAACAACAACAGATACTGGCAAGGATGCAGAGAAAAAGGAACGCTTCTACACTGCTGGTGGGAATGCAAACCAGTGCAGCCTCTTTGGAAGACAGTGTGGTGATTTCTGAAAGAACTAGAAATTGACCTTCCTATGACCCAGCAATTCCCCTATTGGGAATATACCCAGAGGAACTCAAATCATTCTACAAAAAAGATACCTGCACACGTATGTTTGTGTCAGTTCTAGTCACAATAGTAAAAACATGGAATCAACCATGCTGCCCATTGAAGCTGGGCTGGATTAAAAATGTGGTACATATACACAATGGAATATTATACAGCCATAAAGATGGACAAACATATGGACTTGCAGCAACTTGGATGGACTGAGAGTCTGTCACACTCAGTGATCTTTCACAGAAACAAAGAACAGAGTACCATATGTTCTCATTCATAAGTGGACCTTGAACAAGTATCATAATACTACAAGAAAGGGATTGGCAGTAGTGGGAAACTGCTAGGGGTTGGAGGGGTACACCTCATCAACAAGGGTACCTGCATAATGAACATTTGTATACCTAACCCTGAATTGTACCCCACATTTTTGGGGAAAAAAAAAAGACCAGTCATTTCCTTGGGTAAGCACTCTGACAGGGGGACTCTATTGTCCAGACCATTTGAGTCCTGTCACACTGGGGCAGAGAAAGAAGTCACATGTAGGGTCTGTAAGCTATGATGTCTTCTGTGATTTTTAAGTTTCCTATTTATTAAAAGGACTTTGGAATCAGAATTGGGATATTCTGCTGCCTTTGAAGTATTCTAAAAACCCTTATTTCACTATCCAGATGAACAGAACCAAACCTAAGGAAATGCCTCCCCATAACACCCTATTAGGTAACACACTTGTTTTAATTCATCTATAAACATCTGGGTAAAGAAATTCGTATTAGATCCTGGGAAAAAGGATCAAAAGGATAGTTCTCTAAAAGAAAATGAGTCAATGGTTTCCATTTTCAAAGTGTCAGAAGAATGTAAGATTACAGTGATGATCAGAGACATCATCACAGATTCAGGCACAAATTCAGCCACAGTGATGCTCCATCAAAACTTCAGGTGACATCTCCTCTCCTAAGAAGACTTTCATCTCTAATCTATCCATCTGCCCCATTCAATGAACAGGACTCCTTTCCTTCAAGGGCCTTGATCTCTGCTCCATCCACATCTCCCACTTCCCCAACAGAACTCTCAGACTGTACAAGATCCACAGAACCTTAACTCTTTTTGTTTCTCCCATTCTATGTCCTCTTCTTAATTCCTTCTCCACCTAGGCTGGACTTCCCAAACAGATGCCAGCTTCAATTCCCTTGCCCCTAGTTCTAAGCATGCCCTTCTCCTTCAATGATGACAACTTCTTCTTTCTCCACCTCTGATAAGAGCTATCAGGGGCCACTTGGAGAAATTATATAACTGTGATTTTTAAGTTGGGCCATTGGCATTATCAACTATTTTTTCTTTGTACATCACCAATGTCTGTTTCTATTCACCACAGTGGAGACATCAGTGCTTTGCCGCTCTCCTCAAGCATGCTCTGCAGCCCAGTCTCCTCACTGCATCCCACAAAAGACTAAGACTCCTGCATGTATTATAGAGCTATTCAACAAGATCTTCTCCAATTTCCATTTTCCACCCTGCTTCTCCCACCCTTAGCTGTATCTGTTTTTACCTTTACAGACCTCAAAGGAATATAACTCCCTTCTATATTAACTGTGCTTAACCTTGCCCTTTCTTCCTCCTCCCAGAATCTCATTCCCTATCAGGTGAATTGTCACCTTATACTTCTCCAGGAGTTCCATACTTTATAGACCAGCATGTGCCTCTACCTCCTTTCTGAGAACATACTCTCTTGACCCTTGGCTTTGTCCTTTTACAACTCTATCTTTTTTCCTTCTCACTTAAACAACTTAAAGGCCTACACTCACTTGACTCTATTTTCCACCTACAGTTTATTACTCGTCTCATTGTCTCTGACTCCAGTACCTGCCAATCTGCCAGGATTGCTCTTCAATTCCCTTGAGATATTGCTCAAACACTGTGACTTCTTTCTGACTTTCCAAGACTCCCCCTGCAGCCCTCCCACAACTTATATTAATAGTTTATGCTTAACATTTATTTAGTATTAGGTTGAGTCATAGGAAACTGCTGTTACAGAGTTCCAAAATGGTTGGATTTTGGCAATTTCCTATAGTTCAATCTAACTCCTTTTACATCTCTTTTCACTAATCGCATCTTATTGCAGCTGTTTACAAGTGCAGTTATCTCCTTGATCAGACTTAGTGCAGCTTGAGTGCAAGGAATCTGCTTTATCTTCACTTGTACCCACCCCAAGTGCCTTCTGAGCACCTGCTGTTGGACACCCCTTCCAAAAGGATGGTGCAGGTACAGTGCTCAGGCTGACCTGGGAGGACATATGCAGGAATGAAGGGAACTGACCTGCTGCAGGATGCTGAGAAGGAGGAAAGCTTCTACCTTTCTTCTGGAGAGCCCTGATATGTACCTGTGGTGTTTCAGATTGGTGTGAGTGATGCTGCTTCTGCGACCCGGAACCGTGGCTCTCTGCCTTACTTTTGGTGATCAGCACACTTCCACGCATGCCCTTTCCAGCTTTAATTTCTGGGGCCATCAGAGTAATATCTGAGGTTAATTTGCCCAAGGTCTCACTGCTTAGTTGTACTTGGCCCATGACGTTTTGGCTCACAGAAGTCTCCTGGGCTACAAAGAGGGAGTTGAGTTTTTTTAAATTAAAAGTTATTTTAGAATAATAACAAAAGACAGTGGAGATGGCACAATAAAGCCTACTTTGTCCAACAGACATATAACAATCCACATATATGCATATAATTAAAAAATTTATAGTAGCCACATTAAAAAATACTTAATTTTATTTTATTTTATTTTTTATTTTTTTGAGTTGGAGTCTCACTGTGTCACCCAGACTGGAGTGCAGTGGCCGCTCCCGGCCACCGCAGCCTCGACTTGCTGGGCTCCAGTGGTCCTTCTGCCTCAGCCTTCCAAGTAGCTGGAACTACAGGCGCACACTACCACGCCTGGCTAATTTTTTATTTATTGTAGAGATGAGGTCTTGCCAAGTTGCCCAGGCGGGTCTCGGACCCGTGGGCTCAGGCAATCCACTCACCTCAGCCTCCCAAAGGCGCGGGATTACAGGCTGAGCCACTGAGCCCGGCTAAAATACTTAATTTTAATTATGTATTTTATTCAATCTAATATATCAAAAATGTGATCATTTCAACATGCAAATAATGTCTAAAAGTTATAATGTGTTGTTGTAGTCTTTTCTTCATATTGCATCTCAGGATTCCCTTGTGTGTTGAACACTCACCACACCTCTCAGTTTGAACTAGCCCAGTTCACAAGCTAAGCAGCCCCTGTGGCCAGTGCTTACTGTGTGGCACAGATGAGTTAGAATTTATTGCTGCCACTTCATTATAGCCTGCTGGCTCCATGGCGGACAACAGATGCGGGGTAGGGCCTAACTCCTCCATTGACTGGGCTTTCTCCAAAGACACGAGGGACCTCCTGACTGAGAAACACAGCTGTGCTCCACTCAGGGCTCATTCTGTTTGGGCTTTCAGCAGTCTCCTCATTTATTGATTTAATACATTTTTATAAATCTGTATTATAAATCTATATTCCCAGCACTACTATGTGCTACATGCTGGGAATATAGTAGTGAGGAACACTAATACAAATCTCTTACACTGGGGATAGAGGGAGGGACATGAAATAAATAAATAGTGTGTTAACTGGAGATGATGGCTGTGAGAACAGTAGAGCAGGAAGGCTCCCCTGGTCTCCAGCAAGGCTCTGAGATGTGAAATAGCTCCTTTACTCTCCCTTTCCTGAAGTTTGAGGACTCTTTCCCTGACAAGTTGCCTGCTCTTGTGATCCTCTCTGCTGTCTCGGTATCCCCTGGCTTTTCCTCGGCCACCTCCTCCTGAAATGTCAGTGTTTCCCAAGGTCCTATCCCACCTCATCCATCCCTCCCCACCATTCTGGGCCTTTTGGGTTGGTTCATCTACCAGCTGCACCTCATACTTTCTCAGGAAGACTCTCCCAAGTCTGTCTCTAGCTTGATATTACTTTCTCCGACTAGGAGCTCAAATTCACCATTTGGCAGAGGACATGAACATAACTCCACAGATCACTATAAAATGTGGGTTATTTTACAGAAAAGGAAACAACAAATTTAAGATAACTTCTTATTTTCCCACAAAGAGTCTTCCATTTCCCTAAGTGTCCCACACGAGGTAGGAAAGGAGCCTGATAGCCCCAGCCAGCCTTATCAGTTAGCAGGTGGTAAGCACTCTTACAAATGGTGTTATGTTATCATGAGTACTGACACAGAAAGAATTCAGCTCTGAGCAGGTACTCTGCTTTGTACTCAATATATTTTCCCCTGAGCTTTCCTGCCTGAAGGCCCTCAGATGTCCTGATGGCGCCAGGATTCTTGACTTCTGGTAGGAAGGCCACACCAGGCCTTACCACTATGGGATTCAAAAACTCACTTCATTTTCTTTTCCAGTAATCTTGCTCTTCCTCACATGTTCCCTATCTAGGCAAATGGTATCATTTTCTCCTGCTTTCTGTGGCTAGAAATCTTGGTGTGACCATCTTGAATGCCTCCCACTCCTTCAATTCTCTGCCACGAAAGTGGACATCAGGCCAGCTAGCCTAGGCCCAGTTAACTGTAGCTCACTGTTGTTTCCTTTGCAAGATATCCAGGGGCTACTTTCCTAACATGACTTTCTGACCATTTCTGCATAGCATTAAAACTGCCCCAGTTCCTCTTTTCCTTCAAAATAAATCTAAATTCCTAATCTTGGCATTCATGGTCAACTATGATTGGCCTCAACTGGTTTTTCTCTTTTACCTCTAGTTTACTGCCAGTTTCCCTGCTTTCTTGGTCTGGAATATCCTTGTCCCCATTTTTGTCTTTTAACTTTCTCCAGCTCCTTCAAAGCTCATTTCCACAAAAACATTCCAAGTCACTTTTTTTGGGACCCACTCATCCCAAATTTGTTCTTTTACAGAAGCTGGTACTTCTGCTGCAACATTATTTTCCTTTACTCTGAATGACCTTGTGTCTGCTTCTCCTGCAGGATCCCAAAGGTGTAGACTGTCATATTTATTGTCCTGTTCCCTACAGTGGCAAGAGCACACCTGTGTTGGGCAGATCAGGGGACCTGGGTGTGCTCGGTGAAGATAATTCTTCTCTGGGCTAATAAGTTGGAAGCATGTTGTATATCAGCCTTGAACTAGGCTGTGGAAGGAAAGCTCAGCAGGGCATGGAGAAAATGGGTATTACCAATGGGGGTGCC
This sequence comes from Cephalopachus bancanus, assembly GCA_027257055.1. Taxonomy (NCBI): domain Eukaryota; kingdom Metazoa; phylum Chordata; class Mammalia; order Primates; family Tarsiidae; genus Cephalopachus; species Cephalopachus bancanus. The sequence continues at coordinate 1,059,450 of JAPVLO010000330.1, read as the reverse complement.
GACCACTTGCCCACAAAAGCCAGGGAGGATGGTTCTTACCAGGCTCTTCTTCTTTCATGGACTGCTCTATGGCAGCCCTAATGCAAAGCTCACGGGCCTGGACCCTTGCAACGCTGCTGCTGTCAGACACGGCTTCCAGCACAATGGAGTCGATGCTCAAGCAGGCCGCATTGTAGTACTTGGCTATGCTGATGGCGTTGGCTGACTTTCCTATCAAAAAGTTCAGGGGTTGCATTTCATGGTTCTCATTTGCTCAGTGACCTAGACAGAAGACATCTCTAGAACAGAGGTTCCTGTAAAGTGATCTGAGTGCTCTACCTCCAAGTCTCTCGTGTGACCAGAGGTGGCAGCAGCAAAGAGGGAAGACTGAAGCCAAAAGTTGTGGCTGTGGGTCTGGTACTACTCCTACCACTGATGTGCTCATGCTGTGACGACCTGTAGCCTCCCTGGGTTTTCTTCTTTGTTTCATAAACAGATTCTTTTTTTTTTTTTTTTTTTTTTGAGTTGGAGTCTCACTCTGTCGCCCAGACTGGAGTGCAGTGGCCGCTTCCGGCCACCGCAGCCTCGACCTGCTGGGCTCCGGCGATCCTTCCGCCTCAGCCTTCCAAGTAGCCGGAATTACAGGCATGCACTACCACGCCCGGCTGATTTTTTTATTTATTGTAGAGATGAGGTCTCGCTGCCCAGGCGGGTCTCGAACCCGCGGGCTCAGGCAATCCACTCACCTCAGCCTCCCAAAGGCGCGGGATTACAGGCTGAGCCACCGAGCCCGGCTCATAAACAGATTCTATCAGACAATCTTTTAAATACCTTGTAGCTCTTACTGTCTCTGATTCTGATGGGAAGACTTTTTTTGGTTTAAAGAGTAACTTATGTTGATTTCAAAGTACTTTCATTAAAAAGAAAGCAGAAAATTCAGAAATAACAGAGAGAGAGAGAGAGAGAGAGAGAGAGAGAGAGAGAATGCATAATCCACTGATGTTAGAGTTAGCCTCTGGTTGTTAAGTGCATACATGTAACTATGTTACTAATGTTTGTTTCTTTTCTTTTTTTTTTTTTTGAGTTGGAGTCTCACTCTGTCACCCAGACTGGAGTGCAGTCTCGACCTGCTGGGCTCCGACGATCCTTCCGCCTCAGCCTTCCAAGTAGCTGGAATTACAGGCATGCGCTACCACCCCCGGCTGATTTTTTGATTTATTGTAGAGATGAGGTCTCACTGCCCAGGCGGGTCTCGAACCCACGGGCTCAGGCAATCCACTCACCCCAGGCTCCCAAAGTGCGGGATTACAGGCTGAGCCACTGAGCCCGGCTATGTTTCTTTCTTATAAAAAGGAAATGGGAAGACGTCCATGTCTAATTCCTGGAACTTGCAAATATGTTACCTTATAGGGTAAAAGAGACTTTGTAGATATGATTAATTTATGGATCTTGATATGGAAGGCCATCCTGGATTATCTGGGTGGGTATAATCTAATCACAAGGGTCCTTATAAGAGGAAAGCAGGAGAGTCAGTAAGAGCAAGCGATATGATAACCAAACACAGAAAGACTGACAGATGCTATGCTGCTGGCTTTGAGGAAGAGGCCATGAGCCAAGGGACATGGGCAACATTTCTAGAAGCTAGAAAAGACAAGGAAACAAATTTTCCCCCAGATCATCTTCCAGAAGAAATGCAGCAGCCCTGCTGACACATTTTAGACTTCTGGCCACCAGATCTGTTAGAGTGTAAATTTGCATTGTTTGAAGCCATGAAGTTTGTGGTCATTTGTAACAGTAGTAATAGAAATAGTAATACAAACTACAAATAAGAAGTATGGCACCTTTTTCTCATGTAAAATGATAGATCATGAATATCCTTCTATTCATTCAGTATACTTGTATGGCACTATTACCTTTTTACTGTGGTAAAATATACATAATATTATCATTCCAACCATTTATAAGTGCACATTAAGGTGATACTAAACACAGTCACACTGTTGTGCCTCCATCACCACCATCCATATCCAGTACTCTGTCACCTCAAACTAAAACTCTGTACTCAACAAACAATAACTCTCCATTACTCCCTCCCCTCTATGCCCAGCTTGCCTTCTGCCTCTGTGAACTTGACTACTCTAGATACCTCATATAAATGGAATCATATAGTATTTGTTCTTTTGTGGCTAATTTCACCGAGCATAGTGTCCTCAAGGTTCATCCATGTTGTAGCATGTGTCAGAATTTCCTTCCTTTTCAAGGCTGAACAACATCCCATTGTACCACATTTTGTTTTTCTACATTTTGTTTTTCCATTCATCCATTGATGGCCATTTGGGTTGTTTCCACTTTTTGACTATTGTGAAAAATGCTGCTATGAATATGGGTATTCAAGACACTTTTTAAAATGATGCTGTTTTTAATGACAATATAATTCACTATGTGAATATACTGTGGCTTAATCAATCTGCTATACTGAATGTTTCAATTGCTTCCAATATTTTTTATTATGGTAAAAATGGTGCTGCGGTGAACATTTTTGCAGTTAATCTTTGTCCACCTCATTAATTATTTTCCAAAGAAATGCTTAGAAGTAACATTGCCAGGTCAAAGGTTTGCACATATTCTTCCCTTTCTTTTTAATAACTTAATGTCTTGGATTTTTTCTCTAATATTTTAATGTTTTTAAATTATGAAAAGAATGCAAGTTCAAACAATTCAGAGATGTGTAAATTCAACATGAGGTGTCTTCCCTCTCCTTCTTAACCCCTTATCTCTGAGGTCAGCAATTTAATAGTTTGTGGATAATCCTTTAGCATATAAATGATAAATCAAAGAGTCTTTTATTACCTTCAAAAGTTACATGTGCTAACTTCACCAATAAACAAAAGTGGCAAAATAACTTACATCGAACAGTCTGATTTTTGACACAGATTACAAACTGATTCTTTATGAAGATTCTTTGAAAATTGTAAGGCTCCATAAAAAGGCAAGGATTATTATTGCCATAGCCCACACTTCCCCTAGAATGGGGCCAGTGGATCCTTCAAGGCTGGTACATTTTCATGGTTAACTCTCCAGCTGTCTTCAATTTCTACTGGTTCATTGAATATCTCTCTGACACTCTCTCCAACACTCATTTCAGAGCAGTGCAAAAACGGCATGACTTGCTGTGGGCAGTGGAGTCTTCAAAACAGTTTAAAGCACATTCTTATTCACCTTGTTTAATTTCCACCTGTTGCTCCCACATCTGGCCTTCTACCTTTTGGGTCCTGGTTTATGACTTCTCAAGGAAACGTTCTTCAAAGGAAGAGGTATTAGACTGTGACAATGTTAGATTCCTGGAACCTCTCAGTGATTAGAACATCGAATATGCTCCATAAATGTTGTGTGTATGAGTGACAGTAATTGGGTCAGAAAAAGGTTTCATGCCCCTTCTTCAAGTAAGCTGAAGCTAAGAGAAGTGGTAGGACATCCTCTCAGAGTCCCTCTGCGCTGCTACTTACTAGCTGGGTGACCTCAGGCAGATGTCCTTGAATTTCTCTGAACCTTGACTTTCTGTGAGGTGGGAGCAATTGAACTCCCTTCTCTGGGTAGTTGTGAAGTTTGAACAGAGAAATGGAAGGCAAGGAGTTCTATGAACTGAAAATCACTATACAAGTTTACAATCTTGTTCAATGTAGGTGATTTTGCTCCTTTGGGTTTATGGTAAAGTTAGCACATGTAAGTTTTGTTTTTGAGTTGGAGTCTCACTCTGTGGCATAATCACAGCTCACTGCAGCCTTGACCTCCAGGGCTCAGGTGATCCTTCTGCCTCAGTTTCCTGAGTAGCTGGGACTACAGGTGCATGCCACCTCACTCAACTGATTTTTTGAAATCTTTTTTTTTTTTTTTAGAGACAAAGTCTTGCTATGTTGCTCAAGCTGGTTGTGAACTCCTGGGCTCAAGCAATCCTCCCGCCTTGGCCTCCCAAAGTGCTGTGATTACAGGCATGAGCCATTGTACCCAGCCAGCATGTGTAATTTTGGAAACAATAAAGAATGACTCATTCCTTGACTTAAGGAGTATTTTGGTTAGCAATATTTTGAGAATATTTAGCATGAGATTGAAATTTTTTTCCAGTGGAGACTCAAACTCCACATATGGCTATTATGGATGATAATAGTCATTGTAGTAATAATAATAACAATATCAACAGCTTTTTGTTTGAATATTTATTATGTGCCAACTACTAGGATAAACATTTTATACAAATGTCCTTATTTAATTCTCATGACTACTCTATAAAAATACTGCTAATATCATTTTATAGAAAAAGAAACTGAGCACAGAGAACTTAAGTAACTTCTCCAAAGGCACACAGCTATAAATGGCAGTGCTAGGAACCGACATATGGCTGTGTGACTCTGGGGTACATACTTGTAATCATTACACTATGTTGTGCCTCAAATAAAATTGTTAGTATCTGCCATCACCACAAATCATGTTGCCACCCTGGAAGTCACAGAGTTTACAGAGGAGACATGGAGTCCTTGGTCTTAACCTCCCCTTAGAATTGTTGCATACCTGACAAGGGTGTCCCATGGATGATAATGGCGATGCCTTTCTGACTCTTGGCCATGCGGCCTTCTGCAGAAATGTCAATGCCCAGGTGGCAAGCGATTGCCTTGCTCACTGGGTTGTTTTCTACCTCTCCAACTTCCTCCACAGAGTGGCTATCAGTGCTCTGAATCTTGTCAGCTGCAAATTAAAAATATATGCATGTGTGCACATGTGTGTGCATGTGTACACATCCAGAATTTACATGGGTACTGGTGGAATTGGGAACAAATTTTTTCTTTTTAAACTCTTGTTTTAAAATGGCAAACATTGCAGCAATCTCCACCTGTAGTGTATGAGAACATCCTTTTTGGATAGTAATTTGTTCACAGTTACTAAAATTTAAAAACACAAATACTCTTTGACTATACTGTTTTTGGGAATCTTTGCTACCAAAAAATAGAAAGGACATTGTATGAAGAGGAGGATTGTTTATAGTGGCAAAATATTAGAACAACATCAACAAATGAGCAACATCAAGGGAAATGACTGAATAAGTGATGGCATAGTCATATTATAGAATTAATACAGTAGTTATTAAAATAGTGACTTAGATATCAGAGGCTGGTAAACTATAGCTCATAGGCCAAATCTATCCTGCTGCTTGTTTTTGAAAATAAAGTTTTATTGGAACAAACTATGCCCTTCAATTACATATTGCCTTTGACTGCTTCCATGCTACAAAGGCAGAGGTGAGTAGTTGCAGCAGAGACTATGGTCCACTGCCCAAAATATTTACTGTCTGGTTTTTAATGGGATAAATTTGCTAACCCTTGATTTATTTTTATTTTAAATTTTTTTTATTTTAAAGATGTGGGGTACAATTCAGGATTAGGTATACAAGTGGTCATTACTTCACCTGGTTTGAGATCAGGTACCCTTTTATTGATGTTATATGTGCCCCCCCACTGGGAGTTTCTGGCTACTGCCAATCCCTTTCTTATAGTATTATGGTAAATGTTCAGGGATTGCTTATGAGTGAGAACATGTGATACGCAATTCTTTGTTTCTGTGATAAATCACTGAGTATTATAGACTCCATATCCATCCAAGTTGCTGTGAAGTTCATAATTTTGTTCTTCTTTATGGCTGCATAATATTCCATCATGTATATGTACCACAATATTTTATCCAGTCCAGTTTCAATGGATAGCACGGTTGGTTCCATGTTTTTACTATTGTAAATAGTGCTGCAATAATTATGTGTGTGCGGGTATCTTTTTTGCAGAGTGATTTAAGTGCCTCTGGGTATATTCCCAGAAGGGGGATTGCTGGATCATATGGAATAACCCTTGATTTAGATAAAAAGTACTGCCTGGAGAAATTGTAGTAATAGTGCAGAAGAATATGTGTAATATGCAGAGTAGTATGCAGCCTTACACATATAGTCACCCCAAACTCATTTAGTGTTTTTATAACAAAACTAGGATAAAACTCTAAATTTTGTCCTGTAACTTATTTTTTCACATATATTGGACATCTTTTCATTTACTTAAATACAGATCTAGCTCAACTTATTTATTTATTGGTTTGTTTATTTATTTATTTATTTATTTATTTAGAGACAGAGTCTCACTCTGTCACCTAGGCTGGAAAGCAGTGGCATGATCACAGTTCACTGTAACCTTGAACTCCTGGGCCCAAGTGATCCTCCCATTTTAATCTTCCAAGTAGTTGGGAGGCATGCCACCAAGCCCAGATAAGTTTATAAATTTTTTTGTAGAGATGGGGTGTCTTGCTAAGTTGCTCAGGCTGGTCTCAAACTTCTGGCCTCAAGCCCTTTCGCTTGGCCTCCCAAAGTGCTGGGATTACACATGTGAGCCACCACACCTGGCCTCATTCTTTTTTAAATAACTGCTAAATATATCATAATATAACTAGTGTTTCCCAGTGGGCATTTAGATTGTTTTTAGACTTTTCCATCCTAAGCCCTGTGGTGTGTTTCCTTCTCTGTAGGACTTCTGGAGTCAGCTCTGGAAGAACCCAGCATGAAGAGCAGAGCCAGGATGTGAGGGGTGTGGGAGACTGCCAAGAGAGACCAGGAGCCATGAGGGAGGCAGGCTACTAAAGCCAAGGAGGATTAAACACAAGGCATAGAGACAAGATGGTCTGTTTTTAATCCCAGTTTGCCATCACCTTCTCTTACCTTAATTTACTCACCTAGTTGGCTAAGAATGACAAATTAACTAAACTCTTTAACGGTCTCATGATTGCACATGATTGCACATGATTCCTATTCCCTGAGCCAGGCACATGACTAGGTTGTGGAGGCCTTATCATGGTTTAGAATGACTGGCAAACAAGTGACTGCTGTGAACACAGTTTCATGGAATCTAGTTTTCTAAATATGGTTTCAACATCTTGTATAACTTGGGGAAAATAAACATCAGAAAATGGGCCTGCAGTGCTTGGAGGTCAAGAGTAGGGTTCCCTAATGGCCCAATTGGAGGGATGCTGGGAAAAATATCCCCCAACCCCCAAAATGTTTCTCTAAACACCTCCTGGTCTGCTGGAACTTTAGCATTAAAGATTCAGACCTTCATATTGTCTACTTAAAATGCAGATAACTATGGTAAAAAATATGTCATATGCTAAGCTCATCGGCAGCCTCCCATGCGTGTTCCTGAGTGTGAGTGGGTAGATCAGAGCTTCCCCAGAGGGCAAGCGTGGTGGGTAGGACAGGATGGGGGTAGGGTGGGGAGCTGTGTTAGGAAGCATTTTATAGAGAAAGGGGACAGGGTACAGGACATAGTCTTCCTACTTCTGCTTGGAGAGAACTGGTACCATTAAAATGAAGAGTTACCTTGAAACATGATTTTTTCCAGGCTTTCCTCATCCTCATCTTCATCTGGGTAGGTTTTGGACTGAACCAGAGGGACATAGCGCTCTTCCAGGTTGGATGTGACAGAGATCCCATGGCTAAGCGATGTCCTCTTTGTGCTAGTGGAGGTTCCGTGATCTGATGTGGTCATATCTTCCTCTTCTGCCAGGGAGCATAGGATGAAAACATAAGGAAAAGAATTGGGAGGGGACAAGGAAGATGAGAGCAGAAAAGGAAGTTTAAAAAGACAAAGAGGAGAATTACTGTGTCCCCATACCCTGGATTATCCAACCCAAATAAACAAGAACTACAGTCAGTTGGCTGTTCCTGAGTCTCTCTCTGCATAGTGTTCAACACTTGTTTAAGCACCAAAATTATACATTTGCTCAGAAAATTAGGAAAATTTAGAAGATCCAAAAGTGCAAAAAGAGATACAGACAAATAAGTGGTGACAGGAATTGCACTGAATTTTATGGTGCCAATACAAGAGAGCAGAAACCTCTCAAATTTTTAGTTTTCCATTTTTCCAAATTAAACTTGGGGTCATATTATACACTGATCTGTAGTCTGCTTTCCCCTTTAATTTATTCTGAACATTCCTCATGTCATTGTTAGGCCCCTCTCCCATTTTGTTGGTGCAATACCCTCTGCACTGTCGCCTATTCTACAGCCTCTCAGGTGGTTCATGGGCTGTGACTGTACAAGGTGACCTACTGCTATCACAGGGCAAGACATCTTCTTTGTTTAGAATTTGGATTTGAGCCTAAGAGGTTGCAGCTGTCTTGTGGATGATGGCAACGTGACTTGGGTCTGCAGGCCTTCCCTGGATGCAGGAAGCAGAGGACAGTCTATACTGTGAGAGCTGAGTAGATGAAGCTCATCAGAGAAGTGCTGATGAGAAGTAGAGTGTGCACCTTCCTGGGTTCCCTCTGGATCCACTAGTCCTGGCTCTAAATCACCTTCCACTGGGCCAAATGGAAAAGTGAACCTATAACCGTGATGTGTTGTGGGACCATGGCACAACACAAAGCTTTGTACATTGCAGCCCTTCCCAGTCCCCTGCCTTGGACCACTGGGTAGTCCCTTTGAATTTAGGTGTCTCTCCCCCTCACCCCTTCCTGACTCTGAGCTTTCAAAGGCAAGGGCCTTGTGTCATTGATATTTTTCCTGCACCTCAACTCAGTGCCGGCAACATAGTGGGCGCTTGTTATGGATTTAATGCCTCCTCCCCATTCATATGTTGAAGTCCTAACCTCCTAGTTTCTCAGAATATGACTGTATTTGGAGATAGGGCCTTAAAAAAGTAATTAGGATAAAGAGAGGCCATAGAGGGTGGGTCTTAATACAATATGACTGATGGTCTTGTGGAAAGAGCAGATTAGGACACAGTCACACACAGAGGGAAGACTGTGTGAAGACATAGGGAGAGAACAGCCATCTAAAAGAAATGTTTCAGAAGAAAGTAATCCTGCTGACACTTGATCTTGGACTTTTATACCCCAGAGTTGTGAGAAAAAAAATTTCTGTTGATTAAGCCACCTGTGATATTTATTATGGCAGCCTTGATAACTAATACTGTACTCAAGGAACATGACCAGGAGACTATGTGGGAGGTAGCCTTCTTTTCTCATCTTTTCCTGTTAGGCCAAAATTGTATTCTCTGACCAGCTTCTCTTTCCTTCAGAGACAATGAGACAGGCCCAATGGCAGGAGAAAAGGACTCCATGCAATCCACTGATGCGTTCACCCATACAGCACCCATTTCTGGGGGCACCACTGGGTATCAGCTGCTATTCCATGTGCTGGGTTTACAAGTGAGCAATATGTGACCACTGCCTTTAGGGGGGTTTCTTGGCTAGTCAGGGAGGCAGGTATGAATGAAATAATTATGAATGTCATGACTGTTACACAGAAAAGAGCAAGTACAAACAAGGTGGGCACACTTCCAGGATGAGGACACAGAGAAGCAGGAAGGAGCAGGCACACCATCATGAGCCACACGGTCCCAGAGTCAGCAAGGAACCTTCACACTCAAGCACAAAAGAGAACCCCTAGGCAGATGATGGGACAATTTGGGAGTGGCTGGCCCAGAAAAGGTATTATTCTCAGAGTACAGCCAGCTCTGTGATTGGGGTTTGGCTTTCAGCACCATGGTCGGGTTGGCCATTTTCTCATGTGAATTCCCAACCTCCTATGCTTTTAGGGCATCGATGCATCGATGTCTACCTTGCTTGATGCATTACTTTGCAATACTTAGGTACACCCATAGGAGGCAGTGGTTACTGTCATGGACTTGAGTCAGAAGACTGGGCAGGAATCCCAGGATTCTGCTATTTACGACTGTGCTTCAGTTTCTCCTCTGTACATGCAAAGCCCTAAGCACAGTGTCCAACAAGAGTTCTTCCGGCTATATTAGCTGTTTTTAAGTCTTAATACCCCACTGTGTTTTAATAAGAACAGAATGTGTTCTAGCCTCGGCATCCATAAAATGGGGATAATAGGACCCATTTTGTAAGAGTTAGAAATAAAATACATAAGGTGTACAGCACCTGCCTAGCATCTGGCAGGTACTTAATATCTGGTCGGTCTCACAGCAGGGATAATTCAAAGAGGCCAGGTCAGTGGCTAGAGCCAGGGGTTCTCCATGCTGAGTTCTTACCGTTCTCCTGAGCCAGAATCTCCAGATATTTTGCCTTCATCTGCTCCTCTTTTGACTTCTTCATCTCCTTAAAGTACTCATACAACTCTGGGGGCAGCTTCTCCCCTGGGTTGCGGGGAGGTAAGAGGAGGGTGTTGTAGGAATCATAGCCCTTCAGGATTCGCAAGATCTGCTCAAGGGGAGAACAAAAACCACCATTGGTATCACTGGAAGCTTCCTCCTTGCAGCTGTGGGTGGGCCTGCTTATTGATCTTGGCAAACTCCTGCTTCTACCTGAGGCTGAGGCTTGTAGAAATACTTTCAAAGGGTAGGGCCCTTTGGAGAGGTCTGAGAAGTAGGACTGAGTTCTGTGAGGACACAGGACCTTAATTTTGGTCTGTCTTAGCATGGGCATTTCACATGTGGAAAGGAATTTTCTTCTTCTTTTTCTTCACCCCTGTCCCCCATGACAAAAGTATAGGACTCCTTTTCTACTTTGAGTGACACATCTTTAAAAAATATTGTGGTTAGCAATATTACACTGAGCAAGGTGGTTGTCTCATAAATAGAGGATCCAGTGAAAAATAGGTAAGATTATATCACGCACGCGCTAGACAGACAGACAGAGAGAGAGAGAGAGAGAGAGAGAGAGAGAGAGAGAGAGAGAGTATAATAGGGCTTCCAGATAAAATACAGGATGCCTAGTTAAACTTGAACTTCAGACAAACAACGAACAACTTTTCTTTAGTATAAATATGTCGGGACATACTTATGCTAAAAAAAGTATTTGTTGTTTATCTGAAATTCAAATTTAACTTGGAAGCCTGTTTATTTCCTCCTAAAGCTGACAACCCTGACAAATCTGTATATTTATAAGACAGTAAAATAAATTTCTAAAAAGAATTTATTTCCTCCACAACCTGATTTATTGTCATGAAAATATGTTTTGTTAGGTACTTTTCTCCAGGATCACCATTTTTAGTTGTTTGAAAACCACTGCTAATAAGGTTATTTTAAAATTTACAAGGAAGGGCAAAGTTAAAGCCCTAATGAAGAAGAATAAATGGAGAGGATTACCCAGATTTTATTATGAAGTTGTAGTGATACTGTGGGGATGAAGCCAGGACAGACAAACTGACCAATGAAATAGAAGAGAAAGCTTAGAATTGACCCATTCACATATGGAACTTTGACACAGGACAGAGGTGGCATAGCAAATAGCAAATCAGTGGGAAGGAAGGAATATGCCAAAGACTGGTTGATGTAGAATACAAAGTCCATCTTGCAGTACCTGGGGCAACTCCAAAGAGCCAACCCAACTCCAAAGTTCCCTGTGCGATCAGCTGAAGGCTTCACTGCAATCTCATCACAATTCATCTCTTCCTGCTGACTTCTGCTTTCCTATTCTTCACAGGTGTTGTTTCTGAGAGTGCACCCAGTAAACCTCCCACATCCAAAATCTCAGAGTCTTTGATTGTGCTTTCTATGGAATCTGGCCCTCAATGGAAGATGCTATACCAACATAAGCCATTCAGAATATCACAAATATCCCACATCCAAAATCTCAGAGTCTTTGATTGTGCTTTCTATGGAATCTGGCCCTCAATGGAAGATGCTATACCAACATAAGCCATTCAGAATATCACAAATACCTAACAAAAATTCTCTCTTCTACAACAGCAGATTCTCATTCCAAGAAAAACTTCTGGGAGGAGATTCAAAATTGGACAAGGTATAAACTTCTATCTTCTTTACTTCCAAGTACTTCTTTACTTGGAAGTAAAGAAGATAGAAGATTCAAAAGGGAAGGGTCCAGAGGAAGCAGAACCGGTTACCTTGGCATAGCCATTCCCTAATCCCTGACCCATGGAAACCATGAGATAAAAAATGTTTCTTGTTTTAAGTTGATCAGTTTTGGGGAAAATTTGCTATGCAGCAAAAGATAACAAATACAGCATCAGACTTGACGAAAGCAATATCTTATGAGAAAACAATGGAGCAACTCATTTTACATACTCAAGTGAAGTAAATGTGAGCCAAAGATATTGCATCCAATCAAACTGATCTTCAAGTCGCAGATAAGCAGTTATAAACATGTGGGCACTCAGGGGATATTGTCCCTATGAGCTTTAGATAATCCAGAAGTGATTGGAGAAGCTTCATTATAAGGATTGGTGTTGGGCACTGAATATGTTTAGGTGTAGAACTTAAGAGTCTATGATAGAAATTAAATACTGACACCTTAATACTATAAGCTCTTGCAATATAGATAAAATACAAGTAGCAAAATATGGGGATGTGTACATGAGATGATTATCCAGTAGGTATTAACTTTAAGTGAAAGAATATCATTTTAAATTGGAGGATGGGGAGAGGTAAAAAGAAATTACTAGTTAATTTCATTTCTGCTTATAGTAGGAAATTAAGAGACAGTTTCTAAAGAGTAGGGCACTTAGACAAGCTGTAGTTCAAGGTAGGACAGCAGGGTGGGGTGTGTGATATGTGAATCTGGGGAACAGCTGGAACACAGCTTATGAGCTGCACCATGCTTATGGATAATAAGATGTAGTAGTGTAATTGATGGTAGGAATTTTGGCAGTGCTTTTTTGAAACTATTAAATGTATATTTTATAAGGTAACTTGATAAAGAAGTTTATAGTGAAGATTTTAAAGAGAAAATGGAAACAAAAGAATTTAGAGAAAATCCTATAATCATAAATTGGAATTTGAAACATCATTACTCATCATAATTTTTTCCCTCTTAAAAATTGTTATTTCAAAAAATGTTATTTCCTAATTCTACCTGCTGAAAATACCTAGAAACAGTCACAACCTGCTGGTCCAGACTGTGACCTCTAAATACTACTTCCTACTAAAAGGAACCAGGACTACTTGGAGAAATGGTTGAATCCAGGTCTGAGGAGGAAATAAACCCTGTGAGTATGGGACATCTTAGAAGTGTTGTCCCTGCTCACCTCCTGCCAAACCTGTCAGTAAAGACCATGTGGGCAGCATGAACTACCACCTTCATCTGGTGGTGAAGGGGTGCCCCTTTGCTCCTCTGCTGGGCTGGTGTGGAGATTCAGGGATTTTAACACTAACCAGTACACTAGATAGTGGCACACGTAGTCAGTGGAGGCCACGTGGGGAGTAGTAACAAGGTACTCCTGCCCCTCTCAGCCAGGGAGGTATCAGCAGAGGCCTTTAGGGGGCCAGAAATACCATTCCTGCCCAGCAGTAATGAAGAGGCCCTCCTGCTATTTGTCAAAGAAAGTCAAGGAGGAATTCGGACTGTTACTCCCACACGGCAGTAAGAAGGCTATACCCCCTGCCCTTTGCTCAAGCATTGTTAGAGGAGACCAGCTAAAAGGGAAAACTTAAATAAGGTCCAGGGTCTCATAACATAACACCAAAAATGCCCAGGTTTTAACTAAAAATCTTTCATCATACCAACAACCAGGAAAATTTCAACTTGAAAAGGAAAATGACTAGATGTCAGCTCTAAGGTAATAGTGACATAAGACATATTGCTAAGATTCTAAAGCAGCTATCATGATAATGCTTTAATGAACATATTTGAAACAAAAAACCCCAGAAAGTCTCAGCAAAGAAACACAAGATATTAAAAAAGAACCAAATGAAAATTTTAGAACTGAAAAATAAATTATCAAAATAAAAGCTCAATAGATGTGCTCAACATCAGAATGGAGGGTACGGAGGAGAGAATCAGTGAACTTGAAGATAAAATAATAGAAAGTGCTCAGTCGGAACAACAGAGAAAATTGACTTTAAAAAATGAACAGAGCCTCAGGGAACCGTGAGACTATAAAAAAGATCTAACATTAGTGTCATTTGAGTCCTGAAAGGAGAATAGAAAGAGTATGAGGCTGAAAAAGTACTCAAATAATTAATGCCTGAAATTTTCCCAAATTGGAAAAAAGATAAAAATCTACAGATTCAAGAAGGTGAGCAAGTTCAAAACTGAATAAACTAGAAGACATCTATGCCAAGACACATTATAGTCAAACTCTTGTAAACTAAGGCACAGAAAAAATTTTGGAAGCAGTGAGAGAGAAATAAAATCTTACCTATAGAGAAAAAGACAATTCAGATAACATTGGATTTCTCATCAGATCATGGAAGCCAGAAGGAATTGGCATATTTTTCAAGGGCTGAAAGAACTTGTCAGTTCAAAATTCTATATTCAGTGAAAGAAATCCTTCAAGAATGAGGGGGAAATGAAGACATTCTTAGATGAAGGAAAGCTAAGAAATTTTCACCAGCAGACCTACCCTAAAAGGATAGCTAAAGGTTGCTCTCTAAACAGAAGGAAATAATAAAAGAAAATCTTAAATATCAGAAAGAAAGAAAGAAAAAAAAAAACCAGGAGAAGTAAAAAGATGAATGTAATATATTTTCCTTCTCCCCTGGGGTTTTCTAGTTTAAGTTTGACAGCTGAAACAATTTTAATACTATCTGATATAAAAAAATATTTAAAACAGTTATATTAAAAAATGGAAAGAATGAAGGGATATAAAGGGAAGAAGGTTCTAAAATTACACTAGAGTTGTTAAAATGTCAACATTAGTTGACTAACAAAAGTTATGTATATAATGTAACACCTATAGCAATAACTAAAGAAAATATACAAACAGATACACTCAGAAAACACTCTACGTAAATAAAAATAGGATTCTAGATAATGTTGAAGGAATTGATAGGAAGGTAGAAAACAGTAAACAGAACAAAAACAAATGGCAGACGTATGCCCTTCCATATCAATAATTATGTTAAATGTAAATGGTCTAAATGCACCAACTAAAGATAGAGCTTGGCAAGGTATATTTTAAAACATGTCCCAATCACATGCTGTCTACAAGTAGCTCAACTTCAAAAATACATGCAGGTTGCTGTACAGTTCTTTACTGTTTGAATTCTAGCAATGAATATGTAGTAGTTTTACAATTAGTTGTTTAAAGTGTATAATAAAATCACAAAGAAGCAATGAATTCTGCTCCTGTCAAGGGCAGTATGTCTAGAGAGGCTACAGAGGCATGATTATTAAATTGACAGGGAAGAGTTCAATGGGAAAGAGAGGAAAAAGGCCAGGAGGAAGTTATTCCCTGTGGAGGGATGAGCATGAGTACATGGCTGTGCCTGGCATGTATAGAAAAACAGAGTTTGGCTTTGGCCTCTGCTCACCTTTTCTTCCATGAGATGTTGCTGGTCGAATTCTAGGGAGTAAAACTCAATGGGGAAGTTGCAGGGATTCTTCACTACCACTTCAGCCTCATCTCCAGGTGCAAAAGGCAACAGTGGCCCCAGCTCCAGAACAGAAGGACTAAATTCTAGGCGTGGCTCTAGACCTTGCCCATTTACCAGCAGTGTAAGCTTCTCAGCACTCTGAGCAATCTGAAACACCAAGGTTTGGTTGTAGAATTTCTGAAAAATATAAAAACAAAACAAGCATCTGAATTTTTTTTTTCTGTTACATGCCAGGTAAAAATAGAGATCCATTTGGGGGTGGGGGACAATCTTACTTATTTAGATTAAGAGAGAAAACTGTTCTTATATAGTTGCATAGGAAGGTTTTCATTTCATGAACTTGGCTGCCCATGGGAAGGGCAGGGCAGAAGTGCCAAGGAAGTGACCATCTCTGAGAGCAGTCCTCAAGCAATGGCTCTGGGCAGTTAACTCCTTCCACCTTACTCTTAGAGAGGGATGATTCTGAAGTGCATTATTTGTATATTTCCCCAGTTTGGCAGAATGCCAGAGCTAGGGCATTCAGTTCATCAGATATAAGTATAGTCAGATACTGGTTGATAGTGATACTATAGCTACTCACATATTTTCTCAAAATGGTACAGAAATCTACTTTCTGCCCAGTGGTTCCTGACCTGCTTGGGAGCCTACTAAACATGCAGATCCACAGGTTCTACCCCTAGAGAGCCTGACCCAGCAGGGGCAGAGCAAGGTGGGGATTCTGCATGTTTTAACCAGATTCCCAGGTCATTCTGACACAGTTGGACTCACGACTTGGGTTAGGGGGCCATGAATGTCACCACAATTTGAAGTGCTTCTGTCTTAGCTCTAGGGGGAAAAATCAAATGGAAGGAATGCATATGGACATAAAAACACAGAAAAATATCTATTGCTGGACACAATTAGAGAATACGTTATTGGCTAAGAGGGTTTTCTATGTAGTTATGAGCTTAGCACTTTATGACCCAAACTTCTATATTTTAGTTGCTGCTTATGGAAATATTTCTAAAACATTTAATTCCTTTCCTTGTTTTCTACCATAGAGTATTGTGAACATATGTTATGATGCCTAAGAACTGTGTGTCAACGTCAGTGATTTCTCTGTGCTGCTGATGTTGATGGAGACACAGGTATAGATGGGTGACCAATTCCTTGTATATAGCCAATAAGTTCCTCTCTTAATCTGTGGAAACATTTTAGTAACTTTGATCAATTTCAACTCAACATTTAAGGAACTGCCTGAACAAATCTATTATATTTTTAATATATTTACTGATAGTTCTCTCATTCAGTAATGGAAAAAAATCCAAAATTTTGAGTAAGCCCCTTTGACTCTTGAAGAGTCTTAAGACTCTTCAAGAATGACAAATATATTATTAGTTTTCTTTTAAAAGAGCTGGGAGATTTTGATAATGATAAAGGTGGGCTTTATTTTAGAATGAGATATGAAGTCATTCCCTTTTCTTCTTTGTCATTGCAGATTCTTAAGCATTTCCTCAAAGTCAGCAAAATAGGAGTTAGCCATAGGTATTCTATAAAACTCATATCAGTTTCTCTTTTGAAAGAACAGAATAGCTCTTCCTTTTCGATCCGCCATCTGCGGTGGGACCACCGCCAAGATGCAGATTTTCGTGAAAACCCTTACGGGGAAGACCATCACACTCGAGGTTGAACCCTCGGATACAATAGAAAATGTAAAGGCCAAGATCCAGGATAAGGAAGGAATTCCTCCTGATCAGCAAAGACTGATCTTTGCTGGCAAGCAACTGGAAGATGGACGTACTCTGTCTGACTACAACATTCAAAAGAAATCTACTCTTCATCTTGTGCTGAGACTTCGTGGTGGTGCTAAGAAAAGGAAGAAGTCTTATACGACTCCCAAGAAGAATAAGCATAAGAGAAAGAAGGTTAAGCTGGTTGTCCTGAAGTACTATAAGGTGGATGAGAATGGCAAAATCAGTCGCCTTCGTCGAAAGTGTCCTTCAGATGAATGTGGTGCTGGAGTTTTTATGGCTAGCCACTTTGACAGACATTACTGTGGCAAATGTTGTCTGACTTATTGCTTCAACAAACCAGAAGAGAAGTAATTGTGTATGAGCTAATAAAAGACATGAACTAAAAAAGAAGAAGAAGAAGAAAAAAGAACAGAATAAAGGAGAACATTTCCCAAATGCCTCAAGCTTTCAACACAAGTCTTCACGGTGCAAAGTCTTGAGATCCTCTCTGGTTCTAGGATTTTATTAATTTTATTGTGTTCTTGGTCCAGAGTAGCTTTGTACTGATGATGCTCAAAAGAAACATTTAAGAGGCTCAGGGAGGCTATCCATCAGGAAGTACTTATCACAACTTCTGTTGATAACAGTTAATAATTATTGAGACACTTAATATACAGTGGTATGCTGTGTGTTTTATTCAATATTGTATACTTAATCCTCAAAATGACCCAGGAGGTAGTTATTACAGGTTGATAATAATTTACCTGAAACACATGGGGCCAGATATTTTCAAATTTAGATTTTTAAAAAGGTAAACAGAGGGCATATAACCTTTGCTACCTAATACCCTCAGCAGAGTCTGGGACAGGCCTCCTGTAACCAAACGCATCAATATTTCTGCAGTTGCAATGTTTAACAATGTTTAACTCTGAAAACTAAGTGGGATAAATAAAAGCTAAACAGTCTCATGTCAGATGAGATTTTTCTGCCAAGTGAGTTTTGGGCTGAAACTTATGAAATCTGCTCCTCTCACCCTCCAGTTTTTGGAGCTTTTTGGATTTCAGAATTGCAATAAAGAATATTTTGGATAACTAATATTACTACTTTGTATGCTATCTATGAGCAAACTGAGGCTTAGTGAAGCTAAGTAATTTGCTCAAAGACACACAGACTATGAGTGCAGAGGCAGAAGGCTATTAACTCAGGTCTGTTTATGAAATCGATGTGTAAGATAGTCTGTGGATTCCCGACCACCAGGCCACCCAGCTACTACATGAACCAGAAGCACTTGAGATGCCATATTCAGAATAGCAATGCACCAGTCACTCAAAGCCTCCTTTGAGACCCAAACAGGCATGGGCATTGAGCAAAGCTCAAAAGATTCAGAGAATCTAAATAAAGGCACATTAACTTTAAGGCTCACCTCTTCTTTTGGCATGAATTTAACTTGCACGTTGGACCTTTCATCAGGATCCAAGACTCCAGAAGTGGGCTGGATCTCAAAGATCCGAGGCTTTGGCTTTATCTCAGCATGTAGTTTCTGTCTTAAGTACTTTGGTATATGTTTCTTCAGCTGGTTTATAAATATTAGACAATTAGATCATCTTCTATGGAAAATGGACTTATTTCATCTTCACACAACCTATTTTCCTGAGTGTCAGAGAATGTGTAGATATCAGAGGTACAAAGATGAATGACATTTGACCTGCCACAGCATGGCCTGACAGGGCCTTGAGCGCTGGGCTAAGGGTCCCAGCTTCTATTGAGGAGGTAATGGTTGCCAATGAAAGTTTTTGAGCAGGAGATGGAAATAATGAGAGTAAAGGCCTAGAATGACAAATCTGGCTGAAATAGAGATGGAGAAAAGGGGACCAATGGGGCACAATTCACTTACCTTGTTAACAGGCTTTTGGCTATGAACAAACCATTCACAAGGGACTCGGAGATGATTGGAAAGCTGAATATTTTCCACCAAGCACTGTCCACACTGAATTGTGGCAAACTCCACTTTTCCACAGGACAGTGTCATTGTTGGAATAGTCACCTTGGCTTGGAGATGGATGTGAACTGTTGGCCCTCCAACCACCTAGAGCAAACATAAATCACTGCTTTTACCATGTGTCATGTGACTGGGGGAAGAATCACAGCTCTGACATAGTAATTGGATCATACCAGGGGCAATCAGCAAACAGAGCTAAAAACCTGGACAGTCAAGTGGGCCTAGTACCTTGATGGGCAGAATGACCTCTTTGTTTCCAACAGGAAGATTGGCCCCTTGTGGGTCGAATCGCATTTCAAATGTTTCCGTTTCACAGTGAGGCAGATTCTTTACACGATCTAGCTCAGTACTGAATCCTGGGCCAAGACAAACAAAATTTCTATGTGGGAAATAGAAATAGCAAGCAAAAGCTCTAGATAGAATCCACTCTGGGGCAGGATGACCCAATAATTGGCCTAGCAATTCTTTGAGCTGATCCCAGAAGAGGCACAAATTCTGCTCCCGAAGGACAGTACAGATGGGTTCCTGGGTTCCTTGCTAGAAATGACAAAGTGCAGTAGGAAAGGGTCTCCCCAGCCTGGTTACCTGTCTCATGAAGGACACGTTTATCTGCGTGGAAGGACACGGGAAAGTGACTGGTGTTGGTGATCTTGATGATGTGGGTTCGGACGTCACCAAGGACAATGTAGCCAAAGTCCAGGATATACTCTGGCAGCTGGACTCTGAAATGGTTAACAGGCTTTCCTTACCAGCCACTTTCAAAACTGGAAGGCTACTTTTCCAAAAGTGAGTGAGGTTCTTTTTTTACCTTCTGTGCACAACTTTATTCTCCCAAGTAGAGAACAATTAATGGCCACCTAAATGGAGACTAGAAACAACATAACTCCCCCAGAAGTTCACACTGATGATTTGGCCATTATCTCAGGACATGTTTGACATAGGCCCTCATGGACCTTTTCGGGTCCATTAGACAAGGCTGTAGTTTTCTGATTTTAAAAGACAGAAATCTGGTTGGTTTGATGCTACGGGACGGCAGGTAATGGGAGCTGAGTGGTTTTCATTCCTAGATGATCAACCAGTATTTCAGGGAGCACTTTGCATGAGGCAGCACTGCTTGCTCTGCTACACTCTGAAACAAACACAACACAGAAGGGTGCTTACTTGGTCAGTTTGCGGCAACTCCGATGGCTGAAGTAGGTATCATCAATGAGATCAGCTGTAACTGTTTTCTGATGTTCTAGGGCATAGCTTTGGACTATAAGTCGCTCTACTTCCATCTGGAGATGAGCACTTAACTGGGGCAAGAGAGAAGGGCAAGTCAGCAGATTCTTCTAGAACATGTATTTTCAACAAGTCAATAACACTTCTAAAGAAGTGAAAATTGGTTCGGGGTGGTGGAGAAAAATATGTTAGATATTACAATGGTTTGTGGCCCTCTAAAGGGCAACAGTACATAAACAGATATACAGTATATTTATGGTATTACATTTCTTTATGGGAAGGGGGTGGAAGGGTAAATGAACGGCATATCTACACCATGGGGTACTACTCAGTAATAAAAAAGAAGAACTATTGATGTATACGACAACTTGAATGAATCTCAAGGGAATTATGCTGAACGAAAAAACCAATCTCAAAAGGCTATGTGCCATATGACTCTAATAATATAACATTCTTGTAATAACAAAAGTATAGAGATGGAGAACAGATTAGTGGTTGCCAGGGGTAAGGAACAGGGAGAAGGATGGGTGTGGTTACAAAAGGGGCACACATAAGGGCAAACACAAATTAAAAATGAGGCTTAATCCTCCCTGTTAAAAGTAAGGAAATAAACTTCTTCCTCCCTTTCCTTATGAGGAAATGTGTAATTTTAAGTTCTTAGAGATGTCCTGTCTTTCAAATGTGGGGAAATCTTTATTATTTTATTTTTTAGCTAAAATCAACTTTTACATTTCTAAAAAACATTTTATTTTATTATAGAGATGTGGAATACAAGTCAGGATTAGCTACACAAGCAGGCTGCTGCAGGTGAAGTTTTGACCTCCAACTGGCCCTTACTTCCTCTGGTTTAAAACCAGGTACGCTTTGTGACCCTGCTCCTCCCTCCCTCCCTCAGCAGTGTCCAGGGACTGCTAATCCCTTCCTTGTGTTAGTGTGATTAATGTTTAGGTTCCACTTATGAGTGAGAACATTCAGTAATCAGTTCTTTGTTTCTGTGATAAATCACTAAGTTTGATGGTCTCCAACTCCATCCAATTTGCTGTGAGTAAATCTTTAAAAATGTGAAATAAACTGCTTGCCAGCTTTAGGAGCCAGAAATGTCTTTCTCAAAGACCTGGGAACCATCTCTTCGAAATGTAATCAACAGGAAAGATGAAATCTCAATCTCCTGGTTCCTGTGAGGGGATAGAAGCCTAATTTCTGAGAGGCTCTGTCATAGGCAAGAGAAGTTTGTTTTTCCTTTGGATAAAGCCAATTAGCTAACACAGATGGTCACCTTAATTATCATGTTGTCAAGTCCTCTTACTTGAGGACTAGCTATTGTTTACTTTGAGAACATGCAAGGAATGGGTGTATCTGGTTGGCTATAAAAGGGTCAGACTTTGGTCTTTGCGCTCTCTCAGCAGACTGCCTGTGATGTGCATCACATCCTGGTTTAATTGCTTATTCAATTGTTTTCTCTCTTCAGTCTTTCTGGAGAGATTTTTCTGGGTTGGAGGAAATTTTGTTTTTAATTTTATTTCCTCAAGAAGTACAAAGAATCCTTGTGGTGATGGAACAGTTCTGTATCTAAATTATGGTGGTGATCACACAAACCTACATATGATAAAAATTGCATAGAAATATGCACACAACATGCATGTAAAACTGGTGAGGTCTGAATAAGCTCTGTGGCTTGTATTAATGTCAATTCCTTGGTTTTGACTATTGTACTATGTTACCACTGGGAAAAGCATTTTTTTTTGCAACTCCCTATAGATCTATAATTATTTCCAAATAAAAAGTTAAAAAAATAAATACCAAATGATTCAAATATATTCCATTTTATAAGTGATAAAAATATTTCATGGGAGGTATTTAAAAAAAGTATCTAACTGATTTTTAGAGGGTGATAGTGAAAAAGGCTGAGAAACATTGTTTGAAAAGTGCCAGATCTAAATCAGCTGTGCCTGTAATTCCGGCTACTTGGAAGGCTGAGGTGGAAGGATCGCCGGAATCCAGCAGGTCGAGGCTGCGGTGACCGGGAGCTGCCACTGCACTCCAGTCTGGGACACAGAATGAAACTCCAACTCAAAAAAAAAAAAAAAAAAAAAAAAAGAAGCCTCAAAGTATTTTGCCGGGCTCGGTGGCTCAGCCTGTAATCCCAGCACTTTGGGAGGCTGAGGTGAGTGGACCGCCTGAGCCCACGGGTTCAAGACCCACCTGGGCAACTTGGCCAGACCTCATCTCTACAGTAAAATAAAAAATTAGCCGGGTGTGGTAGTGCATGCCTGTAGTTCCAGCAACGGAAGGCTGAGGTGGAAGGATTGCTGGAGCCCAGCAGGTTGAGGCTGCAGTGGCTGGAAGCGGCCACTGCACTCCAGTCGGGGTGACAGAGTGAGGCTCCAACTAAAAAAAAAGAAAAGTGCCAGACCTTAAGTCCAGGGCCCATTAGGGAAGGTCAATGTGTACCCTGGCCCACAGTGAGACATCAGACAGTGAAAGTTGAAACTGTAACAAACAGTGAGAGGAGCATGCCCTATGGACAGCGCCCCCAATTGGCAGGATTCTGGAACAGCAAAGCCAAACCTGTGTTTGGCTCCTGAGCCACCGGTGGTATAGACTTTGTCTTACTCAGGGGGACTAGCTTGGCTCTGCACGTGCCATCATATTCACAGAAACCTCGGGTCTGGAGGACTTCCAGAGGCAGATGTCCCAAGGCTTTGATGAGGAGCAGCCTGGGAAGGCGGTTAGCAGGTGGAAGCACACCACTGCCCCTCATGGGCAACCTGGTCCTTCAGGAGAGAGCAGAGCCTAGAGCAGTTAGGCAGGCCTCAGTTCAAATCCTAGCTCTGTGCTTGCCTTGGGCATGCTGTTCATTTCCGTGAGTTCTGTAAAACTGTACAATATAGACAACGGTGGCACCATACTCCCCCCCCTCCCCATTTTGGGAAGATTTAATGAGATAACAATGCATGTTAACAGGCTTAGTATAAGAGTTCGATAAATGGTAGCTGGCAGTATTAATTATGATCCTGGTGCTGAGGTTCACTTTTAGTGTCATGTACCTGAACCAGGTTTCTGTGAAACAAATTATCGCTAGTGGCCTTTTGGGCTCCCAGTCCCCCTCATGACACCATTCTTCCCTATTTTAGAACCCCCTCTTAACCAGTTAGGGCTTTCTAGCTACATATATAATTCTTCCTTAGGACAGTAGTCTCAGGCACAGTTGCATTTTAAAAGAAGAAAACAGGGAGATGGCAGCTTTCATGGTCAGGAATAAACTGTTAAGAGCAGAATTACAGGGGGTGGTGAGGGAGGACATTTTGGAATCCTGACTTCCTATTCTAGCTTTTATTTACAAGCTAGGCCACTTCCTCTTACACTCCCTCTTCCAGACCCCCTCTTGACCGGCTCCCAGCTCTGGCACCACTCATTCCTGATTTTCCAGAACATTTTAGTCGTCCCTCTCCCACTCAGATGTTGGGATACTTGAGGGCTCCATTCTGAATCCATCTTCTTCCCTACTCTCTGGACATACTTTCTAGGGAATCTCCTCGTTTCTGGTGACTATGATACCCATCTGATGACTCTCAGATCACTTTCTCTAGCCTCCCTCTCTCCCAGGTCCCTGGCTGTGGCTACAATTCCCTGCTGGATGCTTCACTTGGATGATGCATAGAAATCTCATGCTCAATAACCATCAGAACCATCTGAACTCACTTCCCTTCCTTTCCCTCCCACCAAAACTCGCTTTTCCTCCTGAGTTTCCCATCTCAGTACCCGACTCCCTACCTTGTCATCCATGCAAGGCACATAGAGGCCACGTGGCCTCACTTCATATCCAATCAATCTCTAATCTCTGACCATTCCACTTCTGGAACATTCCTTGAGGCTGCCCAGTTCTCCCTGCCCCCACTGTCATTATCATTGTTTATACCACCACCATCTCTCATCTAGAATTATTGCATCAGCTTTTTTTTTTTAAAAGCTGGTCTCTCTTCATCTCCTGTTATCACCCAAAGTCCCAGACCCCTCAAGTCTCCACAAGGCAGCTGAAGGATTTTTTTAAAAGATGGTTGCAAAACTGATTATGCCACACCTCTGAAACACTTCAGTGGCTTTTTTTTTTTTGAGTTGAAGTCTCACTCAGTCGCCCAGACTGGAGTGCAATGGCCGCTCCCGGCCACCGCAGCCTCGACCTGCTGGGCTCTGGCGATCCTTCCGCCTCAGCCTTCCAAGGAGCTGGAACTACAGGTGTGCACTACCACGCCCGGCTGATTTTTTGATTTATTGTGGAGAGGAGGTCTCGCCAAGTTGCCCAGGCGGTTCTTGAACCCGCGGGCTCAGGCAATCCACTTCAGTGGCTTCTTGATGCTCTCAGGATAACGTCTAAAACCTTTAATAGGTTCACCAGGCAGCCGCTCACTTCTTTAGGCTTATCTTCTCTCTCCTATCTCCCCCGTTCTTTGCCTTAGCTCTTTCTCCTTTCTGTTTCGCAGAGATACTATGTTCTTCTTGCACTGGTGCTTTGCACATACTGTCCTTCTGCATAAACATTCTGTGCAGGTGAAGCTAGTCTTACCTCAGTAGAGTCATCCTCATGTATTTCCTCAGGTACTATCTCAAAGTGATCAGGAGTTTCATATTTGTTGTATTCTGTTTCTATAATTTTTCTGGCCTGATTCAAGAAGGTTTCATACTTTTCATTTCCTATGGAGGTTGGAAGGAGAGGTGACTCAGGAAGTTCAGAAAAATATGATTATGTCCCAAACACACTTTCAGCTCAGGATAGAGTGAGCAGGGAAGTGAACTTTTTGGTACTTTGCCTGCCATGTTTCCTCTGCTTCAGAGGGTGAGGTAATTTGTGAGTTGAATTTGTATCAGAGACCTCATTGAGTTTAATGAGATTATACTTTAGTGAGCAACTGGTTGATTCCTAGGAACTTGAAAGCAGTAACATTTTAAGTCACTTGTAAGGTGACCCACTTGAGCCCTGTTCACTTGGGACTTTCTCAGTTCTAACATTTAAACTCTACACCCTGAAGCTCTCTCAATGCTGGACAAACTGGGACAGCTGACCCAGTTTTCATGTTTAAGTCAATATTCATGTTTATTAAATCTCAATTAACAAAAAGAACATGTTTTAGTTAAGTTGCTTTAACTAAAGCTAAACAATCCATAATATGAAGAGTCAAGATATTGTCGATGGGGAAACTTTGGACACTCAACTATACCATTAAGTCAGTGCAAATTCAAATCCTTTGAGGGGCAAAGTAGGCAAAGTAATTAAAATGTCCACCAGGAAACAATAGGAAATGCTGGGACCATAGAGAACTGACATATAGAAGATCCAACTAATGGTGTTCAAATTTGAATTTTTTAAAAAACTATTACTGATCATACCATGTCTACTGCCCTGATGAGGCCACCTGGGCATCCATTTTTCAACCACGTGGTATTTTCCCTAACAACATATGTGCAACACTCATCTGGCTGGAAATCTAGGTACTAGAGTGTAATGTGGTTTTAGCTTTACTAGTATTCATGATCATGTTTTCAGGGAGCAATTAGAATTCAATGGATGATCCTCAACAGGAGAGTTAGTGATTTTAGGAAGAAAGACTGGAGTGGGAGGACTTAGCCCAAAGTTTTTTAGAAAAAGTGCGTTTCAAGGAGCTCAGAAAAGGATTTATGAAGAAGAATGAGAGGTTTCCCTGGCCCTTCATCCTGTACCCTGTATCAGGAAGAAAGAGCCAGGGAGAGTCTATGACTGAAAGAGCTGCTCAGTTGAGTTTTAGGATCTGCCAAGACAAATATCATTCTGGTGCAGAGGATGGTCTCGGAGGCCAGACATGACCAGAAAAGACTTGTCTGGTATGTGGGCAGACAACCATTAGAGTCTAATATAGCCTTCAAACTGTGTAATGCCAAAATAAGGGCTCAGAATCTGTGGTTGCC
The DNA here is from genome assembly GCA_027257055.1 of Cephalopachus bancanus. Classification (NCBI taxonomy): domain Eukaryota; kingdom Metazoa; phylum Chordata; class Mammalia; order Primates; family Tarsiidae; genus Cephalopachus; species Cephalopachus bancanus. The sequence continues at coordinate 1,033,276 of JAPVLO010000330.1, read as the reverse complement.
TTTCTGTACAGTTTATATTTTGAGAATTCTACTCCTGTAGGTACATTAGCCTTTGCCATCTCAGTGGGCATCTATAAGTGTGTGATTAAGAAAGGATAAATCAGCGAGAAACTGTGGCTGTAAGGCACATGCACCAAGTGGAAAAACCTTTGCAGGTGAAAATTTCTGATCCTTCTGTAAGTCATTCAATAATGGCAAAATTGGCCAGCGTTCTTAATTTGGGACTGCACAGGCCGTATCTTGTCCCACTAAACTCAGATCACCAAGTTAAATCCAACTTTTGCTGTGTGTGTGTGTGTGTGTGTGTGTGTGTGTGTGTGTGTATGAGTGTGTGTGTGTGTGTGTGTGTGTGTGTGTGTACTTAAAGAATAACACCAAAGATAACTAGAGGGGACTTCTAAGCAAATAAATGAAGTAGCTATTAACCTTCAAATAAACAAAGCTAAAATAAACTTTTGTCCCCAGCGGGGAAGTACTATAATATATAGCAGTACCTGTGAGGTTCCTGGGGAGATCGAGGCAGATTCGGGGAAAGATTCCCTCTCCACTCAGAGTGATATTTTCTGGGTCCAGGTGGGCAATCTGGATTTGGAAATTCCTTTGAAAGATCTCAGGTACTCCAGGTAAGTAGTAAACCTTCAACACCTGCTCATTATGTGAACTGATAAAACCCTATGCAGTAGAAAGACCAGAAGAGTGAAAACTAATGTGCTACAGGTTCAACTCTTTAAATTAGTAAAATAACAATAACAACAACAAAATAAACCTGAAAAAAGAAGGAAAGAAATAAGAGATTTAATGAAATAGAGTACAAAGAAACAAAAGAGTTCCATAAAACTGAAAGCTTGTTCTTTGACAAAAGACTAATACAAATATACAAAAACTCTGGCAAGACTGATTGAGAAGATAAGGAGAAAAGCCACCAAAAAAAGTTAATGGTTTATAAGTGTAAATATAGCAAAAAAATTCTATAAATCATATATGGCTATGAGAAAACATTATGCCAATATTAAAACATTTTTGTGAAATTAACGATTTTCTGGAAAATATGAATAACCAAACTAAAAAATCTCCTAATTACCCGTATCCTATATAGAAGTTAAAAAATGAAAAAAAAAACAAAACCCAAATGAATGTATAGTATTAGAAACAAGCACTACTAACTCTTCAAAAAACAGATAATCATTAATTTATAAACCATACCAGAAAATAGAAAAGAGTTCTCATTTTTTCTTATGATATTTACACTGGCCAAATACAGCATGAAGAAGGAATTTCATGAACCAATTATCACTTATTAACAAAGAGGCAAAAATAGTAAACAAAATATTAGCTAACTGAATCCAACTATATACAGAATATTAAAATGCAAATGGTAGCATATATATATATACATATATATAGTGTTTGTTTTAATCTTCTTTTTCTTTCCTTTTTACCTAACACTATATCTTAGAATTTACTAAGTATTAGTACATATAGAATTGCCTTATCCTTTTTAACTGCTGTATATTATTCCATTACATAGTTTTAATACATTAAAAAAATTAGTTTCCTACTGATTGACATTTTCGTTTGTTGTTTCTGGTCTTTTGCTATTGCCACTATAAATTACATAGAAAATATGTACATATCATTTTGTAAATGTGGGAATATGTATGTAGAAAAAGTTATTTGAAAATAAGTTTCTGGGTCAAAGGGTAATTTTTGTAGATGATGCCAAATTGTTCCTTATAAAGTTGTGTCAATTTACACTAACAGCAGCAATGTAAATGAAAATGCTTAAAAATTAATTTTTAAAAAGGCAAAGAAAACATAAGATTAGAAAGAAAACATTAAGGAAATTAAAAAATAAAAAGAAAATACAGTGAAGGAAATAATACCAATAATTTTAATTATACTAATGATAAGAATGTGTTATATCTCCCAATTGAGTCCTAAGATTTCCAGAGAAGATTTTAAAAAATCCAACTATATATGTTTTATGAATGATAAATCTAAAGCAAAATGTCATATATTATGGGAAAATGACATAAGGCAAAAGGAAAGCAGGAATCACAATACCAAAGTGAAAATGAAAAAAAAAAATAAATAAAATGGAACAAGAAGGCAATTAAAACAGATAAAATAGTTATGAAATTTTACATGTTAACACAGAAATGAAAAGGTATTAAACAAAAATTTTCACATATTTGTAGAAAACAATAGGTAGAGAAATGGACAAAACTTTTAATATCTCAGTCTTAGAAAAATTAAACAGAAAAAGACAGAAGATTTGAATACTAGAGCTATTTAGGTTAATGTCAGAGATTCATTATAATCTACATTCTATAGCCTAGGTAACATTATCAGACATTCATGGCATACAAAATCATTTTAGGTCACTAAAATATACTAATGAATTCATTTAGTTAGAGGGCCATTTTATGTGACCATGATACAAAAAACTCTCAATATCAGCATTAATAAGAGTTTAAATAACAATAACAAAAATCGTAGTTATTTGGAAATTAAATAAAGAAAAATATATTATAAAATTATACTTCTAAATAAAAATACAACTCTAGACAACTTAGAAAATAATAAAAATTTAATAGCAAATATTGACATGTCTAAAATATACAAAATTGACTTCCACTTATTCATAGGTAATTTTCTTAAAATTTTTTTTTTGAGTTGGAGTCTCACTCTGTCACCCAGACTGGAGTGCAGTGGTCGTTCCCAGCCACTGCAGCCTTGACCTGCTGGGCTCTGGCGATCCTTCTGCCTAAGGCTTCCAAGTAGCTGGAACTACAGGCACGTGCTACCACGCCCGGCTCATTTTTGATTTATTGTAGAGATGAGGTCTCACCAAGTTGCACAGGCGGGTCTCGAACCCACGAGCTCAAGCAATCCACTCACCTCAGCCTCCCAAAGGCGTGGGATTACAGGCTGAGCCACTGAGCCTGGCAATTTTCTTAAAATTTATGGGATACGGCTAAAGGCATACTCAAGCAAATAAGTAGTCATTTTTTTTTCATTATTAACTAAGAAAAAATAACAATAGGCATTCAACTTATGAAGTTAGAGAAATAAAGATGTAGAGGTAAATTCAAAATATTAGCTAAGACAAGTTAGAAAAAGAAGAGCAAAAGGGGAGTTGACCTAATAGATATTAAGATATATTTTAAAACTATAGTAATTAAAGTAGAATAGTATTAGTGTAAGGACAAACAGATCAATGAAGAATAGGGAGACTAGCAACAAACCCAAATGTGTGTGATAATTTAGAGGAAGAACAAACTATCATAGAAAGTTTTTATTTTTTTATGTAAGATTTTGAATAAGTTTCCTTTAAAATATTTTCCAATTTTTCTATCACAATTATATGCTACTTACATAATGAGAAAAATTCAACACAAGTTCCTTAAAACTGGTAGATCAACACAATATGAACAAAGAACCACCTCCTCCATTTGTTTCTGAAACCAGTTTGGTTTCTTGCCTTCTACTGATGTTTTCACACCTGCTACAGTCAGTGGAGAAAAAGCCCTCGGGAATTATAAGGAAAGTGTGAAGACATCAGTGGAAATAACCTAGTCTTATTACCATGAAAAAAAAAAATCCATGGGATGCATCTGTCTTATTAGCACTGCATCCTTAGTGCCTGGAAACTGGCTAATGTAGAACTCAATAAATATTTGTTTAATGAGTGACATGGCCCAGATTTATTTATTTTTCTCAAACTCCTGGCCTCAAGGGATCCTCCCTTCTAGGCCTCCCAAGGTGCTGGGATGACAGGTATGTACCACCACATCTGCTCTTTATTTATTTTTTTCTTGCTTTAGAGAGTTCAGCAAAAGTTCCACCCATAATTGTGGCAGTGAATGTCCACCTACATCTAGGGTGTGGCTTGTAGGTTTGAATTTGGGCCCCTCCCACCACTTACTTACGGAGAGAGGCAGGATTAGTGGTACTCCAGGGAGAAGGTTTTCTGGGGAGGACTGGTGGCCCATCAAAACCTTGAACTCAAAGCCAACCTTCCCCATGTTCTTCAGTGTGATTTCCCTCTCTGTGACATGGTCAAACAGCTTGAGAAGAGAAGAAGGAGAAAAGTGACTCCATTGTCACCTATCCCGTGGGATGCTGCTATCATTCTGACAATGGTGAATAAAAATGCCTTACAGACACTGGCCAATTCACATTTCAGCATCACAAAAGGTGCCTACGGGAGGAGCAGGAGAACCAGTGGACTCTGGAAACTAGCTCATGTCTTAGTTCTTCTCATAAGTGATTTAGGTATGGATGTGGGACTGAGGGCCTAACCTCTGTGGGCCTCAGTTGCTTAATCACAGAAATTTATATTAGAGAATCTTAAGGTAAGCTTTCTAAAGTGAGAAGATTTGCTTTCTGGATTCTATCCTGTAAGATAAATATAAGATTTGAATTTAGAATGTTCTGAAATGAATCTTTCCATTTAAATGGAAAATTATGGGTATAATAGGCCAGTTATGTTCTTTTTCCTGAGATTTTGCTATATAATTCACCAGCTGGCTCAGTGGGCCAAATAACCACAAACAGGCCACTTCAGAAATCCTTTGGACAAGCTAGGGACTAGCTGCTTCCAAGACTACACTCAGAGATGAACCAAAACCAATTGCCTAGAGGGCCCTGGAGATAAGGAAAGATAATTCTATTTGGTCAACAATGGAGAAGGTCATGCATAATATTCAGTAGTTATACTTGCAGTAGCTATATAATGGAGATTCAATCCTTATTGAAATTTGGTAGGAGATATGGTCTCTGAGTACATAACAAAAAATCTAACTGAGAAAAGAAGGTGTACTGACAGAATTAACTGATAATTATCCTAAAACAAAAATGAGAAAATATGTTAATAGAGGGAGGTTAAGCATGACTGACTCCATTTTGCTTTTACTCCCTATGGTAATACCCTTTAGGTTAAAAGCTTCTGCTTAGCTATGTGCATAGACCAGCTAATTACAGGAAGAATTTAGTTTATAGTTCAACTTTAGAAAAAAAATGATAAATCTCTTTCCCAAAACTAACTCCCGAGGAGAAAAGAAAAGTGTACACATAAGTAACAATGTTAAATGTGTTAAAGATTTATAGGAATATCATGACCTGACCTACATCATCTAAAGTCAACTGACCAAAAATAGATTAGTTTCACAACTTCCAGACCCTCGCTGGTGCCCAGATGTCTGTGGCCCTTGGTTACTTCTTGACCTCACCCTGCTCCTTTCACCCTAACATAAAAAGGAGCCTGACGTTTGTACTAAAGATAGTTCTTTAGGACACTAGTCCACCATCTTCTTGGTTTACTGGCTTTCCTAATAAAATTGCTTCCCTTGCCCTAACACTTTGTTCTTTGAATTATTGGCTGTTGCGTGGCAAGTGGTACAAGTTTGGACTTGGTTATGAGTATATTATACTGTGGCAAAGAATATAAATTAGGTGGCAAGGGAATATAAAGTAAGAGAAAGGTAATTACAAATAGAGTTGAGCTGGCTCTTACAGGACATACAGGTTTAAGGTTGGCAAAATGAAGGATGAGAGACATAAGAGAAGGTGTGGAGGCAGGAAGGGCCAGGGCGCATTGCAACCAGTGGGTAAACCAGCCTGGCTACAATTACATTAATGGACTATGATGGGGAATTATGGGAAATGAAATTTACTGTGTAAAGCATATCAGTTAATAGAGGGGCTTAGGATACCCTCACCCAGGTGGAAGAAAGGGCTCTGACCCATTGGGTAACAGAAAAAGAAACATAATGATTGAAGGCCTATTCTGACCAGATACTTTATTTAAGTAATTACAAACCTCCTGGTGAGATAGGCATTGCTACCTTATAGATGAGGCATACTGAGGCTTAGAGAGATTAGCTGATGCGCCCAGGGTCACACAGTCAGTAGGAAGTAAAACCAGAATACAAGACCATGCTCTTTTCTCAATGCTATGTTGCTTTTCCAAATGCTACTGAGATTTAATTAGTCAGGGCCTGGTGGGATGAAAATAGTTTTGGAAAACTCTGGCAATGATGTCTAGATAGGTTAGTGGTAGCAGCTATGAATGCACTATAACCCCTGGTTTGCAATGGATCCACGGACCAGCAGCACTGGCATTACCTGGAAGCATGTTAGAAATGCAAATTCCCAAGCCCCACCCATCACCTACTGAATCAAAATTTGCACTTAAACAGGAATCCCAGGCAATTGGTATATACATTACAGTGTGAAAAAAACTGCTGTAGTAATTTAGGCATGGCTTGATGTGGCCTTGTAGTGTGATAACAATGGTGACAGAAAGGGAACACTGACTCAGAGAGGGATCCTGGTGGATGAATCAGCAAACCCTGGATGTTGTAACGACGTGGGGAGGTGAAGGAGAGAGTGCAACAGAAAAGTCTTGGAGATCATAAGCCCAAGAATGTGAGAAAATGGTAGTGCTGTTGAAAGAAATGAAGAGATTGGAATGGGCTTCTGGATTGAAAGGAAAAAAGAGGATTTGAGTGTCTAGCATGCTGAATTTCAGGAGACAGTGAGAAGAAGCAAGTGAAAGTGTCTGGCAAATAGTTGGCAGCAGAAGGATGATCAGAGTTAGGGAGGCAGATTAGGGATTCAGGATGGGATGATGGTGAAAGTATGATGACCCAGGTTCAGGAGGGATTGGTTTAAGATATTTAAGGCAAATCCAGAAAATCTCCACCTGATGTTTTGCTATACCTGTAATCCATAGTTAACATGCTTGGTGTCAAAGGAATAGTTGACCAGAGATGCCTCTCCCTTTAGTATTATTTCATAGGTGGGTCCCCCTTCCACTTCACACAGAGCTTTAGCCTGTGCAATGATGTTACAGTGTCCATAGAAGGTGAATGATATCTGGTGGCTGCTGTGTGGCTGCAATACTCCATAGAGGGGCAAAATATCAAACACCTGCAGAAAAAGTCATTCTATATGAGAGCAGCTACTAGAATAAAGGGCCTGCAAAGAGTGAGTTAAACGTTACATAAATTTACAGATTAATTCCCGTCTTTAACTTGTTTGACTCCATTAAGTGTGACTAGCCCAGCACCCCGAGAACATATGATGATAATGGTGGTAACAGTGCTTGTAACAGTGCTTTGGTGAGATTTAAGTTTCTAACATGGGGCAGGTACTCAGAAAGGTTAGTGTCAGATGATGTCAGGACCCATGCAGTGTTACTTACTTCTTCTATCCCAATGGAAAACATCTCATCCTGTTCAAAGATCCATAGGGATTCCTGAAACTCCACTGGGCTCTGGCTGGAATGTATTCTTTCTGCTTCAGTGGAGCTAATTTTTAATCCCTAGAAATTAAAGATGGTAGGGAAAGTTAGCAAGCATTCATAACAAGTCATCAATGTGTTCCTACCCATCATTGACAGAAAAGTGAAGTATGTTATATATAATATAAAAATAGTACATCTTTTTCTAGGGACATAATTGGGCAAGTAACCAGAATGTACATACATGGATGTTTACGGTAGCATTATTTGTAATAGCAAAACTTTGGAAGCAAACTAAATGCCCATCAATAGGGAGTCTCTTTTAAAAAAGTGTGTTGGTATATCTATCCATGGAGGATGATGCAATGTATATTTATGGACTAGGGATGATGTGTACAACATATTAAAGAATGAAAAAGCAGTTCCATTCATGTGAAATTACAAATGCCTCATGTGTCTAAAGATGTGTGTGTAAATTCATTCAGAATCTGGAGAAAATGGATAAAATCCTGGAAATACAAAACTTCCCAAGATTGAAAAGGAAGAAACTGAAACCTTGAACAGACGAATTACAAGTCACAAAATTGAATCAGTAACAAAAGACCTACCAGAAAAAAAAAAAAAGTCCTGAACCAGATAGATTCACAGCCAAATTCTACTAAAATTACAAGGAACTGCTGGTACCAATCCTACTGAACCCATTTCAAAAAGACCAAGGAGGAGAAACTCCCTCCTAACTTATTCTATGAAACCAATATCTTCCTGATACCAAAATCTGGCAAAGACACGACCAAGAAATAAAACTACAGGCTGATATCCCTGATGAACATAGAGGCAAAAATCTTTATCAAAACACTAGCAAACTGCATCCAGTAGCACATCAAAAAGATAATTCACCATGATCAGGCAGGCTTTATTCCTGGGATATAAGGTTGGTTCAACATATGCAAATCAACAAACATGATCCACCACATAAACAGAATTAAAAACAAGAAATATATGATCATCTAACAGATGCAGAAAAAGCATTTGATAAGATCCAATATTCCTTTGTGGGGGAAAAAAAAAAACAACCCTTAGCCTTCTAGGCAGGAAGAAGCATACCTTAAAATAATAAGAGCCATTTATGACAAACACATAGCCAACATCATACTGAATGGGTAAAAGTTGGAAGAATTCCCTCTAATAACTGGAACAAGACAAAGATGTCCACTCTCACAACGCATATTTAATATAGTACTGGAAGTCCTAGCCAGAGCAATCAGGCAAGAGGAAGAAATGAAAGGCACCCAAGTAGGAAAAAAAGGAAGTCAAATGATCTTTCTTTGCATATGCAAATAGAGATAAAAATTTCAGTAGAGTTTTTCTGAGTGGTGAGATTTGAGGATGTTTGCTGTAATTTTTCTCTATTCCATAATTGTCTGTAATTTTGTAATTTTTCTATAATTTTGTAATTTTTCTGCATTCCTGGGTTTTCTATGGAAAACATCTTTGAAAATAAAAAAGACTATTAAAACTTAAAAGACAAGTGTTTTGTATACTCATACATACTCTAAAAAATTGGAAAAATACAGAGAGCACCAAAGAAAGAAATAAAAAAATACATAATTAGGTAACACTATAGATAAATGTACATATGTGTATGTCTACATACTATGTGTATATATGTATATATATTTTTATTCTAATTTTCAATTGACATTATAACATGGATGTCACTTCTCATGTGACAATATTTTTCACAAGTATCATTTAAAATATTTTAAAAAGTAGATGATCACATATGATACAAATTTAAATATTCAAAAGGGTTTAAAAAAAGACTTCTATCCTTATTCTCTAGTCCTCCAGTTTCCTCCTCCCCAGGTAACCACTGTCCAGTTTCTTATATGTTCCATTTAGTTATTCTCTTTATTCAACTAATATTTATTGAGGACTTACATGAACCAGGGCTAGGTCCTGGGAATAAAATAGTGAATAAAACAGGAAAAAACCCTTCCCCAGGGAGGCTTACATGCCAGAGATATTCCATGCACAAGCAAATGTATCTATGTAACTATTTGAGATGTAATACAGTGGTTAAGAGCAAGTCAGACTGCCAAGTCTTCCAGCTCCCCCCGCACGATGGATGTGTTCCCTTACTGTCAAAATAGGGAAAGATAATAGTGCGCAATTCACAAGGGTTGTTGGGAGAGGAAAAAGAGTTAATGTAAAAAAAATTCTTAGAACAGTGCAAAGCATATCATATGTGCTCAACAAGTGTTAACTGTTTCTATGCACTTTTTTCTTTACACAAATGGGAGTACACTATGTACCCTGTTTTGTATCCATTTTTCTTTCCTTAATACATTAGACTTTGTGCCAAATTAATATAGAGAAATTAATTTTTTTAAAAAAAGGACTTCATCATATTGCCTTGTTCAGATATGATTTTATTTATTTAGCTAATCTTCTTTGATGGAATTAAGTTGTTTCCAATTTTTCTTGATTTTACAAAGCTGCAGTGTACAGGAATGGTTATGTGTCTTTATGTAATGCAGAAGTGCATTTGGGGAATAATTTTCTATGAGGAGAACTATACATTAAATTTTGATACACTTGCCAAGTTGTATGCCACAAAGGTTATGCCTAGCTCATACTCCTACTACACAGTAGGAAAATGCACAGCATCCCACTCTTTGCCATTAATGACTCAGATACTATCTTAAAAGATTGTTTATCATCATGGATATACAGTCATTCATTTTCCTTCTTTTCAAGTTTCTGTTATCTCTAAGGTGTTTTAACAAACATTTTTGTACACAAATCTTTGTATATCCAATAGTTTCCTTAGGTCATCTTTTTAGAAGAACAATTTAAGGGTATTCATTTTTAAACTCTCTTGATCTTCCCTTTGTTTTTGCTATGGAATTATTAAAGAAAACATTTCTCCTTTGGTAGCTTCTATCTAAGGTGCGGGAAGAGCATAAGAGCACCAAGGTTTAGAGATAACTAGCTTTTCTGTCATAGAGAGCTATATATGGAGGTGTCCTGGACTCTCACTGAGATGTTGGCTCTGTAATGCTTGGTTGGGAAGTGATGTGGATAAAGCGATTCAGCCTCATCCCAGCTAAATTCCAGCATCGCACTTGCCACTCTGCTACTGGTTCTGTCTTTGTTTTACTGGAAGGACTACAACTTGCCAACCCTCCCCAGGGAAGGGAAGCCATACATCTGAGATCACGCTGGATGCTTTCATTTTTCTGAGTTCTCTTTCTTCAGGTCTGGCATCTTCATCCACAAGGACAGTCCTGGAGAATTTAATGAAATGTGGAGTTTCACTCATTTGACCACTATCACCACATAGTCTCAGCTGCATAACAGCCCTGTCTTTCTCTCTACCATACCCTAAAGAGTAAAGGGGAGTTCTCACTCAAAGAATACCTTTAGGGATATGTTGCCATCTGCCCCCAAGCATGCATCTAGGCCAATGAGCTGGTCAATTTTTCACAGGCCCCAACCCTTCTTTCCTGGACCATCAAGTCCATGTCCAATTTAAAAAGTCCTAGGAAGCTCTAGCAATTCTTCAGACAATTTGGATGTTTCCTAAGTGCTCAATATTAAGTTTAATCAATTATTGGATTATTTTTTATGAGAATATAACGTTTGGTGAATTGTCATATCCCTTCTTGCTTGCTAACTTAAACCCATTCCTGGCTGCAGAACTTGAACCTACGGGAGGTGGGGGGTGGGGGGGAGGGGGTGTCACATGATAAGAAGGGATCAGTCCTCTAGGGGTGAGTATGCTATGTCCTCCCTACCTTAAATGCCCAGCCCAGGGCCTACACATAGAAGATACTCATTAAGATGTTGACTGGTAAGTGGTTGAGTGAACTAATGAGGGTGAGCATTGAGAATGTAAGACAGTGTCCAGAAAAGAACTGTATTTAAAAAAAAAATCCATGCTGGCTTTGCATTTGCACTTACTTAACGAAATCACTTAAATCCATCTCAGGGGATTCTATTGTTGCTGGGAGTGCTGATGAGCTAGCAGTCGCTGAGGTTGCTGGGATGGATTCCATTTGGGACAGGGGGCCACCGTAGGGCTTCTTTGGCAATGTCGTAAATCTACAGAGGCATGGGGCAGGGAAAGAAGAGAAAAGAGACATCAGTTTTTGCAAATCAGTTCCCAGGTGGATCTCAGTTTCTAAGGCCAAGCTCCAAATCCTAGACCAGGCAGGTCTAGAAGGGACTGCCCTACACCCTCCCTTGAATTTGCCCTTCTCAAATCTTAGGTAAGGTTTCACTTGCTCCTAAAAGGTTTTTTGACCACTCCCTCTGTCTAGATCCATTGTCTCTCCTCCGAGTATCTACACCCCCCTTGGCTTCCTCTCTTATGCTTATTTTTTTCCAGCTCTGCTAGACTGAGGACTTGTATCTAATGTGGTGTCTAAAAGAATGCCTGGCCTGGGGTAAGTAGTCAGGCATGGTCATAAATGAATGAGTTGGATCCTACTCTCAAGTAACCAAACAGCAGCACCAAGGACAGAGTGAGGCATGTGAGGTATACCTTGTCTGGGTCCTGGAAGTGCAGGCTCAGACTTTTCGCATGACCTTGCCTGTGATAATGTGACCTTGGCAACTAGGTTGCCACACCCTAGTCTTCTTTCTACTGCTGTGCTTTGCTGTTATTCAAGTTCTCTGAGCAGAGGATCCAAGGGAAAAATCTGTGACTATACTAGCTGGGGCCCATAAGTTTAGGTTTCATTAACTAAAAAGGCCTCTGGATTTCACAAAGGCCAAGGTGATGGGGTCACCCATTCTCCCTGCTCCTCTCAGTGTGTGGCTTTTTCTGGACTCCTTCCTGCCCCTCCCACACTCATCTCAAGCCCTTGATATTGATTTTGGCACATTTCACTTTACTTATATGTTCATTCTAGTTCCATATGTACTCAGAGGCTCAGCAGAAATGTCATCTCTTATATGAAATTCCACCACTGTCCTATCTTCCCATTGGAGGTAATTTTCCCTCCCTTAGAAGTTTCATAGAATTTCAACTGAATTTCTTTTAGGACACTGTCCATTCTGTCATGGAAAGCCATTTCCTAAATTTTGGACATTCCACTAGCACTTTCATGTTTTGTAAGCATACAGTACGATTTTTTAAAATAAATATGCTGGAGGTGCCAAAAAATGTATACATATTTTAAGAGATATTATTTATGTAACTTTTCCAAGTTGAATTGAATTACGGTGGCATTATTTAGTATGACATTCGCTCAAAAGATGGTGTTAATCAAATGAATGCAAGCATCACCATGCAACAGGCAGGACAGTCAAAGAAAAGGGCAGAAGCACGGATGTTGCTCAAGAAGCACAAGACCATTTTGAAGTGATATTTGAATGTCAAGAATGTTGTGGAAGTACAACAACAATGGAGGAGTGAGAATGCAACAGAACCTCCAACACGCCTAACAATTGCATGCATTTGTGATAAGTTTGAGATGTATGGTACTGTGTGTGATGTGCACAAGGGCAGATCTGGAAGGCCTCACACAGCAACAAGTTCCTGCTTCTTCTGCTATGGTGTTGGAACAGATGACATGTTTGCCACAGAAGTCTATAAAAATGTGCATGGGAGATAGGAGTTAATAGAACAAGCATACGATGTATTCTTAAAAAAGCATATGTTTTCATTCCTCTTCGGTAAATTTCTAGAAAGGAAATTGCTGGGTTGTATGATATATGTATATTTAACATTATAGGAATTTCCAGATTTTTAACAATCTTCCCAGGTGATTCTAATGGATAGTCAGATTTAGGAGTCACCACAGGTAGGAATGACAACATGACAACTAAGAATGAAGCTGATAATTAATCTGGGGCTATCACTGTAGCCTTACCGGCTAGGGACAGCGAAAATCTACAAAGAACAATTTTGAGCATTTATTAAATCACTCCAGGTCAGCCAAGACACCTGAGAAGACTTTGTTGGATTGCTTCCCCACACAATAGCACTCTCCCATCCAACATTTACACTCCCCAGGGATGTTGTACTGAATAAAGAAAGAGCATATGAGAATAGCTGTAAAGGAAAAATACAAAGCTGTAGAGGGTCTGTGTACCTAAAGAAAAACAGCACCTCAGCTGACAATGATACCTGGACAATTGAGAAGTGAGAGGTTTCTTTGGAAACAAACAGAAGAGAGACAGAAGCAGCCTTCACTGATAACAACCTGAGCCATGGGAGACAGTGAAATCTTAACCGTAATGAAGGCTTCAAGTTGTCATTAAAATTGGAAAAACTGCTCCAAAAAATTGAAATAAAAAGTTGGTAGAGGTTTTTTTTTGGATCAGATTTCATTTTACCCTCAGGAACAGATGATTACTGTCCTATTATGCTGACCCAAAGAGCATTCGATTCAGTTATTTTTAAAAGAGAATGCATAGCAAACAAGAACCATCAATGTTGCTCCAGTTCCAGAGTTCCCCATATCAGAATTGCTGGAGGAGCTAGGAAAGAAACATCCCTTTCAGCTGCAACAGGATTGTGTGTGTGTCAAACACACACTGATTAGCAACACGGGCTTGGATGCAGTGGTTTCCCTCTTTGTGTTTTATTTTCATCTCTTGGGTAAGGATTCACACAGTCTTTTGTGATGCAAATTAAAAAAAATCTGCCATGCTTTTTTCCTGTTATCTTTTCACTGGAAGCAGTGTGGTGCCAAAATAGAACCCCAATGAACAAGCTTGTGTTAATATTCTGTGGTAGTTTGCATGATATTAGCAGATGGAACAGTGGATGCTGTGCCCCCACTGAAGTCTCAGGGGAAAAGTGGTAGGGTGGGCAGCCAAGTAATAGACACGATGGCTTCTAATTCACTAATTCATTGGACTTGGATTTTAGGAGTGCCCACTACAAAGGATGAAATCAGTCACTGGCTGGATAAAAAGGGCCTGCACATGATACTTAATATTTTTTTCAAATTACTACAGCAGATACTGTAGTTGGTGCACTTTATTGGGATAATGCACCTATCCCCCAGGTGCTGTGGGTGTTGGCTGTACCTTCCTCTGGGGCATCACCCTGACCTGATGGGAACTGCTTCACCCACTCTGAGCTGTCTGGGAGGTTATGCCTTCCCTGTCATTAAGGCATGATCTGTAGACAAAGGAATGATTGATGGAGGTGATGGCTATAAGAACCCAACCTCCTTGTCTCTGAGTGGGATAAACTCTGTGATACAATTTATACTCCAGAACTCCCCTTTCCCCCTGCCCTATCTTATGTCCCTTACTCTTTCGTTGTATCTCCTGAGAGCCCTCCCTCAATAAAGAATCACCATTTCAGGCTCTGCTTCTAGGAATTCACTGTAGTGTTCTAAGATTCATGATTCCAAAGATGAGGAGTCCAATTCTTCCTTCAAGGAACTAAGAGGCCAGGGGGTCAAGAGTTAGAGAACAGAAATGGGTGTTCTGTAGGGTACAAGTGCTCCAGCAGGGAGACATGCAGTGCATAGTAGGTTTGGAGAAAGACCATGGTTTATGGTTTTGGGTTTGAATTCTGGCTTCCCTTCTATGCAACATGTGGTCTTGATACTGTGTTAGTGTTGATACTCTGCATCGGGTTGTTGTGAGGCTTTGTTCACATAAAGAACTCCATGGTGCCTGGGTCATGGCAATGAATGTGAGCGTTCTTGTGCTGGGTTGGTGATTACCGTCATTTTTGGAATTCAAATGAGGGAGATACTAACTATTCCTAGATGTATGGGGATGTCTTCATGAAGGAGAATATAGCCTAACTGAATCTGAAAGAAAGAAGGGTTCTTTTCAGACGAAGAGTGAAAGGGATGTCCAGGTTGAGGGGAAAGTGTCTGAAAAAGAAAAAGGGTGGCAAGAACTTGGACTCTCCAGGGACAAGGGGGAAGTTTGTTGTGTGAGGAGAGTGTGTGTAGGTGCCAAATGGAAGCATATGATAATGACGATGAGGACAGCAATGATGAGGGATATAGAAATAATGAGGTAGGGGTCAGTAATGGTCAGCACTGGGGGCAGACACGACAGGAAGGGGGGATAGTATCCCTGGGGACAGGGGAGGTGCTGATGCTCCAGCCGCCCCATCATTTTGACTACTCTCACCCACCCCTTCCTCCTGGTACTGGGTAGAGGAGGTTTCCAACTACAAAGAGCAAATGTGGAGGCAACCAGGTGATAAAGGGGTTTTGAGTGTGGTGGCCCCCACTATCTCCTCTTCTAATTCTCCTGTTCCCATCCTTTCTTTCTAGCAAGCCACTCAACCTTGTTCAGGGAGATGATAATGAGAAGAGAGTTTTATAGGGGAAAATGCCATAAAAAAAAGAATCTATAATAAGGTGACTAGAGTTCTTCTATAATAAAACAAAAGGAAGACAAAAAGTTTTATAACATTCAAAATTGAAAGGAAAATGTTAGGCTGCAGAGTGTCAGATGGGCTCTTCATCCCAGGCCATGGTCCTGCTACACCACCTGCTAACATGCTTTGGTACTTCCCATTTCTCTCCATCTTCATCAACACCTCCTTGAACAAGCCTCCTGCTGTCTGTGTCTGAATTTCTAACATAGTTTTGGTCTTCCTGATTTTTATTATCGTGTAATGATATAAAAATAGCAAATACCCACTGGGTCATGTTTTCCCTCACCATTTATAGAATGGCTCAAAATTATGGACTTTCTAGGGTTGTCCCCTTTTGATCCATGCTCCATCCTGCAGCCCAAGTGAAATTTCTGATTATTTCCCTCTCCCATTTAAAGCCTTTTAGAAGACTCCCTATTATCCTGATGACAAAGTCTAAACTCCTTAGTGAGGCTTACAAGGCCCCTCGTTGTCAAGACTCCCACTCTTCTCCCACCAACCCTGAGCCTTTCTATCCTCAACTCTTGCTTCTCGTCTGCCCAACTCTAGATTAAACTTCTTTAATTTACCAAGAAGGTTCTTTCCCATTTATATGTCTTGGAATATGTCTGTCCCTCTGTGCAAAATACTTTCCCCATCTCTATTCCAGTTAACATTTACTTAACCTTTAAGAATTAGTGTAGATGTTATTTTCACTGGGACATCTTTCCTGAAGATCCCATATTATAATTCACTCATCAGCAGGGGCAGAAGCCATGTCTATCTTGCTCGCCACTGTCCCCAGCATTAGGCACTGTACCAAGGTTAGAGTCATGTACAATATTTGTTGAATGAATAATTCTAGTCAGGAGTCATATAGTTAACTTCCTGTATTAAAAAGGGTGATAAAGATCTTGTGTTGTCCAAACATTACAGCAGAAGGTATGGCCTATTATGTGCAAAAATGACCCCAATAATCCCTCCTATTCCTGTAAGCACAGCCCTTTGCAATGTGACTTTGCCTCTCCTCTCATTAAGAGATGGAGTCTGTTTTCTTCAGGCCTTGCATCTGAGCTTGACTTGGCTTCTTTGGTTAATGAGGCATTTGGAAACGATGCAAGCACAACTTGAAAACCACCTAGTCAATTCACAGACTCATGAGAACTAATGAATCTTTGGTGTTTAAACAATTAAGTTTGGGGTCCTTGGTTGTGTGGCAAAAGTTAACATGTACAGATTGGTTTTGTTTTTCCCTAGCATGGTGCCCTGCACAAATACCCTCAATAGATAACTACAGAATGAACCAACATGGACAAAATGTCAACATTCTTGGTAGTATAAATTAGTCATCATCTTTGTAAATCACTGATACCAAAATGAGAAAATGATTCCCAGTAGCCACTGGTGCCTAGTGTGGGTTAGAGGTCCAGTCATTAGAGTTTCTGATACTTTAATATGTGCTCTTTGTCATGGTATAACTGATTGCATTGTTGAGATTATATTCTCCAGAAGTTATATCTATTGTTTTTACTGTTCTGAATTTATAATCTTGTATCATGTTAAGCAAACCATTCATCTTTATTTGTTAGATGCTGTCAAGATTTTTAAAAAATATATTTTTATTCTTGATCTTAACTTTGCTTCTCTCATTTTGTAACTCCCCTCCCCACGCTTCCTTCCTTCTTCTAAGTCTAAGTGTCCCAAATCTGCTCCAGATTAGATAGACCTCTGATTGCTGTTTCTAATGGGAGCAGATTATAATCATTGCTTTAAATTGTATTGAAAGTGGAAAGATTCCTAAGTCCTTCTGGATGCAAACACACAGTCTCTGCCATATTTCCATACTTATTGTCTGGATTTGTGGTCTTACACTTGCTGATCTTCCCACATTGGGAAGCAAATGACAGATGAACACAGATGGGCTGGCTCAGTGCCTTCCCTACTAGCACATTTTAGAGCTTCCATGTGAGAAGGAGAAGACAATTACAGATATGTACCCATTATGGAAAGCAGCCTGCCCTAGCTCTCTGACATTATTATATTCTAGAATGCTTCCAATTGGTCAACTAAGGTGGAAATTGATGACAGATAATTCATTAGCTGAAACTCATGTTACTCAGACCTTAGGGATGAAAACCATCTTTTTAAATGTTCTTGAAAGGACTTGAAATTGGAGCTTCTAGAACAGTGGTTCTCACTGTTGGTTGTGATCCTTTAAGAAAGACTAATGCCTGAGTCCCAACTGCAGAGATTATGATTTACTTGCCATTGGACTGTTTGAAAGCTTTTGGCATGACTCTAATGTGCATTCAAGGCTGAGTACCACTGACTTGGAAGATGGTGGTAAGAAGGTCAAAAAGAAAGTGTACCAAGAGCCCTAGGTAAGTAACTACAGTCAACCTTATTCATTACTTATTCTCTACCGGGTACTCTTAAGCACTTAATAAGCACTGACTTACAGCTAGATGAGATAGGTACTATTATCCTTAGTCTTCAGAGGACAAAACTGAGGCTCAGAGAGTAGGCAAGGGGCTTCTCCTGGGTTACCTCATGCCATCTAATCTATATAAGAAAAACCAAGACACTGTCGACCTTGTCCTTAAAGTGACTTCCCAGAAAGAGTTTTGCTGTTAGGTGAGGAGTGGAGGAATGTGCCCAAAATCTACCTTGAAGTTTTCTAGAGGGATTTCAGTGTGAAATGGCCACTTCTATAAAGCTCCAGAAGGTGTCCCCACTGCTACATGGCTCTTAGAAAGGCTGCCAAACAGGTAGGCTCTGAAATCTCCCTTATAATCATCTTCAAAGCGCTTTAGAAATACTTTCAAAACAGGATGGTTTTAAAGTCAATTAAAAAAAATGTCTGGCCTTCAGTAGATGTAGCTAGCTTTGAGGGAATTTTAATTAATATAAGCACATAGATAAATCAAGTGTACACTTTTCACAAATCAGATCACTAAATGAACCACACAGACACAACCCTGACTCAGGTTCAGATAGGCACTGATACTTTACACTGGTTTCTTTAGAAGGTCAACAGTGTCTTGGTTTTTCTTTAGCTCACAGTGAATTTCTAAAAAGCTGGTGCCCTCCAATGATATTGAAGACATTGGGAAAATGTCACAAAAATGAATCTATAACAAGGTGACCAGAGTTCTTCTATAATAACACAAAGGGAAGACAAAAAGTTTTATAACACTCAAAACTGAAATGAAAAACAGCCCATCTCATTTATCTATGCAGTAATAGATATTGTATCTCAGGAAATTAGACTAAATTGAATTGCAAATAGAAGCAGACTGTATGGACCCTAACATGGGATAACTTTTATTATTATGATGATTTTAAGTGAGAAAGCAGGATTTATTGAGAGGACAGAAAATCTCCCACAGTGGGAGGGGACCCAAAGGGGTTGCCCTGGGATAACTTTTAAGTTAAATATAGGTTTCCCTCTGCTTGGCCTTGAGTCACTTACAGTTTGGCTACAAAAAGAAGAAACTTGTTTCTGGAAGTTCAAATTTGAGAGATGGCTTACAGCCCTTTCAGTAGCTTCAGAGGCTCATCTAATCCCCTGGTCTGATAAATTAGCTGACCCCTCACAGCAGAAGAGACTCTAGATTAACAGGCTATAGGAGGCCTGAATGAGCGAGGCCCTGGGAAGGTTCTGGGGACCAGGGATGGAATCTAAAATGGTCTGTTCTTCATAGGGGACTTCAAATTTACTAATAATGTCCTATTTGTAATGGGGGTGATGAAACATAGACATTCATTTCATTATTGCTTTTAAATTTTGTATCTATATATGTTACATACACTTTTGCACGCATGATATAGTTTCACAATAATGAAACCATGACTGATATAATTATCCTCAAGTATCCATCAGAGATTGGCCCCAGAACCCCTGAGAATACCAAAATCCATGATGATCAAGTCCCTTGTATAAAATGATGTATAGCACTAGCATATAACCTTCAACATCCTCCTGTATACTTTATCTCTAGATTAGTTATAATACCAATGTATATACCAATAACAATGTAAATGTTATATAAATTGTTGTTATATTGTATTGGTTATAATTTGTATTATTTTTTATTGCTAGTTTTTTGGGTTTTCTTTTCACAAATGTTTTAGGTCCCTGATTGGTTGAATCCACACTGCAGAGGCAGTTTCCATTAAGTGAGTGTGTCAAAAGCCAGCTTATGTCGGGTTGGGGAGTAAGTGGGGGCAACCAGTGTATTCTATTTTCTTACACTGCTTGGTAGGGAGATGGTGATTAACACAACAGTTGGTGATTAACAGAAGGGCTTTCTAAGATGTAGGGTACTTGTTCTGAGGGCAAAGAAATAGGGAGCTTGAAGATCCTAAGAGTAAGAGATTATTGGCAGAGAGGAGCACAGACAGAAAGCTCGGCCTGGAAAAGCAACAGATGCTATTTTCTGTACAGATGCCTTCTGAATCTGTGGATTCAACCAACCAGGGATCTAAAACATTTGAGAAGAGAAAACAAAAAAAATTTTTTTATATAAAAAATAATACAAATTAAAAGACAATGCAATATAGCAACAATTTACCTAACATTTACATTGTTATTGGTATATACATTGGCATTATAAATAATCTAGAGATAAAGTATACAGGAGGATATTGGAGGTTATATGCAAATGCTATACATCATTTTATACAAGGGACTTGAGCATCGTGGATTTTGGTATTCTCAGGGGTTTGGGGGCCAATATCTGGTGGATACCTGAGAGTCTACTATACTTTTGCAAACATTCATGAATTTTAAAAATGTGAAGGGCTCATCTTCCTCTTGAGGCAGAAGGAAAGAAATAGGCTGATGAAAGTGGTAGCCTGAAGAAAAGTAATCTCTTGTGTGAGCTGTATCCAGGGGAGGCCAGAGAGAAGAAAGTCACCAGCAAAATTTGGTAGAAATTCTGGGAAAGGAGTCCCAGGCAAAGTGAGGAAAGGAAGGGCCAAACCAGGAAATATCTGCTAGGAAAAACTGGTGGAAACACTTGATACAGTCATTTTTATCCAATCTGGTTAGTATATAAATGGTGTCTAGTTGAAAATGCTTTTGTTTTCATTTTCTTTTCTTTTTTTTTTTTTGAGTTGGAGTCTCACTCTGTCGCCCAGACTGGAGTGCAGTGGCCGCTCCCAGCCACCGCAGCCTCGACCTGCTGGGCTCCGGCGATCCTTCCGCCTCAGCCTTCCAAGTAGCCGGAATTACAGGCATGCGCTACCACGCCCAGCTGATTTTTTTTGATTTATTGTAGAGATGAGGTCTCGCTGCCCAGGCGGGTCTCGAACCCACGGGCTCAGGCAATCCACTCACCTCAGCCTCCCAAAGGCACGGGATTACAGGCTGAGCCACCGAGCCCGGCTAGTTTTCATTTTCAAGATTACTAATGAGGTGGAACACCTTTTTAATATTTTTTTGGCCATTCATATTTCCTGTTCTGTGAGATAACTGTGCATCCTTGTCTCCCAATTGTCTTTTTTTTCTCAAGGACATTCTTTATATATTATGTACACCAACAGTTGGAAGGTAATCTGCATGCCAAAACCTCTATCAGTTTTGGACTTGTCTTTGTACTCTTTTTATGGTATCTTTAGATGAGTAAAAATTCTCAAATTCAACATAGAAAGTATGAAAGTTTCATCATGATTTTGTGCCTTTTGTATCTTAAGAAATTCTTCCTTATTCAGATATCAGCAAAACATTATTCCATACTTTCTTCAAATTAAACAAATTTAGACTTTCACACTTAAATCTTTAACCCTTAAGGAATTGATTTTTTGTACAGTGTGAGTTTAGGAATCCATTTTTGATTTCTTCTATATAAATAATGATTACTCCTGGATCATTTACAGAATAAGCAGGCCATCTCTTCTCCTTTGTTCAACTATTTCAACTTTGGCATGTTTCCATACATGTAGGATGTGTTTCTGGGCTCTCTATTCTGTTCCCATATTCTGTTTGCCTATCTGTGCACAAATAACACACTTTGAACTCTATTATGTTTCTATAATAAGACTTGATATCTAGATATCCAATTTTGGAGAAGCTTGCTTAGTCTCATTCCTTTCCTCTTCCACCTACATTTTAGTATAAACCTGTCAGGATTTTGATTGGAATTGCATTGAAAGCTGCAATGACATCTTTATTAAATTGAGTCTTTCAAATCAATGAAAAAAGTATGTCTTATCATTTATTTAGGTCTTCTTTAATAACTTTTAATAAAATTGTATCCATAAATATTTTGTTATTTATTTCTAAGTACCTTTTTTACTGTATTCTATTTTCTATTTATTGTTGCTATATAGAAATGCAATTGAATTTTATAACTTTATATCAATCTGTCCTCCTTGCTAAATTCTTTTACTAAATTGGGTAATTCATCTGTAGATTATTTTGGGTTTTCTATGTAGATAATCATAACATGACTTTTGTTTGTTTCTTTTTAGTCCCTTTTATTTATTTTCCTGTCTTCCTGCACTGGCTGGAATCTTTAGTCAATTGCTGAATAGAAATGGAACGCTTGTCCTGCTTCTGATTTTAAAGGAAATGATTTTAACATTTCTTCATTTTTAAAAGTTATCCTTATACTGAGTGATCTATCACAGAAACAAAGAACTGAGTATCACATTTTCTCAATCATAAGCAGACCTCGAACAATGATCATATACCATAAGAAAAGGATTGGCAGTGAGAAACTGCCCGGGGGTGGGGGTGGAGGGGAGAAGCGGGATTATCAGTAGTGGGAATCTGCTGGGGCTGATCAACAAGGGTGCCTGTTAATTAACATTTGTATACCTAACCCTGAATTGTACCCTATATCTTTAAAATAAAAAAAATTAAGTGATCAGGTTAAGAAATTTTCGTAGGAATAGTTGTTTAGTTTTATTGAATGCTTTCCTTAATCTATTGAGATGATCATATTTTTTTTCATAATGTGATAATGTAATAAATTGAATTACCACATATTCTAATGTCGAACCAACCTTGCATTCCTGTAATGAACCTAACCTCATCATGATATCTTATTTTTTTCTACTTTACTACATTCAGTTTGTTAATATTTTAGTGAATGTTTTGCATTGTAATTTTAAATTAGAGAATGAGAATGGCCCCAAATCTTTTTGTTGCTAACTTGCTTAATGGGTTTTGGTATGAAGATTAACTTAGTTTTATAAGATGAGTTGGGCAACATTTTTTTTTTAAATTTTTACCTAAAAATAGTTTATATATGCTTGAAATTATTTGTTCCATAAAAACTTGGAAGAACTTTCATGCATCTATCAGGGCTTAGTGTTTTTTTAAGTGGGAATATTTGAAACTACTAAATTTCTTCAATGGTTATAATATTGTTCAGTTTTTTTTAAAAGAGTCAGTTTTGGCAAGTTGTATTTTTCTAGGAGCTTGTTCATTTCATCCCAGTTTTCAAATTTGTAGCTGTAAAATTACTCATGATAGTCTCATTTTCTTTTTAATATCCACTGAAATTGTAGTTATAGCACTTGTTTATTTTTAATAATGTTTGTTTTTTTGTTCTTGATCAGTCTTGTTTGAATTTACCAATTTTGTTAGTCTTTTCAAATAATCAACTTCTGGCTTTGTTGATTCTTTGTATTTCATCTTGATTCTCTCATTAATTTCTGGTCATAAATGAGTATTTCCATTTGCCTATTCTCTGGATTTATTTCTTTTTCCAACTTTTAATGTTGTGAATGGTTGCTCAGTCTTTAGCCTCCCTTCTTTTCTAACACAAGTATTTAAGGTTGTGTTTTTCAACGGCAGCACATCTTGGACCAGATGATTCTTTGTTGTTGGGGGCTGTCCTGTGTATGTGTTTTAAGATATTTAGCAACATCCTTGGTCTCGACCCACTAGTAGTCAGTAGCTACCCCAAGCTGTGATTATAAAAGAGTCTCCAGACATTGCCAATGTCCCTGGGGACAAAATAGCCTTCAGTTGAGAGCCACGGATTTAAAGCTACACATTTTAATTTAAGTACACTTTTGGTCCATTCTGATTAGTTTATTTTCATCATCATCCAATTCTAAGTACTTCCTAACTTTCTTGTGATTTATTTCACCCATAGGTTTTTCAGAAGTGTGTTTTAAAATGTCTAAGGTTGTGTTTTCGTTTACTTGTTTCTAGTTATCTATTTGCTATTGATTTCTGATATAACAGAAGTGTTGAGATTTAATTTAAGCCCTAATATACAGTAATTTTTAAATAAATATTCCATGGAGTTGGAAGATTTTGAATTTTAGTGCAGTGTTCTCTATATATCAATTAAGCTTGGTAATTGCGTTGAAATTGTCTATAATAGTGTTGCCCACTAGAACTTTCTGCAATGACGGAAATATTCTGTATCTGTGCTGTCCAATATCATAGCCACTAGCCATATGTGATCATCTAACACTTGGAAGATGAGCAGATTTAGATGAAGTCATGAGGGTGGGGCCCTCCTGATGGAATTCATGCCACTGTAAGAAGAGACACTGGAGTGTTCTTTCTCTCCCTCTGCCATGTGAGCACACAGTGAGACAGAAGTTAGGAAGACAGCCCAAGAACCAGACCATGTTGGCACCATGATCGCAGGCTTTCAGCCTCTAGAACTGAGAAAATAAATGTCACTTGTTTAAGCCACCCAGTCTATGGTATCACTTGTTATGGCAGCCTGAGCCGAGTAGTACAGTGTACTTAAACATAAAAATTTCTTTCATTGCTTTGTGATTTGACTTAATGTAAATCCTAAATAGTAATTAAAGATTAGTGAACTCAGCCCCTGCCCTAGCCCTGAGGGTTCCTGGAGGAAGCCCAGGAACTGATAGGGATGAGAGGGAAGGAGAAAGAAGGACTCTTCTATCCCCTCTTTTACCCAGCATTTCTGTTTTTAGATGATTTACATAAAAAAGCGTCCTGTTGTAAAAAGTTTGAACACCGCTGAGTTAAATAATATGTGTGTGTATTTATTTTTAAAACATTTTCTATACAGTAAACCTTGTTAATTTAAGTAATACATCATATGCAACACATATATTTATTATATTATATATATATTTCAAATCTACTTAAACAAATGTTATTCTTTCTCAAGAAGCAAAATAAACCCTTAGACCTTAAATATTCTGTATCACCTCTCCCCTCAGTCAGGTATTGCTACTCCCTCAAAGGCAAAGAACCCAGCTGTAGGAATTATGCTCAGAAGATAAAATAGCTCAGCTCCCATGACATGGGGATGAACTTGAATTTCCAAATATGTTAATAGAAGGACAGCGTCAGAGACTTCAGGCCCTTTTGAATGGATGCAGCATGGCTTCTCCTAGAGCTCCCCTCTCTTCCTTTCAAGGATGATCAGTTAGAAGTTTGTGATGGACCTGTGGGGAGAACCCTAAGGCAAGCCAACAGACCCACAATGACAGTCTACCCAGTCTATGGCTACAACTGGGGAATACTTGCCCTCCTGTGATGGTGTTGTAGCCTCAAAGGTGAGGGTCAGTGAGCAAAGAGGAGCAGGAAGTAGGCTCTGGTGCCAACGTGCCCTCTGGGGGCCTCACTTGTTATGGGAACTGAAGGGACACCTGAGGTTCTTGATGAATTTTGTATATAGCAAGCCAGGCCAAGGCAAATCCTCGGTTCCTGCAGGCAGTTGGGTGTGATTGTCACTAAAAATGCCCTGTAGGGAACAGTCTCAGAGTAGGAGGACTCTCACCTCTTGTGACTTTCAGACATTGAATCGGGGACAAGCTGGAGGCCACCACCTAGAGGCTCCTTCATTCTACTCTGCACCTAGCCCTCCAGGGGCAGCACATATCTCTTCTCTCTGCTGGGGCTGATCATCTACTCCTCCCCAGGAGACCCAATCAGCATTCCTTCCAGGTTTCTCCACTGTGTAATATTTGCAGTTTTGAAACTGGAGGGCAAAGTGGTGAAACTGTGAAACACACAGTAGCTGTGGGTATTTATGAGCCTCTGGTTTTCCCATTTAGCTTGTAAACTCTCAATGGGCAAAGACTGTGCTTCCTACTTATTTTCTCCCTTTCTCTCTTCCTCTCTCCTTCCTTGTTCCCTCCCTCCTCTCTCCCTTCTTTTCCTTCCTTCTCTCTCTCCTTCCCACTCACTCTCCCTCCCTCCCTTCTTTTCCTGTCCTCTTCTTTCCTTTTTCTGTCTCTTTCTCCTTTCCTTCCTTCCCTCTCCCCATTTTTGTCTAGTGCTTATTCTGGGTACTTCGCTTTGCCTCCCTTCCTATAGTTGTAAAATAGCGCTTCCTAAGTAAGAGCTATGTAAATAAGACTACTGAGAAGATTAAATGAAGACATCTCTGGAAATGCCTGGCGCATAGTAGGTGGTTATCCATCTGCTTTGTGCCCCATGAGCAGTTGCCATGCTGGTCTCTGTTGGTTCACCAGTTCCCAGGGGAAGGGATGGGTCTTATTTCCTTTGTAGTCCCTGTCACACATAGCATGCTGTTTGGAGAGAGTGTTCCCGGAAGTTTCATTTAAAGTAAAATGGATATATGGCAATAAAATACACAGAAAAATGTGCTTTGATTTTATATGACAGCAGTTAAGGCAAGGGCTTTGTAGCCAGTGCATGATGGAGTCTTGGATCTGTTGTGTGGGTTCAGGTGCTTGGGCCCCTGAGGGGGGATATTCACCCTTATTTTCTAGGGTGGTTTTGTGACATGTCATGGGGTTAGAATGGTGCCTGGCACATGAAGAGCATTCCATTACAGTCCTTGCTATTGGTCAAAATGACAGAAACTTCCTCTCATTGCTCCTAATATCACCATGTTGAAGATTTGGCTGTAGTCTAAATGAAATATTTCCTTGTAAGATGTTTTCTTTGTGCCCTGTAGAGCTGTTAAAATAGTATTTTTCCCACAGTAAAATGTGAATTTGTTCACACTGTATTGGTGAGCCTACCCTAAGGCCTCAAAAAGAGGCATGTTGTCTTTCATATGAAAGAGCCCAAACTGCAGAACAAGAAAACGTGAAGGTGTCTACACGGCTGAAGCTCAAGGCTCCATGATGACAGGGCTGAGTTGGGAATGAAGTCTCATCACAATTTGCTTTTTCACAGAGTTTGAGGAATATAGCAGCTTATTATGTCTTTGGGGGCACTGGTAAGGTGGGTTTGACCGTTGCAAGCAGGTAGCACCTTATTTCATAATTAGATGTCCATTATCTTTGGCTGAGGACTAGCGAGGGGAACGTAATGGGCCTCTCACTCATTAAGGTGGGCATCTTTGTTCTTTGTTTCTCAGTATCCAGCCTCCCTTCCTATTGCCAGGCACTTTCTATTTCCTTCTGTGAATTAGCCTGTTTCTAATTTCAGTCTGGCTTAGGGATAGCACTGAATCCCCCAGGCCATAGCCGAGTGACACAGGAATCAATCGGAACCATGGGTTACAGCAAAACATCTGCCAGGACTTACTTCAGATAAAGAGCCTCTACCTTCTTCCCCTGGACTTGAACCTGGTATATGGTTGAACTTGAACTTGGCTGGAGCTGCTGAGTCATCTTGAAACCGTGTGTGTGTGGAACCTGACTGAGAATGGAGGCGACACGGTAGAGGGTAGAGCCAAGAGAAGGCAAAGGTGCAGGTGTCCAAGCCCTGGATGAAGTTGTGCCTGAAGCCTGTTTCTAGACTTTTCAGTTACATGAGCCAACAAATTCTGTTGTTTTTTAAAAAAAATTAGTTTGAGTCAGCTTTGTCATTGCTTACAATGAAAAAATTCCTTATGCTATGATTATTGTGGATTGATTTTTAAAAGTCAGCTTGAATTGGAAGACAGTGAAGGGAGCATGAGAACTCAATGCTGATAACATTGGAAAGGGTCTGGTAGGTTGAATAATGAACATCCTCAAGACATCCACATTTGGATCCCTGGAACCTGTGAAAGCTACCTTGTATGGCAAAAGAGACATTGCAGATATAATTCAGTTGAAGCTCTAGAGAAGGTGGGACTATATTGCATGGGTAAGCCCAATGATATAATCACAGGGGTCCTTATAAGAGGGAGGTGGAGAACCATATGACTCCAGAGAAGACAGAAGGGGTTCCAGAGAGATTGGATGGTACTGTGCTGTAGACTTTGAGGTTGGAGGAAGGGACAGCACATAGGAAAGCAGGAATGAAAGGAACACAGCTCCAGAAATTGGAAAAGGCAGGAAAAGGGATTTTCCCTAGAGCTTTGGGAGGGAGCAGAGGGAGCATGGCCCTGTCCATACTTTGGTTTTGGCTCAGTGAAAAGGATTTCAATTGGAGGGGAAAGACTGTGTTGTTTTAAGACACTCAGCTTGTGGTAATCCGTTACAGCAACCACAGGAAACTGATATGGGGGAGAGGGAGGCCCCCATTCCCACTAGGCTAATTCTTTGGGCTATAAGTCTATCATCCTCATTCAGACACAGCAGAGTGAGTCAGGGAAGAAAGGGGACTGGAGGGAAAGAACAGGCTGTGGTCACAGATTCTGTTTCCCCTTAGTGAGTCCTTTTGCTTCCTCCTCAGAGCTGACTTTTCTCTGGCCCCAGGGCCCAAAGCTTGCTTTTGTCTCCAGTCCAAACTCTTCTCTGGGAGGTGAGAAAGAAAAGTGGGTGTGCTCAAGCTTAAAGCATTCTGGGAGGTGCAGGGCTGGTGGGGAAGATAGGGATATTTATGGAAGGGACAAAAGCTTAGGTCAGCAAGAGGCACCAGCAGCCCTCAGACCCCGCAGGGCCTCTCCTGTCCTGAAATGGCCTTGGCCTGACTGCAGGAGAAAATATCTCAAAGCTACCTCTGGGATGCTCTTCTCAAATATGGCCTGGTATCAACATTAGAGAGGTGTCCATCTCCTCAATATCTTCCGTAAGAAAGTGGCCATTAGCTGCTAGCATTTACTGAGTACATACTATGTGACAAATATGACAGAGTTTTGAGAGCTCTTTAGATATGAATTGATTCAATCCTCACCATGTTCCTATGTGGAAGGCACCATTATCCCCCCTCATTTCACATGAGGAAGCTGAGGTTCAGGGAGGCTCAGCCACCTGCCAAGGTCACACAGGCTAGATGGCTGCGTTAAGAATCTAACTCAGAAACCAGGTTCCTAACCAGCACACTGAAATGGGGACAGCTATGGTTTAATGATACACCATGCCCTGCCCTAATGGGCTTCAATAAAGCTGTTTATTTTGAAAGAAAAATAAACACATATTTCCTAAACATTTTTATTTTCTTGTTCTGCCCTTGGGCAAGGCAAGGGACTGCTCCTAATCATAGGTCTGGGCTTATGTGGCTGTAGGGAGGAGTGGTGGGTAGGTCAAGGAGACATGTCTGGCTTTGATCTTGATGAATACAGCCTAGTATAAGAAGAAAGATTCTCTATCCTTTGTCAGAAGGAAAAGGAGTCTGGGTCCATCATTTCGGTGTCTAAAAACCCTGTAGCTTCAATACTTTAGGACTCTGGGGGTTGCTTCACTTAGCT
This sequence comes from Cephalopachus bancanus, assembly GCA_027257055.1. Classification (NCBI taxonomy): domain Eukaryota; kingdom Metazoa; phylum Chordata; class Mammalia; order Primates; family Tarsiidae; genus Cephalopachus; species Cephalopachus bancanus. The sequence goes on along the minus strand of JAPVLO010000330.1, from coordinate 1,004,190 downwards.
ACACTTTGTACAAGGGCAGGATAGAGAGGAAGAAATCCTTAGAGAACCTAAAAACAGTCACCATTTTGGAAATGCTTAGCATATGTCAGGAACACATGCAAACTATAGACGTATTTCATTTAGTCCTTACAGCAACTCTTTCAAATTTCTCCATTGTCTCCATTTTACAGGTAAGTATGCTAGGGGACAAGGCCACATGGTTAGGAGCTCAGAGCTTAGATTCCAACCAGCCATGCCTGACTCTACAGTTCATTAAATACCATTAATGTATCACATTAGAAAAGTTCCACATTTGGAGCAACAGAAATTAAAGGATGATAAAGACACAGATGGAAGCATCCAGAAAATGAGGTTTCCCCATTCCTCCACTCTCCTTCCAGGCCTTCCATCCTGCTCTTCCAATCACAATATTGGATGGCTGGCGCTCATCACAGAAAAATCAATGTGGGAACAAAATATTCCTTTGCTGCAGGGTTTGGCTCCCCTTAGGCCCTCATATTCGATTTATTTATAATCTGATTTGGAAACAAAAAGCCAAAGCTATCCGTGGAGACCACATGCTCCAAGTTCTAGCCTGGCGTCGGCTTTGTGTCTCTGAGACTGGGTAGAGACACCAGCCCGGCCAGGAGCCACTTGGCTCCCTGAGGTTTGGGTCTCTAGTCTGGCCTCCTAAAGGTAAAGGCTGGTTCAAGTGTAGGTGTTTCCTTGTGCCCTTCTTTCACACAGGCACCATGAAGCATCACATTCTTATCAAGCTGGTAATTTAGACTGAAGAGACAGACCCAATACAAGGCACATTCCCGCAGTGAGAGATGTGCCGGTATGCAAACCCAGCCCTTACACCTCAATCTGGCTTCCCAATTCCATGAAATGTGGAGGGGGAAAACTCGTCATTTTCTACAGTCAACCTTGATCCTGTTATTGGCATGAACTCACATGGGTTAGCATGCTTCTTTAGGCGATGGTTGGAGCCTGTCCATTTAACTTCTTTCTTTGTTCTTATATGTGACATGAGGGCCAATTTGGAAAAAGAAATGTGTGCTTAGACAAGAGAGGTGCTTTAAATGTGTGAGTCACACACACATATGCATAACAAACATGCATGTACACACAGCAGATTGTATGTGTATTGTGACAGAAATATTGAGTGCCCAGACATCCTTAATCCTGCCTGATAAAAGAAAAAGTTTCTTTTATGCTTTTGTTTCTTTCACTAACCTTAAGGTTCAGGAGAATTCTAATTGGCAAAGAAAGATTAGTGTTGGTTATCTGATAAAAGTGACCTTTAGCCAATGAATAGTGTGTGTTTTTCAGACGGCCCGTACAGAGAGTCTGTCTGGAGGGTAGGTGGCATTTTTTTTTTTGTCTCTTGGAGGTGACATTTATGCCTTCAACCTTTCTATTTGGCAGGTGCCAGGAAGCTGACAGAAAGAAATCTTAAACAAGTTATGAAATGATTTCTCTTTCTCATTACAGATAACACAGGTGGGAGCACTTGATTAACTAAAAAATACCCTTTGAGGATCTACTCTGTGTTAGGAACTGTGCTAGGCTCTGGGACTACAGAGGTGACAGGAAAGATGTGTTTGCTGGTCTCATGGGGGTTAAGAGCCAGCTGAGAAGATGGACAATGAGCCATAAATACAGGTGAGATGGGAGTCACCAAGGAGATGGGGCTGGCAATACCCATAACATGGGCTCTGGCTGAGGGCAGGGACTCAGAGAAGGCTTCCTTGGGGAAGAATGCTGAAACTGAGACCTGAAGAGAGAGCAGGAGGCTGCTAGGTGGGATGAGGAAGAGCTTCTAGCAGAGTGGGGGCAGCTGGACAGGAACAGCACTGGGAGGAAAGAGGTCGGCATGCTAGGTAAACAGAAAGATCAGTGTGGTTGGGGAAGAGTGAGCCTGGAGAGGAACACAAGGACCAGCATATGCTGAGCCTTGCAGAACATAACAAGTGCTTAGAACTTGATTCCAACAAGGGTAGGTAGTCATCAGAGTCTTAAAGCCTAGGCATGTTTATCACCTGGTTACTGAGGTGGAGAATGAACAGCAGTGCATGCATGGATGCAGACAGCCCAAGTAAGGCTGTGATCATGGTCCCAGCAACAGGGGATGGTAGCTTAATCCAGGGTGACAGTAGTGGAAATGACAATGAGGTTTTTCAGAGGGCAGAATAGGTTGGACTTGGTCATGGAGTAGGTGGGGTAGGTGGGGTTGGGGAGGAAGGAATCTTGATGTCTCCCAGGAGAACAATGCTGTCATTTACTGGGACAGGGTACCCTGGAGAAGAGGAAGAGAGGGAAAAGGGGATAGCAGGAGAACCAGAGCGTATTTGGGACACATTGGATGTGAATCACCTGGGGGATATCTAAGAGGAGATGTCAAGAAAGCAATGGACTTGGAACTCAGCAAAGGGGTCAAGATTGAGGTTGAGCTGTGCATTTGGAAGCCTCAGCAAGAGAGGTTGACTCGAGCTATGGGGGTGAGTTGATATCTAGGAGATGGAGAGGGCCTAGGACAGGTCCTGCATCTTTATACTCCATTTGTGATGTTGCTGGCAGAGAGCTGAGAAAGAGTCACTGAGAGGATAAGAGGAAAAGCAGGAGAATATGGTGTTCTGCAAGTCAAGAAAGGAACGTGTTTCAGGAAAGAGGGGTTGGTCACTGAGAGGAATGGTGCTAAGAGTTATCTTTCTGAAGAAACCTTACTCTGTCACCCTGTTGGTGACAAATCTCACTATTGCCCCTAATAGAAAGTCTAAATTCCTTATGGAATAGCAGGCCTCTCACACACTGCTGCCAATTTACCTCTCCAGACTCATCTCCCCTGACTTCTTCCACCACAATGAAGTTTGCATTCTGGCCACACTGACGTACCCTCTGCTGACACCATGGTAGGTGTGTGTCATTGCTCTTCAGCATTCACTGTCTCATATGTCAGCTTTTGTCTGGAGATCTACCCCATTCCCACCCCCTCCAGTCCATCTGGTTTTGAGATAACCATCCGCAGCCTTTGATGTAGGACATGTGGCCAGGCCAGTGATGACGAATGCATCACCATTTCCTGACAGTGACTGATTAGGAATGAAGACAGGAAATGTGATTAAGTTGGTCTGACCAGAGTGAGTCTCCTGGAAGTTTTGAGAGAAATAGCTCATGCTCTTTTCCAGTGGGTGAGAGTCTAAAAGGACATGGCACTGGGAGTGCTGGCAGCCATTGGTAACTATGAGAGAAAAGCTGATCTGAGAACGAGGTCAAACACATGAAACTGAGCAGACCCAAGAGACAGAGAGCCTAGCTCTGATGATGACATTGCTTGAATCCTTGTTTTAAGTCAGGTCAGAAGCCAAAATAAATATGGACTTCTGAGCTGTGGAAACCAATTAATTTCCCTTCCTTTTAATTTTTGCTTAGGGTCAGACTTTCTATTATTTACAACAGAATAAACCCATGAATCCTAACTAATTTATACATGCTATTCTTGTTATTTAGAATACTTTCCTGCTTCTCCATCTAGAACACTTAACTGTGACTCCTCAGTGCAGCCTTTTTTGACTCCAGTGGGCACAGATCTCCCACCCCAAGCGCCTGGCATTATTTATTATGTATCCACTGTGGTTTACATGTCTGCTTTCCCCACTAGCCTCAGAACAGGAATCACGACTGTTCATTTTTATATCCCTGATGCCTTAATATCTGGTACACAAGAATTACTTATCAAATGTTTCCTGAATGATTCTCTGATTGAATAAGTGAATGAAAAAATGAATTGTAAGTAAAGGCTCAATATAAAGAGATAGGAAGATACTGAAGAAAGAAAATGGTTAAGCAAATGCATAAACCAATGAAAAATTAAGTGTATCATCTTCGGTATTGGCCAAGTACATTTTCAAAATGTCATTATTTTAATTATGAAAATGACTTCTCAAAAATAAAAAATAAATAAAGGATGTCCCTGTTCCCTGATGGAATAGACTCATTTAACTGAATTACATCAGAATAACTTCACAAAATCTGGTACTCAAAGTGCATTAGGTCAGGTTGGCTGATTTTTCCATAATTATTTTAAATGTTCACCATCTACAGAATTTCATTCCAAACCCAAACAGTCCATGGCACTTAATGAGCAGGCTCCAATGCTCAGGCCCAGGACCAGCTGCCAGCTCAATGCTACGCTGGGTCATCATTAGATGTCTACGGAAGACATCCAGAGCAAACTGTCGTTACTGTGGTAACAAGAACAGGAAAGAAAAGGTTGGCTGTCATATATAAGATGAGGATTATGTACAGGAAGCACTGACAAGCCACTAAAGAAATAACACCAAATGCCCTTAGCTAAGAATGGCCATTCAACATTTACATGCTAAAAAAATGAGTGTCAAACATCCAATAAGGACATAGACAAAAGCCCATTAATCCTGGTTACTAACAATGTAGAAAATGCAGCACTTGTCACCTCCTACTATTTTATAGTGATGTATATGTCTATACAGATACATATATGGACCAGAACAGAAGCACACTGAAATGTGCAGAACAAGCAACATGTGAGCTCAATGCAGCACATAGTCTATGTAGGGTCCTACTCAATATGTGTTTTGAGTCTGAAATGCTTATTATGAAAACCCTATAGGCAACAAAATCAAAATGAACAAGTGTGACTACATCAAACTAAAAAATTCTGCACAGCAAATAAAACAATCAATGGGGTGAAAATGTAACCTATGAAATGGGAGAAAACATTTGCAAAACATATAATTGATAAGGGGTTAATCTCCAAAATATATAAGAATTTCTACAACTCAATAGTAAAAACCAAAACTAATAACCCAATTATTAAGGACTAAGGACTTGAATAAACTTTTTTCCAAGAAGATCTACAAATGTCAACAGGTATATAAAAAAATGTTCAGTGACACTAATGATCAGGGAAATGCCAATAAAAACCACAGTGAGATATCATCTTATATCTGTTGGAATGATTACTATAAAAAAAGACAAGTGCTATTAAGGATGTAGAAAAACTGAAACCCTTGCACACTGTCGCTGGCAATACAAAATGGTGTAGCTACTATGAAAATCAGTAAGATGTTTCCTTTAAAAATTAAAAATAAAACTACCATATGATCCTGTACTCCTACTTCTGGATTATCCAAGAACTGAAATCAGGATCTCAAAGAGATATTAGCACTCCTATGTTCAATGCGGCAATATTCACAATAGCTAAGATGTGGAAACAACCTAAGTGTCTACCCACAGATAAATGAATAAAGAAAATGTGGTATATACATACAGTGGGATAAAATATGATTCAGCTTTAAAAATTAAGAAAATTCTGCAATATGCAGCAACATAGATAAACCTTGAGGATGTTATACTCAGTGAAATAAGCCAGTAACAGAAAGATAGTTACTGCATGACTCCACTTATACGAGGTACCTTAAATAGTCAAATTCATAAAATCAAAGAGTGGAATGGTGGTTTCAGGGGCTGGAGAGAGAAAAAATGGGTATCAACAGTCATAAAATTTCACTTTTTAGCAAGATAAGTATGTTCTGGAGGTCTGCTATATAATGTTGTACCTATAGTCAACCATACTGTATTTACTCTTAATTTGTTAAGAGGGTAGATCTCTTGTGAAATGTTCTTACTACAATAAACAATATTTTAAAAAACTCTACAAAGACTTTATTTTTTAGTAATAAATTTCTAGTGATCTAGAATAAAAATTAGAACAGGTTTATGGATATTGCTTTGTTAAGCTGGTGGTGACTGGGGTTTTCAAAAATGTTTAACCTGCTTTTCCTGTTTAGAAATCTAGGATGGATCATGATTTTAAGTTCCTTGTTAATTTTGTCAATAATTATTTGTTAGAATGGACAATATTCATGAATGATCAGTACGCAGAGGTCAGGAAACCCAGTACGAAGCCTGAAAGAAAATAAATGAACAGCAGAGTTCTGTGGGATTTTTATGCCAGAGGTACCTTATCTGATTTTCCTCATCGTTTACCAGGAAGAACCAGCGGAACTTCACAACTAAGGGGCTGCAGTTGGTGATTGTAATGTAGCGAATGACTTCAGTATCATTCAGGATACAGTCAAAATCCAGCTCCATGGTCTCAAAGCTGAGGTTGGGGTAATGTACTTCTCCACGCAGGTTCAGGCTGTCTACCTGAGGATGCTCCACATACTTAATTGCTAGAATTTCTTCTGCCACCCAGTTGTTCAAATCATTTCTGTAGAAAGGGTCGAACTTGATCAGCAGGTTTTTTTCTTCATCAATCTCCAGTTTAATGGGCTGCAAATAAGATAATGGGGAATTAACAATTTTTGTACAACGCATTTTCCACCCTGACGCATGAAAAGGGACAACCAAAAATTTATATATATATATATATATATTCATGTACATACACAGATACCCATACACAACCATATCAGTATAAAATACACACACATATACATAATTAAACAGCTAGCACATGTAAGTATAGGTGTTTATATATACACACACATTTAATTAGTTGAAAGTGAAAGCAAGGAAAATTTGGAGAGGAATTGGTTGAAGGAAGAGATTTTGATAAGATGTGTGGGGTTATAAAAATTGAGGATTTATAAAAGGGAATAATTATTATAAAACAGTATGAATAATTATTATAAAATATTCTTAACTAAAAATAAGTTAGATTTTGAAATGCTCTTTCTAGACAAATGAGAAAAGTTCTTTGCTGAAGAATTTTTTAAAAAGGCTTTCTGAGGCCCTGGGGGAGGGGGGCTCAGTAGAGGGTGACCCAGAAAAGGACGGATTAGGTAATTTAATTTCTTTTCTAACGTTGGCAATCCTAACTCTTAAGCACAGTATTATCCACTTTCCGCTGTTTTCTATTCAACTTAAAATGACAGTTCAGGGCTGTACAGAGTTTTTTCCGGAAGATTTTGTTTGTTCTTTTCTCTCTCTGATTCAAATCCCCATGTGTTCCTTGCTGCCAGTGTCTGCAGTAACACTTTCCCCTAGAAAGTCTGGCTATAAGTTGTTTTTTTAAGGCATTGCTCAGTTCCCATATTTAATGGGCATGAAAGCCACCTTGTGGTTTTGCAGCAAGTGCCCTGAGGCAGTCAGGAAGAATGCACGCAGGAATGAATCTGTTTACAGTGCACCTCATCTTTCTTTGGGCTTAAATGGTTCAGGTGTTTAACTGTGCACTCTCTGACATGATTAGATTGTTTCAGTTGATAAAGCTACTTATCTGACTCAACAATCAGAGAGAGTAATGACTCTTTAGTCAGTATAATTCCATCTGAAAGCCAGAGCAGCCACCTGCCCTTTGGTCTTACTGCTGGCACAAGTGGCTAGGTACAATATAAAATTCACCCTTGTAGACCATGGCATCTACAGCACTTGATATACAATGCTTGGTGTTTAAGTGTATTGAAGATTGACTTAAATTTTTTTCCCAGAGAAATGACTTTATTGTTTTGCAGAAATGACACAAAGATGCGCATTACATATAAAAGCACAAAGAAGAAATGAGAAATTCTTCCAAAATTTCATTAGATATTATTTCTCAGAGTTAACATTTGGCAAATGTTTGCCTAGATATGATGGATGAATAATAGGATTTTACAAAAATGAAATTAAACTATACTATGTTCTAAAAAATCATGTTTGGATTTTTTTCTTAAAAAAACCCAGAGAAATTTTTCTTATACAAGGGATACTAATTCCTAAGATTAAGGATTCTGGAGCCAGACTGCTTGGGTCCAAATCTTGGTTCTGCCAGTTACTAACTGAATGACCTTGGGCAAAGTACTGGGCCTCAGTTTCTACATCTGTAAGATATAATAATACTTTCAGGGGAAATAAGAGATAGGACCTACCTCTTAAAGAGAATGGGACAAGTTAATATACACATATGAGATGTTTCAGGGCAGTGCCCTGCACACAGTGCAGTGTGCAGCAATGTTAGCTATTACTATTATCCCTTTATAATCCAGAGAAAAGATAGTCAAATATTAAGTAGTTTCAACTTTAGACTATCTTCTATTGACATCTGGCTGTATAGGGGGATGAAATCAGCACACTTATGCTTTTCCCCCCCCCAATTTTTACTAGCTGTAGTAAAATTTTAAAAAGCTGAGACTTAAAACATTCTGCTTTGAAATCCCAATTGCCAAAGTTGCATAGCTTCAGTCTTACAGCTATAAATGGGCTGAGTCCTCCTATCAGTCTTTCCCTCACATTTTTTTTCTTTTTTAAACTGCTGAGCACTTCTTTTATTCTTCTGGATGGTTGTATATCATCGGCAAGTTGTTTTTTCAAAAAGCATGCATGAGAGCTGTATTCAACATTTCCTAATCTGGAGGTTGCCTGTCTATTATCTTTACATGCAAAGGATACTTTGGTTATAAAATTATTGGGTCACACTTTCTTTCCCTCAAAACTCTGTAGTCATTGCTTTGTTGTCATCTGGCATTAAGTGTTACTGCAGAGCAGTCTGAGGTTAGACTAAAATCATCCCTTGATGGGCCTCTTCTTTTTGGCTTACATGCCATAGAATTCCTTGGTTATCAGTAAATCCTGTAACTTTACTAAGATATGTTTTACTGTTGTCCCAAGATGAGGGATAGCCTCACTTCTAAAAATTTTTAAAAAATAGCTAATTTGCCAGGCGCAGTGGCTCAAGTCTGTAATCCCAGCATTTTGGGAGGCCAAGGCGAGAGGATTGCCTGAGCCCAAGGGTTCAAGACTAGTTTGGGCAACATGGTGAGACCTCATCTCTACAATAAATAAAAAATTAGCTGGGCATGGTAGCATGTGCCTGTAGATCTGACTACTTGGAAGACTGAGGCAGAAGGATTGCCGGAGCCTAGCAGGTTGATGCTGGGGTGGCTGTGAGTGTGTCACTGCACTCCAGCCTGGGTAATGGAGTGAGACTCCAACTCAAAAAAAAAAGTTAATTTATATTTTGAATAGAAAAAAACAATAAACAACAAGCTGTCCTTGTGCCCATCTCTCCACCTTTAACTTAGGCCAACTACTTTCCCTCCCCTGAGGTAACTAAGATTAAATATGCCTTGTCTATCTTTATAGAGATGTTTTATAGAACTAAAAAATATTTGTATATGTGGCATTTTATTTTTTGTACATATGACAGCATACTATGCACACTGCTCTGCTTTTCACTATTCTCACTGGAAGATAACTCAATATCAGTGCATATGGAGCTGATGCATTATTTTTAATTCCATCATATAACTCTGCCATCATTTATTTAACCAGTCTCCTACTAATGAATATTGGTTCCAAATCTTTTGCTCTTATAATCAACACAGAAGTTAATATCCCTGTATATATGTCATTTCATATATTGTATATCTGTAAGATAAATTCCTAGGAGTGAAATTACTAGGTCAAAGGGTATGGACATTTAAAAATCTCAATAACTAGTGCCATATTGCCTTCCAGGCTACACTGTGCAGCACTGAAGAAGAGTTGCTTGTTTCCACATACCCATCCTAACATACTACTGGCCAATTTTTGCTCTTTACCAATCTGATAGGTTAAAAAGTGTATTTCATAGTAATTTTAATTTTAATTTCCTCTTTTATGAATAAAGTTGAGCATATTTTCATATGTTTAAAAGCTATTTTATTTTTCCTTTTGTGAACTCTCTGTTCATATCTTTTACCTGTTTTTCTATTTGGTTGTTGATTTTTTTTCTATTGATTTGTAGACGCTCTTTTAAAAATTATATGTGTGGTTTTATACAAATTATACATGCAAATAATATCAAAGGTGAAACTGTACTATAAGAATTATTACAACAAACAGTAAGTTCCTGGCCCACTCTGCTATCTCAACAACTCAGAAAACCTGTCTTTCAATTCTTATAGTAGTGTTGATAGACTGGACAGTTTCCTTGGGCAGAGAGAGGACAATCTAGCTGTGGACACATCCCAGATACCAGAATGAAGAGACTTTATTCTAGGGTACCAATGCTAGAAGCATTAGATTTCCCCATTTTGACCAGTTTCTCTGGAGAAGAGCACTGTTTTCATCTTGGGATAAAAGTCAGTTCTCCATGTTTTCTAGGTGGGGTCTGGTGTCCATAGAATTCTTCTATTTTCGGCCCTGTCCTCATAGTTGTTGCCTCCAAGCCCAGAGTTACCCCAAAGCCCACAGGGCAAAATAACCCCTTCATCTTCTATAGTTTCATTAGAATATTTTTCTGGGATGCAGATATTTGTGATTTTTTTCTTTTTCTTTTTTTTTTTACCCATTCCAATCCTCATTTTATCTTCTAGAAGTTACTTAAATCTCTCTTTATTTGGTTATGCTTATCTTCCTCCCTCTTTATTTTATTACTTTGGGTTCCTTCCCTTTTAAAAATGTCTACTTTTATCCTATTAAGATCTCAGGAGGGACAAGAGTGAGCCTATTTTACCACCCAGGCTAAGAAAGTACTCACGTCTGAATCTTCATTTTCCCATCCGTTTGTTTTTCTATGCTCTGTGAGGTAACTTTTTGTCTCCTCTTTGAACATTTGCATTTCCTTCTCTCTCTAAGGACGGGTCATATTACCTGCAATTTCTCTGAGACTGTAGAGATTTCATGTTTGTATTTTTGGTCATCTTCGTTGGGGACATCCCTTTGCAATATTTTTTCATCTGTGTGTTGCTTGTGATCATTTTCTCCTTTGCTTTCTCTGCTCAAAGATTTCAGCTGTTTTTCTTCCCAGATCATGCTTGAATGAGATCCATTAATTCAAAGCACCATTGGGAGGGTGAGGAGGGTAGTAGTGCAGCTCAAAGTTTCCAGCTGGTTATTGTCAAGAAACCCTGTTGCCAAGTGGACTGTCCCACTCTCCCCCAAAGATCCATCTCCCTAGGTGTGCCTCAAAGCAAATCTCTTTAAGTCACAGGCTACTTCTTCTGTGATCTTGCGATTGCTACCTGCCAGCCCCCTTTCTCTTCATACCACATCTCTGTTAGCTGTCTTCCTAGAGCAGGAGGCTGAACAAAATGGTGTGTGGGGACTTGTTTCTCTGCCAATCTTCCTCTCCTACAAAGCTGCAATGTCACTGACCCATGGTCCAGCCATTCCCACTGGCAGAGGATCATGAGGACAAACACATAGGGCTGTCTAGAGGATGCTGAATCCTAGAGATTGGTGGCCGGAGTGAGTTCCTCCCTCTGCCCATTTCTCGGTATTTAGAGGTGGGCTTGCTGATCTGGGGATTGGGCTTGGTTATCTCCTCATTTCCTTGAGTATGGAGTTTTAGTTGGATTTGAGGGAAGGGAATTAAAAGATCTTTCCTGCCATCAGTAGGAAGTCACTGCTTTCTACAGATTGGCTTCATTATAGGGGGCAGGAGCAAAAAGGTTATCATAATGAGTTGGATGTTCTCATGCCACTAATGATAGTGTTTCTGTGGATAGAATTGGAATTTATTTATTTCATTTTAAATTTCCTGTAGTCTTTCCTGGATCCTTTACTTTTTTCTGAACTGATGTTAGGTGGTGTATTGTTATTATTCTCTCCTTTTATCACACACACAACCCCCTAGGAGCTTGTTACGACAGCCCATGTCCAGGTACCTCAGGAGCTGCGGGGAGCAGGGATTTATCAGTCTCACATATAAAGAAGGGTCCAGTTGTTGACAGCAACAAGTTCACAGGCAGAGTGGAAATGTTCTTTATGACCAAGGGCTGGTAACTAGGTTTCAGGACAGTATTAGGTTTCTGTAAAAATGGAAAAAGAGAAAACAAACCAGGTTATGGTAAATATAGTAAGACTTTAGTAGCAAAAGTCTCACATTCATTGTTAACAAGTTTAGTGCTCCCCTTTCATATACATATGAGGGAGGACACCCCCAGAAAACCCAGAATTATCTTTTGGAGGGCAGATCCCTTGTAGTACGGTTAGAATTTGTTCCTCTGGATCAAACAGTCAACCAAAGTTTTTATCTGGAAATTTTGAGAAGGTTATGTCACGATTTGCGCAAGAAACATCCCAGGTTGTGGCAAACAGGTGACTGGTTCTTCTACCATGGCAATGTACCTGCCCACACTGTGTGAATGTTCAGCAGTTTTTGACCAAAAGTGACATGACCTCCATGCCCCACCTTACTCTTTACCCGATCTCGCCCTGAACAACTTTATTTTTGTTTCCCTGAATGAAAAAAATCCTCAAAGGGAAACATTTTGCTGATGTGGAAGAAGTGAAACAAAAAATGACAGATGCACTAAAAGGCATCAAAATTGACAAGTTCAAAAACTGTTTTGAGCAGTGGAAATAGCTTCTTGATATAGGTATATTGCATCAAATGGAGAGTACTTTAAAAGTGACTGAAGTTTAAACATTTAAGAATAAATACACAATTTTTGAATGAACAAATTCCAGTTTTTTAGAGTCCCCCACATATATAGAGAGAGGTTTAGATAGATCACGTGGAATGATGTATGGTGGACTATCATGTGGAATGATGTATGGTGGACCTCTATAACCCAGAGAACACAGATTGTATTTCTTTCTTTTTTTTCACCTGGCTTTGTTTATTTATTTTTAATTTTAAAGATGTGAAGTACAATTCAGAATTAGGTATACATTGTACAGGTAAAGTTTGGGACTCCCTTTGGTCCCCACTTCACCTGGTTTGAGATCAGGCATCCTTATTGACGTTATATGCCCCCCACTCCCCTAGCAGTGTTTCCCTATTGTCAATCCCTTTCTTATTGTATTATGGTAAATGTTCAGGGTCCGCTTATGACTGAGAACATGTGGTACTCAGTTCTTTGCTTCTGTGAAAGATCACTGAGTATGATAGACTCTGAATCTATCCAAGTTGCTACAAAGTCCATACTTTTGTTATTTTTTATGGCTGTGTAATATTCCATTGTGCATACGTACCACATTTTAAAAATCCAGTCCAGTTTCTATGGGCAGTATGGTTAGTTCCATGTTTTTGCTATTGTGAATAGTGCTGCAATAAACATGCATGGGCAGGTGTCTTTTTTGTAAAGTGATTTAAGTTCCTCTGGGTATATCCCCAGAAAGGGGATTGCTAGGTCGTATGGAAGGTTGATTTCTAATTCTTTTAGGAATCGTCACACTGTTTTCCATAGTGCATTCCCACCAACAATGTAGAAGCATTCCCTTTTCTCCGAATCCTTGTCAGCATCTGCTGTTTTTTGTTTTATTAATGATGGTCATTCTTACTGGAGTTAGGTAGTATCTCAGTGTGGTTTTGATTTGCATTTCTCTGATTAGTGAGGCTGAGCATTTTTTCATGAGTCTATTGGTTACTTGTATGTCTTTTTTTTTTTTTTGAGTTGGAGTCTCACTCTGTCAATGCAGTGGCACACTCACAGCCACCCAGCGTTGACCTGCTGGCCTCAGACAATCCTTCTGCCTCAGCCTTCTAAGTAGGCAAAACTACAGGCACATGCTACCACGCTTGGCTAATTTTTTCTTTTGTTGCAGAGACGAGGTCTCACCAAGTTGCCTGGGCTGGTCTCGAACTCTCAGGTTCAGGCAATCCACTTGCCTCGGCTTCCCAAAGTGCTGGGATTACAGACTGAGCCACTGAGTCTGGCCTGTATGTCTTCTTTTGAGAGGTGTCTACTCATATCTTTTGACCACTTTTTTTTTTTAAGTTAGAAAGCAGGATTTATTGAGAGGACAAAAAAATCTCCTAAAGTGAGAGGGGACCGGAGGGGGTTGCCTTGACAACTTTTTAATGGGGTTGCTTGTTTTTTTCCTTTTGGCACATTTGAGTTCCTTGTAGATCCTGGATATTAGGACTTTGTCAGATATTTGGGCAAATATTTTTTCCCATTCTGTGGGCTGTCTCCCCACTCTCTTGGTGGTTTGTTTTATTTTGCAGAAGCTTTTCAGTTTGATGAGGTCCCATTTGTCAATCTTATCTCTTATGGCATGGGTTTTTGGGGCTTTGATGAGGAATTGGTTGCCAGTTCCAATTTCCATAAGGGTGTCTCCTGCATTTTCTAAGGTTCTTATAGTTTTATGCTTAGGTCTCTGATCCATTTAGAGTTGATTTTTGTGTATGGGGATAGATATGGGTCCTGTTTCATTCTTCTGCACGTGGTCAGCCAGTTTTCCCAGAACCATTTACTGAATAGGTTCTTCTCTTCCCAGTGGGTTTTTTTTTTCTTTTTGAGTTGGAGTCTCACTCTGTCGCCCAGACTGGAGTGCAGTGGCCGCTCCCGGCCACCGCAGCCTTGACCCGCTGGGCTTCAGCAATCCTTCCACCTCAGCCTTCCGAGTAGCCGGAATTACAGGCGGGCGCTACCATGCCTGGCTGATTTTTTGATTTATTGTAGAGATGAGGTCTTGCTGCCCAGGCAGTTCACTCACCTCAGCCTCCCAAAGGCGCGGGATTACAGGCTGAGCCACAGAGCCCGGCTCCCAGTGGTTTTTATTGGAGGCTTTGTTGAAGATTAGTTGGTTGAGAAATTGAGCTTTTGCTTCTGTAATCTCTATTCTGTTCCACTGGTCTCCATGTCTGTTCTTGTACCAATACCACGTTGTTTTGATTATTGAAGCCTTTTAATAAAGTTCAAAGTCTGAAGTGTGATACCTCCTGCTTTGTTTCTTTTGCTGATTGTTTTGGCTTTTTGTGGTCATTTATGTTTCCATATGAATTTCTGTATTGTTGTTTCTAGATCTGAGAAGAATACTGTTGGTAATAAAAAGTACAAAATACTACTCAAAGAAGTCAAAGATGGCACAAACAAATGGAAAAATATCCCATGCTCATGGATAGGAAGAATCAACATTGATAAGATGTCCATCCTACCAAAGGCAATCTACAGATTCAATGCTATACCCATTAAATTACCAGATTGTATTTCTTACTCTCTTGTTGCCTAGTTAAAAAAATCTATACAAGCCATATTTCTGGATAGAATTATTACTATAGAAGTTTCCACAGTGGTATTAAAAGCCTAATAAAGTAGTCATATCTTGTGGATAAATGTAGGTATCATTATAAAGGATCATTTATATTTATAAATATATTTATAAATATATTTATATTTATACTATATAAGCATTTGTCCTTATATAGTATTTTTCCTATACTTAAAATATCCAATTTGCAAATATACTTATCCGATTATATTGACAAATGCTCATAACCATTTCCTATAAACTTTTCCCAATAACACCAGGATTTAGCAGCATCTTTTTATTCTGTTATACATATCAGATTTAATTTTTCAACTGGAGAAGGCATCAGAAATGAATCCTGAACTGGAAGTTTCGGGTCATATTGAATTTTTCTCATTTTGATGGGGCCTACATCATTTCTTGTGTGCCCTGGAAAAGGGTGTCCTTTAATGTCAGCAGGAGGTGACCAGGAGCCTCAGTCGCTGGCCTCCAAATCATTTGCTGGCTTTTCTGACAGTTCTAGCCAATTTTTCCCAGGCCTCCTTGTTATATTTGTCTTTTTTCCTAGTTCTGATTTTTACTTACTTCCTCCTGATTTTCTATTTTGATCTGACTCTGTCTTCCAGTTCTATTTTGATCTGACTCTGTCTTCCAGTTCTTCATCCAGCACAGTCTCCCTTGCACTCTGGCTCCTGGGTCCTCTGGCCCTGAGTGAGCCTGGGTGTCCAGTACCCATAGGCTTAAGCCTTCTTTCTTAGTTGTAGACCACTAGCTCCCCATGTACTTCCAAGGTTAGTTTTAGAGGCTTGATCTGGCATTTACCATAGGTATTAGCCTTTGTTTCCCTCCCTCTGATATGGTAGGAAACATAATACAGTGTACGAAAGGATGAAGCAGCACTTTGGGCCTACTAAGCAACAGGCTGCATGGAGAACTGTCTACCCAGTGACCTTCCCTGAAGGCTCTTGTGTCACTGCAGATGGCTTTGAAGTGAAGAAGCCACACTTGGTTGATTTTGGCAAGAGGCCATTCAGAGGTTAGTGATGAGAAGGAGTTGAAGCACAGAGAAGTCATTCTATTTTAAAATGACCCCTTCTCTTTGGATTGTTCCTTTACCAAATATTAGCAGACAGAATTTGCTGCTGGAACTTTATGAAACAAACTGGCTGCTAGTTTCAATTGACCTTTTTAATCCCACAGAGATGTGGTTTCATCTCTGTGGCTTATGAATGGTATGATAGTTATAATGTAGATCAAACTTGAGGAAACAGTTATAGAAAAATTCTTTGCAAAGACAGGGTTGGTATCATTATATTCTAATGTATCAAATCAGATGCATTGCCTTGAGTTGAAAAAAAGGAGACAGAATAGATAATTGGGTGTTATCCAATTAAAACTGAATACTGAGACTTAACAAGTCTCTTGCACATGGATAATGAAGTTGCATTTCTTCATTGTCCCTGATATGGATTAAAAGTGAGCAGGAAATGAGCAATGAAAAATACATATTTCAGACTTCTCATAGTTGGGGGAAAGAGAGAAGGATGGAAGCAAATAAGCAGGGAGTTGTAGCTCAATTCACTTTTTAATTCAATAAGAAGTTGCTGCCTTATGTTGCTGCCATATTGAAATATTTGCATATTTTAATCTAGTGATAAACAAACAAACATATACTAGACATTTAAACAAACATACACTTCCACCTCCCCCCAAAAGGCATAAGGATATAAATAGAAGAAAATGAGAACGACCCACACATTTTTATGAATGTTCACAGGCTTGGAAAAATCTAATAAGAAACTAAGCTTCATATTTAATATATATTGCAATGCCTACAGAATAGTTATTCAATAAATATTCACTGAATTTTCTCTGAATAGCTACATTCAGAGAAAATATGATGCCATCACATTTAGTGAAGCTATTGCCAATAAATATCTTTCCTGATTATTCAAAAAGGAAGAATTTTAAACAGCAATAAAGCTTAAAAACTATAACAGGAACTCTTGCAGTATTTTGTTTTTACATGTATCATAGACCTTGCTGGCTTCATGTTTAGCTTGTTAGTTTAGCTTCCTGTCACTGAAACAATTATTTTACTTCCTCAATGTCTACCTTCTCTACTCATCTGTTAAGCCAAAGTCCTTCCGGCCTTATATATTGTAGGTGTCTAATATACTGTAAGTACTAAAAAATTTTTGGTTGATTCAAATCGAACTTGTACATCTCACCTCTTCTACTAGACCATAAGCTCCCTTTTTCATCTAGTAGAACACCTTGTCCATGGTGGTACTCAATAGGTATTAGTTTGTTTTAATGAACCAAACATGATGGAATCCACTACCTGAATAAATGGTCTTGAACTTTCTCCTGCAAACCTCTAGGTAATGAAAGAAAGTCCAGTTGGTTCTCCCAGGACTGAATAGACACTGCCACACCCAGTACTTCTGTGTAACAGCATAGATTACACTGTGGGAAAGTGGCTTACTTAATGCTTGATATTCCCAGGAGGCTATGGAATTCATCAGGGAAGATTATTCTTACTGTTATATCTGTAGCACCTGACACAGTACCTGGCACATGGTGGGCCTTAATAAATATTCTACTCAGCATCCTGTGTGATTGTTTTAATAAATATATCTGACCGTGTCAGTCCCCTCCGTGAAGCTCTCCCAATGGTCATCCAGAACAAAACTCAAAGTTCAGAATACGCCTCCCAGGCACACCACACATCTCCAGACGGACCTCTTACTGTATTTGGCATATTCTCTTTTACAAGGTGGCCTTTCAGTTCTTTATGTTCACCAAGCCCTTTCCTAACTCAGGCACCACACATGAACTGTTTCCCCTGGCTACAATTCTTCCCCGTCCCTGGTCACCAAACTAACTTCTATTTTTACTTCAAGTCTCAACTTGAGGCATCTGCTCAAGGAAGCTGTCTATGACCACATGAACAAACAAGGCCTTGTCTCCTGATATATGCCCTCACAGCACCTCTTTTTCATGGCATTGCTTATAATGTTGACTTAAACAATTAAATTTTAATAATTTATTTGCAGTCTGTAACTTCAGCTATTCTCTTGGCTTTGATTATATCTGTCTAGTTCACCAGATTTTTAGCATCACCATGGTTCCCAGCTCACAACAGATATTCCATATATGTCTTTTTTGAATGGTAAATAATTCTGGGATGGAAACATGTCTAGGAGTAGGTCAAGTCCTACTGTGATATTTCCTCCATCTCTTCACCATCCCAACCCTCTGCCCTGAGTAGCAGCCATTCCCATCTCTCTTCCATCCTCTGACTCTCCCATTTATTGCTTGCCCTTGTAGAAAACCATTCAAGTTAAAGATTGTGAATCTAATGGCTTAAATTGATTATTCTCTAGTTTAATTTGTATCTCAGTTTTGTCATGTGTATCATGGGAATGATAGCAAAGCTTATTGCATAGGGTTGTTATGAAGGACAACAGAGAAAATGTACGTAATGAATATGGCTCAATGCCTAACACACTAATCAATCAGCGGTAGCAATTCTTACTGATTATTATAATTATTGATAATTCTACTTTAACCCTTTATCTACTTTGAGTTTATTTTACCTAGTTAAAGTAAAATGATGAACTAAAATGCATTTTCAGTGCACTGGAATACCCCTTCACTTGGATCTTATACTCTTGAAATGGTGGAAGTAGAATTTCCATGGCAATTTATATTTAAAAGGATTGTAAGTTTCAATTAAGAATTTTTAGTTGAATGTGTACTGGTCTCCAAAGCTTAAAAAACATGGGCTGTATAATGGGTGTAACAGGATGCCCATTAATTTAGCTTCAAAGATGAAAACACAAACATGCTGACCATGGTCAGAGCACCCAGCCCTCCCTAGCATGCCCCACTGACCTTCTCCAGTCGGTAGATGAGCTGCCTGGTAGAGAGCTGGATGAGAGGTGCAATAAACTCACAGGTGATGTTCACGGCCATCAACATGCTCTTCCCCTTCTGTGCTCCAATGATGGCATGGCACACCAGTTTCTCTTTAACTACCTGCCAATAAGACATGCCACCATTTGGGGGCTAAGAATAACTCAGAAAACTTAATGACCCACTGAGAGCAAACTGATTACCACCTATCTGCCTGGGAACACAAGGGTAGAGCACATTTTTCTGAATAGTGCATTTTAGGGACTGCTCTCTCACACACTTGTGTTCCGGTTGGTTAATATGGCTTTGATGAATTCTGTGTTTATTTCTGACTGCTCCTGAGGACATAATGATTTATATTCAGATATATATATATATATATAAAATCAGGAACTAGAGGGTGTTAGGATCTTGGAGTACAAAACAGTGATGAACAAGGCAGATAAAATCCTTATAGGCTTACAGTTCAGTGGTAGTTATATGACTTCTTATCAAACTATTGGAAACTGTAGTTGGGAAATTTTTGCCTTTAATACTTAAATATTTAAAAATCATGTATTAGAGACTAATGTTTCTTTGGATCCAAGAAGCCCAATTTTTTATTTAAAAAGTCTTTCTATTTTACAGAGTAGAAAGGACCAAAATGAATTATGCTATGACTAGCTTATATTAAAGAGTGCTCAGACTTGGAATGTTAATGAATTCCAGTCTCTTCTCAACTATGTAGCATGATTTGGAAGAATACTCAGAGAAGCTTTTAGTAAAACCTAAGCTGAATTTGGCCCCCCAGAGGCTCAGAATTAATGCCTTTAAAAATATGACCAGTTCTTGATAAACTCATTGTAAATATGCTCCTCCAACAGGCTGTCAGTATCTTGAGATAAGGGGCTGTGTTCTAGTCATCTTTTCAGCCTCAGTAACTAGCACAGTATTTGTCACATAGTACATATGCAATAAAAGTTGGCTGATCACCTGCATAACAGAGAGAAGGAACAAATTATACACTCCATAATGAGAGATAACCTTTTTTTTTGTATGGAGTATGTGTTTTACTTGAAAATGCTCTGTAAATAAATAATATAAATAAATAAAGAGGAATCTGTGACCTAGAGAAGCTAATCAATAGACCAGTTTTCCCATTATATCTTCTTGGAGACAAATTTCTTATTGTTTCCAGAGAAGAATCACTATTACTTCCTAATTTTGTGACCCAAGCAGGATCTTAAGCCAGTAGCATAATTCCCCATTTACAAAGTCTGCATTTGTGGGGTAGAAAAGACTTTTAAGTAACTTTCAAAGTCTTTCCTTTAGGTTTTGATGGCTTCCAAACTCCATGAGGGAATAGGAATAAACAGACACATGATTTGAATCTACTTAAATGTTTTAAGCAGGATGTATGGTGATAATGAGCAGAAAATTAGTTGCTGAAGATAAATGTGACTCTTTCATCGACACATAAAAAGATGATATTTAATAAGTGATACTATTGTAGCCAGGCTAGGAGGGAAGAAACCACAGATGTCCCATACCTAGGTAGGAGAGGAATCCTAGAGTGTCTATATAAACACCCTTTTGAATAAATATTAAATTAATATTGCTAAGCATTAACAGGATACTTTTCTTTGACCAAAAACTGAATGTTTTTCTATAAGAGACTTGCTAGTTAGTCACTGTTGCCCCTGGGAATGAGAATCTTCTTTAAGGTTGGGTTCATGGTAGCTATAGAAACAAACAGAAAACTGAGCAGTGCTGCACTTTGAAAGCAATGGATGCTGCCATGGTAACTCAGTGCTGTATGCAATCCTTGAGAAACTACATCCTTTCTCACATAAATGTCAAGGAACTCTTCTAAGAAATAGATACAGCAAAGATTTATTTAGGGAAAAAATAGCTTCTAAATGTGTTGTCCTTTTACCCTAGGAGTAGCAGAATAGCCTTCAAGTATCACATCGATTGTCTGGCCTGGATACAGCTCCATCCTGACAGGGTGGAGCTGAAACACAGGGCTCTGTGGATTCCTGGACTCCTGAGAGCCATTAGACTGGGGCCGGCCATCAGCACATATCTTCTTAAGCTGGCCCTTCTTGTTCAGCTTGCTCTGGGAACGAAAACTGCCATGCATCCAGAACAACTGTTGAACTCGACGTCCCTTATTGGTCAACTTGAAGCGGTAATAGTGGGTATCCAGGCTGAAAAAGAAGAGGTAGGTGTTGACAGGACTCAACTTACGGATGTTCTGTTCAGCTCTGTACCTCTGGGATTTACTCCTCTGGAAGTATTTAAAACAGTGAGTGACACAATAAGATATTTCATTTTTTTTTTCTTTTTTCTGAGTTGGAGTCTGACTCTGTGGCCCAGGCTGGAGTATAGTGGTATGATCACAGCTCACTGTACATTCTGAGCTGAGGCAATCCTTCCACCTCAGTTCCTGAGTAGCTGGGACTAAAGGTATATACCACCATACCTGGCTAGTTTTTTTTTTTTTGTAAATATGAGGTCTCACTATGTTGCCCAGTCTGGTCTTGAACTCCTGGGCTCAAGCAGTTCTCCCACCCTGACATCACAAAGTGCTGGGATTACAGGCATGAGTCACTGTATGTGGCCATGAAGGAGATATTTCTTTATAAAAAATGTAGGAAAACTAAGTCATGATGCTACTAGGAACAAACACAGTGGTGGCACAAAATAGTATCTACTCAAAGGGATAAGATGTGTGCATCATGGACCTGGGTTTGGTCCCAGAGTTGACACAACCAGGTGTGGGGCTTTGGGAAAGTCCTACTTCTCCGCAGTCTTCCCCAACAAGTCAACCACACTGCAGAACACACAGACACAGTTCATGTGAAAAGCACTCTATTTATGAGTAACAGTTCTGAAGGGTGAAAGGAAAGCAAAATACCTACTCAAGGAGAAGCATATTTCAAATTGTGTTGAGTAAGTTTCTACTGACTGAGTGGAATGTCTTGTGATGACAGGCTCAATTTGAAGGGAACTTTGAAACAAACAACAAATATCCTCTAAGCCTTAATAAAGGTCAAGGGGATTTCAGTGAACCAGAACAACATCTGGATCAATCACTTTCCTTAGACTAATGTGCATTCAAGATGTTGCTATTTCATTCATTCATTTGTTCATTCATTCATCTATTCCACAAATATAAGGACTTCCTGATTGCCTGGCTATTTGTTAAAAAACTGGAATTTCTAACATCTTGGATGTGGCTCAAATGTGTTTTTGTTTGTTTGAGATTTTTCCATTGATTTATATGCTTACTTTAAAATATTTTCTTAGGAAAAAACTCATCTCAGGACTATTTTTTATTTTTCAAATTTTACTAGACTTTGAGATTTCATCCCATTTGTTCTTCCTTAGGAAATGGTATCATGCCTAATAAGTAAGTTGAAGCACCAAATAAATAATCAGAAGGAATATTTGCCAGTTGTTAAGTAGAGCCATTTGTATTAAATATGTTGTAAATATATGTCCACAGGACATGCTCTTTGGAGTATCTTGACCTGGCAGTTTACCTTCATAGCAAATAGTAAGCTTTTGGGGGAACAAATAAATAATATATATTGTTTCTAAACTAGGTAGGACCTCTGTTACTTATTTACAGTATATCTTTTAATCATCACAGCAATCTAGTCATAATAAGCATATTTACTACCGTTTTATAGATTAAGAGATAAAAGCTCTGAAAATCTAAGGGAGTTGCCCATAATATGCAATCAGAAAGGGTGGTATATGGGTATTTCTTTAGACTAGGGTTGGCAAACTTTTTCTTTAAAGGGCTGAATAAGAATTATTTTTGGCTTTTTGGGCCACATGGTCCTGTCACAACTACTCAGCTTTCTCATGTGGTGTGAAAGCAGCCAAAAACAATATGTAAAAAAATGGGCATGGCAGTGTTCCAATAAAGCTTTATTTACAAAAACAGGCAGCAGGGCTGTAGTTTACCCAGCCCAGCTTTTGACAGTTCTTCTGGAGGTTGCTGGCATCATGATTTTATGCCAAAAAGAATAAGAATAGTGTTTAGGCAGAGGAGAAACAAGGAGCTAAAAGTTACAGTTTGCTTTTATATTCTTAGAAAACTGTTAGCTAACCCTTCAATTCCAGGCAAGTGTCAGAATATCCTTTGGAGGCTATTTGACACTATTTGCAGATTAAGAAGAACATGTAATTAGGTCTGGTTTGAAGTATATTGTTTTCTATCATTATATTTGAGTGCATTTAAGGACATTTGAAAATAGAAGCACTGGTTTACAATGACAAAATATCCTAGCTTATTGCCAATAAACAGGCAGAGAGGAGAATTTTTCTATCTAGTTGACTCAAAAAATACAATTGGATAATTGTCTAAAAACATGCAATTCAACGATATGACTTGCCTGTTACTTAATTCTCTGTTGGCTTATGGTATTTTCAGTCAAGTCCCATGTTTAGTAGACGGAGCAGAGGGAAGGATTGTGGAGAGGCTCCTAACTGATTATTGCCAGTTACGTCTTGTCTAAGCACATATGTCTGACTTGGTTTCAGAGCCTGCTAGACCAGAAGACAGGAGGAACACCCTTCTGAGATCTGTTCACAGTACTGCAACTGACAGGTACAAATTCAACTGGCCCCTAACAGTCAACTAGTGATAGCTGCATGACTCTCCTGAGGAACCAGGAATAAATTCCCATACACGTCCTCTATACTTAGCATTCAAACCTCCTATTTTGATATCCACATTTAGATTGTTCTGCTCAGAGGTATTTATACCACTTTTTATTTAAATATTTAGATCCTCTAGATTTTCTTGGGTGAGCAGGTAAAGTCAATTACAGCCATTTCAGTTGTTGGTACTGTGGGGAGAGGCAAGTGAATGATATAATACTAAAGAAAGCTATTGGCTCTGTAACACTGGATGAAATACATTTGCAATAAGTTTTTACTTTCCTAAGTATATTCTACTTAGGTTGCCACTAAGATATATCTGTATGTTGTACATACATAGAGAGGAATTAGCAGTGTGTTGGAAGTAAAGAGGAGAAATCATGGTTGAATTCTAAATTCATCACAAGAAGTGACTAGAAGTTTAAGAGAAGAATGCGCCTCCTATATATCATCTCTTTCTTGTGTGTAGAGGTTTACACTAGAGGAGGTAACCAAACTATGACTTGAAAATGTCTTCTTGTGGCTGATGTACCCCATCATGAAGGGTGAAGTGAGGATGGGTATTGGGAGCCAGCCATGGAGGCTTGCCTGCTAACAAAGTCCAGAGGGCTGAAGACCCTGGGTTGCAAAGCAAACCTGGGCAGCTGAGACCCTTGCTTCTTCTACTTTTGTTATTGGTGCAGCAGAAAAGTTCTGTACAGTCTGAGGATGGAAAGAAAAATTCCACTTATGCTTCCACTACCCCTTGCAAAAAGGCAAGAGGGGAATTCATGAAAAATTACCTTCCCTTCATTTGAATTCCTCCCTAGGTTTCCATGTCCCCGGCCTCCTGGTATTAGATCATGCATTCACTTGATTAAACATTGTAGTTGGGAAAATTGTAAAAAATCAGAAGGTGCTCGATTTAAGGTTTGTCAGGGAACTCAGTGGCCTTGCCAGGAAATTATCAATAGAGATTTTAAATATCATGTGCGGGTAGATAATTGCTTGTAAGATTTTATTTCTTCTGATTGGCAACTAATTGGAGAAATTTGAGAAGCTAGTTTGTATTTTTAGGAAGAGTGCCAATGAAAAAATTACATTTACTTAATTTCTTAATTTCTACATGTGGTGCATTATGCTTAACAAAATTAACAATCACATAAATATTAGAGCACCCTTGCCTCTACTTCCCTTTGTTAAGGAGGCTTGTAATTCTGGTTAGGGATTGTGAGTAAGGTGACTTGAGCCCGAGAGGCCTTTTGTTTTACAAACATTAAAGCCCAGTCTCCCTGGCAGGGGATAATTGACGCAGATTGTAAATACCAGGTGTAACATTGTGGAAAACTAGTCAGGCCAACTTGCCGCTAAGAAACCTTGAAAATGTTGTTTTACCCCAGCTAGTTGCAAATTGCTGTGTGAAGGTCACAGGTGTGACTTGTTAATCTATGTGACAATTATAGTGCTTAGAACTTGGTAGTGATTTATAATGTAATAGTTATAGGAATAAGTAAGTTTTGTATGGACATGAAGAAATGGTAATCATTAAAAAATGTTATAAGTTTATAACATTTATAGTTAATGTTTAGGATGATAATGTTTTAAGATCAAAACAGGATGAACAAATATGCATTGCCTGTCTGGTCCATTAAATTGAAACTGATTGCCTTGAAAACAAAAAACATGTAGGGTATAAAAGGAGTTGAAAAAGACAATAAATCGGCATTTGTCCTGCTTGCAGCAGAGTCAGTGTCCAAGTATTTTCTCCTGTGCCAATGCCGTCCCTCCTTCAGGAAACCCTGACCCGCTGGAGCTAGACTCTGGCAGATGGGGAATGAAAGGGACTTAGGAGGCTACTTCTGTTTACTTAAAAATAACTTTTAAAGTAGAGGTGATGCTCACCTTATACAACATATGTTATACCCATAAAAATTGGTCCATGATATTTCCCTACCTAAAATGTGCCCCCAGATTGAGTTCTGGAGCAAAGGGCTTGTCCGAAACAATGGTGGAACCAATTCCAGAAGCCTGCACAGGAATCCGATAGGTGTTGCTATTTTCAATGTCCAAAATGACTGTGTCTTTGAATGTTAGTATGTCATTCAGGTTGGCGGTCACTGCCAGTTGAACATCAGTTTCTGGAGGAACCATGCCTTCATTGGGTTCAATCGTCCAAAGGGATTTTTTGTGTGCCTGCAACACAAGACTACAAGTTAACAGGAAAGATATTCTTGGCTTTTCATTCTGTACATGTCAAAGCCCTCTATACTTCAAATGACTGGCACTACAGAATTTGACATCAGAGACAAACATTATTTTTTTGAATTAAAGCAGCTGGATGTTTGTTGGCTTTTATTTTTTCAAAAAGCAATCCAGTTCTGAAGAGCAAACCTACTATTTTACTTTTGAATGCTCTGTGAAGATTCTTCACATCTCTTTCTTGAGATGACAGCTCAGTTCTCCAACAAGCTTATAGTAATTATCTGTTCTAATCTCCAAGTTTTGAGATACCAACAGAAGGTACAACATTCTTTATGGAATCATTTTATTTCATTTTTTTAACTTTAAAATTTTTTATTTTAAAGCTGTGGGGTAAAATTAAGGGTTAGGTATACAGATGGGATCTTTAAAGGAAAGATTTTTCAAATGCATAATTTCTAGTGTTATAGTGAGAATGAGCAGATTTCATTAATAAACATAATACAAGAATTCACCCTGATTTCTACTATTTTATAAAAAATAAAATTTGATTAGTTAAAAGACCAAACTTATTTTATTTTATTTATTTATTTATTTTTGAGTTGGAGTCTCACTCTGTCACCCAGACTGGAGTGCAGTGACCGTTCCCAGCCACCGCAGCCTCCACCTGCTGGGTTCCAGTGATCCTTCCACCTCAGCCTTGCTAAGTAACCGGAATTACAGGCATGTGCTACCATGCCCGGCTGATTTTTGATTTATTGTAGAGATGAGGTCTCACCAAGTTGCCCAGGCAGGTCTCGAACCCGTGGGCTCAGGCAATCCACTCATCTCAGCCTCCCAAAGCACGAGATTACAGGCTGAGCCACCGAGCCCGGTCAAACTTATTTTAAAATACAGTCGTACAATGCTTAATGACATTTTAGTCGATGACAGACTGCATGTATGACAGTGATTCCACAAGATTATGATATCATATTTTTACCATACCTTTTCTATGTTTAGATACACAAGTACTTACTATTATGTTATAGTTGCCAACAGTATTCAGTACAGAAACATACTGTATAAGTTTGTAGCCTAGGAGGAATAGGCTATACCACATAGCCTAGATGCATAGTAGGCTAGACCATCTAGGTTTGGGTACACTCTGTGATATTGGCACAAATAAGACATTATGTAGCACCACATTTCTCAGGACATATCTCTGCCATTATGTGATGCATGACATGATAGGACTACATTATAGAGTTGCAAGTGACTCCTGCCAATTTGTTAATTTGTTCCTTTTAGCTGCTTAGATCCTCATGGCTCACTCTTTTTCCTCCTTAAGGTCTTTGGCAAAATAATATTGCGCAATGACATCTACTCTGATAATCACATTTTAAATTGCACATTCTCCTTTAGCACTCCTGATCATTTTAACCTTACTCTATTTTTCCCACTTAGCATTTATCATCTTCCAACAGTGCATAATTTACTTATGATGCTTATTGTCTGTTTCCTTGCACTAATATATAAGAGCTGTGTAGAAGGGATTCTTGTCTTTTTGTTTTGTTTGTCACTGGTGTATCCCCAGTATCTATAACTATGCCTGGTATATAGAAGGTGTTTAGTAAATATTTGACAACTGAATGAATACATCATTCTTTTAATCAAATCCTTTGGTGGAAGAGAACACATTACAGAAAGTAATGTATCCCAGGCTTTAGCAACTCAAATTATTAGATATCTCTTCCTTAAATTAAGTAAAGACATATCTTTTTAAACCTTCTATACGGTGGGATTTGGTCCAATCCCTTGGAGCTATATAGAGTAAATTGAATCTACCTCTTTTGCTTAGCAGCCCTTTAAATCTTGCACCCCAGTTTATGAAGAAAACCTCACATGGCACAGTATCCAAAGAAGGTTGAAAATTTGGGTAAGGTGTCAAATAATAAAACAATGGCTAATTCTATAAGCATTTTATTTCATCTTAAAATATAATTTCTGCTTCTTTGATAATAATCTATTTTCTTAGGCCACTTTTAAGATTTTATCCTTGCCTTTGAAGTCTGTAGTGCAGGTTCACAATAAAGGTATACAGGTATGGATTTATTTTCATCTCCTACTTGGAATTTGCATTCCTTCAAGAATTTGTGACTTGATATTTCCTATTTCTGGAAAATTCCCAGCCATTGTCTGTTTAAATAATGATGCCTCATTCTCTCTCTTATTCTTTTTTTTTTTTTTTGAGTTGTAGTCTCACTGTTGCCCAGACTGGAGTGCAGTGTGGCTGCTCCCAGCCACTGCAGCCTCGACCTGCTGGGCTCTGGTGATCCTTCCGCCTCAGCCTTCCAAGTAGCTGGAACTACAGGCGCACGCTACCATGCCCGGCTAATATTTTTGATTTACTGTAGAGATGAGGTCTTGCCTGACAAGGCGGGTTTCGAACCCGCGGGCTCAGGCAATCCACTCACCTCAGCCTCCCAAAGGCGCGGGATTACAGGCTGAGCCACCGAGCCCGGCTCCCTCTCTTATTCTTGCAGGGTTTCAATTATATGTGAGTATTACTTTTTGATGTGCTCTATTTCTTAGCTTCTTACCTACACTTTCAATTCATTGCTCTTTGTCCTTCATTTTTGATGCCTTCTTCTGAGCTCTCTTCTAGTTAACTAATTCTCTCTTCAGTTGTGTGTAATATGTTATTAAACACACATGTTATGCTATTAATTTTGTTTTTTGTATTTTTGAATTCAGGTCATGTTATTTTATTTTTACTTTAATAAGGTTTTCAGCTTTTTGAGAGTTTTTACAATTCTGACTATAGCGTTCAACTTTCTAGCTACTAGTAATAGTAATTAGGGACTACTCTTCCTAGTCCCTCCTACTCATCTGCAAATTTGATGAGCAAGTTGTTTTTTAGAAGTTTTCTAGTAAATATAGCAAATACATATTCAATGACTCTGAGGTTAGGTATGGGAGGAGATACATAAATGCCACGCACATTCCCTTTCTCCAAGGAGCTGACAGTAATGACATTTAGGGAGACCAATATGTCAACAACTGAAACGCAATTCTGAAGGAGGCCAGAGTGAAAGTGATTCAGGGAAATCTAAAGACCAAGATGCTTTTCTAGAGAAGAAGATATAGAAATCTTTTTATTGTCTAACAAATGTACTACGTGCATTTTATTTTTCCACCAAATGTAAAATTAGACTTAATTGTTAGATGGTATGATTCCTAATTACATTTTGCTATTCATTAATAAGATGCTAATTTACTTTAATTATATACATAAACAATTATCCCCAAATCAATAAAGAGCATCTAATAGAAACACATCCTGGTCTCCTGCACTGCTCCATGTACTACTCTTCAAAAGGTCCAGTTGGTTCTGCCTCAGTCTCTGTTTACCCTATGACTATCAAGTTCTGAGAGGTCTATGAGGAGGATGCTGGGACACCCCAGAAGCCTAGAAATGAGAATTTTCTGATGATAATTCCAAGTGTTCCTGTTAGCTCTACTATGTGGGAAAGTTTCACAAGATGCTTAAAGTGATTCTGGGCAGCAGTTATGAAGATTTTATCCATTCCCATTTCCACTCATCATTCTGGCAGGCCTGAGGAAGCAAATTAGGAGCTGCCTTCTATGATATTGAAGGATTCATATAGTATTCTAAGAAGAAAAGTATTAAGATTTCTCCTAATTCGGAAGAAAAGATGGTGGCAGAGCCAGTTTGACTGTGCAACTTCCTGTGTGAGTGAGTGAGTGTATGGATGAATTTGCATGTGTGTCTGTAAGTGGCTGACTGAGTGGGGACTTGGGAGCAAGTGGGCAGGGCTCTCCTGGTAAAGCGGCTGATGCCAGCAGCTGCTCTTCTTGGACCCTAGTGCCTCCTGGGCGCAGAAGCTGAACGCCATTTTCTAAAAATCAACAAAACTTTTCCTGAAAGAGCTACTGGGAGCAATGGTCATTGCCAGATTGCCCAACCACTGCAGCACCAGACCAGACACTGGCAGCGAGGGCTACAGAGAAGGTGCAGTGAGGGAGTCAGAGGAAGAGCTCCATTGGAGAAGATGAAACAGGCACCTCACCACCATCTTGAAAACTGGGCAGGGAAGTGCTCCAGCTTGTTCACCATGGAGTAAATCTGCTCTCTGTGACCAGTGGGTTAACTACTCAGGGGTTGATTGTGACGCAGAGGGAATATTCTGAAAGTACAAACTTCAGAGGGACAGGATGAGTGCAGTCTCAGGTGCCCCACTTCCTATCCTGATCCAGCCATGGAACAAAGGGTGTAACCAGAAAAGGATAAGGAATAACACCCCCCAAGACATCAGCAGTAAGTCCTGGGCTGACCCAACCCCCTGATCCCCAGCAATCCTCTCAATGTCAGACCCACAAGGCTGGACATGGCTGAGAGGGACAACCCAGGTGGAGCCTGGATGGCAGCTGTGCTAGGAAAACGCTACTCTGGGATAAACTTGGCTGGGGCACCTGCTGCCAATCCCATACCTCCCCACTAGAGGGAATCCCCCAACCTTATGAGAACTGGAGGGGAAGACTGATGCCTTATCCACCCCCATCACCACCTCCTCTCCTCCCAGGCTGTGCACCAGGGAGATTGTGAATGAGCCTGCAGCCCCACAGGAGATGGCAGACGGGCTTATCTGTGAGCAGCAGAGAGGCATAAATACAGAACCTGCCACAAGAGGGCAGTTAGTGTCAGACATTTTTTTAATGCTTTTTTTCCTTTTTTGTTCTGGTTTAGTGTGTGTGTGAATGTGGATGTGAGGGTTCGATTTGCATTCCCCCATTTTTCTTCTTCCTCTTTCTTTTTGTGCTGTATGTGTGTGTGTGTTCAGTTTTCATGTTTTCTGTTTCTTTTATGTTTGTTTTGGTTTTTGTTTGTCTTTTGTTTTATTTTTGTTTTTTTTGTTTTTATTTTTCTGTGGTTCATTTTATTTTATATTATTTTTGTCCATTCGATTTCATTCTACTTTTCTCTGTTCTCCTTATTACTGTTACTTTATCTTGGACTCAGGGGATATACAAACATATCCAATGCATTGTCATATAGGGTGGCAGTGGGCAGTGGGTCTCAGGAGTCCCATAACCCAGTCTACTTGCAAGTAGTTTCTGAATCCTAGCTCCCCAACGTCCACTTTATTCAACTCTCAAAACTACAGGAAACAGAAAAGCTTCCCCCCGCCCCCAGCACTATTTCAAAACAGAACAAATTTGGAGGCTGTGATCAGGGCAGAATAGAGGGCTGAGCAAACAACAGAAGTGAAAGCCCCATCCAATACTACTGAATAACAGGATTAAAGGAAAAATAAATAGACTTGCCACAAATGAGAAAAAAAAAATCAATGGAAGAACACAGGTAAGTCCCAGTGTACCAAAGAGGCAACACCCAAAAAACCAGACCTCAGAGCCCATACAACGGAAATCACCAATGATTGGCCCCAGAATACAATAGGATTAGGAAACGGATGGGAAGAATCAATAAGACTCAAGAAAGACAAGATGTAACACTGAAAAAATTTGTAACAGAGATTTTGGCCATAAAAACTTCATCCAGGAAATAAATAATAAGATGACAAGCATGGAAAGCAGAATCAACCAAGCAGAAGAAAGAATCTCAGAGTTTGAAAGACAAAACATGGAATTAACCTAATCTGTTAAAAACATAGATACTCTACCCTCCAACCATGGAATATACATTCTACTCATCACCACATGGAACACACTCCAAGATCAACCACATCCTCAGCCATAAATCAAGCATAAACAAATTCTGTAAGCTCAAAGTACTACCATGCACCTTCTCAGGTCATAATAGAATAAAAATAGATATCACTACCAACAGGTTCCTTCCACAACAAACAAAGACATGGGCACTAAACAGTACAATGCTGAACAACTCCTGGGTTAACACAGAAATCAAAATAGAAATTATAAGATTCTTGGAAACAAAGACAAAGACATATCTTATCAAAATCTCTGGGATGCCATGAATACAGTACCTAGAGGGGAATTTATATCTTTACAAACACACATTAAAAAAATATAGAAAGATAAGAAGCAAAGAGCCTAACAAATCACCTACAGGAGCCGGAAAGGCAAGACAACCAAAACCTTAACCTCAGGAAAAGAATCCAGATCACCAAAGTAAAAACCCCAAATATAGGACAAAGACAAAAGTATCATAGAAAAAAATCAATGAACAAAAAGCTGGTTCTTTGAAAGGATAAACAAGATTGATGGACCCCTAGCCAGAATGACCAAGAAAAGGAGACAAAAAGCTTAAATAAACACAATCAGATAAACACAGCAAAAGGTCAAGTCACAATTGACTCTGAAGAAATACAAAAGATTATCAGAGATTACTATGCACATCAGCATGGAAACAAATTTGAAAACCTAAAAATGGAGGACTTTCTGATATCATACAACCTCCCAAGGTTGAAGCAAGAAGAAACAGAGAGCCTAAATAGACCAATAACAACCCAGGAAATTGACAACATCAAAAGAAAACTACTACTACAAAAAAAAAAAAAAAAAAAAAAAAGGCTCGACTGGACAGATTTCCAGTGGAATTCTACAAAACATACAAGGAGAAGTTGATACCAATACTACTGAAAGTATTCCAGGCAATTGAGATGGATAGAACTCTCTCCAAATCATTTTATGAAGCGAAGCTAACATCAAACTAATATTCAAACTGGGCAAAGATCCAACAAAGAGAGAGAACTACAGGCCAATATCCCTGATGATCATAGATGCAAAAGTTCTCAACAAGATTCTAGCAAATAGGATCAAACAACACATCTCAAAAATTATCCACCAAAACCAAACAGGTTTCATCTCCAGGATACAGGGCTACTTTAACATTCACATGACCATAAACATAATTTAAAAAATTAACAGATGTAAAAACAAGAACCACATGATTATATTATTAGATGCAAAAAAGGCTTTTGACAAAATCCAGCATCTATACTTGATAAAAACCCTTGAACACCTAGATATAGAGGTAACATATCTTAAAATAGTAAAAGCAAACTACAATAAACCCACAGCCAGCATATTACTAAATGGACAGAAATTGGAAGCATTTCCCATGAAAACTGGAACAAGACAAGGATGCCTACTCTCAACCCTCCTGTTCAACATAGTGTCGGAAGTCCTAGCTAGAGTAATCTGACAAGGAAAGGATATCAGGGGTATCCGAACAGGAAAAGAAGAAGTTAAGCTATCCCTCTTTGAGGATGATATGACCCTACCTGGAAAACTCAAGGAAATCTGTCAAAAACCTCCTTGCTCTGATAAAGGACTTTGGCAAAGTTTCAGGATACAAAATAAATGTACAAAACACAGTCACATTCTTAAACACCAACAACAAACAGGCAGAGAACCAAATATAAAGCACAATCTCATTCACAATAGCCACACACAAAAATATGAAATACCTTGGCACATCTTCCTAACTAGAGAAATGAAAGACCTTTACAATGAAAACTACAAAATGCTGCTCAAAGAAACCAAAGAAGACACAAACAAATGGAAAAATATTCCATGCACGTGCATTGGAAGAATCAACATTGTTAAGATGCCATCCTACTAAAGGCAATATACAGAATCATTGCAATATCCATTAAATTACCATAATCATTCTTTTCAGATCTGGAAACAGCACTATGGAAATTCATATAGAAACAAACAAACAAACAAACAAACAAAAGAGCACAAATAGCCAAAACAATCCTCAGCAAAAGAAACAAAGCAAGAGATATCACACTCCCAGACTTTAAACTTTATTATAAGGCTACAATAATCAAAATAGGGAAAATGGCTGACCACATGCAAAAGAATAAAACAGAACCCCCACCTATCACCATACACAAAAATCAGCTCCAAATGGATCAAAGACCTAAACATAAAACTTCAAGTTATAAGCATCTTAGAAAATGCAAGAGACACCCTTACGGAAGTTGGAATAGGCAGCCAACTCCTAACCAAAACCCCAGATGCCCATGCCATAAGAGATAAGATAGGCAAGGGAACCTCATCAAACTGAAAAACTTCTGCAAAACCAAAGAAACCATTGAGAGAGCAGGGAGACAGTTCACAGAATGGGAAAAAATATTTGCCAACTGTATATCTGACAAAGGTCTAACATCCAGGATCTACAAGGAACTCAAATGTGCCAAAAGTAAAAAGACACAAATACCCACACTAAAAAATGGTCAAAAGACACGAATAGATACTGCTCAAGATATGTGAGCAGTCAACAGACATGTGAAAAAATGCTCAGCTTCACTAATCATCAGAGAAATGTAAATCAAAACCACATTGAGATATCACCTAACTGCAGTAAGAATGATTATCATTAATAAAACAAAAAACAACAGATGGTGGCGGGGATGTGGACAAAAGGGAACATTTCTACATGAGTTCAACCTCTATGGAAAACTGTGGCAATTTCTAAAAGAACTAGAAATTGGCTTTCCATACGGCCCAGCAATCTCCTTTCTGGAAATATACCTGGAGGAACTCAAATCATTCTACAAAAAAGATACCGGCACATATATGTTTATTGAAGCAGTATTCAAAATAGCAAAAAATGGAACCAGCCATGCCGTTGAAACTGGAATGAATGAAAAAAAATGTGGTGCACATACACGGTGGAATATTACACAGCCACAAAGAAGGACAAGGTTATGGACTTCACAGAAACTTGGGATGGATTTGAAGTCTATCATATTCAGTGATCTATCACAGAAACAAAGAACTGAGTACCACATGTTGTCACTCATAAGTGGACCCTGAACAGCTATCATAATACTGCAAAAAAGTGATTGGCAGTAGAGGGACACTGCCAGGGGAGGAGGGGGCACATAACATCAATTAGGGTGCCTGGTCCTAATCCAGACAAAGTGAGGTCCAGTGGAAGGCCCAAAACTTTACCTGTACCTAAACCAGTTATGTAAACCTGACTTGTACCCCACAACTTGGAAAAAAAAAAAAAACACCGTTGCCTATTGTAATTGCTTTACTATTTAAATCAATTCTGACAGTTCTGTTTTGAGGAGGACATTACTCAGAAACACTTATGTAGATTAATCTTCATAGAAAATATAAGTAATTACCAATATGTATTGAGAAAAAGTTTCCAGGATAAAAACTCAGAGGAAACTAACTTTCCTGTTAACTGAAGAGTTCTATTACTACCTTATGAATCTTCTTCGGTTCCTCATACTCTTCTGAGTACTGTGAAGAAGCCCTCCAGAGTAAAGCATAAAGAAGAAAACAATGTATTTAACAACAAACGCAAAATTTACTCTTTGAGCTGGACTTTAGAAAACATTCCAGTTTAAATGATCCTTCCTTTATTTAATTTCTATGATATACTTCTAGCCAAAGGATTAAAAAAGGGAAATGTAAAAATACATGTAGCTCTATGGGGACTCAGATGCAAATGGAGGCTGTGAATCACAAACTTCCTGACAAGCTTAGGTCGGGTTTGGAATACAGTTGCACTAATGATCTTTGTAAATGAGGTAAATGTATGCTGCAGATTGCAGGCAAGAGTTAGAGAGTTCGGCCAAGTAGAAGCTCACAGGGTAAAAGTACCTTGTGATGTCACCAACATCCAGGCCTGGCTCCACTTACAGACTTAAAAAGTAGATTTGGCTAGTGGGTCCCAATGGTCACTCTCTCAGAAACAGGCTCATAGGTACTTAAATAAGGAGAATTTAATATTTAAACCAAAATATCAATTTTCCAATTTACAATTTAGGACAAATCCTGTTAGACAGACCAGAAAGCTAGTTACATTTCCTCCTGATCTGAAAATCTACACGGGGAATAACTAAATTGCATTTTAAAATTTAAATAAATTAAAGCAAAAAATAACATTTTTATAATTATAAATTGCACATAATGAGGATGTAGATGAATTATAATGAGAAAATTTTAGTTTAATTTTGTGTTAATGGAGACTATAGATTTAACTCTAAGTTAGGAGGAGTCCTATTGTTACTCATGATCTTTGAATATGGAAAATCCCTAGAGACATAGAAATAGAAAAAAAACTATTGTGGAAACAAAGAACTGAATACTGCATGTTCTCACTTATGAGTGGGCCCTGATCACTGATCACACTAGCACAAGGGTGGGATTAGCAGATGCTAGACTCTGCTGGAAGGAGGGAGAAAAGAGGAAGGGGAGCATGCGACAACACATTGGGTACCTTGTCCACTATCAGGGAGACAGAGGGCCATCTAGAAACCCAAACTTCACTTGCATGCAACCTGTTATGTAGTAAATCCCTACTTGTACACCACTACTCTAAAATAAAAAAGAAATAGAAGAAAATAAACATTAAAAACTACACTAGATAAACTAGGGCCTGGATGAACATATTTGTATCATAATTATCTCTGAACAGGGGACACTTATGGGAGTAAATGCTGAATCTTGCATGATTCGGTCTGTTTTTCAAAGTTTTCTCTATGACTTTCCTACTCATCATAACTTAGTCCTAGCAGAGTAATAAAATATTAAGAAAATAGTAAGCAAAGTCTCTGTCTTTCCAGAGCATTAATCTGCATCTGTTTATAATTTTGTATTAAAATATTAGTAAAAGATCATAATTCTCAAAAATTTAATTTTCAGAACTGTAGATCAATTATTAATGACAAGAGAAACTATTGGAATTGAATGTCATAATATTCTGTTCATACTGAGTACAAATAAATAATTTTTAATACTATCCTAAATTTATCCGAACATTTTTTAACAATCTCAAAGTGAAAATACTAAAATCCTCTAACATATTAATAGAAAGTGACACAAAAATGATTTCTAAAAGAGCTATAAATGCAAATTAAATTTCCTATAGACATTTTTAAATGGATCAAGAAAGTTTCATTTAATCTAGAGTTTATATTATAGTAGATTGGAGCCTTTTACTTATATCATTGTCAGTCTGCCATACACAATCAAAGCAATACATGGAAACAGATTTCTCATGCTTGAGTAATCAGACTTTCTTCTTTCTTAGAACTATTTTTCTTACTTGCAGTTTTTAGATTCTAGGCTATTATTTTAGATAAGGTAATGGTAGCAGTCGTAACAAAAAGATCTCTGATGCTCAGTGGCCTAATACAATACTGCAGAAGTTTATTTCTGGCTCACATGAATTCCAGTTGGTGACATGGATGAGGATAGGCTTCTCTTTTACTCAGTCATTCAAGGACCCCAGCCTAACAGATTCTGACGTATTTAACTCTTGACTTCTAAGGACACTCTGGACATTGACATCCAGCAGGCCAATAAGAGAAACAAGAGAATGAAGAGTCGTATGCTAGGATTTTAAGTACAGAGTCTAGAAATCGTGCACATCACTTTTATCCACTTTCATTGGAACTCAGGTATGCAGTCACACTTAACTCCAAAGGAGACTGGGAAATGTAGTCTAGCTCTGGATCCAGAGTAAAGGGAACTGGGTGTGGTGAGTTGCTAGCTGCTCTCTGCCAAAGCTATCTTGTTGGTTCACTCTACGGCCATGCCCTTGGGACTTCTTCTAACTTGCCCAGATCTCAGATTTTGAAAGATGAAGAGGTCATTCCATCAGAACCCAGACCCTGTGGGTATTGCATTTCAAATACTGTAAGAATATAACAATTGTAGGTCCAGAGTTCACATCCATCTGCTATTAGGACAAATGGAGGGGCAGTTAGAGAGAGAATAAGAAAGCTCTAGACAAGAAGATATCACTTTGTTGGCCTTTATTCCCAAATTTGTGGCCTGTTATCATCCTACATAGTTTTGCTCATTTATGAGTCTCAGCTTATAATTAAAACATAAATCAATGTCATTTTTGTAAGTTTATCAAAAAGTCAAAAAATAAAAAGCCTTTCAGAGAAGGTACTGTCAATGTTATCTTTCTCATTCCAATCATTTGTTTTTTTCCTCTAGTTGGTAGCATAAGCCAGCTGTTCACAATGAAGCAAGGCTGTCACCAGCATAAGTGCTATTTCAAGTCAGGGGACATTAGTTTTCAATGGATGCATACCATTTCGATTCTGTTTCCTGCTGACACAGGTTAGCTGCTCTGGAAAGAAGACCTGAAGTTGTTCTCCAGGGCTGAATTGGTACGTTTTCTTTTTGATGAAGCTTATTAATCAGTGCTTTCAGTGCTTGGCATAAGACCAGACAGAAAATATATCACAGAATCCAAGAACAAGGCATATTAAAATGCCAGATGCTAAGGTACGAGACCATCTTTACTTAGAGTCAGGTGCTCTAATATCCTTGTGTCTCTTTGGCATTTGACCTTTAGAGGGTATCCTTTGCTTTTATGGAGGATGTGGTCTGTGTGACATTTTGTTATTAGATGGCAAATTTAGCTAATAACAGAGTGGATGAATGATAATTATCATAGCCATGGAAGACATTTGGTAACCTTTTCAAACTCACAATGCAGCAAGATAGCAACTGATGGAAACAGGTGATGAGGTAGGGCTCTGAGGAAAAACGTTTGTGGGCTTGAAGCCCTACTCTGCTGCTTTCCAGATGTTGGACTTTAGGCCCATCTCTTAACCATGCCTGGTCTTAGTTTTGTCGTCAGTAGCTCAGGATGCTGACAGTACGTTCTGTAGTGATGGATAACTGAGGTCATAAATGTAAAATCTCAGCATAGTATCTGGAACATAGCAAGTCCTTATGAATGCCAGCTATTGTCACCATTTTCCCAAAGTCTGAAACGCCCTATGTGACACACAGTTATGAGCTCAAAAATATTTGCTGAAAAATAAAGATTACGAAATGAAGAAAACAAAGATGGATACCAAGGAAGCCCTGAACACACACATCTCTGGCCAGAAGAGAAGATGCCAGGCAGATTTCTAAATTGGCCCCCAAGATCTCCATCTCCTGGCATATGACGATCTTTCCCAGTTGTTTAGTCAAACGCTAATCTAGTTTCTGCTGTGAAGGAATTTTGCAGATGCAGTTAAGTTCCAAAATCAGTTGACTTTACAAATAGGGAGACCATCCTTTGTGAACCTGACTTAATCCGAAATTCTAAGCATGAGAGGGCCTATGGAAGGGGCCACATGGCAGGGAACGGTGGTGGCCTCATAGCAGCTGACAGCAGTCTCTAGTTGAAAGCCACCAAGAAAACGGGATCTCAGTCATTCAACTGCAAGAAAAGAAATTCTGCCAACAGCCTTGGGGGCCTAGTAGTGAATCCTTCCCTAGCAAGTCTTCTGAAAGGAATGTAGCACAGCTAATGCCTTAATCTCAGCCTTTTGAGATCCTAAGGAGAGGATCTTGCCAGACCATGCCTGGACCCCTGATCCATGGAAACTGAGATAATGAATTCCTTTTCTTTTAAACCACTACATCTGTGACAATTTGTTACCCAGCAATAGAAACTTCATACAGGAGTCCATATATTTGTTTCAAAGAGGATAAAAATGAGCCTTCCTAAGTTTTCCATGAGTACGTCAGCAATCACTTCGTCTGCTTTTTCTGTGAATTGGGACTAGAAAGCCACAGTCATTTCATCAGCCCGTGAACAATATGTACAATATGTGCATGTCCACAGGGGATATGACTGTGCAAAAGATGGAAGATTTGTGATCTTTTGCAATTCAGAATCTGTGCCCACTGGTGATTAGTGGTAAGCCCTCCTCTCTGAGGTTTCACATATCTAAAGATAACATTTGCCTTTTATTTGATAATAGGGCACCAGGTGCACTTATCCAATGTTCAGCTCCCAAGGCAAAGCAGCCAGAGCTTTTATAAGTTTCCTTATTGTGTGTTTGATATTTGCCACTAAAGGCAGAAGTGAATGACATTGTTTGCACATGTCGCCCCAACAATCACCAAGAGTGGGAATGTGCTCAGACAGATCTGCTTTCTGTACTGCTAATGACCATGAAGCCTGGAGAAAATAACATTGCGCACTCTTTCAAAAGAATTCATTTGCTGATTGAAATCTGAAAGAATTTCCTTCCATGAAATGAGAGAAAATAAATAACAACAGGAACCAACATGCTGTGTGAGAAATTTCTTGGGAGTTATACTATTAACTCAGCAGATGATCAGTTCTTTGTGGTGCAAGAACAATGAAGAGTCACCAAAGCCTTTCTCCTTTTTGTCTTCTAAATGGTATCTCTAGGTATGTAGTTCTCCTCCCTGAAGTGAGTCACTTTGCTGCTTAAAATAGTTAACTGAAAATTAGGAGATAAAGTGCAGAAGAAACAGTGTGGGAGCTTTATAAGGGAGGCAGTTTAAGGTCATGATAAAAAGTGTAGATTTTAGAGTCACATGACCTGTTGGTCAACTATGGACTCTGCCATTCATAGCAGAGTGACCTTGGGCTAATTTTAAAATCTAGGTTTCTGTTTCCTCATCTGTTAAATGTTAACTTGAAAATGAAATAAAATGGGTGCTAAACATATTGCACCTTGCCTGGCACAGAGTAAATAGTCAATGGTGGTCATTACTAGTGTTACTTTTTGAAATGTCCTATCTGGGTCTCCTTCCTGCTGGGTCCTCCCCAGTCTACACTGCTGACAGAGCTCTCCTTCAGATAATTGATCCTGCTCATCATCTGCTGAAGATTCTGGATGACTCTCCAATGTCTGGATCAGTGGTGCTGAGTCTTTTATCCCCTTTGAGAAAACCATTGAACCCCATAATAGAAAAATGCATGTACACGCACCTCCCCCCAAACTTTACATACAAGTTCCAGAGTTCACGGACCCTGGATGTGGTGGATATTTGTTACTTTTTTCTGTTTAATCCACATGTGAACTCATTTTTGATGTCTGGAGAATCCATTATTTTGTGTGAATCTTAGAAGGAGACAGGATCTCACCTCCATTTGAGAAGTCACCCAGGTTCTCACTGGCCCACAAACATGGTGGCATATAATCAAGACTGGTACCAGGTCTGGAGGATCTACTCCCAAAATCTTCACAAGAGGGTCTCACTGCATTTTTCAGGCTTACCTCCCAGGATACCAGGTCATTCACATTTCCCAAGTGTCACAAGCATCATTACTGCATTTAAGTATGCTGCTCTTGGGAAGTATACTTCCCATTTCTCCTTCTCCTTAGCCTTCAAGTCTTCACTCAAATGTTCCAACCTGTGAAAAACTTAAATTTGATGGAAGAACAAATCGCCTTCTCTTCTGCGCTGACACATTAAAACTTAGCTATATTGTGTATTCATTTCTTTTATGAGACTGTAAACTCTTCGAAGAAAAAAAGCATTCTACCCATTGTCTTTCACCTTAGCACAGAACAGACACAGCAAAAGAGCTTAAAAATAATATTTATTTGTTGGTCAATAAATATATGAAAAATGTTCAGCCTCCCCAGTAAGCCAAAGAAACACAAACTTAAATAACAATAAAACGGTTTTTTCATCTGTCATATTTGGCAAAAACAAAAACAAAAATGTTGGCTAGAGTCTGAGAGAGAGTGACATTCTTCAACAATGCTGGGGGCAAGGTGTAAATTGGCACCCATTTTCTGGAAGATAATTCACAAGATGTACTAAGACTTTTGGTTATGTTTATATTATTTGATCTGGCAATTGCATTTCTTTCTTTCTTTCTTTTTTTTTTTTTTTGAGTTGGAGTCTTACTCTGTCGCCCAGACTGGAGTGCAGTGGCCGCTCCCGGCCACTGCAGCCTTGACCTGCTGGGCTCCAGTGATCCTTCCACCTCAGCCTTCCGAGTAGCTGGAGTTATAGGCATGCGCTACCACGCCTGGCTGATTTTTTGATTTATTGTAGAGATGAGGTTTCGCCAAGTTGCCCAGGCGGGTCTCGAACCCGCGGGCTCAGGCAATCCACTCACCTCAGCCTCCCAAAGGCGCGGGATTACAGGCTGAGCCACCGAGCCCGGCTTGGCAATTGCATTTCTAGGAATTTAGTCAAAGGAAGCAGTTAAGGACATGAACTGAAATTAAGACACCAGCATTTTTAGTGAAAAACTGAGAACAATCTATCAGTAGTGGATTAGTTAAATCAACTGTGGTATAGTCACATGATGTAATAAAATCAGCCAGTAAGAATGATTTGCAGAGGAATATTCCTTAATAATTCATATTAGAAGTAACCACATTATGTTACTGAGTGAAAAT
The DNA here is from genome assembly GCA_027257055.1 of Cephalopachus bancanus. NCBI lineage: Eukaryota > Metazoa > Chordata > Mammalia > Primates > Tarsiidae > Cephalopachus > Cephalopachus bancanus. The sequence goes on along the minus strand of JAPVLO010000330.1, from coordinate 962,371 downwards.
ATCTGGTAACAAAATAGTGTTATCCCATAGGGGTGGGTAGGAATACAGACAGGCCATATACACAGTAAAAAAGTTCAGAAGATGCACATCAAAAATTTAATACCATAGTTATCTGCATGATGGAACTATAAGTGATTTTTTTCCCACTTATCTTTAACTTCTGTTTGTTCTATAAGGATAATGTTACTTTTATAACAAGAAGACACACGCAATTACATTTATTGAATAAATAACATCTTAAAAGGATATGGCCACTTTTTCCCGAGCTCATTTAATTTTAACTTTGTTTGCTCTCTTGCTTCAGTTTCACTCCCAGTTTATTTCTTAGAGGCATTTAAAAAAATAAATAATACATGTACACAGTGTAAAATTCAAATGAATTCAAAGGGTAAAGAATCTCTCTTGCATGATCACTAGCTACCATCTCCTGAGGCAGTCATTGTTACATTTTTCTGTGTATTCTTCCAGATATGCTTCATGACTAATGTTTGTATATATACGTCTTCTTACATTAATGGTAGTATACTATACAGACTTTTCTACATTGTGATTTAATTTTTTGTTTTACTTTTATCAAATGTATACATACACACAATTTTAAAAGTCAAATGGTTCTAGAAAAGGCAAATTGTGACAAATAGAAGGCCATTAAGTTCACTATCTTATCTTCCTCTCTATTCCAAAATTTGCCCATTAATACAGTCAAGAATTAGGTCAATTCTTTTAACCTTTTCTTTTAGTATTTACCTCTATGTTACTAAGTAATCTACTGCTACTTCTTACGTTTTCAGATTGCACATTATTCACTTATTTTTCCCCATGGCAGATAATAGTTCTTTTCTCACCCTCTCTCCCAGTCTCTTTTTATCTTTCTTCTCCCCATTCTCCCATAGTTAAAACTTACTTTTCAGTGAGATGAATATTTGCATTTACACCATTATGAGTATATAAATACTAAACACAGCTGAGTTATAAAAAACGTTTTGTGATTATACTTCCTTTCTTGTATAAATTTCACATTCCCACAAGTTATTGTCTTTGCTTGGTTTCCAATCTATCACTGACTCATCTCCAAACTCCCAAACCAAAAGGCCAGATTGTTTTCCAATACATTCAGAAATATCTTCTACAAGTTCCATCTTCTTAGAGATAAATCTCTCCTGGAGCCATATATTCTCCAACTCCTGTCTGAAAGGCTGCCCTCTGGGCCTTGATGGGGTTGGCATCCTAGGAAAGCCATGCAGCACCATTCTTTGCATTTCTCCAGACTCCTTCCTTGTTTGAGTCCCTGTTTCCTGAATTCATGCCTTCTTTTTTTTTTGAGTTGGAGTCTCACTCTGTCGCCCAGACTGGAGTGCAGTGGCCGCTCCCGGCCACCGCAGCCTCGATCTGCTGGGCTCCGGCGATCCTTCCGCCTCAGCCTTCCAAGTAGCCGGAATTACAGGCATGTGCTACCATGCCCAGCTGATTTTTTGATTTATTGTAGAGATGAGGTCTTGCTGCCCAGGCGGGTCTTGAACCTGCGGGCTCAGGCAATCCACTCACCTCAGCCTCCCAAAGGCACGGGATTACAGGCTAAGCCACCGAGCCCAGCTAATTCATGCCTTCTTAACTGTGGGGGAGCATGCTTCTGTAGTTTCCTGAGAAAGGGTATATAAAATGTAAACTTTTTGAGATATTGCCTGTCTGAAATGTCTTTATTTTACTTCCCCACTGCCTTAGTCTTTAGGTTGATTGGAATAAAGAATTTAAGATTAGATTTGTTTTCCTTTGAAAAGTCATTTTTTTTTTTGTAATGTTTCTGTCAAGAAGTCTGATGCCACTCTTGTTCCTAAAATTTTTGGTTTTGACCATCAAGTTTTTTTCTATCTGGAAGTTCCTACAGCCTTCTTTTTGTGTCCAGAATTCTGGAACTGAATAGGGTGTGTTTAACGTGGGCCAGTTTCCATCCATTGTACAGTACATTTGATGAGTTTTTTCCATAAAGTCTTCTCCTCGGATCTGAATACATTCCTTCAATTATTTTTTGAATATTTCCTTCATTTCCATTTTCAAATATGCTCTTTCTGGAACACTTAATGGATCTTAGGACTCCTCAACAAATCATCTAATTTCCTCATATTTTTCCTATTTTCTAGCTTGTTTTCTTGCTTTTCTAATTTCTAATAGCTCCTTAATATTATTTTTCAAACATTCTATCAAATTTTTAATTTAATTTCTGGGGTCATTTTTTTTTATTTTTATGGGTACTTTTTTGTTCTTGTTCTTTTAAAAATACCCCTCTGTTCTTGTTCATGGATGCAAAGTCATTTTTTATTTTCCTGAGATTATTATTTATCAATTTGCTTTATTTGAAACTTTCTTCTCCTTGCATTGTCTTTGTTTCCTCCAAGTAGTCATTTTATGTTTTTTGGTTTCTTTTATCTGTATTACAGGCTTTCCTGATAGAGCTTGGTTAAATACTTATGTTTATGAGTGAAGCACTAAAATCTCTGTGTGCTTAAGTGGTAGCCAGCCAAAGACCACCAGACATTTTAGACATCCAACTAACAACTTATTTCTGCCTTTACTCTTGGTTGGTGAAATTGCCCGCAGAAGAATCTTACGATCTTCTGGCCATATTCTGAGAATTGCAGGAGAAGGGGGCTAAAGTTCAGCTAGCATTAAGAATTTTTTGCAGTTCACTTGTTTTCATAATGGTATCTTGTCCTCAGCAGTGTCTGAGAAGTCAGTTGACAATTAAATATTATTCCTTTTATGGAAAACTATTGTTTTTCTTGATTCTTTTAAGATCTCCTATTTGGTTTTCAGCAGCTTTACTATAATGTGACTAAATGTGGTTTAATTTGTGTTTGCTTTCGTTGATTTTCATAATGCTTGTTGAATGCGTGACTTGTTCTCAGCCATAATCTATTCTTGTCCATGTCCATTCTCTCCTCTTCATCTGGTACTCAATAACCATATTCCCTATGTATGTTTGCTATGTATGTTTGCTTTGCCATGTCTTCTGTATTTCTCATCTTTTTATCTCTCTGTGTTTCATTTTGGGTGGTTTCTTCTAATCTGTCTTTGATTTCCACAATTCTCTATTCATCTATGTCTAATATGTAATTTAACCCACCCATTGAATCCTTACTTTAATTTTTTATTTTTCAGATCTACAATTCCTATTTGCTCTCTTTTATAGTTTCCAGATCTCTGTCAAATGTTTAAAATTGCTTTTTATTTCCTTGAATGCATTGAGCATATTTTATTGTTGTTCTAAGTTGTCCTATCTCCTTGTATGCCTGGTTATTTTAAAATTAACTGTTGGATTTAAATATACAAATTATAGAGGCACTTTTGTGGAAGGGAGTTTAAAAAGATATCTACAATGTCAAAAATTAGGCTAAGCATGAACTCAGCCTTTGCACAGTTAAAAGTTCCCTTCCTGGAAACTGGCAACAGCACCTGCTGGCTGGGTTAAACTGTTTTAACAGCTTTTTTTCACTTCTGTGAACCCTGTTAGCATTGCTTGAAAAATACCTAGGCCTTCAGGATGTTGCGGTTTGGCCCACTTGGAAAGTCCCAATGTGGTTTTGCCCCATTTAAGCAAGCCCCCCCAGTAAATGGGGGCCCTTGCTGTGGGACTTGCATGTCTAGCAGGCAAGTGGTTGCTGACCGGCTCTTGGCTAATAAACCTCTCCTTTTTATAACTTGTAGTTTTGGTGTCAGTGTCTTTGAATTAAGCACTAGGTCCCTATTTCACTTTGAGGCCTAGAATAATGTTTTCTTCCTCCAATGATAATATATGCTTGCTTCTGGGAAAATTGTGGGGAGATCTAAGATCTCCTTAATCTAGACAGAGATTAAAATAATTTGAATTGATGGTCTGTTCTAGTTTATCCTTATTCCTACTGTGTAGCCTTTCAGAGTCCCAACCAAAAGTCTGGGAGTTCTATCAGAGACCATCCTCCTCTAATTTTTATCTTCCTAGTTCAATATGACTCCCTTTGATCTCCCTAGACCTGTAAGTTTTCTGAAATCTGCTCTCAACTTTTCAACTTCTTCTGGAACCATGTAGGAAAAGTAGTTCCAAATGCTGGGCATATATGTTTTGGTTTTCTTTTGGGTTGCCACTGGCTTGGTTACTACCTGATTCCCTAAAACTCATGATTTTCTTACTTTGTCCAGTTTTTCTTCTTACTCTTATAGGGAAATCACTTGGAATGCTAGATTAAATTAAAAGGGCTCGATCACTGATGTGCTTAGAGTCCTTGTTGGTCAAGCAATTGCTCTACCTCTTGATATTCTTATTTGTGGCAAAAAAATTATAAGGCCAACTGACTTTGATAATTAGGAAGGCAGGTATATCTAATTTACATTGCTTTCCAGTAATATGTACCATTTAGGGTACTAGCTTAGCATCTTTGAACAAAGACCATAATAAGGCTTTTTCTGAAAGTCATTGCCTTCTTAAGACTCAATGAAAGATGTCAGAGCAAAAAAAAGTACAAAATTTGGTTAAATAAAAGAAAACAGGATAGCTTCTGAGCACATAGGCATGATTTACACACTACAAGGGGATATCTATACAAATAAAAAAGTTCAAAGAAGATAGAAAATCAGAAAGCTAATGAATCTAAAATTTCTAAATAGTAAAGTACTTGCTAATAGACCTAAATTATTTGATATGAATGGACATATATACATTCATCTATATAGATGTTTTCTATTTTATAGGGATGGCTTCACTGTAAAAAAATTTTAGATAATAGATAAACAAGTGAAGAGTGAGGAAAAGGCAGCATCAGACTTCCCATTTCACAAAGCTCTGTACTACATGTATCAGTTTGTTCTAAACTTTAGGGCCTCTCTGGATGTCCCTTATTTCTTTTTCTTTCTTATCTAAGAAATAAAAGACTTTTAGATACAGTGCCACAAAAATTTCTATCTTTCCACAAGTCATTTCTCTTGGCTCTTCTTGTCTGTCAACATTAATAATCAAAGCTACCATTTATTGAATGTTTTTTCAACAGAAACTTTTTACATATATTAACATGTTTAATCTTTTAGATGCCATTATTAGTTCTGCTTAAAGAGAAAAAATCAACAGTTCAGAGAGTTTAAATAACTTGCCCAGAGTTAGTAAATACAGAACTAGGACATAATTTCAGATCTGTCTTAATATAACATCCTCATTTTTGATTGTATAATATACTACCTCAGCATTCATATACTCAACAACTCTTTGTTGAATGACTACCATATGTAAGACAACTGTGCATGGCACAGGATTGTGTTTGTCCTTAGATAATGTTGCCCTTCTCTCCCAGATGCATTGCAATTTAAAGTTCTAACATCCCAGAGGGAGATTTTTTTCTTTCAAATTATGAAACTTAATGTTGCATACAATTTCATTGCAATTGACATTAAAAGAAGATATACTTCAAGTGCCATCCTATGGAGAGGTCTACCATGTCATATTTGTCTTGATCTTTTTGCTTGTGATAGAGAAGATGAAAATGAAATTGAGGAAGATTATGATTTTATCCTTGATAAACATCATATAATCTCTATGGATTATATATGTGTTGGAGATTTCATATCATTAATAAATCTCCATACTATGCTACCTAATGTATTTCTTCTTGTTTTTGTTCATCATGTAAGTGTTCATTTCATTTTGTACTGGCTTAATATTGAATATGACTATTTATTGTCAGTGCACAAAATAAGCAGAGTAAATGCTTTAGTTGATAATGACAATGATAGCCGTGTCTTAAATGTGTAGGGTTGATGATATTGCTGGTAATGGGAAAGAAGTTATAAATTTTCATGAAGGAGGAAAAGTGGGGTTTGTAGAAAAAAACCACATTTGATCCATAAAAAGGAAGTTTTACCTTAATTTCTTTTTGTAATGATAGGTATTAACTATATAACTGAATAATAATTAATTAGAAAAAAGCAATTTTCTAAAACTAATTAAGAGCTGGTACAGACAGAATGAAGATGGACAGGCTTGCAAAACATGCAGGACATCAGGATATTTTTGTTTTTATTTTCTGGACAGCTCTCTAGTGACAAGGAAACCAAACTCTCTGCTTTCGTTTTGGCTTTATCTTATACTCAAACTAATCATATTCCATCAGTAGAGCTTTCATTCTAAATTCAGGGAAGATGCTGACCCATCATGTTAACTAATGTTCAATCAATAGCTTTCCTTCTCTCAGTGTGGTTTATAATCAATATAACCTGCTGGAATCTATCTTTTGGGTTTCACATTTAGCTTTGCCAAAGTTAAACAGGTCTCAGGTGGGGGTAGGAATGAGGGGCTCCCAGTTCTCTGTCAAGTGCAAACCTTGTCTTCTGGATATCTCTTGACACTATTGTCACTGACATCCTCTTGTTACTAAATGGGTCACTTGTGATGGTTCATGAAAAGCTCAGTCCATTTTAGAATGACCATGACTTTTATGTGGCAAACAAAGATGTCTAATAATACTAATACTAATATAATAAGAATAATCTATAATTGTATTCTGCTTTTATTTCCTTATTTTTGTGAGTTTCTTTTGAAAAATACTTTAAAAAATTTTAATTGACATGACATTATTGTACATATTTGGGATAAGAGTGATATCGATACATATATACAATGCGCAATGATCAAATCAGGGTATATCCATCACCTCAAACATTTATCATTTTTTTGCATTGGGAACATTCAAAACTCTCTGTTATAGCTATTTGAAAATATACAATAAATCATTATCTATAGTCACTCTATAGTGCTACAAAACTCTAGAACTTATTCCTCCTATCTAGCTGTAAGTTCATATCTATTAGTCAACTTTTCCTCTCCCCTCCCCTTCTTAGCCTCTGTGGCTATACAATTATATTCTACACTTCTCTAAGCTCAATTTTTCTAGCTCTCCATATGAGTGAGAACATGTGGTATTTGACTTTCTGTGACTGATTTATTTCACTTAACATAATGTCCTCCAGGCTAATCCATGTTGCTGAGGCTGATAGGATTTTATTCTTTTTTATGCCTGAATAATATTACCCTGTGTATTTGTCACATTTTCTTCATCCATTCATCTGTTGATAGACATTTAGATTGATTCCAAATCTTAGTTTTTGTGAATACTGCTGCAGTAAATATGGGGGTGCAGACATCTCTTCGGTATACTAATTTCCTTTCCCTCAAATAAATACTCAGTAGTGGGAGCACTAGATCATATGACAATTTTATCTTTAGTTTATTAAGCAAACTTCATACTGTTTTCAATAGTGACTATACTAATTTACATTCCTCACCAACAGTGTGTAAGAATTCACTTTACTCTGTAACCTTACCAGCATTTGTTATTTTTTCTTTTTGATACTAGTCATTCTAACTGAGGTGAGATGATATCTCATTGTAGTTTTAATTTGCCTGTGAGTTTCCTTTATAGATTTTTCATGATTAAGGCACAGATGAAAGAATTCTGCTCTCTTATGCCAACGGAAAACACATTGCACCAAACTTATGTAAGTGCTCACATGATAATACATAAAGCACTATAAAAAGTAGTTACTTTTTTAGTTATATAGTTAACTATAGAGTCTATAATACTCAGTGTTCTATCATAGAAACAAAAAACTGAGTACCACATGTTCTCACTCATAAGTGGACCCTTAACATTTATAATACTACAAGAAAAGGACTGGCAATAGTAGGGCACTGCCAGGGGAGGGGAGGGCACATAATATCAGTAAGGGTACCTGATCCTAAACCAGGTGAAGTGAGGACCAATGGGAGACCCAAACTTCACCTGAATGATGACCACTTATGTACCTAATCCTGACTTGTACCCCACATCTTTTTTTTGAGTTGGAGTCTCACTCGGTCGCCCAGACTGGAGTGCAGTGGCCGCTCCCGGCCACCGTCGCTTCGACCTGCTGGGCTCCGGCGATACTTCCGCCTCAGCCTTCCAAGTAGCCTTCCAAATAGGTGCGGGATTACAGGCTGAGCCACGGAGCCCGGCACCCCACATCTTTAAAATAAAATATATAGCCTGGCTCGGTGGCTCACGCCTTTGGGAGGCTGAGGTGAGTGAATTGCCTGAGCCCGCGAGTTCGAGACCCGCCTGGGCAGGCGAGCCCTCATCTCTACAATAAAATCAAAAAATTAGCCGGGTGTGGTAATGCGCGCCTGTAATTCCGGCTACTCAGAAGGCTGAGGCGGAAGGATCGCTGGAGCCCAGCAGGTCGAGGCTGAGGTGGCCGGGAGCGGCCACTGCACTCCAGTCTGGGTGACAGAGTGAGACTCCAACTCAAAAAAAATAATAAATAATAAATAAATAAATAAATACAATATATTAAAAAAATAAATAAACCTAAGCTTTTAAACCTGTCTTTCATTCTAACATATAGAAAAATACACAATTTTGAAAAAAAATGAACTAGGCATAGTTGTATTCCAAACCAAGAGAAGCATCATATGAACCAAAAGTGGACTATAAACAATAAGAGAGACTTGAAGTCACAGACCTACTGGGATCTAGGTTCTGAGTCTAGTAGAGGCAGTTTGAGAAAGAAAACTAGAAACCAAAATGATCCTGCAGTAAGCAAGGAATGAGGGCCAACATCTCTAACCAAAACAGGTGCCCTGCATTTAAAAGAAGGCTGAACAAAGCTGTGATGTTACTGAGGCTAGGGTCTACAAATAGAATTGTGTAAGTGGTGGTATTCATGGTGGTTGTAAAGCAGTGATTGCCAGGTAGAGAGAACCTAGACGAGCCACTGACCACTGCAATGACTGAATCTGTGATTTCTCCAATATCCACATGAAAAGAGAGGCTCAAGACTTGATTCTGGACTAGTAATCATTGTACAGGCCAAAGGCAAAGGTAAAAATCCTATAAAGGAAAGTGTGAATACTGAGAATGGGTAATAAACATACCCCACACCAGACTGATTTATAATTTAAAAATCTAAATGCTCAGAAGAACAGCTGCAAACATTCAGGTAATGAATTTGTTCTTGAACAATCAATAGTGCAAACTTAAACTGATTAGAAATTGCACCTGAGATTCTTAAAGAGATGCAAAGTAGGATAATATACATAAAACAAAGATTATATAACAATAACAGGGAGATAAGAATAAAAATAAATGGTTATAAATAACCAGTTATAAATTTTGGAATTTAAAAATATGGTCATCAAAATTAAACTGAAAATGTAAATAGATGGGATAAACTTTAGATTTGCAAAATCAAAAACAGAATTTGTAAATTGGAACATACCATTGAAGAAGCAACAGAGAGACATGAAGTGAAAATACATACAAGCAATAAAATATACACATGTAGGGTATTTATATGTATAAAATACACACACTGGTGTACGTGTGTGTGTGTATGTGTGTTCTTAAAGTAGGAAACAGAAAGAATGGTAGAGAAGAATCATTTGAAGACATAGTGGTTAAAAAATTTCAAAATTTAAAGCTTAAATCCTATGCTATTTTAAGGGAAATTTAAGAAAATCAATGATAAAAACACAGTGGGTAGCTCATGTCTGTAATCCCAATACTCTGGGAGGCCAGGGCAGGAGGACTGCCTGAGCCCAGGAGTTCAAGGCCAACCTAGGCAACAAGGCGAGACCTTGTCTCTACCAAAAAAAAAAAATAAATTATTAACTGGGCTTAGTGGTATGTGCCTGTAGTCCCAGCTACTTGGGAGGCTGAGGCAGAAGGATTGCAGTCTAGGAGGCTGTGGTGAGCAGTGATCATGCCACTGTACTCCAACCTGAGCAATAGAATGAGACCCCAAATAAAAAAACAAACAAAATTCCACAGTCTTAAGGACTAGTGAGAAAAGACAATTTATATATATTAATGGAACAATAATCAGACTAACAGTGAACTTTTCTTTTAAACAATTAATGCCAGAGGTCATTCTTCAAAGAGTTGAAAGGAAAGAAGAAACCTGTCAAATAGAATCTATGCTCAGCTAAACTGCCAGGCAAAAGTGGAGTATCATAAACTACGGACCTCTAGCATTAGAAAGGTATAATTTAGCAAAAGGAAATATAAGCCAAGAAAACAGCAGAGTGATACAAAAATTTTTTAAAAAAGAAAAAGTCAGTAAATTATTTGGTAACTAGTGAGTGATTATTGACTGACAAAAATCAACTTTTTGTGATAAGAAAAGATTCAAATTCTACACAATATTAAAGAATGGTGGAAGTGGGGACAGGTCAAGATGTAATATATGTGTGATGGGATTTTTGTCTTCTCGAGTAAACCAAGGTACTAAATTATTTTATTATTGTTTTTAAAAGGTATAATTTATTTGCTAATAATGTAAGGGTAGCTACTTGAAGAAATAAAATGAATAAAACATACAGCTTCCAAACAAGTGCAGAAAGAAATGTATGTGAGGTGTTAGTGGTTGGGAAAGGAGGTGGGGTGGAGGACTTAGAGAAAGCTAATCAATCCAACACAAAGCAGTAAAAAAGAAAAATGAAGAGGAGACACAGCACACCATATAAAAAATGCAAAATGATAAGGTAGAAATAATTTCATATATACCACAATCTCAATAGATTCAAAAGGTTAGTCCTGATGTGGTAGGTTGGATAATGGCCCTCTAAAAATGTTCATGTCTTAAGTCTGATATCTATATCTGTGAATATGTTGTCTTACATGTCAAAAGACACTTTTAGATGTGATTGAGGATTTTGAGATGAGATTATCCTGGATTATTGTCTGGGCCCACTTATAAAGACAAAGGTCTTTATAAGTGGGAAACAGAAGGATCAAAGTCAGAGAGAAAAGATGTAAGGATGGAAGTAGAGGTCAGTTAGCAGAGAATGCTGCTGGCTTTGAAGACAGACGAAGGAGCTATGAGCCAAGGAACGCAGGTAGCCTTGCAGAAGCTGGACAAGGCAAGAAAACAGATTTCCTCCCAGAGTCTTAAAAAGCCATGCAGGCTTAAAGACATTTTTAGACTACTGAACTCCAGAATTATAAGATAACAAATTTACTGTAGAAGCAATAAGAGACAAATATGCTTGCCAATGAAAAGGCAGTCTTTCATTTGGTTTTAAAAAATCTAGCCATATGCTATTTAAAATAGATTTATTAAGCAAGCCCACTAATAGCTTGGCAGTGGACCCAAGTAAGAAACGTAATCTATATTTAAAGTCCTAGTAAAAATGAGGCAGTAGCTACTTCTCCTGGACTAAGAAGGTCTGATATTAAACATCACATCTGCTGGGCATGGTGGCTTGTGCTTGTAATCCCAGCAATTTGGGAGGTGGAGACGAGAGAATTTTGCCTGAGTCTAGGGGTTCAAGAGCAGTCTGGGCAACGTGGCAAGATTTGGTCTCTACAACTAAACAAACAAACAAATAAATAAAAATAAAGATAAAATAAAATGCCGGGCTTGGTGGCTCAGCCTGTAATCCCAGCACTTTGGGAGCCAGAGGCGAGTGGAATGCCTGAGCCCACAGGTTTGAGACCAGCCCAGGCAAGTTGGCAAGACCTCATCTCTACCATAAATAAAAAATTAGCTGGGTGTGGTAGCACACACCTGTGGTTCTGGCTACTTGCAAGGTTGAGGCAGAATGCTCGCCAGAGCCCAGCAGGTCGACACTGGGATGGCCGTAAGCTTGCCACCGCACTCCAGCCTGGGTGATAGAGTGCGATTCCAACTCTAAATAAATAAATAAATAGATAGATAGGTAGATAAATAAGCCAGGTGTGGTGGGGCACACCGGTGGTTCCAGATACTTGGAAGGCGGAGGCGGAAGGATTGCCTAAGCCCAGCAGTGGCTGTCAGTGTGCCACTGCACTCCAACCTGGGCAACAGAATGAGACTTCTACTAAAAAATAAATAAATTTATCTAAACAAATCACACAAAAAATTGAAAATAAGGCATATAAAAGTATATCAGGCAAACATGAGTTAAAAGAAAGCTTATGTAGCAATATTACTATGAAGCCAAATAGAATTTGTCAGAAGCATAAATAGGAATTAAAACTAGCATATTATGAAAAAGAAATAATTACTAAGAAGTAATAAAAGTCACATTTATATGCACCTATCAACATAACCTCGAAATACATAGAGTAAAAATTGGCATAATTACAAGGAGAAGTGGAAAGTGTGATATTTTGATAAAATTCTATCAAAAACTTTTACATCAGACAAATAATTAGTAAAGCTGTAGGATATTTGGACAATACAATTAATAAGCTTGATTCAATACAAACATATAGACAAGCATCAGGTGAATAGTTTATTGTGCTCAATAAGAGATTCTATATTCTTTTTAAGGTTAGGCAGAATATTTATAAAAGCTAATAATATATACTCTGTCCCCTAAAAAACCAAAATTCAGAGTATGTGTCATATATACCATGTGCTCCATGGCTATATAAAATGATAATTTAAAGAATTAAAAATATGTACCCATATATAAGTCTATTAAAGAGAAAATCTCCATAGATAGTCTCAAGTACTTATAATAATAACAAAGAAAATACTGAAAGTAAAAATGTATTTGTTGCATCTAATATGTCACATAAAGATAATATTTATAGACTTTAAAAGCATTATTAAACCATGATTGAAAATATATGTTAGTTCAAATTAAGGCGCTTAAAAAAGAATAAAAATTATATTTCTGGATTCTCTATTCTGTTCTATTGGTCTATGTGTCTGCTCTTGTACCAGTACCGTGCTGTTTTGGTTACTATAGCCTTGTACTATAATTTGAAGTTGGGTAATGTGATGTCCTAGCTTTGTTGTTTTTGCTTAGGATTGCTTTGACTGTTCTATTCTGGCTCTTTTTGGGTTCCACATGAATTTTAGCATTGTTTTTCTAATTCCATGAAAAATGACATTGGTAGTTTGATAAGGATTGCATTGAATCTGTAGACTACTTTAGGTAATATGGTCATTTAAACAATGCCGATTCTTCCAATCCACAAACATGGGATGTTTTTCCATTGTTTTGTGCCCTCTACAATTTCTTACATCAGTGTGCTGTAGTTCTACTTGTAGAGATCGTTCACCTCCTTAGTTAAATGTATTCCTACGTATTTGTTTTTTGGTATGTATTGCAAATGCTTGGTCACTATTGGTGTATAGCAGTGTTATTGATTTGCGTGTGTTGATTTTGTGTCCTGAGACTTTACTGAATTCATTAGTCAAATTCAGGAGTCTTTTGGAGGAGCCTTTAGGATTCCCTAGGTATAAGATCATATCATCAGCACACAGGGATAGTTTGATTTCTTCTTTTCCAATTTGGATACCTTGTATTTCTTTCTCTTGCCTGATTGCTCTGTCTGGGACTGCCAGTACTATGTTGACTAGGAGTGGTAAAAGTAGGCATCCTTGTTTTGTACCAGTTCTGAAGGCGAATGCTTTAAACTTTTCCCTCTTCAGGATAATACTGGTTGCGGGTTTTTCATATGTGGTTTTTATTTTTTTATTTTTATTATTTTATTTTAAAAGTATAATTTATTTTTAAAATAGACTACAAAACTAACCTTTGTATTATTCCACCATCATATAAACTACAGGTATTTGTTTAAATGTTGAAAAGCAATCTTTAGTAGCATGCTTTTAATGTGAATTAAAATTCACATTTAATTAAAAAAAGTTATTCTACTGAATACTATTTATTTGTTTATTTTAACTTTTTTATTTTAAAGATGTGGGGTACAATTCAGGGTTAGGCATACAAATGTTCATTATGCAGGTGCCCTTGTTGACGAGGTGTGCCCCTCCTCCCCTGGCAGCTTCTCTCAACTGCCAATCCCATCCCCTCTCCCCTGGCAGTTTCCCACCACTGCCAATCCTTTTCTTATAGTACTATGATAATTGGGTCCACTTACGAGTGAGAACATATGGTACTCTGCTCTTTGTTTCGGTGATAGATCACTGAGTATGATAGACTCTAAATCCATTCTAGTTGTTGCAAAGTCCTTCTTTATAGCTGTATAATATTCTATTGTGTATATGCACCATATTTTTGGGGGGGCAACAGTACAGCTTTATGGGCAACATGGTTGGTTCCATGTTTTTGCTATTGTGAATAGAGCTGCAACAAGCATGCATGTTTTTTGCAGAATGATTTGAGTTCCTCTGGCTATATTCCCAATAGGGGGATTGCTGGGCCAAATCGAAGTCAATTTCTAGTTCTTTCAGAAATCGCAAAACTGTTTTCCAAAGAGGTTGCACTAGTTTGCATTCCCATCAGCAGTGTAGAAGTGTTCCTTTTTCTCTGTGTCCTTGCCAGCATCTGTTGTTGTTTGTTTTATTGATGAGAGCCATTCTTACTGGGGTTAGGTGGTATCTCAATATGGTTTTGATTTGCGTTTTCTGATGATGAGTGAGGCTGAGCACTTTTTCTGTGTCTGTTGGCTGTCCGTATATCTTCTTTTGAGAAGTGTCTATTCATGTCTTTTGTCCACTTTTAAAGGGGCTGGTTTTTTTGGTTTTTTTTTTTTTGTGACATGTTTGAGTTCCTTGTGGATCCTAGATGTTAGGCCTTTGTCAGATATACAGGTGGCAAATATTTTTTCTCATTCTGTGGGCTGTCTCCCTGCTCTCTTCATGGTTTCTTTTGCTTTGTAGAAGCTTATCAGTTTGATGAGGTCCTGCTTTTCTATCTTATCTCCTATGACATGGGCACTTGGGGTTTACAATGAGAACTACAAAACACAACTCAAAGAAATCCAAGAAGACATAAACAAATGGAAAAATATTCCATACTCATGGATAGGAAGAATCAACATTGTTAAGATGTTCATCCCACCAAAGGCAATCTACAGATTCAATGCAGTATCCAGCAAATTACTAACATCATTCTTCTCCGACCTGGAATTGATAATACAGACATTCATATGGAAACATAAACAACCACGGATAGCCAAAACAATCCTCAGCAAAAGAAACAAAGCAAGAGGTATCACACTTCCAGACTTCAGACTTTACTATAGGGTTACCATAATCAAAACAGCCTAGATGGGTACAAGAACAGGCATACAGACCAATTGAACAGGATAGAGATTCCAAAAGCAAGGCCTCAATTTCTCAACCAACTCATCTTTGACAAGGCCTCCAACAACCACTGGGGAGAGGAGAACCTATTCAGTAAATAGTGCTAGGAAAACTGGCTGATCACATGCAGAAGATTGAAGCAGGGGCCCTACCTATCACTATATACAAAAATTAACTCAAAGAACTAAATGTGAAAACTATAAGAATCTTGGAAAATGCAAGAGACACTCTTACGGAAATTGGATCTTGTAATCAATTCCTGGCTTTTATTATTTTGAGAAATTTTCCTTCTATACCTAATTTGCTGAGGTTTTTTGTTTTTTGCTTGTTTGTTTTTATCATGAAAGGATGCTGGATCAAATGCTTCAGGTGACCTACAGAATGTGAGAAGATATTTGCAAACTAAATATCTGACAAAGGACTAATATTCAGATTCTACAAAAAACTCAAACTAATTTTCAAGAAAAAAACTAATAACACTATTAAAAAGTGGGCAACTGACACAAGCAGACATCTCTAAAGAAGATACATAAATGGTCAATAAATATATTAAAAATTTCTCAACATCACTGTTAAGCAGGGAAATACAAATTAAAATCACAATGAGATACCATCTTACACCAGCCAGAATATCCATCATATAAAATAAAAAAAATCAAGAGATATTGGTGTGGATATGGTGAAAAGGGAATGCTTATACACTGTTGGTGAGAGTATAAATTACTACAACCTCTATGGAAATTGGTATGGAGATTTTCCAAAAAAAACCCCCAAAAAGTAGATCTGCCACTGGATCCTGCAATCCAGTATCTTGGTATCTACCCAAAGGAACAGAGGCTGTTATACAAAAAAGATAACTGCACTCAAATGTTTATTCCAGCACGATTCACAATTGCAAAGATGTAGAATCAACGTAAATGACCTTCAACTGATCAGTAGATAATAAAAATGTAGTATATGTATTCCATGGAATACTATTCAGCCATAAAAAGAATGAAATAATGTCTTTTTCAGCAACTTGGATGGAATTGGAGACCATCCAAAGCAGGAGCAGATGTTCTCATTTACAAGTGAGAGCTAAACCAAGGAAATGCAAAGGCATATAGAATGGTATAATGAACATTGGAGACTCAGAAGGGGGGATTAGGAAGAGGGGGAGGGATGAAAAAAAAATCACCTGTCGGATACAGGGTGCACAGGTGGGGGTAGTGGGTACACTTAAAGCCCAGAGCTCTTCGCCACTGGTGATAAGACAAATGACTCTCTTTTTGGCAACGCATCCATGTAACCAAAAGTCATTTGCACCCCCATAAAACCATTACAATAAACAACTTTTAAAATGTTATATAAAGATCTTTTCCAAAGATTAGAAAAAGAGGTAAAGCAAACTCACATTATGAGAATGCAATATTCTTGATATCAAAACCAGAAAAGTACAATGTAAAAAGAAATGTAAAACAACAAAAGCAAAATTGTAAATAATATGATAGCAATCATATCAGCAGTGTACTAAAAAAATAATATGTTATGACTGGTTGAATTCATATTAAGAATGTAAAGGTGATCCACAACCAGAAAAATCTACCAATTTTATTCATATTAACAGGTTAAAGGAAAAATTATATAGTCATCTGACAGACACAGAAAATACATTACATCTCAGCATATGTTCATGATAATAGAACAGGAATGAATGAGAACTTTCTAATGTGATATATGTTGTTTTACTAAAAACCTATGGGAGATATGACACTTAAAGTGAAACATTTGAGGCTTTTTCATTAAGGCTGGGAATAAGACAGAGATGTGCATTCTAGCATCTACTGTTTAACACTGCATTTAAGATTCTATTCAATGCAATGAGTCAAGAAAAAGCAGCAAGGTGTAAGGATTGAAAAGGAAATTTGTAGATGAGAATCTACAAACAATTAGAATTAAGAGATGTGTGGAAAAGATTGAAAGCTGATACAAGAAAATTCAATAATTTTCCTATATATTAGTAACATCTAGTTAGAAAATGCAATGCAAAAAAGGTACCATTGACAAAAAAGAACTTAAGAGGGATTTGTAGGATCTTTATGAAGGATGTGTAAAATCTTTATGAAGAAAATTATAAGACTTCATTAAAGTCTTAAAAGACATAAAAGAAATCCTAATGGATATCTGTAGCAAAACTCCAGTGTTCATTTTCTAACCGTGTAAATTTGGGCCACTTATTTGTCATCCATATGCCTCATTTTTCTCATCAGCAAAATAGAGATAATAATAAAACCAACCTAAATCAAATTATTGAGGATTACATAAAACAATACATATAAAGGACTTAGAACAGTGCCTGGTATATAACAAGTGATATTTATTATTGTTATCATTAAGCTGTAGCATTTAAGACAGTGAGGGTGACACTGAGGTAGACAATCACAGAATATAACAGAAAGCTATGAAACATCAGGCACATGTTAGGTCTGGAGTATAACAGAGGAGGTAAGATAAATCCATGGAAAAAGAAAAGACAATGAAGTAACTGGTGACAGGATAAATGACTTTCTTTGTGGAAAAAAAGACTTTACTTGCATTAGATATAAAAATAAATTTTGCAAAAATAAATTTCATATAAAAATGTGAAAAATAAGAGTCTAAACCTATTCAAATAGAAAAACAAAGATGAATTTCTTGTTTTTTTTTTTTTTTGAGTTGGAGTCTCACTCTGTCGCCCAGACTGGAGTGCAGTGGCCGCTCCCGGCCACCGCAGCCTCGACCTGCTGGGCTCCGGCGATCTGTCCGCCTCAGCCTTCCACGTAGCCAGAATGACAGGCGTGCGCTACCACGCCCGGCTAATTTTTTTTTTTTTGATTTTATTGTAGAGATGAGGTCTCGCCTGCCCAGGTGGATCTCGAACCCGCGGGCTCAGGCAATCCACTCACCTCAGCCTCCCAAAGGCGCAGGATTACAGGCTGAGCCACGGAGCCCGGCGGATGAATTTCTTAAATCATAAATATAAAATGGATACAAAGAGTCATAAAGTTGATCTCAAAATTAAAAACATCTTTTTAACAATCCAAATCTCCATTATAAACAAAGGGTTAGTATGTACAATATATAAAGAAAAAGAGGTAAAGCAAACTCACATTATGAGAATGCAATAATCTTGATATCAAAACCAGAAAAGTACAATGTAAAAAGAAATGTAAAAATCCAAATCTCCATTATAAACAAAGAGTTAGTATGTACAATACATTTAGAAAAAGAGGTAAAGCAAACTCACATTATGAGAATGCAATATTATTGATATCAAACCAGAAAAGTACAATGTAAAAAGAAATGTAAAACAACAAAAGCAAAAATATAAATAATATGATAGCAATCATATCAGCAGTGTTTAAAAAATAATATGTTATGACTGGTTGAATTCATATTATTTATTCTACAAATAAATAATTAATAATAGAGTATTGACCGAAGAGGATACTCAAATGAAAATTCTCAACCTCAACAGTAATAAGAAATATACAAATTAAAACTATGGTGAGATATTATTTCATGTTCAGATTGGTAAAACCTTAGTCCAACCATACTAAGTTTTAGCTGCTAGAGAAATAGATATCTCAAACACTCCTGAAAGGGCACATTGATATAATTACTTTGGAGAGTAATTTGGAAATATTTAATAAGGTTGAAAATGCACCCATCTTAAGATCCAACAATTCCATTCCTAGGTTTATGCTCTATCTGTATATATCTAAACTCTTACCTATATATACAAGGAGACAAATATTCTATTCCCTGCGGAATTATTTTAATAATCCAAATGTCAACTAGTAGGCAAAGAAATAAGCCTAATAATGGTAAATGGAGTACACACAGCAGCTAAAACGAAATAAAGAGATTGATATACATTAGCATGGATAGATGTTGGAAACATCTTGAGCCTAAAAATTAAGTTGCAGAATGTCACATGCTGTGATATGATTTATACACATTTTAAAAGCAACAAAATGTTACAATATAGTATTTATGAAAATATACACTGCATAATAAAATATAAAAACATGGTTTGGATACACATCAAATTCATGATATAGTTGCCTCTGGGTAGTGTGAAAGGAAATAGTACTGACAAAAAGAGTATGTGGGACTCTCTATATATTTAAAACTAATATTTGCTTTATTTAAGCAAAGGATCTGAGGTAAATGTGAGAAAAGAAGAACATGCTTTAGATTTTAGTATCAAGTATATATTTTGAATTTTTCTGTATTAAAATATGTTAAATATACACAGTTCCTGACCTCTAGAATCAAATATTTTGTAGTGCAACAGAAAGGAATTAGACTAAAATTTAGGAAATATAGGTGATAGTAGACTTTTATCTTGTAACCTTGGCCAGTTCTCTTACACAAGAAAACCTCAGTTATCTGGTCTGCTAAATGGGGACACTGCAAATCTTAAAGGAAGTGGGTTGGGAACACAACAAGTACTATGGCATAAACCATATTCAGTGCAAGAGTATAGCTGTGAGCTAAAAATTAAATATTATATTATAAATCTATCCTTAGTAAACAAAGCTACTATCTTATAAAACCCATCAGAAACAAGAAGAATATAAAGAGATATAACAACTGTAGGTGGTTTCTGATTCATGGCCACTTATTTCCTTTCTCCTTATGCCTTTTCCTCACCATTTCTTTCATAGATGTAACAGTTCAGTTTGAGGGCAGAGCTAATCTACCCATTAAAGGCTGAGAAACAGTTCATTCTGTCTTATTTTTACACACATTATTGGGTGTAATATCTTAATGACATCATATGTCAAAAGGTCTTGGAGATTTGTTTGCCCATTAGAAATCTCTCTAGCACGAATCTCCTAATACAGTAAATTCCCCAGAGGACTAAGTTCCGGATCTATGGTGTGAGCTCAAGTATGCAGGGATGATGCAGTGTATGAGGCACAGCTAGTTTTCTTCAGACCCGTTGCTACAAGTTTAAAATGGGTTCTCTGGTAATGGCCACAATTTTTACTATCTCCTAAAATGGGTAGAATCCAGCAACAGAAGTCTCACTTAATGCAAAATGCCTGCCTGCCTGCCAATTTCCTTCTGGGTTTGTCTGTTTATTTTGTTAAACTTTGAATTTTAAACCTCTTTTAATAGCTAGAGTAATGAAGAATTTTTACACAATTTAGATATATAATTGAATGCTTTGTTATATTATATTACAAAGGGTAAAAAATGAAAATGGAAAAGTAGATTGTGTCTTTATTTCAGATACACAATTGAAGGAATTACAGTTGGTTGAAAAATGACACAGTGGAGATGATTTGCATAGGAACATTTCAACATCTCTGAATAAAAGGAAGCATCATCCAGTCCTTTTCTCTACTTTAAAAAGTTCTTTAATTTCTTTTCCTGCCCTTTTAGCAAATCCTGCTCCTCGAGGTGTGTCTACCTTTAAGGGTTGTTTATGAACATGAAACCAAGGTCCTGTCACCATTTCCAAGTCCATTTTTATAATCACAGCCAAGGCAAAGTTGGGCAGTGCCGTAGCACAGTGGAAAAGTGCAGGGTCTGAAGTCAGATCACTGGGGCCAGAACCAGGGTTGCCAATCACAGGTTGTGGCAGTTTAACCTATCTCTACCTCTGTTTCTACTTTGTTAAAATGGGGATTATAACGGTATTTTCTCACAGTTGTAGTACATGAAATATTGTATATGAAGTGGCTAATAGTTAGAACCAAATAAATGTTAGTCATAATTCATTTAATGTCATCACATTGTCATCATTATAATTGCTAAGCCAGCTGCTGGGTGCTGGAAATTCAGTGCAGAGACTAATGCCATTTAAAGGAGACAGACATATAAACAAATAGATATAGAAAGAATCCCTACTTAAATGAAGAAATAGCCCAGTGGCTTAGGGTCTGAAGGAGATGTGAAAGCCCAATAATGTCTTTGCTGCCACATCACTGTTTATGACTATAGCAAGAGATCAAGAAAAATAAATGTCTAAAAAGCAGCTGTGCTTGAGGCATCACAATTCTTATTTCCTGGAGCCAGGAATTCTAAATATCTGAGTACAATGGCTTCTCCCTGCAGATCCTGGAGGCAGAGGGCCACCATAAAGATGTCTTGGTGCCAACTGGATCCCAAGGTGTCACTGACATCTAGACACCAGGTTTGAGGTAACTGTATCCAGGCTGAATCAGGGCCAAGAGCAAAAGGAAAAAAGATTTCAGATGCTTCCAAACAAATGTGAGCAATGCCTAGCAAGGAGTGTCCATGAAAAGAGGGCCTCTATCCTCTTGGGTCCTCAGGGCCCTGGCGTACTGCCACATTCTTTTAAAAAATTATTATTATTTTTTAAAATTTTAGACTTGTGGGCTATAGTTCAGGATTAGGTAGATAAGTGGTCAACATACAGGTAAAGTTTGGGCCTCCCTTTGGTGCCCACTTCACCTGGTTTGAGATCAGGTACCCTTACGGATGTTATGTGCCCCCCCCCGCCGCCGCTGGGCAGTGTACAGTTATTGCCAAGCCCTTTCTTATAGTATTATGATAAATGTTGAGGGTCCATTTATGAATGAGGACATAAGGTACTCTGTTCTTTGTTTCTGTGCTAGATCACTAAGTATGATAGACTCTAAATCTATCCAAGTTGCTGCAAAATCCATAATTTTTTCCTTTTAAAGGCTGTGTAATATTCCATCGTGTATATGTACCACATTTTAAAAATCCAGTCCACTTTCGATGGGCAGCACAGGTGATTTCATGTTTTTGCTATTGTGAATAATTCTGCAATAAACATATGTGTGCAGGTGTCTTTTTAAAGAATGATTTGAGTTCCTCTGGATATATTTCCAGAAGGGGGATTGCTGGATCAAATGAAAGGTCGATTTTTAGATCTTTTAGGAATCGCCGCACTGTTTTCCACAGAGGCTGTACTAGTCTACACTCCCACCAACAGTGTAGAAGTGTTCCCCTTTCTCCACATCCTCTCCAGCATCTGTTGTTTTTTGAGTTATTGAGCCATTCTGATTGGAGTTAGATGTGATCTCAGTGTGGTTTTAATTTGCATTTCTTTGATGATTAGTGAGGCTGAGCATTTTTTCATGTATCTGTTGACTGTTCATATGGCTTCTTTTGAGAAGTGTCTATTCATATCTTTTGCCCACTTTTTTATAGAGTTTTTTTTAACTTTTATATTTTAAAGATGTGGGGTACAATTCAGGATTAGGTATACAAATGTTCATTATGCAGGTACTCTTCTTTTGCCCACTTTCTAATACAGGGCTGTTTGTTTTTTTATTTTTGTCACATTTGAGTTCCTTGTAGGTCTTAGATGTTAGGATTTTGTCAGATTTACAGTTGGCAAATATTTTTTCCCATTTGTGGGCTATCTCCCCACTCTGTAGATGGTTTCTTTTGCATTGCAGAAGATTTTCAGTTTGATGAGGTCCCACTTGTCTATCTTATCTCTTATGGTGTGGGCATCTGGGGTTTTGATCAGGAATTGGTTGCCTATTCCAGTTTCCACAAGGATGTCTCCTGCATTTTCTAAGATTGTTACAGTTTGAGGTTTTACGTTTAGGTCTTTGATCCATTTAGATTTGATTTTTGTGTATGATGATATGTAGCAGTCCTGTTTCAATCTTTTGCATTGTGATCAGCCAGTTTTCTCAGCACCATTTACTGAATAGGTTCTCCTCTCCCTGGTGGTTGTGGTGGAGGCTTTGTTGAAGATGAGTTGGTTGAGAAATTGAGGTTTTGCTTCTGGAACCTCTATCCTGTTCCATTGGTCTATATGCCTGTTGTTATACAAATACCAGGTTGTTTTTATTAGTGTAGCTTTATAGTGAAGTTTAAAGTTTGGAAGTGTGATACCTCCTGCTTTACTTCTTTTGCTAAGGATTGTTTTGGCTATTTGTGGTCATTTATATTTCTATATGAATTTCTGTATTGTTGTTTCCAGGTCTGAGAAGAATGATGTTGGTAATTTACTAGATATTGCATTGAATCTGTAGATTGCCTTTGGTAGGATGAACATTTTAACCATATTGATTCTTTTAATCCTTGAGTATGGAATATTTTTCCATTTGTTTGTCTTCTTTGATTTATTTGAACATGCTTTGTAGTTTTCATTGTAAAGGTCTTTCACTTCTCTGGTTAGGAAGATGCTGAAGTATTTCATTACTTTTGTGACTATTGTGAATGGATTGTGCTTTTTATTTTGTTCTCTGCCTATTTGCTGTTGGTGTATATTGCCACATTCTTGCCCTCATTTCTGCTGCTCACCATAAAGGAGTAAATCTCTTTTCTTTAGAGCTTTCTGTGTACAAGCAGAGCCCACACTCTGCTGCCAAAAGGGCCTTTCCACACTCTATTCTCCCATTCTGACATTTTTTACCCCTCCAAACTAGGAGTGACTTACTCGATTGTTCCAGATATGTCAGCCTGCTGGGAACCTTTAGGAGAGGTGGATATTACAAGCGTCCCAAAGGAAAGGAGAATCTACTGCTCCAGGTCATAGAACACTCTTCCTTGTACTGTTCATTTTCCCCTTTACACTCAGGATAAATTAAACTTTAATAGAACATAAAAATATAATATTTACTATTTCTTCATTTCATACAATATGAAAAAGTCTTAGGTTTAAAAAATTTTTTTGTTTAGCATTTATTCCTTAGAAATTCAAAATTACTCGAAGTGTCATTCATCTTCCAATACCACCGTGAAAGTGGGTTCCAGCTTCCCATCTCCTGATCCCTCTGGCTGATAAAAACAGATGTTTCTTGCTAAGGGTGAATCTAATCACAGTGGTTGCCACGATGTGTGTGGCCAAACACAAAGCTGAGCGTAACAGATGACTGACAGTAAGTGCCGCATCTGGGGACATTAGCTGATGCCAAAAGAGGGGAGAGAATGATCTCTCTTATCAGGCCATCCAGCAAGAAAAGAGAACTCCCAGAACCTGAATTTGTAGGAGACTTAGTTAGGGAACAAACAACTATTAATTGACACTCTCTCCTGAGGTTTAGCAATTTCTGTAAGAAAGAGTTTGAAAGCTCAGTACTGACGTCAAGTTGAAATTTAATAAAGAGGATTTTAATTTCCTTTATCTGTAGTTAATTTCTAAGTTAGTGTAATTTGATTTCTATAATGTTCATACATATCATATTTACTAGGAAACTCAACAAAAATCTCAGCTGAAATATAAAAGGAGTTTAATTTTCCCCTATGAGAACTTCAATTGAAACTACTTTTATGCAACAACTCAATAAAACTAGTTTTCTAAGACAGGATTGAGGAAAGAAACATGTTCTACAGTAGACCATTTACATTACATGTTTAGCTCCTTGGAAATGGGTTCACTGATCTAAGACGACATCAAGGAGTCAAGAGATAGAATCATGAAACTGTTGTGGAAAAGAAAGTCCCATTTTAACAAACGAAGTGGGTAATTTAATGTATACACAGTATTATAAAAAAATAGATCCTTGATGTACTTTTTGTTTTTAAAATGCACCACAAGTTGCCATAAAAAGTGAAATCTGGAGATATTTGAGAATGAAAGGAGAGGTGGTGAGCAAGGGAATAGTAGCTGTATTTGCACTTAAGCTTTCTTGTGGTGTTGTCCACCTCCTTCCTTTGTGATCCTTTCAGGCCCCTCTTACCCCCCAATCCAGCACCTCATCATTGTTCTGGACATGTCAGAGACTTCCTCTCCCCCCACCAACTCAACATTGAATCAGAAAGCAAAACTTCCTAAACCATACCCCATACTTTCTACGAAATACATCAATTAACTAATTGGATAAAGACTAGTGAAAGTGTCTACTCCATAGGATTTTTCCTTAAATATTATTAAACAATATTCTTCACATGAGATCTAAAGGCACTGGAACAAGATTGGGGTTGTGTCAGAACCTCAGTTAAAAAGAGCAGTGACTGAAAGTGGCTGCCTTCGTGAGGAGCAAGGATAAATGATAACAAAAATAAATAATGATAATGACAAGTGGTTGCTAAGTGGGACCAATGTCTCTGGTCCCACTTAGCACAAGTCAGCAAAAAGGCACAATCCTATTCCTTCTGATAGTAAATTTTATAAAATTAATGCTATTTGATTCCTTAGAAATATCTGATAAATGCTGAAATGAAATGTTAATTCTCATTCAAATACAATAATTTGCTAATAAACAGGGCTATACTATTTACACATTTTATATTTAAATTTAGAAAACTTTCTAAAACGAAGAATATGTTCAATTATCAGATTAGAAATTCTTAAACTCTGCAGGAAAAAACCTTCACTATATTATCTCTCTTCTTATGCAAAAAAAAAATTGGCTTATGGAAGACCACTGGGTCTAAATGTCATTATGAAATACACTTGTTGACCAACATGGATTTGAACTGCATGGGTCCACTTAAAAGCAGACTTTCTTCTGCTATCCCTGGTACAGCAAGATCAACTTTTCCTCTTCTTCTCCTCAGCCTACTCAATGTGAAGATGATGAAGATGAAGGCTTCATGATGATCCACTTCCTTTTAATGATTAGTAAATATGTTTTCTCTTTCTTATGAAATTTTCTTAATAATATTTTCTTTTCTCTAGCTTACATTACTGTAAGAATACAGTATATAATATATTTACCATACAAAATATGTACAAATCTACTGTTTATGTTATCAGTAAGGCTTCCAATCAACAGTAGGCTATTAGTGGTCAAGTTTTTGGGAAGTCAAAGTTATATGTAAATTTTTAACTGCATAGGTGGTTGGTGTCCCTAATCCCCACATTGTTCAAGGGTCAACTGTACACAGAAATGAGAAGATCCATTTCTAAAACCATTTTATATCTTTCTTTGTATCTATCTTTGCTTTGTTGCTTCTTTAATTTCTATTTTTGGCAAATACTATCTTGTATTTCATATATCCTTATGAAATATCTGAAAATACTGTTAGAAGAAAGAGAGAATAAAAATAGAATAAACATACTAACACATTGTAGCCAAAAGGATTCAAATTAAAGGAAGTACTTTTAGTCACAGAGACGTGTAAAAAGTGTTTTTTGGAGAGCTGGGGCTGGGCTTGGTTCAGTAAGTGAGCTCGTCGACCTCTGAAACATCTTCCTGAACTGGGATTCTATTGAGCACATTTGCTAGTTTACCAAAGGACATGCACATTGTGTTTCTTAATCAACAAAAGCATTATAAGACAGAGGAATTGTAGATGAGAGTGACACAGTATAACACAATTTAACTATGCAAATTTCTGTTTTTGGTGATCATTTTCAAAGACACGTTGCAAAAACAGGGCCACTGCCTATAAGCCAAAGCTGTAGTTCATCACATGACAGTCCCATAACTTACCATACGTGCTCGAAATAATGCAGGGATGAAAGACTGGTTAGATAGATTAAGGATCCTGGAAGAGTCTTTTAGGACATAGATATTGCCAAAATCCACTTGAGTTGGGTGTACGTAGATAACTGGGCCTTCTCCAATGCTCTTTAAGTGGCATACCTAAATTTCATAAGAGAGAAAGAACATAGGGACAGCTGTATGACTATCCTTTAAAACAATTAAAAGAGAAGTTTCTAGCCACTCCTTTAATAAAAAGCAGAGGCATAAAAGGGTGTTTTATGAGAACTGACATCTCTTCCCACTCCATGGTCACAGGGGCACAGGGATAGCCATATTGAGTCAGACCTGTGAGCCCAGCCTGGAATTCCTTCCCAAGAAGGAAGGTCAGCTTCCCCAGGTAAGCTCAGAGCCAGGCATTGAGGGGAAACCAGAATCTTGGTCCCCACATTCTACGTAGTTCCAAGAACACTTAGTACTGGGTTAAGGGCTAGCATTCCAGAGTCAGATGTGGCTAGGTTTGAGTCTCAGTTCTGTAACTTTACAAGTACTGTGACAGGGCAGGAAAGGGCCAATGCACAGTTATACAGGTTGGGGGTTGAAATTCACTTTGCTCTGTTCCCCCCTCCTGTGCCCTCAGTCAGGCACTGTGTCTGCATGAGGAAGTTGGGTCTTTTTCTTTCATAAAGTACTGTCTACTCAGCAAGCTACCCTCTTGTGGGCTGCATCTGTGCAGGGGGGGCACAGTGAGCCAGGACTGGTGGCAAGTTCGGGGGCTGGCCTGTCTTTGTGACGCATCTTTATAAGTCAGGCAGCGTATCTATGGAGTCTTATATGGAAGAGATAAAAAAAAATCCTACTTTTTTACATTCTCTAAGCAATCAGAGTCACTTCAAACAAATGTAAGCCGACATCACTAGCTCCCATGTAAACCAAATGTCTAGGGACACATGGCCTATTTGGTAGCCTCCTCTAAGATTCAATATTTAGTCTTCAATTCAGCCCAAGCAGTGAAGAGCTTTCCATGAATTCCTCTACCATGGTTGGAGAAAGACCGTTTCTTTAAACAGCTTAAGTAGATTATTTTGGGCTATGAATTGAGTCAACGTATAGGAAAAGATCAGGTGAGCAGTGAAGGAAACTGATCTCACAGCACATTGATCACACATGCAACAAATTAGTGATACACAAATCCAGCTTTGCCCCAGGAACAACTGAGGAGCTTGATAAGCAAGATGTGCTGGCCCCTTCCCCTTAGAGATTCTGATTTAGAAGGACTGGGGAAAGGTCAGAGGGGTGTATGGGGGGGTGGGGGAGGGGGAGAGGAGAGGGGGGCGGAGGGAGAGAGAGAGAGAGAGAGAGAGAGAGAGAGAGAGAGAGAGAAACCCTGAACAATTAGAGAGAGAGAAACCCTGAACAATTATCATACTATAAGAAAGGGATTGGCAATAGTGGGAAACTGCCAGGGGATGGGGGGGGGCACACTTCATCAATAAGGGTAGCTGATCTCAAATCAGATGAAGTGGGGACCAAAGTGAGGCCCAAACTTTACGTGTACAATGACCATTTGTATACCTAACCCTGAATTGCGCTCCACATCTTTAAAATAAAAATTTTTTAAAAGAATATGCTATAAAACACCACTTCTTTTAGATGTATCTGCAAATAGATTCCCCAAAGTAACATAGCACTAGTATTTTACCACTGTAGAGTAAAAATGTAAAATTCTAGAATTCCCAACAACTGGAGCACATGCAAATATGGTGTGGGCCTTAAATGAGGATGCTCAAAATGTCTGACAAGAAGTACAGCAATTTCAACTGCAGTTTTGAAAATTGGCTCTCACCAGAGGTGGGTCCTGGCTCCCAAAGGTGGAGATGTAAACCATGGACCTGTGTTCTCCGGTGACCTGGGTCTTTAGGGTCAGCGGTATGTACACGGTGCTGTTGGGGGGGATAACTCCGCAGGGGGTGGGGCTGGAGATCAGCACAGCAGGTGCGTCCTCATACACCTGATGGGAAAGACAAGTTAGAGGGATAAGCAAGCCCACGGCATAGTATTGAACAAATGGCATATTAACTGGTTTTGAAATCAGTGTTGACCTGAGTCCACAGAGGTTCTTTAGAAATGTCTCATTATTCAAGCGTAAGTGGGGATGAACACCTCGATTCAGCCAAAAGGAAGTTTGCTTAAGTGGAGCGCGCATAAAGCCAAAAATCCAAAGTGCCCAACGCAGCAAGATGCAAAATTATCCACAACATGAATTAGTTCAGGACGACAGCTTTCCCCTGCCAAATTCTACCTGGCCCTCCACGCCTTCGCGTGTCATTCTCCACCCCCTTGTCCCTTTGTGCTCCATCTGTAGAGGCTGTTGGTATCTCCTGAACACGTGATGCTAATTCTCACCTCCAGTCCTTTGCACTTGTGGTGACTCTTTACAGGATGTCCATTCCTGTCAACCTGCCTGGCACACTCCTCTACACCCGCCATGCCTCCAACGCTCTAGGGTGGGGGCTTTTCTTCTGTCTCCAGGGAGCATTCTGTGATGTCCTTTTCCACAGCATGCACAGGCACTGTACCATCTATGTGTCCCTCCTCTCCTTGGGCTGGAAACTTCTTAGGGCATGGGCTGGGCCTTTCCTCTCTACCTGCCCACTTTCAAGCCCAAAGCATATACTTAGTATGTGTTTTTAAAATGAGTGCTTAATGAGTGTTTCTCAGAACTCTGTTCTGCAGCGTATTACTAGAGTTATGTAAAAAAGAACAACACATAAAAATGTGAAAATCCCGTTGGGTAATCCTGGGAAACACTTCTTAAAGCCTCAGCTCCTCGGGAGAAAGAGCATGCAGGTTTCACCTGTGTGAAGTATCTCAGTCTCTCTGCATCTGGTCTGGTCTAATGTGGCCCAACTGAACTCAACCTCCCTGTCCAGCAATGCTCCCCTGAGCCCTGCTAGAGCCTGAGGCAAAAGGGAAAATCAGTCCTACTGATCCTATCTTTATCTTAGTTTTTTTTTTTTTTTTTTTTTTGAGTTGGAGTCTCACTCTGTCACCCAGACTGGAGTGCAGTGGCCGCTTCCGGCCACCGCAGCCTCCACCTGCTGGGCTCCGGTGATCCTTCCGCCTCAGCCTTCTGAGTAGCCGGAATTACAGGCGCGTGCTACCACGCCTGGCTGATTTTTTGATTTACTGTAGAGATGAGGTCTCGCTGCCCAGGCGGGTCTCGAACCTGCGGGCTCAGGCAATCCACTCACCTCAGCCTCCCAAAGGCGCGGGATTACAGGCTGAGCCGCCGAGCCCGGCTTTTATCTTAGTTTTGATACTTGGTTCATTATGAAATTTTGGGAATTAATTTTGATTTCTTAGAATATGGCATGAAAATATTAAGTATCTTGATTACTGTTTGGCTCCCCCTTCAATTTTCTGTCCAAGGCAAGTGTCTGACACTATTCCCCATCCTGCTCTGCAGAAATAGCTTCCCCTGACCCCAGATGCAAGCTCTGTTCTGAGTGCTTGAGATGATCATGCAGGCTGTGCAGGGTCAGCCTGTGCTGTTGTGGAGGATCTGAGTGTCAGACCTTGTCTCTCATCACTCCCACCCTTGACTTCTGGTTCTGTCTCAGAGGAGCCCACAGAATAATTCTAATTCTCTCTTTACTTAATAGCCCTGTGACTAATGAATGGTAGCCATCTTATCCTAGATAATTCTATAATGCTACTCTGTTCCAGATTAAACACTCACATGACTTGGACTTGCAGATGACAAGGATTGCCATTTTGGTTACCCTGAACACGATGCTTTTTTCCCCTCAAGTTTCCGTGAAAAACAGTGACAAGACCCAAAGACAAAATTCTGACTGTGATCTGACCAGTGGCTATCTCTTTCCTTACTTGAACACTGTAGACTTCTGATGCAGCCTAAACTTACAAAGGTTCTGTGGCTCCATATTCCTGTCTTAACTTCTATTCAACTTATAGTCAAATAAATCCCCCATTTGATTTTTTTGCAAGAATTTAATTTTATTAGAGTTCTGTATTTATGTAACTGAGTTTTTTTGTTTTTGTTTTTGTTTTTTGAGTTGGAGTCTCACTCTGTCGCCCAGACTGGAGTGCAGTGGCCGCTCCCGGCCACCGCAGCCTCGACCTGCTGGGCTCTGGCGATTCTTCCGCCTCAGCCTTCCAAGTAGCTGGAACTACAGGTGCGCGCTACCACGCCCGGCTAATTTTTTTGATTTATTGTAGAGATGAGGTCTCGCCAAGTTGCCCAGGCGAGTCTCGAACCCGCGGGCTCAGGCAATCCACTCACCTCGGCCTCCCAAAGCACGGGATTACAGGCTGAGCCACCAAGCCCAGTTGTAACTGAGTTTTAAACCCAAGTGCATTCTTGGCAAAATGCATCTCAGTTGTAACCTTACATTACTCTAGTCTGTACAGATCTTTCCAACTCGTTTATCCATCCATGTTTAACTGCCTAGTCTCCCACCTATCTGGGAGTAGTGGCATGTGGACAGATACATTTCATAAAACATTAAGAGACAATTCCTTCTTTTTCATTCCTGTATTCTCTCTAGCCTTATGGTCCAATGAGTTCACTTATAAATATCGTATTACTATATTTTAGTGATGCAATTCAAATCAGAGCCATGGACATAATGAAAACTCCTAGCTTTATTTCCCATGCATGGTTAGTTCACAGGCAATTATTTGCAGATGCATTTCTGCATGTTGGCTTAACTGACACTTTCCTTTCTTTATCCAGGGCAATTTCTCTGGGAAATTAACAACTGTTTACACCTGCAGCTGCTCACTCATGCAGATGGCAATCCAGCTGTGACTTTATAACCCCATCCCCAGACTATCCGAGGGTTAAAAATCAGAATTATATAAGGTCGTGTGTTCAGGAATGTGGGTCTTGAGAAGGATTTATCTTTCACATTGAGGGAATCCAATGGAAGAAAAATTAATACTGAAGAAGGATAAAGCTACTCACCTGAGGCAGGACCTCATAGAATCCTGGGACATCATCTTGATTGACAAGCTGAATTGTTTTCTCATATGGGTACTTCAGGAAGCAGCGCCCAAAGTTCACCTCCGTATTACTCAAGTGGAGGGCAGGCACAACACACCTGCTCGAAGGAGCCCATTAAACAATTCAAGACAGAGAGCTTGTTTACATACAGAAAATGCAGAGTCCAAATTTAAATACATTTGTCACTGTCACATCGTTTTTATCTAATAACTACATTAGTCATTTTCAAATCTTCTCTCCTTCTCTCTTGGCTCCCACTCATCACTTTTTAATAAAAAAAGGACCAGAAGCAGAACTCCTCAAACAACTGTCTTTGGTGGGTAATGACTCACATTCCCGTTGCTTGTTCATATTTGGCCTTCCTTTGGCAAGAGGTCCCCATGGTGCAAGCTCCTTAGGGTAGTGGATGTTTCCATGTCAGTCAGGGCCAATGCCACCAGCGTGGGGTCTAACTAGCTGTGACACTTTGGACCAGTCAGAGAGTCCCCCAAGGACTAGCAACAGCTCGCATCATCTAAATAATGGTAATAATTCTAATTTCTATGCAGAACAGCTGTCTTGGATGAGTAGGCTCAGGCAGCTGCTCAGCCCAGAACTGGCACTGTGACAGGGATCCTCAATATGGAGGAATGGAGTGGGGTGGAAGGTGAGGGAGGGAGAGTTGTGTGGAGGGAAGGGAGGAGTTGAAGCCCTCGGATTGCAGGTGGTCTATTATTAGGTGACTTGGGTTGTATATGTGTCTGGTCTAATCAGCTCTATGTCATCGTTTCAATATAGTGCATTGGTGAAGAGTACTGGCTTTTGAATGAGCAGAGCCAGGTTCAAAGACTGACCTTACTAAGTACAACCTGTGTTGCCTTGGGCAAGTTGCTTTCTGTCTCAGAGTCCTATTTCTCTCAACGGTAAAATGAAGCTAATTCTAGAGGTTGGCATCAGTATTTTAAACTCTTCTTAGGGTGTTGTGGAAAATCCAGGAAATAATGTGAATGAAGAGCAGAGCCCAGCACCAGGCAAGTGCTGAGTAAGAGGTAGTGAACTCTGGTGGAGGCATGGCAAGCCATCATTACTGGCTCTCTGGAGAGAGTTACTTGAGGGTGCAGTCCCAAAAGCAATTCTTCTGTTGGGAGCCAGCGAGTAGTTCCTATAGATTACACCAAAAATAAGGACATGGAAGAACACTTCTTTAACCTTAAGGTTTGTGATTTAGCATAAGATAAGTGTTCATTTTTAGCCAGAATGGAAATCGTCAGTTGACCCAATGACTTTCTTCAAGTTAATCCTTTACTGCCTGCAATACTGTGACTGAGAGGGTTTATAATATTAGACTTGGGTCAAATATTGTAAGCTAGTTAGTAGGAAACGCATAACCTTTTTACACCTCTTTTCTGGGGGGAAATCAGGATTTCCTATTGATAACTGCAGTGAAAGGGGGTTGGAAAGCATCAGAATAAGTTTGCAAAGAGAAGAAATGCAAAAATAGACTAAAAGGCAAACTTGGGTGTAGAAAGGACTGGATGAAAAAGTTTTTACTGTTTTTAAACAAAGAAAAAAGGCCTTGAAGGGATACTAAGTAGGTCAAGGCAACACAGTGGAATTTCTAATTTAAGTTCTTTTAGTGCTGTTATTAGTCTTTGTCCAAGCCCAAGACACGTGAAATAGCGCCAGTTACTATCTCTCCACCAATGAAGCACACCTCCCCTTCTTTAAGGTATACTTCCTAAGATACATCAGACCTGAATTCTAGAGACTGACACATTAGCATGATCAGTTTTACTAAGTCATTTTCTCAATTTTCTATATACAGCAATTATATATATACTTTAAAGTCCCAGATATGGGCACTGTTTCCTTTGGGAAAAGTGTGGTCCCATAATTTTATTTAGGATCATGTCATCATCAGTTGGTGACGCCACCACCCTTATTGTCACTCTAGGGAAGACTAGCTTGGTCAAGGAGACATAGTCAGCAAACAGCTAAGCCAGGATTTTAACCAGACTCCAGAGCCGGTGGCTGCCTCTCTAAAAAAAGAGAAGTTGGTCGGGCTCGGTGGCTCAGCCTGTAATCCCGCGCCTTTGGGAGGCTGAGGTGAGTGGATTGCCTGAGTCCGCGGGTTCGAGACCCGCCTGGGCAGCAAGACCTCATCTCTACAATAAATCAAAAAATCAGCCGGGCGTGGTAGCACATGCCTGTAATTCCGGCTACTTGGAAGGCTGAGGCGGAAGGATCACCGGAGCCCAGCAGGTCGAGGCTGCGGTGGCTGGGAGCGGCCACTGCACTCCAGTCTGGGTGACAGAGTGAGACTCCAACTCAAAAAAAAAAAAAAAAAAAAAAAGAAAAGAGAAGTTGGAGATGGTTCTGTGGAGCTTATATTGCTAGAAAAGAGTCTCATTTTGAGGGCCCAATTACAGCCTGCAATCCAAATTATAGTAACAGTGTCCTGGAGCAGGGACCTCTTGGCTAAATGAATATTCCACTACAGGATTGAGAGTAGCACCTTTCTGCTAAATAACTCTGGAGTACTATGTTGAAAGAAAACAAAGCCCAGCAACTCTTCACCTCTTCCTGCTAAAATCTTTGCGGTTACACACTTTGAAAGTGAGACCCATTTGAGAGCACTTGTCTTAACTAGAGTCTCAGTACTCTCTGTACTGTTCTCTACAAAATACTCATAACTCTTCTTATGTGCAACAAAGGTGCTTTAGAAACATTTGCTGTTTTAAAGCTTTGTCATTTGAATATTGATTCGGCTTCCCTTCCCAGGAAGGCCAGACAAATCCAGTGTGCCCAGGTTGGCAGGCAAGCTGCCCTCTGGGAGGCAGCCCGTTACTGGCAGCTCAGGGGAGACTCTGCAAAAGGGCAAGCTGGAGAGTGATACCTTGCTGTAATTAAGAGTGCCAGCACTTCTTCTCCAATGCCCTCCACGTCCACCACCAGTGCCAGCTCATATTTCTGCACGGTGTTGGAGCATAAGGTCACCTGGAAAGAAAAAGTTGACAAGTTACTCTTCTAAAAGGCCAGCTCTCTCTCTACACAGGGGAGAAGGGAGCCAGGGGAGGACTGTGCTGATCAGTGTGGTTTCTAAGTGCTTTCTGGATATGTGGCGTTTTACATTTTTAGTTGAACAAGTTACATTGTGGGGTCAGGGCATGCTGGGTGTTTTCAAAGGCCAGGGTAGAAACCAAATGGCTTTCAGCACAATAGGTTTGCTCATTTCTGAAGAGGTTTTATCAAAGGAGCCACATCCCTGCAGAGGGGGAAGAATGACCATGATGGATGAACAATATTAAAATCAACTTTAATTATTGCCATTTGAATCATTCCCTAGACCTCTGGGCTAGATGATTTATGAAAATTTAATATACTGATAAAAGACTATAGAAGAATTTCTCTTACAGAAAAATAAAAATAACAATGTCAGTTCCAGAAAATGGCATATGAAATAAATTAGTCTGTTTTACCAAATTCTTGCTCCCCCTTATATACTTTATTGGAGCAGAAAATAGGACACTCCAAAGAAAGGTCTATCTGAGGGCAATATCTGGTCAGAAAATTTTACCCTATGTTTTACTTGTTGCTGTGAAACTTTACATTTATGCTTTTGAAAGCCTTGTTACAACTTTTTAATTGCTTCAAAATGATTTGTACTGGAAGAGATGCTTGTAAGTCTAGAAAACAGCTTCTGGCATAGGTTAAGGCTTTTCTATCTATAAATTATGTATCAGATACTAATTAAAATTTTTTCAGTTGCACAGGGAATCACTGGATGCAAATTCGAGTCCACATAGACCTGGCTAAAGTGTAGATCAGGAGGGAAAATTGGAACTTGGAGAAAGCATTTCCAAATATAAAGGAAAAATCAAATGAAGATGAAGTCATTGGCTTGGAAAGAAAGATTTGGAGAGAAGCAGAGAATTCCAGTGTGACTGTAACCTTCCCTGTTTTATATATCTGGGCTGTGGTTAGAAGGAAGAAGAGCAAATGGTTCTGGCAGAATGCTACTCGAGAGATGCTCAGTCTCTTAAAATCTTCCCGTGTTATCTGGAAAACAACAACAACAACAAAAGGACAGATAGGTAACATGCAGACTGAGTATTACTAAGTGCAAAAGAAATAAATCCACTGCAGCAGCACTTCTCACTAGGAAAGTCACAGTTAGCAATACTGAGGAGTTAGGATGATATATATTACTAAACCTCACTGGACCTGTGGAGAAACCCGGAAGAGCCAAAACTCCAAGAAAAGATTTAGGATGAATGGATTTGAGCTAAGATATGATTAGCATTTACAACTAATTTGGGGGATAAAATGATAGCTGAATTAAATATTCAATGATAATGATTAAAGAGAAAATTACTAACCTTAGCTATGAAGTCTTATCTTTTCTCTTTCCCAGAAAGTGAAAAATCATTTCAAAGTAGTAGCTTTCAATATTGTTAGAGCCAACTGGAGGAGCAAAAGTGAAGAAAGATGGCTAAAAGGGAAGACACTTAACTGTGAAATAATTCTGCTGCTGGCACTGTGAGGCCATAGGGCATCATACTGTCCTGATTTCAGACAATACATGGAAGGGTGAATAAGGAGCCTTCTAACTGCTCTTCTTATAGACCTCAATATACAGCACTATTAGTGACATCATATTCACATTTGCTATGAAGTCCAGATTTGTATTGGAAATCTGAATACCCGGATATCATCTTTGGTATAATTGTAGCTATTTACTGGTATAAAGGATCTGAGTCTAAAGGCAAGAAGAAGCTAAGTATCAATGAGTTTAAATCTGTTAGTTAGTATTGATGGGTGTACTATCTGCATAGGAGTAGTTTCACTAGAAATAACAGAATCCACTCTTCTGGTAAAGACAATGAGCCTAAATTGATGTAAAACCACTGGAACAGTGCTAATTTCTTTGTCCAATGTATTTGTGTTTGGTTTCTTTTGCTGTAGCAGTTTATTTCTGTATTGGTTTACTTTTCCTTGTGAATTGACAGGCACTCCCACCCACTGACATGGGACATAATAGAGCAAACCCTAGAGGAGGGTTCAATGGCTATTTGAAGGTTCAGCTGTTTGGCTGTGTGTGCTGGAAGGCTATGCACTTTACCCTAATAGCAGCAAATCCCTGGGAGCGAATGGTGCCATAGTCGGGAGTGATGGTGAATTCCTTTGGTTTCATTGTGGGTATTTCTTCCTTGGTCCAAGAAGGCCTTTTGTGGTTGGAATCCTGCTCACAACTTGAAATGCTTTTATGGCCAAGGCCATCCCCAGGGACACGCAGTTTGA
Source organism: Cephalopachus bancanus (assembly GCA_027257055.1). Taxonomy (NCBI): domain Eukaryota; kingdom Metazoa; phylum Chordata; class Mammalia; order Primates; family Tarsiidae; genus Cephalopachus; species Cephalopachus bancanus. The sequence continues at coordinate 925,666 of JAPVLO010000330.1, read as the reverse complement.
AGGTCATGGGGACCAAAGAGGTATTATTGAGGGAACATATCAAGGTACGAGGAAATCCTGGAAAACAAAACATGAGGTGAGAAATAAAAGCCTCCCAATAGCCTCCCTTGACCCTCAACCTTCCCTAGCGATGATCAAACCTCTTGAGTGAACTGCCTGTGCAATTCATCACTACTTAACTTCAACTTGACCTAAATTCATTATGCTTAACTCCAAATTGCCCCAATTAATGTTTTTAATCACACAATCAATGCATTTTCATTTATAAATTTACTCTTTCATTCACTTATGCATTCATCAATGAATATTTATTATGCATTTACTATGTAACAGGTTAAACAGTAGAAACAAAATAAATCCCTTGATTGTCCCCAGGCCCTTTCAAGCAGGCAGCCTCTATTTGTAGTTTGCTGAGTAGTCTTGCAGAAATATATTTTGCATTTATTTTTTGCATAAAATACATGTTTTTTAAAAACATGGAATCACATTTGCTCTTTTTGTTTGCCAGTGTGAAAAAAAAGAAGTCTGCATGGTTTTGTTCGCTGTATGACCCAGAGCTTGCCAAGACATGATAGAACATGTGTTGGGCCTGTCTGAGGGTTGATGATACAATGTCCAATATAGCCTCTCCCAAGAGAGACTGTATGACCTGCTTAGAGCCAATCAGAGACTAACACCTGATTTTACCTCACTTAGACAAAGCTGCTTCGTTACTTTATATCCAGCCTTCCTAGATTCAGTTTGGTACGAGTCATATTTTATTATTATTTTAAAATTTCTTTTAAAGATATGGGATACAATTCAGGGTTAGGTACATATGTGGTCGTTGTACAGGTAAAGTTTGGGCCTCCCTTTTGTCCCCACTTCATCTGGTTTGACATTGGGTACTTTATTGATGTCGTGTTCTCCCCTCCCTATCCCCCCCAGTAGTGTCCCAGTAATTCCCCCTTTTGGGAATATACCCAGAGAAACTCAAATTGTTCTACGAAAAAGATACCTGCACACCCAGGTTTATCGCAGCATTATTCACAATAACAACAACATGGAACCATACTTTACTCATAAGAGATGTAAATTTTCCTTGTCTGCCAAGCAATAAATTGAACTCTGATTTTGGATTCCCTAGGTGGCCACTGTATTTGCTACCACTTTTAAAAGAAGAATTATCTGTAGCCATATGAGAACAAAAGTGCATATTTTAAATTTTTGTTTATTTATTTATTTATTTTTATTTTAAAGATGTGGAGTACAATTCAGGGTTAGGTATACAAATGTTCATTATGCAGGTACCCTCATTGAAAAGGTGTGCCCTGCCCCTCCCCCAGCAGATTCCCACTACTGCCAATTCCGCTCCTGCCCTCCTCTGGCAGTTTCCCACTACTGCCAATCCTTTTCTTATAGTATTACGATAATTGTTCAAGGTTCACTTACAAGTGAGAACATGTGATACTCAGTTTTTTGTTTCTGTAATAGGTCACTCAGTATTATAGATTCTAAGTCCATCAAGATTGCTGTAAAATTCATAATTTTGTCCTTCTTTATGGCTGTGTAATATTCCATCGTGTATATGTACCTTATTTTTTTTATCCAGTCCTGTTTTGATGGGCAGCATGGTTGGTTCCATGGTTTTGCTATTGTGAACAATGCTGCAATAAACAGACGTGTGCAGGTATCTTTTTCATAGAGTGATTTGAATTCCTCTGGGTATATTCCCAGCAGGGGAACTGTGGGGTCATATGGAAGGTTGATTTTTAGATCTTTTAGGAATCGCCAAACTGTTTTCTGCAGAGGTTACACTCCGACCAACAGTGTAGAAGTGTTCCCTTTTCGCCACATCCTCTCCAGCATCTGTTGTTTTTTGAGTTAATGATGATGGCCATCTTGACTGGTGTTAGGTGGTATGTCAGTGTGGTTTTAACTTGCATTTCTTTGATGACTAGTGAGGCTGAGCATTTTTTCATGTATCTTTTGACTCCTTGTATGTCTTTTGAGAAGTGTCTATTCATATCTTTTGCCCACTTTGTCATGGGGCTGTTTGTTTTTTTCTTTTCAGCACATTTGAGTTCCTTGTAGATCCTATGTGTTAGGCCACAGTTTGCAAATATTTTTTCCCAGTCTGTGGGCTGTCTCCCTGCTCTCTTGATGGTTTCCTTGACTTTGCAGAAGTTTGTCAGTTTGATGAGGTTCCACTTGTCTATCTTATCTCTTATGGCATGGGCACTTTGGGTTTTGATCAGGAATTGGTTGCCAGTTCCGATTTCCATAAGGGTGTTTTCTGCATTTTCTAAGACTCTTATAGTTTGAGGTTTTACATTTAGGTCTTTGATCCAAAAAGTGCTTTCTACTGGATGTAAATACTACTCTTTTACCATGAACTCTGCTGCAATAAAATACAATGGGTCTCTTGGGATAATGACCATTACTGCAGTGAGTATTTTGAACCAATCTACTGCCTATGTCTCAGCTTTAGGCCTTTTGGAGGAAGGACATTCATGTCTCCTTTGAAATGCCCCATCTGCCAACATACTCTGGAGAAATCTTTAATGAAAAAAAGAACTACCTGATTATGTGCACTTGAAGGATCATTCTTGGAAATTCCAGAGAAACTGCTAGAAAATCAGTTTCACAATCATGTAATTGCTATATGTGACTTTTCTGAATTTTCCCAATAATGACTCTTGAAACTGTAGATTTCTTATCCTTATGTTACCTACCATTTATTAGTTAAATGTTCTACTAATGTAAGGTATATCATGGAAAGTGGGTCCTATAAAGATTCAGATGAGTCTTCCAAATCATTGCCCAGACTACTTTCCTGAAGCCAGAGGTTCTTCATAGAATACTGTCAATTATAACCTCCTAGTTAGACTAATTCCTTGTACTAGTCCCTGTAATATCCCATATTTCTTGTTACGATGACTAAAGGAAAAGAATATTGGTTTTTTAAAGACCAACTAGTCATTAATAAGAATGTTATTCCTAGGCTTCTGGTTGTATCCAATCCTGATATTATTCTATCTACAGTTCTACCTGAATGCAAATATTTTATAGTTGTAGACCTCTATACTCCTTTATTTCAACAACTGGTAGACAAAAAGTCAATATTTATTTGCCTTTTCTTGGAATAATTAACAATATGATTGAACAGAATGTCTCAAGGATTCACAGAGACACCTCATGCTTCTCCGAGTACTTAAATAATGATTCAAAATACTATATTCTCAAGAGGCTTAATTCTCCTTCAATATGCATATTTTCACCTGACCTAAAATGCCCCTAAGAAGACTTTTTGAAAAACCTAGCATCAAAGATCATAAGGCTACAAAGGAAAACATTACAATTCTTTAAAAATATAATACATTATTTGGGCTTGGTGCAGTAACTCATGCCTGTAATGCTAGCACTTTGGGAGGCTGAGGTGAGAGGATTGCTTGAGCCCAGGAGTTTGAGATCAGTCTAAGCAATATAGTGAGACCTCATCTTTATGAAAAAATTTTAAATAATTAGCTGGGCCTTGTAGCACGTGCCCATAGTCCCGGCTACTCGGGAGGCTGAGGCAGAAGGATCTCCTGAGTCCAGGAGGTTGAATCTGCAGTCAGTTGTTAATCATGCCACTGCACTCCAAGTAAAAAAATACACACACACACACACACACACACACACAATTTAGAACATGGCATCTCTACTAAAGAATGGACGCTATCTAAAGAGAGTATTAAATTGATTCAGCAACAAGTAAGCCTGAAAATTAAATTATAATTGAGAGACTTTTGAGGATCCATGGGATATTTTAGACAATGATTCCTAATTTTTCTAGTACGATAAAAATCTCTGCAAAGGAAAGATGGCAGATCATCATGCAAATCAGGTGGTATTTTGTAATAGTTCACAGAAATAAATCAGAATATGGGAGATCAGTCAGCACATATATCTAATCCATTTTGGACATACAAAATTTAGCCTCGGATTTAACAAAACAAACATTGCCTAAAAATGGGAACTTCTGTGCACTCCTCTGGCATACCAACTATGACCCAAAATCTGAGATAGTCCTTGACAAAAATGTTTCATCTATGATAAAACATTATCACCATAGAAAAGATAAGATAATCTCTGGATATTAATCAATGGGAAAATTTCACCCCTGTTGCTGAGGAAGTGACTGGCTCCTGCCTCACATCTACTATCATATTTCAGAAAAACTGTACAAATGGGATGTGGGTCTCCAACGTACACATGAACTGGGCCCAAATTACAAAGTTAAGAAAATGTGCTTGTAATTATCTGTAAATTCTTCAGATGGTTTGAGTTTTCCTATATAGAAAGACCACTGTGAGATCTGTGACTAAGAAATTGCAGACTGTAATTTTCCCACCTGGAGACTATTACCTTACACTAAAAGAGTTATAAAGAATTTTGCAGTGTGTTAACCTTTTGATCAAAAATTTCACAATCCACAATCTTTGGGATATTTAGAGAATAAAAATAGTATTATAGATCTTAAATTGGCCAAACTCTCTAAGGCTCTTGGAGTTCTTTGATGAAAAGTTAAACCTTTAGTTCTGACAGCCATCAAATCATATTGGCTGTCTCTGAAACTCACAGGTTATTCACCTTATGAAATGGTAACGAGATTACAAGTTTTTCATCAATCTGAGTCTAGTTTGCTATATGCAGACATAACTAAATATTGTTTAGAGCCACATTATCCATAAGTTAAAGACATATTGAAAAATACTCTCACTGGAGATCTTCAATGGAGGTTTTCAAAAAAAAAACCAAAACACCCAGAAGCAGATGACCATCAGAAATAGATTGCTATTTCAAGCTCCTCAGAACAAGCAGATTTTCTACAAAGTAGACAGCTTCCATCCAAGACCGATGGGATGAGATTTTGTTAGACGCCTGACATGACAGATTCTCATATTCTCCTTTGCGTGCTTGTGTTCTTTATCTTCCTGCCATATTATTCCCTGTTTCATATCTTAAGGTTATAATTCTGTATACCCTGGTATTTCTCCCCTACTGTTAATGACAGCTTGCTTTGGGCATGCTTTCCTCATTCTATCATGATCTTTTCTGCCAACCTTTCTAAGGTCTTTTTGTGATCATTACAATTAAGAGTTACCCTTACTCCATACTTTACACCCTCCTAAAGTCAATTTAGATATTTCCCCCTGAATTAAATACTGCCAGTTCATACCAGGGTCATAGAAGGTACAACTGTAATGCATCTTTCAATAACGTTTATCCCAATAACTCCACCCCCATATTCCAGACAGATCACCATATGTTGTAATAACTACTCTGCTCAAATTACCTAATGGCCAAGTTCAATAAATGCTTGGAGGCTTTCAAACTCCTTATTTTCATTCAATCCATTCTTGTGCCTTCTGAAAAACAGTAGGTTTGCAAGATATTCACCCAACCCTTTTTGGGCAACACCTGGCATACCAGTTGTTACTTGGTCCATTTTATTCTTTGACCAGTTCAAGGCTTCATCAAAACCTCGATGTTCCTCCAGGGATTAGCAGGAGTTAGCTTCATGTATTCTGAAGCTTCATGTATTAATCTCATGTATTCTGATTTTAATCCTTTGACTATTATTTATGTTGCAAGTATTGTATTTTCATCATGTTTTTGTTCAGAAATTTTCTTAATGCTAGGGAGTCACATTTATCAATCTCTTTTTAAAGTACATTTTAAAATGTGATAGAGAAAGTCTACTGCTACCAGCATTTGTGAGAAAAAATTGATTCTTTCTGTGAATTTTTTTTCCTCATGAATTAAAGAATTATCTTCTTCCTATAGTACTTACACTTTTATTGTTAGATTATTTTGCAGTTTTATATTCTTAAGTGAGAAATATTTTCTATTATATTTTAAATTAGTTGTTAATTATTTGTTTTAAAATCTATTGATTTTTTTTTTTTTTTTTTTTTTGAGTTGGAGTCTCACTCTGTCGTCCAGACTGGAGTGCAGTGGCACGCTCCCGGGCACTGCAGCCTTGACCTGCTGGGCTCCGGCGACCCTTCCACCTCAGCCTTCCAAGTAGCTGGAACTACAGGCGGGCACTACCATGCCCAGCTAATTTTTTTGATTTATTGTAGAGATGAGGTCTCGCCAAGTTGCCCAGGCGAGTTTCGAACGCACGGGCTCAGGCAATCCACTCACCTCGGCCTCCCAAAGCACGGGATTACAGGCTGAGCCACCGAGCCCGGCCATCTATTGATTTTTAATTGATAACCTTTTATTTGAATATCTTGCTAAACTCTTATTAGTTCTAATGGTCTTTCAGTTAATTCCTACAGTTCTTCTAGATAGAGAATTATATAATCTCTACATAGTGATAGTTTTACTTTTTTCTTTTCAACTATATATCTTTTATTTTTTTGTATTATCTTATCACAAAGGCTAGGACTCCCAGAACAATGTATAATTGTATAATTGCTAGAGAATAGGTCTCTTTTAAAATTTATTTATTTATTTATTTATTTATTTTTTGAGTTGGAGTCTCACTCTGACACCCAGACTGGAGTGCAGTGGCCGCTCCCGGCCACCGCAGCCTCGACCTGCTGGGCTCCGGTGATCCTTCCGCCTCAGCCTTCCGAGTAGCCGGAATTATAGGTATGTGCTACCACGCCCAGATGATTTTTGATTTATTATAGAGATAAGGTCTCGCCAAGTTGCCCAGGCGGGTCTCGAACCTGCGGGCTCAGGCAATCCACTCACCTCAGCCTCCCAAGGCGTGGGATTACAGGCTGAGCCACCGAGCCTGGCTTAAATTTATTTTTGACTCTGAAAATTAATGAGAATACTTTCAACATTTCATTGTAATATCTCAGTCCCTAGAATAGTGTCTGGCACACAGTAAATATAAATAAATAAATATCCCTATTAGATAGGTTTTCACACTAGATATTTTTTCTATTTTTCATTCATTATATTAAGAAATTTTCTTCCTACTCCTGGCTTTCTAAGAATTTTTATTTTTACTTATGAATAAGTGTTGGATTCTGTGGAATATTTTTCTCATTGCACACTGAGATGATATAAATTATGGTAAGTTACACTAATATAGTTTCTTTTTTTAATAGATACTTCTTTTATCAAATATTGTTTTGTATTTAGTAGGATCTCTGAATTCTATTAAGTTCCATATTTCTAGACTCTCACTAGAAGCACAGTTTTTAATGTGATAAGTTTAATACGTTCTGATATCTTTTTTATTTTAAAGATGTGAGGTACAATTCAGGATTAGGAATACAAGTGGTCATTGTACAGGTAAAGTTTGGGCTTCCCTTTGGTCCCCTGAAGGAAACAGGGACGTTAAGTTGGCAAAGCCCTTATGTCCTAAAAATACACAAGTTTGGCAAAGCCCTTGTGTTTCTGGCCTGTGTTCCAACAGAAGCTTGGCCAGTGTTTTCTTCTCTCCATGTTTGCCCCTGGGAGTGTTGATTTAGTAGAATTCAGGTGGTGACCTCTAGTCTGTGTAGACTGGATGTAGCCTGCTTCGATAATAACTTTACTCAGAACTTCAAAGAACACAGATGTTAATAGTTTTACTTAGACTCTCAGAAAACAAAGATGTCAGCGCTATAGTAAGCTCGCCAGGGAAAGTCCTGAACATTAACATTTTCCCAGCTGATGCTAACATTAAAATATCTCTTGTTTATGTAGTTTTGCTCTATATAAGAAAACATGCTGTAAGAATAAACTTGCTCTCACCTGTTGAGGCGAGAGACCTCCCAATCCCGCTGTTCTTTGTCTTTCTTTTCTCATTCCCTCCCCCCACCTCAGGCCCTGCTCTAAGGAGGCTGGACCTCTGCAGTCTCTACTTCACCTGGTTTGAGATCAGGTACCCTTGTTCATGTTATGGGCCTCTCTTCCCTCCCCTGGTAGTATCCCTCTACTGATGATCTCTTTCTTACAGTATTATGTAAACACTCAGGGTCCACTTACTAGTGAGAACATGTGGTACTCAGTTATTAGTTTCTGTGATAGATCACTAAGTATGATAGACTCTAAATCCATCCAAGTTGCTACAAAGCCCATATATTTGTCCTTATTTATGGTTGTGCAATATTCCATCGTGTATATGTGCCATATTTTTTATCCAGTCCAGTTTCAATGGGCAGCATAGTTGGTTCCATGTTTTTGCTGTTGTGAATGGTGCTGCAATAAGTATGCATGTGCAGGTATCTTTTTGGTAGAATGATTTGAGTTCCTCTGGGTATATTCCCAGTAGGAGGACTGCTGGGTCACGTGGAGTTTTCCATAGAGGTTGAACTAGTTTGCATTCCCACCAGTGGTGAAGGAGCATTTCCTTTTCCATGCATCCTCGCCAGCATCTGTTGTTTTTTGTTTTATTAATGATGATCATTCTTACTGTAGTTAGGTGGTATCTCAATGTGGTTTTGATATGCATTTCTCCGATGATTACACTAATATATTTTCTAATATTAAACTATTCTTGTATTTAGGAATAAATCCTACTTGGTCATTATGTAATTTTAAAAATACACTTCCATGCATATGATTTGCTAATGTTTTAAAATCAATATCCATAAGTAAGATTGGCCTATATTTTTCTTTTCTTGTGCTGTTTTATTGTAAATATTTTTGTGTCCTGATAATATAATATAATTATATTAATATATTTGCACATTTTTCTGTAATCTGAAAGAGGTTGTATAATGTGAGATATAGCAATTCCTTCACTATTTGGTAGAACTTACTTGTAAAACTGTTGAACCTAGTGCCTTTTTTCTCAGAGGTAAATATTTGACTTCTCTTTCAGTTTATTCTATGATTATTTTTTTCTATTCAGGTTTTCTACTTCTTGTGACTATTTTAATAACATATAGTGCCTTCTTCAAATCATCCATTTCTCCTATATTTTAAAATTTGTTTTTATAAAATTGTATATATCACTCTCTTCTCTGTTTTTACTGCCTTGAATATCTGCAATTTTATCTCTTTCCTGGTTCCTAAAGAGAGTTATGTTTCTTAGTTAATATTACCCAGATTTGCTAACTTATGGCACAATTGCTGGTTATCTCCCAATATCCTTTTTCCCATTCAGGCAGTAACAAAATCCCTAAATTTTGGTTGGGCACATTGCCACCCAAAATGAGAATTTATTTCCCAGCCCTCTGTGCAGCTAGCTTGTAGTCACACAACTAAGTACTGACAGATGAGATATAACCAAATGTGGAATGTGTAATTCTGGGAAGTGTCCTTAAAGGGAAGGATGTAGCATATTTCCTGTCCTCTTCCTCCTTTCTGCTGGCTGGAATGTGAATGTGATGGCTAAAGTTAGGAGAGATATCTTGACCAAGATGTGGAAGCCAAATGGTATATACGGTGGAGCTACAGAATTGAAGGATCATGAGTTCTTGACATCCTGAAACTGCCTTGAATGGCTTTTCTGAACTTTTACGTGGAGGAAAAATAACTTCTATCATGTTTAGGTCACAGTTAATTTGGATTTTGGGTCTCTTGGGGCAGAACCTAATTCTAATCAATAAACTGTTATTGTTTATTAATGCAGTCAAAAAACCAACTCGGTTTTGTTGATCAACCTTACCAATTTTGGAGGGTATTTTCTATTTTGTTGTCTGCTTTTATCTTTATGAATTTCTTATTGTCCTTTCTTTGTATTTACTTTGTTGTTCTTTCCTAGTTTCTCATAATTTGTCTCCACTCTGTTTTGTTTCCTAATAAATGCATTTAAAGCTATTAGCTTTTCTCAGATTATCTCTTTCACTGAATCACAATTTATGCATAGTGTTCTCTTTGCTATTTGTCCTTAGTTTGATTTTGTGTTGATCTAAGCGAGGTCCAAAAACTGTGGTGTTTTGTTTTCAATTTCCAAGTGGCTCTTTTGCTGTTTCTGTTCTCCTTTTGTGACTTGCATACATGTGTTTACTTGGTTATTCACTAATTTATTTGGTTAATATCTATCTTTCCCACCATAATAAGGGTCATGTCTGATATTGCTAATTATTATACCCTCAATCAGAGCATATTCCCTTGTGCTTTGAAGGAAATAAAAAGTTTCTAATCAGTTAGTTAGTCTAATCTGATTAACAAATTGTGACTTTTGGAGATTTGTTGGAATTTGCTTTCCAGTCCTTTTACCTCTTATTCCATTTTCTTCTCTTTTACATTGGTTAAGACCCGCAATACAAGATGAATAGTAGGCATAATAATGACCATCCCTGTCTTGTTACTGACTTTAATAAAGACTTATTTTAGTATGTTACCTATAGGTATGTTGTTTGCTGTTGTTTTTTTAATATCCTTCATCAGATTAAGGAATTTTACTAACAAATTAATGCTAAATTTTGTTACATACTTTTTCTGCATCTATCAAAATAAACTTTTCTCTACTTCATAAGGTGGTGAACTAAAAATTCTAAGTGGAAGCTAAGGATATGCAAAGACATATAGAATGTTATAATGGACACTGGAGACTCAGAAGGGGTTGAAGGGAAGGGATGAAGGGACAAAAAAAAAATCAATCACCTGTTGGGTACAATGTGCACAGGTGGGGTCGTGGGTACACTTAAAGCCCAGTCCAAAACGATTTGTACCCTCCAAAGCTATTGAAATAAAATAAAAATTAAAAAGTAATAGGTTATATGATGCTGAATCATGTTGGTATTTCCAGGATATATCTGTTTTGGTCATGATATACTGTCTCATTTTAATACATTTCTGGATTTGATTTACTATTTTTTTTTGAAGGCAGAGTCTCATCTGTTGCCTAGGCTGGAGTGCAGTGACACGATCATGACTCACTGTAGCCTTAACCTCTTGAACTCAGGTGGTCCTTCTACTTCAGCCTCCCGAGTAGCTGGGACTACAGGTATGCACCACCACACTGAACTAATCTTTTGATTTTTGTAGAGATGTGGTTTGGCTATGTTGCCTGGGCTGGTCTTAAACTTCTGGGCTCAAGTGATCCTCCTGTCTTGGCCTCTCAAAGTGTTAGGATCACAGGTTTGAGCCACTGTGCCCAGCCTATTTAGAATTTTTATATCTTTATTCCTAGGTAAGACTGGTCTATAATTTTATTTTCTTAAGTTGCCCGTGATCAGCTTAATATCCAAGTTATACTATAGAGGGTATAAAAAAATGTATACACATTATAAAAAAGGAAACACTATTAAAATTGTAATACTCAATATATACAATAACAAAAGATGAACACAAGTCATGTTTGACTTCTGTAATTGCCCAAAGTGGTTGCCATCAGTGTCCAGAGACTTCTGGCTATAGCAAATTAAAAGTAATACATAGATAGCATCACTTAAAATGTATATACATTTTTTTGGCATCCTGGCATGTATGTAAAATAAGTTGAGTAATATTTGCTTTGTTTTCCTATTATTTGGAAAAGAATTTAAAAAAAATAATAATTATCAGTCCCCAAAGTCTAGAAAATGTATCTGTGAAACTACATACTACTGGCATCTTTGAGGAGTTGGTGAGGGCTCGTTTTATTTATTTTGTTTCAAATAAGTTTAATACGATTCCTTTAGAGTTCAGCTTATTATGCTGTCTTTTCATTGACTTCCTAGCTCTTTCCTCATTTTTTTTCTGATGGATGGATAAAATTTTATTCTTTTTGTCCCTTTCTGCTTGTTTGAAAGCTATAAATTATATTTCTATTCGTTTAGTGACTACCTTATTTAATATTCATTCAAATTATACACATTTATTAACAAAGTCTAAATGAATTCAGTGTCTCTATTGATATCCCAAACCATACAAAGACTTTAGCATGCTTTACTCTCTGTATTCCTTGAATGATTTTTATAACTATTATTTGTTAGGATTTTAATTCTTACTTGTTTTTTAATGGTCAATAGTGAACTCCATTTAACAATACATTTTATCAGTTTCCTTGCTTGTAATTTTTTTGCAATTTATTCAAGTTCTTTGGGTTCAAGTTTTTTTTTAAAACTATATATTTTAATCACCTAGGTTCTGTAGATGGTAAACTCTTTTAATCTTTTTATGCTAAAAAATGTCTGGTTTCTCCTAAATTAATGACAGAGTGGGCATAGAATTTTAGCCCAGAAATTATTTTCTCTCAATACTCTGAAAACTTTAATTGTGCAGTCTTTTGGTAAGATATCTGCTGTCAGTCTAATTGCTATTTTGTCATAGATAACTTTTCTCTCTAGTAGCTTCAAAAAATGTTCTTTTTAGCTCTGACTGTTCTTCAGTTTCACTATGATGTTTCTACTTTCATTTATCTAGCTGTACACTGTAATGACACATTTTTATTTAATTTAAAAATTCTCAGCAACCATCTCTTCAAATGTTGCTCTTTGGCCATTTTCACTCTTTCTCCTTCTAGAACTCCTATTAGATAAGCATTAGAACTTTTAAGTCAACCTTTTTCCATGTCTCTTTATCTCCTTTTCATATATTTTAACTCTTTTGCTTTCAGTGCTACATTCTGGATAAATCTATCAATACTAGCTAATTGTCAATATGCAAGTTTGATGCCTGACTACCAGTGCTTGGGGAGTGCAAATGGAGGGAAAAGGTAGAGGATGGAGAAGTCTCACAATTCATGGTGTTGATTCGTGCTTAATTCTTTGAAATCAATATAATACTCCTACTCTCAGCTACACTGTTGACCACCAATCCATAAATCCTTTGGCTTATCCATATCATATATAAATCTCTAGTCTTAAGCAACTCCTGGGTCAACAATGAAATCACTACAGAGATTAAAAGGTACTTGGAAACAAATGAAAATGAAGAAACTGCACTTGAGGTTATTTAAATAAAACTTAAGACTCAGAATTCAAAAAAAAAAATAAATTGAAGAAACATCTTGCCAAAACCTCTGGGATGCCATGAAAGCAGTAGTAAGAGGGGAATTAATATCTTTACAAACATACATGAAGAAAATGGAAAGATAACAAGTTAACAGCCTAACAAAGTCACCTAAGGAAGCTGGAAAAGGAAGACCACCAAAACCCTAACTTCAGCAGAAGAATCCAGATCACCAAAATAAAAACCTAAATCCAGGACATAGAAGACAAAAAAGATAATTAAAAAAAATCAACAAAACAAAACGCTGGCTCTTTGAAAGGATAAACAAGATCGATGGTCCCCTAGCCATACTGACCAAGAAAAAGAGAAAAAATAAACCTCAAATAAACTCAATCAGAAACACAAAAGATGAAGTCGCAAATGACCCTGAAGAAATATAAAAGATTATCAGAGACTACTATGTACAATTTTATGGAAACAAACTTGAAAACCTAAAGGAGATAGAAGACTTTCTGATATCATACAACCTCCCTAGGTTGAAACAAGAAGAAATTGAGACCCTAAATAGACCAATAACAATCAAGGAAATTGACTATGTCATAAGAAAACTGCCTACAAAAAAAAGCCCTGGGCCAGATGGCTTTCCAGCAGAATTCGACAAAACATACAAGGAGTAACTGATATCAATCCTGTTGAAAGTATTCTAGGCGACTGAGAAAGATGGAACTCTCCCCAAATCATTTTAGGAAGCTAACGTCACATTGATACCCAAGCCAGGTAAAGACCCAACAAAGAAAGAGAACTACAGGCCAATATCTTTGATGAACATAGATGCTAAAATTCTCAACAAGATCTTAGCAAACCGGATTCAATAACACATCTAAAAAATCATCAATCATGACCAAGTAGGCTTCATTCCTGGGATGCAAGACTGGTTCAACATTTGTAAGACCATAAACATAATTAAATACATCAACAACGTAAAAACAAAAACCACATGATTATATCATTAGATGCAGAAAAAGCTTTTGATAAAAATCCATTACCCCTTCTTAATAAAAACCCTCAAACATCTAGGCATAGGTGGAACATACCTCAAAATAGTAAGAGCCACCTATAAGAAACCCACAGCCAGCATACACCTAAACAGACAAAAATTGGAACCATTTCCCCTGAAAACTGGGACAAGCAAGGATGCCCACTCTCACCCTTTCTGTTCAACAAGGTTTTGGAAGTCCTAGCTAGAGAAATCAGAGAAAAGAAGGCGATCAGGGGTATCCAAATAGGAAAAGAGGAAATCAAGTTATCTCTCTTTGCAGACATGAATGTAGACCTTGAAAACCCAAGAGAATCTGCCAAAAACCTCCTTGCACTGATAAAGGACTTTGGCAAAGTCTCAGTGTATAAAATAAACATGCAAAAGACAATCGCATTTCTACACACCAATAATAAACAAACAGAAATCCAAATAAAATGCACAATTCCATTCACAATAGCCACACACACAAAAAATGAAATACCGTAGCATCTTCCTAATAAGAGATGTGAAAGACCTTTGCAATGAAAACTACAAAACCCTGCTCAAAGAAATCAAAGATGACACAAACAAGTAGAAAAATATTCCATGCTCATGGATTGGAAGAATCCATGTTAAGATGTCCATTTTTCCTAAGACAATCTACAGGTTTAATGCAATACTTATCAAACTACCAGCAACATTCTTCTCAGACCTAGAAAACACAATACAGGAATTCATATGGAAACATAAACGACCAAGAATAGACAAAACAATCCTCAGCAAAAAATACAAAGCAGGAGGTAGCACACTCCCAGACTTTAAACTTATAAAGCAACAATAATCAAAATAGCCTGGTATTGGTACAAGAATAGGCATATAGACTAATGGAATAGAGTTGAGATTCTAGAAGTAAAAATCTCAATTTCTCAACCAACTCATCTTCGACAAAGCCTCCACCACCCACTCCTGGAGAGAGGAGAATCTATTCAGTAAATGGTGCTGGGAAAACTGGCTGACCACATGCAGAAGACTGAATCAGGACCCCTACCTATCCCCACACACAAAAATTAACTCTAAATGGATCACAGACCTAAATGTAAAACCTCAAACTGTAAGAACCTTAGAAAATGCAGGAGACAACTCTTACGGAATTTGGAACTGGCAACCAATTCCTGATCAAAACCTCAAGTGCCCAGGCCATAAGAGATAAGGTAGACAAGTGGGACCTCATTAAACTGACAACCTTCTGCAAAGCCAAGAAAACCATCAAGAGAGCAGGGGGACAGTCCACAGACTGGGAAAAAATATTTGCCAACTCCATGTCTGACAAAGGTCTAACATCAAGGATCTACAAGGAATTCAAACATGTGAAAAGGAAAAAACAAACAGCCCCATGACAAGGTGGGCAAAAGATATGAATAGACACTTCTCAAAAGAAGACATATAAGTAGCCAACAAACACATTAAAAAAAAGTTCAGCCTCACTAGTCATCAAGGAGATGCAAATTAAAACTACACTGAGGTACCACCTAACTCCAGTCAGAATGGCCATCATCAATAACTCAAAAAACCACAGATGCTAGAGAGGATGTGGTGAAAAGGGAACACTTCTACACTGTTGGTGGGAGTGTAAACTAGTACAACCTCTGTGGAAAATAGTGTGATGATTCCTAAAAGTTCTAAAAATTGACCTTCTATGTGACTCCGCAATCCCCCTACTGGGAATATACCCAGGAGAACTCAAATCACTCTATGAAAAAGATACCTGCACACGTATGTTTATCGCAGCATTGTTCACAATAGCAAAACCATGAAACCAACCAGCTGCCCATAAAAAGAGGCCACCGCAGCCTCGACCTGCTGGGCTCCGGCGATCCTTCCGCCTCAGCCTTCCAAGTAGCCGGAATTACAGGCATGCGCTACCACGCCCGGCTGATTTTTTGACTTATTGTAGAGATGAGGTCTCGCTGCCCAGGTGGTTCACGAACCCGCGGGCTCAGGCAATCCACTCACCTCAGCCTCCCAAAGGCGCGGGATTACAGGCTGAGCCACCGAGCCCAGCTATCTTTTTTTTTTTTTTATATGATCACAATCTGGCTTCTGATCCCTCTACTGCTAAAACTGTACCTAGAAATCACTAATGACTGCTACTACTCAACTTGGAGCACATTAACATAAACGTATTCATGTTAGAAATAACCCCATTAAAAATCAATACTTCAACTTGTGTTTCAAAGGCTTTGTTTTTGTGATATACTTTACGGTCTTGATAATCATTGGAAACCATATATACTTGAAAGCAAAAATAATATTTTGAGGAAATCAATGGCATTTGTGGCTAGGCTTCCCCTTTGCCATATTCCACCAAAATACACTATATTAGGAGTCTTGATGTTTTTCAAGTGTCCAGCTTGTAGATAAGAGTCTCAGATATTCTTGGGGGCCAGTAATTGGCTTACCATTGGTTTACAGCATTGACAATAACATTTCAGAGCTGATATAGTAGATTCCAGATAATGAATCAGTGAGAGATTTCTTAAGGTAATTGACTTCGGATGGTTAGTTGGACTCTGTTTTCTCCCTGCAGGGTATATGGTCTGAATGTCCTAGTGCTGGACTTTGTATTCCAGTGCTGTGGAAGTGTATGCTGCTTCATACATCAGTTGTCTAGACCTCTCCTTGGTTTGAATGGTTTGGAGGATGACTGCATGAGTTGTGCTAACATACCTCAAATTGTACATCACCAGTCAGTCACCTTTGAGTATGCCTTCTTTTTTTTATTGGAAAATATAGTTTATTTAGAAAGTAAATTAGAGAGAGAAAGAGAGGAGATTCTCCTCCCCAAGGTAGGGGAGGGGGCCAAAGTGAAGAAGCATGGTGGTGGTAGCTCAGAGAGCCACATGTGCACACCAGAGTCTAGCAAAGCAGTGGCCGAGTACGCCACTCTTAATTGGCCACTGGATAATTTTCAAATTGAAGATCAGCTTTATTTCCCTTCAAAAGAGTCTAACTCAAATATACCCTACAAATCCATAAAAATCTCTCCAGCCATTTTCATATGCCTGTGTGGAACATTCAATTTCATTTATATAGATTTTTCTACAGCATATACCTTATGCAATGTAATATACATGGGGGAGCATTGTATAAATAATGTCCTTAATGGGGAGAGGAGAACCTATTCAGTAAATGATCCTGGGAATACTGGGTGACCACATGCACAAAACTGAAACAGAACCCCTATCTATCACCATATACAAAAATCAACTCTAAATGGATCAAAGACCTAAATGTAAAACCTCAAACTATAAGAATCCTAGAAGAAAATGTAGGAAACATTCTATGGAAGTTGGAATAGGCAACCAATTCCTGATCACCTCTCTAAAAGTGAATGCCATAAAAGATAAGATAGACAGGTGGGACCTCATCAAACGGAAAAGATTCTGCAAAGCAAAAGAAACCATCAAGAGAGTGGAGAGACAGTCCATGGAATGGGAAAAAATATTTGCCAACTGTAAATCGGACAAAGGCCTAACATCCAGGATCTACAAGGAACTCAAACGTACCAAAAGGCACGGGGGGAGGGGGGGCGTGGGGGTGGGAACAACCCTATTTAAAAAGGGGCAAAAAAGCCGGGCTCGGTGGCTCACGCCTATAGTCCCAGCACTTTGGAAGGCTGAAGTGAGAGGACTGCTTGAGCCCACAGGTTTGAGACCAGCCTGGGCAACTTGGTGAGACCTATCTCTACAGTAAATCAAAAAATTAGCTGGGTATAGTGGCATACATCTATAGTCCCAGCTACTTGGAAAGTTGAAGTGGAAAGATCACCTGAGCCCAGCAGGTCAAGGCTGTGGTGGCTGTGAGCATGCCACTGAACTCCAGGCTGGGTGACAGAGTGTAACTCCGATTCAAATAAAATAAAATAATAAAATAAAGGGCAAAAGATATGAATAGACACTTCTCAAAAGAAAGACATATGAGCAGCCAACAGATACATGAAAAAATGCTCAGCCTCACTAGTCATCAAAGAAATGTAAATTAAAACCATACTGAGATACCACCTAACTTCAGTCAGGATGGCCATCATCAATAACTCAAAAATCAACAGATGCTAGAGAGGTTGTGGGGAAAAGGGAACACTTCTACACTGTTGGTGGGAATGTAGACTAGTACAACCTCTATGGAAAAGAGTGTGGTAATTTCTAAAAAATCTGAAAATCGGCCTTCCATATGACCCAGGAATACCCCTTCTGGAAATATACCCAGAGGAACTCAAATCACTCTATAATAGAGATACTTGCACATGCATGTTTATTGCAGGTTTATTTACAATAGCAAAAGCATGGAACCAACTGTGCTACCCATTGAAAGTGGACTGGATAAAGAAAATGTGGTACGTTTCTCACAATGGAATTTACATTTACATGATGGAATATTATGCAGCCATAAAGAAAAACAAAATTATGAACTTTGCAGTACCCTAGATGGAAATAAAGTCTATAATACTCAGTGATTTATCACAGAAACAAAGTTCTGAGTACCACATGCACTCACTCATAAGTGGACCCTTAACATTTACCATAATACTATAAGAAAGGGATTGGCAGTAGTGGGACACTGCCAGGGGAGTGGGGGGAGCACATAACATCAACAAGGGTACCCACACTTTACCTGTATGATGGCCACATATGTACCTAATCCTCATTTGTACCCCACATTTTAAAAATAAAATAAATTTTAAAAAGAAAAATAATAAATAAATAAATAATGTCCTTAAAAAAATAAAACTGTTATAACCTCCAAATGTTAAATCAAGTGACAAAGACATTATGAACAACCTTCTTCTGCAGGACTATTTTTACCCAGAGTAGATGGGCAAAGTCAAAAATGGGAGACAATGAGGCAAAATGGAAGGGATTATGGAATATGGATTTAGACTAGTGTTTCTCAATCTTTTTTCATTATTTCCTCTGAAGTAAGATAAATTAATCTTAAATCAAAGCAAATTAATTAATTAATTCTGATTTAAATTAGATTTAACTTCAGTCTAATAAGAAAAATTAAACACTAAAGAATAAGATTCTGTTAGGTAGAGCTGAACTTTGGAGGACCACAAACCATTGTTTGTTATCTCTAAGTTTTTTTTTTTTTTTTAACCACCCAAGACAGTTTTTGCCCCTTTGAGGGCAATATCACCCCTGTGACAGCACATGAATTTAGACAGATATCAATTTAAATACTAATTCTGTCATTGCTGTATGACCTTGGGAAGTTATTTAATTGTTCCAAGCTTCAGTGCTTCCATTTTTAAAATGAGGATGTTAAGTAGTACTTTCTTACAGAATTGCTAAAAGATTTAAATGTAGTACTGCATGTCATCCACTTAGCAGTGACTGAAACACAAGGAAAAAAGAAAAACAACAACAACAACAAATAAAACTTCTGCTACTACTGCTGCTACTGTTGTTATCATTTTTATTACTGAGAAAGCTTTGACCAGAAGCAATGGCTCAGGGAAGTAACTGAGTGAAAAGATAACACAAAAATATAGGTGAGTCTTCAACTCAGGGTGATGGAAAACTTGAATCATAATACCACTGAGTCCACATTAAACTTGAGAGCATCTCTGTGAAGATGCTGCTGATTAGCCAAATTGGCAAATCAGAATTTGCACTGAAACACAGTGTTCAGAATGTTCAGATAGTAGAGTGAAGCCTAAGCCTCTCTGTCATCTCACTACTGGAAGAAGGGAGATAGCCATGGCCTAACAGTTATTAGTGCCCAGGACAAAGCTACTACTTTCAGAACAACTAAGAAATGGGACCAAAATGCCACTATTGCAGAGGAAGGAAAGAACAACTCCAGATCCTGGTTATTAACCATAAAAAATGGTGAAAGATGTTTTTTATAAAGCTTCTTCCTCTATGTAGAGAAAAACGAAATTCTAACCAATTTCTAATTTAAAGTGGAAAATTACTCACCAAAGGAAACATCACCAAAGTGCAGAGCAGGAACATTAAAATGGAAGGTAGGTCCAATGACACAACCTCTGGCAGTAGGAACACAAGGTGAGGGAGAAGGGAGAGAATCCAGTGAATACATGGTAACAATCAGGAACTGGGAGGAGGGTAAGCACCAAAAACCATAACTTGGCATTACATCAATTATAGTATCTAGCATTTTTAGAAAGCAGAAAATTAAGGCCTATCACAGTGGCTCTTAAAATTCCTTTTCAAGATTCAAACCATGGGTTTTGGCAAACAATACTGTAGTTAATATATTACCTCATTCTTACCAATGAATGGGCGAGAGGCAAAGTAGACAGATCACCAAACCAATGGCACAAAATGTTAATTTGGGTAAGACACGTATCACATAAAGTTGTTAACTCGTCCAGAAATAAAAAGTATAGTCTAATCATATAATAAACATGAAAGACTATCAGTGATACTAGATATTTCTGTCCCATATTTTCATATGATTGTTTCAATTCCATTCCCACCACCACATAGCTGTTATCTAGGCCAAGCACTTTACCTCTGTTAGTTTCAGTCTCGCTTCCTCACATTTGAAAGAGAGGACTGGACTCTTCAAGGTGATCTTGAAGGACTATTTACACTAAATTTTGATCTATTTCTTTCTCAGTGCAGAGTCTCATGATCATAGAGAGATACTGTATCTTAAAATAAATAATAGAGAGACTCTACAACGTCTAGCTTAGAAGATGTGGTAGGCAGAATAATGGCTACCAAAGAGGTATATGTCCTGATCCTCAGAACCTATGAGTACATTCAGTAACATGGCAAAGGGAAATTAAGGTAGCAGATGGAATTAGGGTTGCTAATTAACTGGATTTAAGCTAGGAAGATTATCCTGTATTATTCTAGTAGGCCCAATGTAATACTATGGGTCTTTAAAAAATGAGGAGAGAGACAGAAGAGGAGCTCAGAGTGATGCAATGTGAGAACTCAATCAGCTGTTGCTGGTTTTGAAGACAGATGAAAGGGACCATGAGCCAAGGAATGTGGGCAGTCTCAAGAAACCTTCAGAAAGAAACAGCCCTGCCAACACCTTGATTTTAGTCCAGTAAGACATGTGTTAAACTTCTGATCTATAGAACTATAAAAATAATACATTTGTGTGGTTTTAATGTACTAAATTTGCGATAATCTGTTCTAGCAGCAAAGGAAAACTAATATATACAGGTATCTTGTTTACCTACACAGGAATAATCATTTTTCTCCATGATCCATATCCTTTAAAATCTCTAGGCCAAAGGTAAGAACTGAAAAGTGTCCCATCTGTGTGCCAGAGCTTTGAAATATTATAGATACACTAGTACCAGAAAACACACTAAGCACGACTTTACTAATTCACCTATGCTCCAGATGTTGGTATATGGGTGTATCATATGCAGAATGTGTCAGTGCCTTAATGATACTTCTCGCTGCTCCAGCTCTGACCATAATATGAGGAGATGTTGCAAGCCTGGGAGGAGTGACCACAGCAAAGACTCTAATGCAGCAAGTTTCAAGTCTAAAGACTTTCTCATGACCATCTATTTTATTTCATGCTAATGACCTGAAGTGGTTTCAAAAGGAGTGGCTGGTACTCACAAAGAATTAAATCCAGTTGAGAATGAAGCATATAGGTTATAGAAGTTTTGGGGCAAAAGTAACAAATAGATGAAAAAGTACCTGAAATGGACAAGAGGCTAAAGAAAGTAGGAAAGACGCTCACAAAAGCAGTCATTTAATCAGTGCAGAAGTGTAGTTAAAGAACCAGAAATAAATCAAAGACAATGTAACTAAGGGAACTGTGGATGAATAATACCATTTGGACTTAGATATGATCATATTAATTCTAACAAGGATTCTGAATATTGGGACAGTCTATACATCAGTGCAGTAGTCTGTGAAAGTTAGAAAACATAGAAAGTAACTAACAACTACTTTAATGTTTAAATCTATACTTATAAAGTTATAACTTTTGGAAAAACTAGATCCCCAAATGGCACCTGTATCCATACCACAAGTTATACATGTTCACTAGGAAAACACTGGTGGGAAATTATCACACCCCATGATGCTGGTGTGTTCATATCAACAAAGATAGTTACGGACATCCAAGACATAATCTAGCTATGAAGTTCAAGAAAGCAATAGGTAAAACTTCAGAGAGTTTCTACATTAGTTATCAATGTACCTTACCTGATGGTCAATTTCACAGGCTCAGGTGACCCATTGACACTGACCAGGAATTCTTCTTCAAAGTTCCCCAGGAGGGAAGAACTGAAGGAGATCTGGATGGCTTGGACTCCACTTGGTTCGATGATGCCTTCCTTGGGACTAAAAACAAAGCAGGCCCCCAAAGCTGAAGTTGGAGGGATCACGCTGAAGAGGGCATCAATGCTGCCTTTGTTGTATAGTATCGCCTATATTGATACAAGGCAAGAATGAAAAGGTCAATGGACCTCTGGCCTATTTTCATATAAGTACGTGTCTGTACTGTTTAACACTAACAAGGAGAAAGCTGAAGGAATTAGAACCTAGAAAAACTCTCAGGTGCACATGAACAGTCTGAGGTCTTAAATGTTTGAAGGTAAGACTCCCAAGCCAGAAAGTAATTTTAAGTTTTTCGTCTCCTCTTAAAAGTAAAGTTAGGGTCGGGCTAGGTGGCTCAGTCTGTAATCTCAGCACTTTGGGAGGCCGAGGCAAGTGTATTGCCTGAGCCCGCAGGTTCAAGATCAGCCTGGGCAACTTGGTGAGACCTTGTCTCTACAATAAAATAAAAAAATAGCTGGGCATGGTAGCACGCATCTGTAGTTCCAGCTACTTGGAAGGCTGAGGCAGAAGGATCGCTGGAGCCCAGCAGGTTGAGGCTACAGTGGCTATGAGCGTTTGTGCCACTGCACTCCAGCCTGGGCGAAGGAGTGAGACTCCAATTTAAAAAAAAAATGAAGTTAGTCACTTGTGCTATGAAGACTTATCATCATCATCATCATCATCATCATCATCATCATCACATCTATTGATGAAGAACTTTAAAATATCTTGACACTCTCTATATAAAGTAACCAAGAGAGGATAGGTATTTCTCTTATATACATGAGAAGGCATGCTGAAAAATAAAAGCAGTATGCTGAAAAATAAAAAACAAGTCAGAATATAGGAACAAGAACTATCTAAGCCTATACTTATAATGTATCTTGAAGATGTAAATGAGACATCACTGTGGATTCCAGATGACAAAGATTTTCTTTGTTGTGCTATTATATTTCATCCTATTGGGACATTTTCATCTCAAATTCTATTGGATGATGATTGTTTTCAGATTCTTATACAAATACTTATTTTGCCATAGAAAGGTTGTATTCCTAAATGCAAGTGTTCTGGAACCATGTTATTGCCCATATTTGGTGGCACACTAGGTTTAGTATGTGTATGTGAATGGCTTATGCCTGACATAAGAGTCCTCCACAGCAGGCCTCAGGCTACTGCTTCTTGCCCTCACCTCCTACAATTTCCAAACTAGCCTCAACCTATACTTGGGTTTTGAAGACCAAAGAGCATGGGAGATTGCTAAAGAACTTTTAGAAAGTTAACAGGAAAATGTGAGGCATGCAAGGAAACTGGAAGTTGAGGGAGGAGGATTCTCAGAAGAGGTCAAATGTGGATAGAGGGTCAGAAGAATAAGCTCTGAGCAAAGGTTATAGATTTTTTTATTTTTAATTAGAAGTTATCCCTGACCTTGAATAAAAGAGTAATTCCAATGGGTATGATTGCAGAATCTAGAGAACAAATATTTAGGGAGTGAGTGGATGCAGAGAAAATACTGGCTGACTATTTTAGATCCCTGTTTTGAGAAGATTAGTGGTAAAAAGTGAGAATAGGAGTGGCAAAGCTGTGGGAAGATACTGTAGAGGAGACTGAGTATATTTGTATAAAAAATGGGATAATGCATACTCAGTGTCTGGCCTACAGGAAGCACTCACCATAGCCATGTCTGTTGTCATAAGAGAAGAGGGCTCTAGCCTGGCACAATGGCTCACACCTCTAATCCCGACACATTGGGAGACGGAGGCAAGAGGATTGCCTGAGCCCATGGGTTAGAGACCAGCCTAGGCAACTTGGCAAGACCTCATCTCTACAATAAATCAAAAAATTAGCCTGGTGTGGTGGCACATGCCTGTGTCTTCCAACTACTTGGAAGGCTGAGGCAGAAGGATCACCTGAGTCCAGCAGGTAAAGGCTGCGGTGGCTGTGAGCATGCCACTGCACTCCAGCCTGGGTGACAGAATGAGACTGCAACTCAAAAAAAAAAAAGAAAAGAAAAAAAGAGGGCTCAGTTACCAAAGGAATGGGTCTGGGTGGATGTAAGAGGATGAGTTCAGGGGCTCAGATTGCCTCTCGAAAAGCAGGGAAGAGGGCAACAAGACCATATGTAGGAGAGAAAGCGTCAGCAGCCTTTGCAGAGGAAGACAGCCACTTCTGCGAAGACAGGATGGCCAATGCACCAAAATAGAAACATAAATAATTGCTGCCTGTTATTTTATTCATTTTTTAATGTTTCTTTCCCATCTCCCTCATTCTAAGCTCCCTTGTAGTAGAAATCATGCTTTATCCTTCATTTCTTTTAAAGAGACTATGTAGAAAAGTGATTATGGCCAATGACTCTGGAGCTAAACTGCCTGGATTCAAATTCTAGCCTTGCCACCAACTTACCAGCTATGTATCCTTAGACAATCTATTTAGTTTCTCTGTGCCCCAGTGTCCCCATCTGTACAATGTAAGTACTCATAGTGCCACAAGATTACATTAATTTATATAACTTAGAATAGTGCCTGACAAATAGTGCTTATAAATGATAGTGATTTATTTATATCCCCAATGCCAAGCAGAATGGGTTTAAAATTTTCCTGTGTTTAAGAAGTGAAACATATTCTAGTGGTAACCTGAAGGCAAATTGAAGGTATTAGTGGTAGCTTGAAGGCATAAATTCCTTTGTTGTTGTTTGTTTAACAGGAATGTTTTACCCTCATTTTCTGTATGGTGAAAGTTCCTCTAATTTTAAGACTATACCTATTGTTCTGTCCCTCTAACAAGGAAGCACTTACTTATGAATATAGAATATAGAAAATAGTTTGGGGCACAATTCTGAGGCCTTTTGATTACTGAATACTCTTACCCTTGAGGCCCAACTCCTTGGGGAGGAGCAAATTTATAATGGAACTTCACCTCTTATTTGTTTTCCTTCTTAATTACACTGGGGGAATAGTGTATACTCTTGGGATTATGGTTATTCTTCATGTATCTGCTAAGCTCAGCAATGACTAGGGGCAATAGCTAGTTATTCAAATTTGTCTCAAGTAGGTAATGTAATAAATTGAAAGAGAGATGCAATGAAGCATCAGCATTAAATACGCAGAAAGTGCAAAATATTCCCATAAGAAGCACCTTACCATGTCCTTCTCTGCTACCGTGCAGCACTCAAAGCTGTCCAATCTGATGCATCACCTCATCTAACACTTATTTAGCTGGCCTTGGTTTGCTTTACTATTAAAGTCAGGGAGGGTCGGGGTGGGGAGGGAGGGGTAGGGATGGCCCAAAGTATACTTCTGTTAAATTTACACTCAGGGAACCCTATCCATTTTGCATCTGAACTAAAGGCTCTTTCTGATGTGGCATCCACAGTTCAGTCTGTAAGATATACAGGAAATTCAGAGTGGATAAATTACAGACAGAATATCAATTTAATAAGAGGTATTGTATTTTTTTCTCTTCTCCCTTAGCATCCCTTCTTTTGAATGCAATTCAGGACAATGCAGCATATTGTTGGGCCATTTGTTATTTTAAGACAGTTGTGCGACCGACTTCTTCATTTATGTTGTGTTCCTAGGTATATTCCATCTCATCATGACATTAACACCTGTTAATCTTTTGCATCATTCCATTTAGGCCATGGTTACCCTAGTGAATCTGGGGATGCAAGCACTGTCCCCATACCAGCCAAGTGGGCTGGAAGCTGGATTTTTCCCAGGTGAAAGGGTGGGATGCTGAGAGCCTGAAGGAGGAGAGGCCAGTGAAGGCCTTCTCTGCCCAGAACAGGCGAGAGGACCCTGGTCCTCCAGCTCTTGCTAACATTACAAGATATATGACCTTACAGAGTTACTTAACTCCTCTGGCAGTCAGGGTTGATGTTCCCTGAGCTTGTTTCCTCTTCTGTGCACACAGCTAATGGAATGTGAATGCAAGTGAAATGTGCCACTTCCTGTAAAAATCTCATGAATGTCCCCCCATACTCTTTCCCCTTCTGCAATCTTGCAGATCATGTGGCAGGAGTGGCTGAGCCTGAGGTAGAAGAGCTTAGAGAAAAGCATCTGCTGATTGGGATCCTTTGTTTTAGACTTTATATATGCAACAAAATAGCTATCATATTTGAGATATATTTTTATATGTATGTTACAGTGTCTAGCATTACCTTAATTAGTAAAACTTCTCCAAGTCTTAGTTTACCCATTTATAAAATGGGAATAGTAATTGTACCTACTTTATAGGGTTTTTGTGAGGACTAAATGAACTAAATATATGTCAATCATAACACTGTGCTCAACACATACTAAGGGCAATGTTGGTGATGGTATTAACCACTTAATGACTCATATTTTTCATTTGTAAAATACGTAAAGTAAAGTGTATCTTTCAGAGTTTTGTAAGGATTAGAAATTATATACACACAAACATATAGACATGTACACACAAGAAAGCATTGAATCTGACACCCATCTGTCACTCATTAAGTCATTGCTTTATTACCTCTATAAAAATACAAACATAAATAATTTGAGAGCCTGTCTAAAACAATGTTTCAATAGTTATAGTCTGAAGTAGTGTAAAAATGTGTCCTAGATACAAATTTAGTGATGAGGTGACACTGAAGTGAACACTGATCTTTTTTTTTTTTTTTTTGAGTTGGAGTCTCACTCTGTTGCTCCCGGTCACCGCAGCCTCGACCTGCTGGGCTCCGGCGATCCTTCCACCTCAGCCTTCCAAGTAGCTGGAACTACTGGCGTGCACTACCACACCCGGATAATTTTTTGATTTATTGTAGAGATGAGGTCTCGCCAAGTTGCCCAGGCGGGTCTCGAACCCGCGGGCTCAGGCAATCCACTCACCTCAGCCTCCCAAGGCGCGGGATTATAGGCTGAGCCACCGAGTCCAGCTTGAACATTGATCTTAAAGAACCCACGAATACATCTTGTAAAATTTCATTTTCTATTTAATTAGAAATACAAAGCAAGAAGTTCTCTTCTAGGAAGTATAATGGTTGGTTTTTAAAATATGGATAGGAGACTAGCTCATAAGAGAAAATTCGCAAGTGAAAATAGCTATCCTCATTAGGACATTCTAGAAAATGTAAAGGATTCTCTATTCTCTGATCTATAAGATCTATGTTATCAGATAACAAGCAACAACCAGATGTGGAGATATATTTATAGTTTTTCTCTTTGCAATTTATAAAATGATGAGGATAAAACCAATTAAACAATGGCTTTGATGCTTTTTAGCTTTTAGTAAAGTTAGAGAGAGCTGATGAGGATAAAAAGTTGCTAGATTAGAAGTGGAAAAGTCAGAGAATAACGGGGTCTAAATAAGGACGAGTAATGGTAAATGAATGTGATTGTATAATTTTTTTATCAAATGAAAACACAAATTTTTTTAAAAAGTGCTGTTTGAAGTCTCAATGAACAATTCTATTGCTTACCTCATAACAATGTACAGAGCCAATGAAAACTTTCCCAATATCCAGCAATTCAAAGTTGAATTTAATCTTAGGTCCCATCCCTTCCCCTTTGATTCGGAGGGGCAGACGTATCTCTCGGCCTATAAAAAACAATTCAGACTTTATTACCTCATATGGTGTTTTATTACTTCAAATTACCCATCACTTGTAACCAATACAAACAATCAAGATTCTTAAACAACTCCCTGCACTGCCCCTAGGAAACTACAATTTAACCAATGCTGGAGATTTATCCTATATCGAAACTAATCAAAATCCAGAAAAATGCCATCCTGAATGCCATTATCTTGAATGCTGAAGTACCAAAGAAAGGTTTAAAAATTCCTTAAAAGACATTTATCTACATTTTAAAAAGGGAGTTTATTTGAAAAACATAAAAACATGACAGAACACTTCACAGGCCACATTACACAATACAATAGACAATAATAATATACATGTTTTTGCAAGCATAAACACTTAGACATGCTAACAATAGTCACACAGGTATAAAAGGTTATGAGCAGATGAACTGTATTCGTAAAGAAATATGTCAAAAATGGAAATGTATAAGTGCATATCACTAGGTTGGTAACTGCGTGCAGTCAGCTTTGTAACTGTAGTGGCTCAACTGATACGCCATGATGAACAACCTAAACCTTTTGATGAGATCAATAAAAAAACTGCAATTTCTTGAGAAATTTTACCTTTCACAAAAGCAGAGGTACAAAAAGGACATCTCTTCATTTATTAAGGAAGTTTCAAGGTTTTTATGTACATGCACAATGCTTACACACACGTCAACATTGTTATAATGTATTTTCATGAAATCAAATTTCTGATGCCCAAGGCAGCAGAAGAAAAATCTGTCCCAGGTCTCAGAAAGAAACCAATTTTCCGTCTGTATTTGTTCTCTCCAGGCCCCCAGCCAGTTGAGGGAAGATCTTCCCCACCTTGTCCACTCAGACTCACATGCTGATCTCTGAAAACACCCTCACACAAACACCCAACCAGGTTTCCTGGTATTCCTTAATCCGGTCAAGTTGACACCTAAAATTAAATCCACAAGTCTACTCCTTGTCAACTTGGGACCCATATCTTATTAAACTATATTAATTTTCCAAATAAAGACAAAACACAAAGTAATAGTTCTAACATGATGTAACTATCCTGCATATAACTGAAAATACACTAATCTTTTCCCCAGAATTCAGCTTTCGGACTTCAACATTTGGGATTTTAAGCTTTCAGGTTTGTGATTTTGGGGATTGTAGATGTTAGAGATTCTAGACTTTAGAGACTAAAAAATAGGATTTTGATCTTTCAGAATCTCAACATTCAGGATTATGGTGTTTAGAATTGTGTTTTTTGGGATTATGATCCAAACTCATTTCACCTTTAGTTAACAGAAAACAGGAATACTGCTAGTTTCTTACCTTTAGGGAACAGCTTATATTACTGTTTAGGATTACATTTTAGCAGCAAAAAAACCAAAACAATCAAAAATATCAAGCCAACTGTCAACAATCACCAATATTCTGAAGTTTCTTATAAAGAAAAGTAATTTCTCTAAATCAGAGAAAGGGAAAATAATGTTTTGTCTTCTGATTGATTTTTGTCTTTGGTTTTCAGCCATTTAACTATGATCACTGATTGATGCTGCTCATAAAGTGAAAGCCACCATGGGGCTTCAAAGGACACTGTTCACATTGATTTTCCTTAGATTTAGAATGATCCAGGGCATTAGTGATTGAGTCTAGGGGTCTTATCTGATCCTTACTTTGCAGGGTTTTTCCATATAGAGATAATGAAATGCACTAATAGTATCTGTTATGACACATCCACAGTGGACCCAGGGTCCATAGAGGGCACATAACCTTTGAAGTACTGACTGGTTTTGTTTCCATTTTAAAATGAAAATATATTTGATAATACATGATCATTATAAAGACTTAAATAGAATGTCAAAATTCTCTTATAATTCCACCATCCAAAGATAGCTATTGTTAACATTTTGGTGCCTATTCTTATATATATATATATATAATTTTTTTTTTTGAGTTGGAGTCTCATGCTGTCACCCAGACTGGAGTGCTGTGGCATGTTCCTGGCCACCACAGCCTCGACCTGCTGGGCTCCGGTGATCCTTCCGCCTCAGCCTTCCACGTAGCTGGAACTACAGGCATGCGCTATCATACCTGGCTAATTTTTGATTTATTGTAGAGATGAGGTCTTGCCAAGTTGCCCAGGCAGGTCTCGAACCTGCAGGCTCAGGCAATCTACTCACCTCAGCCTCCCAAAGCGCTGGGATTACAGGCTGAGCCACTGAGCCCGGCTCTTCTATATTTAATTATAACAAAATACTGTTAAGGTAATTGAGAGACATTATTTGTAAACTTTTCCTTCTTAATAGTTGCATGGCCAACTGAAGGGAGGTAACTATTGTTAAACCTCTTATTGGACATTTAAGTCATCTCTAACTTTTCACTACAATTTACAGTGCAGTTACTGTCATCAAATATGTATCTGTGAACCACTTTCCTATATTTTTTCCAAACACTTTGAAGACACTATATCATTCCACTGTTTCTGTTAAGAAGTCAGCTCATGGTCTTATTACTCATTTGAGATAATATGTTTTGTCTTCTGGTTAATTTTTTTGTCTTTGGTTTTTTGGTTTTCAGTCATTTCACTATGATGTTCCCAGTGATTGTATTTATTTGGGGGGGGGGTTGTAACACTACTTGAATATGTAAATTAATGCCTTTCTTCAGTTTTGAAAAATGTTCGGTTACTATCTTTTCAAATATTGTGTCTGCTTTATCTTTTAACCTCTCTCAATTGATAGATGGATAGCTATAGATATTGTTAGATAGATAGGTATCATAAGATAGATAGGTAAATTGTGCCACATTAGACTCATGCCCTTTACAGCATTTTGTCTCTATATATACACTTCAGTATTTTCAGATAGCTTATTTTGACTTATCTGATTTCCAGCTTACAAAATATCTTTGACTGTACCTAAAAGCTGTTAAATTCATCCAAAGAGTTCTGAATTTACTATTATAACTTTTCAGTTTTAAACTTTGCATTAAAATTTTTATGGTTTCCAAGCCCTTGCTTATCTTAAAAATCTGTGTCTGATAATTCTATTATCTAGCTCTCTGTGGAATTGCATCTATTGTTTATTTTGATTTTCTATCAGATTGTCATACCTCCTCATATGCTTGGTGACTTTTTTATTTAGTGCTGATCAATGTATATGAAAATCATAAAGATAATCTGAAGCCATAAGAAGATATTGTCTTCCATCCTCTAGGTAGTGACTAGGGAGCATTAGCAATCCCAAATAACCTAATTTAACTGTTCTCAACTAAGATTTTGTGAGAGTTTTAAGCCTTGCAGCAAACAATTTGAGTGACTGTTTTCTCAATTCTCCATAGAAGGGTATATAGCTAGTATTATCTTAGATATAAAAGAGATAAACTAATTCCTCATAAACAGTAGATGCCTTAGAACATAGCGATTAATTATCTTCTGGAACTCCAGTGGATGATTGCTTTAATAAAATCAATAACTGAAAAATAATTCTAAGCTAAGCTTCAGTCTTTGTGAGGACTGACTCATTTCTAGTTTCCACTTCACTATGTCCCACTCGAAAGTCTGGGGTATTACTACGGCCTTTTCTCCTTGGACATCCTATGAATGTATATGTTTTCATCCCTAGCCCTATGTAACTTTCCAGCCTCTTTGCAGTTTCTACCAAAAAGGCAGTATCTTTAAGGATAAAGTGGCCCCTAAATCTGATGCTCTCGATTTCCTTCTTTTCCTGGATGTTGGCCCCATAATTCTTCAATGTCCTGGTAGCTTTTTTTTTGTCTCCAAAACAAATTTTAAAAAATATTTTTCCTTGCTTTTCTAGGTGTTCTTAGAGAGGGAGTTGATCCAAATTGTCCAGACTACCATTTATGGAAGTAGAACTCCAGAACAAAGAGATGTACATTTGACACTTAAATAGTTATAGCTATATTGCCTTCCTGAATGGTTGTACTAATGACATGCAAACATCAATAGCATTTAAGGGTTTTTGTCTCTGCATATTCTCCCCAGCAGTGGGGATATCACAACTTTATATCTTAATATTAAATTTAATATTAATATATATTAATATTAAAATTGTGGGGTACAATTCAGGGTTAGACATACAAATATTCATTATGCAGGTACCCTTGTTGATGAGGTATGCCCCCCCTTCCCCAGGCAGATTCCCACTACTGTTAATCCCAGCCCCCACACACAGTTTCCCACTACTGGCAATCCTTTTCTTACAGTATTACAATAGTTGTTCAAGATCCACTTATGAATGAGAACATGTGATACTCAGTTCATTGTTTTTGTGAAAGATGACTCAGTATTATAGACTCTAAGTCCATCCAGGTTGCAGCGAAGTTCATGATTTTGTTCTTCTTTATGGCTGTGTAATATTCCATTGTGTATGTGTACCACATTTTTTTAATCCAGTCCTCTTTTGATGGACAGCACGGTTGGTTCCATGTTCTTGCTATTATGAACAATTCTGCGATAGACATATGTGTGCAGGTATCTTTTTTGTAGAGTGATTTGAATTCTTCTGGGTATATTCCCAGTAGGGGGATTGCAGGGTCATATGGAAGGTCGACTTTTAGAACTTTAAGGAGGCTGAACTAGTTTACACTCCCACCAACAGTGTAGATGTGTTCCCTTTTTTCCACATCCTCTCCAGCATCTGTTATTTTTTGAGTTATTGATGATGGTCATTCTGACTGGAGTAAGGTGGCATCTCAGTGTAGTTTTAATTTGCATTTCTTTGATGACTAGTGAGGCTGAATTTTTTTTTATGTATCTGTTGGCTGCTTGTACGTCTTCTTTTGAGAACTTTGTAATGGGGCTGTTTGTTTTTGTATACATATATTTTTGAGTCTCTTTTAATTTTTTTTTATTTTAAAGATGTAGGGTATATTGCAGGGTTAGATACATCAGTGGTCATCATACAGGTGAAGTTTGGGCCTCCCATTGGTCCTCACTTTGCCTGCTTTGGGATCAGGTATCCTTATTAGCATTATGTGCTCAGCTCCTCCCTCCCTCCCCTGGCAGTGACCTGCTACTGTCAGTCCCTTTCTTTGATAGTTTTCTTTAAATTTTTATCATTTAAATTTCAAGTTCTTTAGGGAAAAAGGATAGATTTGCTCTGTAGGTAACATTTTGAATATTTAAAATATTTCTGATGCTCTGTTAGATGTAATCTTCAGTATTATAGCAAATATGCTTGAAACAAACAAGTGATATTTCTAATTTATTATCATCTTCTATTGCTATTTAGTGTTCGTATCTTCAATGCTTTCTTCTCATGAATGTTCTTTTAAAGACAGGACTATTTGTTGCTTTATTCCCTCTAGTGCTTGCTAATTTGGTGGTTGATAGGCAAGTATTACTTTGATTGTAAGAAACAAGAGTAATTGTTGGGACAGCTGATTTATTCAATGGGTTTCCTCATGCCATCTGATACCTGGAAAAGAGGTTCCTCTAGAGATCAGGTGTTAGTGATAACAATACTCTAGAATATAAGAACAACTTTTAGAGAACTCAAACCTCAACACCCTATTCCATTATTTTAGAGTTCTAATCTATTGGAAACGATTTATACTCTTTGGTCAAGAGAAAAGCATTTAGACTGAGATCCAAATTTCAGAATGGCAAAGAGAGAGAACGGCAAGTATATCATGGAATAAACTGCAGGGCTATTTATAACTGTCAGGCCCCAAACTTTCTCCATCTGTTACCTCGACTGTCTTCCTTAAAAAAATGGAGATGGAATAAAGCAGTGAGCCATTGTTTCTTTGGTAGTATTTGTAGTCAGCCACTTTCCTTACCCAGGATAGAACAGGAGTAAAAGCAATACCCAGACAAGCATTTCTAAGAGCTAGTCTAAATTTTAGGGTCACTAAATTACAAATGCCACATATCCACAAGCTTTTCTAAGCAGGTATTTTTCTTGTCTTGGCAAAGGGAGCAAGAGAGACAAGCATGAAAGAACCAATGAACCTTAAGGATAGATTCCTTACTAGACCAACATTTAAATTATTTTTAAAAATAGAGCAGTTCTCATCTATGATTACAGTGTTCTTGTTTCACACATGAGAAGTAGAGAGATGCACTATAGAACCCCTTTAATGACCTTGACCTCTCAAGCTGTGATAGATTCCAAACATTACATACAAGAAAATGCAAACCATGGGATTTCAAAAACTTGCCATATGGGAAAAGACATAATCTAAATGTACATGTCCCCTCCCCACCCTAGATTCATATATTGAAATCCTAATTCCCAAAATGCTAGTATTAAAGCGTGGCCTTTGGGTGGTGATTAGATCATGAGGGTGAAGTCCCCATGAATGGGATTAATGCCCTTATAAAAGAGGCCCAAGCGAGCTTGTTTGCTTTTTCTCCCATGTGAGTATATAGCAAGAAGGTGACATCTGTGAGGAATGGGCTCTCACCAGACATCAAATATGCTGGCACCTTGATCTTAGACTCTCCAGTCCCCAGAACTGTGATGAATAAATTTCTATTGTTTATAAACCACTTAGTCTATGATATTTTGTTATAGCAGTCCAAACAGACTAAGCCACTATCTAAAATATCTTAGATGTTCAATATTATACTTGAATTCCATTCCTGTACAGTAAGATAAAAAATAAAGGGAAAAAAGTATAAATAGGAATAACAAACAGTTGTCATTCACATATTTTAGGACTATCTACCTAGAAAATCCAAAATAATCGATAAATTCATTTTAAAATTAATAAGGGTAAGATTGAGGATTACCAAATCAATACACAAAAGTCAACTGCATTTCTATACCCAACAATAATCAGAAAAACTTAATTTTCAAGATACTATTTATAATAGCATCTTGAAAATTACTACTTTTGTAGTATATTTGTATATCAACAAAATATACTTGAGACCCTAAAGACAAAAATTGTAAAACTTTATAGAAAGACAGTAAGAAGGATCTAAATAAATGGAGAACTAGACTATATTCTTGAAAAGGAAGATTCAATATCACCAAGATGTCAATTTCCCCCAACTGATCTATATCTATAAATTCAATGCACTATTAAACAAAAGGTCAGAAGGTAGAATTTGGTAGAGTTTGTCTTTAAATATAAATGGAAAATTAAGGGGCTAAAAATGTGAAGACATTACTAAAGAAGAATAAATTGGGAGAACTTCCCCTTTCACACATTAAAATCTAGTATAAAGTTATTATAAGTAAGATAGTGTAGTACCGGGGCAGAAAGTACAAAATGACAAAGGGAGCAGAATAGAGAACTCAGAATAGATGCACACATACACGTACATTTTATTTACATTAGAACAGAGGTTGAATATCAGTGAGGAAAGATGGACTATATAGCACAAGGATCGAAAACAGCAGATATCACAAGAGATCTGTGGTAGACTGAATAATGCCTCCTCACTTCCAAATATTAACATCCTTACCTGAACCTGTAAATATTACCCTATATGGCAAAAGACAGAATTACGTTAAGAATTTTGAGATGTGGAGATTAACTTGAATTACCTTGGCAAACCCTAATGTAATCACAAATGTCCTTAAAGGGAGACAGAAGAAAATTTGATATAGAAAGTGAAAAGACATAAATAGTAATGTAATGACACAAGCAGATTGGAGTGATGTAGTCACAAGCTTTAGAAGTGGGAAAAGACAAGAAGTGAATTTTTCCCAGGAACCTCCTATAGAAACCAGCTCTTGGCTTTAACCACCTTGACTTTAACCCAGTGAAACTGATTTCAGAATTCTGAGCTAACAAAGAATCTTCTTTATCTTCTGCTCTACACAAAAGTCAACTGAAGTTGAATCAGTGTGATGGTAATCTACAAAACTTTTTGGAAGACAATATGGAAGAATGTCTTTATCAACTTGGGGTAGAGAAAGGGATTTAAACAATACAAAAACAAATTATAAAATAAAATATTGCTAAATTCAATTACATTAAAATTAAGAGCTCTTGTTCACCAAAATCACTGTAACGAGAGTAAAAAAGACAAAACACAAACTGGAACAACTACGTGCAATAAATATAAAGCCAGAGTTACATCCTAAATTCTGGAACTATGGGTCAACAAGACAAAGACCATATGATAGAAAAATGAACAAAGGTCAAACAGAAATTTCACAGGAGATGAAACACACATGGCCAGTCAATATGACATGCTATTTTCATTAACATAATGAAATCTATAAGTGCAGAAATGCTAATCAAAATCACAGTGAGATTCTATTTCACACCTACCAGAACAAAATTTTAAAAGTTGATCAAGCCAGGCTCAGTGGCTCAGCCTGTAATCCCGCACTTTGGGAGGCTGAGGTGAGAGGATTGCCTGAGCCCGCGGGTTCGAGACCTGCCTGGGCAACTTGGCAAGACCTCATCTCTGCAATAAATCAAGAAATTAGCCGGGCACAGTAGTGCGCGCCTGTAGTTCCAGCTACTTGGAAGGCTGAGGCGGAAGGATCACCGGAACCCAGCAGGTCGAGGCTGCGGTGGCTGGGAGTGGCCACTGCACTACAGTGTGGGTGACAGTGAGACTCCAATTCAAAAAATAAATGAAATAAAATAAAATAAAAATAAAATAAAATAAAAGTTGATCAATACTAAAAGTAGTCAAGGTTACAGATTAAGGTTATAGATACTTAACTCCTGCATTAGGAAAGTAAATTGGCACAACTCCTTAGAAAAGTCTGATTATTTAATAAACCTGTATGTATTCATCATATATGCTCCAGAGATGCCACTCCCAGGGATATATCCTAGAAAAACCTGGCACCATCCACCTGGACACATGTTCAAGAATGTCCTTTTTTGTTTGTTTTTGCTTATTTGTATTTTTTGTTGGTTTTGAGTCGGAATCTCACTTTGTCACCTAGGCAGAAGTGCAGTGGCACGCTTATGGCCACCACAGTCTCAACCTGCTGGGCTTAGGTGATCCTTTCGCCTCAGCCCTGCAAGTAGCTGGGATCACAGACATACCACTATGGCTGGCTAATTTTTAATTCATTGTAGAAAACAGGTCTTGCCAAGTTGCCTAGGCTGGTCTCGAACTCCTGGGCTCGGGCAATCCTCTTGCCTCCACCTCCCAAAGTGCTGGGATTATAGATGTGAGCCACCATGCCTGGTAAATATGTTCTTAAGTGCATTATTCTTAATAGCATAGCAGCATTAAACCTGAAAAAATACACATGTCCAACTGGAATGGAATTTTTATGTACGCAGACAATAGAATATTAACTGTTAAAATACAGTGTAGCCAGATGCATGAAATGAGTGAACCTTAGAAAAACAAATATAGTATCATAATATCTATGTAAATTTTACAACATGCACAAATAAATTATATATGGTTATGGGGTTTATTCATATATGGCTAAAAAAAGTATAAAGAAAATCAAGGAAATGATTAACTGGTTACATAAGATTTTTTTTTTTTTGAGTTGGAGTCTCACTCCGTTGCCCAGGCTGGAGTGCAGTGGGCATGCTCATGGCCACCCCAGTGTTGACCTGCTGGACTCCTGCGATCCTTCTGTCTCAGCCTTCCAAGTAGCCAGAACTACACGTGCGTGCTACCACACCCAGCTAATTTTTGATTTTATTGTAGAGCTGAGGTCTTGCCAAGTAGCCTGGGCTGGTCTCAAGTCTGCAGGCTCAGGAAATCCACTTGCCTTGGCCTCCCAAAGTGCTAGGACTACAGGTTGAGTCACCAAGCCTGGCCTACACAAGATTTTAAATGGTTTACCGCTAAGCAAGGCAGAGAAGAACACAGATAAAGCTTCCAAGATACTGGTAAAATCCTATTTCTTTCTCTTTGTTTTGGCTGATGTTTCATGTATTTATTTATACCATTCCACCATTAACCATTTAGAACTGTATTGTCCTATAGGGTAGCCAGTAGCCACATGTGACTATTGAGCACCTGTCATATGGCTAGTCCAAGGTGACATGTGAAAGCATAAAATAAACACTAGATTTTGAATACTTAGTATAAAACATAAAATATTGCATTAATAATTTTTGTGATTACATGCAGAAGTGATAGTATCTTGGATATGTTAGATTAAATAAAATTTATCATTACAATTAATTTTGCTCTATTTCTTTTTACTTTTCCAGTTGAGGCTATGAAAAGTTTTAAAATTACACTGTGGCTCACATATTCCTTTTTTTAAAATTGAATTTTATCTTTTTAAAAATGTGGGGTATGCTGGGCTCGGTGGCTCAGCCTGTAATCCCAGGCCTTTGGGAGGCTGAGGTGAGTGGATTGCCTGAGCCCGCAGGTTCGAGACCCGCCTGGGCAGCGAGACCTCATCTCTACAATAAATCAAAAAATCAGCCAGGCGTGGTAGCGCATGCCTGTAATTCCAGCTACTTGGAAGGCTGAGGCGGAAGGATCGCCGGAGCCCAGCAGGTCAAGGCTGCGGTGGCCGGGAGTGGCCACTGCACTCCAGTCTGGGCGACAGAGTGAGACTCCAACTCAAAAAAAAAAAAAAAAAAAAGATGCGGGGTACAATTCAGGATTAGGTATACAAGTGGTCATCGTATAGGTAAAGTTTGGGCCTCCCTGTGGTCCCCACTTTGCCTGGCTTGAGACCAGAAATTGATATTATATGCCCCTACTCCCAAAATCCTATTTCTTAAGGTGGCTGATGGGTTCATGGTTGTTTGTCTTATTGTTATTCCTTATACATTACCCATGTATTTCAGATATTATTTTGTGTAATTTCAATATAAATTCAAAAGCTTAAATCGAGGTTTTCTCAGATGTTAACCAAAGCACTTTATTATATGTGCGCACAAAATAGTTTAATATGATTTCTTGAAGCCCCAAATCTCACTATTAGAATTTTCACATTCAATAATAATATGACATAAATTTTTTTACCTAAATTCATTATCTAAATGAAAACAGTGCTAGAGTACATATGTATGCATGGGCCAGAAACAAAATTTATGTTGGTTTGAGTTTCCGTGATAAAATGTAGTGTTACTACAGTTCAACTTCAGCTGTTCTGAGAAGACAGATTTGTCTCATGCTTTCTTTGATTAAAAAGTATTGTGGTTGTGCACTATCAGCTCATCTTCCCACATTTCCCTGGTGGTTTAGTCCTTCATGGGTCCTAGAATTTGTTTTTGCCAGGTACCTAGGGCAACCACCAACTGGGGACCAATTTAGATAGTGTTTTTAGAATCTTATTTTATTGTTTATGTTACAGTTCATGTTCACAGCAGTGTAGAAAGAAAATGTAATTTGTAACTAATATTGTATAGTATCTTCATATGCTACAAACCAATACACTCATTAATAAGCTTATTAAGCATTAAAGAGATATGTACTTTATTTTTTTAATTTTTATTTTAAAATTGTGGGGTACAATTGAGGGTTAGGTATACAAATATTCAGTGTGCAGGTACCCTTGTTGATGAGGTGTGCCCCCACTTTTTCAGGCAGATTTTGACTACTGTCAATCCCACTGCCTCCTCTTCCCCCCCAGTTTTCCACTACTGTCAATCCTTTCCTTATAGTATTACAGTAGTTGTTCAAGGTCCACTTATGAGTGAGAACATGTGATACTTAGATCTTTGTTTCTGTGAAAGATCACTCAGTATTATAGAGATATGTGCTTTAACTGCTTTGTATTATATAGAAATCTTTGATGGGTTGTTATATAAGTGTTTTAAAATGTCTTAGAAATGGTGGATGGAGTTTTTGGATGGGCTAGGAACCTGATTGTTCCTGCTAGTTAGAAATCTTGGATTCAAAAGCCTCGGAGTCAACTCACCTAAATCCTTCAAACTTTAGCTTCCTCATCTATAAAATAAAGATAAGAATTCCTGCCTACCTTATTGAGTTACTGAGAGATTCAAATGAGATTAATATGTAGGAAATATCTTTGTGTTTATATACAAATATGTTCACATACTGCCATGTGCATATAACATTATTATGCAGATTTCATCTATGGCAGAGAAGGTATTGAATATCAGTGAGGAAAGATGAGCTAATTTAGTGCAAAGAGCTAAAACAGCAGAAATCCACATGAGATCTGTGGTAGGCTGAGTAATGGCTCCCAAAGATATTCACATCCTCATTCCTGAATCTGTAAAGATTACCTTTTATGTTAAGAGATGTGATTAAGGATTTTTAAATGAGGAGATTATCCTGGATTATCTTGATTACTGTAGCTTGAAAACTGTCTTGAAATCTGGTAGTAGGAGCTCTCCAATTTTACTCTCTTCCAAAGTTGTTTTTGGCTATTTTAGGTTATTTGCATTTACATATGAGTGTTAGAATCAGTCTGTCAATTTCTACAAAAAAAAGCAGTTGGGATTTTTGTTTTGATTGTATTAACTCTATAAATAAATATGTGGAAGAAATGACATCTTAATATTGAATTTAGCAAACTATGAGCAAGGTATGATTTTCCATTTGTTTAGATCATTTTACTTTCTTGAATAAATTTTTCATAGTTTTCAATACAGGTCTTTGTCAAATTTGTCTCTAATTATTTTACATTTCTTAATGTTATTGTAAATAACTCTGACCTTTTATTTTATTTTATTTTATTTTGAGTTGGAGTCTCATTCTGTCACCCAGACTGGAGTGCAGTGGCCGCTCCTGGCCACTGCAACCTCGACCAGCTGGACTCTGGCGATCTTTCTGCCTCAGCCTTCCAAGTAGCTAGAACTACAGGCATGCGCTACCACGCCCAGTTAATTTTTTGATTTATTGTAGAGACGCGGTCTCGCCAAGTTGCCCAGGCAGGTCTCGAACCTGCGGGCTCAGACAACTCACTCACCTCAGGCTCCCAAAGGCGTGGGATTACAGGCTAAGCCACCGAGCCCAGCTGACTCTGACCTTTTAAATGTCAATTTCTCATTGTTCATTGTTATTATATAGAAATACAATTGATTTCCCTCTATATAAATTTTGTATCCTGCAACCTTGCACTTACTACTTACTACACTTACTTTTTTGTCTTCATCTAAAATGAATATTCTCCAACACTATCTTCACATATTTTGATTCAATAAAACATAAGTGAAACCCAGGAATCTACATTTTTTTTTTTGAGTTGGAGTCTCACTCTGTCACCCAGACTAGAGTGCAGTGGCCACTCCTGGCCGCTGCAGCCTCGACCTGCTGAGCTCCAGCGATCCTTCTGCCTCAGCGTTCCAAGTAACTGGAACTACAGGTGCGTGTTACCATGCCCAGTTGATTTTTTGATTTATTGTAGAGACGAGGTCTTGCCAAGTTGCCCAGGTGGGTCTCGAACACACGGGCTCAGGCAACTCACTCACCTCAGCCTCCCAAAGCACAGGATTACAGGCTGAGCCACCGAGCCTGGCTGAATCTTCATTTTTAATAAGTAGCCAGGGTTATTCTGATGCAGATTCTCTAAGGACATTACTTTAAGAAACACTTTAGAGTTTCGGTAAGATGGCGACAGCATAGGTGGGACTGTGAGATTCTCCGAAAATGAGTTCCTCAAAAGACTCTTACTTTCCTTCCTTCACCCCCCTCCCCACTGCCAGCCGCACCAGTCTGAGGCCTGGAGACCCTTGGTCCCACACAAGGCCGGCTATTGCGGCCCCTTGGCTGCTGCTGCTCCACCATAGGCGACCCCAGGCCCCAGCCTTGTGGAGATCCCAGCTCCCTCCCCAGCTACAACGTCTTACCTGGCCCCAAGCCACTGACTGCCACCTGTGGCGGCCCTTGGACACTGCCTTGTGGAAATCTGGGTTCCTTTGCTGGCTACAATGATCTGCCCGGCACTCAGCCGCTGCCAGCTCCCTTCCTGACTGGGCACTCAATCCTCAGAGTTCCAGCTCCCCGCCCTGAGTTCTGGGCCCCCACCCAGCCCTATTTCAAGCCACTATCACCCAGAGAGGCTCTAGGCACTCGCCCCTCAGAGGTATTGTGAAAGGGGGATTAAAAAGTCACCTAAAATGTCAAAAATTAGGCTAAGCATGTACTCAAACTTTGCACAGTTAAAAGTTTCCCTTCCTGGAAACTGGCAACAGT
This sequence comes from Cephalopachus bancanus, assembly GCA_027257055.1. Lineage (NCBI taxonomy): Eukaryota > Metazoa > Chordata > Mammalia > Primates > Tarsiidae > Cephalopachus > Cephalopachus bancanus. Next base: position 883,920 of record JAPVLO010000330.1, on the reverse strand, counting down.
ACCTGGCAACAGTTGGCTAGGATAAATTAACAGCTTTTTTTTGCTTCTGTAAACGTTGCAACTTTTTTCCACTTCTGTGAACCCCGCTAGCATTGCTTAGAAAGTACCTAGGCCTCCAGGATGTGGCAGTTTGGCTCACTTGGAAAGTTCCAATGTGGTTTTGCACTATTTAAGCAAGCTCCTGCAGCAAATGGGGGCCCTTGCTTTGGGACTTGCATGTCCAGCAAGCAAGTGGTCGCCAGCTGGCTCTTGGCTAATAAACCTGTCCTTTTTATCACTTGTACTTTTGGTGTCGGTATCTGTGAATTAAGTGCTCAGTCCCTATTTCATCTGGGGGCTCGTCCGGGATATCCAAGAGCTTAATCCCCAGCCCCAATCACCAGCTGACCTTGTGGGTCTGCATACCCATGAACCTCAGTGTTCATCAGGCCTGGTGAGTCTGTGAACTCACAAACGACTGTTTGTCATCTCTGGCAAACTCACAACATCCCCAGAGCCCTCTGAGAGGTAAGTCAAGTTCCTGTTCTGTTTGTGTGCACTTCTGGTTGGACCCACAGGAAAGCTGGATGCAGTGCTAATTCCTGGGTCTGAAGTCCCAGTGAGACGTCACTGGGCCCTCTGGTATTGCCCTTGGGCAGTTAGGTCTGTCTATTCAGTTTGTGTTATTGTCTTTATTTGTTCAGTTAGTCACTGTTGTGTCTGTCATAGCTGTCGATATTATGGGGCAGCAGTGTTCTAAGCCTGACACCCCTCTGCAACTGGTTTTATGCCACTTCAAGGATTTCCAAGAAGCAGCACAGCAGTCAGGTTATCAGGTAAACCAAGGAAACCTAACCACCTTTTGATCCCTCAAGTGGCCCACATTTCCTAATTGCAGCTGGCTGCTGGAGGTGACCTTCAATCCTGCCATAGTGGGGAAGGTCCAACAGTTCATCTATTGACGCCACCTGGACCAGATCCCATATATCACTGCCTGGTACCTCCTGGTAATGCAGCAGGCATCATGGATGAAGAAAGCCAAAAAGAAAGCGAATTCTTCTCATGTTTTAGCCCTACAGGAAACTCCAAAAGCCAAACCTCTGGTCCTCCAGAACCACTGGAGGATGACGAAATTCCCCCACCCTACTCTACATCTGAGTGGGAGCAGGGGGCCCAGAAGGTTCTCAGCCCATCACACACCAGGAGTGGGTCCTCAGATCAGCCCTTTTATCCCCCTCTTCCCCATACATCTCCTGAGGGCCCAATCACCCCCGATAAACTGACTAGCCCCGACTTGTCTTCAGGGAACTCAGAACCACAAACTTCCACAGTCCTCCCCCTGAGACAGGCCCCGGGACTAGATGCGAGAGGTTCAGGAGGCCAGCCCTTTATGGTTTATGTCCCTTTCTCTACTAGTGACCTTTACAATTGGAAGTACCAAAACCCGGTGTTCTCTGAAAAACCTCAGAGTCTCATAGGCCTTTTAAAAACTACTTTCGTCACCCACCAGCTCACTTGGGATGACTGCCAACAGCTCCTCCAAGCCTTTTTCACTGTGGAGGAAAGAGAATGAATCCATCAGGAGGCAAGAAAATTGGTCCTGGGACCGGACGGCAGGCCAGCAGAGCAGGCCCGTGTGAACTGTGTCTTCCTCGCCAAGAGGCCTAATTGGAACCTGAACACTGATCATGGTAGGGAGTGTCTCACCACCTATCGCCGGACTCTAATGGGAGGTTTCCGAGCCACCGCCAGGTGACCCACAAATTTGTCCAAGGTAAGGGAGGTGATTCAGGACCTGCAGGAATCTCCCACGGCTTGTCTGGAATGCCTTATGGAGGCCTATCCGACGTATACCCCCATAGACCCAGAGGCTCCAGAAAATTGGAGGGCTTTAGTTATAGCCTTTGTCTCCCAGTCAGCCCCTGATATAAGAAGGAAATTGCAGAAAATTGAAGGAATTGAAGGAAAATGTTTATCAGAGTTAACTGAGGTAGCCCAGAAGGTCTATAATAGCGGGGACTCACTTAAAGACCAACAAACCAAAAAGATGGCCAAAACAGTAGCAGCAGCTTTACAGGAAGTTAAACCCAAGCAGCCAATAGGGAAAAGAGGAATTGGCACTGGGCAAAAAACTCCACTAGCAAAAAATCAATGCACCTACTATAAAAAAATTGGACACTGGGTCAAAGACTGCCCAGACAGGCCACCCTGACCACAAGAGTGCCCTCCAGGGGGGTGCCCACAGAAGTTTACTCCTGTGCTTCAATTACAAACTGACTGACAGAGCCAGGGCTCTGTCAATTCCCCCCCGGAGCCCAGGGTAAAACTTATGGTGGGGGGAAGCCCTGTCCACTTCTTAGTGGACACGGGGCTGAGCATTCAGTCCTCCAAAAGTACAACGGCCCGCTTCAGAATAAGCATTCCTTGGTCCAGGGGGCAACCGGGACTCAATTATGCCCCTGGACCACTGAAAGAACAATAAATTTGGGAAAAGGGGAAGTAACTCATTCGTTTCTAGTAATGCCAGACTGCCCATACCCACTCCTGGGACATGACCTCTTACACAAGCTTAAGGCCAGAATAGGCTTTGAGGAAACCATGGCAACAGTAAGCCTAAAACCACCAGGGGCATCAAAAATTCTTGTTACTGTTCCCCTATGTGAGGAATACATGTTAACAGAAGGTGGGGCCCCTCTTGACTCTTCAAACACCATACTGCTGGCTCAGCTGCAGACTGAGTTTCTCCAAGTCTGGGCCGAATTAAACCCCCCCGGGTTGGCATCCCATCAACCACCAGTTTTTGTACAGCTCAAAAGTCAGGCAACACCCATTAGGATAAAACAGTACCCTATATCCCCAGAGACCTGGAAAGGCATAGCAATCCACATCCAGCGTCTCTGGGAAGCTGAAATCCTAGTGCCGTGCAACTCATCCTGGAACACCCCGCTTCTTCCTGTCAAAAAGGGAGGCACAGGAGACTACCCCCTGTCCAGGACCTCAGGGAGGTCAACAGGCAAATGGAGGATATCCATCCCACCATCTCCAACCCGTACACCCTCCTCAGTGGGTTAACTCCAGAGAGGCAGGTATACACTGTCCTGGACCTTAAGGATGCCTTCTTCAGCATCCCATTGGCTAAACAGAGCCAATCCTTGTTTGCTTTTGAATGGACAGATCCTGAAAAAGGGGAAAATGGCCAGTTAACCTGGACATGACTCCCACAAGGCTTTAAAAACTCTCCCATGCTGTTTGATGAAGCCCTCTGCCAAGACCTCCAAGCTTTCTGGCAACAGCACCCTGAAATGACGCTGCTACAGTATGTAGATAATCTGTTAATTGCAGCTACATCAGAAGGTGAGTGCCTGCATGCCACCAGGCACCTGCTTAAAGAACTTCAGACTCTGGGGTATCGGGTGTCAGCAAAAAAGGCTTAGCTCTGTGTAACTGTAGCCATATACCTTGGGTATAACCTCTAAGGAGATAAAAAATTCCTGACTGCCTAGTGTATTTGGGCTATAGCAGGCATCCTGGCCCTAGGAAGCAAAAGGTAGGTCTGGGAATTCTTGAGAGCTGTAAGATACTGTCGACTATGGATCCCTAAGTTTGCTGAACTTACAAAACCCCTCTATAAAATAACCAAGGGACCAGAGGCTAATTTTAAATGGACACTGGATGGGGACAAAGCTTTCCAAGCCCTTAAAAACACCCTGATCTCAGCTCCAGCACTGGCCTTGCCAGATATTAAAAAACCTTTCCACCTTTATGACAAGGCATCGCCCGGGGGGTCCTAACCCAAAAACTTGGCCCATGGAACAAGCCGGTCACCTATCTGTCAAAAAAACTGGACCTGGTAACCTCAGGCTGGCTGCCCTGCTTGCGGGTTATAGCAGCCATTGCCACGTTAGTAAAGGACTCAGAGAAACTAACATTGGGGCAGAATCTGGCTGTCTTAGTCACATATGCAGTAACTTACTTTACTCCAAGGGGGCCCTGACAAATGGATGTTGAACACCTGAATAACCCATTATTAAGCGCTGCTTTTAGATCAACCCCGCATCAAGTTCCAGCATACCCACAGCTTAAACCTCATGACTTTGCTACCAGAAAAATGTTCCATGGGGCTGCCGCACTGTTGTTATGAAACAATTGAGCTCCAGAAGCTGTGATGGGACCTAACCAATGTCCCAAGAACAAACCCCGACCTAACACTTTTCTCAGATGGCAGGAGTTTCATCCAAAATGGGGTATGCAGGGGCAGCGATGGTCACTCTACAGGAAACTGTTTGGGCCAAGCCTCTTCCACAGAAAACATCAGCCTAAAAAGCAGAACTGATTGCTCTAACCGAGGCTCTAAAAGCAGGTAAAGAAAAAGTTGTCAACATCTACACTGACAGCAAGTACATGTTTGCAACTGCACACATTCATGGGAAAATTTATAGGGAGCAGGGCTTGCTCACTGCAGAGGAAAAACTATAAAAATAAAGCGGAGGTCTTAAACCTCCTGGCAGCAATATGGGCCCCCAAACAAGTCACCATCATCCATTGCCCGGGTCACCAAAAAGAAAACTCAAAGAGACAATAAGAAATAAAAAAGCAGATCAAGCAGCCAGAGAAGGTGCTTACCACAGAACCACCTGCCTGCTGGCACTGCCTCCTCTGCTTCTATGTGAACCACCAAATATACAGAAGAAGACCTCCTCGCTGCACAAAAATTGCAGACAACCTCAAACCCAGATGGATGGCTTCAACTTCAGGATGGCAGAACCTTCCTCCCTCAATTCCTGGGACAACAAATCCTAAGGCAGTTCTATGAAGGTACTCATTTTGAAAGGACAAAACTAACCAAACTTGTGAGAAAAGAATTCTATCTCCCTCATCTGGACCAGCTCGCCCAGGAGCTCATTCAAGGCTGTGTGTCATGCCAGCAGACTAATAATGCTAAGGTCAATGTATCCACCCAAGGGATCCGAGATAGGAGACTAAACCCTGGAAGACATTAAAAAATAGACTTTATAGAAGTCAAACCTGGGCAATATGGATATAAATACCTATTGGTCTTGGTAGACACCTTCTGAGGATGGGTTGAGGCATTTCCTACAAAAACAGAAACTGCTTTTGTAACAGTAAAGAAACTCTTAAATGACATCATACCAAGATATGATCTACCTATCTCAATAGGCTCAGATAATGGTCCAGCATTTATTTCTAAACTTACTACAGGTATTGCAAAAACCTTGGGGATAAATTGGAACTTACATTGTGCTTATCATCCCCAGAGTTCAGGAAAGGTAGAAAGAATGTATTGGACACTTAAAGAGACCTTGACCAAATTAACCCTGGAGACTGGCGAAGATTGGGTAACACTCCTTCCCTATGTCCTCTTAAGGGCCAGGTGTACCCCCTACATCAAGGATCTAACCCCCTTTGAAATTCTGTTTGGACGGCCCCCGCCGTTACTTTCAAAAGTTGGACTGGAAAAAGCACTCGAACTATCTAATCATAATTTGCTTCAGTCACTGCAGGCTCTTCAAAGAGTTCAGCAAGCTGTCACTGAGACCATGCAGGCAGCCTTCCGGAATAGAGTTCTGGAATATCCACACCCATTCCAGTCCAGTGACCAGGTCTAGATAAAACGGCACAAAGGTGATGCCATCACCCCAAGGTGGAAGGAGTCCCACATAGTAATCCTTACTACTCCTACGGCTGTCAAAGTCAGTGGTGTCCGCCCCTGGATTCATCATTCACAAGTAAAGGCTGCCACCACCGTGCCCCCGGAGACATGGAAAGTTGTCAAACCAGCTACTGGAGAAGATCCTCTAAAGATAAGACTTTTGTGGACCCCGGTATCTTAATCATATTCCTTACATACTTTCCCCAGCTTGAGGCCTATTGACCTAACCCACATAATCCCTATACTCCAGGGAACTATTCCTGGGAACTGAAAAATACTGTCACTGGGACCATAATTGCCACCTACAGAGGAAGCGGGCAAACTGTCTTTAATTTTGACCAGGTCTAAACCTTGGGGGCACACACACTGAGGAATGCGGCACCTTAACTTATGAAAAAGGACTTAAATCTGTTGGTTTTTATGCTTGCCTGGCATCAGGACCAGCCAGTTGCCTCAAAGCAGGACAATACCACTGTGCTGCATGGGGTTGCAAACAATTGCTCCATAGAAAAACCGAGACCCATACATAAGCCTATGCAGGAAAAAGCCTGCTTCCCAATGCAGCCAAAGACAAACATGCAACCCACGTAAACTCACTATAATACTTTGGGATGCCCTCAGCATCTGCAAGGTATGGAAAACGGGTAAAATGTGGGGGCTCAGAATGTATGCTGAAGGACCTGGCATGTTGTTTACTATTCAAAGGCAGGCCATCACCCATACCCTAAATCCTATGGGTCCCAACAGCAACTTGATTCTCCAGAAACCTGAACCTTCTAAACACCCCTCAACCCAACCATCCCAGGCGTCTGGTTCGACCTACCCTACAACTTCGGGGGCAGGACCCGTTCCCCTACCCACCACATTAGCGCCCGGAAATGAAAATCATTTCCTCCCTATGCTATCCGCTGTTTACTGGTTTGCAAATGCCACTCATCCTGAAGTAACAAAAGACTGTTGGCTATGCCTAGACCCTTGACCCCCTTATTATGTAGAAATTGCAGTGAACTCCTCAATAGGCAACACCAAAAAACATGTGCGCGTTCTTGACCTCGCTACAGCTCAGTCCTTAAGACTAAGTTCCTGGGGACAGAACTCAGTCCTTACTCTGGGAGATCTCCAAGGACGCAGAACTTGCCTCTATTCTCCCTCTTATAATATAAGTAATTCTTCCTACCAAATGTCGTGCAATACCGCTTCCATAATAAATATCCCCAGTTCAAAAACCTCTAAAGACCTCCACATGGCTGTTGCACCCCCTACCACCTGGTTTGCTTGTACACAAGGTATAACACCCTGTATTGCCTTAAAATAATTCGAGGACACCACAGAAATCTGTGTCTTAGTGCATATACTACCCCAGGTATATATCTATGAAGAAACGGAGGGACAAGAACACCTTAGACTCTCAGGCCTCAGGTGATCTAAGCGGGTCCTCATATTAGTGCCCCTTCTCATTAGCCCAGGAATTGCAGGATCCATGGCAATAAGTACAGCTTCTCTGGTCATTAGGAACCAAAACCTCAAGGAACTAAGTAAACATGTTGATAAAAACCTAGGACTCCTGGAGTCGAGCATATCCCACCTAGAGCAGCAAGTTAATTCCTTAGCCGAGGTCGTGCTCCAAAACAGGAGGGGACTTGATCTTCTCTTCATGAAGCAGGGAGAGCTATGCATGGCCCTAGGAAAAACGTGCTGTTTCTATGCAAACCAATCTGGGATCATCTGAGACACTCTTGCCCTGGTAAAAGACAATCTAAAACAAAGAAAGCTGCAAAGACAAGCTTTGGGAAATTGGTATCAGTCCCTCTTCTCTTGGTCCCCCTGGCTCACAGCCCTGATCTCGGCAGTGGCGGGGCCTCTTCTTCTGCTCCTGATAGATGTAACAGTAGGACTTTGCTTAGTTAAAAGCCTCCTTGGTTATGTTAAAAATAGTGTGTCATCAATACAATTAATAGTCCTCAGAACTCAATATAATCCCCTATATAAAGAGTCAATGATTTGACTCCAGGAACAACTGAAAGGGGGGAATGTGAAAAGGGGATTAAAAAGTCACCAAAAATGTCAAAAATTAGGCTAAGCATGTACTCAACCTTTGCACAGTTAAAAGTTTCCCTTCCTGGAAACTGGCAACAGCACTTGTTGGCTAGGTTAAACTGTTTAACAGCTTTTTTTTTTTTTTTTGCTTCTGTAAACCTTGAAACTTTTTTCCACTTCTGTGAACCCTGCTAGCATTGCTTAGAAAGTACCTAGTCCTCCAGGATTTTGCAGTTTGGCCGACTTGGAAAGTTCCAATGTGGTTTTTCCCTATTTAAGCAAGCCCCTGCAGCAAATGGGGGCCCTTGTTTTGGGACTTACATGTCCAGCAAGCAAGGGTCGCCAGTTGGCTCTTGACTAATAAACCTCTCCTTTTTATAACTTGTACTTTTGGTGTCAGTGTCTGTGAATTAAGCACTCGGTCCCTACTTCAATACCAGCTCCACTCTTGGCTGAAGTTCCCTGTGCAGGGCCCAAAGCCACTGTCACTGTTCACTACTTGCCCTTTGGAGTTCTAGTCCCCACTCTGGCTAAGGAACCCAGCGTGAGACCCCATGGTTGTGTAAGGAAACAGTATATCTTAAGGAGGTGCTGATCAGTCACTCTCAGTTCTCAGCTCCAGAAGAGGGAATTCCCAGCTCCCTTCTCCACCCCAGGCTGCTGGTGGCACACCAGATCCAGCGCCCAGCTATGTCGCTGATCCCCGGTGCCTGATGCGGGAGACACAACACCACGGCCCATCATAGTGGATCACCCACAGACCCAGATGAGTGGAGAGAAAGGACGGGTGGAGAGAAAGGATCTGTGAAAGAGGAGCTGCCCACCTCGGCCATATTCCAAGCAGAGATTTGCATTACCCCGCCCATCTACTAGCAGCCTCCACCTTGGTTTCTAAAGTAAAGTTGCTAAACAGGAGACAAAAGGCCCTCCCCTACACTGAATCAGATACAGGCAACTCAGCCCTGTTGCAGACCTCTCAGGCAGCAAGCCAAGGGAACCAACCCAAGCTTGGAGTAAATCTATCTGCCTGCAATGAAAGCAAAGGGGAGCTACTAGAGATCAGAGCTGAAGAGACTTTAGACACTCAGGAAAGATTCCAGAGCTAGTCTGGTTTCTTATTTTGATTTTTGATTTTATTGTTTTGACTGTTTGTTTTGCTCATTTTTGTTTGCTTTTTGATTTAGACTACCTGTTTGTGTTGGGGAAATACGCATCAAAGGGCATGATTTTACTGAACTGTCTTTGTGTGATTACTGGTATGCTTTAGGGAATTTTGTTTGTGTGTCTGTTTTTCACTCTTTCATGGCCTTGTGTCTCTTTTTCATTCGTTAGTTGGTATATATATCTGTTTTCCCTCTCACTCTTTTCTCTCTCTAACTTCCTCTTGATCCCTCCTTCTTCCTTTATTTTCCTTTTTTTGTACCTCCTTGTGTTCCAGGGAGCAAACCTAAACCCCGCTGCACGGACAGATTGTAAGGCAGCGGGAAATGGGTTCCAGCGTGCCCATCACCTGTTGGTGGATACTGGGATCTGCAGAAAGATTCTGAATCACAGCTTCCCCCTCAATTAAACCTCAAAACTGCAAAAAGTTCATCCCCCAACCCACAGTCCAGTCTCAAAAGTGAACAAAGTCAGAGGACCCTCATAAAGAAGAACAGGAGATTGAACAAAAGAAGTAAAAGCAACCCCACCTTCCCTGAAAAACAGAATTAAAGAAGGGGAGGGAAAGGGGAGAGAGAAAAATCTGCACAAATGAAGAAAAACCAAAAGAAGAATATGGGTCTCACACAGACCCCTGGGAGGGCAGACACTGAGAAAACTGACTTCAGAATGCAAACGATGAAGAGCCCCCAGAATGACTGGTCTCAAACTACAAACCTAGATATCAAGACATTAGTGGAGAGATTAAAAAGAATTGAGGACAGACAAGAAGAAACTAAGGAGTTGATACTGAGATAACAGTAATAAAGAATACTGTGAATGAAATAAATAACAAACTGATAAGCATGAAAAGCAGAATTAGCCAAGCAGTAGAAAGAATCTCAGAGCTTGAGGACCAAAATATAGAACTAACCCAAAGTGTCAAAAACATAGAAAAGAAGCTTTAAAAGACAGAACAAAACCTTCAAGAGATGAGCGATTACTTCAAGAGACCAAAACTAAGAGTAATTGGACTTCCTGAAACAGAAGAGAGACAGAGGCCACCTTGGAAAAAACATTCCATGAGATTATTGAAGAAAACTTTCCTCATCTCATCAATGATGCAAAAATTCAAACACAAGAGATTCAGAGAACCCCTGCAATACAACAAATGAGAAGACCAACTTCCAGACAATAATAATTTGCCTAAACAAAGTAGTTATAAAAGAAAAAATCCTAAAGGCAGCAAGAGAAAAAGGCCAGATCACCTACCATGGAAGACCAATTAGAATAGTAGCAGACTTATCTAAAGAAACCCTGCAGGCTAGGAGAGCTTGAGCCCTATCTTGAAAGTTCTAAAAGATAAACAATTTCAACCAAGAATAACCTACCCAGCCAAGCTAAGTTTCATCAGTGAGGGAGAATTAAAATCTTTTCCAGATATTCAAACCCTAAGAACTTACGCTGCCACCAGACTACCTCTACAAAAAACACTTAAGAAAGTACTAAACACAGAAGAAAAGGAAAAAAAGAACAACAACGTTCTTCACAAGAGTACAGGAAAAAGAGTAAAACACACACGAACCAACCCCAAAACCAGAAGCAAGACAACAAACAAAGAGGAACAACAACACTATAAGAACCTTATGATAGGGATCAACTCTCACATTTCAATAATTAGCCTGAATGTGAATGGGATAAATGTACCACTGAAAAGACATAGAATTGCAAAATGGAGAAATATCACCAGGCAACAATATATTGCCTTCAAGAGACCCATCTCACTAGAAAGGACACTCACAGACTCAAAGTAAGAGGATGGGAAACAAATTTTCAGGCGAACGGAACACAAAAGAAAAAAGGAGTCGCAATCTTAATTTCAGACAAAATACCATTTAAGCTATCAAAAATTTAAAAAGATAGAGAAGGCCACCACATAATGATAAAAGGTTCACTGCATCAAAGATATATCTATCTAAACATATATGCACCCAACATAGGAGTGCTAACTTTCATAAAGCAGCTTCTAGGAAAACTCAAAAAAGATATTGACTCTAACACTATCAGAGCTGGAGACTTTAATATCCCATTCACAACCCTAGACAGATCATCAGGACAAAAAAATCAGCAACGAGATCCGGAACCTGAATGTGACTCTTGACCAAATGGATTTAATTAATACCTACAGAACACTCCACCCAACGACCACAGAATATACATTCTACTCATCACTGCATGGAACGTACTATAAGATTGACCACATACTTGGTCATAAATCAAGCATAAACAAATTACAAAAGATCAAAATTTTGTCATGTACCTTCTCAAACCACAGTGGAATAAAAATGGACACTAAATAGCATGATGCTAAACAACTCCTGGGTCAATGATGAAATCAAAACAGAGATTAAAAGATACCTGGAAACAAATGAAAATGAAGAAACATCTCACCAAAATCTCTGGGACGTCATGAAAGCTGTAGTAAGAGGGAAATTCAAACACACGTGAAGAAAATGGAAGGATCACAAAATAACAGCCTAACAAGTCACCTTAGGAAGCTGGAAAAGCAAGACCACGAAAACCCTAACTTCAGCAGAAGAATCCAGATCACCAAAATAAAAGCCCAAATCCAGGACATAGAAGACAAAAAGATAATACAAAAAAATCAATGAAACAAAAAGCTGGTTCTTTAAAAGGATAAACAAGATCGATGGCCCCTTAGCTAGACTGACCAAGAAAAAAAGAGAAAAAGCCCAAATAAATATAATCAGAAACACAAAAGATGAAGTCACATCTGACCCTGAAGAATTACAAAAGATCATTAGAGATTACTATGTACACTTATATGGAAACATACTTGAAAACCTTAAGGAAATGGAAGACTTTCAGATATCACAAAACCTACCTAGGTTGAAACAAGAAGAAATCAAAACCCCAAATAGACCAATAACAATCAAGGGAATTGACTATGTAATAAGAAAACTACCTACAAAAAAAAAACAAAAACAAAAACAAAAAAACAAAAACAAAAACAAAAACAAAAAAGACCTGGACCAGATGGCTTCCAGCAGAATTCTATAAGACATTTAAAGAGGAGCTGATACCAATCCTACTGAAAGTATTCCAGGTGATTGAGAAAGATGGAACCCTCCTCAAATCATTTTAAGAAGCTAACATCATATTGATACCCAAGCCAGGTAAAGACCCAACAAAGAAAGAGAACTATAGGCCAATATATTTGATGAACATAGATGCTAAAATTCTCAACAAGATCCTAGCAAACTGGATTCAACAACACATCTCAAAAATCATCCATCATGTCCAAGTAGGCTTCATCCCTGGGACGCAAAGCTGGTTCATCATTCGCAAGACAATAAATGTAATTAAATACATCAACAGATGTCAGAACAAAACCCACATGATTATATCTTTAGATGCAGAAAAGGCTTTTGATAAAATCCAGCACCCCTTCTTTGATAAAAACCCTTGAACATCTAGGCAGACATGGAACATACCTCAAAATAGTAAAAGCCATCTACAAGAAACCCACAGTCAAAATACTGCTAAACAGACAAAAATTTGAACCATTTCCCCTGAAAACGGGAACAAGACAAGGATGCCCACTCTCACCCCTCCTGTTCAATATAGTATTAGAAGTCTTGGCTAGAGCAATCAGAAAAGAGAAGACAATCAGGGTATCCAAATAGGAAAAGAGGAAGTCAAGTTATCTCTCTTTGCAGACATGATTGTAGACCTTGAAAACCCAAGAGAATTGGTCAAAAGTCTCCTTTCACTGATAAAGGACTTGATAAAGTGTCAGGGTATAAAATTAATGTGCAAAAGACAATCGCATTTCTTTACACCAATAATAAATAAAAAGCACAATCTCATTCACAATAGCCACAGAAAAAATGAAATACCTTGGCATCTTCCTAACCAGAGATGTGAAAAACCTTTACAATGAAAACTAAAAAACACCGCTCAAAGAAATAAAAGATGACATAAACGAGTGGAAAAATATCTCATGCTCATGGATTGGAAAAATCAACATTGTGAAGATGTCCATCTTACCTAAGGCAATCTACAGATTTAATGCAAATTACCAGCAACATTCTTCTCTGAGCTAGGAAAAACAATACAGGAATTCATATGGAAACACAAATGACCAAGAATAGCCAGAATAATCCTCAGCAAAAAAAACAAAAAACAAAAACAAAGCAGGAGGTATCACATTACCAGACTTCAAACTTTACTATAAAGCTACAATAATCAAAACAGCTTGGTATTGGTACAGGAACAGGCATATAGAACAATGGAATAGAATTGAGATTCCAGAAGCGAAACCCTAAATTTCTCAACCAAGTCATCTTCGACAAAGCCTCCACTACCTACCACAGGGAAGAGGAGAACCTATTCAGTAAATGGCGCTGGGAAAACTGGCTAACCACATGCAGACGATTCAAACAAGACTCCTATCTATCCCCATACACAAAAATTAACTCTAAATGGATCACAGACCTAAATGTAAAACCTCAAACCATAGAACCTTAGAAAATGCAGGACACACCCTTAAGGAAATTAGAACTGGCATCCAATTCCTGAACAAAACCCAAAATGTACAGGCCGTAAGAGATAAGATAGACAAGTAGTACCTTATTAAACTGACAAGGTTCTGCAAAGCCAAAGAAACCATCAAGAGAGCAGGGAGACAGCCCACAGACTGGGAAAAAGTTTTTGCCAACTTCACGTCTGACAAAGGGCTAACATCTTGGATCTACGAGGAACTCAGACATGCGGAAAAGAAAAAAACAAACAACCCCATTACAAAGTGGGCAAAAGATATGAACAGACACTTCTCAAAAGAAGACAAATGAGTGGCCAACAGACACCTGAAGAAATGTTCAACCTCACTAATCATCAAGGAGATGCAAATTAAAACTACACTGAGATAACACTTAACTCCAGTCAGAATGACTATTATCAATAACTCAAAAAATAACAGATGCTGGAGAGGATATGGTGAAAAGGGAACACTTCTACACTGTTGTTGGGAGTGTAAACTAGTGCAACCACTGTGGAAAGCAGTGTGGTAATTCCTAAAAGCTTTAAATATCAACCTCCCATATGACCCTGCAATCCCCCTACTGGAAATATACCCTGAAGAACTCAAATCACTCTATAAAAAAGATACCTGCACATTTATGTTTATCGCAGCATTGTTCACAACAGCAAGAACCTGGAACCAACCATGCTGTCCATCAAAAGAGGACTGGATTTAAAAAATGTGGTACATATACATGATGGAATACTATGCAGTCATAAAAAAGAAAAAGATCATGAATTTTGCAGCAACCTGGATGGAACTAGAGTTTATAATACTGAGTGATCTTTCACAGAAACCAAGATCTGAGTATCACATGTTCTCACTCATAAGTGGACCTTGAACATCTATCATAATACTATAAGAAAGAGATTGACAGTGGCGGGAAATTATGGGGGGGGCAGGGAGGGGAAGGGAGGTGGGATTAATGGTAGTCAATATCTGTCTGTGGATGGGGGGACACCCCTTATCAACAAGGGTGCCAGAATGATGCATATTTGTATACCTAACCCTTAACTGTGCCCCACAATTTTAAAATAAAAAATATGTTTAATAACTAAAAAAAGAAACACTTTAAAACAAATAACAATAATTGCTTACAACACGGCAGAGTTCACTGATGTAATCCAAAATTCCACCTCAAATATTAAAAAAAAGAAAATGATTTAAAATATAATATATATTTTTTTTTAAAGGAAAGAAAATACTAGGTGCTAGAAATAAAAAGGGAACTTGTTAGCATAATAAACTAGCAAGATGACACAAAGAACTTCCACAGATTTGTAGATGAGATACAGGCTTTATGGTCTAGTGGCTTCAGTTTTATCCTCACACAGAGAGGACATATATCCTTGTTCCTATCTAGGAATGGAGAATTAAACTAAAATCTTTGTATAAACACAGAACGTCAAAAAGGCTACCTCTTTTCAAAAAAGGAAACTACATCCTCCCCAGTATCTTATTTTTTGAGTTACTGATGATGGCCATTCTGACTGGAGTTAGGTGGTATCTCAGTGTACTTTTAATTTGCATCTCCTTGATGACTAGAGAGGCTGAACATTTTTTAATGTATCTGTTGGCTGCTGGTATGTCTTCTTTTGAGAAGTGTCTATTCATATCTTTACCCCACTCTGTAATGGGGCTGTTTGTTTTTTTCTTTTCAGCACATTTGAGTTTCTTGTAGATCCTTGATGTTAGGCCTTTGTTCACACATGGAGTTGGCAAATATTTTTTCCCAGTCTGTGGGCTGTCTCCCTGCTCTCTTGATGATTTCTTTGGCTTTACAGAAGCTTGTCAGTTTAATTAGGTCCCACTTGTCTATCTTATCTCTTATTGCCTGACACTTCAGGGTTTGATCAGGGATTGGTTGACAGCCCCCCCCCCCCGCTTTTTCTAAGGTTCTTAAGTTAGAGGTTTTACATTTAGATCTGTGACCCATTTAGAGTTAATTTTTGTGTATGGGGATAGGTAGGGTTCCTGTTTGAATCTTCTGCATGTGGCGAAAAAGGAACACTTCTACACTGTTGGTGGAAGCGTAAACCAGTACAGCCTCTGTGGAAATCAGTGTGACGATTCCTAAAAGTCCTAAAAATCGACCTTCAATATGACCCTGCAATCCCCCTACTGGGAATATACCCAGAAGAACTCAAATCACTCTATAAAAAAGATGCCTGCACACGTATGTTTATAGCAACATTGTTCACAATAGCAAGAACATGGAACCAACCGTGCTGCCCATCGAAAGAGGACTGGATAAAAAAATGTGGTACATATACACAATGGAATACTATGTAGCCATAAAGAAGAACAAAATCATAAACTTCACAGCAACCTGGATGGAATTAGGGTTTATAGTACTGAATGATGTCTCACAGAAACAAAGAGCTGAGTATCACATGTTCTCACTCATAAGTGGACCTTGAACAACTACCATATTACTATAAGAAGAGAATTGACAGTAGTGGGAAACTGCGGGGGGTGGAGTGGGGGGAGGGGGTGGAATTGACAGTAGTTAAAACCTGCCTGGGGAAGGCAGGGCACACCTCATGAATAAAGGTACCGGCACAATGAATATTTGTATACCTAACCCTGAATTGTACCTCACAATTTTAAAATAAAAGTTAAAAGGGGGGGGGAGAACAAAACAAAAAAGGAAACTAAAAAAATTTTATTTTTTGGTCTAGGGAAGCAGTAATGAAGCTTGTCTTCTACCTAGAACTTGGAATAGGAGAAAGAGGCTTCCATGAGAAATCAAAATCCCATGTACAAATATGAGATCCAAATTTACACTACCTGATGAGTACAAATCATAATCAGAGAAAATAAAAACCATAGATCCGTAGCAAAAGAAATAAAAAACTGCTCTGAGGGCATATTTTCATGATCAAATACACACACCAAAAATGAACTCATAATATAGATATTTCAAACTATCTGAAGAAACAATCCAGTAGGAGGAAAATCAATAATTTCTAGAGACATGTGAATTGGTACCCCAAGAATTTAGTTAATAGAAAACTCTTGAATAAATTCTAATATAGCATTCTTACAATCTTTGAAGAGGTAAATGAAGAAATAGAAACCAAAGTAAAAAATAAAATATGAAAATATTCAAACTATAAACTTTAATAATAAAAAAACCAAGTCAATTAAATGAACAACTACAAAGATGAACACACCAAGGAGCAGATATAGCTGAAGGAAGAATTAGCCAACTAGAAGAAAGATCTTAGAAAAATACCCAAAATGCATCATAGTGAGACACAGAGATTGGAAATGCAAAGGAAAGTTTAAGAGACCTGGTAATTCCTCAAAGAAGACATATACCTAAAAGCATTTCCAAATGAAGAAAATTGACACAGTGAAAGGAAAACAACGTTAAAGAGATAAATTCTGGGAATTTTCCAGGAATGAGGAATGTGTTAGTTTGAAGAAGTATATCAAGTATCAAGCAGGAAAAATAAAGACAATTTCATTACAATAAAACTGTAAAACACAAAAGCATAAAGAAGTATGTTCTATCTATGCCTAGATGTTCAAGGGTTTTTATCAAGAAGGGATGCTGGATTTTATTGAAAGCTTTTTTTTCCATCTAATGATACAATCATGTCAACCACTGGGAAGAGGAAAACCTGTTCAGTAAATGGTTCAGGGAAAACTGGCTGGTCACATGCAGAAAACTAAAGCAAGACCGCTACCTATCATCATACATGAAAATCAACTCTAAATGGATCAAAGACCTAAACATAAAACCTAAACTATAAGAATGTTAGAAAATGCAGGAGATAGCCTTATGGAAATTGGAACTGGCAACCAATTCCTGATCAAAACCCCAAGTGTCCATGCCATAAGAGATAAGATAGACAAGTGAGATCTCATCAAACTGACAAGCTTCTGCAAAGTCAAAGAAACCACCAAGAGAACAGGGAGACAGCCCACAGTCTGGGAAAAAATATTTTCCAACTGTGTATCTGACAAAGGCCTAACATCTAAGATCTACAAGGAACTCAAACATGCTGAAAAGATAAAAACAAACAGCCCCATTACAAAGTGGGCAAAAGATATGAATAGGATCTTCTCAAAAGAAGACATACAAACAGCCAACAGATACATGAAAAAATGCTCAGCCTCACTAGTCATCAAAGAAATGCAAATTCAAAACCACACTGAGATACCACCTAACTCCAGTCAGGAAGATCATCATCAATAACTCAAAAACCAACAGATGCTAGAGAGGATGTGGGGAAAGGGAACACTTCTACACTGTTGGTGGGAGTGTAAACTAGTACAACCTCTGTGGAAAACAGTTTGGTGATTCCTAAAAGATCTAAAAATTGACCTTCCATATGACCACGCAATCCCCCTACTGAGAATATACCTGGAGGAACTTAAATCACTCTGTGAAAAAGATACCTGCAAACACATGTTTATTGAAACATCATTCACAAGAGCAAAAACATGGAACCAACCGTGCTGCCCATCGAAAGAGGACTGGATAAAAAAAAAAAAGTACATATACAAGATGGAATATTATGCAGCCATAAAGAGGGACAAAATTATGAACTTCGCAGCAACTTGGATGGACTTAGAGTCTATAATACTGAGTGATCTATCACCGAAACAAAGAACTGAGTATCACATGTTCTCATTCATAAGTGGACCTTGAACAGAGGGATTGGTAGTAGTGAGAAACTGCCAGGGGAGGGGGGGCATACCTCATCAACAAGGGTACCTGCATAATGAACATTTGTATACCTAACCCTGAATTGTATCCCACATCTTCAAAATAAAAAAAAAAAATTTTAAGGCATAAATTCTTAATATCAACCTGAGAGAAAAGATAGATAATCTAAAAGAAATGACAATTGGACTGCAGTCGATTTCTCATATCAACAATTCAGTCCATTGCACATGCTATAAGGAAGCAAGTAGTCATGCAAAGAGGCCAGAGATAGGAGTTTCAGTACATAATTCCAGCTGAGGTCCCTTTCCACAGCCAGCATTAATTGGCAGTCCATGTAGGCAAGAGAGCTACAAAATGATATCAGACTCCATTTTCAAGTTGTTTCAGGTAATATAATGTGGAGCAAAGAAACAGCCATTGCTGAATCTAGACCAGCTTGCAGATCTGTGAGCAAAATGAATGATTGCTGGTTGTTTTAAACCACTAAATTTAGGGTGGTTTATTATTCAGCAATAGATAAATGGAACAAAGTGGCTTAAACAAATTTAGGGTTTATTTTGCTCACATATTGAGGGCACTGGGAAATATGGACTTTTGGTGGGGTAAGGTTTAGGGGATTAAGGTACGCTGCTGATGATGTTGATGATTATTATTTAGTAATGATTTAGGAAATAATGAATATTGAGTTGGTAGCAACTTTCTCTTATGTTCCAGAACCATAAAATTGTATTTACTGTAGCTTTGTAATTAAATTTAAAATATGGTGAGGCTAGTTCTTCCACATTATTCTCATTTTTTAAAATTTTCTAGACAATTCTAGTTCATTATTTTCTCCATAAGAACTTTGAAATCAACTTGACTAATAAAAAAAACTTTATTGGTATTATCATTAGAATCATATTATATTTACAGGGAGAACTGACCTATTTATATATTGATCTTCCTGACCAAAAACATAAGCATATCTTGTTATTTGTTTTTGTTCAAGTCTTCTTAAATCTGGATTATGTATACATAGATATTTGAGTATTATTCTTTATATTTTTTCTATCTTTGAAAAATTAAAAATATGACAAAGTAAAGAATAGATGATCAAGAAATAATTTATTTAGGACTAAGAAAACTGATTTCATTATAAGGCTGTGATCTGGAGAACTTTGAGAAAGAAAACTTACCAACCAATATGTAGTGTACAAGTCACTTATTACTCTGAAAGCCCAAAAATGTTTTTTAATGATTAGGATGGTTTTTCTCTTTCATAAATCTAATGAATTTCCATTTCTTAGTTCAGTTAAGATAAAAACCAACAGCCTTAAATTGTCCTACAAATTCAGATTTTTCCTTCTTATGATGTATAGAAAGCAAGTGGACAATGCAGCTTCATCTATCTTAATTGGGTCTCTGAAGGAAGTGGGTGCAGCTGGAATATTTCCACCGTGCCGCTTGTCTGCATTTGTCTCTGAAGTACCCATTAACAATGTTACCTAGCAATACATTTCACAGTTAAATTAGAGACTGTTACTTCCGTTTGAAGTTCCCATATGCTGATCCAAACCAAATATGTGTAGTTACCCTTTGTGTTTTTTTAAAAAGGTGATCATCATGATTAAGTTAGAAATTTCCACATTCCATTGGAAAGTCAAAATAGATGAAAGATCAGTTTCAAAACCCAGATCAAACCATCTGAAAGTCTTTATAAATATCTAACGCACAGGTTCAACTACTTCTCAAAATATCTGATGACTTAAATGTAGAAAAATTGTTCAGTTTTAGGTTAACTGAAAAGGTTTTCAGGATGCTATATTTGCTATATTCAGATCAAGTAGATCAATCCTTGCTTAGAGCCTGTCAGTGACTGCTGACTGCGCTCAGCACGAAGTCCAGTGTTCTTAGTCTGGCATTCAAGGGCAGCCCTTCATGAACTGGATGCTACCTACTATTTCAGCCTGCAGCTTCATTCTCTCCCCCTCACCCCAAATCTCCTAAAAACTGGCAATACTTTGCCATTTCATGCTCTTACTATGTATTGTCACATAGTGTTTCTTTATGTATTTTCACAAAATATTTCCCTGCCTGACATGCTTAGCCTTTTTTTTTTTTTTGCTTTTACTTGATTAACAAATACTTCAGGGTCGCTTTCTCTGAGGAGCCTTCCTCGACACCCCAAGACCGAACCATGTGCCTTGTATCCTCTTGTACTATTTATTCATTCACTGCGTAGCATTGCAATATAACTGTTGGTTTATATGTCAGTTTCCTCACTCAATTCTGTGCTTCCTGAGGATGGAAACTATGCTTTTATACATCTGTGTACTCATGGTATGCAAATATAAAGTTTTCAAAAGAAAAGAGGATTGCAGTTGGGGATGAAGCCTCACGCATCCTAAGAGGCCTCTTCTAAGTGACCTTCCCTGCTATTTCCTGTCTCTGAACATATATTTACATAATGGAACACTGTACAGCAATGGAAATGAAATGCAACTAGAGAAAAGCAACAACATGGATGAAACATGCAGCCTGATTTCAGTTATGTAGATTTCAAAGCAGGCACTGCTAGAAGATTAAAACAGGACCCCTACCTATCACCATACACCAAAATTAACTCCAAACGGATCAAAGACCTAAATGTAAAACCTTAAACTATAAGAATCTCTTTGAAAATGCAGGAGACACCCTTATGGAAATTGGAACTGGCAACCAATTCCTGATCAGAACCCTAGGTGCCCATACCATAAGAAATAAGACAGACAAATGGGACCTCAACAAACTGACGAGCTTCTGCAAAGCAAAAGAGTCCATCAAGAGAGCAGGGAGACAGCTCACAGAATAGGAAAAAATATTTGCCAACTGTATATCTGACAAAGGTCTAACATCTAGGATCTACAAGGAACTCAAACGTGCCGAAAGGAAAAAAAAACAAACAGCCCCATTAAAAAGTGGGCAAAAGACATGAATAGATACTTCTCAAAAGAAGATATACTGGCAGACAACAGACACATGAAAAAGTGCTCAGCCTCACTTATCATCAGAGAAATGCAAATCAAAACCACATTGAGACACCACCTAGCTCCAGTAAGAATGGCCATCATTAATAAAACAAACAACAGATGCTGGCAAGGATGCGGAGAAAAAGGAATGCTTCTACAATGCCGGTGGGAATGCAAACTAGTGCAACCTCTTTGGAAGACAGTGTGGCGATTTCTGAAAGAACTAGAAATTGACTCTCCATATGACCCAGCAATTCCCCTGTTGGGAATATACCAGGAGGAACTAAAATCATTCTACAAAAAAGATACACATGTATGTTTGTTGCAGCTCTATTCATAATAACAAAAATATGGAATCAACCATGCTGCCCATTGAAGCTGGACTGGACAAAAAAAATGTGGTACATATACACAACAGAATATTATGCAGCCATAAAGTAGGACAAACATATGGACTTCGCAGCAACTTGAATTGATTAAGAGTCAATCATACTTGGTAATCTATCACAGAGACAAAGAACAAAGTACCATATGTTCTCACTTATAAGCAGACCTTGAATAATTATAATACTATAAGAAAGGGAGTGGCAGTAGTGGGAAACTGTCAGGGGAGGGGAGGTGGGATTGGCAGTTGAGAGAAACTGCTAGGGAGGGAGGGAGGGGCACACCTCATCAACAAGGGTACCTGCATAAGCAACATATGTATACCTAACCCTGAATTGTACCCCACATCTTTATAATAAAAAACAATATATATATAGAAGAAAAAAAAAAGAAAAGAACATGAACGTATTCTCTGAGGACAGCCATGTCCTAAAAGAAAAAAAGCAGCGATTCATCATGATGCAGGATTTCAAAATACAGTTAATGATCATGAGAGTCAGCCAGCTCTTATGAATGACTTTCATACAATTGCCCATAATCTATCCCTGTAATATACTTTTTATATGTTGGGGGAAAAAAAAGCAGGCGTTGCTAACTTGTATTGTTTAGGGATAAAACATAATAATAACATAATAACACATATTGAAATATTCTATTATTGATCTTGGTGTCAATTACACACTGTCTTATAATTATTTGTTATATATTTATGTGTATCAGTTTTTTATGCTGCTACAATAAATTGTGACAAATCCAGTGGTTTACTGCACAAATTTATTATCTGAAAGTTCTGGATGTCAAACGTCCAAAGTGATCACTATATATTATGTATATCAAAACAGTACTATGTACCCTATGAATATGTTCAATTATTATTTGTCAGTTTTTTAAAAATGAAGAGAGACACAACTATAAACACACAAACAAACTCCAAAGTGGGTATCACTGGGATAAAACCAATGTATTGGCAGGTTTGTGTTCCTTTCTGAAGACTTTGGGGGAGAATTCGTTTTCTTGCCTTTTCCAGTTTTTAGAGGCTGCCTAAATTCCTTGCCCCTTCTGTCTTCAAACCCAGAAAAGGCTGGTTGAGACTTTCTTATAATACATCACTCTGACACTGAGACTGATACTTCTGCTGCTTCTTTGACATTTAGAGACCCTAATATTTATGTTGAACAACCACGTGATCCAGGATAATCTGACAACCTTAAGGACAGCTCATTAAGAAATTAATTCCATCTGCTGCCATGTACTAAAACACATCCACAGTAACATATTCACAGATTCTGGGGACTAGGACATGGACATCTTTGGAAGACTACTACTGTGTCTACCGCTGTATATGCTATGTACATTTCTGAATCTATGTTCTATTTTATAATGACACAAGGTTAACAATTGTGGTATATAAATACAAAGGATTCCTATACAACGTGAAAAAGAAATGACACCTTTTATTTAGTGTTGTGGAATAACCTCCAAGAAATATGTAAAAAGCAATGTTAAAACCATTTGTAAATTATACTATAATTTATGTAAAAAGGCATGAGGGAGAAGCACATCTATATGTATTTGCTTCTATATGCCATATATATATATCTCAAAATAAAGCAAAACAGAACAAAAGAAGGAGCTATTCTAGCTGCCTAAGAATTATTTCTTAGTGACCTAATACCAGGAGATTTTTGCCAACTCATTGAAGATAATGGCAAGGAATCATTAGAAGATCTTGAAAAGACACATAGAATTGCATAGAATTTACAGGGAAGATAATATGGAATTACCACGTAAACAAAGTCCTTCCCTATCAATTGTATCTTTTAATAAACCACTAACAAAGAAGAATGTCATGCAGATGGAAAATTATACTATTCAGTTTATCCAGGATGCAAATTTTGTGGGAAAATTCAGAATTACAAATGAAACAATAGATAAATACACTAGTTGTGTACTGTTTGGGAACCTCCTGGAGAGTGGCCAACCCCTTGGAGTAAGGCCAAGCACGACTTCTGTGGGGAGCTGCAGAAGGGAGGGAGGTCCCACCACCCCTGGCACTGAGGTCCCTGGGGCATTTCCAGCCCACATCTGACACTGCTGTACTAACATTTCCTTAGATCCATTAGGAAGCCTGGGCTAGGCGATGCTGGTCTGCAGGGAGGAGACAGACTTAAGTCAATTCAGAAACTCCTAGTCCATTCTGCATTCATTCTGGGGACATCTTGAGAATCCCACACTCATGTGCAAGGGAGAGACCAAGTAAAACTAGAATTCATTCACTCATTCTTTTTCTCCAGTTATTTGCTCATTCATTTAATCAACATTTATTGAGTAGCTTTATTTTCTTGGTTCTAGAAGTATAAGGTATTCAGTATGATTCCAATATGTCAATGTCAAAAACAGGCAAAACTATACTATTTTACTTAGGGATGAATATGTAGGCGGAAAAATTACATATGAAACCAAGAAAATGACTATCACAAAAGTCAAGGTGAAGGTCATAAAAGTCAAGCTGACCCAGGGAAGTTGAGAATAGTTAGTTTTTTTTTAAAAGAGAACAAAAGAGGTCTTAAAAGTTAAAAATATTATTGCAGAAATGAAAGACTGCTAGGAAGGATGTCAGAAAAAAATTGAGTTTAGTCTCTTGCAAAGCGATTGGCAAATGACAAAATTAGCACTTGACCCTAATTCATCTGATTACAAAAAGAATTTAAAAAAAAAGAAAACCAAAAATATTCCAAGTTTTTGAGTAACACTTGTTTGTAAGCCTACAAGAAAGTTCCAAAATATAAGATGCTCTGAAACCACTGAGGCAAAATGCTTTCCTGAACCTGTTCAAGGTAGGCAAGGAAAGTCTCAACAGCAAAGGGAAAAAGTTTAAGTCAAAGAATAACCTGGGTTTGTTGTTATAAAATCTTCAGTCTGAGTAACTGAATAGCAGTAATGTACCAAGTAGATTATTTCAGTTCAGGGTGATGGCTCTGTGGAATGATTCCACCCAAGTGCTGGCCACAGGTCCACTGGTGGCTGAAGAGAGCTATACCCACACAGTGTACTCCTGCCATCCCGGAATTCCCTGACTTATAAATATCAGTATACCTCTAGGTACCTTTATTTAATAGCTTGGAATTACAAATATCCAACGTCATTTATTTGTAGTATTTGATGATTAAAATCTTGTTCTTTGACAATGAATGTTCCAGGTCTAACATTAGATTCTTAAATTGTCCAGAAGAATAAAATGAAAAAAAGGAAGAAAGAACATCAAAGAAAAAAATAAAAAAAATTTAAGACCATCAATAAAACTCATAAAATAAAATAAATATAATAAAAATAGTTAGCATTGTTAAGATGTCCATTCTACCTGAGGTAATCTACAGATTTAAAGCAACATCCATTAAATTACCAACAGCATTCTTCTCAGACCTGGAAACAACAATATAGGAATCCATATGGAAATATAAACGACCATGAATAGCCAAAACAATCCTCAGAAAAACAAAAACAAAAACAAAAACCAAATTGGGAGATATCATACTCCAGACTTTAAACTTTATCATAAAGCTACAATAATCAAAACAGCCTGGTATTGGTACAAGAACAGGCACATAGACCAATGGAACAGTATAGAGATTCCAGAAGCAAAGCCTCAAATTCTCAACCAACTCATCTTTGACAAAGCTTCCACCACCAACCACTGGGGAAAGGAGAACCTATGCAGTAAATGGTGCTGGAAAAACTGGCTGACCACATGAAGATTAAAACAAGACCTCTACCTATCACCATATACAAAAATCAACTCTAAATGGATCAAAGACCTAAACGTTATACCTCAAACTATAAGAACCTTGGAAAATGCAGGAGACAGTCTTATGGAAATTGGAACTGGAAACCAATTCCTGATCAAAACCCCAAGTGCCCAAGCCATAAGAAATAAGATAGACAAGTGAGATCTCATCAAACTGTCAAGTTTCTGCAAAGCCAAAGAAACATTTAAAAAGTGCCCAGACCGGGAAAAAATATTTGCCAACTGTATATCTGACAAAGGCCTAACATCTGGGATCTACAAGGAACACAAATGTGCTGAAAAGAAAAAAACCAACAGTTCCATTACAAAGTGGACAAAAGATATGAATAGACACTTCTCAAAAGAAGACATATGAGCAGCCAACAGATACATGAAAAAATGCTCAGCCTCGCTAGTCATCAAAGAAATGAAAATTAAAACCACACTGAGATACCAGCTAACTCCAGTCAGGATGGCCATCATCAGTAGCTCAAAAAATAACAGATGCTGGCGAGGATGCGTGGAAAAGGGATCACTTCTACACTGTTGGTAGGATTGTAAACTAGTACAACCTCTGTGGTAAAACAATTTGGTGATTCCTAAAAGATATAAAAATCGACCTCCCATATGACTCTGCAATCTCCCTACTGGGAATATACCTGGAGGAACTCAAATCACTCTATGAAAAAGATACCTGCACATGCTTACTGAAACATTGTTCACAACAGCAAAAACATGGAACCAACCGTGCTGCCCATCAAAAGAGAACTGGATTTTAAAAAATGTGGTACATATACAAGATGGAATATCACACAGCTATAAAGAGGGACAAAATTATGAACTTCACAGCAACTTGGGTGGACTTAGAGTCTATAATACTGAGTGATCTATCACAGAAACAAAGAACTGAGGATCATATGTTCTCATTCATAGGTAGACCTTGAACAATTATTGTAATACTATAAGAAAAGGATTGGCAGTAGTGGGAAACTGCCAGGGGTAGGGGTGGGTTGGCAGTAGTGGGAATCTTTGGAGTGGTGGGGAGGCATACCTCATCAACAAAGCTACCTGCATAATTTAACATTTGTATACCTAACCCTGAACTGTACCCCACATCTCTAAAATAAAAAATTTAAAAAGAAAAAATATATTAATAAAAACAAAATAAAAAATAAAAATAATTGGGTTGCCATGTCAATAAAAAAATTTATGGGGTGACTTTTTTTTTTTTTAGTCAGGATCTTCCTCTGTTGCTCAGGCTGTGGCAGGATCATGGCTCACTGCAGATTTGACCTCCTAGGATCAGGCAATCCTTCTGCCTCAGTCTCCCGGGTAACTGGGACTACAGGCATATGCTACAATGCCTGGCTAATTTTTTGACTTTTTATGGAGATGAGGTCTTGCTATGATGCCTAGGCTAAAAGATGTTCTTTATCTTGATTTTGGTGGTTTGGTGATTTGGTGTTTACATGAATATTTAGGTACTCAAAAAAAGGGTGAATTTCACTGCACCCTTATGATGAGTTATAATGTAAAGGGGAAGGGGAAGAGAAGATATAAGTTCTCACCTTTCATACTCGGGAGTCAAAAGGAAATATGTGAAGTTAATAAATCAACCAACAGAAATATGAGCATGGATTTTATAAAGGGAATTACCATCACAAGAAACAATTGAAAAGACATAGACTACTCTCTAGCTCTATAATTTTACTATCTACATGTGTTATTTATTTGTATTGGCATTTAAAAAAATTATAAAATATTTTTAAAATTCAGAAAAGATTCCAGAATAGTACAAGAACTTCCATATATCCCTTGCCCAATAATGTCCTTTACAGCAAATAACTCTATCCAGGATCGCATGCTGCACAATGACCACATCTCTCTAGTCTCCTTCAAACCTGGAACAGTTCTTCAGTCTTTTCTTGACTTTTGTGACCTTGACATTTTTAAGGATTTCAGGATGGTCATTTTATTTTGTTCTTCATCTTGGGATTGCCTGGTGTTTCTTCATGATTAGACCCAAGTTAGGAATTTTGGCCCTGATATCACAGAAGGGATGCTGTGTTCTCATTGTATCTCAGCTCCTGGTAGGTGGTCTGAGAGGTTGATTTGCTCTAATACTGCTGGGATAAACTAAGATAACATACTTCTTAACTGTAAAGTTAGTTTTCTCCTTTTATAATCGCTAAGTATTTTGAAGGAAGATATTTTGAGACTATCCCATGCCCCACTTTCACCTGTTACCTTACAATTCAATGAGGCTTTTTACCTGGATTGGTGATGATTGCAAAATGGTACATTTTTATTAAGTGGATTCAAAGACTCCTATTTATTCGATGCATTGTAATCTATTAGTATCATCATTTTGATTCCTGACTTGCTCCAGATGTGGTCAGTGGAAGTTTCTATGTTGGTTTGTGTCATTTTGACATGTCCCCGTCATTATTGAGTATTTCCTTACTTTTTAGCAAAGGAGATGTTCTGGGGTCATCTTGTTCTTTCCCTGCTTCAGTCCTGGAATCAGTTTCTTTTATTGGGGAGCAACATTTAGAAACCAAGCTTTGCAATTGGCAGTAGTAGGAAACTGTCAGGGGAGGGGGGGGTGGGATTGGCAGTTGAGGGAAACTGCTGGGGGATGGAGGGGCATACCTCATCAACAAGGGTACCTGCATAAGCAACGTTTGTATCTCTAACCCCTGAATTGTACCCAACATCTTTATAATAAAAAAAAAAGAAACCAAGTTTTTGGTGCTTGCTGTGTTCATTGCTATTAGGGCCTCAAACTTCCAGGACTTCTCTATGGACATAGCTAGGAAATATACATATGTATGTACACATGCATACACACAAGTTTACATATATATAGTTCTATATCTATCTATACATATCAACAACCATGAGTTCATACTGACAACTCCAACTCCAAAGGGTTTATCTTACTTTTCCATATATTCATGGAGGAGGACCCCTAGGAATTCATAATTTATTTATAAAACATTGTGTAAGCCGGGCTGGATGGCTCAGCCTGGAATCCCGCGCCTTTGGAAGGCTGAGGTGAGTGGATTGCCTGAGCCCGCGGGTTCGAGACCTGCCTGAGCAGTGAGACCTCATCTCTACAATAAATCAAAAAATCAGCTGGGCATGGTAGCGCATGCCTGTAATTCTGGCTACTTGGAAGGCTGAGGTGGAAGGATCGCCAGAGCCCAGCAGGTCGAGGCTGTGGTGGCTGGGAGCGGCCACTGCACTCCAGTCTGGGTGACAGAGTGAGACTCCAACTCAAAATAAACCAAAAAAAAAAACCAAAAAAACAAAACATTGTGTATTTATACTTACATTTTTAAATTTCAGCCTTTAAACTACTCTCCGTTTGATGCACTACACCTATCAAGAAGCTTTTCCACTGCTCAAAACAGTTTTTGAACTTGTCAATTTTGATACTTTTTAGTGCTTTTGCTTTTTTTTTTTTTTTTTTTTTTTTACCCCCTACCTCTTCCATATCAGCAAAATGTTTCCTTTTGAGGATTTTTTTCAGCCAGGAAACAAAAAAAAAGTTGTTTGGGGTGAGATTGGGTGAATACGGAGGGTGGAGCATGGGGATCATGCCATTTTTGGTCAAAAACTGCTGAACACTCAGCAAGGTGGTGGCAGGTGAGCTAGTAAATCACCCATCATGATATGGGCAGACGCATTGAAAGAAATCTCCAAGAAAAAAAAAAAACTGAAGCCAAAAGCAGCCTCTCACAATGATGTTAGCTGGCACACTGATGCCGATGGGTTCCTAGAACACTTACCTAGTGGGGGAATCCTGTACTACAAGGGGCCCATGCTCCAAACAATGATTCCATTTTGGGGGGGTCTCCCTCCTGTATCTCCTTCCTCCAAGAGTGAAAAATACTGGCTCCTACCATCCTTAATATTTACTTTTTTGGCTTAACTCCTCTGTATTGTTGAATCTCTTGATGTCAATAGGTTGCTACCTTACTTGCACATACCCTCCTTGTTGCTCTGTCCTCTGCCAAGCTGCTTTCCCATCCCACTTAGCATGATTTTGATGAAAAATTAAAACAAACAAAAAAACACAGTAGCCAAATACTATAAAAGGTAGAAAAAATAACACTGTGGGAATTATCATATGTAATATTCTCATTGCTCTAAAATCCATGATTCTCATTTCCCTCACCCACCACCACAATTGTAAGGTACTTTTAAAGTTTGATCTGTTCTAGAAAGAAAAGAGAGGTACATAGGTTGGCTGCATTATTTCTGTATTAATATCATATACTGCCTATACCATGTGGGTGTGCAAGCGTGTGTGTGTGTGCACACACACACATTTAGGTACCCCATTTTATGCTCTGAGCACTTGGCAACCTGAGTTTACTACACGAAGGAGGTCTCTACCTGAAATGTCACAGTAAATGGTCTGCTGGTAAAGCTTGGCTTCTAGAGGGTTAAAGTACACTGTGATTTCAGCTGATGAGTTGGGCCAGATATCACCTTCCTGAAAAACATAAAAGATTCATTTTTTAAAGATGATGAAAGGAAGGCACTGCTTTTAAATGTTATGCTATAATTTCATACATTTAAAAAATGAGATTGTATATATTTAAGGTACAAAACATGATGCTTTGATATACAGGTATGTAGTAAAATGATTAACTGCAGTCAAGCAAATTAACTTTATCCATCTCCTCACATAGTTAACTTTTGTGTGTGTGTGTGGTGAGAGTACCTGAAGTCTACTCTCAGCAAATTCCCAATATACATTAACTATAGTTACCATGCTGTACATTAGGTCTCCAGAACTTATTCATATTAAAACCAAGTTTGTACCCTTCCACCAATAGTAAACTTATATTGCTTAAAACTTATGAAGTGGCCAAATATACAGTTATCAAATATTTTTTCCCATTCTGTGGGTTGTCTCCCCACTCTTTTGCTGTTTTTTTAAAATTGTGCAAAAGCTTTTCAGGTTGATGAGGTCCCACTTGTTTTGGGGTTATGATCAAGAACTGGTTGCCCATTCCAAAGTGCATAAGGGTGTCTCCTGCATTTTTTTCCAAGATTCTTATAGCTTGAGATTTTATGTTTGGGTCTTTAATTCGTTTAGAGTTGATTTTTGTATATGGTGATAGATAAGGATCCGATTTAATTCTTCTGCACAGTCAACAGATACATAAAAAAAATGTTCAGCCTCACTATCATCAGAGAAATGCAAATCAAAATCACACTGAGATACCACCTAACTCCAGAAAGGATTACTATCATTAATTAAAAAAACAAAAACAAAACGGATGCTAGTGTTGCCGAGAAAAGGGAATGCTTCTATACTGTTGGTGGGAATTCAAACTAATTCAACCTCTATGGAAAACAGTGTGGCAATTTTTAAAAGAACTAGAAATTGACCTTCCATATGACCCATCAATTGCCCTTCTGGGAATATACCTGGAAGAACTCAAATCCTTCTACAAAAGAGATACCTGTGCACACATGTTCATTACAACGCTATTCACAATAGCAAGAACATGGAACTAACCCTGCTGCCCATCAAAAGTGGACTGGATAAAGAAAATGTGGTACATACACAGGATGGAGTTTTATGCAGCTATAAATAAGGACAAAATTATGGACTTCAAAGCAAATTGGATGGATTTAGAGTCCATCATACTCAGCAATCTGCTGTAGAAACAAAGAACCAAATATCACATGTTCTGGCACACAAGTGTTTCCTGAACATTTATCACAATACCAGAAGAAAGCGATCAGCAGTAGCGGGACACTGCTGGGGGAGGAGGGGTGTAGGTGGACATAACGTCACTAATGGTACATGAACCTAAACCAGGGGGAAGGACCAGTTGGAGGCCCAAACATCATCTGCACGTAGACCAGCTATGTACCTAATCTTGACTTGTACTACACATCTTTATAATAAAGTTAAAAAACTTATAAAGTGGTACAAGTAGGAAACAAGTTTCAAAGATAACTACAGTGAGTTTATGAATATATAATGAGTTACTAAAGAAAATTAGGATGCATAGCAGATTTTTAAAATGTATATTCAGTGAATATTCACTGTCTGCACAATGTGTGCCCAGAACCAGAGCTTCAGAGAAGCAGAAAGGTGTGGGCAGTGACTGCAGGGTGCTCAAACCTTAGTGGGATGATAAACAAGTTTACTAATATTTTTAATATGTGTGATAAGTGTTATGTCTACATAAAGTCAGAGGGGTCACAGAGGAAGAATTACTGACTTCCCGATGGAAGCACCACATTTCTTACTTTTGAGGTAACAACATAAGGAAACACTCTTATTCTATAAAAACATAGCAATGTCCTGAGACAGAACAATGGCTGTATCAAAACATGCTTCTGCTCCAGTGTGGTATTTCTCCCTTTAATTTGGACCACCCAAAAATCATAATCAGAGCCGGGCTCGTGGCTTAGTCTGTAATCCTGCGCCTTTGGGAGGCTGAGGTGAGTGGATTGCCTGAGCCCGCAGGTTCGAGACCCGCCTGGGCAGCGAGACCTCATCTCTACAATAAAACAAAAAAAAAATCAGCCGGACGTGGTAGCATATGCCTGTAATTCCGGCTACTCGGAAGGCTGAGGCGGAAGTATCGCCAGAGCCCAGCAGGTGAGGCTGCAGTGGCCGGGAGCGGCCACTGCACTCCGGTCTGGGCGACAGAGTGAGACTCCAACTAAAAAAAAAAAAAAGTCATAATCAGGAAATCAAGCTTTAAAGTGGCAGTGCAATATATGATGCATCAGAACTCCTTGTTAGGTATTCTTACCTGGGCCTCTTCACTAATTTCTCAGGACTAAAAGGAGATTCTAATAGCACTTGCCTCAAAGGGTTCCCTATGGTCTGGTGAAGTCATTCAGGCCAAATGCTCTGCCCCATGCACAGTAAGAACTCAATAAATAACTGTGCACTATGGTCAATGTTATATGTGAGGTACTTAGAAGGACTAAGAAGAAAGTATTGAAAAAGGGAAAAGACATGCGCATTTTTTTTCTATGGTTTCTATAAACAGGACCAAATCAGCATAAGTGATAAGCACATCTAGAAATCTATAAGGAGTCCCACCAGCTAAACAGAAAACCAGGGAAAGACAACTTGATAAATAATTAGAATCCAGCTTCAGACAGTCCCCAGTGCATACTCTATTTGCAATCTGGCTAGAAATGAACATACTTTTGGAATAAAGAATAGAGAAGAGAACAAAATGGTTTAAAATGCAGACATCAAACAAGAGAAGGGAAATTAAAAAAAAAACTAGGGCTAATTTGAGTTTATTTATGAACATAATCAGTCTGATCAGTCTACTTCTCAGACTGTCTCTCCTGCCTTCAGAATGAGGGAGGGCAGAGAGGTTCTAAGAAGTAGCAGCAAAGGCTGTGAATAACATGTGGGTTCTGGGAGCTGTCACATCCTCAAATGAGTCAGTGAGAATGAAGGTTTCATGAGGGTAAGTGTTGTCCTATCACCACATCTAAAACAGAGATGTCTCTTAGTAGGTCCTCAATAAATATTTACTGAATAAGATGCATCTATTCAGTTTGTACACTGTGTAGTTATTAGCAGACACCTATCCATCTTTGCAACCCATTTATGCCATTTTTCTCTTCATCTGGAGCCCTAAAAGTCAGACAGTTTTATAATTGAATGAGAGCTGAGAGATTAGAGAAAGGGTGAACGCTAATTTATTTAGGCGTTTTGCTGCGGTGTCTTTGCAAATCTTTAAACAAATATCTGATCTCTTCTGATAAGTGATCAATTCCTGGCCCCTTTTGATTGGTAAGGGTTTTAGTGACATGGAGTGTTAGGAACACGTGTGGCTAGAGAGGTCAGACAGATGGGATAGCTCTTCCATTCACATCTTCAGCCAACCAATGGTATATCAGGTGGCATTTCATCTCAGAGCTACTGAAGTCCTGGGCTTCTTACTAACCCCTTAGACAAACCCTGATAGGTTTAGAGTCTGCTCTGTTTAGGTATGTAGGGTGAATGCAGTAAATCTGTTGCTATACAGATGGACTGACTGAAGAGCTAGAGAATCCTGAGAGAGCCAAGGCTAGTACAAAGTCTCACTAGAATGGCAGGAAAGAGCCCCCAAAAGAATATACTGGAAATCAGATAAGCTTGCTACATGTAAGCAAGTCAAGAGTCTTACGGTTTGGAGTGAGAAAGACTACTTTCAAAAGCATTATCCCAGCAAGAGAACCCATGGTCCATGTGCAGAAGAAGGCAACACACTTGAGTTCTCTCCCAGAAGCCCTCTTGGACTGTCATCATCAAAGAAGTCTGATGAACAGACCTGGTGGGATGGAAATAAGAGGTGATAGACACACTCTAGAGAGGCAACCAGAATCTCCTCAGAGGAGAAAGTGCTGACATTTGGATGTAATAGGTGAGATAATCATCTGTTGTGGAGGTTTCCTGTAGATGGAGAAGTTCTTCTTCTTCATGAGAGAAGACCAACACAAGGAAATCTGAGTCACTGGGCCCAGGCTAAGCAAATGGTGCTGTGGGCTCAGTGCTTTCTTTTCGCAGACTACAGCTGTTTTATTATGCCTGTGACATCCACCAGTAACTTGCAGACTTCACTAAACCCAGGAGATAATTCAAGGACCAACGCTATTTATTCTAAAATCTTCCTCTGGACTTCGAGCAGGTAACATGTATTAAGAGGGATGTGTGTATTTGTAAACACAGGGTGTGGCCATTCAGTTTCCTCTCACAGAGAGGTGCAAAGGGGTGTTTTCAGTGTTAGATCATTTGAAAGAGTTAAGAATATGTAGAAGAATATGTATTTTTTAAATTGGGATTCAAATAAAAACTAAATAACTTCTATTTCTTTATAGCAAAAACTCAATATTATGGCATTTTATAACAAATGAGAAAGTAAATCTCAGAAACAGGCAATAAGCCTAACATTTTTTTCCATGTCATACATCTCTGAAAAAAAAAAGTCTCTCTTTATTGCTCAGTTCTAAAGTTTCTGAAAATCAAAACATTCAGAAATTTCTCTCCTGGCTCTGACATCAATATCCCTTCTCTTCAGTCCTAGGTACCTTGTCTCATCACACAGACTCTCTCCCTCCATCCTGCTGTCTGTCTATATGTAAACCCTTCCCCTCACTACCCATTTTCCTGCTCCAAATGAGAACATAGGATTGGGTCTGTGACTACGACTATGATTACGATGACCACTTAGGTACCTAACTCTGAATTGTATCCTATGCCTTTAAAATTAAAAATAAACAAATTAAAATTTTTCAAAAAAAAAAAAAAGAGAAAAGAATTGTCAAAATGGCCTTCAGTTATACTGTAACTCTTGGTCCTAATGTTTTGTTTTTCTTTCCGATCTGTAATGAATAAAGTAATTGCATTTTACTTATTAATCAGGTGATCTGCTAGAAGGAATCAACTTTGATTTTTCAGGTCTAAAGCTAATTCCTATATTGTGGGTTTTGTCCAAATGTTAAATATCTCTGGACATGGAACTTCATGTTTCCTTCTGGAACAAGAATAAACAACTAAGTTATTTACTTTTAGAAGTGATTTGATAGCCACAGTTCTGAGACTTTCTGAAAGCTATCTATTAACATACAGCCAGTGGTTCATGATAGGTGATAAATATGATTATGAGAAAGGTATCCATTAGAAGTGATCACCCTAAAAAATTATTGGCAATGATTAAAGGGGCTCTTTAAAAAATCTCCCTTGAAAACCCTTAGATAAAAAAGAAAATCTTTTTAAAAAATTGCCTTCCTTCTTCTCTCTCTATTACCCATTTCTCTCCTTCCTTCCCATCCTCCTCCCTCCTTCCTTCCACCCCCATTTCCTTCCTTCGCTCCTCCCTCCCTTCCTCCCTCCCTTCCTCCCTCCCCTTCCTTCCTTCTCCTTCCCTTCTCTTCCCTCCCTCCCTCCTCTTTTCCTCTTTCTCTCTCCTTTCTTCCATGAAATATTGCTTCTTGGAAATCTTGCCAAATAAAAACCCCAAGTGCGAGAACAAAGAGTTATATATGTGTTTTATCTACCTGGTTTATCTGAAAAATAGTTTACCATATGATTCAATTTTTCCATTTATCAAGTAAAATAGTTGCACTATAATTTCCAACTTACATTTATAAGAGTGATCCAAATGTTTGCCCACACAAATGCTATACTTTCCAGTCATATCCTCTAATCTGACAAGAGAAAACTATGTCTAACTCCAAATCATAATATTGGTAACCAATCACTGAGAGTTCATGCTCCCACCACTGTGTTAAGTGCTTGTATACATTATCTAGTTCAGTTTCTACAACCTTGTGTAGTAGTAGTATCATTTTAAATATGAGAAAACTAAGGCAAAAGGAAGTTAAATATCTCATATAAGACCAATTCAATAGTAAATAGCAGAGCTAGGATTCCATAATAAATTTTTCCCTAACTTCCCTAGCCCCACTGCATTTATAACAAGAGGTCAGACCTTACCTTTCTCACAATGTCCTAAAAGAGGCCAGAAGAAAATTTAAAACACCATAACTCATACGCAGGCTTTGTAAGACCTGGTGTTCCTGTCTGGTAACACCCATGCATGCTTGTTCGACATCCTGCATGCTTGTATTCTTCCAGTTGCCTCTGGAAGAGAACTTATAAGAGGTTCTTTTGGATGACAAAGTCAACATTAGTATGCTGCAACTCTTGAGAAATGCATTGCCAGATCTTTATCAAGCTATCCTGGTTAGATGAAGCTCAGGGTCCAGTCAACTCAGAAAAGGGTGGATGAATAAGGACTTCAAGAGCAGCCATATTATGTGATGGATTCCATCATATTTCACCCAAATGGAAATTTTCTTGACTTTACAAACAAATATTTTCAGCTATCTTATAATTTTCCTGAAAATATTAGAAAAATATCAACATAAAGAATTTCTCTTGGAAAATGAAAAGATATTCTTAAAGTCAAATCTCTCAATAAATAAGAAAAAAAAACTCCCACTGATTAGAAGCTATAATCTGTTCCACTACCCAAAATTGCTCTTCTAGATCCTTCTAAATAAAGAGAAATCCTGACTCTCTTTAACATCATCCAGGGCTAATAGCAATTATCTCAAAGAGAAGTGGAAAATAAATGGGAGCTAAAAAAATCAAAAGTAAACTAAGCTAATTATCATTGAGAGAAAAGATCACATTGGCACATGACATGCAAGGAGATCTTTCCACTCTATTATTTCTTCCGGGACAAGAAACTGTGAATCAAGTAAAGTTATAATTCTCAAAATAAAGACCATAAAAGTTTCTAAGAGAGAACTCTGAGATTTGTCCTTCTGCCGGAAAAAGCTTCATAAAAGGTGTATTCTATCTCAATCTCACTTCCAACCCCAATACAGTGAAAATCCACTGAGTTTTTATAGAGCAGAAGTAATGTGTGATGTTCATACCTTTTTGTAGAGAGAACATAATTGTGTCTTGTTTAGTAAGAAAGAGTGTTAACTTATTTAATGATCCATGAGAAACCATGCTGTTTCCAAGGCTTTCCTAGGCCTCCTACACTGGTTCTCCAATACAATAGTGAATGTATCAGTGCAGTTGAAAAAACAGTAGCAAAGCACAGGGATCTCAAAGGATGATCCTAATAAACGAAGGCTGAAGAATGGGGAAACCACACTGACGGAGAAGCTGTGACTTGTCAAGGACAGTTTGCGCTCAGCAGATCCCTGTCCTTCTTTCTCCTTTCTGGTGTCCATTTCTAAAGAGTCAGCTCCCACATGTTTGCAATGTGACTCAAGGCTATAATGGTATGAGAAGTGGAAGGGATGTGCAGTTAAAAGCTGGGTCTTTCTTCTTTGGTAGCCATCTGGGCTTCTACCCAACCCAGTTCTGCTGAGCTCACATGCTATCCCCATTTGGGAAAAAATTAAGTAAACTAAATTTGAGCTGTGCTCTCAAAGTCTGAATTGCTGGAACAGCACGTTTTCTGCAGACTTAGATGACAACAAAGCATGGTTTACTATTACTTACATGGTAAAAAAGAAATTATCAAGTTTCTCTCTCTTTTTAAGGCTTAGTTAATAAATTAAGCTTAAGCTTCCCTAAGGATACTGGATAAAGTTTTCTTTGATCGAGGAGATACTTGCTAACAGAAGCAGAAATGTTTCTCTGCTCATTGATGTCAGCCAATCAGCTGGAGCCAGTTTGGGTAAATACCTTTAAATTCCCCAACCTTTCTTTTTAAAGAAAATATCAAGTGTTCAACATTCAGAAAATTGCTGCATCTTCAAAGTGTGACCCGAGCCAGCAGCACCAGAGTTCAGAAACAAGGCCAGCATATTTGTGTTGTAATATCTCAGAGGACTCCTCGATGCCTATGGAAAGCGAAAGCTTAATTCTCCCTTTTCGCCCTATGATATTCATTTGTCTCTCAATTCTCAGAATTGTTTTTTGTCTTTGAATCTCTCTCTCTGTCTCTCAGGGTACCCAAGAGACCTAAGCAGAGGTGAAGTAACAGAATGAGACTGTCAAAATTCTGTAATGCCGGAGTCCATCTAGCACAATAGAATGCTATATTTCTGAAAGTAACCAATTCCACTTGCTTCTCCGAAAGGCACGAAATATGTATAATGGATTCAATTTTGCAATTCTTTTCCAAAGGGGAGAAAAATCCCAGATGGCAGCAGGTGGCCTGAGAAATGATTAGTATTCATTCTACAGAAACCACAGTACCTTCCCTAGGTAAGGAATAAATGGAAAACTTTAGGGTAATGAGAAACTTGATATAAATACAAATAACACACCACATGCTTTAATGACTAGAACAACAATTCAGATTACTTTTAGAAAATCAACAAATTATCAAGTAAAGCTAAAAACAAGCAGAAGCATTCCTTCTAGCCCTCTGTCCTGTACTCCCTTCTCCCTGTGGTCACCAGTCCCTACTCCCTTTCTCTACCATCTCTGAACATCTCAGGGGGCTCTCAAGACAAACTCCCACTTCTGTGCCCTGGAGCAACTACTGGCCACCCTCTGCTCAGGCCTCAAGGAACAGAGGGAAACAGGCAGGTCTGGTACTCTGCAGTCACATCAGACCCAAGACACCTAAGCCTAACCCTCAAAGTTTGAGCAACAGACCATTGTGGTCTTGTTTTATGATGAGCATGATGAGAAAAAGGTAAGCTAAAGGAAGTGACTTGTGGCCAAGTGGTTGACAGGTAGAACTTGTAGTTCTAGAGTTTGAGTCTGTTGTTCTTACAGCACTGAGTTAAACTGCTTCTCATGATAATATTAACAAAATTGGATTTAAATTCAAACTAGTCACCACCTCTAGGCAATGTGGGACAGCAACTGATCTCTTGATCTTGAATCTCCTTGCTTTGAATTGAAAGAGCCTCTGAAATAGAAATGATGTTCCCATAAAATATTTAATATGCAGAGGACATAATCAGGGCCAAACCAACCTTTTGTTTTACCTGATGCATTTGAAGAAGCAAGATATACAGACATAGGTCTGAGAATATAAGTATATACTATTTATTTCTTTTCAGGCCTTAAGGTAACAGTTCTTTTTCTTTTTAATTTCACCTCATTTGAAGACAATATCCTTCCTCAGTGGAGAGAGGCATTGAAGAGTTCATCAAAAAGCAAAGTGGTCTCTAAGCCTCTTTATCACCCTTTTATTTTTATTTTGTGAACAGGATATCAATTGAAGATTATTAGATCAGTAGGTGACACTGCTTGGTTCTAATCTGTTTCTACTGTGAACTCAACTCATAGCAAGAAACTAGTTAAGAGAAATCACACTATAGGAAATAACTAATCACTGATGCATAGCTCAATTGTTGGAAATTAAGGAGTAGTCATTTGGCACAACTAACCTGATAGTGAGCAAGATTCAGAAGAGACTTCCAGTAGGAAATGGTGCTGAACCAAGCATGATAGGTGCAGCAAAACGAGACACACCCTGACAGGCTCTCAGCTGACTGGCTCTCTTCTTGGAGCCTTCTCTGTGAAGTCACACCCTCTACTCTCTCTGCAGGGCTTTTAATGGTGAATACCTGGAGGCCCTCTTGGGCCTTCTGCAATTTCCCTCCCTGCCCCACTCGCTGGCCCCCCAACACCCTGCTCTGCTCTTACAATTTCCACCAGCTTTTTTTACTTCAATGGATCTCTATGGAACCCTCATAAATCTTGCCTCCTGTTCTGAATCCCCTCCCACAAATTTAAGTCCTCTATTTCCAAAAACTTTTTTGGACATCTATAGTCATCTCTAATTCAATATGTTCAGAGGCAAAGTCATTAACATTTGTTCATTGATCCATTCACTCATCCATTTATTGACACTGGGTTAGGCATTGGGTTCAAGGGAGGATAAGGCACTTCTTGACCTTAGGGAGCTCAGAGTCTGATCCTAAGTCAGAGTCAGAGTTATGAGTTGAAAAGGATCAAAATGACCTACCTGCAATACCCTTAGTTTGTGTACAAGGCAACTGAAGGCAAGGGAGATCAAATGGCTTGTTTAAGGTCATATTTGCTGTTGTCAAATCGTGGATTTAAACTCAGGATTCCTGACTTGCTTGTTTCTATCAAAGACATCATAATTCTCCCAGTCTCTCCTGCTTTCAGGATACACATGATTTCTCATGTCTCACCATCAATGGCCAGTCAATCAAAAAGCACTTTAGTGTCTTCCTTTTGGGAGGCTGAGGTGAGTGGATTGCCTGAGCTCGCGGGTTCGAGACCTGCCTGAGCAACTTGGCAAGACCTCATCTCTACAATAAATCAAAAAATCAGCCGGACATGGTAGTGCATGCCTGTAATTCCGGCTACTCGGAAGGCTGAGGTGGAAGGATCACCGGCGCCCAGCAGGTCGAGGCTGCGGTGGCCAGGAGCGGCCACCGCACTCCAGTCTGGGCAACAGAGTGAGACTCCAACTCAAAAAAAAAAAAAAGAAAAGAAAAAGAAAATCTCTTGCCTCCACCAGTTTCACTCTATTCTGACCACCGGTGGGGCTGTTCCAGGTCAGCGTCATACTCACACATCACCACAGCCTTGCCTGCAGGGATGCACTGGGCATTCCCCGTCTGACCTGCACCACCCATCTCACCTCTGTTCACTGGCCTCCAATTCAATCTACACATAGTCCCCAAGGCAATCTTTCCAAAACCTCCTGAATACATCATGCTCCTGCTCTACGCCCTGCAGTGAGTCTCAGATACCCTTACCACCATTAACAACACTGGGATCCACAGACTACCGTATCCAGGGGATGTTCTGTGGAGAGGGTGTCTGTGGTCATAGGGAAATGCTGCTTGCACTCCATCACTTGGAGAGTCACCCTCTCTTGAAAAAGTGTCTCCCAAACTTATTTGACCTCAAAACTCCCTTTTTGCAAGGAGCTCACATGACCACCTCTTAGATCCAGTGTTCCCAGAAAAGCACAATGAAAAATAATAGTCTGTAGGCTAAAGCATAGCAGGCTGGTCAGGTAGCCCAGGTTTCCTCAACCATCCTTCCTAGCCAGAAAAGCAGGTCATTCTTATTTATCATGACACGAACCTAACAGTTCCCTTTTTCTTTGTTTTTGTAATTTCCCCAGTTGGAAACATTCTCCTTGTCCCTTTCCACTTGATTAAATCTTGCCCTTCCTCCAATATTCAGTTCAGGTCTTCTATAAATCCTTTCCCGACTCCCTTGGCTGAGACTACTAGAGCATTTATTTACCTGTATCAGAAAGCCAGAATCTCAAAGTAAAAAACACCCAGGGTTTACATTTGTGCCAAGAAGCCAGTGAAATGTCAGAATTTTCCCATCAAATATCTTCAAAAGTAATTTATAAGGTAAGATTATATTACACTCACACACAAGAACTATATTTATATAAAACTACCAGGAAGAAGTTTTAAGTAAGAAGATTTAACATCAATAAATAATCCACTATAACTGACACTGAGTTCTGTTGTTTTAACCAGAATAACTTTAGAAAAACACTTTCATGCCTTCACTTTCATTTTGCAAAAATTGTCAAGAACCAGTTAATAATTACTATTATGAGAAAAAACTAAATAGTGTATGGAAAAAACAAAATCATGATAGATGAACATAAAGACCATTTATGTTTGCAAGTGAATATTTTCACCTTCCTATTTCTGGAAATTTATTTTCCATACAGTATAAATAAAATAATTCTCATTTATTAGAAACTGACCTACCATATGACCAGCAATTCCCCTTATTGGGAATATACCCAGAGGAACTCAAATCATTCCACAAAAAAGATACTTCCAAAGATATGTTTGTTGCAACTCTATTCACAATAGCAAAAACATGGAACCAACCATGATGCCCATAGAAGCTGGACTGGATAAAAAAACATGGTACATATACACAATGGAATATTATGCAGCCATAAAGAAGGATGACAAACATATGGACTTCTCAGCAACTTGGGTGAATTTAGAGTCTATCATACTCAGTGATCTATCACAGAAACAAAGAACAGAGTACCATATGTTTTCATTCATAAGTGAACCTTGAACAATTATCATAATACTATAAGAAAGGGATTGGCAGTAGTGGGAAATTGCCAGGGGAGAGGGTGGGATTGGCAGTTGAGGGAAACTGCTAGGGGAGGGAGGCACACACCTTATCAGCAGGGGTACCTGCATAATGAACATTTGTATACCTAACCCTGAATTATACCCCACATCTTTAAAATAAAATAAAAAAGAAAAGAAAAAGAAGAAGGTCTTTCAACATCAGGAAAAAAATTATTCTCATTTATTTTAAAAGCATATTACTAAAAATTTTTCTTCCTAATGGTGAAAAGATGCCTTGTGATAAGAATGCCCAATTCAGTTCCTACTTGGAATTTAAAAACAATCGTATTAAATGCTGTATTTTAGCACACGTATACCTCCATCATGAAGCTTTGGGTGATGAAAGGAAGCATGAGAAGAAGATCTGAGGTAATTTCAGTCTTCCTACCTCTGAATTAGAAATAGGAA
Source organism: Cephalopachus bancanus (assembly GCA_027257055.1). Classification (NCBI taxonomy): domain Eukaryota; kingdom Metazoa; phylum Chordata; class Mammalia; order Primates; family Tarsiidae; genus Cephalopachus; species Cephalopachus bancanus. The sequence continues at coordinate 841,659 of JAPVLO010000330.1, read as the reverse complement.
GGGCTCACCTGTGGCTTCCTACCCGCCTTCTCCTGACCACCATGTTTTGATCTCAGGACCACTCACTTCCAGGATGAGCAATCATCAGCCTGGATCTCCAGGAACAGCTAGGAAGAATCTTGGACTGTGTGGACCTTACCTTGCACCAGTAATTTGAATTTGTTCCTGACCTTTTCTGTACCTCTGGGCTTGAATTATTTTCACTTTTGGCCCTTATCTTCATTTAACCTCTTGCTGGTCTAACCAATTATATCTGATGATCTCTCTGCTCACTTAAACCCTAGATAATCTTCTGACATGACAAAACATTCAGCCTCAATCCACAGCTCTGAACTTCTTTTCCTACAAGAACATTTAGTTCAAGCAAACTGGTCTAATCATGGAGGCTTGGGTGAACTATGCCACACACATTTACAATTTCATTTTCTAGAATCCTGTCCTGTAAGACCCAGCCCCAGATTCTCCTCTCAAGAATCCTTCTCTAACTTAGCCTATGAAAATCACCTCAACCTTTGAATTAGTATACTTAACTGTCTTCATTAGTGATTCACACAGCAGGTCCCACAAAACATCAGTCTCAGAGGATGTCTCCAAGGGGATAGATTTCATTGGAGTTTTAAAACACACATTAGTATATTGAAAACTTTCCAAAGTCTTACAACAAGGAAACTTTTTGAGCAATATTGTATCTATGGTTTCTCAAATTTATTTAGCCATGGAACTCCTGAGTTTCTATGTTATATTCCTTTTAAAAAAAATTAATTAATTATTTTTTTTGAGTTGGAGTCTCACTCTGTCGCCCAGACAGAGTACAGTGGCACACTCACAGCCACCCCAGCATCAACCTGCTGGGCTCCAGTGATCCTTTTGCATCAGCCTTCCAAGTAGCCGGAACTACAGGCACACACTACCACTCCTGGCTAATTTTTTATTTATTGTAGAGATGAGGTCTCACCAAGTTGCCCGGGCTGGTCTTGAACTTGTAGGCTCAGGCAATCCACTTGTCTTGGCCTCCCAAAGTGCTGGGATTACAGGCTGAGCCACTGAGCCCAGTCTAATTTTTTTACTTTAGAGATGTGGGGTACAATTCAGGATTAGGTATACAAGTGGTCACCATACAGGTAAAGTTTGGGCCTCCCTTTAGTCCCTACTTTGCCTGGTTTGAGATCAGGTACACTTATTGCTGTTATGTGCCCCTACTCTCTCCCCTGGCAGTTTCCTGCTACTGTCAATCCCTTTCTTATAGTATTATAGTAAATGTTCAGGGTCTGCTTATGAGTCCTTTAATAACAATTTGGAAGTGTTGATGTAAGGAAAATAAGTCTGCATAAGTCAGTGGTAGTTCCCATAAATGACCTTGTATTCTAGCGTGTCCTTGCACTCATGTCTTTTCTCCAACTAGTTTAAATGGCAATAACCCAACACCTCTAACTAGCAGTGGCCTTCCTCAACTCATACTGCTGTTTTTGTTCATGTATCACTCTATGCCTGCTAAGTGTGAGCTAATGTACATAGAAAGCACATAGCACTATGCCTAGCATGTGGTAAATATACAAACTACTAGCCACTTTCATTTTGAGGCAATGGGGAGAGTGGTTAAAACTTTAGTCTGTGGAATCAGACAGACCCATTCTAATTCTGGTGCAGCTCTCACTAGGTAGACTGTAAGGTCAAGGACCACATCTGTTTTGTTCATCAATGCCTGTAATATACAATGTATCTGCTACAGACCGTACAGTCAATGAGTATTCATTGAATGAATTAAGGATAAGACAGTTGTTAACCCGGGTGATTTTGCCCACCAGGGTATATTTGGCAGTGCATGAAGACAGTTTTGGCTGTCACACTAGCAGCAAGTGGATAAAAGTAGGGATGCATTCAGGACAGAGAATTATCTAGCCTCAAATGCCAACAGTGCCAAGTTTGAGAAATTCTGTTCTATAGTCATGGCAATCAGGGATGAATTTCTAACTACTGGCATTAGCTGTTTGGCCTTGAGCAAGTTGTAAAATTTCTCTAAGTCTTAGTTTCCTCATCTGTTGAATGAGATTCTAATTATATCTTGTAGGGTTGTTGTAAGATAATACAGGCACAACTGAAATTAATGGGTAATTCATATGAATTGTTCAACACTGATTGGTGCACAGGAATTGTGATCTATAAATGTGACCCATGACAATTCATACCATTAACTTTCATCTACAGTCTTATGATGATGAGTCTCTTCAGATGGACTCTTTACTTTCTCAGAACTCATTATTTCAATCCCAGAGTGGATACTTCCACTGAAACAAGCCCTGTGCTCCCATTTACATTTACTATATGGTCAGTTTTTATTTAAGTGCTCACCAGGGGCTCCATGGTAAAAATGCTATCTAAGAAGAGCATGCTGTCTCCCTGAACCAGCCTCTTCTGATTCTCAAAGGTGCGGGACAGAATGGAAAGTTGTTCTCGGAGTAAAGGATCAATAATGCACTCTTCAAGAAACTCATCGGTCTCATCCTTTTCCTCTTTGATCAGATCATCACAGATTCTAAAGAAAACACAGGAAATGCAAGATTCATTTTGGTACTCCCATAAAAAACCTTGTAAAGAGCTTCCCTCCTGTCCATCATCCAGGAAATATCCTCACCCATCACCATCACCCTGAGGTGGTCCCTTCTTGGCCCCAAGTGAGACATACTGGATAACCCTGTGTTCAGTCCTCAGACCTCTCAGAGCTTCAGTTTGTCATTGGTTCACTCCTAAGCCCTATGTATATCTGGACAAATATTTTCTTTGAGGCAATTGTGTTTTTTTGGCTACTTCTTAAATATTTAACATCTACCCTGCCTCTTACACAGCAAGGACAATTTTGTTCCTTTTAAATATGCTTAGCTTTAATTCTTTCTTAGCTGTTACTTACCCTAGAGTATAGGACCTGGAGCCAGCAAGGACTAGGTTTGTATACGGATTTATGACCTATTTACTAGCTCTGTGGCTTTGGGGATCACCCAATTCCTCTAAGCCTCAGTGCCATCTCTTGTTAGAGATCACAGGAGTGCCACCATCAGAAGGACGTATTGAGGGTTGTGACCAAAGCCCTGGTGCAGTTCCTGGGACAAAGCTGGTGCTCCATACATACCCGTTTTCTCCCTCTGTCAACCACAGGCAATCACTAAGCTGTTAAGCTTATAAAATACTCAAGCTACACTTACAGATATCTCCTTTTCTCTCTCTTTCTAGTTGCTAATATCCATCAAGATAAATGAGAACAGCAGCCTCCCCGAACTCTCCACTTATTGCCCTCTCCAGAGCCATGTTCACATTTTCCTGAACTTTGCACACTGAATTTTATTTTCTCTGATAACATATGACCACATTCCCAGCATTGTACTAGTATTACCAGTGGTCAGAGACAAATTATTTAGTGAGGTGAGTGCTGAGTTGGAGCTTAGGGCCACTGAATTCCCGTCCCAACTCCAACTGTTGTTAATATTGTCAAATAACTCTTTTAATAACTTGTGTCTTCAGGTTCCTTTGGTCACATAGAATAAAGAAGTCAAAGAAATGGGCTCAGTGTGTTCTGGTTCCAAGGAAGAAAAATATTCTGTTCTTGCTTTTTATTGCCAGGTAGGAAGCAGTTCCAAGGTAACTGGCAGCAGTCCTTCCACACTGCTGGGCAGAGCAGGGCAAATTAAAGACAACTCAGTTCACAGAGATAAAATAATCCATTTCTTTTTTATTGTTATTTGATTCCTATCTGAAAAACTCATAAATTATAAACCATCAGAAACAAAAATTTCCACTTGCAGGAATAAATTTTAAAAGTTCATGGATATAAACAAAGAGATAGCTATAAAGATGTTTATCAAAGTGCTGGAATGACACCAGTTGAACTGGGTAAATTGGATAAGATACTGAAGCACTGGTTAAGCAAAAATGGGAATCATAAACATTATGTGTATTGGATACTTGCTAAACCCTTCACATGTATCGTGTAACTTAATACTTATAACTACCACATGAGGTAATTATTATTATTATCATTCCCATTTCATAGATGATGAAACCGAGGCTCAAAAAGTTTAAATAACTTGTTCCAGATCACACACCTGGACTTCAAACAGGGTCTTTTGCCAGGCATGGTGGCTCACTCCTCTAATCCTAGTACTTCAGGAGGCTAAAACAGGAGGATCACTTGAGGCCAGGAGTTCGACACCTTCCTGGGCAAAAAATAGAAAAATTATCCAGGCATGGTGGCACATACCTGTAGCCTTAGCCACTTAGGAGGCTGAGGAAGAAGGATTGCTTGAGCCCAGGAATTTGAGGCTGTGTTGAGTTGTGATCATGCTACCGCACTTCAGCCTGGGTAACAGAGTGAAACTCTATCTCAAAAAACAACAACAAAAGAGAGAGAGCAAGAGAAAGAAAGAAAGAAAGAAAGAAAGAAGGAAGGAAGGAAGGAAGGAAGGAAGGAAGGAAGGAAGGAAGGAAGGAAGGAAGGAAAGAAAGAAAGAAAGAAGGAAAGAAAGAAAGAAAGAAGGAAAGAAAGAAAGAGAAAGAAAGACAGAGAGAGAAAGAGAAAGAGAGACAGAGAGAGAAAGAGAGAGAAAGAGAGAGAAAGAAAGAGAGACAGAGAGAGAGAGAAAGAAAGAGAGAGAGAGAGAAAGAAAGAAAGAAAGAAAGAAAGAAAGAAAGAAAGAAAGAGAAAAAAAATAGGGCCTTTTGAATTCCCTGGTGCTAGCCAATATGCTACAATGCCTCCTATGCTGCGTCTGTATCAAGGGAATAATAAGCAGCTATTAAAAATGATATTTTAAAAGGATATTTAACATAATTTTCAAATGTCAAATATTTTATAGTGAAAAAGCAGGCTATAAAATATAATGTATAGAGTAATTCCAATTTTGCAATAAAAAAGAGAAAGAAAATAAAAAAAAACATACTTATTGGGAAAAAGAGCAGATTTAGAGATACTAAAATAATAGTGGTCTTCTCTGGGTTGGAAGGATTAGAATTGATTTTTACCCTCATCTTTGTGCTTATCTTTATTTCCAAATTGTATTGGTCCACACTGTATTTGTTTTTAAAATAGAAACCAGGTCATTTTTAACATTAAATGTTAATCAATTCTCAGACTGAAGCACTAAAGATTCTTCCATGGTTGCCTAATATCCAGACATTGGCATGAGCCCATAGATGCCATCACCAGAAGAGTGCACTGGTAAAATGTGGTGTTGCACAACATAGCATGACATGCAGCAGGTAGACCAATGAATTGAGTAAACACAGAACCACATGAGTGGATTTTAAACACAGAGTATGGTGAAGAAAGGAGAAAACAGAATAGAATACAAAGTATGACCTCTCTCTCTCCCCTCAAAGCAATATTTTGCAAGAAGAGATTCATATAAAAAGACATACATTAACATATCAGAAAGGTATTTTGGGGGGAATTAATGAGAATGGGGATGCAAGAAAACAAATAAAATGCTTTGTGTGGACCAAGGATGCAAATGCTTCATGAACTGAGGGTCTGAACTCAAACCTTGCACCAGAAAACAGAAATTCCCAAAGGCTCCCATGCTGCTGCAACTCCAGATCAGTAACAGACAAAGGGGAGGAAGGGGTACTGGATGTCTTCTGCTTTATTCTTTGATGGAGAACTGGAGCCATGGCAAGAGTCTAAAGAGGAGATGTACATCACTAGCTCAGCTGGCTTGACTCCAACAAGGACTTTCATATATCTCAGTCTACTGTTCTGCTATCTTGTCCAGCTAATAGTCATAGTTTCTTACACTCAGAGGTGATCCTGTTTTACAGATGAGACATCTCAACAGAGAGTATAATAATAGAACAGCCTTCTCTTACTGTAAAACCATGAACTTAACCCATTTTACAAATGGTCTGGTAGACATCAACACTGTCACCCTCAGGCATCAAGTACAGGCCAGCCTATGGATTATAGTCAGCATGGAAGACTTGTATCTCAGGTGCAGTAGGATTGGACCAGTAACACTCCTTCATCTTGAGTTGCTCAAGACCTGCACTCTGCTCCCTTGAAGCATTCACACTAGGTGGTAACTGGATACTGAGAGGATTAAAAACTAAGGGCCACGGTGTCAAGAGCTGTAAGAAATACTCCCATGCTCACATTTGGCATGAAAGGAATGGAACCATCCTCCAGAACTATGTGACCCCGAACAATGAGTAATTCTGTGATGACTATTATAAACTGAGGATTAGAGGTCCTCTTCCTGTTTTCCAGGTATGACTTCAGATTTTTGTATAATCCTAGGGGAAGGAAAAGGGCCTCCAAACATAACTGAGATTAAGTTTATTATGACCCATGTGGTAGGTTCAAAGTCCAATTAAAACTGATTTATCTAAAGAAATGTGTCATTTCCTACACTTGATTGTTGTGGAATAAATCCATACTGACCACTTTGGGGGCTCCATTGAGAATTCTAGGAATTCTTATACAGAGAAAAGTTAGAATTAGAGCCAGCTGCCATTGAGACAATGGCCATGACCTTGCTGAAGAAAATGGGAGAAAAAATCCTTAAAGCCCATGCTGAGTCTCTGAAAACATAAATGTGATGAGAATGAAGATGAAAGAATCTTGCAGAATGTTTTTAAATCCCTCAGGACAAGGGTGAGGAAGCAAGGAGAATGAATGCAGCCTCCATTTCTAAAAAGATTAATTTCTCCACAAGCCCCAGAAAAACATCAAGAAAGAGAGAGAATAAAAAAAAGTATTTTTGAAGATCCCTGTATCTGATTCCAAAGTTAAAAAAAAAAATTTTGCAGCCCAGAATGTCTTCCTAAGGAGAGGGATATCCTCATTACCAAAGTCTGGAACATGGGAAGATCCCCATGTCCCCAAATCTGGACATGTGTCCTAAGGTTTGCACCAACATGCTGAGATAGATAGAGATGAAGTCCATCATTCTCAGAATGGAAATAGGGACTCCTAGGGTTGAAATTCCTGCACTGGAAGAAGAAGTCTTTGGTCATCATCTGATGCTAGAAGACAAGAAATCTTCATGGGTAGAATAGGACTTGAGGATATCCATTAAAGCTATTAACGTCCTCAAAGTGATCTTTGAGTAACTTTCAGCCCCTGGAGATAAATGCCTCAGGACACAATGTAGACCTTGTTAAACAGCCAGGAAAGCAGTGAGCAGGTTCTTTAGTCTTACCTGGAAGTTTACATAGAAGTTGAATCTTAGATACTTGGCACCATTCAACAAATGGTGCTGAGAAAACTGGAACATGTAGAAAAATGAAACTTGATTCCTATCTCTCCCCAGATACAAAAGTTAACTCAAGATGGATTAAGGACTTAAATGTCAGACCTGAAACCACAAAAATCCTAGAAGAAAACCTAGTAAAGGCTCTTCTGGACATCAGCCTAGGCAAAAAATTTATAGCTAAAACTCCAAAAGCAAATGCAATAAAAACAAAAGTAAATAAGTGGGACTTAATTAAACTAAAAAACTTCGGCACAGCAAAAGAAACAATCAACAGAGCAAATAAGTAACCTACAGAATGGGAGAAGATATTTGCAAGGTATACATCTGGCAAGGGTCTAACATCCAGAATCTACAAATAACTCAAACAAATCAGAAAAAAAGGCAAATAACCCCATTAAGAATTGGGCAAATGACATAAGCAGACATTTCTCAAAAGAAGATATACAAATGGCCAACAAACATATGAAAAAAATTTCAACATCAGCAATCATCAGGGAAATGCAAATTAAAACCACAATGAGATACTACTACCTTATACCAGTCAAAATGGCCATTATTAAAAAATAAAAATTAAAAAAAAAAGATGCTAGTGCAGATGCAAAGAAAAGGGAACACTTAATACACTGTTAGTGGGAGTGTAAGTTAGTATAACCTCTATTGAAATTGGCATAGAGATTTCTCAAAGACCTAAAAGTAGATCTACCACTTAATCCAGAAATCCCACTGCTAGGTATCTACCCAAAGGAACAGAGGTCATTATATTAAAAAGACACCTGTACCTGCATATTCATTGTAGCACAATTCACAGTTGCAAAGATGTGGACTCAACCTAAATGACCATCAACCTATCAGTGGATAATGAAAATGTAGAATATATACACTAAGGGATACTATTCAGCTATCAAAAAGAATAAAATAATGTCTTTTGCAGCAACTTATATAGAATTGGAGAACATCGTCCTAAATGAACTAACTCAGGAACAGAAAACAAAATGCTGCATGTTCTCACTTATAATTGGGAGCTAAATCAGGATTTGAAAAGGCATAGAGAATGATATAATAAACATTGAAGATTCAGAAGGTGAAGGGAAGAAGGGATGGAGGGAGGAAAAATCACCTATCAGGTACAATGTGCACAGGTGGGGGTGGTTGGCATACTTAAAGCTCAAACTTCATCACCACGAACAATGCAATCTTGTAACCAAAAACTATTTGTACTTCCTAAAGCTATTGAGATAAACAAGAACAAGAACAACAACAACAACAACAATCTTAGGTCATGGAATGCTGAAAAGGGAAGTTTCAGTCTCTAGAAATATATAACTACATATCAGTTCATTTAGAATAGGTTCTCTCTGTTCCACATTCAAAACCAAAGTTGACCATTCTTTCTACATTTTTAACAAGAGAGGCAGCTGAAGGAAGGGGGAAAATGGACGAATTCGCTTACCATCATGAGCAAGAGAATCAAACATAAAAATAATAAAGCCAGGGACACCTGTGCAGGTCTTGAAGGGAGTTTAAGAGAGGATTCATCCCATGAGCTAAAGTTCTCACTGCTGCTTTTCAGGGATGGGCAAACCTCTACCCACAAACCAGCTGTCAAAGAACATTCTGCTTTATCTGCCACTGATGTGTGGACTGGGACACAACCTGAGAATCTGTGACATCCATAGCAAGAGCACTACCGCCTCCAGAGGGACAGCTATCCAGAGACAGGTGCCATATGTTTAGTAAAATGCAAATATCTCTGTACTTGCCTTGCTTTTTAATATGATAGGCATCTCATGGCAGTTACTTCAAGGACAAGAATCCATGGCTAATAATATAAAAGTTGTGGCATGCTTGGAGATGTATCAAGGAACAAGAGAGATGAACAGGAAGTACCACCCTGGCCTAAAAAAAGAGCAGAATAACTGGCATCCATTTTCTCTCTTGGCCCTCAGGAAGGGGAGAGGAGGAGCAGAGAGGACATTCAATAGAGTCTTTACTTCGATAAAAACAATCAAGTTGAAGAAAGAGGGGCTATGTAGTTATATGTCACCCAAAATGAAAGCGAAGCTATTCTTACTTATATGAAGCCATTTTTAAAGTGCATCGTTTAAGAGAGGGCCCATGATCCTAGATGATAAAATTAGGCTTCCGGTCATGGTTATGAAAATGCTACCCTATATTTTCTCCTTGTAACAAAAAATTGCCAGAAGAAATACTAGAAAGAGCATGAGAGATAAAGAAAGACAATGCAAGAGAAAAGAAAGAATGAGAGTAAAAGACAATATTAAAGAGATAGGGATGTGAGTGGGAAAAATAGATAAATGCCCATCCACTGTGGCTGAAATCGTATTCTCTATGTTTTAGTATCTCTGATAACAATCAGTTTTAATTTTTCTAGAGTTTGCCGAAATTAACTTTTTTTCCTCTTTATTTTATTTTAAAGATGTGGCTACAAGTTAGGATTAAGTAAACAAGTGGTCTATGTACAGGTGAAGTTTGGGCCTCTCACTGATCCTCACTTCTCCTGGTTTAGAATCAGGTATCCTTAGTGATGTTATGTGCCCCCACTCGCTCTCTGGTAGTGTCCTGGTACTGCTGATCCCTCTATTGTAGTATTGTGATAAATGTTCAGGACCCACTGATGAGTGAGAACATGTGGTATTCAGTTCTTTGTTTCCGTGATAGATTACTGATACGTCAGACTCTAAATTCATCCAAGTTGCTGCAAAGCCCATAATTTTGTCCTTCTTTATGGTTGCATAATATTCCATCATATATATATGTACCACATTTAAAAAAATCTAGTCCACCTTCTATGGATAGCAGGGTTGGTTCCATGTTTTTGCTATTGTGAATAGTGCTGCAATAAACATGCGTATGCAGGTATCATGTTTTTTTTAGAATGATTTGAGTTCTTCCAGGTATACTCCCAGAAGGAGGATTGCTGAGTCATATGGGAGGTCAATTGATCTAGAAACTGAAATTAACTTTCTTATATACTTCTTGAACGCTTGCATTGCATCAGTCTTATACTATTCATATCGTCAAACACAGAGACATGGCTGAAATCAAAGCTGGCTTTCCCTCATAATGTGAACTCATTCTCCCTAAAAGATTATGCCCATGGGACTAGTGTGACATTGAAACACTACTTTGACTGCTGTTTCACTTTCTTTATTTGGAACCCCTCACCCGCTTTCTCTTTAAACGTGTTCGGGTCATTCTGATCGCTGGTGAGCGCAAGTGAGCTGGGGAATCAGGGCAAAGGAAGCAGTGAAGAAGCAATTTCCTCTTGCCTTTTAAAATCATGGATATTTCTATGCCATGAGACCAAATGAAGTTTTTAGGCAGGAATGGTTTTTCTTTCCATACTTTTTAAAGATAGCACAGTGGCGATCCAGTGATTAAAGCTCATTGTCTGAATGACAAAGCTTCTGGCCCACTGTGTCCTGTCATTGTTGTGGCTCCTACTGATTCAATTAGGGACAGCACACTGGGAGGAGTTCTGCCTGGTTTCCATGTACCTAAGACTTTTATTTTTATCACATACTAACTTGATTTTAAACAAAGCTTTGAAGCTTCCCAGGGCTAATCTTTAATGAAAATGGAGAGGCAAATAAAAAAGGCTAAAATAAATTCCAATGAAAGCAGCAAAAGTGTTAATTCAGGGAGGCTGGAAGAAGATAAAAATGAAAATGGTGTTTAAAAGAGGCAAGGATGGATTCAGTAAAAAGAAATATTCAAAATGTAACAGTGATGAGATTAGTTAAAACAGTCTGGTTTTACGTTTTATTAATTTTCTCCACTGCCTGAAGTATCATTTTAAAAAGCAGAATATTAAAGATACCAATAAGAAATCATTATTAAATTATATGGTTTGCAGGGATTGAGCAATGCTACTAAAACTGAGAATACTAAAACTGTTATATCTAAGCCCTTCTTTTTCCTCATTCTTAATATTTTCTGGAATATCTTTTCACTGAAAAAAAATTCCACATTGATGCCGATTCAAAAGAAACCCATTATGAAAGCTGATCAACCTGGTTAGAGTTATGAAAAGAATACTGACATGTAGATTTGTTTTGAAAGAATAGTAAAGAATGATATATTTGATCTTTAAAATCTAGGCGTTCCATTACTGCTAAATTATAACTAAGTTAAGATTAGCTGAGGCTGGACAACATTCTGTTCCACCCAGCTCAGCTCACATTCTTTAAAAGAGCATCAAACACTGGAACCAAGTTAGAAACATCTGAATGGGTTGAGTTGGTTAAATACTTATGACAAAAGTTATTATTTTTCATAATAACTGAATTTTATACTCTCTCTCCTAAATTACTCCATATAGGTGATTTTTTGTTACATACCTATGCTTTTCTCTTTCCTCCTCTTCCTGGGTTGCAAATACTTTCCACTGGAAATGGACAATGATGTTACTGCGGTTGTGAATGGTTACTGTTCGCTGATTGGCCAGAGATATGTAGGTTTTCTCAATGATCAAGGAATTCTTATCCAGTCTTATATTCATGTCTATGGCAGCTCCATAGAGACATATAAACACCTTTTCACCTAGGAATTAACAAAATACAAACAGACTTCAAGATTTATTCTAGCTGGGCTCGGCGGCTCAGCCTGTAATCCCGCACTTTGGGAGGCCGAGGTGAGTGGATCGCCTGAGCTCACGGGTTTGAGACCCGCCTGGGCAACTTGGCGAGACTTCATCTCTACAACAAATAAAAAAAAAATTAGCCGTGCGTGGTAGCATGCGCCTGTAGTTCCGGCTACTTGGAAGGCTGAGGCTGAAGGATCACTGGAGCCCAGCAAGTCGAGGCTGCGGTGACTGGGAGCGGCCACTGTACTCCAGTCTGGGTGACAGCGAGACTCCAACTAAAAAAAAAAAAAAAAAAAAGATTTATTCTAGAATGACAATCCTTGGCTATTTTTTTTTCCAAGCTGAAGTTAGACAATGTAACATAAGCATTAGACATTTCATTTTTTCCCTCCCACCCGTATCAATCCAGAGATCAGACATGATCAGAAAACTTAAATATTATGTTTGGTATAGTTATAAGAAATACTGTAAACTATTTTGCTTGGTCATTGTAAGAAGAACATAAACTAAGAATTGTTGTGGTGGATGGTCTAAGACTTTTTCTCCTTCATAAATAGTTTTCAATCTTACTGTCTGGCCAGGAGGCAACTGAGTTCTAGGATTATAACCATATGCCTCATCTTTAGCTCATGCATGAGCTGGATTTGCAATTCTTAAAATGTTTGCACCAAGTACACTTGGGAAGAGCTGCTCAGCATGAGAGGATTTAAGTCCAATCAAGAACAGGGATCAGGAAGGAAAATTCAATAACTTCAAAAATAGAAAACTGACTATTTTAAAGGAACCACATCCCTAAATTATAGCAATTAAAACAAAACAAAAAAAACACACACACACACCTGCCGTGTCTAGATAGTGGTTACATAAAAATAAAACAAAAGTAGACAAAAAGTTATATTCAAAATTTTTAGATATTAAGAACACCTTTATTCAGCATAGCAATTTAAGTTCCTGACTTTCTTCAAGGTGTACCAACTACCTTGATTCTAGGTGTTTAAGGCCCCTGGGCTTTCAAGAAGACACAAAGCTACAAACAATATTCCATTTGATCTCTGCAATGTCACAGTAGGTGCATTATTCTGATATCAACATAGAAAAAATAAATACATAAATACTGTGAATGTTTTGTTGATCTGTGCTGCTAAAGTTTTAATCCAAACCCAGAAAGCACAGTTCCTTGCACCTTATTTTTTGTCAACCATTTCTGCTTCCTTCACTATTGTACGCACCAAACAGCCAGTCAGTAAATTGACAACACTTTATATATTTTAAATGTTCTTTAGGCACTATAACCTTAGATACACAAAAAACTGAGGCCAAAGTTTAAAGAAAAAGTAAGGCATTTAGGCATTTATTCTAAAATTCAGATTTTTATTTAAAAACTTATACATAGGGCCAAAATTTCAAGTACTATAAAAGCACATACAATAAAACTAAGATGTATTTCTCCTTTTCACTTAATCCAAAGTCTACTTTTTTTTTTTTTTTTTGAGTTGGAGTCTCACTCTGTCGCCCAGACTGGAGTGCAGTGGCCACTCCCGGCCATCGCAGCCTCGACCTGCTGGGCTCCGGCGATCCTTCCGCCTCAGCCTTCCGAGTAGCCGGAATTACAGGCGCGCGCTACCATGCCCAGCTGATTTTTTTGATTTTTGTAGAGATGAGGTCTTGCTGCCCAGGCGGGTCTTGAACCCGTGGGCTCAGGCAATCCACTCACCTCAACCTCCCAAAGGCGCGGGATTACAGGCTGAGCCACCGAGCCCGGCTCAAAGTCTACTTTTTTAGAGATAAAAATTGTTAATATTTTCATGTACCTCCTTTCCCCCCCAAAACCATGCATATTTATCAACATTTAAACTTTCTGTTGAGTGAAAACTTGCTGTTACTTTATGTGCATATTCTTAATTATGGATGCTGTTGAACACCTTTTCATATTATTAATTGACTTAAGCCAAAAGGAAAACCTTCCCCACAATAATATAATAATCTGATATGCAAAGAACTATGCCTTTAAGATGAGTGTGAACTGGAAGCAGATTAGCCTTAGTTCAGAATTAAATGTCATGCTGGAATTGTCTATGCATTACAAAGAACTTCAAGCCTTGAACTTGATGGTCACTGGCTGGTTATGCCCTCAGATATCTGAAGGAAGGAAATCATTTATCTTTGAAGGAAAGTGCCTGCATTCAAAGTTTCATAATTTTCAACATTTTTTGAAAGCGCATAGCCAAACACAACTAATCATGCAAAAAAACTCCATGTGGTAGAACTAGCAGATACAAGAAAAGCAAACATAGGTCCACAAAATATCAGATACTAGGAATAATCACTTATAGACTATGAACCATTTATATTTAGTATGTTTAAAGAAACAAATGGATGACCCCTGGCCAGAATGACTAAAAAAAGAAAAAGAAAGTTCAAATAAACACAATTAGAAATGCAAAAAGTGAAGTCACAAATGACCCTGAAGAAATTTAGATTATCAGAGATTACTGTGAACACCGGTATGCAAATAAACTAGAAAACCTAAAGGAAATGGAGGACTTTCTGACATCATGCAACCTCCCAAAGTTAAAACAAGAAGAACTTGGAACTCTAAACAGACCAATAACAATACAGGAAATTGACTTAGTCATAAGAAATCTCTCCGCCAAAAAAAAGCCTGGAACCAGATGGCATCCCAGCTGAATTCTACAAGACATACAAGGAGGAGCTGATTCCAATCTTACTGAAAGTATGCAATAAGGCAATTGAGAATTATGGAATTCTCTCCTACTCATTTTAGGAAGCTAACATCACACTGAAACCCAAACTTGGCAAAGATCCAACAAGGAAAGTGAATTATAGGCTAGTATCCTTGGTGAACATAGACACAAAAATGTTCAACAAGATTCTAGCAAATCCGATCCAACAACACATCTCAAAGATCATCTACCATGACCAAGTGGACTTCTTTCCTGGGATTCAGGGCTGGTTCAACATTCTTTTTTTTTTTTTTTTTTTTGAGTTGGAGTCTCACTCTGTCGCCCAGACTGGAGTGCAGTGGCCGCTCCCGGCCACCGCAGCCTCGACCTGCTGGGCTCCGGCGATCCTTCCGCCTCAGCCTTCTGAGTAGCCGGAATTACAGGCATGCGCTACCACGCCCAGCTGATTTTTTGATTTACTGTAGAGATGAGGTCTCGCTGCCCAGGCGGGTCTCGAACCCGCGGGCTCAGGCAATCCACTCACCTCAGCCTCCCAAAGGCGCGGGATTACAGGCTGAGCCACCAAGCCCGGCTTGGTTCAACATTCTTAAGACCATAATGTAATTCAGCACATTAACAGATGTAAAACCAAGAACCACATGATTATATTATTAGACACAGAAAAAGCATTTGACAAAATCCAGCATCCCTCCTTGATAAAAACTCTTGAGCACTTAGGCATAGAAGGAACATTCCTCAAAACAGAAAAAGTCATCTACGATAAACCCACAGCCAACATATTGCTCAATAGGTAGAAGTTGGATGCATTCTTACTAAGTATGGGAACAAGACAAGGATGCCCACTCTCACCCCTCCTGTTCAACATAGTCTTGGAAGTCCTAGCCAGAGGAATCAGGAAAGAAAAGGAAATCAGGGGTATCCAAATAGGAAAAGAGGATGTTAAGCTATCCCTCTTTGTGGACAATATGTTTTATACCTTAAAAACCCTAAGGAGTCTATCAAAAGCCTCCTCTCTCTGATAAACAACTTTGGTCTCAAGTTACAAAATCAACGTGCAAAAAATAGTTGCATTTTTATATGCCAGCAACAAGCAGAGAACCAAATAAAAAGCACAATCTCATTCACAATAGCCACAAAAAAGTAATACCTTGGCATCCACCTAATCAGAGAAGTGAAAGACCTTTACAAGAACAACAAAACACTGCTCAAAGAAATAAAAAGGACACAAACAAACAGAAAAACATTCCATATTCATGGACTGGAAGAATCAATACTGTCAAGATGTCCATCCTACCCAAGGCAATCTAGAGATTCAATGCAATATCCATCAAATTACCAACATCATTTTTTTTCAGACTTGGAAACAATAATACAAAAATTCATATGGAATCAGAAAAGAGCACAAATAGCCCAAACAATCTTCAGCAAAAGGAACAAAGTGGAATGTATCACATTTCCAGACTTTAAACTTTTTTTTTCCAGTTGGAGTCTCACTCTGTTGCCCAGGTTGGAGTGCTGTGGCATACTCACCGCCACACCGGTGTCGACCTGCTAGACTCCGGCAATCCTTCCGCCTCAGCCTTCCAAGTAGCTGGAGATACAGGCACGTGCTGCCTTTCCTGGCTAATTTTTATTTTATTTTATTGTAGAGACATGGTCTCACCAAGTTGCCCAGGCTGGTCTTGAACCCATGGGCTCAGGCAATTCACTTGCCCTGGCCTCCCAAAGTGCTGGGATTACAGGCTGAGCCACCAAGCCTGGCCAGACTTTAAACTTTACTACAAGGCTACAGTAACCAAAACAGCCTGTTATTGGTACAAAAATAGGCATATATACCAATGAAATAGGATAGAGATTCTGAAAGCAAAAACAACCAAATCATTTAGGGAAAGCTCCTAAAACAATCACTGGGGAAAGAAGACCATATTTAGCAAATAGTGCTGGGAAAAGTGGCTAGCCATATGCAGGAGAATGAAACTGGACCCCTACATATCACCATATACAAAAATCATCTCAAAATGGATCAAAGACCTAAACATAAAACCTCAAACTAAAAGAATCCTAGAAGAAAATGCAGGAAACACTTTTGTGCACATTGGAGTAGGTAACCAATTTTTGAACAGGTCCCCAAAGGTGGTTGCCATAAAAACTAAGATAGACAAGTGGGACCTCAACAAACTTAAAAGTTTTTGCACAGCAAAAGAAACCATTAGGAGAGTAAAGAGACAATCCACAGAATGGGAAAAAAAATATTTGCAAATTATGCCTCTGACAAAGCTCTAACATCCAGGATCTACAAGGAACTCAAACAAAGTGAAAGGAAAAAAACAAACCCCATTAAAAAGTGGGCAAAGGACATGAACAGACACTTCTCAAAAGACGACATACAAGCAGCCAACAGATACATGAGAAAATGCTCAGCCTAACTAATCATCAGATAAATGCAAATCAAAACTACAATGAGATACCACCTAACTCTGGAAAGGATGGCTATCATTAATAAGTAAAAAAAAAACCCAAACAGATGTTATGCGAATGTGGAGAAAAGGGAATGCTTCTATACAGCTGGTGTGAGTGCAAGCTAGTGCAACCTTTATGAAAAGCAGTGCAGCAATTTCTAAAAGAAATAAAAATTGACCTTCCAAATAATCCAGCAATCCTTCACCTGTGAATATACCCAGAAGAGCATAAATCATTCTATAAAAAAGATACCTGCACACACTTTTACTGCCTCACTATTCACAAGAGCAAAAAAACATGGAACCAATCCTACTACCCATTGAAAGTGGACTGGATAAAGAAAATGTGGTACATATACACAATAGAGTACTATGCAGCCATAAAGAAGAAAAAAATCATGGACTTTGCAGCAAATTGGATGGAGTTGGAGATCATCATACTAAGTGAACTATCACAGAAACGAACTGAAAGTCACGTGTTCTCACTCAGAAGAGGGCCTTGAACATTACTCACATTAGTACAAGGGTGGGATCAGCAGTCACTGAGCACTGTTAGGGGAGAGAGGGAGAGAGGTGGTTGGGAGACACATGACAACACAAAAGGAACTTGGATTATTACCAGGGGGAAATGAGGGCCAGGTAGAAGCCAAACTTCACCTGCATGCAGCCTACTAATGTAGTTAACCCCACATTCCTATAATAAAATAAAAATTTTAAAAAAGAAAATAAACAAATGGGTGAGTTTGAAGCTATAGCCAGGAAACCAAGAAAACCTAAAAAAAATTGAAAAGAGCCACACTCCAGAACTTATATAAATAAAATAAAATGGGGTTGTTTGTTTTTTTCTTTCCAGCACATTTGAGTTCCTTGTAGATCCAAGATGGTAGGCCTTTGTCAGACCTGGAGTTGGCAAATATTTTTTCCCAGTCTGTGTGCTGTCTCCCTGCTCTCTTGATGGTTTCTTTGGCTTTGCAGAAGCTTGTCAGTTTAATGAGGTCCCACTTGTCTATCTTATCTCTTATGGCCTGTGGGTTTCAGGTTTTGTTCAGGAACTGGACGACAGTTCCAATTTCCATAAGGGTATGTCCTGCATTTTCTAAGGTTCTTATGGCTTGAGGCTTTACATTTAGGTCTCTGATCCATTTAGAGTTAATTTTTGTGTATGGGGATAGATAGGGGTCTTCTCTGAGTCTTCTGCATGTGGTCAGCCAGTTTTCCCAGCATCATTTATGAGTAGGTTCTCCTCTCCCTAGTGGTGGGTGGTGGAGGCTTTGTCGAAGATGAGTTGGTTGAGAAATTGAGGTTTTGCTTCTGGAATCTCAGTTCTATTCCATTGGTCTATATGCCTGTTCCTGTACCAATACCAAGCTGTTTTGATTATGGTAGCTTTATAGTAAAGTTTGAAGTCTGGTAGTGTGATACCTCCTGCTTTGTTTTATTTGCTGAGGATTGTTCTGGCTATTCTTGGTCGTTTGTGTTTCCATATGAATTCCTGTATTGTTTTTTCTAGCTCTGAGAAGAATGTTGCTGGCAGTTTGATGGGTATTGCATTAAATCTGTAGATTGCCTTAGGTAGAATGGACATCTTTATAATGTTGATACTTCCAATCCATGAGCATGGCAAAAGATATGAACAGACACTTCTCAAAGGAAGACATCCGAGCAGCCAACAGACACATGAATAAATGTGCAACCTCACTAATCATCAAGGAGATGCAAATCAAAATAACACTGAGATACCACCTAACTCCAGTCAGAATGGCAATTATCAATAACTCAAAAAATAACAGTTGCTGGAGAGGGTGTGGTGAAAAGGGAACACTTCCACACTGTTGGTGGGAGTGCAAACTAGTGCAACCTCTGTGGAAAACAGTGTGGCGATTCCTAAAAACTCTAAATATTGATCTCCCATATGACCCCGCCATCCCCCTACTGGGAATATACCCTGAAGAACTCAAATCACTCTATAAAAAAGATACCTGCACACATATGTTTATCACAGCATTGTTCACAATAGCAAGAACCTGGAACCAACCATGCTGTCCATCAAAAGAGGATTGGATTAAAAAAATGTGGTACATATACACAATGGAATACTATGCAGCCATAAAAAAGAACAAAATCATGAATTTCACAGCAACCTGGATGGAACTAGAGTCTATAATACTGAGTGACCTCTCACAGAAACAAAGATCTGAGTATCACATGTTCTCACTCATATAGTGGACCTTGAACATCTATCATAATATTATAAGAAAAGGACAGTGGTGGGAAACTATGGGGGGGAGGGGAAAGGAGGTGGGATTAATGGAAGTCAATATCTGTCTGGGGACGGGGAGACACCCCTCATCAATAAGGGTGCCTGAATGAAGCATATTTGTATACCTAACCCTTAACTGTACCCCAGAATATTAAAATAAAAAATATTGATTTAAAAAATAAATAAATAAATAAAGTAAAATGCCTAAATTGAAAACAAAAACTGCAAAGGAAAAAAACCCTCAAAGTGTATACTAAATAAAAGAACTTTATTAATTTTTATTAAAATATTAGTGAAATGAAAGGTAGTTCAGAAGACATAAATGGCAATATGAAGAAACAAAAATATATGGCAAAAATGCAAGGCACATGCAATGGGTAAGATACGAGGTAGATAAAGTGAGAAGGTATAACAATGTTTAACTGGAAACTCAGAAAGAAGAATGAGATACTGAAACAAAGTGAATATTTCAAGAGATGATAGCTAATACTTTTTAGAATAAATTAAATGCATTAGTTATAATTCAAAAATCCCAATGAAAATCAAATGAGATAAAATTTTAAATTCTACATATAAACATTAATATATAGAAGTGAAACTAAAGAAAACCAAAGACAAAGAGTAAATCTTGAAATCAGCCAGAGGAAAAAAAAATATTATTTTCAAAGGACCAACAACTACATGTATGCATAACTTTTCAATGGAAACTAACAAAATTTGAATATCTTCAGTTTGATGAAGGTAAAAACAATGGCAACCAAGAATTCTACAGAAGCTTGTCAGGTTTTTTTGTTCTGCAAATATCTTTCTTTGGTCTTCACTTTTTAAGTATACTTTCAATGGTAAAGAATTCTAAATTAGCATTGTCTTCTTTTTTATTTTATTTTAAAGATGTGGGGGTACAGTTCAGGATTTGGTATACAAGTGATCATCAAACAAGTAAAGTTTGGGCCTCCCTTTGATTCTCACTTCACCTGGTTTTGAAATCAGGTACCCTTATTGATGCTATGTTCATCCCATCTCCCCCCACCCCCCTGCCCCGCAGTTTCCAGCTACTGGCCAATCCATTTCTTATTCTATTATGGTTAACGTTCAGGGTCCACTTATGAGTGAGAACATGTGGTACTCAGTTCTTTGTTACTGTGATAAATCACTGGGTATTATAGACTCTAAATACATCCAAATTGCTACAAATCCATAATTTTGTTCTTCTTTATGGCTGTGTAATATTCTATCATGTATATGTACCACATTTTTTTATTCAGTCCAGTTTCAATGGGCAGGATGGTTGGTTCTATGTTTTTGCTATTGTGAATAATGCTGTAATAAACATGTGTGTGCAAGTATCTTTTTTGTAGAATGATTTAAGTTCCTCCAGGCATATTCCCAGAAGGAGAATACTGGGTTGTATGGAAGGTCAATTTCCAGTTCTTTTAGGAATCTCCACATAAGTGGGAACTCATCAAACTGACAAACTTCTGCAAAGCAAAATAAACCATCCAGAAACCAGGGAGACAGATCACAGAATGGGGAAAAATATCTGTATATCTGACCAAGGCCTAACATTCAGGATCTATAAGAAATTCAAATGTGCCAAAAGGAAAAAACCAAACAGCCCCATTAAAAAGTGGGCCAAAGACATGAATAGACACTTCTCAAAAGAAGACATAGGAGCAGCCAACAGACACATGAAAAAATGCTCAGCCTCACTAATCATCAGAGAAATGCAATCAAAACCACACTGAGATACCACCTAACTCCAGTAAGAATGACCATCATTCATAAAACAAAAACCAAAGATGCTGTAGAGGATACAGAGAAAAGGGAATGCTTCTACACTGTAGGTGGGAACGCAAACTAGCATTGTTTTCTTTCAGCACTTTACTAAGGCCATTTTCTATCTTTTGGCTTCTGTAATTTCAGCTGAAAAGTTTGTCATCAGTATTACTAGTGTTCCTGTTAAAGTAACATATCTTCTCTGAAATACTTTAAGATATTTTCTTTGCTTCTTTAGATTTCAGCAGTTTAACCATAATATGGCTAAATTTGGTTTTCTTTGTATTTGTACCACCACAGGCTTGCTAAGCTTTGTGAACCTATGGATAATGTCACGCATCATTTCTGAAACATTCTCAGCCATTATCTCTTAAATATTTTTTACCCCATTCTTTCTCTCTGCCACTTCTGGGACTCCATTTACATGTGGTGACCTTTTGACTATGTCCCACATGACTCTTCCTTTTGTTACTTGTTTTCACTCTTTTTTGTTTCTATCTACACTTCAGTTTGGGTATTTCCTGTTGACCTGTCTTCAGGTTCACTAATCTTTTCTGTTGTATCTATTTTGCTGCTAAACTCATATAACTAATTCTTAATTTCAAACATTTTATTTTTCAGTATAACATTTATCAAAATCTGATAAGGGCAAAATAAATAGGCCAATTTATAGGCTATTTGCATTTCTAAATATCAACATAAAGATTCTGAAAAATTAATAGTCATAATTCATTAGCACATTAAAAAGAACGATACTTCATAACCAAGTGGGATTTATTTCAGGAATTCAATAATGGCTCACAATGTCTATTAATGTAGCAATAAATCTAAGGAGAAAAAGAATATGATTTTCATTGAAGCTGTAAAAAATTTTGACAAAATTCAAAACACATGTTTTTTAAAGTCTGTAAAATAGGAACTGATAGAGTTAAAACATAAAGTTTCAGTAATAAAAACAGCATGGTGCCAGTACATGAAGAGAAAGATCAATGGATAGAATAAAAAGTCAAAATAGACCCAAATACACATTAGGATTTACTATTGTATAAAGGCAGCATCTCAAATCACTGCTGTAAATGTAAACTTAAAAAAAGTGTGCTTGGGACAACTTGAAATCCATATAAAATATATATCTCATATCTTACATCAAAATAAATGTTAAGTGAATCAAATATTCAAATGTTCAATATGATACCATATGTAAAACAATCCAGGGAGAATTTCTTCATAACTTTAGAGAGAGGAAAGTTTTCTAACTATGATTCAAAATTCCCTCTAAAAAAATTAAGAAATTTGTTTACCTAAAAATGGAAAAGAAATTTTGAATAGCACAAAACTTCAGAAGTAAAGACAAAAGAAAATATTTGCAGGCCGGGCTTGGTGGCTCAGCCTGTAATCCCAGCACTTTTGGAGGCCAAGGTGAGTGGATTGCCTGAGCCCGTGGGTTTGAGATCAGCCCCCGCAACTTGGCAAGACCTTTAAAAAAAAAAATTAGCCAGGTGTGATAGCGCGTGCCTGTAGTTTCAGCTACTTGAAGGGCTGTGGCAGAAGGATCACCGGTGCCCAGCAGGTTGACACTGGGGTGGCCGTGAATGTGCCACTGTACTCCAACCTGAGCAATGGAGTGAGACTCTGATTCAGAAAAAAAAGAAGATATTTGCAACTCATGTGGAGACAAAGGGTTTAGATCCCCCCAAATATACAGTTGACCCTTTAAGCAACTTGAGGGTTACAGGTACTGACCCCCCCTGTGTAGTCAAAAATCCATGTATAATTTTTGACTCCCCCAAAACTTAACTACTAATAACTACTGTTTACTGGAAGCCTTAATGATAACATAAATAATTAGTTAACACATATTTTGTATGTTATATGGTGTATTCTTACAATAAAGTAAGCTAGAGAAAAGAAAATGTTATTAAGAAAATGATAAGGAAGAGAAAATGTATTTGCTGTTCATTAAGTGGAAGTGGATCATCATAAAGGTTTTCATCCTCCTTGTCTTCATGTTGAGTAGACTGAGGGTTAGAGGAGGGATTGGCCTTGCTCTCTTGGGGGTGGCAGAGGCAGAAGAGGTGGCAGAGGTGGAAGAGGAGGCAGACACACTGGTGTAACTTTACTGGAAAAACTCACATATAAGTGAACCTGCACAGTTCAAGTCCATGCTGATCAAGGACCAACTGTATAAATAAATGAATATCCATAAAAGAATAGGATAGGGTTGCAAAAAAAGAAATATAAAGGATACCTATATGTATAAAAATACATTCAACTTCTCTCAAAATAAAATAAATGCAAATAAAGGGGTACTTATATACTATCTCCACCCACATCAGATTGGGTAAAACAAAAATTTGAGAATATAATTTGTTGTTAACACTGTGGGGGAAAGGCACTCTCCTTCTTTGCTATGAGAATGCAAAATGGCATCATTCTTCTCTATCTCCATGGAGTGAATTTTGCAACACAGACAAAAATTTCTATCAAAACTACAAAATGATTCATCCTCTTGTCCCAAGGGATTTAATCCTTCAAATGAGCCAGAACAAGATCAAGTATATTTTTCACAATATTATTCTTAATCACAATAGAGTAGACAAAGCCAAAGTAACCATCATGAGAAGTTTTGTTAAATAATCCATGCTTCATCTAAAAGTGAAACACTGTGCAGGTGTAAAAATGTACATAGAGCTAAAAGATCTCTGGGATACACAGTTAAATGGAAAAAGCAAGGTGTATAATAATTTGTATAGTATGTTGTTTGTGTAAGAAGGGAAAATAAGACCACACAATCATGTTTGCATCTATTTGCACAAAATCACTGGAAAGATATACAAGAAACTAATAACATGGGAGTGGGACACAGAAAATGGGGCAGCGTGGAAACAAGACCTTCCAATATATACTTTTAAAATGCTGCTCTAATTTTTGAACATATGGTTACATGACTCATCCAAAAACTTAAATGTAAAAAAGGATGTAGGGCCTCCAACAAACCTGTAAAGCTGCCAAATAGCACTAGTAATAAAATAAATGTAAAATAAGATATAATTTCATGGCCATCAGATTAACAAACAAAAATCAAACAATTTGCTTGGGCAATATGTTGGCAAGAACATGGAAAAGCAAGAAGTTTCATATACTGCTGATAAAAGTATAAATTGGTACAACCACTTGACAAATCAATTTAGTATCCAGTAAAGTGCAATATAAATTTGCCCTATAACTCAGCAATTGCACTTATAGGTATTTATCCTAAAGGAAAATCTCACATAGCTGCTGAGAAGACACTGAAAAAAGATGCTCAGTACAGCATTGGCTGTAATAGCAAAAAACTAGAAACAGCCTGAATATTCAATTTTCACCTACTGGAATGTGGCACATTAGTTAAAATGAATCGGAGCAATGTGCATCTCCATGCTTAAATCTTTAAAATAATGTTGAATGAAAAAAGGAAGTTGGGGAATGGTATGCACAGTATGATACCATTTATGTGAAATGTAAAACTACTCAAGACAGTACTATATCTTGTTTATGGATAAGAAAATATGTAGGGATAGCATAAAATACACCCAATACAACTCCTCTGAACAGTGAGATATGGGAATTAGATCAGGAAAAGGTAACAAAGTTGCCCAGGTCTATAAGCAGCTCAATTATCCAAAGAAATAAAACCTCCAAAAAGAAGTGTATATGGAAAAATGTTGAAATGTGTTAAATATATTATGTGATTATATTATTCTCTGAGCTTTTGTTGTTATCTGAACTATATCATTGTTTAAAAAAATGAGTCAAGAGAGAAAAAGATCCAAGAGCTTATTTCAACAAATCTAGAGGTCAGAGAGACTAATGTCATCAATTTGAGTTGCTCCCTGCAAGTGTTCCTTCTCAGAAATATAGCAAAAGCTATTACACTTTTTCAAGAACTATCTAATATTGATTTTTTCACTATTCTCTTCCAAAAATCATCAGATCCACAAAGTGAGGGAAGCAATAATCCTTCCCTTATCCTCAAAGCTGTTGAAGTAGTTGGTTTTAACACCCACTTGTCCCTTACCCTTAGCTACTAAGAAGACTGATAGGGTGAAGCAGTGTCACACCTCTGGGAGTGGGTGAGGATGCTATGTTTCAACATTAGCGCTTTCGTGCCCTTGGAATACTTGTTCCCAACCCGGTTCCTTTTCAGTTTCTGGGTCTGAATGTCATAATCATTGTAGAGGGGTTAGGCACAGTCATTTATTAGGTCCCAGTAAAGATATTATTTTGTGGAAAGTCTTATTACCTCTTGCCAATCAAACATGAACAAAACTCATTTTACAAAAACATTAAGCTAACTATATACACAATACATTTCATACTGTGTGGTTTCAGTACTTTCAGATAACAGAGGACACTAAATAAAATATATGAGTAGAGCCATGGATTTTCCAAGGAACTAACAAGCTGATGGGAAGAGTGTTTTCTATCACTTGGTCACAGCAGGGTCAAGCACACTTCTGTAGTGAATTGCTGAACCAAACTTCTTTGTTCAGAAAGCTTAAATTAAGCAACTCGGCTAAGTCTACCCAGCATATCATTAGCAATGCCAAAATCAGCATTCTTAATCTGTTCAGAAGGCAACGTAGGCTGAGGAAAGTTGGCTGGCTTCAAAGGGTCCCAAAGACCTTGTTACTTAGTAACACTGGACCTCGGTTTACTTAACTCTAAAATGAAGTTAAAGAAATGTCCTCTAATGTCCTTTTAAACACTAACACCTAGTGATTTGAGAGTCTTCATGTGCTATAAATTGATGGAAACCTCATCCCATCTCCCTAAACAATCCCTGACAATCAGGGTGTCCTAACTTCCGCTACTCTCTATCCTAAATTGTGGAACAAGAAACAAACAAATGAAAAGGAGGTCAAGTAGTATGTCCATTACCTTTAAAGCCATGTTAAAATATTTGCTTCTTTACAATAACTATATTTTGTTACATTTTCTGATTATGATGGCACACACTTATAGTTAATTACAATAATCACACAACTGAAACAAAGTTAATGCAGGTAAGTTTGCATAGATATATATTTAGATAGTTATTATTTAGCAGTTTCAACTGCAGAGTATCAACATACACTAAATTACTTACTATATTATATTTTGGTATTTCTTTATTGGCCCTTAAGAGAAAAAAGAGCCAATAAAGAAATATCAAAATATAATATAGTAAGTAATTTAGTGTATGATGATACTCTGCAGTTGAAACTGCTAAATAATACCTATCTAAATAAAAGAAGCCGGGCTCGGTGGCTCAGCCTGTAATCCCGCGCCTTTGGGAGGCTGAGGTGAGTGGATTGCCTGAGCCCGCGGGTTCGAGACCTGCCTGGGCAGCGAGACCTCATCTCTACAATAAATAAAAAAATCAGCTGGGTGTGGTAGCGCATGCCTGTAATTCTGGCTACTGGGAAGGCTGAGGCGGAAGGATCACTGGAGTCCAGCAAGTCGAGGCTGCGGTGGCCGGGAGCTACCACTGCACTCCAGTCTGGGTGACAGAGTGAGACTCCAACTCAAAAAAAAGAGAAAAAAGAAATTCTTTATGGGTTTAGAAAGTTTACAAGAGTAAAATATATAAATGATCATAAACCTGCCCTGTGAAGCACTAATATTATGATTGCTTGTATATTTAATAATGATATGTCATCACACCTTTGGGGGAAAAGGGCTATTTTCCAACTTCTAGCTCTGAAAGTATTTTCTCTACACTAAGAGACATAATACGTCTTAAAAAATGCAGAATAAGTGCATCAGCTCTATTTCTTGATTATGCCAAGGGCTAATGTCACCTCTAAGGTGACAGCAACCCCACCAAGCCTTGAAGAAGAAACTCTACTGTATTCCTGTTTCTAGTACTCATTCTAGTAACCAAAAGTTCAATAAGAATGTCTTTTTTAAAAGCCTGCACTGATACTAATATCTCCTTGAACACTTTGATTACATATAGTTTCTCCATACTCAGTTGAAAAGTTCAAAACAAGCAATTAACCATTTGCTTGTCTCCTGAGTCAAATAATATTTCCACTTCTCATTTTTATTAAAATGATAGTGTACTAGTTGTTCTGCTTTTTTTGTTGTTGTTGTTATCAATGTACCCTTGAATAATGTATCCTTACTCTGTTCTGAAGGGATGAGTTTGTAAAAGATACCACATTACTTCAGTTCTTTCTCAATTTTAGACTATAATAAAAAAAAAGTAACTAAATCATTTCTTAGGTAAAATCAATTGTCTAAAAAAACTTGATTTTACTGCACACAGGCACCCACAGGGAGAAAGAGGAAGGGGGATAGAAGGAAAGAATGCTGGCTCAGGAAAACAGTAATGAGTAAAATATTAGATACTGTTGAAACTTTATATTCGACCTCCTTAATTGCTAGAGCATTGGTTCAAATTCTGGTTGTCAGAAGAAGTAAAGCAATCCCCAAATGCATTTGATAAAGAATATATCCAATGGAAGGCCAGAAAGTGAAGGAAGAAACAAAATGGTTAGAAATGTGATTGAGTACTTCCTCACTTCCTGAGGAATGGCAATGCTGCTCCTTCTAGAACACTGAGGAATTATAAAGAAAACACTTTCATCGACAGCCCATGTTAAATTTCTCTCCTCAAATCAATTTACATTTCAAACAGCTGCAGAAAATTCAATCAGATGCTTATTTAGTCAAATGAAAAGTCAATGATCATGGCTGCTTGAAAAAACTTCATGATTAATTGTGTTTAGTCAGTTATTACCATTTTTCACTAATGGAAGGTTATGGGTTTTGGTCATTGATAACCCACAATAAAAACTGAAAGCATATTCTTAGCCAAAGTTCATTTCATGTAAGGAAAAATGCTCCAAGACAATTTACTTCTGTCTGCAGTCTTCAGAAAATGACTTTATTCATTCACCAAAGTTGACACCAGAACCTCAGGGGGTAAAAACCAACTTTTCCATGAATGATTAAATTTTAATACACAAATATTCATTGTGGCTCAGTCTATATTTCCTTTAGCATAGGAGTATAAATGTAAGTGTAGGTGTCATTCCCGATACTTAAATAAAATTAAAATTGAGATCCAGGGCCACAGGGAGAATGTAACTGCATTTCAGAGGCAGCAGACCAAGAAAACAAAAACACACATGTCATATGAGAGATTAGTGGATCTGCTATGGTGAAAAGAGTGCTGCACAGAAGTTAAGTGACAAGTCTGGGTTCTAACTGGATTTTTAGTTGGGCTTCTGATTAGTTATACAGCTTTGGGCAAGCCACTGAGGTTCTTAGGGCTTCAGTTTATTATCTCTAAAATCTAAGGACCAGATTGGATTATCACTGAAGTCTTCTCTCAAGTTTTGATTCTATTGACCTATGAGCACTCTAAGTCAGTGAACTCAAAGACCAACCAAATAAAAAATTTTGAAATTATATCCCTAACATATGTAGACTTATTTATTTATAAATTATACCCATATAATAAAGCACTCATATGCCAAAGGTATTAAAAATATATGTAAAATATGAAAAATAGTGAGATAAAAATAACAAACAATATTTTTAAGTAATTTATTTAATATATTTACTAGCAATTAATTATTTTAGTGTGAGTAAACAGATTGACTATGCATCATTCTTTTTTGAACTCCTGGTTTAAAACCTTGTGATATAGGGATCTAAAGGTAATGCTAAACCCACATTTAATCCAATACTTAGTTTTAGGAACCAGCACAGCCAAAAATGATACCTCAACAAATATATGGAGATCTGGCTGGAAGAAATAGTTCACTGACTGAGCTTAATTAACAATCAAACTTTTTTTCAATTTCACCCACCATCAATGCTAATAACACAAACGTTTTGGTTGAAATTCAGCTAATTATTTTTCCAAATTGGTAACAATTCCTTAATAGTTAAACAGAAGATTCAAGCCCAAATATATCAGTAATTGCATTCAGCATAAAACCAGTGAGTAATACAATTAAAAGTCAAAGATTTTCAGACTGAATGTTAAAAACGGCCTCATGGTGACACTTCCAAATGTCACAATTTAAGTTTGAGGACACAGAAAAGCTGAAAGTAAAAGGAAGAACAAAATGTACTATGTCCACACTAACCAGAAGAAAGCTTCTACACTATATAAATTATTAGGTGAAGTAGACATTATGCCAGAAATCTTACTAAAGATTGAGAGACATTTTATAATGATAAAATGGTTAATCCAATAGAAAGTTACAATAATCCTACGTGTGTATGCACCAAGTATCATAGCCTCAAAATTTATAATATGAAAACTAATAGCACTAAAAAAAAAAAAATCATAAATTCATAATCATAGTTGTGGATTTTAATATTTTCCAATAACTGATAAAACAAGGAGAAAAAAGATTATAAGAGTTACAGATTGAATGACATGATTATTAACAAAGTTGAGCTAATTAACATTTATAGAAGGTGTACCCTTTTCAAGTGCACAAGGAACATTTACCAAATGGAACATATTCTGGGCTATAATGTAGGTCTCAGGTCTTGAAATTACATAGAATTTGTTTTCTGTTACTGATGAAATTAAATTAGAAATTAATATAAAAAAGAAAACTAGAAAATTCTCTAGTGTTTGAATATTAATAAGCACTTTGCTAAATTGCCCATGGGTCAAAGAAGAAATATTTAAAAATCTGAAATATTTCCAATTAAATGTTAAGGAAAATGAAACATGTAAAAATATGTGGGTTGAAGATAAAAATCAACCTTAGAGAAAAACTTATTGTCTTAAATAAATATATTATGAAAGAAGAAAGATTGAAAATCAATGCTCTAAAATTTAGGAAAAGTAAAACAAATTAAACCTGAAGAAAGTAGGAAGAATGAAATAATAAAGAGCGGACACCAATGAAATTGAAAAGAAGCAAACAATACCAAAAAATCAACTAAAAATTGGTTCTTTGAATAAACTAACAAAATTGATAAAGTCACAATATAGATCAAGAGAAAAAGAGGTAGAAAGACACAAATAACCAATATCAATAATAAAATAAGAGATATCATTAAGTCTCCAACAGACAACAAAGATGAGGAATGGTTCTGAACAATTTTATGCCAACAAATATAAGATTTTAGATTAAATGGAAAATTTCTTGAAAAACAGTTTAAGAAACAGAATCAATAATTAAAAACCTACCCCCTCCCCCTTAAAAAAAAAAAAAAGCTGGGTTAGACAGAAGGCTTGAAGAATAAAATTTTCAATTATTTAAGAAAGGAATAACATGAATCTTTGAAAAAACTTTTCCAGAGCACTTTTAAAATGAGAATAATTCCTGACTTGTTTTATGAGACAAATTTGTTTTGTCAGATCAGAACTTGACAAGGGCATTACATGAAAAGGAAATTACAGGTCAATCTTTCTAATGAATTTGGATGACAAACTCTCAAGCAAAATATTAGCAAACCTAATCCAGTGATTCATTCAAATGATAATATTTAAAACTCGGGTTTACCCCATAATGTAGCATTTCAAAATCAATCACTGCATTAGAAGAATAAGGGTGAAATAAAGTATGAACATGTCTAACAAATGCAGAAAAAATATTTGATAAAATTCAACATCCATTCACAATTAAAAGTCTTAGAAACCTAGGGACAGAAGGAAATTATCTTAACCTGACAGAGTATCCACTAAAAATCTAAAGCAAACATTATGCTAAATTATGAAATACTGAGCACTTCCCTTCTGAGACTGAGAACAAGAGAAAGATATTTGCTATCATTACTTCCAGTGAACACTGTACTATAGATCTAGCCTGTGCAAGAAAGAAGAAGACATAAAGGACATAATAATTGAAAAAAGGGAAAATTATTATTTGCAGATTACTTTATTGTGTATATAAAAAAATAAAAATCATCTACAGATCAGCCATAAGTTAACTGAGTTTAGCAAAGTCTGTGGATAAAATATCAACATACGACATTCAACTGTAGTTCAAAATACTCACACAAATTTAGAAAATAAAATTAGGAAAACAATACAACACTAGCTATAAAATAAAAAATTGATAAATGTACTTCATCAAAATTAATTTTTTTTGCTAATGAAAAGATACCATAAAGAAAATTAAAAAGACAATTCATTGACTGTGAGAAAATATTAACAGTAATTATTTCTTAAAGACTCATGTAGAGAATATATTTTTTAAAACTACAAATCAATAACAAAATGACAAACTATCCCATAAGGAACAGGGAAACAAACACATACTTCAGAAAATAAGACATCAAAATTGGCAAAAATGTATGAAGAGACACTCAATATTATTAGTTAGGAAAATGCAAATTAAAACCAAGATACCATTTCATATCCACTAAAATGGCTAAAATTAAAAGACTGACGTGACCACGAGTTCATAACACTGTGGAGTAACTAGAACTCTCATACAATGCTAGTGGGAACATAAAATAATTTAACCACTTTCAAACACCATTTGGAAGTTTCTTATAAAGTTAAGCGTATAATGACTCAATGACTCAGCAATTCTACTTCTAAATTTTTCCCCCAAGAGAATTAAAAACATATGTACATCTGAATATACACACAAAAGACCTATACAGGACTAATTATTAAAACTTTATGCATAATAGACCAAAACTTCAAAAGTCTAGATTTATATTAACAAGAGAATGAATAAATTATATATAAAAATACAGTGGAATACTGCTCAGCAATAAAAAGGGAATTGCTGACACACACAATACCATGGCTAGGAAACAAGACACAAATGAGTGTACACTATATGAGTACATTTACTTAAAGTCCAAGGACAAGCAAAACCCATATAGGGTGACACAAATCAGAACCCTGTTTACAACATGATGGAGAGAAAGGATGATATAGCAGTAAAAAAAGATTAACTACCCTACAAATAATGATGAACTATGTTAAAAAAAAAAAAGACGAGCCGGGCTCGGTGGCTCAGCCTGTAATCCCGCGCCTTTGGGAGGCTGAGGTGAGTGGATTGCCTGAGCCCGCGGGTTCGAGACCCGCCTGGGCAGCGAGACCTCATCTCTACAATAAATCAAAAAATCAGCCAGGCATGGTAGCGCATGCCTGTAATTCCAGCTACTTGGAAGGCTGAGGCGGAAGGATCGCCGGAGCCCAGCAGGTCGAGGCTGCGGTGGCCGGGAGCGGCCACTGCACTCCAGTCTGGGCGACAGAGTGAGACTCCAACTCAAAAAAAAAAAAAAAAGACATATATTAAAGTCAGTTTTAGGCAGCCAATGACACTGAGGACTTAAATAATCAAAATACTTGATAAAATATTTTAAAAACTATGTTTAAATTCACTCCTAACCTGATACGAAAATACAGACATCAAAGTGAAGAGTACCAGAAAATAATCTTGTGTCAAGGTTGACTTTTGCCCTAATGGCTTTTGCTAACCTTTGAACATCTGCTTTAAAGATTGCATTGCATGCTTAGAACAGCAGATAAAGTTCAGGGCCTGCCCAAAGTTCTTCAAATCCAAAAATTACAAAACACAAAAAGGTATAAGATACCATGGTTGAAGACCAGCAGAAATAATAAAGAGCAAACTAACAAAATAAGTAGACTTAATATTTGTATTATCAAATATACAACATAAACAACATGTTTAATACATTTAATAAAACAAAGGCAAACTTGAAAAATAGGAGTAAAGAACAATCAGATTTGATAACAAAATACAACTTCCAGGAGTGAAAATACTAATAATTTAAAAACTAAAACTCAGCAGAGGAGACTGAAGAGGAAATTATTGAATGAGATAATCAATAATAAGAAAGTATCTAGATCAACTACAGAGACAAATAAACCAAAAACATAAATTAGCATTTAAAAGGAATGAATAATAGAGTAATAATAGATTAAGTAAACAATAGACTAACTCTAATCAGCATTCCAGAACAAGATAATAGGAATGGGGAAGAGCCAATAATGAATGGGGAAAAGCAACAACAATACATGGTTTCTACCTCACACATACAGAAAAAATAAATCAAAGATGATTTATTAATCTAAACACAGAACCTAAGACTATAGCCCTTTGAGAAGTAAACGAGGAAGAATATGTTCATGATCTTGGAGAAGGCAAATATTTCTTAACATGGAAGCAAAAAGTATTCATTCTTTAAAAATGGATAACATGGATTTCATCAAAATTTAAAATGGCTGCTTACACTAATGTGAAAGCAAAAAAGAGCAAGAAAAGCCAAAACAACCCTCAGCAAAAGGAATAAAGTGGGAGGTAATACACTTCCAGACTTCAAACTTTATTACAAGGCTACAGTAACTAAAACAGCCTAGTATTGGTACAAGAATAGGCACACAGACCAGTGGAACAGGGCAGAGATTCTGGAAGCAAAAACTTGGATCCCTTAACAAACTAATCTTTGACAAAACCACCAATTAACAACCACTGGGGAAAGGAGAACATATTTAGCACATGGTGCTGGGAAAACTGACTGACCACATGAAGAAAAACAAAACTGGTCCTCTACCTTTCACCATATACAAAAATCAACTCTAAATGAATCAAAGACCTAAATGTACAACTTCAAACTATAAGAATTCTAGAAGAAAACATAGGAAACACTCTTGTGCACATCAGAGTAGGCAACCAATTCTTGGCCAAATCCCTAAAAGTGAATACCATAAATGCTAAGATAGATAAGCGGGACTTCATCAAACTGAAAAGCTTCTGCACAGCAAAAAGAAAACATCAAGAGAGTGCAGAGACAATCCACAGAATGGGAAAAAATATTTGTTAATTATGTATCTGACAAAGGCCTAACAGTCAGGATCTACAAGGAACACAAATAAGCTGAAAGGAAAAAAACAAACAACCCTATTAAAAAGTGGACAGGCCGGGTTCAGTGGCTCAGCCTGTAATCCCAGCACTTTGGGAGGCCGAGGTGAGAGGATTGCCTGAGCATGTGGGTTCAAGACCCACCCAGGCAACTTGGCGAGACCTCGTCTCTACAATAAATCAAAAATTAGCTGGGTGTGGTACTGCGCTACCGGCTACTTGGAAGGCTGAGGCGGAAGGATCTCAGGAGCCCAGCAGGTTGAGGCTGTGGTGACTGGGAGTGTGCCACTGCACTCCAGCTTGGGCGACAGAGTGAGACTCCAACTAAAAAAAAAAGTGGAGAAAGGAGATGAATAGATGCTTATCAAAAGAAGATACACAAGCAGCCAACAGATATATGAAAAAATGCTCAGACTCACTAATTATCAGAGAAATGCAAATCAAAACTACAGTGAGATATCACCTAACTTCAGTCAGGATGGCCATCATTAATAAATCAAAAAACAAGATACTGGCACAGATACACAGAAAAGAGAATGCTTCTACACTGTTGGCAGGAGTGCAAGCTAGTTCAACTCTATGAAAAGCAGTGTGGCAATTCCTAAAAGAACCAAGACCTTTTATATGATCCACCAACCTCTCTCCTGGGGATATACCCGGAGGAACACACATCATTCTATAAAAAAGACACTTACACACACATGTTTATAGCTCTACTCTTCATAACAGAAAAAACAAGGAACCAACCCTACTGCTCATCAAAAGTGGACTGGATAAAGAAAAGTGGTACATATACATGATGGAGTATTATGCAGTCATCAAGAAGAACAAAATCTTGGACTTTGCAGCAAAGTGAATGGAGTTGGAGACCATCACACTTAGTGATCTATCACAGAAACAAAGAACTGAATGCTTCATGTTCTCACTCATAAGTCGGCCCTGAACATTAATCACATTAGCACAAGGGAGGAATTGGCAATCACTGGACACTGCCAGGAGAGGAGGGAAGAGGACATGCAACACAAAGGGTAACTTGGAAGCCCAAACTTCACCTGCATGCAACCTACTTGTGTAGCTAACCCTGACTTGTACCTCTCATCTCTATAATAAAATAAAATAAAAATCACTGCTCATTAAGAAATATTACTAAGGAAATGAAAAGGCAAGCTACTGACTGGGAGAAAATATTAATAATACATATATCTGACAAATGACTGGTATTCAGAATATCGAGTTATAAAGAACGCTTACAAATTAATGATAAAAGAAAAAAAATAAGGGACTTCCGGCAAGATGGCGACGGGGCAACCTGGTCTATGAAACCCTCTGCAAAGGAGAACTGCAGTGGGTCTCTGGCTCTCTCCCCAGGGTCTGTGAACCTCAACATCGCAGCTTGCTCTTCACACGGAGCTCTGCTGTTGCCACCGCTGGGGCGTCGCAGCGGTCTGGACAGCCACTGCAGCGCAGACACAGCAGCTGCCGCCACCATAGCACATCGCACCACCTGGGCTGGAGGCAATCCACGACTTCAGTCCTTGAAGCCCCTGCAGGCAAGATCTGCTGGGATCGCTGCCACCTCTCCTGTGACCGAGACGTGCTGCCTGCTGTGGGTCCCCTCGCATGTGCCCTGAGGCAGGCTTCCTTCTCCAGCCTCTGCCCTGTTCCTGTCTGGCCCCACCCCCTCTGAGATAGCACCACCTGCTGGTGATTCAAGGTAACAACACTGAAACGGGAGAAACAAGTTTGAAAAACAGACACAGGCCAGAGTGGTGAACGGAGGGTGATCTGAACTGTCCTTCACAGCAGGCCAGGGGCAACTGACCCTAACTGTGAACTAATTTACCAGCTTGAAAAGAAAGCTAGAAATCAGAGCTGAAAGGACATTGAACTTAAACGAAAAGTCTCAGAGTGCACTTGATTGGTTCTGTTAGTTTAATGACTTAATTCTATTCCTACTGTATTGTTCCTTTTTTTTCTTTTTTCCTCTTCCTTTCTGTCTCCTTTCTTCTCTCTGTAAACCATATCTTTGTATAGAGGAACAGCACACCAATAAGGTGGTTGGTTAGCTTGTATATTAGTATCATTGTATGTTTTATTTTTTTTTGTATGGGAGTTGGTTACTCTGTAGCTGTGGTCTATTGTTTTTATCTGTTTCAGTATAGGTCTCTCTCTCCATTTGTTGGTACACTCGTTTGTTTCCCCCTTACTCCTCTATCTCTCCACCCCCCTCTTCAACCCACTGTCTGCTCCATTCTCTTTCCTCTGGTAACCACATTTTATTTCAGGGAGTAAACCTACAGCCCCACTGCATTGACAGATTCCAAGGCAGTGGGAAGTGGGTCTCAGATTATCCATACACCTGTCAGCGAATACCAGGACCTGAAGATAGATTTTGAATCACAGCTCCCCCCTTAAGTAAATCTCAAAACTGCAAAAAGGACCACCCCCAACCTACAGGGCAACTCCAGAATTGAACAAAGTAAGAGGGCATACATAAAGAATAGGAGACTGAACAAACAGAAGTAAAACCAATCCCTCTACCCCTGAATAACAGAATTAAAGAAGACGGTAATGTGGAGGGAAGGAAAAAGTAGGGAGGGGGAAAAAAACCACACAAATGAAGAAAAACCGAAAGAAGAATATAGGTCTCACACAGACCCCTGGGAGATCAGACACTGAGAAAACAGATTCTGGAGCACAAACAGTAAAGAGCCCCCAGAATGACGGGTCACATGCAATAAACCCAGACATCACGACATTAATAGAGAGAATTAAAAAAATTGAGGAAAGACAAGAGGAAAATAGGAAGGAGCTGATGTCAGAAATAACAGCAGTAAAGAATACTGTGATGGAAATAAATTACAAACTAATAAAAATGGAAAGCAGAATTAGCCAAGCAGAAGAAAGAATCTCAGAGCTCGAAGACCAAAACACAGAACTAACCCAAACTGTCAAAAGCATAGAAAAGAAGCTCAAAAAGAGAACAAAACCTGCAAGAGATGAATGATCACTTCAAGAGACCGAACCTAAGAGTAATTGGGCTTCCTGAGGCAGAGAGAGAAACAGAGGTCACACTGGAACAAACATTTCATGAAATCATTCAAGAAAACTTCCCTCATCTCACCAAGGATGAAAAAATTCAAACACAAGAGATTCAGAGAACCCCTCCAAGACAAGAAATGAGAAGACCAACTCCCAGACACATAATAATTCGCCTAAACAAAGTAGCTAGAAAAGAAAAAATCCTAAAGGCAGCAAGAGAAAAAGGCCAGACTACCTGCCAGGGAAGACCAATTAGAATAGCAGCAGATTTATCCACAGAAACCCTTTAGGCTAGGAGAGCCTGGAGCCCTATCTTCAAAGTTCTAAAAGATAAACAATTTCAACCAAGAATAACCTACCCAGCCAAACTAAGCTTCATTAGTGAGGGAGAATTGAAATCTTTTCCAGATATTCAATCCCTAAGAACTTATGCTGCCACCAGACCACCTCTACAAGAAACACTTAAGAAAGTACTGAACACAGAAGAAAAAGAAAAAAGAACAACAAGATTCTTCACAAGAGTACAGGCAAAAGATTAAAAACACACATGAACCAACTCCAAAACCCAAAGAAAGACAACAAACAAACAGGAACAACTCTGTAAGAACCTTATGACAGGGATCAACTCTTGCATTTCAACTATTAGCCTAAATGTGAATGGACTAAATGCACCACTGAAAAGACACAGAATGGCAAAATGGATAAAATATCATCAAGCAACAATCTATTGCCTTCAAGAGACTCACCTCACTAGAAAGGACACCCACAGACTCAAAGTAAGAGGATGAGAAACAAACTTTCAGGTGAACGGAATACAAAAGAAAGGAGGAGTAGCGATCTTAATTTCAGACAAAATACCCTTCAAGCTATTAAAAATAAAAAAAGATACAGAAGGCCACTACATAATGATAAAAGGCTCAATCCATCAACAAGAAATATCTATACTAAACATATATGCACCCAACATAGGTGTGCCAACTTTCATAAAGCAACTTCTAGGAAAACTAAAGAAAGATATTGACTCTAACACCATTATAACTGCGGACTTTAATACCCCACTCACAACCCTAGACAGATCATCAGGACAAAAAATCAGCAAGGAGATCCGGAACCTCAATGTGACTTTGGACCAAATGGACATAATTGATACCTACAGAACACTCCATCCAAAGACCACAGAATACACATTCTACTCATCACCACATGGATTGTATTCTAAGATCGACCACATAATTGGCCATAAATCAAGCATAAGCAAATTTAAAAGGACTGAAATTCTACCATGCACCTTCTTGGACCACAGTGGAATAAAAATAAACATTGACACCAACAAGGTTCCCCCAAAACCCACAAAGACATGGACACGAAACAGCATGATGCTAAACAACTCCTGGGTCAATGATGAAATCAAAACAGAGATCAAAAGATACCTGGAAACAAATGAAAATGAAAAAACATCTTACCAAAATCTCTGGAACGCCTTAAAAGCTGTAGTAATAGGGTAATTGATATCCCTACAAACACACATGAAAAAATGGAAGGAACACAAATTAACAGCCTAACAAGCCACCTAAGGAAGCTGGAAAAGCAAGACCACAAAAACCCTAATTGCAGCAGAAGAATCCAGATCACCAAAATAAAAGCCCAAATCCAGGACATAGAAGACAAAAAGATAATACAAAAAAATCAATGAAACAAAAAGCTGGTTCTTCAAAAAGTATAAACAAGATCGATGGTCCCCTAGCTAGACTGACCAAGAAAAAGAAAGAAAAAACCCAAATAAGCACAATCAGAAATACAAAAGATGAAGTCACATCTGACCCTGAAGAAATATAAAAAATCATTGGAGACTACTACGTACACTTGTATGGAAACAAACTTGAAAACCTTAAGGAAATGGAGGACTTTCTGACATCACACAACCTACCTAGGTTGGAACAAGAAGAAATTGAGACCCTAAATAGACCAATAACAATCACGGAAATTGACTACGTAATAAGAAAACTACCTACAAAAAAAAGCCCTGGTCCAGATGGCTTTCCAGCAGAATTCTACAAGACATTTAAGGAGGAGCTAATACCAATCCTACTGAAGGTATTCCAGGCGATTGAAAACGATGGAACTCTCCCCAAATCATTTTACGAAGCCAACATCACATTGATACCGAAGCCAGGTAAAGATCCAATAAAGAAAGAGAACTACAGGCCAATATCTTTGATGAACATAGATGCTAAAATTCTCAACAAGATCCTAGCAAACCAGATTCAATAACACATCTCAAAAATCATCCATCATGACCAAGTAGGCTTCATTCCTGGGATGCAAGGCTGGTTCAACATTCATAAAACCATAAATGTAATTAAATACATCAACAGATGTCAAAACAAAAACCACATGATTATATCATTAGATGTAGAAAAAGCTTTGGATAAAATCCAGCACCCCTTCTTGATAAAAACCCTCGAACATCTAGGCATACGGGGAACATACCTCAAAATAGTAAAAGCCATCTACGAGAAACCCACAGCCAGCATACTCCTAAATGAACAAAAATTGGAACCATTTCCCCTGAAAACTGGAACAAGACAAGGATGCCCACTCTCAACCCTCCTGTTCAACATAGTATTGGAAGTCCTGGCTTGAGCACTCAGAGAAAAGAAGGCAATCAGGGGTATCCAAATAGGAAAAGAGGAAGTCAAGTTATCTCTCTTTGCGGATGATATGATTGTGTACCTTGAAAACTCAAGAGAATCTGTCAAAAATCTCCTTACACTGATAAAGGCCTTTGGCAAAGTCTCAGGATACAAAATAAATGTGCAAAAGACAATCACATTTCTTTACACCAATAATAAACAAACAGAAACCCAAATAAAAAACACAATTCCATTCACAATAGCCACAAAAAAAAATGAAATACCTTGGCATCTTCTTAACCAGAGACGTGAAAGACCTTAACAATGAAAACTACAAAACACTGCTCAAAGAAATCAAAGATGACACAAACAAGTGGAAAAATAGCCCATGCTCATGTATTGGAAGAATCAACAATGTGAAGATGTTCATCTTACCTAAGGCAATCTACAAATTCAATGTAATACTCATCAAATTACCAGCAACATTCTTCTCAGCCCTAGAAAAAACAACACAGGAATTCATATGGAAACACAAACGTCCAAGAGTAGCCAGAACAATATTCAGCAAAAAAAACAAAGCAGGTGGTATCACATTACCAGACTTCAAACTTTACTATAAAGCTACAATCATCAAAACAGCTTGGTATTGGTATAGGAACAGGCATATAGATCAATGGAATAGAATTGAGATTCCAGAAGCAAAACTTCAATTTCTCAACCAACTCATCTTCGAAAAAGCCTCCACCACCTACCACTGGGGAGAGGAGAACCTATTCAGTAAATGGTGCTGGGAAAACTGGCTGACCACATGCAGAAGATTGAAACAGGACCCCTATCTATCCCCATGCACAAAGGTTAACTCCAAATGGATCAGAGACCTAAATGTAAAACCTCAAACCATAGGAACCTTAGAAAATGAAGGACATACCCTCATGGAAATCGGAACTGGCATCCAATGTCTGAACAAAACCCGAAACCCATAGGTCATAAGAGAGAAGATAGATAAGTGGGACCTTATTAAACTAACAAGCTTCTGCAAAGCCAAAGAAACCATCAAGAGAGCAGGGAGACAGCCTTCAGATTGGGAAAAAGTATTTTCCAACACCAGGTCTGACAAAGGCTTAACATCTTGGATCTACAAGGAACTCAAACATGCTGAAAAGAAAAAAACAAACAACCCCATTATAAAATGGGCAAAAGATATGAACAGACACTTCACAAAGGAAGACATCGGAGCAGCCAACAGACATGAAGAAATGTTCAACCTCACTAATCATCAGGGAGATGCAAATCAAAATAACACTGAGATACCACCTAACTCCAGTCAAAATGGCAATTATTAACAACTCAAAAAATAACAGCTGCTGGAGAGGGTGTGACAAAAAGGGAACACTTCTACACTGTTGGTGGGAGTGTAAACTAGTGCAACCTCTGTGGAAAGCAGTGCGGCGATTCCTAAAAAGCTCTAAATATCAACTTCCCATATGACCCCGCAATCCCCCTACTGGGAATATATCCTGAAGAACTCAAATCACTCTATAAAAAGATACCTGCACACGTATGTTTATCGCAGCATTGTTCACAATAGCAAGAACCTGGAACCAACCATGCTGTCCATCAAAAGAGGACTGGATTAAAAAAATGTGGTACATATACACGATGGAATACTACACAGCCATAAAAAGGAACAAAATCATGAATTTTGCAGCAACCTGGATGGAACTAGAGTCTATAATACTGAGTGACCTCTCACAGAAACAAAGATCTGAGTATCACATGTTCTCACTGATATAATGGACCTTGAACATCCAATGTAATACTATAAGAAAATGACTGACAGTAGTGGGAAACTATGGCGGCGGGGAGGGAGATGGGATCAATGGCAGCAAATATCTGTCTGGGGACAGGGAAACACCTCTTATCAACAGGGTGCCTGAATGAAACGTACTTGTATACCTAACCCTTAACTGTACCCCACAACACCATAATAAAAAATATTGATTAATAAAAAAAAAAAAAGAAAGAAAGTAACAAGTAAAAGTCCCGAACACACACTTAGAAAAAGATATTTAAATGGCCGGTAAGCACATGTAAAGGTGCTCAACAGCATTAATCTTTAGGGAAATGAAAATTAAAACCACTGTTAGACATCACTCTATACCACTAGTATGTCTAAAATTAACAAAAAAACCCACTGTATGTTGGTGAAGATGTGAAGCAACTGGAACCCTCACACTTTGTTGGCTGGAGTTTAAAATGGCACAACTACCTTGGAAAACTGATATCCTGATGTGTTATGAGCTGTGCTTTTAACCACCTTCTGCCATTTGGTTACACAGGTCAAAATTTTCCCTTTTGCTTAAGTCAGTTCCTCTTGCTAGCTGTCAGTGAATTATGGCTATCACTAATAGAGTAACCATAAGGACCATGCCACTAGCTTGGTGGTGTTGTTATACTGGGCAACATGGGGCCAGAGACACTCAACCATGGGTCCTAAGGCAAGTGCTTGAATTACCCTGCTCAGATATACCTTCATAAAGCTAGCAACTCTGAACTGTAACCTAGATGTCATTTGTTACTCCTTCCCTGGCTGTGTACTTCTGTTTTCTCCCTACAATGCCCTTCTGCAGATAGTCTGGGTCAAGCAACATGAATGGGTAAAACAGAAGCAAGAAGGAAGTGAGAAAAATCATGAAATAATAAATGGCAATGTTAAAAAATTAATTTGAAAACCAACTTTGGAGGCTGCATAATGTACATCCAGTCTACATGACCATAAATTAAACTGCAAAAACAATGTTTAATTTTCATGAATACACAGAATGCAGCCCTCAAGAAAATGCTAGTGGCAACCGACCTAGTCTATATTCCTGTAAGATGTTAAGTAAGATATATGCATGTTCTGAGGATGAAAGTAACTGGATCTTACATAGACTAGTGGGTACATAAAAAACATTCTGAACTAGGGTTTACATTTTTAAAATGTTAGACAAATGTAGCAATAAATCAAATGGAAAACCCATAGGGTATTAAGTTACCTTCAAAGTTCTATTTATACACAAATAATCTCAATCTATCAGTGTGACTTCTGGGTTTGGGGTCCTTCTTGAGCTCTGTATTCCCAAGGCTTTCAAGCACTAGGGACACCAGTTAGGTGGGATTTATATCTGTCTCAACATCATTTCTATTGGAAGCATTCATTATTTGGTTCTTTATCTTGTGGATCTTAGTTCATTCTAATGCATCCAAAATAACCATTTCCTAATTAGCTTTATCATATTTCCCATCTGATCTTTCCTAATATGCAGAATTTTTAACAATGAATAATGCGTACCTGTGTCATAATCCACAATAAGTCTTTCACTGTGATTGCCCACACTCTGTGGCTCAAACTCCACTTCCAGTTGCATGGACTCTCCCACATTAAGAGTTCCAGTAGTTGG
Source organism: Cephalopachus bancanus (assembly GCA_027257055.1). Classification (NCBI taxonomy): domain Eukaryota; kingdom Metazoa; phylum Chordata; class Mammalia; order Primates; family Tarsiidae; genus Cephalopachus; species Cephalopachus bancanus. The sequence continues at coordinate 798,649 of JAPVLO010000330.1, read as the reverse complement.
CGCTACAGAGAAAGGCCTGCAATACACACAAGATACACCATCAGAACACATTTCTGGCTAGTGTGAGTGGGCAGGAGAGGAGACATGAGTTTTAGTTCTATAGACAGCTCAGATCCAACACTGCAATTTCATGGTCCAGAAGCAAAGTATACTTTCCTTCCTAATATGAAAGAACTTTAGTTTTAATGTCAAAATAACAGTAAAGATCAGCAAGTATGAGGGAAACTTAAATGATGCAACAATAGACTTGTTTATGTTCTTGTCATTTACCTCTTCCTTTTTTTTTTTTTTTTTTTTGAGTTGGGGTCTCACTCTGTCACCCAGACTGGAGTGCAGTGGCTGCTCCCGGCCACTGCAGCCTCGACCTACTGGACTCCGGTGATCCTTCCGCCTCAGCCTTCCAAGTAGCTGGAACTACAAGCACGCGCTACCACACCCGGTTAGTTTTTTATTTATTGTAGAGATGAGGTCTCACCAAGTTGCCCAGGTGGGTCTCGAGCCCGTGGGCTCAGGCAATCCACTCATCTCAGCCTCCCAAAGGAGCGGGATTATAGGCTGAGCCATCGAACATTCATTTAGTGTCCTCACTGGGCTCCGGCATTCAGGTTAGGGTGACTGCAAATGAATAAAATCCAGTCCTTGTCTCAAACATTGAGATTGCAGTAACAGACAGACTTAATTTACATATGCAAATATTTTCATTTGCAAAAGAACAGTTCCTTCAAAGGGATAAAAATCAAGTTTTGTGAGGGTTCAGAGGAGAGACAGCATCATAGTGAAAAACATATGAGTACCACTCACATTAGGATAATTCCAGGAAAGGTTAACAGAGTCTAGTCAAATGGGGTGGGAGGGGTGTAGGGGAACTACAAGAGATAATGCAATAGCCTGGGTAGTAACAGTAGAGCTGCCACCACCTCTAGGCCCAAAGAGCCATGGGTAGCAGTGGTTTTGAAACACACAAGGAGAGTCTTAACGGAAGGCTGCCTTATGAGAAGCAAGGAGCATCAGCTAAGGGAGACACCAACCCAGATGGCCTCACAGGGAAGACAGTAGGGAAGAAGTATTCTGACCTCATATCTCCTTCTGTCTGATTGCCTGCTGGACTCTTACTGGATGAACCCAACCAGATGCCACAAGGTGGGGGATGGGGGACCCTGTTGGGCCAGGCCACAGAAGTCAGTCTCTGGGACTAGAGCAAGCTGAAAGGGCAGAGAATGCATTTGGAGAGGCAAACTGGGGACAAGTTCTGTATCTTGAAAATACAATTTGGGGATGTAGACATTGCGGGGAGTGAGGGCTGATTTGGGAACAGGAACTGGTTTAATTTAATTGTCTTGGAAGGGAATAGTAAGAGAGAAGCAGGATCTGATCGTGAAATACCTTAAATAACTTATAGAGTTCTTTCTAAATAGGAAACCCAGCCCATTTAATTATTTTCACGGTCCATTTCACTTCTTTAAATTGCTAGTTTTTCAAAGTAATGTGTTGTGCAGTGTATCTGGCAGACTGAGCTATTTTTGATTATTTACTTCTATCCCAGAGTCGTCATTCCTTAAATCTTCCCTTAGATGATGAACTCAATTTCAGAAAACTTAAGCTTTCTGCTATGGGGGTACAGAGTTTATGGCAAGGTAAGCACTGGGTAGTGCCTGAGATTATTACTGCAGGACTTCAGGTGCTTCCTGCCACTGGAAATGTTTATTTTGTCTGGTGCTTTCTACTTGATCTCCTCTCCTTTCACTTCTTGGTTTTTGCACTTTCTTTCTCTATCCCCATACCTATGAAACCAAGCCTTCAGTGAACCCCATGTATTACTATAGAGGCATTCTGGGGCAGTGGTTACTAGCCTGGTCAACTGAATGGGTTCAAAACTCAGCACTGCCATAATCTTGGAAAAGTCACTTAACCTTCACTTCTTCATCTGTAAAAGGAGGGTAATGACAGCACCTACTTCAAAGTGTTCTAGTGAGGACAAAGGGAGTTGATATAGGTAAAATGCTTAGAATAATGACTAGCATATAGGAAGTGCTATGTAAATGTTTACTATTGTTCTTGTTATTGCTATTTTTATCTCCCTCACTGGCAGCCCCTGGATGCTAGATGAACCTGAAAATGAGTTTGGGTGTTTAGATGAGTTTAAGCTTTTACCATTCTCCCCTCAATCCTTCACACTGCTCTAGAGAGAGTGTAAAAAACACACACACAGGTCCTAACACATCAGTCTCTTGTTCAAACACCTCCAGTGGTCCTCATCACCTGTGTAATCAAGTTCAAACTCCTAGGTATTTGAGGATCCACACAATCTGTTCCCAACAGGTTTTTGCATTCTCATTACATACACACATCTGTCCAAAAATCCTACACTCCTGTCACACTCTGAGCCAGTGTTAGGGTAGGGTGTGTGTGGGGGGTGGGCTTTAGTCTCTTCACTTGCAGTCTTCCCCAGCACTATACCTGCTCTCCCTTCCCACCAGATCATGGCCCCTCCCACATAGACAATCCAGAACTGCTAGGATCACATCAAAATATTCACCATTTTTCACATACCATACACCTGTAGTCACCTATCACAGCCCAGACTCAAAGTCAACCTTTAAATAGGATCTTCCCTGATTCTCCCTTTTATAAATAATATCTCCTTCCTCTCAGAGGCTATAACTTTCATTTTAGTTCTTACTGTGGTTTACTTTGTACTGGAGTTCATTTTCATGCCTGCCTCTTTCAATAGTTAGAAACTCGAGAAGAGAGGAAAAGGAAAAAAAAATTCATGAGCACATATTCTATGCTGGATACTACACTGGGCGCTTTACACATATCAATTCTTTTAATCCTCAACCCCTGAAAAAGAACATACTGTTATTTGCATTTTAGACATGAGAAAACAGATGCTCTAAAAGGGCAGACAACTTGTCCAAAGTCGTCCAACTAGGTAGCATAGGTAGTGGTGGAGTGGAGAGGGAAGTCCCTGTTCTCTCTACCCAGCCCAAACCAACCCTGAACATGGAAGCCACATGGTGAGATCCATATTTGTGTCTTCCACCATCCCATACACAGTTCTTTACTCACTGCCTCTCAGAAGAGACTGGTACACTGAATTACAGTAAGTTCTTAAAGGGAAATAAAAATATCTGCAATCAGTCATGAATCTTTTTGACATCTTGGTGAAACAGAAAAGGAGCAGACCTTCAGTAGCTTAAGAATCTCTGCTTCATGGGAGATGAAAGTGAGTCTCCCAGTCTCAAAATTCTTTCCTTTCTTATGGCCTCAATAAGAATCTGAAGAATTGCAAACTGGGCCCAGTTTCCTGGCTTTGGGAACAACTTTGCAGTATCTCCCTCTATCTCTGCCCCCATACTTCTGAATATTTTTCTTCCTGAACTGTGCTTTTATTTGTTTTTCAAACATTTCTTGGTAGCAAAGGAAGAGTTTTAAAATGAATTAGATATTACACATTGCAGAACCTCAGTTAATTTTCTACAAAGAAGGTGACATTAGTATCCCACCTCTATGACCTCCAGGAATCCAAATTCTATAGAGTGTTAATGGATAATTTTCTTCTGTGCTAATTGTTGGGTTTAGATTACACTAAACTTTTCCAGTTGGTAATCACCTGGGATTGCCATCACTACTTAGAGCTGCCTAAGCTTTTCAATAAATCATATGTTGATTGGGAAGACTGTGTTAAGTTCTGATGCTTGTCCATTGTCTATAATTTGATTTTGTACTTAATTTCACTATAAATGGAGAGAGGTTGAACAGACCAGAAAATATCAAGTATCAGAAAATGCTCTTTTAAAAAAGTAAAAGGTATTGTTCCCTAAGAGCATAAGGCTGGTTCAGTCCTTCAAAGTATTTGGTTTTGATATTACATTCTCATTAATGTCGACTACTTGATTATGGAGAGAATTTGGCTTTGTGAAATATCATGAGCCACAAGAAAAATCTGAGTTTTAGTTCAATTAATTATGAACTGTATTTAAGAACTAAAACTATTCCACTGAAATCATTCAATATTTTAGCAGAAAATTAAATAATGGCCCTATAATATTAAACATTGAATATATTAGTATTTACTCTTTAGACAATCTTTCTTATTTAATTCCTAACTCGAGATTTTGCAATTGCTTCTTAATTACCTCTATATTTCACCTTCCAATATTAATCCTACTTTAATAGTCAAAGTTACTCTGATACCTACTAGAGTTTTAGGTCAAATTTGCACTAAACTTGAACAATAATTGTTTATGTTCTTTGTATATTTTATAGTACATTGCAGCTCCTTTTATTAGTGTAAAAACCATTATACTTATTTTATAGTACTTGGAGCATGTTTTTTATTTTATTTTATTGTAGAGGTTTATAGTTGTAGCTTTGCCTTTGTGATATATTGTTGGTTAGGCATCCTATAAACATTTATTGAGTGCTTATTTATCCTAGACACTTTGTTAGATGCTGGGGACATACAAATGAAAAGAGCTAGATATAATCCTTGGATTTGAGAAGCTCACATTCTTATGGGGGTAACAGATATGTAAAGAAAGCATTAGTTTTTATAGTTTATATGAGCCTAACCATTTTATGAACCTAACTACTAATAAATCATTATTTCAATGAGAGAAAGATGGTCTATTTTTAAAACAATTTCCTGTGAGATATTGTTTCTAACTGCATATTGGCAATAAAAGTGGCAGAACCGAAAATTAGACTTGAGCTTTTGACTCAAATCCTCAAACTACCACCATGACTCTACAATGTCAATTAATAATCATGTTAACTGAAGAACTCTATCTGGGCAAAAGAATCATCTGTGTAGCTTTTAGAATGGATACTTGTCAGGAGACGTCCCCAGAGATTCTGATTCAATATGATGTGACCACAGGCTCAACCACATCCTTTCTCATTGCAACCATCAGCATCCTCAGTTGCAAACAACAAAGGCCAACTGTGGCTAATTTAAACAGAAAAGGGATTGATTGAAAGGATTTGAGGAAGCTCACAAAATAAAAAACCTGGCTGGAGAACATGCTTTTGTGGAAAGAACATAATACTCCTATTTCATGAAGAGTCTGCACAGAAAAAGATATTTGCAAACAGGGAATTTAATAGAGAGACTTGGTCACACAGAAGATGAGAGAGATGAGAAATCCAACTTAAGATGGTGAGATAGCTCAGAAATTAGAAACAGATGAGTCATTTTCACCCCTGGACTGAGGCAGAAGGAAAAGAGGAAGTGTTATCAGATCCGGGGACCATGGTCTCCTGACAGAAGTTAGGACCATGGCAGACCAGTCTGACAGCAGCTAGAGCCACAGAGGAGATGTAGCCACTGCTGGGGAGAGAGGAGGGAAGAGTAGGGAGGAAGAGAAATACCCTAGCTTCTTCCTTCTTCCTACATGCCAGTCACCTTCTATTGTACCCCTACTGGTCAAACCTATCTGGAATCCAGCTGACCCAGGAGGCTAGGGAGGCTAACAGAGCCCCACAGTGACACTGGGCACAGTGGGAACTGAAGGCAAAAAAGTTCAGAACTGGCCTGTGTTCTAATACAGGTTTTAATATTAACTTACTGGGGTAATTTGGGTAAGTTATTCCCCTTCTCAGACTTTACTTTCCTCACCTGTAAAATGTGAGTGTTGGACCAAAGAGTCAATGTCTTTATGATTCCTAGATAGTCCTTGAGTTGGCTCCCTCATTTTACCTTAGAATTGTTTCTATATTAGGAAAACATGATGATTCATGCTCATAGTTATATGGATAATTATGTTTTAGATCCCTTTCTGCAACTTTACACTGTTAAATCTGTGAGGTGAAGTGATTTTGCTTTATATTTACATGAATCACTATGTGAGAAATTGCCACTTTTGAATAGTTTTAAAAATTCAGCCAAAAGTGCAGGCAGATATGTTGCCTGCACTTGTTTTTTCACCTTAGGTAGATTCTTTTTTAATATAAAAAGTACCAATGTAACAGGAAGTATAATGGATGGTGGCCGTGGGAGGCTGCTTTTTTAACTGAAAAAGACGGGTTCTTTGTAAGTGATGGTAAGACAATTGAACAACCTGCTTCCTTCTTCCTCATATGTAAGGCACATCTCCAGATGACAAACAAAGGCTGTGCAAGCCCTTATGAATAATACCAGGAGACACTGGTTTCCCAAATAACTTTTCCTTCCCTTTTGATGGTTGATTTATTTAAAGTGGTTCAGAGTCTTGCTTTTACCTAGAATGCAGAAAGCTGGAATGAATGTTTCTTTCACTCTAACAATGAAAAAGTTCAGATAAATAACACAATTACAACTTTCCTTGAGCCTACCAGAGAGATGAAGTTGCAGGGCAAACAGCTTAGAATCTAAAGATAGATAACCCCTTGCCCCAAGGGAGATGAGACATGTGTATCCTATTTCACCTATGGCAGGCAGAACTTCCCTCCAAGTAGAAGAAAAAGTGAAAGAGGATAAAGCATAAAAAATATTTAAAAAGATAATGGCTTAGATTTTCCAGAAACAAAGAAAGATCCAGGAAGCTCAGAGAACCTCAACCATGATTAAAACTATCTGAAAACCAAACAACAACAAAACAAAATCCTTATAACTAAAACAAAGCCTATACTTAGACACATCATATTCAAACTGCTAAAAATCAAATATAAAGACAAAATTGTGAAAACAGCCTCCTAAAAGGAGATAATTACATTCAGAGGAACAAAAATAAGAATTACAGCAGACTTCTCATTAGAAAAATGTAAGTCAAGGAACAATTGAGTAACATCTTTAAAGTACTGGGGAAAAAATATGTGTATATATAATTTTTTTTCCAAGAATTCTATACTGTGGAGAAATATATTTAAAAAATTAAAGATAAAGACTTTTTCCAGATAGACAAAAACTGGGACAATTTACAGTAGATTTGTGCTACAAGAAATATTAAAGGTAGTTTTTCAGTCAAGAAAAATATGATACTGAGCAGAAATGTGGATCTACCTGAAATAGTTCATAGACAGTGATTTCCCTGGGATACTTGGAAAAATAAATGCAAATTCCCTTTCAAGTAATGTGCCATCAACCTGCAATATGGTAGCCCTGCTACCTACAATATGGCACACTGAGGAACTTGAAAATTCTTCCAACAAAAAACAACTAGACCAGATAAAATATAGCTTACATAGCTGAGAATGCACAAAAATAAGAAAAATACTCATAGGCTTTCAAAACAAAAAAGGAAATTAACAACCAGAGCAGCAAGCCACTGAGCTAAGGCTAGGTCTTCCCTGGGTTCCCAATAACCAGAAGCAGAAGACAAAGTCTTGCAATGGTCAAGTCAGGGGACTGGTACCAAATCCCCACAGAAACCTGAAAAACTTGAAGGACTACCAAAACATTCTCCTACTGGCAAAAGAAAAAAGTCGGTTTTGGTTTTGAGTGAGGGAAACAAGTTTCTCTAAAAAATAAATAACTTTGGACTTGTATCTTTTGCAGGCTTCAAATTTGAATACACAGTACCAGTTCAGGAACCCCTAAGCCAAGAAATTACTAAAAGCGCATTCTATAGTAGCCTAACCTTTGGGAAGCAGGCAGAAGCAACTGCTAATTCTTTCTGGAAAGGCGTGTCCTTAAACAAGCAAAAGATTCCACAGATAAAGCCTTTCTAAAAATAGGCTAAAACCTAGGTCAACATACACAATATTTTCTTTAAAAATTCATAGCAAAGAACTGACTCCTAGCTTCCTGTCTTCCCAAGCTGGTTGTTCTTGTGAAGGCTCCACTGATCAGCCACTGTTTTCATATCCCATAAGAAATCATTCTTTCCCACTTAATAAGAGAGTTCCTTGACAGTAGGAATTGTCTCATAATCCTTTATATTGCCTCATGGTGTCTACACTGTGGCTACTTCATGAATATTCAGATTAAAATCCAACACTAACACTTACTAGCTCTGTACCTTTGAGGACTTGATACAACCTCTTTGTCCCTCAGTTTTCTCATCTTCAAAGCCAGCAAGAGCAGGTTGAGTTCTTCCCACATCACTCTAAATTCCTCTTCTGTTTCCCTCTTCTATTTTTGAAAACCCTTGTTGATTGCACTGGACTCATCCAGAGAATCCAGGATTATCTCCCAATTTTAATGTTAGCTGATTAGAAAACTTAATTACATCTGCAACCTTAATCCCCCTTTGCCATATAACATTACACAGTCACAGGTTCTGAGAATTAGGACATAAATATATTTGGAGAGTCATTATTCTATCTCATTTGAAGAAAAAAAAGAGCAATTACTTATTATAGAACACTTGACATGTGACAGCCATTTATGTTGATTAGCCTCACAATAACCTCATGAAGTGGCTAGTATACTTATCCTCATTTTTCAGATGAGAAAACTAAGGACCATGAGCCAAGGAATGTAGACCGCCCCCAGAAGCTGGAAAAGGCAAAGAAACGTATTCTTCCCTCAAGCCTCTAGAAAGGAACACAGGCCTGCTCTCACTTTGATTTTAGCCAGGTGAAACTTCTGACCTATTGAAATATAAGATAGGGCAACCTCTTGGGTCCCCACCCAATATGGGAGCTTTTCTGTCCTCTCAATAAACCCTGCTTTCAAAAAAAGAAAGAGAGAAATGTAAGATAATAAATTTGTGTTGTTTCAAACCACTAAGTTTTTGCCATTTTTTTAAACAGCAATGGAAAATTAATCAAGTCAGTTATACAAATTATCAGTCAAAACACATTTGTTTATTTATAAATTCCCATGTACCATTCTCTTTACTAAAATAAGTTATTTTATCTAATATTTCAAAAAATCAAACAGGTAAGAGGATTTAGTAAAAAATGGATAGAAGATATTAAACCTTGGATTTTAGTTTTCTCTGAGGATGAAGAGGACGTCTGTCCTACGTCAGTGAGGTATCCCAGCCTTGTGATTGAAGATTGTAACAAGTCATTCCACTTCCAGTGCTAGTCTAGAAAATTACATTTGCTGACCACATTAGGCTATAATCAGTCAAAAACAAAAACTAAAGGAATGCATACCTATGAGTTTTGATGTGAAACACAGCATTTTTGTTGCCAATGTTTCGTACCAGCAGAATCTTCTGGGTGCTGTATTTGACAGGACAAGTGGAAAAATTCAGCTTGTCAGGAAAATCTAGGATAGCTCGTGCACCTCTAGCTTTGATAGGCACAATAAACTTTTCTCTTTCAGTAACACAAGTCAACATATGGGTGTAATCCTACAAGGGAAGGATACAATCATTATTGGTGGAAAAAGCAACATAATCAAGATAACTGTGCAAAAAAAAATGGGCATATGCCAGGCATTTTGCAAAGCAACTTAGTGTAGGTCTATGAAAATTTCTTAAGACAATCACAGGTGTACTTTAAATGAGAGTCTTTTATCTGAGAGAGAAAGAACAATTCAAGTGTTAAAACTGACAAGCCAGTAGAGAAGCTTATGCTTCATGTGTTTCCCAGATATTAAGGAGGCAGGATGGGGACAGTATCAGGAAAGACACATTTTTCTATAGATTCGAGGAGATTTACAGTTCCCTCATGTCCTCCTTCTAAACTCTATTTATCCTTCAAGTCCATGTGTTAGAATGATGATTCTAATTAATAGCCTCTTTCTGCCCATATTCTTCACAGTGTGACTTTGCAGCTCCTCCATCAAATAGTCTCCACTCCACTTGCTTTGAGTAATACAAGGTGGCAGAAGTTGTGCTATGCCAGTTTAAAGCTTGACACCTCAAGAAGCTTTGGACATGTCCAATCTTGCTCTTGGAATCCTGCCACTTATATGGGAATAAGCTTAGTCTAGCCTATTGCATGATATAAGCTCAGATGTCTCAGCCTATAGTCAGATCAGCCTATAGCCAGCTGATTTCTAGATACAAAGAGTCTAGACAATATAGGCAGAGCTGCCTACCCAATACATAAGTGGGCCCAGGCAAGATCAGAAGAATCACGCAGCTGAACTGTAGTTCCATGAGAAATAATAAGTGCGTATTATTTTAAACCATTGGATTTCGGGGTGGTGTTATTATACAGCAACAGCTAACATATATAGCTCAGTTTAAACCTCACCTCTCGTGCAAAGCCATTACTGATCATTCCAGATAAAAATTCTAAGGCCCTAGGCATCTATCTTCCCAGTCTTGAGTCTAACTGCAACAGAAACACTGAATAAAATTGCTCTTTATGTCATCTCATGCGACAGAAATACTGTAGAATGCTCGCTTTCAATGTAGCAAAAAAAAAGTTAAAAATGAACATTTACCAACAAGCAAAACTAAGTGTGAAAGGAAAGTGTTAACAGCTCCCTCATGAACAGGCCAAAAGCTCAGAAGTCATCATAAAAGGAACTTGTTATCTAAACCAGGTTTATTTTTCTTCATTTTAAGTTTTCCCATCATTATAGTGTGTATTTTGGCTGCAAGGCAATCTTGATAAATGTAAAGTCACCTTGAACCTAAATTTCCTTTTCGTAGTCATATAGTAGATGGTAATAAGTAGTGGATTTTTTTAAATTTTTTTATTTTTTTTTTGAGTTGGAGTCTCACTCTGTCGCCCAGACTGGAGTGCAGTGGCCACTCCCGGCCACCGCAGCCTCGACCTGCTGGGCTCCGGCGATCCTTCCACCTCAGCCTTCCGAGTAGCTGGAATTACAGGCATGTACTACCACGCCCGGCTGATTTTTTGATTTATTGTAGAGATGAGGTCTCGCTGCCCAGGCGGGTCTCGAACCCGCAGGCTCAGGCAATCCACTCACCTCAGCCACCCAAAGGCGCGGGATTACAGGCTGAGCCACCGAGCCGGCTAGTAGTGGAGATTTTTAAAAAGCTCTATTTGGGCTTCAGGCATAGAGTAGGAATGGGAACATCTGGTACATAGGTTGACCTATAGAACTGGACATGTGCCCAATTTCATGAAGCCACAGAACAACCACGAATTAGTGGCATTCCTAATTAGTTTATTAACTTAACCATGTTCATCAATTACCTGGGTGCCAGCACTGTGCTAGGTCTAGAAATACAACTGATTAGGAAACACAGACATGGATACAGCCCTCTTCTAGCTTACATTAGGATGGAGGAGATGACAAACAGACGAATAAGGGATATACAATACACAATGCAATTTATATATAAATAAAGGTAAGGACAAAATAGTCAGGAATTCCCCATTAATAGCCTTTACACCTTCAATTCTCTTTGACCTCTGGAACTCCAAACTCATACCCAGTTGCCCAGTCAGCACCTCATTGGATGTAAATTATCATGTTCCAAACCAAAACGATGTGATGTATGCCACTGCCTGCAATTGTGGGTAAAGATGCTGAGGGCCAGGAACAAGGGCTGAAATCCAGTCAATTCTGCAGACCCCAACAGCATCAGCCAAGAGGGGGAACCTTTTTCTAGGAGTCACAAAGGCTCTGCAAAGTCAGCTGAGGTCCTTCTCCTGGCCTCTCCACCTCAGCCCCATGCCTCCCAGTCTCAGTACTGGTATGTCCATCTTTCCAGTGACCTGGATTAAAATCCTAGAATGAGGCATCCTTGATTGCCCTATTTCTCAATTTCTTAGTACAACCTTTAGGACTTGCCTTCAAAATATATCTGACTGCAATCACTGCTTGCCACCTCCACCCCGCTACCCTGGTCCTAGCCACTCCAATCTTTACCAGGCTAACAAGACTGTCTATTTCAACTCTTGCTCTCCTAAAGTCTATGTTCCACACAAGGGCCAGAGGGATCCAGTTAAAATGTAAGGCAGCTCAGGCTGCTCCTCTTCTCAAAAACACCAGCTGAGGCTGGCATACTCATGGAGGCCCCACAGCCTGGCGCCCCTGCCACTTCTCTAGCTACATCGCCTCCTCTTCCCTGGATCCTCCTGTAGCTACAGGCTTCCCCTTTGGAGTCTTCACACAGGATGTTCTTTCCATCTAGTTATTCATGGCGCTTGCCCCCTCACATCTTTAGAACTTGTCACGGTTGTCCATTGTCTCATTGGGACTTCCCCTGACTGCTATATTTTCAACTTTACTTTCCTCTCCTGGCCTGTTGCTTCCTAGCATTCAGTCATGCTTTAGTCTTCCCTGAAGTCATCTAGCATAGTACATATTCTGAGTTTGGTATATGTCTCCCCTATATCTCCAGATCAACAGGGATTTTGCCCATTTTGACTTCTGTATACCCAATGCCCAAAACAGGCCTAGTACCTAGCAAACACTCAAAAAATATTTGCTAAAGGAAGGAAATTCAGCACTGGAATGCTGGGCAGTGATGAGTGAATGTCTTCATAAGAGGGTCAGGAAAAACCTCTATGAATCAGAGGTAACATTTCAACAGAGACCTGAGTGAGTCAGCAATGAAGCTATGTGGATGGATGTCTCTCTGAGGGAAGCGTGATTTGGAGCATGTTATCAGAGGGTAGCAAGGGAAGGAGAGTGGTTAGACACATGGCTTAGTGGTTTGGGGGCCAATTTTCACAGGATCTTGTAGGCCATTGTTGGGACTTGAGAATGGCTAAAAGCATTCCTAATGCTAAAAGCTGATCATGATGTAACCTGAGTCATGTTTCAGAAAAAACACTAGCTCCTATGTGGGCAACAGACTGTAAGGAGATTACATTGAGAAAAGGGAGACCAGTTAGGAGGTCACTGCAGTAGTGTCCACAACACAAACCTGGACTGGTGTGGTCAGGTGCTTAGCTTAGTGTTTGGAGAGTAATGTCAGCCATTATGATTAAACTTTTGTATTAAATACAACAATTTGTGTAAGGCATACAGAAAAATTCAACATGCATTTACTTTCACAGTTAGGATGTTAGTAATAATAATACTGATAATGGTAATAAAAACAGAACAGATACTACCAGAAAGTGGCATGTTTTATTTGAAGGAAATAAAACATGGTAAAGTGATAATATGGGATGGGGTTACTTTAGGTAAGAACAACTAAGGAGGCGTCCCTGAGAAGGTGACCTTTGGATGGAGACCTCAACAGCAGAAGGAGCCAGCCAGGTGAGATCTAGGAACAGAGTGTTCCTGGCAAGGGAAATCGCAAACATAAAAGTCCTAAGGTAGGAGTGGGTCATAAAAATTAATGGACAGTATTCACGACATTTATTAAAATTGAGTTGCTAGACTCAGATCTGCAGTTGATTCTGATTTCTAGGTGGTAATAGCAGGCTCAAAAATTATACCATTCAGGCATAAGAAAGTATAAACTACACTAAGCACACGTGATTCTAGAAAGCCCCAAAGAATTCAACAGCCCAACAGTTAAGTCTAATTACAACAGAATCCTAAAGAGATAAGTACTGTTTTTCTTAAGAGATCACATCCAACCAGCACAGGTTTTGTTGGGAATTATAAACTGGAAAGCACCTGGCACATGTGGAAACTTAATATTAATTGCAGCTTTGAGAGGGAGAACAAAAGATGCTGCCAAATCCAGGATGAGAGGATATCCTGAAATGTTTTATCTTATTTTATTCTATATTCATATATCCTCTGTCCTGTTCTATAAAACATTTGAGACAGCTGGAAATAGTTTATGAGGTTAATTGAAATACTGAGAGGGATATTTTCAAACCTTTTCAAGTTCCCAAATGAGGAAGATTTGAAGTTTGATCAGAATTATATATTTGTTCATAATCAATTCACACATCCATAAAAGAATGTGAAGAAAGTTCTTTAAACAATTTCTTTAAAATGTATTCCAGCCTGTGAAGTTATGCATTTAACATGACTATATTAGATTATGTAATACACCATTATATATTGCTGTCCTGCCTTGCAATTAATTCAGATGTTATGACTTGGGAGGCGCTGTCAAGCCTGCAAGCTAAGCACCAAATTCAGTTGATGTACTTCCTTTCACTGTGCTTAGGTTCAGAGCAGTGGGTCACCACTCAAAGTCAAAATACTTATTCTGAGCTCTTTCCCCTCTGCTATGAGAGACTTAGTCATAAATTTCTTTATATCCTCAAATGCTATCCTATATGACAATGCTCTCCAGATGCAACTTCCAAACCATTTTGTGTCCTTAGTCTTCCTTCCAACATGCCCATCCTCCAGACTTAAAAAACAAAAATGAAAAAGAGAGGAGCATATGAAAATGATAGATATGACTTTATGATAAGTGAAGAGAATGGATCCTGATTTTACATTAACCTCATGACAGAAAGCAAACATGGCAATCATTCTGTCCTTTAAAGTCTCAGTCAAAGGAAAATGTCTTCTACTGTAATAAGTGACTCTGTAGCAATCAAGGACAAGGCCAATGTGATTAAGACCTTACATCCTTTCTGCCTTATTTCCACTCCTAAACTTGATGGAGGAGGAAATAATGAGAATGAAATCAAATCTGATTAGGACTCAGTGAATTAAACTTTAAATTTAATAGTGTTCCTAGAAAATGTTCTAAATTCCTTAACCGGATAAAAGTATTTATTATATAGTATCTTATCAATCTGAAATTACCCCCAAAAGGCAAGAGTCAGTTCTGAAGTCCCAGTCAGTTTAAAAACAAGATTAATCAGGTTATCTTGGGGCTTATCCACTACCACAATGGTTCTTCATGTGATTTAGCTGGGGTCTCAACTTCCTAGCAGCATCTACATTTCACTATCTATTGAAAAAGAGTGACTTTTGACCTTTGTCTTGAAAAGAAACCTAAAACTTCCAAATTAATTTTGACCATTGCTGTGTTTGGCATATAATGATAATGCAGTTACTTCATGATTCATGTATAAATCATCCACACAAGGTAATTAATTTTCTCTATAGATTTTTTGCTTTCTAAGTACCCTTCAATCTACCAGTCCACTGGCATCTGTATCCATACTCTCTGCCTTCACTCCTGTTCCTATCTGAGACCAGCCCCTCTCCTAAATACCAGATCTTAACCCTTCTCACTTAATCCAGGATTTTACTGAATCAATAATTTTCCCTCTTTACTGAACATTCACACATCAGCTTATAATCATGCTTGAATAGCCACATCTTAATATAAAAAAAACTGCCCTTGACCCTAACATCTACCTCCAGCTAATTCCTTATTTTTCCAATTGCCCTTTATAGCAAAACTCCTCAAAGGGGTTATTTATACTCAATGCTACCACCTCCTCACTTTCCATTCTCTCTTTAACCCACCCAATCTGCTACTGTATGCACACAACAGTCTACAGAAGCTCTTCTTGCCAATATCACCAATGGCTTTTGCCAAAGCCAATCATTAACTCTACATTCTCATTTACTCCTGATGATTCCCTACCTTACCCATACCCAGCCTGCTTTTCCTCCTCTGTTCTTTATCTCAGTAAATGGTGCCATCATTTGGCCTGTTGTTGGTCAAAATCCTACAATTATTTTTTCTCATAGCCTTCATTTAATTCATTGTCAAATCCTGAGAGCTCTACAGTGAAAGCATATATCCTTACTCCTTTACTTTTCATCACCTCCAGCTACCACCCTAGTTTGAACATCCTTATCTTTTGCCTAAACTATTGAAATAGCATCTTGTCCCTATATTCATCAGGGTTCTGTCACCTATATACAACAGGAAAAATGACAAAATAAGAGCAGCTTACACTAGATAGAAATTTATTTCTCTCACACTAAGAAGTCCAGAGGTAGACAGACCAGGTTGGTAGGTGGCTCAACAGTGTCATCAGAGACCCAAATTCCTAAATTCCAGCTCTAGAACACAGCTTCCATCCTCAGTGTCACCTCATTGGGCAGAGTGATCCCTGGAACAAGGCTCTTTTACACAGTCAAGCTGCAAGGCAGAAGGAGGAAGACAGAAGGGCAAAATAGAGCACCTCCTGCTGTGTCTGCTCTCTTCAAGCAGATGCCTTGGAGTCCTTCTGTTCATGTTTCATTGGCCAACACTTGGACACATGCAGCTATGAAGGAGGCTCTGGGAAATGTAATCTCTTATTTTAGGCAGCAACGAGTCCAATTGAAATTTGTGGTTCTCCTTCTACACTGATGGTGAGAATGTAAATTTGTATAACCATTAAGGAAAACAGTATGAAGTTCCTCAGATAATTAAAACTGGAACTACCACATGATCTAGCAATTCTATTTCTGGGTATATATCCAAAGGAAATGAAGTCAGTATATCAAAGAGATAGCCACACTCCAATGCAGCACTATTCACAATAGCCAAGATATGGAATCCACCCAAGTATTCATCAATGGATAAATAAAGAAAATGTGATGTATATGCACATAATGAATATTATGTAACCTTAAAAAAGAAGGCTATTCTGCCATTTGTGACAACATGGATGAACCTGGAGACAATTAAGCTAAGAGAAATGGGCCAAGCACAAAGAGAGAAATACCACATGATCTCATTTATATGTGGAATTCAAAACAGTTGAACTCACAGAAGTAGAGAGTAGAATGGTGGTTATTCTAATGGGGATTGGGAAGACGTTGGTTAAAGGGTCAAAGTTTCAGTTAGAAAGAATAACTTCGGGAAGTCTATTGTACAACATGATAACTATAGTTGAAAACAATGCATTGTAGAATCTGAAATTACCAAGAGAGATTTTAAATGTTCTCACCAAACATACAAAAAATAAGTATGTGAAGTAAGGTATATGTTAATTATCTTGATTTAGGCACTGTACAATGTATACATATATCCAAATATTCATGTTGTATAGCATAAATAATATATCATTTGTATTTGTCAATTTAAAATAATTTAATTTTAAAGATTGTGTATCTCCTATGAATGAGGAAAGAGAAAATGGATGACAAGGGTAGGCAACTAGCTGTTATGCATCACACCCATTCAATCTCTTCTTTACTTAGCAACCACAGTGACCCTAAAATGTAAGACAGATTCCTAATCAAAACCCACAAGACTGGATAAAAAAGGATCAAGTGTTTATCCTATCTTTATGGTAGGAATTATATCTTAAGGTAGCTGAAAAGTTGATAAAGGAAAGTTTTATTGTTGTTGTGTTTAGAATAATTCCAGTCAGTAAGTGCAAAATAAATTATGGAATTAGAAACTTGACCCTCAATGATTTAAGGTAATGATCCTTATTGGATCATTACAAAGACAAAACAAAACATAACAGACATTTATGCCTCTTGATGCAATGCAACTGGAGGTGCTACATCACCTATGAAGGATTCTTTCAAATAAATAAATAAATACCCATGAATATAATTTAAGGCTGTAGATCTAACTACCAGTTTTCAGGCAACAGGGGACAGAGGACCCCATCCTGAACAATTTATCACAATACTATGAGAGGGATCAGCAGTAGTGGGACACTGCTGGGGTGGGGTGGGGGAGACAGGAGGGTGGAGGGGGCATATGACATCACTAAGGGTACCTGATCCTAAACCAGGGGATGTGAGGACCAGTGGGAGGCCCAAACTTCACCTGCACGTAGGCCACTTATGTACCTAATCCTGACATGTACCCCACATCTTTAAAATAAAAATTTAAAAATTTAAAAAATCATAAAATAAAAAAATTATGACTTCACTGAGGAGATTGGACTGGAAATTTGATATTAAAGAGCTATTTTTATTTTTTAGGTACGCTAATGGTACTATGGTTATGCTAACTTTTAAAAAAGCCCTTATCTTTTAGATGCAAATAATGAAGTATTTACAGATGAAGTAACATGATATACAGGACTTGATTCAAATCCACTGGGGCAAGGGGCAGGATAGATGAAGCCAGACTGGCCATGCACAAAGAATTTGAAAAACTGGATGATGACAGTTCACTAGACTGTTCTCTCTAGTTTTACATATGAATGAAAGCTTTCATAATAAAAATATTTTACAACTTCAAAGTCACTTCCTATTCCACTCTGCAAGGCTTCTTAGATCCTTCATGGACTCACCTTCTGCAACCTCATTTTCTACCATTTTTCCAGCAGCTTCCTCTGCTGCAGTCCCATTGACTTTCTAGTACTTCCCTGAGCCTGTTGCCAGATATGTTTCTGTCACACGGACTTTGCACTTGCTGTTCCCTCTCCCCTAAGATATATGCAGGGCTTAAATTAGTTCTCTGCCCAAATGTTACCTCAATAAATAAATCTTCCCTAACCCTTATATTGAAAGAAAACAGAACCCCTATCACTCCCTACCCTCTATTATGTCAATACCTGGCATTAAATATTATATATTAAATATATAAATTTATATATTTAAATAAATCTATTATTTTTATATACTATATTTATTTTATATAAATAAAATTATACAAATTTATTTATATATGTATAAATTTATTGTGGAACATAAGCTCTGTGAAGGCCAAAGCTTGTTCTATTCTCCACTGAATCAAGGCTCATAGAACTGGGCCTGGCACAGAATGAGCAAAAGAATATTATTAATTTTTAATATCTTTATTTGGGTACTAAACTATCAAGAATTCTTCATAAAAAGAATTCTTAAGATCCTTGTTAGCCTCATTCTCCAATTAGATATATGAAGTCCAAGCAACTAAAGAGTAGTGATGTAACTCATTGAAGATATGAAACAAAATGGAGAGAAACCCTCTTCTGAGAGAAGATGTCTTAGATATCTTTTTCCTTGTTGAAACGACAAGGAAGAAAGTTAATGTATAATACATTCATGATGTGCAAAAAGATATTTGGGCCCTTTTATATGCTTTTATCATTTGTAGGTCATCCTCAAGTTGAAGAAACTTCATTATATTTTCTTGAGATTAACTTTTACTTACTTATCTCACTCAAAATATTTACTGCACACTTTCTATGTGTCAGGCTCAGTGCTAGACACTGGGGTTACAATAGTGACCCAGATAGGGCAGGGAAGAGCTAATTCCAGGCAGGAGGAAAACAAAATCCTGATCATTATTTTTGCCAAGAAAGAATTATTGATTGTGGGAAATTTTATGACACATTTTAATTCAAAATGCTGACAATATAGCTTTCATTACTGGTACACCTAGAACATAAAATATGCTCACATTTCCGTTATTCTCAGGCTGTGACTTTTACATTTTATGTAACAAATCAGGAAAACCATTTTGACAACAAATTAGACATTTTCTTAAAACATAACAGAGCAATCAAAATGCAGTGCCGCATAATTTCTTCAAAGTATTGCTGCCATTTCCAATATGACAGCACAATTGCAAACAGATGCTTTCTTAAGTCCAAGGAAGTACTCTGTTTTACTTTCTCATAAAAGTTAATATTTTTCACTCTTGTTTTAATAGTAAAGATACAAATTTAAGAGGTCAAGAAAAATGTCAGACTTCAGAATTTTATAGTGTTATTTTAAGATAACATTGACTATTATATTTCTACAGTATATGATATGTATGCTAGGATTATTAGATTTATAACATATCCAATTTTTTTTTAAGTCTGTGTGAGGAGAGATAAGGAAAGCCAAAGTGAATTTGCTGCACCTGTTATCTGGGTATTTGGCATCCTTAACAAGTTCCATCCCCGGGAAGCCAGATTAATAGATGACAGGGAAAACATTTAAATTGCATTATCATCTGTGATGTGCTAATATACATGGATGCTGCAAATCCAACTGAAAGGGGACTGGTTTATGAAGTGTGGCATGCTGCAATTTACATATCTCACCCTCCAGATGTGAGGAGGGTAAATGAGAAAGGAGTGTGCTCAGATCAGCAGGGGATAAGGGGGAAAAGATGTGTATACTTTGGCTGTCAATTTGATCAATTGAAGAAACAGTGACACTTAGAGAAACGATTGACTTTTATTCTTCCTAAAATAAATCTGGCTCTAGTTGCTTCTCTGCTGCATTCTGGAGCAGTCTGGAAGACAGCATGCCTAATGCTAGCCAGTCGTTCTGTGCCTGGCCCTGTCGGCTTCCAGCAGAGAGGGCAAACTCTCTGAATACTGAGTCCACAGATACTGAATACACATCGTCAGTCTTAGCCAGCCAGCAAAAGCAGAAAACAACTTCTTCTTTAGAAAAATTAATTTCATAAGTTATATACAGCTTAGAGTCCAAGTCCAACACAAAATTTTAATGTATCCCAAATTGGACAGCTAAATTTCTCATAGGTAACCACTGTTCTCATTACATCTTCTCATACATGTGTGAAGCCTTTGATAACTTTCAATATTTAGAAGTAACAGTATAACTTAGTTAATTTAACTTAAACAACATTTAACTTAGTTAATTTTTTAAATTAGAGGCTTCCCAATAGACATGCAATATTGGATAAATGGAATGGTAAGAGGGAATAAAAGAGCCAGGAGTAAGAAAATCAGCCACAAAATATAGCCAAACAATAATCCTCAATGGGAATGTTAGCATTTCATATTTAATACTTACATGCTAGTATTTTGCATTTATTAAGGAAAATACATTTAACTGTGTGTTTACTGTATAGATAAGCAATAACAAAATCTTTCTTTCTCTTTCTTTTAGCTTTTGATTATGGAAAATATATATATAACATATACAAAGACAGAATAGACAGAACAAACCTCAATGTATCCATTGCCCAGATTCAACAATTATTAACATTCTGTTGTTCTGGTTTCATCTATACCTCTACTCACTCCCTCCTCTATTAGTCTACAGTTTTTAAGGTAAAATTTATACATATATTGAAAAGCACAAGTATTAAATGTATAATTTTGACAAATAAATTCATCCATGTAATCCATATGCCTATCATAATATAGAACATTCCATCTCCTCAGAAAGTCCCACATGTCATTTTTGTTTTTTCTTGTTCTCTTTTCTTTTTTTTCTGTTTTATTTCAAAGATGTGGGGTACAATTCAGGATTAGGTATACAAGTGGGCCTCGCACAGGTGAAGTTTGGGCCTCCCTTTGGTTCCTGCTTTGCCTGATTTGAGATCAGGTCCCCTTATTGATGTTGTGTCCTCATCCCCACTTCGGCAGTGTCCCACTACTGCCAATCCCTTTCTTATAGCACTATGGTAAACGTTCAGGGTCCGCTTATGAGAACATATGGCACTTTGTTCTTTGTTTCTGTGATAGATCACTGAGTATTCACATGTCATTTTCTCAACCAGACTACCTGCAGGTAGAACAGTACTTATCCAATAGAGAACATGTTTTCTCAAGTACAGAAAAAAATCAAGGAAAGTCAGTTCCTCAAATCCAGTATGCTTTGTATTTCAAGCCTCACAAAGGCTTATAATCAGCTTCCTACAAAAATGACAGTGTAGAAATCTGACATGCAGACTAAATTCAGGCACTGTTCTCTCCACAGATAGTATTCAGATACAGAGTCTCCAGAAAAAAATGAAGAATTCAATAATACGTAACAAAAAAACACGGTATCTGTAGTTAGCTATCTTTTTATTTATTTCAATAGTACTTCAAACAAAATTACAGGTCCATAAGCACAACCTAAGATATAAATAGTAATACTAAAAAATGGCAAGATAATAAAAGCAGTATTATTATAATGGAATTTTTAACCACTCACCACAGGGAGTATATGCTTAACAGACCATATTAAATTCTCTATCCTTGCTCTCCAGAAAGTTAACAATAACAATAGTAGCAGGAATACTGGTACTGACATTAACAGCAGCTAATAAATATTAGCAGTGGGGAAGCAGGAACTCAAAGCTAGTTCTATCTGACTCCTATGTGCCCTACTGATTCCAACCATAACAGAGCAACACAGATAAGCATGCATGCTATTAACATTATATATAACCTACATTTTATTATGCCTATTTAAGTCTTGTCCTTCATACTTGCTCCTTTAATCATGCCAGTAAAACTCTTTCCTCCTCCCTCAAGTTCCCACACAGGCTTGTAGAGAAGAAAATCTGACCAAAAATCCTGCCCTCTGGAGAAGGTCTGGGGAGGAAGCCCCTACCTTCAGCCCTCCTTCCCTGCTCCTTCCTTCCTAGGAGGAACCAGAATTTCTATGACTGAGAAGTGTGAGAGCTGGCTCTATCCTTCACAGCTGTGATGCTGAGGGAACATAGCCTCCTCTTATTTATTTATTTATTTTTAATTTTAAGGGGGGCCCAATTCAGTGTTAGGTACATAAAGTAGTCATTGTATAGGTGAGGCTTCTTCTTTTTGAATGCAGGCTCTTCCTAGCCTGCCTTTGTGCATACAGGGATGAGCAGGCCAGGCAAGTCTT
Organism: Cephalopachus bancanus; assembly: GCA_027257055.1. Taxonomy (NCBI): domain Eukaryota; kingdom Metazoa; phylum Chordata; class Mammalia; order Primates; family Tarsiidae; genus Cephalopachus; species Cephalopachus bancanus. The sequence goes on along the minus strand of JAPVLO010000330.1, from coordinate 776,520 downwards.
CATTCTCAGCAATAGTTTCCGTTCATTTTCTCAACCAGACTACCATAGGTCAAGTCAGCTCTTTACTGGGGGCACTTGGAACTAGTCACGGGGAAGAAGGAGACTCCATCAGGGCCTGGTCACATTCTTTGCCATTAATGAGGCTGATACTGTGGCTGATACTGTGATCAATATTTGGGTGTTATGTTTCCCAAACTAGTTAGAAATTAGGGAGGAAAGTTGTAACCAGCTGGGTCCCAGACTTCTAGAAGCCAGAATCTTTATCTCTTATCTCATCTTATTGCATTTGGACTATGTCTTTTCCTTTTTGGTGTCCCTCTAACTATATATTTAAATATAAATATATTTATATTTATATATAATATAGTTATGCTGCAGTAGGGGCTGGGGGTGTGGGATGTCCAGTGAGATTCCCTTTCCTTACAACCTGGCTGCTTACAGTTCACATCAATCCTCAGCACTATTTGATAATTCTTCCCTCATTCCCAGTGGTGCACTATTCCTTCCTCGGCTACTCTTTTCATCACCGCCTTCACAACCATCAGTGACAACAATAGCACCATCTACACCACCAACACACACTGACACCACCACTACCAACACCAATACCAGCAACACCTACCTACCAACACTACTATCACCCACCAACACTACCAACACCAATACCACCACCACTGTCACCAGTGATAACAATACTACCACCATCTACACACTACCAATACCACCACCATCACCTACCACCCACCACCCACACCAACACAACTCCCAACACCAATACCAACACCTCTATGAATGTTCAGAATTGAACTGCAAACAGCTAATGACAAGGGTTCAACTAGTTTCTTGGTATTACCTTGTTTTCCTCTGGAGAAAAGAGGATTCGGAATATGGATGGCACTCCTGGAGCTACTTTGTGGCTGGCATCTTTGGGGCTGATTACTTTAAAGTAAGGTGAACCTTCCTCAACAACTTTCACCATTCTTGGAATCTGCAGGAAAAAACACACAATGATGGACATTGTGCATGTAAAAAAGCAGAAGAAAAAGCACTGGCTTTGGAGTTAAACACAGACTGAAATTTCTGTCAACTACTTACTAGACATGTGACCCTGGTCAGATCTGAACTTCAGATGCCTCAACTTAAAAGGAGATGATAATTCCTATTTCTACTCCATACAAAGTAAGCACTTAATACATTTAGCTGTAATATTTATTACCATTATTATTATTACTCATTTTCATTAATATTGCAAGTCTTTGTTTATTTTATTATATAAACATGACTTAGCTAAAACCCCACCCACACAGTGGAGTTAAGCCGGGTTTCCCAACGTTTGAGAACTGCTCTGGAAGAAGCAGTCACTAACTGACTCCTTCTGGGAATCATCTGCTGCACATGCCACCTCATCCTTACAATAACTTTTGAGCTTCATTTTCACTCCCATTCTACAGACATTTGCCCAAAGTGGTACAGCCCCAGCAAGCAGTGGTGCTGGGAAGCTGGGGCTGTACCACCTTTCCATGGCATTGTCCTGAATAAACACACAATGAAGCGAAACAAAAGAGCAGTAGGCTATCCCCCAGGCCAGTCTTCCAACAGATTCCAACCGCTTCATTTTTTATTTTTATTTTTTTAAGAGACAGGATTTTGCTCTCTTACCAAGGCTGGAGTACAGTGGCACAATCATAGCACACTGTAACCTTGAATTCCTGAGCTCAAACCTCAAGCCATCCTCCTTCCTCAACCTTCCAAGCAGCTAGGCCAAATAGCTAGGACTATAGGCACATGCCACCACCACCGGCTAATTTTTTATTTTTTATTTTTATTTTTGAGTTGGAATCTCCATCGCCCAGGCTGGAGTGCAGTGGCACACTCACAGCAACCCCAGCATTGATCTGTTGGACTCTGGCGATCCTTCCGCCTCAGCCTTCCAAGTAGCCAGAACTACAGGTGCATGCTACCACGCCCGGCTAATTTTTTTTTAAATTGTAGACACAAGGTCTCACCAAGTTGTCTGGGCTGGTCTTGAACCTGTGGGTTCAAGCAATCCACTAGCCTCAGCCTCCCAAAGTGCTTGGATTACAGGCTGAGCTACTGAGACTGGCCAATTTTTTTTTTTTTTTAAGATGGGAGTCTCACTGTGTTGCTCAGGCTTATCTCACTGTGTTGCCCAGGCTGATCTCGAGCCCCTGTCCCTAAGTGATCCTTCCAACTCAGCTTTCCAAAGTGCTAGGATTACAAGCATGAGCCACTGCACCTGATATCTCCATTCTTTTAAAGTCTCATTTCTTTGCTGGAATCTGAACCTGGATTAGTCTGACTCTTGAGTCTGTGTTCTGATAATTGCATCCTAAGTGGAATTGTATTGTGGTTTATAGAGTGTTCTGGCTTATTCTCACCCTGTGTGTGCGAGAGAGAGAGTAAAAAATAATGACCAATTAGGCTCTGTCTTTTGCACTCCATGCCAGTGAGGAGGCAAATAAAAGGAAAATGGCACAGAAAGCATTTCTGGAGGCCCCAAATCTCTCCCAGTGGTTCTTTATGAGACCATGAACAAGGAAGCAGAGAAGCAGGTTCACATCGGCCACCTAGTATGAGGGTCTTGGAGTAACTCACCAAAGGACAAGCCTGCCTAGCCTGGAGAAAACTGTCTGCTTGTTGTAGCTGGACATCCCCTGGATAGAGACTTTTTTCATGGGGCCAACCCTCTGGCTGCATCTTACCAGGAGGTATTGGGTTATCCGTAGGAACTGAGTGTCCGTTCACAGACAAAACTTACACATGCCCTTTACCCTTGACTTATTCAACATATCCACTGATAGTTATTTCTTGTTTAGGGTCAGGGAGGAGCAGCCAGAGGATCCTTTAAACTAGCTCTTCTCTGCCCTTAATAGCCTAAAAATACCTGGACAAGAGTCAAAGTAATAGAGAAAAGGACAAGAGAGTTGGACATGAGAACAGAATTGGTTGGCAGCTCTACATAAAAAGAGTGTCTTAATGTTTATGCCCTGTACCTCTCTTGAGTTCTAGGAACATAACCCTGTGCACCTCAGGTTCTTTTTCTTTTCTTTGTCTGGCTTTAAGCTTCTGTTCCATGAGCTTCTCTTGCTAACACTACTGCAACAAAGAACTAAATATACCATTTTCTCCAGAGTCTGACTTTGCTGTCACTAAATCACCCCATTGATCTCTGAAAGGCATCACTGATTCCTTTAATGAGCTACTGTACCAAATATAACCGCAAGTCTTCCCATTTGCTTTGGATCCTTGCATAGTCTTCACTTATTTTCTCATTTCTTATAGATAGAATGTTTTTATCTCTCCATTCTTAGATCCCTATAAGTATTTCCTATTTGTTTTTACATCTGAAGTTTAGCATATTTCAGATGCCTTCTTCCTCCATCCGATTACTTTTCACACCTATGTGTGCTTCATGCTGACCTTCTGTGTTTCTTTAATTATTGTTAGATGTCAAGGAAATCCTCAGGAATTTAATGCCTTCTCTTGAAATAAGTCCTAATTTATCTCTGAAGAAAAAAGCATAAGGCTGGGGAAGAAATCCTCAGGTGCAATCACTAAGAGACAAGATAGAGATAGCAAGAGCACTTTACAAAACTCTCTGCAGACAAACTCTGAAGGCTATCTGATACAGAAGGGAGAAGACAGGAAAGGGGAAAGGGATCTACATATCTTAGAAAAGGTTTATTTTTTAAAGTATAATCTGTAAAATAAAATGCATTGCAGAATATAAATATAAATGTTCAACTATTGCAATTCACATGAGTAGAATTTATATTGCAAATTGGGGAAATGATGACTCCAAGGAAGAGTACATTATCATTCATGGTGATTTCTCTGTCCTAAAAGAAGACCTATCACAGTTCATCATGCATGAGCATTATAGGTCATTCATGTAGTCAATCCTATATTCAATAAAAAGTTAGTGCGCATGTTGGGAGCTCACCATTTGCTGAGCACTGGGTAAGAATGAACATATAGCAACAAACAAACACAGTCTTGTCTTTATTAAGCTTACAATCAAAGGACATGCTTTCATACTATTTTCCTAAATGTACCAAATTAAAGAATTTATCTAAGATCCTACAAGATTCCATTTTACTCAACCCCTTCTCACACATTCTGAGAAGTTCGCCTACTCCATTGAACATACTCACTTTGTCATTGTTCCTCAAAACCAGTGGAACTTCATAGACTTCACAAGGAGAGTAGTTCTGAAATATAATTTCTGATGGGAAGGGCTGGAATAATGCCTGTTCCAGGTCAATTCCTGAAAACTATAATTGAAAGAGTAAATTATTCTTATAATCACAGAGTGACAAAAATGACTGGCGAAGGAAAGAAAATACCACATAGACCTATGGCCATTAAAACTAAGATGATGGAAAACATTCAAAAGGGGTAACCACTGTAAACATTAATAGTTATAATTAGTGAGATTATTGTCATCAACTTCTTTAATATAAAATAGAAATTTTTGTCTTCCATTAAAAAAATAGACTATTATTACAACGCTAACACCAGACTTCCATTTCCAGTAACGATGAAGGGTTTGAACCAACCCCTCACCCCAGTGAAGTAGAAAGAAAATGGAAGGAGTGTATGATCACAGATACAAGTGAATAAAAAGGTACAAAAAAGAGACTGTAACTGTATCAAGTGCTGTGAGATAACCCAGGTCTGCTGAGCTAGTCAAGCTCAAAAATGAAGTTTAAGATAATCAAAATATGTAAGTCAAAGTAAGAAATATAGAGATAGTCTGATTAATGTAATTATAAGAAAATGGAAATGAACAGAAAGTCAAAAATAGATTAAAGAAGAAAGGATGTTCCTATGAAAAAATATAATTTAAGAAAAACTTTCTAGAAATAAAATAAGGCTACACAGTACCTCAGGAAAAATTTGGTGATATCCTAATAAAATTACTGGATATTAAACAGGAATAAATAGTCTTTAGGCATACAGGCTAAAAGACTGAAGTATCTATAGGGGGAGAAATCAAGCTGACTTCATACTTCTACATCATTTAAAGTCAGAAGGAAGTGAGGAAAATGCCTGCAAAGTTGTTATGGTAATTTGTGACCCAACAAATCTTTAGTTCGTTATAAAGGCAATACACAAATATTACCAAACACATAAAACCAAGGACATGCAGTTTCCATAGACTCTTCTTGAAGAAAACAGTAGGGGATGACTGTTATTCAACTAAGAGAAAAAAGGTTAAATTTCAGAATATAAAGTAAAAATAACCAACTGAGTTGAGAGAAGAAAAAGGAGAGAAGATGCAATGTAGTTAAGTATCTAACTTCCTCATTCTTCAGAGCTGTAGTCAAAAAATATGAAGATACACACACTAGTAGTACATACCAAAAAAAAAAAAAAATACACATAGCCTGATCTTAGTCATGCTTTCAGACAAAAGGAAATAACCCTTAATTAGGATAAATTAGCTTTGGAAAAGGCCACGTTCTCTCCTCTCACATTTGGAGAGTCATTGTGGGGAAACGAAGCAACAACTAATAACTAAAGCTGGCAATGCTCAGAATGGTGAAGTCTAGGCAGATCCTTGACAGGGGAGGCAATGGTGTAGTAGCAGCGAGAGCAAAAGAGCCTCAGGGCCTTATTCCTCACATAGAATGTAACTCTGGAAAACTCTCAGGAATAACTTGGGAAGCCTTTGAGAGGGGTCTAACCTCCAGAAGCCCAACTGATGGAGGTTCATATCATAATTTGTTCATTAAAAGTGAAGCATATAATTTAAGAAATGAATTAAAAAGTAGGAACTAAGACCTTCCTTTGTAATCATATGCTTTGAAAGCCTAGAATATATGACTTACATTAGAATACAGAAATATGTTAAAATACTATTCTTTTTTAAAAAATTATTTAGAGACTAAAATGAACCAGAATAGACAACAAATGCCTACTTTAATAAAAAAATAAATAAATTTCATCTTTTTCCTTTCTAGTGGGCAACTAGGGTAAGGAGAGATTACTTGTTATGCTAAGATGATAATTTAATTGGGGTTGGCTAACATAATTCTTAGAATTATTTCTAACCTGTAAACAATATAGTGTCAAAGTATCCAGAAAGAGCTGAGAAAGAAGTGTGACTAGTCAAAAGTTATTTTAAATGAGGTTTACACTTATTAATTGCGGTTTTGACCACACCAAATCACAGATATCAAAATCAACAGAGGTAGAAAAGGAGTATATTAACCAACCCAATAAGGAATTAGTTAGCTAGGAAACAATAACTTTTGTGTAGTTATTGCTGTTCTGGAATTTTCACATTATTCCAGGGACTACTTTATGTGCAAGTATGACAGAAAGCAGTTACCTTTTGGTGTGTTGTTTCCCCCATATCTAAGAGTTTGATGATCTGTGGTCGGCACATTGAACGTGTGTTTGCCAGTTTCTGCTCCGTGGTGAGGGACATTTCCTTTAGGAACTCTGAGGGTGTAAGCTAGAATTTAAAACAATAAGAGCCAAAGATTCATGAGTGGTTATACTAAAAAGTGTTTTCATAAGTGCCAGTAATGAATAATTTGTGTTTGCAGCTTTCAGGATAATTCTAGAATGCCACTAAAGTTCCTTTATAAAATATTTAAAAATAACTAAATTATATAAGAGGAATATCCATGCACTTCTGAAGTCTTCGCACAGTAATCTAAAATGGCATGTGGTTGCTGTTTCCTTATGATTTTGAAGGAATAACACAAAAAAACCTGAGAGAAAAAAATCAAGAAATTGCACAGGAACATGTCCAAAGAGCTTAACATTTATGCTCAGAAGAGTCATCTAAGCATAAAACTCTCAGTTTGTAACATTGCTTACAGACTTCAGAGATAAGGAGTTTGAAATAATTCTATTTCTCAACTGAAGTTATAACCTGCAAACAAAGCTTTTGGGTGTTTAGCTATAATGTTATATTATGTTAAAGAGAAACCTTATAAAATGCAAAGGATCTTAGAAGCATGATTCTGTTACTTAGGAATGAGTCTGAACTTTTTAGACATCACAAGAGCACATTTAGAACTTGCTTTGAGGAGACTGAGTGTTTTCAGGATGGAATGGCCATAGATGTAGACCTTGCTTTTTAAGAGCTCTAAACTAATCATCAGATTCAGCAGCCAGTCATATTTGTATGCCCTAATAAGACCACAAAGTACTTTCACACTTTCCAGTGTTATGAGAAAAATATATAACCTGTCATTTAAATAAAACTAGCCCACCAAGGGATTAGTTAGCCAGAACAAATCACTATTATTGTTATAGAATGTTCACATTGTTCCAGGGCCTACTTTATATATGTAAGGAGATTGTGATCATTGGCAGCTACTTAAGGCTTAAGTATATGCCAAGACTTTTTTAAACATTCAAGGGTATATAATTTAGCTGATTTGTTTTGCCTTGGGTTACAGTCAATGTATTTCAAGGAATGCTTATTTTCCTACAGTTTTGTTTTCCGTGATTGAATCAATTTAAATGAAGACCTATTTCTAATATAGCTTTCAACTTGGTTTTTAAGTTCTTTTTGATTGGAACCCAAATAAGGATAATAAAGTGTTAAGAGGTTTCAGCTATATTGTGATTTAAATGAAAATAATGAGGTCTTAAAGGCAAAAAGTCAGGAATTTCTTTAAATATACACAACCACCACAAAAGAGAATAAAGACTGATTTTATTTTTTTAATTGGAATGTAACTTAAGATTAGTTTTAAAAATGCAGCAGTCCGGGCTCGGTGGATCAACCTGTAATCCCAGCACTTTGGGAGGCTGAGGCGAGTGGATTGCCTGAGCCCACAGGTTCGAGACCAGCCTGGGCAAATTGGCGAGATCTCATCTCTACAATAAAATAAAAAGTAGCTGGGCATGGTAGCGCATGTCTGTAGATCTGGCTACTCGGAAGGCTGAGGCAGAAGGATCGCCTGAGCCCAGAAGGTCGACACTGGGGTGACTGTGAGCGTGCGTGCCACTGTACTCCAGCCTGGGCGAAGGAATGAGACTCCAACTCAAAAAAAAAAAAAAAAAAGGGCAGCAAATACTATCCCTAGCACTGGAAATGTGTATTAATATTTCCTATAGCATGTGGTTCATAAATAATTTCTCACCAAATCATTATAAATCATTAAGGCTATAAATATGTTTTATTTTAAAAAACAGGAAAAATGTACTTTTTAGACACCATTTAGTCATTATTTTAATGCTTTATATTTTGTAAACATATAAACAAAAATTATTCTTGCCAATCAATAGGTGATCAATTATTAGGTTGAACCCTGTGAAATTCTGATATTTGACTTTTTTGAACTGAACAAATAACAGTTTCACATAGTTCTACCTAATATTTAGAAAACCTTATTAGTTTGTTTATATAGTTTTACTTCTACTGAGTAATTTAAGCAATTTAAACCCCTACTTTGATGTATGCAAAACTTCCCAGGCTTCTGTAGGTGCCTATGATCTACAGAAGCTGCCATTCTAACTAGAATGATATTAATTAGTCAGTAATTCTGTTTAGTATTGTGACAATGCCAAATAGCAACTGACATTCTCCTAAGGAGATTGCACTAAGTATTTTACATGGAAATTCCCTGATATATTACCATTTGGTTTACTTCTTCTTCTGCAACCACTTTTGGATTCAGGGGTGGTAAAACTTTGCTTTGGAATCCTTTGAGCATTTTGACCAACCCCATTTGAACAGCCCCCATGGACTCCTCAAGTCTTCTACTTGTCATTTTTAGTGGTTTTCTTTGTTCACCTAAGAATGAAAAAAAAGTTTTAGAACTCATACAGTTAATTCCTAATACAGATCACAATTTTTTGAAGCTTTTCAAATACAGAAAGGTTTAGGAAATACTGATCTTAAAAAAATACATCAAATGCTTGGAACACAAATCTTATTTAATAAAGGATTCTATTCCATACGACTAATCTAGGTTTGTCCTCCTCCCAAAGAATCCATTTTAGGCAGACTAAGGGATTCTATACTAAGCTTGGGAAGACATGTAAATACAAACTGTTCCTACATCTTGCCACTTTTATCTTCTCAAATACTACACAATAAATATAATTTATCTGCATATTTGACATTTTTCTTTTATGGCAATCAAGCCTTCAAACAGAATAAACACAAGACTCCAGGCCTTCACAGCTGGGCAGAGACTCTAAATAATCAACATAAGATGAAATGGGAAAGAAGAAATTCCTGGAAAAGTTTTAAAGTTTATGGTTACATATAAGTCATTAAACAGTCACAAACATCTCTACATCAAAGAAATATGAATCTCCCTTTTCCATATTCTTGCTCAGACTATAGAAGAACACTTGCAATTTCAGGAACCCATCTATGACTAGGAAGGGATTTCTATTTTCATTTTCTATTGTTATTAATAGCAGGCTAGGTTATTCAACACTTGCGCAAAAAAAAAAGTGTGATAAAATGCCAAATAAAAACCCTAAAGCCACTAAAAACCTCTCAAAACAGTAAGAAATTGCCAGACCAAATCATAGGAGAATTCATAGGAGGTATAATAGAAAATATACCTCCTCAGGAGCAAATGGAACAGTCACACAAATTTGTTCATATACCAGGGAACAAGGAAACATTAGTAGGCTGTATAACCCCAAAATATTACAAATAATACTCTTATCATTGTATCAAAAACTAGAAATTAAAAGATTAAAAAATAAGGCTGCTCACTTGGAAATTTTAAAACCTTCAACTAAAAAACAATATGAGGTTAAAAAAAATCCATGAAAGAAAGAAGTTACATTAATCATTTTTTATTATATTATTATAGTTGCAAAGAGCTAAAAATATGGTGATATAAACTATCTAGCAAAATTATATATGCATATACATTTGACTCAGCAATTTTTATTCTAGGAATCTTTCCAAATGACATGCTGGCTAAAATATGAAATGATAACATAAATTATAACAGTGGATACTTATAGGGCAAATAAAGGAACAACACAGAGGAGACAGGAATGAAAGAAAGATTTCTCTGAATGTACCTCACTATATAGTGTTGACTTTTGAAACATGTAAATGTTTTACATATCAAAAACCAAACAGAAACAAGAGGAAAAAATCGATTCTTAAAAATTGAAAACAAACGGAAGCAAATTAACCTTGTTGTATATTGCCTTGACATCATAACCACAAAGAGAAGACAATTATTCCAACTAACCTTAAACCACAGTATTTTGACTGTATATCCTCAATGGGATATGCTATACAAAATAGAGGGTGGCAGAGAAATCTTACCATTTATTCAGTATCTTCCTGTTGGCCATATCCTGAATAATAATATTTTTTAAATAAATAAGTATATCAATATTGTTAGAAACCAAGGATTTCCACATTTTAAAAATTATATAACCGAAGAACTTCTTACATTAGGAAGCCCTACAATCTTATATTTAAATTGAAAATATGAGTGCAGGCTCATGATGATTTTCTCTTTTTAAATAACCTGCCCACTAAAAAAACCCAGAAGTAATAAAAGTCTAGTAGCAGCGACAGTGCAGAGACCTAGATTGTGGTCTCCAAACACCGTTTACCACTAAAAGGTATCACAACTCCTTGGAGAAATGGGTAATTCCAGGACAAGGACATGAAATACAGAAGATGAACTTGGAACATTCTATCATACCATAAAACAAGAAAGTTATTGAAGACTACTTTGTGTCAAGGACCCAGAGCAACTTGAAAGAATTCCCATTCACCAAAGACAGCACAATTTGAACATTTTTTAAAAGTTTTCAATAGATTAGTTGCTAAAAATCTGAGTTAAAACGATACTCAAACGTATCATTGGTCACAAATAGAAGTTGCTAAAGCACCAAACTAATTATTTTGGAAATAATTAAAGGAAAGAATCAACTGTTTACTCTGCAAACTTTTTTTTTTTTGAGTTGGAGTCTCACTCTGCTGCCCAGACTAGAGTGCAACGGCCACTCCCAGTCACCGCAGCCTCGACCTGCTGGCCTCCGGCGATCCTTCCACCTCAGCCTTCCACTTCGCCGGAACTACAGGCGTGCGCTACCACGCCCGGCTGATTTTTTGATTTATTGTAGAGATGAGGTCTCACTGCCAGGCGGGTCTCGAACCCGCGGGCTCAGGCAATCCGCTCACCTCAGCCTCCCAAAGGCGTGGGATTACAGGCTGAACCACCGAGCCTGGCTCTCTGCAAACTTTTGTATAAACTGCATTGTAGGTTAACCAAATAGTTTATGAAAGAAAATTATTCTTTATAGAATAATTGCAGCTAATAAATGCAGGGAAAAAATGACAGACAGATGACAGCCATTTTGCAGTCCCTAATGAAATGAAAAATCATCAGTACTAAAACAATTAGGCAAGATGTTGTTGGAGAACTTTATAGTGGCTCAATCAGGCTGACAACACCTGAACCCTCTAAATCAATCTTAACCCTAAAAGAGTTAAAACGGGCACAATTTAAACCTAAATCTAACTAAGCCTCTAAACCTAACAGCCAGGTTGCAGGAGATAGAGGGAATGGAGAAACATATATATTCTGTAAGAATACAATTAACCAAATCCAGAATATGGGAAATGTTGAGGGAAATGACCCAGTTTATTCAACTAATAAATAGCATGAGGAGACAGAGAGAACTTTTATGAATTAAAACAGTCTTATCCGTGAGGCCCAAACTTTACCTGTACAATGACCATTTGTATATCTAACTCTGAATAAAAATTAAAACACTCTTATACCAACCAAATGTAAGTAGGACCTTGTTTGGATTATTATTCAGAGAGTGAATAATAGATTATATAAAATAACTATCGTTCACAAATTAAATATTTTTATTTAGCCAGGCATGGTGGCTTATGCCTATAATCCCAGGACTTTGGGAGGCGGAAGTGAGAGGATTGCCTGAGCCCATGGGTTTGAGACCAACCTGGGCAACTTGGTGAGACCTCGTCTCTACAATAAATTAAAAAATTAGCCAGGTGTGGTGGTGCACGCCTGTAGTTCCAGCCACCTGGAAGATTGAGATGAAAGGATCACCTGAGCCCAGCAGGTTGAACCTGCAGTAGCCGTGAGCATGCCACTGCACTCCAGCCTGGACAACAGAGTGAATCGCCAATGCAAACAAGCAAACAAACAAACGAACTACATAAATAAATATTTTTATTTCATTAATACTATCAAATTATATCTATTCCAAACAATAGTGATGCTATTGTTGTTTTAATTATTTGATAAATATGTCAATAAATTTAAAATACTTAAAAAATATTATTCTTTTTGTTGGGTAGGATAATGGTACTGTGGGTATTTTTTAAAAAGGGAATTCTTATCTGATAGAGATATTTAGTGATGTACAAGAGAGAACCCCCAAAAATTGGAATTTATTTATAAAAAATTGTGTATTTATTCTTACATGTTTAAACTACTGATTAAAAATAGAGCAGACATACTTTTCCCTATTCCTTCCACTAACTAAAAATTCGAGACATTATATATACAATAAATAAAAGAAGACTGAAAGGCTGAGAGAAGAATGCAGACCAGTGAGGGACTACAGGATGGTGAGTTCTCTCTGTTTTTTGGGTTTTTTTTTTTTTTGGACTCATATGTCTCAAACTGGATGCTGGAAAAGCCAACCAAATCTGGAAATTTGAAAGGCACGATGAAAAGAAGTCCCAAGAAAAGCATGCTCTCTCTATTCAAATAATCGGGAAAGGTCCAACCCAGCAAGACAGAAAACTTGTAGACAAAACCATCCTACTCTTGCTACACACAAGCGGAAAAATTATATATTGCATACTCCTTTCAGTGCAGCCAATAAAGGCAGAGTTGGGGGCCTAGACTTTCACCCTCACCAGGCTGTAACAAGCTGTCCCCAACTGCTCTGCCAACATGAGAAGACCAAGTGAGGAGCAGAGATTTCTATTCCTATTAGGCAGTAAGGAACACAACCCCACATATACACTCCATGGTGTCAGTGGAAACTATGTGGGGAAACCAGACATCTACTCCATTCAGGTGTAATAAAGCAACTCTTTGCTGCACCACTGGAGTGATGTCAAAGGACGCCTAGCAGAGACTCAGGATGTTTATCATCATCTAGCAGTAACAAGACCACAACTCTACCCTGCAGTGTCAGTGGAGGTCACATGGAGAACAGTTAATGAGGCATGCCTATCCTTCTCAGGCAGGGTGTTATCAGCAAAAGGCTAGTGACTAACTTAAACTCTCAATACCACCCAATCCTATCAAGAAGTCCCTCCTCCCTCATGTGTTAACAGAACTTAAAGGGAAGAAATGGGACTTCCATTTCCATTTGGCAGTAATTAGGCCGAGCCACCCTCCTCAACTACAGCAGTATCAGAGGTGGGATGCTATGACAGAGGATTAAGTTAAGGTCTCATAACATAATACCCCAAATGCCCAAGTATCAATAGAAAATCACTCATTTCAGCCGGGCTTGGTGGCTCAGCCTGTAATCCCACACTTTGGGAGGCTGAGATGAGTGGATTGCCTGAGCCCGCAGGTTCAAGATCCGCCTGGGCAACTTGGCAAGACCACATCCCCACAATAAAAAAAAAAAAATAGCCAGGTGTGGTAGCACGCGCCTGTAGTTCCAGCTACTTGGAAGGCTGAGGCGGAAGGATCACCGTAGGCCAGCAGGTTGAGGCTACAGTGGCCCGGAGCGGCCACTGCACTCCACTATGGGCGACAGTGTGAGACTCCAACTAAAAAAAAAAAAAAAAAAAAAAGAAAGAAAATCACTCATTTCAAGAACTAGGAAGATATCAATTTTAATGAGAAAAGACAATCAACAGATGCCAACACTGAAATGACAGTTTCAATTAGAATTTCTAACAAGGGTTTTAAAGAACCATCATAAAATGCTTCAACATACAACTAGGAACATACTTGAAGTCAATGATAAAATATAAAGTCTCACAAAGGAAATAGAAAGTCTCAACAAATAAATAAAAGCTATAAAGACAGAAAATGGAAATTTTAGAACCTGAGGACTATAACAAAAGATCTAGCATGCAGGTCATCAGAGTCCTAGAAAAAGAGGAGAAAGAGGAGTAGGCTGGAGACGTATTTGAAGAAATAATGACTAAAAACATTCCAAGTATGGTAAATGACACGAGTGTACAGATTCAAGAAGCAGAATGAATTTCAAACATAATAAACCTAAAGAAAACCATGTCAAAATAGATCATAGTTAAATTTCTGAAAATCAAAGTCAAACAAAAAATCTTGACAGCAGCAAAAACAGAAATAACTCATCTATAGAGGTAAACCAATTCAAATGGCAAAGGCTTTCTCATCATAGACCATGAAGGCTAGAATATATATATTTCCAATTTTTAAAATTTTGTCAAATTTTGTTTTGGAGCCCAGGGTATGATCTGTCTTGGTATATGTTCCCTGGACACTGGAAAGCATGTGCATTCAAGTGGCTCAATATTTTCAAGTGATGGGGGGATAAAAAGAAACATCAACCCAGAATTCTATATCCCACAAAAATAGCCTTCAGGGAGGAAAGGAAAAATCAAGGCATTGTCAGAAAAGGGAAACTAAGATAAGTTGTCAATAGTAGATGTACCCTAAAAGAACAGCAAAGAAAATTCTCTAAACAGAGAGAAAATGATTTTAAAAAGGCATCCTGGGACACCAGGAAGGAAGAAAGAACAATAGAAAAAGAAAAAGCATGAATAAATACAATAGTCTTTTCTTTTACTCTTGAATCTTCTAATTTATGTTTAATGGTTGAGGCAAAAATTATTACACTCTTTATGTGGTCCTAAATGTGTGTAGGTGAAATATTTAAGACAATTATAAAATAAATTGGGAGGATAAAGTGACATACAGGGAGACTTCTATACTTCAGTCAAACTAGTAAAATGTTGCCATCAGTAGACCATAATAATTGTGTGTGTAAAATGTATTACCTAGAGCAATCACTAAAAAAGATAAAATGCTAAAAACCGTTATACGTAAGTCAAAATAAGATTCTAAGGAATGTTAAAAAAAACAAAAAAACAAGAAGAGGAAAAAACAGAGAAACAAAAAAAGAGAAAACACACTGAGAATAATAAAATGACAGATTTAAACCCTAATTTTTCAATAAGTACATTGAAAGTAAACTAACTACACCAAACAAAATACAAAGATTGACAGAGCAAATAAAACAGATGACCTAACTATATACTGCCTATAAGAGAATCACTTCAACTATAATGATATATATAGACTGAAAATAAAAGGATCGAAAATGTGTGCCATGAAAATGTTAACCCAGGGAACGTGAGAGTGGTTATAGTAATATCAGATAAATTTGACCTAAAAATAAAAGAAATGATCAAGGACATTACTTAATGTAAAAGAGAAAATCTGTCAAGAAGACAGAGCAATCCTAAATCTAAATGTACCAAATAACAAAGTTTAAAAATATGGGATACAAAAACTCATACAACTAAAAATAAATATATACACATCCACAATTGTACTTAGAGACTTTAACACCCCTTTCTCAACAATTAATAAAACTATTAAACAGAAAATAAATAGGATATAGAGGAATTCAACACCACCATTGGCCAATAGGATTTAATAAACATTTATGTAATAGTCTACTGAACAATAGCAGAATGCACATGCTTTCCAGTGTCCAGGGACCATATACCAAGACAGATCATACCCTGGGCTCCAAAACAAAATTTGATAAAATTTAAAAATTGGAAATATACAGAGTATGCTGGTTGACCACAATGGATTTAAACTAGAAGCTCGTAGCAGACAGATAACAGGAAAATCTCCAAACACTTGAAAACTAAATAACACATTTCTAAATAATACTCAAGTCAAAAAAGAAGTCTCAAGGGAAATTAAAAATACATTTAATTGAATGAAAATTAAAATATAACATTTTAAGATTTGTGGGCTACAATAAAAACGGTGTTGTCAGAAAAATTTAAAGCACTATCGCTTAAGGTAGAAAATAGTAAAAGTCTCAAATCTATCATCGAAGTTCCTAATCCAGAAGAAGAAAAAGAAGAGCAAATAAAACAAAAGCAAGTAGACAAAAGGAAGTAATAATGATAAGACCAGAAATAAATGAAACTGAAACAGAAGCTATAGAGAAAATCAATGAAACAAAGAACTGGTTCTTTGAAAAAATCAGTAATATTGACAAACTTCTAGCAAAGAAAGACACAAATTACCAGTATCAAGAATGATACAAGAGACATTAGTACAGACAATTAGATATCAAAAAAATAATAAGGGAATACTATATATAAATCTCTACACTCATACAATTGACAACTTTAAAAGTGAACTGCATCAATTCCTCAACATATTCTACTATAACTCACTCCAATATGAAATAGATAATTTGAATAACCCTATAGTTATTAAGGAAACTGAGTTTATAGTTTTATAATTCCCCAAAATAGAAATCTTCAGGCTCAGACAGTTTCACTGGAGAATTCTACCAAAAATTTAAAGATAACACCAATCAATCTCTTCCAGAAAACAGGAGAGAAGGGAACACTTTGCAATTCGTTTTATGAAGCATGAGACAAAACTGACAAAGTAGAAAAAAAAGAAAATTAAAACCAATATCTCTCATTAATATAAACAAAAAATTAATAAAATATTATCAAATTCTTAGCAATATATTTAGCAATATGTAAAAATAATTATGTACCATGACTGAGTGAGTTAAGTCTAGAGATGTAAGTCTAGGTCACTGTTCAAACATCAATTAATGTAATTCATAATATTAGCAGGCTAAAGAGAAAAAAAATCATATGATCATATCAATTTGTGCAGAAAAAACATTTGACAAAATTCCATTAATAATTTTAAAAATCCCAGAAACTAGGAATGTAGGGAAATATAATGAAGAAAATATACAAAAGTCTTCAGCTAACATCATTCTAAATGGTAAAAGACTAAGTGCTTTCCCTCTAAGATTGGGAACAAGGCCAGGATATCTACTCTCACCATGGCTACAATAGTCCTGGAAGTTCTAGTCAATGCTATAAGACCAAATAAATAAATAAAAGTCATTTAGATCAGAAAAGAAGAAATAAAACTGTTCCTAATATTTGCACTTTATTAGTTTGTTTGTTTTTAAGAGATAGGGTCTTGCTATGTTGCCTAGGCTGGACTTGAACTCCTAGACTCAAGCATTTCTCTAGCTTCGGTCTCCCTGAGGCTGAATACAGGCAAACGATACTTTATCTAGCATAATTGCCTATGTAGATATTTCCAAAGAATCTACAACAAACCTCCTAAAACCAATAAGTGAGTAGAGAAAGGTCACAGGATACAGGGTATATATGCAAAAATCACTCATATTTCTATACACTAACAACGAAGATGTGAAAACCAAACTTTAAAATACAGTATCATCTATAAATTTCCACCACCCCCAATAACAAAAAGAAATAGGTATAAATTGAACAAAACATATGCAGGGATTTTATGCAAATAAAGACAAAATACTGATGAAATAAAAAGAACATCAAAATGCAAGGAGATCTATGGTCACAGATTTGAATATTCAACATAGCAAACATGTCAATCTCACACTGATACACAGGTTTAATGTAATTACTATTCAAATACCAGAAAAGTTGAGTTTTTCAGACATAGACAAGCTTATTTTATTTTTATTTTTAAAATTGTATAATAGAAATGTGGGATACAAGTAAGGATTAAGTACACAAATAGGTTGCATGCAGGTGAAGTTTGGGCCTCCAACTGCCCTCACTTCCCCTGGTAATGAACCAACTACCCTTTGTGTTGTCATATGCCCCCCACTCTTCTCCTTCCCTCCCTCCCCTAACAGTACCCAGTGACTGTCAATCCCTCCCTTGTACTAATGTGATTAATGTTCAAGCCCCACTTATAAGTGAGAACATGCTATATTCAGTTCTTTATTTCTATGATAGTTCACTTAGTATGATACCAACTCCATTCAGTATGTTGCAAAGACCATGCTTCTGTTCTTCTTGATGGCTGTATAATACTCCATCATGTATACATACCACATTTTCTTAATCCAGTTCACTTTTGATGGGCAGTAGCGTTGGTGAATAGGGAATAGAGCAGCTATTGTGAATGGTGCAGCTATAAACATGCGTGTGCAGGTGTTTTTTGTTTGTTTGTTTGTTTGTTGTAGAATGTTTTATGTTTCTCTGGGTATATTCCCAGGAGAAGGATTGCTGGATTGTAAGGAATTCAGTTATTTTTAGTTTTTTTAGGAATAACCACACGGCTTTCCATAGGGGTTGAACTAGCTTGCACTCCCACAAACAGAAAACACTGCTCAAAGAAATCAAAGATGATACAAACAAATGGAAAAACATTCCTTGCTCATGGATTCAAAGAACCAATACTGTCAAGATATCCATCCTACCCAAGGCAATCTATGTATTCAATGCAACATCCATCAAATTACCTACATCGTTTTTCTCAGACCTGAAGACAATACAGAAATTCATATGGAAATAGAAAAGAGCATGAATAGCCAAAACAATCCTCAGCAAAGAAACAAAGTGGGAGGTATCACACTCCCAGACTTTAAACTTTATTACAAGGCTACAGTAATTAAAACAGCCTAGTATTGGTACAAGAATAGGCACATAGACCAAACAGGACAGAGATTCTGGAAGCAAAGACTCAGTCTCTCAACCAACTTATCTTTGACAAAGCCATCAATAACAATCACTGGGGAAAGGAGACCACATTTAGCAAATGGTGCTGGCAAAATTGGCTGACCACATGCAGAAGAATGAAATTGGACCCCTACCTATCCCCATATACAAAAATCAACTCAAAATGGATCAAAGACCTAAACATAAAACCTCAAATTATAAGAATCCTAAAAGAATGCTCCTAGTCTGCTTATAAGTGAGTACATGTGGTACTCAGATCTTTATTTCTGTATTAGATCACTGAGTATTATATCATACTACCATAAGAAAGAAATTGGCAATTGTGGGACACTGCCAGGGAGGGAAGGAGGAGGCACATAACATCAATAAGGGTACCCAATCTCAAACCAGGCAAAGTGGGGACGAAAGGAAGGCCCAAGCATTGCCTGTACGATGAACACTTATGTACCTAACCCGGAATTGAACCCCACAGCTTTAAAATAAAAAAAGAGGCTGGGCTCGGTGGCTCAACCTGTAATCCCAGCACTTTGGGAGGCTGAGGCAAGTGGATTGCCTGAGCCCGCGGGTTCGAGACCAGCCCAGGCAACTTGACAAGACCTTGTCTCTACAATAAAAAAAAAAGCCGGCCGTGGTAGCACACATTTGTACTTCCAGTTACTCGGTAGACTGAGGCAGAAGGATCGCTGAGCAGGTCGACGCTGGGTGGCAGTGAGCCTATGTGCCTCTGCACTCCAGCCTGGGCAAAGGAGTGAGACTCCAACTCAAAAATAAATAAATAAGTAAATAAATAAATAGAATAAAATAAAATAAAAAAAGAATCCTAGAAGAAAACATAGGAAACACCCCTATATACATCAGAGAAGGCAACAAATTCTTGACCAAGTTCCCAAAAGCAAATGCCATGAAAGCTAAGATAGACAAGTGGGACCTCATAAAACTGAAAAGCTTTTACACAGAAAAAGAAACCATCAAGAAAGTGGGGAGACAACCCACAGAATGGGAAAAAAATATTTGCTAATTATGTATCTGACAAAGGCTTAACATCCCAGATCTACAAGGAACTCAATCAAACTGAAAGGAAAAAAACAAACAACCCTATTTTAAAAATGGGCAAAGGACATGAATAGACACTTTTCAAAAGAAGATATACAAGCAGCCAACAGATACATGAAAAAATGCTCAGCCTCACCAATCATCAGAGAAATGCAAATCAAAACTACAATGAAACAAGCAAAATTTAAAATTTATAAGGAATGGGACAGGCCCTAGAATAACTATAACAATCTTGACTAAAAAGAATAATGTGAGAGGAATCAGTCTATCTAATTTCAAGCCTTATTATATAGCTATGGTAATCAAGAGCATGTGCTATTGTCAGAGGGATAGATACAGATCAACAGAATAGAATAGAAAACTCAGAAATAAAGAAAATAAACCAAACAAAAAATAAAGAGAAAAACACAAAAAGATTTTAAAAACAAAAAAAGAGAAAACTCAGAAACAGACCCATACGAATATGCCCAACTGATTTTTAACAAAGGTACAAAAGCAATTCAATAGAAGAAAAATAGCCTTTAAACAAATAATGCCAGAGCACTTGAATATAAGCAAAAAAATCAACCTTAGCCCCAATCCCATACTTTACACAAAAATTAGTTCAAAGTGGATCATAGTTTAAATGTAAAATGTAAAACTACAAAACTTGTTTTTAAAGAAAAGTTAGGAAAAAATTTTCACCTAGAGCTTGGTGAAGGGCATTTAGATATGACATTAAAATCGTAATCCAGAAAATTTTAAAAATGTTGATAAAGAGGATTTCATCAAAATAAAAAACGTTTGCACTTTGAAAGACCCTGTTAAGTGAATAACAAGAGTAGAAACTAAGAGAAACTATCTGACAAAGGACTCATATCTAGAATATATGAAGGGGATCCCCTCCAAAAAGCAGAATTACCTTTTGTAGGGCAGGCCTCTTATAGTACACTTGGCATTTATTTCTCCAGATCAAATCATCAACCAAAGTTTTTATCTGGAAGTTTTGAGAAGGTTGCAAAACTATTTGTGGAAGAAACATCCAGAGTTGTGGCAAACATGTGACCAGTTGTGACAACGCACCTGCCCACACTGTGCTAAGTGTTCAGCAGTTTTAAAATCTGCATGACCCCCATTCTCCACCCTCCCTATTCACCTGATCTCACCCTGAGCAACTTTGTGTTTGTTTCCGCAGATAAAAGAAAAGTCCTCAAGGGGAAATGTTTTGCTGATGTGAAAGAGGTGAAATTTTAAAATGGCAGAAGCACTAAAGACAACCAAATTGACAAGTTCAAAAACTGTTTTGAGCTGTGGGAAAAAGCATTTTGACAGGTGTATTGCATCAAACAGAGAGTACTTTGACGTGATGACTGAAGTTTAAACATGTAAGAAGACACATTTTTTAAATAAATAGATTCCAGATTTTTGGGGTCCCCCTCTTACAAAGGGCACTCAAAAGTAAAACAACAAATTTTGTGTTAGTTTCCTCTTGCTGCTGCAACAACTTACCACAAACTTAAAAAAACACAAATGTAT
This sequence comes from Cephalopachus bancanus, assembly GCA_027257055.1. Taxonomy (NCBI): domain Eukaryota; kingdom Metazoa; phylum Chordata; class Mammalia; order Primates; family Tarsiidae; genus Cephalopachus; species Cephalopachus bancanus. The sequence goes on along the minus strand of JAPVLO010000330.1, from coordinate 755,237 downwards.
TAACATAAGATTCTGGAGGTTGGAAGTCTGAGATGGGTCTCATGGTCTAAAATCAAACTGTCAGCAGGGCTGTGTTCTCTTCAGAGGCAATCTGGTTCCTTGAGTTTTCCAGCTTTTAGAGGCCACCTACATTTGTTGTCTTATGGTTCAAAGCCAAAAATGGCACGTTGACTACTTCTCATATTACATCACTCTAATCTCCTCTTCTGCCTTCCTCTTAGACTATTAAAAAACACTTATTATTACATTGAACCCACCCAGATAATCCTGGGTAATCTCCCTTTAAAATTTAAAGTCAGCTGATTAGCAGTACTAATTCTATCCACAATCTTAATTCTCCTTTACCTTGTAATTTATATAGTCACAGGTTCCAGAGATAGGGCACGGAAATATTCAAGGGCAGGGGACATTATTCTGCCAATTAGAAAACAGGTAAAGATATGCAATATCTCACTAAAGAGAATATACAAATGGCAAAAAGCATATGAAAAGATGTTTGACAACACTAGCCATCAGGGGAACATAAATTAATACCATGATGAGATAGCAACACATATCCAGAACAGCCAAAATAAAAAATAGTGACATTATCAAATGCTGACAAAGATGCAGTCTCTCTCATTGCTGACAGGAGCATAACAGCCCCTCTGGAAAACAGTTGGGCAGTTTCTTAGAAAACTAAACATATGCTCACCACATAACACAACAATCACATTCCTGGGAATTTATCCCAGAAAAAAGTATGGCCACAGCAAAACCCGTGCATGATTATTCATAGCAGCTTTATCTGTAATGGCCAAAAATCATAAACAACCATAATGTTCCTCAATAGGTGATGGTGAAACAGACTATGGTTCATCCATGTCATAATATATTACTCAGTAATAAAAAGAAACTCTTTGATATACGGAACAACTTAGATGCATCTTGGGGCAAAAAAAGAGAAAGGTCAATCTCTAAGGTTTACCTACTGTGATTCCATTTATATAACATTCTCAAACTGACAAAATTATAGAGGTGAAGAACAAATTACTGGTTGCCAGGGGTTAGGGATGGTGGGTGAAGGTGGGGGTGGTGATAATAAAGGGATAGCACCAAGGAGATGTTTATGGTGATAAAACAGACACATAAGAAATAAAATGGCAGGCAAAGTCTTTAGTCTTATAGAGTAGGGGCACATAACAGAAAATTTGCTGATAGCGTTTTTCACTTATAAGCTATAAGTTCATTTCTAGTTATATTACAGTATCTGGTAAAGAAATTTTCTATATCTGATTGTGGTGTTGGTTATACAAATCTATACATGCAATAAACTGACATAGAACTATACACACACATTGAATCAATGGCAATTTCCTGCTTTTGATACTGTACTAGTTATACAAGATGTAACCATTGGAGGAAATGGAAAGCCAAGGGTATGAGGGACCTCTCTGTACTTTCTTTGCAACTTCCTATGCATATTTAATTGTTTCAAATTTGTTTTTAATTTTTTAAGAAAAAAAGAAAGACTGGCAAAACTCATTTTTGATGAAGATGTTGTGAAGGTGGGCGGTGGGCACTCTCATATACCATAGGTAGAGTGTAAATCAGTAACTTTATTTTGGTAATTTTTAAAAACTGTGACTACGATTTGATCCACAGATGCCATTTGCAAGAAGCTATTTCAAATATGAAATATGTATTCACAAGCTTACTGTGATTTAAACTGTCCATTCTAATTATGGTTCTCTTGTTAAAACCTGATGACCCAGGTCTTTCTTTTTTTTTTTTAATCAAAATCCATTTATTTCTATAACTGATTTCTTAAGTACTTTAAAATACTTGACCATTTAGCCGGGCTTGGTTGCTCAGTCTGTAATCCCGCACTTTGGGAGGCTGAGGTGAGTGGATGAGTGGATTGCCTGCGCCTGCGGGTTCGAGACTCACCTGGGCAACTTGGTGAGATCTCATCTCTACAACAAATCAAAAAATTAGCCAGGTGTGGTAGCGTGCGCCTGTAATTCCAGCTACTTGGAAGGCTAGGCGGAAGGATCACCGGAGCCTCAGCAGGTTGAGGCTGTGGTGGCCAGGAGCGGCCACTGCACTCCAGTCTGGGCGACAGAGTGAGATTCCAACTCAAAAAAAAAAAAAAATTTTGACCATTTTCCTTTTTTACTTGATCACCAACAATATGTTGCAACCAGTCTGTAGTACATAAATCATGCTTTTGCAATTCTGTATCTGTAAGGTATTTTTCCCTAAAAGTGTGCCTACACCTTTCCTTCTGACTGCAATGTCCTTCCTCCACATCTGCAAAGATCCTTCCTTGACTCAAATGTCATTTATTTAAATAATAAAACACACTATCAGAATTACCAGAGACTTTCACTTCCTAAGTGGATTTGACTTTTCTCAAGTGTTTGACATTTTTACAAGAAACAAGTGCTACTTTTTAAATTTAATAATAATAATTAAACACTATGGTGAGGGATACAGAAGGTGACCCTTTCTCCTCATATGATCCCAAGCTGCAACTTTCCAGTGCTTGTCTCTCTCTCTCTCTCTCTTTCGTATTTCCACTATACCTGGCTTCAGCCTCTTTATGGCCTTTCATCTCCTGGCCCCTCTTTGACTCACTCAACCCTCTCATGCCTTCCTTTTCTTCCATTCCCAGTCTAGATCTCACAGTTAATTTTGCCTAGTTTCAGCAATATTGTCAATGTTCTGATTCCATATCTCCCATATCTTGCCATCATAGCCAGTAAAACCCTAACACTGTCAATTCAGTGGTTCCAATTCTTCTCTCCTACACTCAGGCTATTAGGAGTGCTGGAGAAAACCACACAACAGCCCAGACTCATGACACTGCAGATTCAGATTCCCTAGCCTCCACTGACCCCTACAACATCTAATCTGTTTCTCTTATCAGTCCTCTTCCCAGCAGCTATTTCTCTTCCTGATTAAGAAGTTGTTTCAGTCATGCCAGCAAGATGTGATCGTGACATTAGCAAAGGAGGGACAGCAGGGATGGAAAGGAATCAGGGAGAGATTGGAATCAGGGAGGGATCTATGCAGATGTGGAGGATGGATGCTGTAGTCAGGAGGAGATGTGTGGGCACACTTTTAGGGGAAAATACCTTAATCCTTATAGATATAGAACTGCAAAAGAATGATTCAAGTACTACAGACTGGAATTGCAACATATTGTAAGTGATCAAGTACAAAAGAAAAATGGCCCAGCACTTAAGAAATCAGTTATAGAGGATTTATCCCACCCAGATCCTTCTGAGTTCCAGCTCCATCGACCATTAAAGCTTTGTCTTTATAGATTTGTACCACTGAATTCATTTTTAAAATGTTTTGGGCCAGGTGCAGTGGCTCATGCCTGTAATCCCAGTATTTTGGGATACCAAGGTAGGAGAATTGCTTAAACCCAGGAGTTTAAAACCAGCCTGGGAAACATAAAGCTACCCTGTCTCTATAAAAAATAAAAAATTTAGCCAGGCATAGTGTCATGCACCTGTAGCCCCAACTACTCAGGAGGCTGAGGCTGAAGGATCACCTGAGCCCAGGAGATAGAGCCTGCAGTGAGCTGTGATCATGCCACTGTACTCCAACATGGGTGACAGTGATACCCTGACTCAAAAAAAAAAAAAAAAGTTATGGAGTGGATACTATTAAGCACAAAATTTATTTTCTGTAAGGGAGTTGAGGTCTCTTCACCTCTAGGAACTCATAAGGGAGCTGAGTCTAAAAGAGTTTGAATTTAGAATGGATTGCAGCCTGGTAATGCAGAATTTCATGATGTATATTATTAAATTAGTGAATGCCTCCAGATGCTGCAGGGATATGTACATGTCACATTAATAACTATGATGATCACCATAATCATAGTCTCATCCCCCATCTCTGTCCATCTCTCTGTGCCTTTCTTTTATCCTAAATGTCTCAAAAAATTTTTTTCCTAATGTTTTTTCTTCTGCCTTCTTCCATTCCCAAGCCTCCTCTTCTTTGTAGAAAAGTCAAACAAAAAGTTGATATATTTTTGCTCCCATTTAAATTTCAGAACAAGTTAAACTCTTTTCACCCAGTAAGCAACATGTAAGATGTAAACAAATCTCAAAGAACTTTAATGCCAAACACTGTATTTCATATTTACAATGCATTTTAGTAGCCCGCATCCTTTTACACATTTACATACACATAAACATTGATTGATAAAAATGTTTTTCCCCAGTTCAAAACCACTTTTGTTTTCTTCTCAGAAAGAACTGCTAGCAGTAATAGACCAAATTCCTGAGAAAATAGCTTGTTTCCATTAAGATAAAAGGTTTTGAATTAATCAGACCTAGGTTTGAATCTTCCCAAGCCACAGTGTCCTCATCTGAATAAATGGAGATAACAATAACAATAGTGAGCCTACTCTAATAATTACCTATTGCCATGTAACAAATTGCCTCAAAACTTAGGGCCTAAAAACAATAAACACTTCTTTTTTTTTTTGAGTTGGAGTTTCACTCTGTTGCCCAGACTGGAGTGCAGCGGCCACTCCCGGCCACCACAGCCTCGCCTGCTGGGCTCCGGCGATCCTTCCGCCTCAGCCTTCCAAGTAGCCGGAATTACAGGCATGCGCTACCACACCCGGCTGATTTTTTTGATTTATTGTAGAGATGAGGTCTCACTGCCCAGGCGGGTCTCGAACCCGCGGGCTCAGGCAATCCACTCACCTCAGCCTCCCAAAGGCGTGGGATTACAGGCTGAGCCACCGAGCCCGGCTAATAAACACTTCTTATTTCTCACAGTTTCTGTGATACAAGAATTTGGAAGAACCTTTACTGGGTGATTCTGGCTTGGGGTTTCTTATGGGATTGTAGTCAATGATAGTAATCAGAATTGCAGTCATCTGAAGGCTTAGTCAAGGTTGGCAAATTCACTTCCAGGATGGCTCACTCATTTGACCAGCAAGTTGGTCCTGGCTGTTGGTTGGGGGCCTCAGTTCCTCTCCTCATGAGCTTCTCAGCAGGGCTGCTCAAGTATGCTCAAAGCATGATGACTGGCTACCTCCAGAGCAAGCAAACCAAGAGACCATGAAAGAAGCTACAGTATCCTTTTTGACCCAGAAGTTACACACTGTCATTTACACAACATGTATTATAACAAAGATCAGCCTATTCAATGTGGGATAGGCCACACGAGGACATAAATACCAAGAAGTGAGTATAACTTGGAGAGGTCTTGGTAGTCACCTACCACATCTATCTCATACATTCATTATGAAGATTAAATGAGATAATGTTTATGAAGTACTTGCATAGTACCTGGCATATAATTATTCTTGTGGTATCTTTAGCAGAAAGTGTGGTAAAACAAAGGCAAAAACAAAAGCAACTAAAGAGAAGGAAATTCTATTCAATTAACCTTGCTTGCTGGAAGTAAATGTGAATGTATAAAATTGTTCACGTCTTCAACTTCTGCTACTGCTACAATGAGTGCAGGACCTATTATACTCTAAGATGTTGATGAGTATTTCTTTACCCTCAACACCATTTTAGCAGGAAAATAACAAATTAAAAATAAGAAAAACATCAAATGCAACATGACTGTTGTTTTCAGTGGGGGTTCTCCAGGCACTCACTGAGTAAAATGACTTTTATTTTTTAATCCTGCTTCATCTTCTGGTTTTCTACTGTCTCTAAAACTGCTATGTGTCTCGGTTTTCTATTTGTTTGATCTCTTTTAAATTGGATTATTTCAGGTTTTATAGGTTTCACGTTGGCCTCTGCTCTCTTCCCCTTGAAATACTTCTTGAAAACAATTTGTCTCTGCAGGGTGTGTGACTTCTTATATCTGAGATAGATAAAAGACAGACAAATTTCAGAAAGAATCCTCTTATTTGACCCATGTTGGAGAAAAAGAAAATGCAGGTGTACAGTGAAAAGTGATTCTCCCAAGACCTCAAATTACAAAAAGAACTGGTTCTTCATGGGAAAATATCAAGTGCTGAAAACTTGTTCAAACGGTATAAGTTTCCAGGCCAGACACAGGCAGGGAAAACAAAAGACCATCTAGGAAGAAGATAACAGAAACAGAAAGAACCATAGTTGCAAAAAGTGCTCATTATTTGTGAGCCCCTATTCACATCATTTTCATGACTTATACTAAGAATCTACAAGTATTATAGTTCCAAAATAGATTACTTTTCTCACATAGAAATTCAATTATTTTATCTTTCATTTTAATAAATAGTAGATATGATAGTTACTCTTATGTGTCAACTTGTCTGGATCACTGGATACCCAGAAATCTGGTTAAACATTATTTCTGGTCATGTCTATTGGGGTGTTTCTAGAAGAGATTAGCATTTGAATCAGGGGACCTATGTAAAATGTATTGCCCTCTGCAACATGAATAAGAAGCACCCAATCCACTGAGGTCCTGAAAAGAACAAAAAGGTAGAGGGAGGATTCACCCCCTCTCTGCCTGACTACTTGAGCTGAAACATCAGTCTCTTACTCTCGGTGCTCATGGTTCTCAGGCCTTCAGATGTGACCTGGAATCTACAACATTGGCTGTCCAGCTCTCAGGCCTTCACACTACACCTTCAGCTTTCCGGGTCTCCATCTTGCAAATGGCAGGACATGGGACTTCTCAGCCTCCATAATCCCCTGAATTAATACCTTATAGTAAATCTCTTCCTACAGAGATAGAGATAGAGATTAGAGATAGAGATAGAGAAATAGAGAGATATGCTATTGGTTTTGTTTCCTAAGATAACCCTGACTTATATAGAGTTTATTGTATACAAAGCACTAGGTTAGCTAATTATAAATAAAGTCAGATAGTTTTAAGAAGTGAAGAGAAAATACAGTGATATGTCTACTAGCATATGGTAATAAGCACACAGAAATCTAACTGGATTTTTACTCTATATATCTGCCTACATTCAGTCTTGGTTCATATCTTTAAGTGAAAAGCATGGCTACAATTTGACTGAGCCAGTTATAAATTCTTGTTTTGGTTCCAATGAGGCAGATAAAAGATAAAGTGATCTTTTAAAATCTTATAAAAGATTTTATTGTATGCATACAGAAAAGTACCCCACAAATGCATAACCCAATGAATTATTACAAAGTGAACATGTGTGTAATAATCACCCAGGTTAAGAAACAGAATACTAGCCAGGCTCGGTGGCTCAGCCTGTAATCCCAGCACTTTGGGAGGCTGAGGCGAGTGGATTGCCTGAGGTTTGAGACCTGCCTGGACAACTTGGCGAGACCTCGTCTCTACAACAAATCAAAAACTAGCCAGGTATGGTAGTGCACGCCTGTAGTTCTGGCTCCTTGGAAGGCTGAGTCAGAAGGGTCATTGGAGCCCAGCAGGTCAAGGCTGCGGTGGTCGGGAGCGTGCCACTGCACTCCAGTCTGGGCAACAGAGTGAGACTTCAACTCAAAAAAAAAAAAAAAAGAAACAGAATACTTCCAACACCACAGAAAGTCCCTCATTACCCCTCCCATAACTAGTCCCTCTCTCTCCACTTACCACTATCCTCACTTTTTGTAGAAATCACTTCCTTGATTCTCTTCTATAACTTAAGCATGCATCCCTAAACATTATGGTATTGCCTGGCTTTTAATATTTAGATGAATGGAATCACACAGTATGTACTCTTTTGTATCCAGCTTCATTTACTATGTATCTATTTTGTTAAAAATAGCTGTAGTCTGTTCATTTTATTTTACATATTAGAGTCTGCTGATTAAATTTACTGAATTTATTTGTCCACTCTACCATTGATTAAGATTTGGGTTGTTCCTAACTTGAGACTATCATGAATAATGATGTCTTGAACATTACTGCAAATGTCTCTCGGTGCACAAAGGCAAGCAGAGTATACATCTAGGAAAAGAATTGCTGGACCATAGGGTATGTGCAGGAAAGTTCTCCAGGTGGCCTTGGACTGATTCAGTCCTCTCCCCTTCCTTGCTTAGTTCTCAAGAATAGCTGTAGAATGTGTTGGAAATGCAGCATCCTGAGATAAAAAGGGACTGGCTAGAACAGCCTGGGCTGTGTTCTAGTACTCCCCAAGAACAGGGTGTCCTTCAGTGCTTTAGCCCAGCGACTCATGTCACTCCGAGATATAAAATCCAGTGGGGACTGCATTCTAGGGTTCCTCAGCTGCAGTGCAAGATGAGATTCCATCTGCCCTGGGCAGTTTTTCTGAGCCTTGGGAGACTGGTTTGCAATGAATCCTAGATTTATGTCCCTTTCTGCCTGTCTGTAATAAATCTACTTCATGTAACATGAGTGTTCTATCTCAAGAGACTCAGATAAGTTGACAACCAGTGCACAGGGAAACTGCCTCATAGTATGCATATCTTAAACTATGTGAGATGATGCTAAACAGTCTTCCAAAGTGGTTGTATTTATATATACTCCCACCTGCAGTATATTGAGTGATCTAGTTGCCTCCCAAACTAGCAAACACTTGCTATCAGCAATCTTAATTTTAGCTCTCTGGTGGATGTATCATGATGACAGTTCATTGTACTTTTAATTTGCATTTCCCTGATTACTAATGAGACTGAATATCTTTTAATATGTTTTTGGCCATTTGGATGTCCCCTTTTGTTAAATGTCTTGTGAAGCACTCAAGTGTCTTAACTTTTTTCTATTGGGTTGTCTTTTATTGATTTGTGGAAGTACTTTAAATATTCTGGATAGAAGCCCTTTGTCATTCGTATATTTTTACAAATATATTTGCCCTATGGCTTGTTTTTCCATCTCAGGTGGTTTCATGGGCCTATTTCCATTTTATTCCTACTCCATTGAGGCAGCCCTTTGAAGTCCAGACCCAAAGAGAGGGTGGTTTACTTAGGCTCCCTCTATCTATCCTTGGCAGGCCCTGGTCACCAATCTCTGCTGCCTTGGCCCACAAAGGCCTCCCATCCCCTTAGTCTCTCAGCTCTTCTTTGAAATTTTCATATGCTTTCAGGGAAAGAAGGGGCTCCAAGTCTGAAGCTCACCTCCCTGGACCTCTGTCCTCGCCAGCCTTGACCTGGTAATTATAATCTGTCCAGCCTTTCCAGTGGCCCTCAGCAGAAATGTACATCTGAATTACCTAGTCTGCCATTATCAAAAGTAGAAATCTCCCACTTATAAAATGAAGATAGTATAAGGGAAGAAATCCTAATCCATACTCAAAGAATTTTTCAAAGCAAAAAATTAACTTTTTAATTTGAAGAGAAAATGGCAAAAATAAAGCATAACACAAACAGTGACTAAGACTAGTAAAATCTTACCTAGAGCACTGCTCAGACATCTAGATCAGCAGTCCTCAATCTTTTTGGCATCAGGGACCAGTTTCATGGAAGATAATTTTTCCCATGGATGGGGTGGGGGGATGGTTTCAGGATTATTCCAGCACATTACATTTGTTGTATACTTAATTTTTTATGTATTATATATTACATTGTAATACATAATTAAATAATTATACAACTCACCTTTTTTAAAAAAAGAAGAGGTAGCCAGGCTCAGTGGCTCAGGCCTATAATCCCACACTTTGGGAGGCAGAGGTGATTGGATTGCCTGAGCCCATGGGTTTGAGAACAGCCTGGGCAACTTGCAAGACTTCAACAACAAAATTTGTCTCTACAACAATTTTTTTTTTTTTTTTTTTTTTTTAGTTGAAGTCTCAGTCTGTTGCCCAGACTGGAGTGCAGTGGCACGCTCCCGGCCACCGCAGCCTCGACCTGCTGGGCTCTGGCGATCCTTCCGCCTCAGCCTTCCAAGTAGCTGGAACTACAAGCGCGCACTACCATGCCTGGCTAATTTTTTTGATTTATTGTAGAGATGTGGTCTTGCCAAGTTGCGCAGGCGGGTCTTGAACCCACAGGCTCAGGCAATTCACTCACCTCAACCTCCCAAAGCACAAGATTACAGGCTGAGCCACCGGAACCCAGCTCTACAATAAAATTTTTACAAAATTATCTGGGCATGGTGGTACACGCCTGTAGTTCTAACTACTTGGAAGGCTGAGGCAGAAGGATCACCTGAGCCCAGCAGGTTGAGGCTGTGGTGGCTGTGAGCATGCCACTGCACGCCAGCCTGAGTGAGAGAGTGAGACTCTGACTCAAAAATAAATAAACAAATAAATAAGAGGTACAGTCAAAATAAAATAAAATAGTGGACAGGCCACATGCAGACTGAAATAAGTGTCAGATTCTGACTTAAAGCCTGCCACCAGATGCAACTGTACAATTGAAGTACATCAACTCACTTTCTACTCACTGATAGGGTTTTGATATGAGTCTGCAAGTAATTAATTATAGTCTCTGTGCTATTAAACCTCACTGCTAATGTCTGTATTTGCAGCTGTTCTAGCATCACCCCAGCACTAGCACCACCGTCTCAACTCTACCTTAGATTATAAGGCATTATATTCTCATTAGGAGCGTGCAACTGAACCGCACGATAGGGTTCACGCTCCTATGAGAATCTAATGCTGCTGCTGATCTGACAGAAAGTAGAGCTCAGGCAGTAATGTGATCGATGAGGAATGGCTGCAAATATGTTAGCTGAGATGGACACTTAGCATATTAACACTGAAGAGCTACTTGCAGAATTACAATTGCCAAAAGTAAACATTTTTTATTTATTTACCAAGCAAGGAAGGGCTTATTTTCCAGCCCCATCTCACTTGAAAAATCCAACAGAACAAAAGATTGTTTTGGAAAAAGTATACTAAAATTGAGGTTCTCTGAACTTTTTTTTTTTTTGAGTTGGAGTCTCACTCTGTCATCCAGACTGGAGTGCAGTGGCTGCTCCCGGCCACTGCAGCCTCGACCTGCTGGGCTCCAGCGATCCTCCTGCCTCAGCCTTCCAGGTAGCTGGAACTACAGGCACGCGCTACCACACCTGGCTAAATTTTTTTTATTTATTGTAGAGATGAGGTCTCGCCAAGTTGCCCAGGTGGGTCTCGAACCCACGGGCTCAGGCAATCCACTCACTTCAGTCTTCCAAAGCGCTGGGATTACAGGCTGAGCCACCGAGCCCGGCTGGTTCTCTGAACCTTATCTAGTTTAAGCCTGGGCTACTGATCTTCTTTAATAAAGAGTCTTGTTCATGTATGGATCTGGATTATGGGACTCACATCACAGACACCCTCAGACAACCTGGTGAGATGCATAGTACTTGTCTGTGAAACACCCAGCCTCTCTTTCCAAATCCATTACCCACGTTGTTCTTTCTATGTCTAGGTTCTCAGGCTTCCCAGCTTCCTTTGATCAAATTATAGTGCTCTTTAGTGATAAAAATGCCTTGAACTTCTTCTTCCATCCTGCCCTCTTTTCCTTGCTAACTTAGACTCATCCCACAGATCTCAGTTAAAACATCACTTAATCTAGAAAGCCTTTGCTTTCTGAAGTCCCCTTGTTATATGTTCTCACAGCAATGTACTTTTAACATATTTAATAAATATGCAACTAGATTTTTATGTCTTCCTTCCCCATTAGAGAATAAGCTCCATGAAGTCAGATGCCTTGACTACGATGTTTATTGTCTAGTACAGTGATTGGCATGGAGTCAATAAATATTTGTTGAATGATTTAACTGGCAGCTGGATCAATGAACTATTCATTACATTTTACTTCTCAAGGATAATTTTGTTTTTTAAAAAAGGAAGAATTTGGAACACACCCCCAGCCCCTACTCCCCCATCACTTCCCACTGTGGGAGCTTTCCTGTCCTGTCAATAAATCCTGCTTAAAAACTAAAATAAAATAAAATCAAAAAGGAAGAATTTAGCAGGTATTTATTGGTTTTTATTACCTTGTATCCACTCCCCACTCACTTTTCTGGAAACAATACTGTGATTTTCCTCGAGAAAACACTGCACCCCCTTACTCCAATCCAGTAGTGGCCTATCCCAGTATCCTTAGCTATTGTTATTGGCTCAGGACAGAGCACATGACCCATGTTAAACCCAATGAAAGCCAACCAGGCTTAATTCTGATTTTATTGGAACAGTTGCAAAAGAGACATACATTCTTTCTACTGAGGTACTGAGAAGTGGCATCTGAGCCTGAAGCTGCTGGCAGTCATCTTGCCTCTAGGAGGCGAGAGGCTGTCTGAGAATGAAACCGCACAAATGAAAGCCATGCCAAGAGATTGCGTTCTTATGGCATCGTTTGAATCCTTAGATTCAACAGGCAGGCAGGATATCAACAGACACAGGCAGGAACTTTTGAATCCTCTGAGTCAACCTATGTTCTTTGACATAGGTGTCATCTGAGCTGTATGCTGTGACCGCAGTCTCTTGACAAAGTGAATTCCCTAAAAATAATTGCAGTCCATCTATTATTTGTAATGTATTACTATAGCATGAATAACTTGAATAGTCATCCCGATTATATTTACAAAAGCAGTCTTTGATAGTCTTGTTCAATTTATCAAATATGCTAATTTAAACATGGCAGACATGCTATTTTAAAGCCATGTTTGGCTTACCTAAAATATAATAACTTCTATTTTATATGCCTCTGATTCTGCCACCAGCAGAGTCTGAAAGACTGGTAAGCTCTCAGAAATGAGAATGGCTTTGGTTTCTACAGTTATTACACATGATGAATGCTCATTTGGAGAATTTGCTTCAATTCACACAGACACATGCATGCATGCGTGTGTACACATGCATGCACACATACCACTCAAGGTAATCTATTTTATAAGGTTCTTATGAATGCTAGACAATCTATATTATTTTCGTATACATTTGTTTACACATTTGCTTCTATTAAGAAGAGGCACTGAAATTACCATTAATGATAAGTGCAATTCTTTACTTTGGATCCAACCACCAAATCAATGAAGACTTATTTGTACTTTAATGTAAACAATGAATGTAATGGTCCCCTTTTGATGACTTAATAAATAAATAAGCTGCAGTCTACCATTTCTTAGTTACCTCTTCATAAAAGAAATCTAAGCAAAAGAAATCTTGGGCATATTAATTTCTTTCCCTAACAATTGCAACAATCTGTAATTCAATTATCCTTTTATCCGGTTGTCTTATCAACTTTTCTAATCTATGGAATTTTCTAACATGAGAAAATATCTTCTCATATGCCTATAATGAGTTTAGTAGATCACTTTTTCAAACCTATTTATAACTTGTTTGGATTCAATATTATGTTTTCAATTAGAAATATTCTTTAACAGTTTGTAAGCTTTTAAAAATCTACTCTTCTCAAGGATTTATTTAAACTATCCACTTTAATTTCCTCCCCACCCATCTCATTCCCCTTCTTCTGGTAAGAATACATTGCCTTGTCCAGAGGGGTAGGCCAACATGGCCAGTCACAGTATTTTATTCTCCTCTGCTTTGATTGGACTTGGGGATGAGCATGTGAACCCAACAATGCTAATCACAATCCTTTCCTTGAATGATAACTGGACATTGGGAAAGAGAAGTTCTTTCTTTGGACCTGCTGGGCTGAAAATAAATGTAAAACTATTGGCAATCATCTTTCCTACCACATGCAGAAGTCCTTCTGTACAACAAAACCCAGCAGATAAAAGCAGAATCATGAGCAGGAATCTCATGGGTACATAGGTGAATGGAAGGAGGACAGAAAGATGGATATGAGTAAATCATAATAAGCTCTGAGAGCAGTTCTTTTTTTTTTTTTCTTTTTTAGTCAGAGTCTCTGTTGCCCAAGCTGGAGTACAGTGGTATGCTCATGGCCACTGCAACCTTGACCTGCCGGGTTCAGGTGATTCTTCCACCTCAGCCTTCCAAGTAGCTGGAACTACAGGCACGCACCACCATGCCTGACTAATTTTTTGATTTATTGTAGAGACAAGGCCTTGCCAAGTTGCCCAGGCTGGTCTCAAACCTGTGGGCTCAGGTGATCCTCTCACCTCCACTTCCCAAAGTACTGGCATTATAGGTATGAGTCACCACACTTGGCTAAGAGAGCAGTTCTAAACTTTGAGACCCTGGTGCCTGTGGCTCATCTTTTGATCCTATCAACAATCCTAGTGTCCTAATTAAATAGACTAACAAAATCCCTTATTTTGATTATAATGTATTGAAGTGATTTTCTTTCACTAAAAATCTAGCATTCTCTATAATTGTTATATTTACAGGTATCATACATTTACCTAAAATTTATTCCTAGAGTTTATTAGGAACATTTGTAAATAACCACTATGAGATGGCATGAGTTGCTGTTTCCAAGCAAGCTGAAAATGCCTCATTTCTATTAGGAGAGAATAAGCTTATATTTTTTATGCCTATATATAATATATAGACTAAATAATCTGTGCCAAGGCTGACAAGTATATTTTACAATGACTGGAATTTATGAAAAAAATAACTGAATATCTGGATTAGGTATCCCAGAACAGGTAATTCTATACACAAATTATTCTACTCTTATGAAACCCACATTTGAATACAACCAGCACATACTAATGTCTTTGCAGAAGTTCATATAGAGCCAAAGATTTCTGGTTATTCAGAATGCATGAATCCAGAACAGATAACAGGAAATATTTCATTGCCAGATTCTAAAGATCAGAAGACTGACACATTTACATGCATTTCCTCCAGGTACTAACAACTTTAGAGTTATTTGAAAACATTATTAAAAATTGATTTTTTTTTTTTTGAGTTGGAGTCTCACTCTGTCGTCCAGACTGGAGTGCAGTGGCCACTTCCAGCCAACGTAGCCTCAACCTGCTGGGCTCTGGCGATCCTTCCACCTAAGCCTTCCAAGTAGCTGGAACTACAGGCACATGCTACCACGCCCAGCTGATTTTTTATTTATTGTAGAGGTGAGGTCTTGCCAAGTTGCCAAGGCGGGTCTCGAACCCGCGGGCTCAGGCAATCCACTCACCTCAGCCTCCCAAGGCACGGGATTACAGGCTGAGCCTGAGCCCGGCTTTGATATTTTTTAAGCAAATCCTTCTGACAAAAAATAAATAAATAACACCTGGGAATCAGTTTTCCTTTCACGGAAAATGCCTAGAATTCCTTTAATAAAGGGAGCTATACACTTAAGAGCAAACTTGGATTTACTCATTGACCCTTCCATGTATCCAACTGACATCAGTAAAGAAAGGGACCAATGCTTTCATCAATTTCCATCAGCCATTAGGGATGTGGCAATTTCCAGAAGCAAGTGAACAGCAAGTAGTTTGACCCTTCTCAATTGAGTGCTTTCACTATTGATCACTGGCTCATATGTCTTCACTAGCAGCTACTTGTTAAATGCTACATGTCTATCTTTTATTAAAATGTCAGATGTAATTCTTTTAATTCATATTGGATGGCTGTCATAACAGAATTCAGTAATGAAAACCAATGACAGAGATTGGTTACATGGTATACCACTCTACTTGAGCTGTCTGGCATATAACAGGGCCATTTTTCTTCTTTTGGTTATCACATTGGTAAATATTGAGTAGGAAACTCTTAGTGTGCTGCAGCCCCAGGATTTGACCAGATCAAATCCCATTAAAAACATAAAAAATATCTGAATCCAGCCTACATCTCTAATAAAGACAACAATAAGCTATTCTTCTAAAATTAAAGAGAACTTCCATTTCCAGTAATGGCAAGTAACAGTTGAACCAACCATCCATGTAAATGAAGCTAAAAGCTCTATGTGAAAAAAAAAATAATCACATTAAAACCATTAAAGAACTTTCAAGATAGTGGGCAATTACCAGAACAAACCCTATAAGAAATCAAATACCAGAGAAGTAAGCAAAGCACTAGAACACCATAGCCACTTTTGCCCTTAGGGCATTTACTGATCCAGAAAAATGTGGGCTTTGCTTTTGGTGGCCTTGCTGGTTAGTGAGATAGAAATCAATGATTAGAACCTGATTAGATGGGAAGCATAAGAAGAAACCTTCTCTGCCTTATGTGAGGACCCAAAATTAAAACTGACCATTCCATCACCATCTCCAACAAGCCATAATAAAACCTGTCATGTTGCTGAGCAAAGAAAGAGAATTAAAGATAAAAAGAAGGGAATAAAAAAGTCCCAAAAAGTTGGGGTTACTTCTGACTCAAATTTTCAGCTCAGGTCCATACAACCTAAATTGTCCAAAGAACTTCAAGCCATGAGCTAGGTTTAGGTAGTGCCAACTAAAAGATCCTGAGGTGCCTGGCAGAAGCAAACATAAATCTCTCTGGAGTAAGGCACCATCATCCCAGACCTCAAAGAATAAGAATACTTACAAATAATATTACAAGGACAATGAGGAACACCCAGTCATAAATAAACACAAAAACAAGATACCATGAGCAAAGATTAGCAGAAGCTAAAGATAGCAGAAATGTCAAGGACTTCATATAGAGAAATTATCAGACAGATTATAAAATAACATATTTGCTGTGTTTGAAGTACTAAGATACAAACTTGGATAAGATACAAGGTATTTGCATGACAAGGGAATCTACGAAAAAATAACATAGCAATTCTGGAAAACAACTGGACTCTTCAAAAATGCCAATGACCTGATAAACAAACCAACAACAACACAAAAAAAGTAGAAGGGAAAATGTTCTATGCTAAAGGAGACTTTAAAAACTTAACAACTCAATGCAGCATATAATCCTTGATTGGATCTTTGATTTTTTTTTTTTTCCAAAACACTATGGTGGACATTATTGAAAAGTTGGGCAAATAATAATGTGGACTCTAAATCAGATAATACTGTATCAATTTTACATTTATGGGCTCTGATAACAGTATTATGGTCATGTAAGAGAATGTTCTTGGTCTTAGGAGATACTTGCTAACTTATATAAAGAAGATGTCATAATCTCTCCCTTATGTAAGTCATAAACCTACTTTTATTTTGTTTTTATTTATTTATTTATTTATTTTAGTTGGAGTCTCACTCTGTCGCCCAGACTGGAGTGCAGTGACCGCTCCCGGCCACCACAGCCTCGAACTGCTGGGCTCCGGCGATCCTCCAGCCTCAGCCTTCCAAGTAGCTGGAACTACAGGCGCACGGTACCACGCCCAGCTAATCTTTTGATTTATTGTAGAGATGAGGTCTCGCCAAGTTGCCCAGGCGGGTCTCGAACCCGCGGGCTCAGACAATTCACTCACCTCAACCTCCCAAAGGCGCGGGATTACAGGCTGAGCCACCGAGCCCGGCT
This sequence comes from Cephalopachus bancanus, assembly GCA_027257055.1. Classification (NCBI taxonomy): domain Eukaryota; kingdom Metazoa; phylum Chordata; class Mammalia; order Primates; family Tarsiidae; genus Cephalopachus; species Cephalopachus bancanus. The sequence continues at coordinate 738,073 of JAPVLO010000330.1, read as the reverse complement.
GATATAAACTTACTTTTAAATGGTTCAAGAAAAGAAAGGAGGAGAGAGGAATAAGAGCAAATATGGCAGAACATCTAGTGACTCTAATTAGGTATACAGGTTTTCATTGCAATATTATTTCAAGTTTTTTTAGGTTTGAAATTTTTTTAAATAAAGTGTTGTAGGGATAAGTTGTATCGCAGATTTGAAAAAGATCCAAATAGAACATCTAGCAATGAAAGATACAATAACCGAATTTAGATACTTCATATATGGGTAAACAGTATATTTTGAATGGCTGAAAATAAAATTACAAAGCTTGAAAATAGATCAGAAGAATTATACAGGACATGCAGTGAAAAAAAGATAGAAAATAAACAAGTTAAGTGACATGGAGAACAGAGATCTGAGTAGAGGCTTGAGTGAAGTGAGGGAAAAGAGAATGAATTAAAGGAAACATTTAGCTGGGCTCCGTGGCTCAGCCTGTAATCCCGTGCCTTTGGGAGGCTGAGGTGAGTGGATTGCCTGAGCCCGCGGGTTTGAGACCTGCCTGGGCAGCGAGACCTCATCTCTACCATAAATCAAAAAATCAGCCGGGCGTGGTAGCGCATGCCTGTAATTCCAGCAACTGGGAAGGCTGAGGCAGAAGGATCACCGGAGCCCAGCAGGTGAGGCTGCGGTGGCCGGGAGTGGCCACTGCACTACAGTCTGGGCGATCGAGTGAGACTCCAACTCAAAAAAATAAATAAATAAAGGAAACATCTAACAAATAATAGCTGAAAATTTACTGAAACATTGGAAAAGATCAATATCAAGATTCAAGAAGACAAAAGACAAATTCCCCAATTAGATAAATGAGGGTAAAAATCATACCTCATCTTAGTGAGGGTGAAGACAATCAAAAATAAAGAGAAAAATAAAAGAGCCAGTAAAAAGGACAGATTATCTCCAAACAAGCTGTGGTTAGACTGAGAGCGAAATTTTCAATATAAACAATGTAAACCAGAAAATGATAGGATGATGCATTCAAATGTGCTGAAAGAAAAAACCTGCCATATTTTAATTCTATAATCAGCAAAAATATCTTTCAAGAGTAAGAGCAAATTAAAGATAATTTTAGACAAGCTTGGGAAGATTCACCTTAGGATACTCTCACTAAAAAGAAATTTGAAGGATGAAATTTAAGCAGAAGATAGTGATCCCAAAGGGAAAAATTCAAGGAGCAAGAAGAAATGGGGGTGGGTGGAAGTGGTCAATATGTAAAGTCATTTTAAATAAACACGAGTGTTGTCATGAATAAAAATAATAATAGTGTTTTATAATATTAAAAATAAAAACAGATTTAACAGTAAATCAACATTTAAGTTGATTAAGTTGATATACTGATGAAGTATACTGATTAAAAACAGTATCAACATTTAAGTCAGGAAGGAAGTATATAGACTTAAAGAGATCCTTCCTTCTAATGTCCAGAAGGAGTGTAAAAGTATTTTTAACTTAGTTAAGTATAAATACATGTTGGATTCCTAAGGAAGCACTAAATGAATAGAATGAGAGTGATGATGCCTAGAAGAGAGAAAACCTGAATCGTAACAAGAATATATTGAAATAACTTGAGTTCAACCCAAAAGTGTAAAGATGTATTAATATTATCAAATCAATTAATGTAGCTCCCCATATAGCATATTAAAAGAGAAAAATCATATACTCTCAATAGATGCAAAAGATAGTTAATTTCACACTTATTTATTTATTTGTTTATCTATTTATTTATTTATGTTAGCGACAATGTCTCACTTAGTCACCCAGGCTGGAGTGCAGTGGCATGATCATGGGTCACTGCAGCCTTGACCTCCTAGGCTTACGTGATACTCCTACCTCAGTCTCCTGAATAGCTAGGACTACAGATATGTGCCACCACATCCAGCTAATTAAAATAAATTTTTTTTTTTTTGAGTTGGAGTCTCACTCTGTCACCCAGACTGGAGTGCAGTGGCACTGCTTGGCTTGGGTGATCCTTCCACCTCATCCTTCCAAGTAGCTGGAACTACAAGCACACACCACCACGCCTGGCTAATTTTTTTATTTATTATAGAGATGAGGTCTCACCAAGTTGCCCAGGCTGGTCTCGAATCCCTGGGTTCAGGTAATCCTCTCACTTCAACCTCCCAAAGTGCTGGGATTATAGGCATGAGCCACTGCACCCAGCCTAATTGCCTTTTTTTTTTTTTTTAAGAGACAAGGGTCTCACTGTGTTGTTCTTCAGGCTGATCTCAAACTCCTGGCCTCAAGCAAGTCTCCCATCCCTCCTCTCCCAAAGAGCTGGGATTCAGATGATGTGAGCCACCACACCTAGCTTCATTCATTATTTTTAAAAAGATATTAGCAAATTAAAAATAGAAGTAACTTTCTCAACCTAATAATTGGTATCTACAAGTGTACAAAAACTTACAGCAAAGTAATGTTTAATCAATCAAAATTGAAAATTTTCACTTGATGTCAGGAACAGGATTATCTTTTTGATACTTGCAATCACCATCCTAATCAACAGAAATGTAAGGTCTTAGCCAGTGCTGGAAGACAAAAAATAATAAAGTACAAGCACTGGAAAGAAGAAAACAAAATTGCCATTATTAGCAGATAATATATAACTTTTGCAGAAAATCCAAAAACTACTATAAAATATTAGGATCAATAGGTCTAGCAGGATTACTAAATTCAAAATCCATGTACAAAAAAGTATGTTTCTATATACCCAAAAATGTTAGAAAATGAACCTAATAATTAACTTCAGTACCATAAAAAATTCAAATTCCTAGGGCTATACTGCAGATAAAATGATAATACATATTAAGAGAGATTAAAGATGACCTAAGTAATGAAAGGATACACCATATTCATGGGTTAGAAAACTCAATATTGTAAAGATATCTTTTTCAAATTGATCTACAGATTCAAATAAATTAAAATAAAAAAATTTAAATCCTCAAATTCCCCCACCAAAACCAGAAGTTTTGGTGGAACCTGACAAGTCAAGTCTAAGACTTTAATGAGAATGAAAAGGGCCAAATCAAGACTGGGGAGAAAAGGGGAACACTTCTGCACTGCTGGCGGGAATGTAAGTTAGTTCAACCTTTGTGGAAAGTAGTGTGGCATTTTCTCAAAGAACTAAAATTTGAGCTACCCTATGACCCAACAATCCATTTCTGGGAATATACCCTGAAAAACATAAATTGCTCTATGAAAAAGACATATATACATATGTTTATTGAAGCACTATTCACAATAACAAAAACATGGAACCCAACCAGACACACATCAAAAGTGGACTGGATAAAGAAAATGTGATACATATACACCATGAATTACTATGCAGCTATAAAGATGAACAAAATCATGTCCTTTGTTGCAATGGATATTGTTGGAGACCATCATTCTAAGTGAATTATCATGGAAACAAAAAACTGAATGTCACATGTTTTCACTCATAAATGGGCCCTAAAGATTGAATGCATGAGCACAAAAGAGGAAACAACAAACACTGGGCACTGCTAAAGAAGAGAGGAAGAGAGGAGGGTAAGGGGCATACAACTACCCATTGGGTGCCATGTTTACTACCAGGAGGAAAGAGGGATCACTAGAAACACAAACCACACCTTCAGGCAATTTACTCATATAGCAAACCCTCACATGTATCCCACAACTCTAAAATAATTTTTTTAAATAAAAAGAGAACATAGATGTAAAAATTCTCAACAAGATTCTAGCATTCTATATCCAATAACACATTTCAAGGATCATCCACCATGATCAGGAAGGCTTCATTACCTGGATGCAGGGCTGGTTTGACATCTGCAAAACCATAAATGCTATTCAACACATTAACATGTGTAAAACCAAGAACCACATGATTATCTGATTTGACATGGAAAAAGCATTCAATATATGCCAGCATCCCTTCTTGATAAAAACCCTCAAACACCTAGGCATCAAAGGACATTCCTCAAAACAATAAGAGCCATCTATGACAAATCTGTAGCCAGCATCATGTTTAATGGGCACAGACTGGAAGCATTCCCCCTAAGAACTTAGACAAGAATGGTCACTCTCCCATTCAACATAGTACTGGAAGTCCTAGTCAGAGCAATCAGACAGAAGAAAAAAATCCAAATAGGAAAAGAGGAAGCTAAATTATTCCTCTTTCTGGAGGATATGATTCTGTACCAAGAAAACTCTAGAGGATCTGTCAAAAACCTCCTTGCACTGATAAATGACTTTGGTAAAGTCTTGGGATACAAAATAAATGTGTAAAAGACAGTTGCATTTTTTTTTTTACAGCAACAACAAATAGGCTAAGAACCAAATAAAAATCACAATTCCCCACAATAGCCACATACAAAAAAATGAAATACCTTGATATCCACTTAACCAGAGAAGTGAAAAACCTTTACAACGAGAACTGCAAAACATCCCATGCTCATGGATTGGAAGAATCAATATTGTCAAGATGTCTATCCTACCCAAGGAAATCTACAGGTTCAAAGCAATTCCTATCAAATTACCAACATCATTTTTCACAACCTAGAAAAGACAATGCAGAATTTCATATGGAAGCAAAAAAGAGCATGAGTAGCCAAAGCAATCATCAGCAAAAAGAACATATCTGAAGGTATCACACTTCAGTCTTTATTACAAGCCTACAGTAGCTTGTATCAGTACAGGAATAGGCACGTAGACCAACGGAACAGGACAGAGAATCCAGAAATAAAAACACGGTCCATCAACCAACTCATCTTTCAAAAAGCCATCAATAACAAAAACGGGGAAGGGAAACCATATTTAGCAAGTCATGCTGGGAAAACAGGCTAGCCACATGCAGAATGAAACTGGACCCCTTCCTATCACCATAAACAAAAATTAACTCAAAATAGATCAGGGACTTAAGTGTAAAATCTCAAACTATAAGAATCTTAGAAGAAAACAGAAGGGACATTGGAGTAGGCAATGAATTCATGACCAAGTCTTCAAAAGCAAATGCAACAAAGGTTAGGATAGACAAGTGGGACCTTATCAAACTGAAAACTTTTTGCAAATCAAAATAAACCATCAAGAAAGTAAAGAGACAACCCATGGAATGAGAAAAAATATTTTCAAGCCATGCATCTGACAAAGACCTAATATCCAGGATCTACAAGGAACTCAAATGAATTGAAAGAAAAAAACAAACCCCATTATAAAGTGGGCAAAAGACATGAACATGCACTTCTCAAGGATGACATACAAGCAGCCAGCAAATACATGAAAAAATGCTTGGCCTCACCAATCATCAGAGAAATGCAAATCAATGAGATCCCACCTAGCACCAGTAAGGATGGCTATCATTAATAAGTCAAAAAACAACAAGTGCTGACATGGCTGTGGAGAAAAGGGGAAGCTTCTACACTGTTGGGGGGAATGTAAGCCAGTTCAATCTCTATGGAAAGCAGTGTGGCAATGTCTCAAAGAACTAAAAATTGAGCTTCCATATGATGCAGAAATTCATCTCCTGGGAATATACCCAGAGGAATATAAATCTTTCTACCAAAAAAACACTTGCACACACATGTTTATTGCAGCATTGTTCACAATAGCAAAAACATGGAATAAACCCAGATGTTCATCGAAAGTGAACTGGATAAAGACAACATGGTAAATCTAAAGGTGGAATATTATGCAGCCATAAAGAACAAAATTATGGCCTTTGTAGCAATTTGGATGCAGCTGTAGGCCATCATACTAAGGGAACTATCACAGAAAAAAAAAGAACTGAATACCACATATTCTCACTCACAAGCAAGCTCTGAACACTAGTCACACTAGCACCAGAGCGGAATCAACAGATGCTGGATACTGCTGGGGGGGGCACGTGGCAACACACTGAGTACCTGATCTACTATCAGAGGGAGAGGAGGTCAGCTAGAAGCTCAAACTCCACCTGCATGCAACCCATTTATGTATGAGGGGGACCCCATGAAAACCGGACTTATCTTTTGGAGGGTGGGCCTCTTGTAATATAGGCTTCCCCGGCTAGGTAAGTGTTCCAGGAACCCATATGCATCAGTGTACCAGTTAGCATTGTTGTAAAAGGCTGTGTTCAGCTTTAGTGAGTTTTTTAGGGGAGTTTTTTTTCAATGCATTTGTTCACTTTGTGGTGGGTGATTTACGAGTGCACCTGCCCACACCATAGAGCGTTCAACAGTTTTTGACCAAAAACAGCCTGACCCCGTTCCCTATCCTCCCTGTTCTCCTGATCTTACCCCAGTGGACATTTTTGTTTGTTTGCCCAGACAAGAAAAGTCCTCAAAGGGAAACATTTTGCTGATGTGGAAGCAGTGAAACAAAAAACCGCGGAAGCACTAAAAGGCATCAAAAAATAGACGAGTTCAAAAACTGTTTTAAGCAGTGGAAAACGCATCTTGATAGGTATATTGCATCAAATGGAAAGTACTTTGCAGGTGACTGAAGTTTAAACATGTATGAATAAATATACAATTTTTAATAAATAAATTCTGTTTTGCTGAGTCCACCCTTGCAGTAAATCCTCACTTGTAACCCACAACTCTAAAATAAAAATTTAAAAAGAAAGACTTCAAAAAAAGAGAGAAAGGGGCCAAGAATAACCAAGATTATACTGAAGAACAACAAGCAAATTGAATTGCACAACTTTTGTAGCCAACCCCAAAACCTCTAGGTTCACCAATAGCTTCCCACAGTATAAGCTGGAAGCATCTCACCTCAGCTGCATTACATTATTTCACTTTTTCTGTCCTGGATTTCTCTGGTAAGAATCTCCTAGCATTCATACTTATGCAGCCTGGAAATGTGAAGGAGATAATCCTTAACCAGTGGGAGATAAACAGAAGTTGGTGCATAAAAGCTCCGTTCTTTCATTCTTTGGGCAGACAATTTCAAGGTACATTCTATAAGACTCTACAGAGGGTCCCAGTGGGACAAAGCCTCAGTGGCCTATAGTGGAAGACAACCTAAGAACACGGTCTTAAACTGGTTTGCTTTAGTCCCTCACTCCTGTCCCATGCAATCTGTTTCCAAAAAATAAACTAACACTCAAGTTCTAGACTCAGGTTGTTTCCTTAAGGGAATCCAGAATAAGGTAGTGGAGAGATCTGGTATATTAGACATCAATATTTATGAAAAAGTCAAGTCTGGGGCAGGAAATAGACAAGATGAGCCTGAAACACCCAGCCATGCCTAAAAGTAAGGAAACTATCAAAAACTATGCAAACAAAATGGCATAGAGGCCAACATGAAGGGCTCTCTCATCAGCAAAAGACAGATAAAACCCCTTAGTCACCTTTGGAGGTCATGAAAGCACCAATTCATTATTCTGAAGAAGATGATATACAGATAGAATAGTCAATAATTCATTATGCCTTTCTTGTATAAAACGTATTCCATGGCTGAACATGGTGGCTCACACCTGTAATCCTAACACTTTGGGAGGACAAGGCTGGAGGATTGCTTGAGACCAAGAGTTCAAAGAAAAGCCTAGGTAGAGTAGTGGAACCCTGTCTCTACAAAAAAAAAAAAATAAAGATATGAGCCAGGAGTGGTGGCAGACCTGTAGTCCCAGCTACTCAGAAGGCTGAGACAAGAGGATGACTTGACCCAGGGGTTCAAGGATGCAGTGAACTATGATAATGCCACTGCCTTCCAGCCTAAGTAACAAGAGTGAGACCCTGGAGAGAGAGAGAGAGAGAGAGAGAGAGAGAGAGAGAGAGAGAGAGAGAGAGAGAAGAGAGAGGGAGGGAGGGAGGGAGGGAGGAGGGAGGGAGGGAGGGAGGGAGGGAAGGAGAGAGAGAGAGAATTTCATGATTGCAAAATAATAAATGAGAAAAAGTTGTTCTTTACAGAAAAATTCTAGTTGATGAATTCACAACAAATGATAGTACTACTTGAAAATAGTTACATTACCACCCCTACTGAAAGAACTTAAGATCTTATGCTAAAACCAATGGGTAAATTCTTTATGGGAAACATTATAACCAATCAATCTGACTGACAACACCTGAACACTAATCAATTTTAATATTATTTTAAAAAACAACTAGATGTTTTTTTCGTCTAATGTGATGAAATAGGAAGAACACACTACCATGAATTATTCTTTAGAAAATAGTCACACTTAAATCTGATCCAGTCTTTGAATCTAATTCCAGTTCATAAGAAATATAGAGAAATGTTAGATTACAAATTACAACATGAGGATACAAAACTACAAAATTTAAAATGTAGAAACTCTGCAAGATAAATGACCTGGTTTCTTCCATAAGTGAACTGAAAAAAAAAAAACTACAAGGAAAAATGAAGAAAATAAATAAGAGGAGAAATCAATGAACTAAAAAAGACAAATAAACAAATGCAATACATGAACCTTGCTTTGGATCATAATTTGTCTAAAACCATCTGTTTAAAAATATTATGAAACAATTTGAGAAATGTGAACAGTGACTAGATATTTGCCAGTACTAAGGAATTATTGCTCATTTTTAGTTGTGATAAAGGTCTTGTGGCTATGTTTTAAAATGGTCTTTATCATTTTACAAATGTTGAAGTTATATAATAGGCACATAGGAATATGCTATACTAGTCTCTCTACTTTGGTATATTGTCAAAACTTTCCAGAAGTTAAAGAGAGAAAGAGAGTAAGAAATTTAGGAAAATATCAACCAAATACAATTTGTGGACCTTTTTGGATTGATTTGAACAAACCAAGAATGTTTTTAAAAACAAAAATTTTAGAGTCAAGAAAAATGAACATCTTATATTAGATGATATTAAGGAATGACTGAATTTTGTAGGTGTACTAATGGAATTTTAATCATTAAAAAATCTATCTGTAAAAAGATAGGCAATCTGTAACTTGCCATAAAATGCTTGAGATAAGTTTCAAAAGGAGTGGGGGACAAGGGCAAGTTTACACGGATCAGAACGACAAAAGCCTTGAAGATGGGCAATGAGCTTATGCAAATTCACTATAATTTTCTCACTATTTTGTGAATACAAATTCCCTAATTACAAGTGTGTGTGTGTGGGTTGGGGGAGGTATTGGCACAGGTATGGACAGATGACCAAAGGAATAGAAGTTAGACATCCAAAATGTATGGATACTTGCCTTATGACTAAGGTTGAATTGCAGTAAGATAATGAAAGACTTTTCAATAAACAATGCTGGGACAACTAGGTATTCATATAAGAACAAAAGGGAAGATCCCAGTTCTATCTTATATCATACACATAATTTCAGGTAGAATTGAAATCCAAATCTGGAAGGCAAAACAATAACTATTTAGAAGGTGATTCAGGAGATCTTCATTAAAGAGAGGATTTCTTAAACAAGCATAAGAAGTATTAATCACAAAGAAATAGCTCTATTAAATTCATAATTATTGCTATGATTAAAATAAGTTTTATCACAAAATACCATATAAAAGTTCAAAAACAAGCCTCACAATGGGAAAAGATATTTTATAACACATAGTGAATAAAACTCTAGCACCAGTATATTTAAAGAAATCATACAAAACAATATGAAAAAACATACAACCCAATACACACACACGCACACACACACACAGAACAGACACTTTACTAGATAATATCCAAATAGTCAATAAATATATGAAACATGTTCAACTTTATTCAAAATCAGAAAAACACAATTAAAATCACGAGATAGCACTACTCATTTACCAGATAGGAATTTGAGTCTAATAATTCTGAATATTGGCTCCTCTGCATTTTAATAGGAAATCCAAAGCACTTACTGATAGGACTGTAACTGGGTAAAATCACTTCGGAAAACAAATTTCTGTTATCTAGTGAACTTAAAGATATGTATGTTCTATAATCCAGCAGTTTAACCCCTGTTAATATAGTCCTGAGAAATGTATGCATGCATGTGCTACAGATAGATGAGCAAAACTATTCATAATCGTGTTATTCATAATAGTTAACTACTGGAAACAACCTAAGTTTTCATCAACAGTATATAGAAAAAATTGTTGAATTCCTATAATAGAATGAATATCTTTTTTTTTTTTTTTGAGTTAGAGTCTCACTAAGTCGCCCAGACGGGAGTGCAGTGGCCGCTCCCAGCCACCGCAGCCTCGACCTGCTGGGCTCCGGCGATCCTTCCGCCTCGGCCTTCCGAGTAGCCAGAATTACAGGCGCGCGCTACCACGCCCGGCTAGTTTTTTGATTTATTGTAGAGATGAGGTCTTGCCAAGTTTGCCCAGGCGGGTCTCGAATCCGCGGGTTCAGGCAATCCACATACCTCAGCCTCCCAAAGCGCGGGATTACAGGCTGAGCCACCAAGCCCGGTTAGAATGAATATCTTAAATCGATAAAAATGACCACTAGATCAACAATATGGATGAATTTTACATTGAGAGTAAAAAACAAGATGAAACAGGAATACATACAGTGTGATTCAATTTATATAAAGAACAAACACAGGAAAAACTGGACCATATTTTTAGGAACATAAACAAAATGGTAAAACCATATTAGAAACCAAGAACAATTATGAACACCAGGAAAGCAGTTACCACTAAGGTGGGGAGGAAGAGCGTTAAGATCAAGAGGGATTCTGGGATACCAACATCCTAATCCTGGCCCAGGTGGTGGTTATATCTCTGTTCCCTTTATAATTATTTGTTAAATAGTACATATATGTTTCATACACTTACACATATGTTCTATTTCTTAATTAAAATTCTAAGGAGAGCCGGGCGCGGTGGCTCAGCCTATAATCCCGCGCCTTTGGGAGGCTGAGGTGAGTGAATTGCCTGAGCCCGCGGGTTCAAGACCCGCCTGGGCAGCGAGACCTCATCTCTACAATAAATAAAAAAAATCAGCCGGGCGTGGTAGCGCATGCCTGTAATTCCGGCTACTCGGAAGGCTGAGGCGGAAGGATCGCCGGAGCCCAGCAGACCGAGGCTGCAGTGGCCGGCCACTGCACTCCAGTCTGGGCGACAGAGTGAGACTCCAACTCAAAAAAAAAAAAAAAAAAAAAAATTCTAAGGAGAGTTATTTTGAAAATTAAACATTTCTTAAAACTTATAAACAATCTTAAAAATTATGTAACCCAGTTTTTCCCAAGGTAGCCTTACCCCAGAGTCACCCAGTCCTATCCCAGAGATTCTTATTCAGTGATCTACAGAAGGTCCTGGGCATTGGGTTTTCAGATAGGTAAACCCTGTTTTGGGAAGACCTAGCTGAGTCCAGACTCTCTGGGAAGTTAAGGCATTTGCCCTAGCCATGGTCTGTGCTCCCCAGTCCCCAGCCCAAGGTTCTTTCCACTATGTCAGTGGACATCCCGTGCTTCTGTCTCAACTCTTGTCCTACAAATAGTTTTTCAGTCAGCAGGCTCACAGATTGGAGACATGATATGATAGTGGTAGGGATCTATTGGACAGGTTCTTTTAAGTCTCTAGTTAGATGATGCTCAGTATCTAGTAAACTAGCATTGACTGTAATTTGACATACACTAAAATTTCAGGTTGTCTTCTCCAGTATTCTGCTGTTTTTAAACAATCCATCCAATAAATCACAAGGATAATGTACAACTATTGCTGAAAATGATTTTGAACTGGTTTATATAAAAACTTACTCCAATTTTAAGTCTCAATGATGGTCCAAGTTGTCATTCAGACAAGTTCATGAATACAACATACACGTCCATATTGATGTACCACTCTCCAAAAATAAGGAGCCAAAATAACTTGAAGTAAGTAAGGGATCTCATTTGTCCCTGGCTCATAATAATGTCTGTCCTACAGTTGTATATTAATTCCTTTTACCCAAGTAGAAATACACTACCCATATCAGAATTTCACTTCTGAACAAAACAAAATAAAAATCCATGAGTGTTGACCTCAAAATGAACTGGTTAAATTTAAGGACTCATTTTTAAAGGTCAGTGTCCTTTTCTGCAGATACAGTTCCTATGCAGATGAGAAGTTGAACCTGCCCTATGGCGCTGAGCATAATTAGCCAGCTGCACCCTCATAATAAGGTGCAGATGGTTAATTGCACCAGCAAATAACTGCTTACTTTTGGGCACAAAAGCCTGTACCTAAAATCATTGAAAGTATACTTGGGCCTATTTATGCTCATGCAAACAAAACACATTTCCAAGGTTTCATCTGCGAACAGACCACAGCCAGCTCCAGCTCTCTGCTTAGCGGGCGGGGGGGGGGGGGATACACACTGCTGAGGTCTGGTCCAAGGGAGGGACAATTGGCCACAAAGCCACATTCCAACTGATGAAGTATTTCTTGGGGTGCTGAATCCTTGTTGAAAAATCTCCTAAAGTTAATTTGTTGTCACAGGAATTCGTAAGTGAGGTGAGACTTTGGGTTCCCTAAAACCCAAAGCAAATTTTAGATTCTTTTGATAAAAACCCTGAAATGAAAGAATTCTTTTTCACAAGCAAACATATCGACATGTTTTCTGAGTAAGAAAAAAAGTAATTTTCCCGTGCCCCTGAGGAATTTCATGCACTGGCCAAGCTCCTGAAATTTTAGCAAGCTGTATTAGACACAACACACCCAATGGTTGTTAGAGGCAGTTCCAAAGATCCATTTTAAAACATATTCTGCCAATCCCTGTATGGCAAGAATAGGATATGGAGAGAAAGCAGAGAAGGGGTAATTACTCCATAAACCCATGTTTGGAAGTCCTCTGCCAGCTGCAAAGCTCTCAGATGGGCAAAGGGTCAAGATGAAAGGGCTAGGGAAGAGACCACTAATCTATTGGAATCCACACAAAATCTTTCTTCTCAAGAACCCACTGAGTTCTGTGATTCCATTCAGTTTAATTGTATATTCGGGAGGAGGAAAAGCAGCTTGCCATGGTTTTAATTGCTAAGAACACACTATCTTTTTCAGAACCATCTGTTTAATTGTAATTACAAACAGCAATGTAAAAACGCAAATGATTAACAAGTACAAAATTCCCTACCACTAACAGTTTTAACATAACGAGCCATATTGTGAAAGAGTATGTTGCCTTTTCTCTCTCTGTAATATTTCATGATTTAGCAACTGACAACCTACCATTTTTTACAGGATCTCATTCTGGTAGAGCTAAAGTTATTAATTAGTATTCTTAATTACATCCTACTGTTATTGCTTTTTATTAAGCCTTAATTCCCTCTGAGAGTGAAAGGAATTATATCAGAAATGAAATGCATAGGCCCCTTTTTCCACCTCCCACCAAATCTTTGAGATTTCATATGATCCACATTACCTATAATTAATTACCAGGCACATTCCAAAGCATTGCAAGACTAATCTTTGGCTTTCATAAACACAAATTTCTGCCTTCCTGGTTTTGAAATATGCTTACCAGACTGTTATTATTTTTAAAGCCAAGAGCATTGGTAATTGTTTTAAGACACCAATAAAAATAGCTTAACCTTGAAATTTATTTTAATTAGGTATTTTTCAAGGCCACTGCTACAAAATTGGGTGGATTGTTTATAATAAAAACAAGCATCAACAACACTGTTGTACTGAACATAGAATTAGGCAACGTTGTTTAACTTGGGCTCACAATAGCAGTTTAAAGAAATAAAACCAGACACATATGCAGTCAGATCATACTGTTATTAGAGCAACTTTACATTCAGGACATTTTAGATAGCTTATTAAAACAAGAAGATGCCATTTAAAAATAAAATACAGTGGATTTATAAACAGCCAGTGAAATTACAAGAGATTCCTTTTTTAGTCATTTCACACTAATCTTTCTTTAAAGTTTACCAAGTTGACTCTTTGGTATTCATTTTAAGATGAAGATTACCACTTTAAGAATATCATACCCAGGCTGGGCTCAGTGGCTCAGCCTGTAATCCCAGCACTTTGGGAGGCCGAGGTGAGTGGATTGCCTGAGACCACGGGCTAGAGACCAGCCTGGGCAACTTGACGAGACCTTGTCTCTACAATACATTTTTAAAAAAAAAATTAGCCAGGTATGGTAGCGCGCACTTGTAATTCCGGCTACTTGAAAGGCTGAGGAGGAAGGATTGCCGGAGCCCAGCAGGTGGATGCTGGAGTGGCCATGAGTGTGCCATGGCACTCCAGCCTGGGCAACATAGTGACACTTCAACTCAAAGAAAAAAAAAAAAGCATATCATACTCAGAAAGGACACTCACAGACCCAAAGTAAGAAGATGGAAAACATATTTTCAGGTGAACAGAACACAAAAGAAAGCAGAAGTTCCAATCTTAATATCAGACAAAATACCTTTTAAGCTATCAAAAATTTAAAATGATACAGAAGGTCACTACATAATGATAAAAGGTTCAATCCATCAACAAGAAATATCCATCCTAAACATATATGCACCCAACATAGGAGCACCAGCTTTCATAAAGCAGCTTCTAGGTAAACTAAAAAAAGATATTGTCTCTAACACTATCATACCTGAAGACTTAATACCCCACTAACAACCCTAGATGGATCACCAAGACAAAAAGTCAACAAGGAGATCCGGTACCTCAATGTGATGCTTGACCAAATGGACTTAATTGATACCCACAGAACACTCCACCCAACAACCACGGAATATACATTTTACTTATCACCACATGGAATGTACTCTAAGATCAACCACATCCTCGGCCATAAAACAAGCATAAACAAATTTTATAAGAGTGAAAGACTGCCATGCACCTTCTCAGACCACAGTGGAATAAAAATAAATATCAACACCAACAAAGTTGGTACATATACAAGATGGAATATTACACAGCCATAAAAAAGGACAAAATTATGAACTTTGTAGCAACTTGGATGGACATGGACTCCCCTTCTTGATGGGCAGTAGCAAGTTTCTAGAAAAGCACAGGGGACAGGAAATATTGTTGCCACCTTTCTCAGAAAGCACAGTCTGTCATAGAGGGTTTGTGGCGAGGTTAAGACATAACCTGCACCTTTAAAAGACTGTCTTTCAAACTTTGCAGCAACTTGAATGGACTTAGAGTCTATAATACTGAGTGATCTAGCACAGAAACAAAGAACTGAGTATTACAAGTTCTCACTCATAAGTGTACCTTGAACAATTATCATCATACCATAAGAAAGGGATTGGCAGTAGTGGGAAACTACCAGGGGGTGGGGGGAGCAGGATTGGTAGTACTGGAAAACTGCGGGGGGGCAGGGGGCACACCTCATCAACAAAGGTACCTGCACAATGAACATTTGTATACCAACCCTGAATTGTACACCACATCTTTAAAATTAAAAAAAGTTTTAAAAAGAATATCATACATTTTCTAACAAGACTTTTAATCAAGCACAGAACATTTTTAAAAAGTCTACTTTTCCTCCCTACCACTTCAAGGGATAAATATGATTCCTTTAAAAAATCACAGAACTAAAACACTTTAAAACCTCAAAGAAATGAAAAGACTGCACAGTCTTTCAAATTAAATTTCATTAGAGGCATTCTGTTATATGTCAATTTCTCACTTTTCCTCCTCTGTCCAACCTGAAATCCTTCCATCCATGATCCTACAATTATTTTTGCCTTATTTCGAGCCCCCATACCCCTCAAAAAAGCTCTGTATGAAGAGCAGCTAAATGCTAAGTGCTTCTGTATTGTCAATGAGGAAATAGGTTTTGAAAAAAAATTGAGAGGAAAAGCTTGCCTTCACGATATGCTGCTTCTTCACTTTTAATGATGGTAACTGTTGTTGAGCTTATTTCGGTCCACTGCATTCTAAAAATGTGCTCCTCCCAAACCAGTGATCTTTAATCTTTGTGGTCTGAGTCCCACTGGGAATCTGATGAAGGCTATGAACACTATCCCCCAAAAGATGAGCATAAACATAAAATCTGAAGATCCACATACCCAGGGTCAATAATCTCTATTACACAAATTTCAAATGCGTACCAATTAAAACATTGGTTTCAATACTAATAGACTATGTGGGCTTCTTTGAAACTTGATGAGAATTTTCATGTTCTAAATGTTTTTGCTGCTAAAGTGGAAAAACATTCTCAAAACTATTCTTGAAGATTAACTAAATCACTAATAAAGGATAATATCTTCCCTCTCCTTTGTGATTGCATGAATCATTCTCACACACAAGCCAGGGATATTGTGGTAGTGCTATGAATCCCCAAATAAGTCTAACTTTGCTTTGTATACAACATATGAATTAAAATATCACCTTATAAGTATCATTTTCTGAAGCGTTTTACAAACATGCATTTATTTTCATGACTCTAAATGTAACAGAATAAAATTATTATACCCATTTTACATAAAAGGAAAATATTATTATTATTATTATTAACTCCCTGGTCTGCATGTATACATTCTTCAGTTGGCATTTACTAACCCTGAATTTTTCCATCTTTGTCTCTTGTGTAAACAGTCAATACATCCACATTTCATATAAGGTTTACTTTGATGCTCTCAATAAATAATGCAATACACAAATTATTAAGAGTGATTACCTCTAGGAAATGCAGTTGGTGGGTTATGAGGAGCCTTCCATGTTTATGTTTCTAAAGTATTTAAATTTTTTACAAGGAGTATGTAAGCTACTATGCTAAAAATTAAGATTAAAAAGTAATAAATTTTTTCTAAAACAGGATACATTGGTTTATTTGAATCAACCTCCCTGCTGAAAACAACTGAAAATACTGGTTAAAATATTTTTAAATCTTCTCAAAAGCATCAAAAAGCTAACAAGGCCATAAGGAATGACCTAGCCAACATCCAACTGGAAACTGGAACCAAGAGAGGTAAGTGGAACCCTGAAACAAATTTTGCTAGGAGATCATCTTCTACATAAGGATGGCTTGAGCTCTGCTTATGGCTGCCTTTCGGGACTTTGGGAAAAAGTGACAAAGTCCAGGGTCCACCCAAGATGGGGAGATTGATAATAGATTCTACCACAAAGGCCTATAACTTCAAGGTAAGATTGAAACAAAAATAAACCCTTCCTATTCCACCATAACCAGTTGAGAGCAAGGAAAGATGCCTTGTCACTGAACAGAGAAGGGAGGTAAAAAATTTAAAAGTATCCGAGAGATGGGAATCACAAGCCAACTCTCTTATAGACGTGCAGCCCAAATTTACATCACCTGTGAGCTCCAAAGTCCTCCAGGGGTGATTTTACTTTAAAGTAAGCCTAGACAGGAGTAGTTCCCCTGAGGCAATTAACAAAAGCAATGCAAATCCTCTCTGCAGGGGTCTGCCTTCATCTTAATCATCAAAGAACTTTCCATGAATAATTTTCCAAGGAAGATTAATAGCTCACAGTCAAAATAAACAAGCCCACTAAGAGAGCAGAAAAAGCATCCTGACCAAGAACCAGCAAAAATATACTGTAGAAAAAGAAATTCAAGAGATAAAAATTAAAATAATTATAACTCAATGGACAGAACTCCTAATCCCAAAAAGAATATATTTGATAGCAGTAGATCCTTGCATCTACTTCAACAACTGGAAAAAATAGATTAAATATATTTTTATCTATTTTTAAGACATTAGAGAGCTATAGAAGAAATATGTGCTAGAACTAAAATTCCAGAAGAACGGCCCATCCTTGATAAATTGTGATCACTGGTTATTTTTTCCTCTGGGAATATTTGCTAATTCGAGGTACAGATAGAGGATCCAGCTTGGAATAGGCAGAGGGATTGAAACAAAAATAAATCCTTCCTCTTCCACCACAGCCAGGTGAGAGTAAGGAAAGATTCCTTGTCACTGAACAGAGAAGGGAGGTAAGAGAGAAACCAACAGAATATTTGGTGGCTATAAAATCTAGCAAGACTGACAGGTATCTAGAAAGCCAGGTCAGATTTCCCTGAGTGACTTGCTGAGACGTGGGGTAGAATAAGAGTTCTGGAGTTGAATGAGAAAGACTGTGGGGTTCTGCAGTTACCCTGTCTTTCTGTGTCCTGACCAAAAATCATAGAATGACTTGACTGCTCTGTGACCCTGCCAGTTGTAGGTTTTTCCCAACAGGATTGAACCCAAACCTGTTGGGGAAACCTGGGCCCTGAACACTCCCAGGCACTAATAAAGGTATCTAAGTTGTTGCACAAAACACAGAAAAATTAGCCTTGGCTATGAGCCAAATTTTGTAAGTTCTCATATAAACTTCCCACCTTGACCTGCAGTCATATCCAGGTAGAACATCTCTTTTCCTTTGCTGTTGAGAACTGCTGCAGCACTCTGTAAGTTTCCCTAATTAATGCTTTGAACTGATCACCTTGGGTTTAGGGCTTCCTTCTTTGGAATCCCAACCAGCCCTATCTCTAGACAGTTTGGGGCACTCTCTGGAGGGAAATTTCTTGCCATCACTTTTGGGGCAATTCCAGCTGCCGGCTTAGTGGGATGAAATGCAGAGTGAAATCTGCTATAGTCTCTTAGTGCTTAGAACTCAAGGTCCAGATAAAAGAAGGGGTTTTCAACAGACACAACAACAGTTCTTCCCATCAACATATCTTTTTTTTTTTTTTTTGAGTTGGAGTCTCACTCTGTCGTGTTGGGAGCCAACATCTATAGCTACATGGCTGAGGCCTGTAAAGGCCCATCTGGAAGATCGCCTCTGACATAGGATATCAGTTATACCTATAATATTGGCATGTGATTAGTGACCAGTGTTCATACATGGCAGTAAAACTTATTTCTTTCTAGATATTTTCAAACTTCTATTTTCTGATAGACTGGTGAGTCAGCTCTTGTTCCCGAAAGCAGTTTCCCCTAAAGCTAGGATTAGAGACTAAATTACCATAATAGTCTTATTGCCCTGCCCCTAGCCAGGCAGAAACGATCGCTTTTGTTTCGTTACAGGCTATGCATTTCCTTGCTTTTGTTGGTTACATACCGAAACTGTTTGCTTCAGCCCAAAGCCATTAACATAGAGGCCATGCATTTCCTTATTCAAGAGTGTGACAGCTACTATCTGGTTTCTAGAGTAGACTTGTTAGGATAAAATATATACATATATACTTATAGTTATATTTTAGAGTATATTTGAGTAAAATTATGCTTGCTGTTTTGTTTCCTTTGGCTACATTATTCAAATATAATAGTTACTATACGATTTATAAAAGAATTAATGATAAGGTATTGGCTTAATAGGATGTAGCATAGTGTTAAAGGTCAATCATTAGAAAAATTAAAGTTTAGACATAGGAAATTCATTTAAGTCATGGTAAGGTTTTATAATTTAAGAATAAATTTTAATCATTATAGAATTACAGGACACTACATTGAACCATAATAGATTAATAGAATAACTGAGTCATTTAAGTAAACTTATATATTATAGTATAGTGTTAAGTTGATGATATTAATCGTTAACAATATTAGGAGTCAGTGAACTTGGATTTAACTTGGAAAAGTTTTTTGTATTAATCAGGGTTTGGAACAAAAAGTATAATATGAATGATTTATTGAACATTATGGAAAACACTTTGAACAATCTGTATTGAAATTGTATACCTGTAAATTTAATGTAAGTTTTGTGAAGCACGTCATGCATCATGGAATTGTAATTGTTTGCTTGGAACTTGCAAGTCTCGTGATGGTCTTGTGATGCGTAATTTGCATAAGAATTTGTACGCCCCCAACAAGTGATTATCACACTAATGGAGGGTATAGAAAAAGGTATATAAGTTGGAAGGAGTCCAAATAAAATTTGGCTTCAGTCCTGATCAGACTGTTCCCAGAAGAACTGCCTCAGAGTGGTCTCTTCTCTCCGTCCAGATTCTCCGGTGCGGGTCCTAACCCTTCCCTTATAAGTTGGGGCTGGCACCCCGACACTGTCACCCAGACTGGAGTGCAGTGGCCGCTCCCAGCCACCACAGCCTCAACCTGCTGGGCTCCGGCGGTCCTTCCGCCTCAGCCTTCCAAGTAGCCGGAATTACAGGCATGCGGCTGATTTTTTGATTTATTGTAGAGATGAGGTCTCGCTGCCCAGGCGGGTCTCGAACCTGAGGGCTCAGGCAATCCACTCACCTCAGTCTCCCAAAGGCGCGGGATTACAGGCTGAGCCACCAAGACCGGCTATCAACACATCTTAAAGAGGTTTAACATTTGAGTGGGTGTGAAACCAAAGACCCAACCTCAAAACATTCAAAGGGCAGAACTTTTAAGACTGAGGAGGCAAAGACAGCAAGTTCTCAAAGACCTTAGGAAAGCCATGCCAAAGAAGGAAGCTGGGCAGGAAAAGTAGGTGAAATCACCATCAACCTTGCATGCTTAGGAAACAATGTCATGCTAAAGGAAAGGAAAAAAGCCTCTAACTCAAAATAGTTGCCAGTTTTTAAAGCAGCATGGGAGGGGGGAAGCTAAAGAACTAAACTCTGAGAAGAAGTACTAAATCTCTTGCAGTGTTTAAGGGCTGGGGAGACAAAGACTTGCAAAGCTGATAATCAAAAGTCCAAGAAGACCAAACCCAAGAAACAAGGGCAAGCTAGAGGTGGATAAGCCTAACTAAAACTGTAACTCAGCAATGACACAGTTCAAATTCCTAACTGAATTTAGATCAGTAGCAACTCACCCTCTGGAGAAAAATATTATCATCCATCTACTTGGATCTCCTTTTAAACAAAATACCTGGCATAAAGTCAAAATTTACAAGATGAGCAAAAGAAGAAAATGTGACTGATAGTCAAGGAAAAAGGGACATACTGATGATGCAGGTGCTGGAGGCAGGTCTTTAAAATAACTGTTTTAAATATAACAGAAAAAGATGAACAAAGTTATTGAAAAAATTGAAAATTTCAAAGGAGATACAAAATCTGTGAAAAAGACACACATTCTCAAACTAGAAAATACAACATCTGAAACTTGGAACACATTGGATGGGTTTAACTGTAGACTGAACACAGAAGACGAAATTAGTAACTTCAAAGACAAATCAGTAAAAAATGTTAAAAACATAGAGAAACAAGAATGGAAATAAAAGAATGATGCTTAAGAGCCATGTGAGAGACAGTAAAATGGTACCCCACATCTTTTTTTTTGAGTTGGAGTCTCACTCTGTCATCTAGACTGGAGTGCAGTGGCCGCTTCTGGCCACCACAGCCTCAATTCCAGCGATCCTTCCGCCTCAACCTTCCAAGTAGCCGGAATTACAGGCACATGCTACCATGCTAGGCTGATTTTTTGATTTATTGTAGAGATGAGGTCTCACCAAGTTGCCTAGGTGGGTCT
This sequence comes from Cephalopachus bancanus, assembly GCA_027257055.1. Classification (NCBI taxonomy): domain Eukaryota; kingdom Metazoa; phylum Chordata; class Mammalia; order Primates; family Tarsiidae; genus Cephalopachus; species Cephalopachus bancanus. Next base: position 716,844 of record JAPVLO010000330.1, on the reverse strand, counting down.
CGAACCAGTGGGCTCAGGCAATCCATACACCTCAGCTTCCCAAAGTGCAGGATTACAGGCTGAGCCACCAAGCCCCGCTACCCCACATCTTTAAAATAAAAAATGTTTAAATAATAATAATAAACCGGGCTCGGTGGCTCAGCCTGTAATCCTGTGCCTTTGGGAGGCTGAGGTGAGTGGATTGCCTGAGCCTGAGGGTTCAAGACCCGCCTGGGCAGGTGAGACCTCATCTCTACAATAAATCAAAATATTAGCCGGGCATGGTAGCATGCGCCTGCAATTCCGGCTACTTGGAAGGCTGAGGCGGAAGGATCGCCGGAGCCCAGGTGATAGAGGCTGCGGTGGGTGGGAGCGGCCACTGCACTCCAGTCTGGGCGACAGAGTGTGTCTCCAACTCAAAAAATAAATAAATAAATAATAATAATAATAATAATAATAATAAAGAGTGTTGAACAACTGGATATCAATGTAAATAACCAAGGTTCCCCCACTGTATACCATATATAAAAATTAATTCCAGGTACTAAAAATCTTAATGTGAATAGTAAAATAATATTTTTAAAGAAAATATAGAAAATGTTTATGATCTTGGAGGTCTGCAAGGATTTTTTAAGAAGCCATGAAAAGTACTAATCCTAGAGGGATAAAAATGATAAATAGGATTATTTAAATATCGTGTAGTAGATTTCTGTCTCTGCCCTCAAGGAAGTATCATAGTCTGTAATCAAGTAGAAAACTGAACAAAGTACAGAAAACCACTAATTTTAATGTGGGACTTACATTAATTAGAAAAAAATACAAAGAACAAGATTGCTGGATTTGACTACATCAAAATTTAAAACTTTTGTTAAGAAAAAAAACTATACCATAAAGTTTTAAAGTTACAAATGTTAAATATTTAGGGGACAATACAACCATATACAGACTCTTCCAAAAAATAGAAGGGAATACTTCCCAACACATTTTATGACGCCAAAAATCACCCCGACATCAAAATCAGAAAAAGACATTACTAGAAAATAAAACTACAGACCAATATTCCTCATGAATATTGAAAGGACAGACTGAGAGCAGGAAGCCATTTTTCGTCTTGTTCCTAAACCCTGACACAATCATGGGAAAGAGGAGGCTATGTCCTGAAGAAATACATTTTTAAAATCTTGTTCCTAAACCCTGACACAATGATGAGAAAGTAGAGGCTATGTTTTAAAGAGGCATACTTTAGGTAAAGATTAACCTTGCCTACTTTGTCTTTTCAGAAACAGACCTCCTGGTGCTAGGCATTTTGTAAAGGGAGTTCACGGCCTAAGACTTCCAACATTGGGCAAAAGTTATGCTAATCACAAAACTTGTGATAACAAAAGTTATGCAAGTTGCAGGACTACCACTCAGAAGGAGAAACAGATGGGGATTCAATCTTCCAGTAAATTGGGCGCTGTCTTCAGGGAAGTCAAGGATCCCTGGAAGCTGTCTGCTGGGAATGCATAGGAGATAAGAGAAAGTGTACCCTCCATTAGCTCTAAGGAATGTTATACAGGAATGTAAAGGAGCACTGGGGGGATCCTTATCACGCCCTTCTCAAGGGGCTGTGATAATGTGGGTAGACATTAGTGTGTCTGTGTGTCACAGGATCTCCAAGACAGATGGTCAATAAGGAAGTCAAGGTAGTCACACCTACCTAATTGCAACACCCCCAAGGGAAAGGATTAAAGTTGGGGTTGGAGGGAGCTACTGGGCCACACTTATCTAGAGTGCAGGTCCCCTTTCTGCCTGTGGGAAGTGAACTTTTCTTAAATAAATCTCTTCTTCTTTCACCTCTCTGTGTGTTGCAATTCTTTGCATGACTTGGATCTCTGAATACCAGCATGCACCTCTGGCATGCCGGCTCCAGCGATGCTATGCCCCTCTCCATCTCATCCCTCCTTCCATCCACCTTCACCCTATGGGTACCCTAACAAATATATTTATAAAAATCATTATCAAAATGTTAGTAAATTTAATCCAAAAAAGTACAAAGTAGGTTCAACATTCAAAAAACCAATCAATACAATCCATTATATCAACACACTGGAAAAGAAAAACCACATGATCATCTCAATACATGTAGAAAAATAATTTGAAAAAAACTCAACACCAACACATGATAAAATCTCCTGAGATAAAAATCAATGAGAACATTAGTAATAGAAGAGAACTTCATAATATGATAATGAAACATCCTATAGCTAGCAGCATACTTAATAGTAAAAAACTGAAAGCTTTCACTTCCAGTGAAATAGAAGCAAGAAAGGATATCCACTCTCATAATTTCTGTTCATTATACTGGAGGTCTTTGCTGCTGTGATAAAGCATTTTTTAAAAGCCAGGAAAGAAACAAGTATATATACTAGAAAGGAAGAAAACCAGAACTGTATTTTCACACATGATGATCTATATAAAAATTTTTAACTTACGAAGAAAGTTACTAAAATTAATAAAGTGAGTTTAGCAAGGTTGCAACATACAAAGTCAATACACAAAACAACTGCATTTCTACATACTGGCAATGGGAAACTAAAAATTTTAAAACAGTATTATACATGATACCATCATAAAACATGTAATAGTCTGGGTGTGATGGGTCACACCTGTAATCCCAGTACTTTGGGAGGCCAAGGCAGTAGGATTGCTTGATCCCAGGAGTTCGAGATCAGCCTGAGTAACACAGCAAGAAACTTCTCTCTACAAAAATAAAAATTTTTAAAAATTAATCAGGCTTGGTATCATGTGCCTGAAGTCCCAGCTACTTGGGAGGCTGAGGCGGGATTGCCTGAGCCCAGAAGATTGAGGGTATGGTAAACCATGATCATGCCAGTGCACTCCAGATAAAGTAAGACCCTCAACTCAAAAAAAAATCTATATATGTGAAATAGATACAGAACTAATAAAATATTGCAAAAGTTGTATGCTAAAAATTATAAAACAATATTGAGAGAAATTAAAGAGGTCCTAAATATAAGGAGATATACCATGTTCATTAACTGAAAAATTCTCAATATTGCTAAGATGTCAATTCTCCCCAATTAATCTATAGATCAATGAAATCCAGTCAAAATCCCAGCAAAATGCTTTGTAGATATAAACATTTAATTCTAAAATTTATATGAAAGAGTAAAGGAACAGGAATAGCCAGATCAATTTTGAAAAATAAGAATGAAGTAGAAGAACTCAAATTACCAGATTTCAAAATTCACTATAAAGTTATAGAAACCAGTTGGGCATGGTGGCTCAAGCCTATAATCCCGCACTTTGGGAGGCCAAGGTGAGAGGATTGCCTGAGTTCAGGGGTTTGAGATCAGAATGGGCAACTTGGTGAAACCTCGTCTCTACAATAAATCAAAAAATAAGTCGGGCATGGTAGTGCATGCCTGTAGTTCCAGCTACTTGGAAGGCTGAGGTAGAAGGATCACCTGAGCCCAGCAGGTCAAGGCTGCAGTGGCCCTGAGCATGCCACTGCACTCCAGTCTGAGCGTGACACTCTGAGAGTGAGACTCCAACTAGAAAAAAAAAGAAAAGTTATAGAAACCAAGACAATTCTATGTTGTTGGAATGATAGGCAGTTCATCTGATTTAAAAATATATAATTATACCATTCATGTTTTTCTGAACTGTTCTATGCCACTGATAATCAGAAACAAGTATGCACACATACATGGTCAATTGATTTTTGACATAAGTGCCAAGGTAATTCAGTGGAGAGAGGACAGTCTCTTTAACAAATGGGGTTAGAACAATGGGACATTTTTGTGGGAAAAAACAAAACAAAACGACCAAAAGTAAAACACCTCAACCCTTGCCTGATACCATTAACTCAAAATTTGTCATACACCAGGCTACCTACAAGTAAACCTAAAAATATGAAATCTTGAGAGGAAAAATCTGTGTTATCCTGTGTTAGGTCAAGATTTTTTAGATATCACACCAAAACATAAAATAAAAAATTAATAAAGTTAAACTTTATTAATTTTGAAACTTTTTACTTCAAAAGACACAATTTAAAAAATGAAACAAGGAAGCTGGGCTCGGTGGCTCAGCCTATAATCCCATGTTTTGGGAGGCTGAGGTGAGTGGATTGCCGGAGCCCGCGGGTTCGAGACCCACCTGGGCAACTTGGCGAGACCTCATCTCTACAATAAATCAAAAGTTAGCTGGGCGTAGTAGCGCACGCCTGTAGTTCCAGCTACTTGGAAGGCAGGCGGAAGGATTGCCAGAGCCCAGCAGGTGGAGGCTGTGGTGGCCAGGAGCGGCCACTGCACTCCAGTCTGGGTAACAGAGTGAGACTCTAACTCAAAAAAAAAAAAAATGGTAACAAGACCATCTTTGGTCAAGGAGTCTGTGGACTGCAAATGCTTAACCCCTCCCCTTGTCTCCTCCCATCTAGCTCACCACCTGAGGGCATGAGATGCTAATGTCTGGCAACCTCAAGATCTAAGCAATCATATGACTAGCCCACCCATCAGCCTGCTGTCTATCACCTGACATCAGTACTTGCCTGTCCCTTTGTGATGACATGGAGGACACCACCACCCAATCACCTTAATGACCTTCACCATCAAAGTGAATGGTTAAGGCCGGCTGGGGGCGGGAGTCAGCCTATATAATCCCAGCACTTTGGGAGGCTGAGGCCAGTGTATTGTCTGAGCCAGTGGGTTCAAGACCAACCCTGGAAACTTGGAGAAACCTCATCTCTACAATAAATCAAAAAATAGCCGGGTGTGGTAGCGCACGCCTATAGTTCCGGCTACTTGGAAGGCTGAGGCGGAAGGATCACCGGAGCCCAGCAGGTCCACGCTGGGGTGACGGTGAGTGTGCCACTACACCCTAGCCTAGGTGACAGAGAGACTCCAACTCAAAAAAAAAAAAAAAAGAGAATGATTAAAAGGAATCAACATGGGCACTTGCTAAGCCATGGTGTAGCCATGTGCTCTTTGAGCTATGACTATTGCATGCTTTCTGAATTTGGTCCTCTCCTCCACCTTGGGAGTGAATCTTTTCTTTCTTTCTCTCTCTAATTTACTTGTAAACAAACTATATTTTCTAATCTAACTTCTGTGAAATTCTTTGCATCTTTTATGCGGCATGGGATTGCACCCCAGATACCTACATCCCCAGCTGCCCTGACCTAACATATTTTGGAGGCCCTGCTGGGAGAGTGTGACCCTAACATTTTTGGAGTTCCACCGACATATGCTCTGTCATTCTTTTACACTGAGACCCGCCGCTTTCTCTCTCCTCTCCAAAAGTCCTTAAGTATACCCATTTCGTGGCCCTTCGAGGCCACGCTTGCCTCTGAGTGTTGGCCCCCTTTCCAATCTGTGAAAGGTGCATAATAAACTTTACTTCATTTTATTTTCTTACTTGGTTGCAATCTTGTATTATTCCCAGCCCGGCACCGGCTCCAACCCACCTTGCCCTAGCTGACCCTTTCATACAATATGTTCTAGACAAATAGACAACAGTTCTCATTATATATATGTAATTATATTCTTACAACTCAATAAGAAGACAACTGAATAAGACCTAAGCAAAAGGGCTGAGCACAGTGGCTCATTCCTATAATCCCAGTGCTTTGGGAGGCTAAGGTGGGAGGAATACTTGTGCCCAGGAGTTAGAGGCTACAGTGAGCTATGATCCCACCATGCACTACAGCTTGAGCAACAGAGAAAGTCCCTGTCTTAAAAAGAAAAAAAGAAAAGAAAAAAGCACAGAGACATAAGCAAAATATATGAACAATATGAACAGAAACTTCACCAAAGAAGCTCACCAAACTTCTTCGCCAAAGATACAATAACAAATAAGTAATAAGCACATGTTCAATATTAGTAGTCATTAGTCATTCATGAAATGCATCTTAAAATCAGATTAAAAATACCGCTACACAACTATAAGAATAACTAACATTATCAAAATTATCATCTGTTAGCAAGGTTGTAGAACAAGTGAAACTTTCATACTATGCTGGTAGAAATGCAAAAAGGTAAAAATCACTTTGGAAAACAGTTTAGCAGTTTCTTGTAAAATTAAGCATACACTTAGCATATAGCCTTAGCAATCCTACTTCCAGGTATTTATCAAAATAATAACATATGCTGTTGGGAGCCAGCCTTGGAGGCCCACCTGATTGACAGGGTCCTGGTGGGCCGAAGACCCCGGACCGCAGGGCGAGCCCAGGAAGATGAGGCCCTTCTGTCTTCCACCTTTGCTGTTTGATACTGCTGAAGAATTCTGTGCAGTCATGGAAGAAGAAAATGGCATGTTTATGTGAAGAACTCAAAGCTAACCTGGAAATGTCATGGTTTATTTTTTCATTTCCCACTATGCTGTTTGGCCTTTTCTAACATATGCAGGGGTTAAACACTGAAGCACATCAAGAATGCTTTCCTTCACTTGGTTATAAGTTACTAGATATTGCTTAAGTGATAAATGATATAAGTGTATTCACTCCTTATTTGATTTAGAATTATGCCGTTTAGTGTTTAAACATAAGGTTTTTTAGAAGCACAAGTTTATAGTAAGTTCATTATGAATTCATTATAAGTTGTAACACTTATCTAGGAGTTATGTAGGTGATTTATAACACTGTTTTCACTGACTTAGGATAAAGATTAATGTTAAGGTTTTTACTTAATTTAATAGTTAAAACTTTAAGTTAACATTTATAGGTGGGTTTTCACTGAACTCATAATAATCAGACACTCTTATGACAGATCAGCTAAAACAGACAGCAACCTTGAGGGGCCTGGGAAACATTACTAAAAGCTTCCTTTGAGTTCTCTTTAGAAACAAGCACTGCAAGATAAGAGAAAAGTAACGAGGACATCTGGACAAGGGAGGCGATCATAGGACTCTGAAGGACATAAAAACCTAAGATGGGAAAATTCCTGACACATGAAGAAATGTACACTTAAACAAACTTTCTTGAGACATTTCAAGGACTGTAATTCGGGACATTGGACTGAAAGTATTGTTGGCTTTATGAATAAGACTTGTCTAAATGTCTATGGGAATCTTGGTTTGTTTGCTGCTAAGACCACTAGATGGTAACTTTTAGAAGATATGTACGTGAAGGAATTTTCTTTGTCTTGCCCCTTCACGAATGGTATAAAAGCTCTGTGTTAACTAACATTAAATTGTCATCTGTTCAGGAAACAGGTGTCCGAGTATATTATCTTCGTCTTTCGCCTATCTGTCTCTCCTTCAGGAGATCTCATGACCCTTGCGGGGCGGGCCCCTGCAATATGCCATGCAAAGACCTATATGTGAGTGTTTATAACAGTTTTATTTATAATTACCAAATACTGGAAGCAACCTAAATGCCCATCACCAGGTGGTACATTCATTTAATGAAATAATAGTCAGCAATAAAAAGGAATGAACTACTGTTATGTATAACATGGTTAAATTTCTTTCTTTCTTTCTTTCTTTTTTTGAGTTGGAGTCTCACTCTGTCACCCAGACTGGAGTGCAGTGGCCGCTCCCGGCCACCGCAGCCTCGCCCTGCTGGGCTCCGGCGATCCTTCCGTCTCAGCCTTCCAAGTAGCTGGAACTATAAGTGTGCGCTACCACGCCCGGCTAGTTTTTTTGATTTATTGTAGAGATGAGGTCTCGCCAAGTTGCCCAGGCAGGTCTCGAACCCGCGGGTTCAGGCAGTCCACTCACCTCAGCCTCCCAAAGGCACGGGATTGCAGGCTGAGCCACCGAGCCCGGCTTGGTTAAATTTCAAAATACTAACTACAATAAGCCAGACAAAAAGTGCTATATATTTTATGATCCTACTTAATGACATTCTGGATAACATAGAATCAGAAAGCAATTCACTGGTTGCACATGGCTAGAGGTGGGGAAAGACGACTGACCACATCAAGATACAGAACTTTTTGAGCTAATGGAATCATTTTATATGCATATACTTATTGTAGGAGTTTCAGGTCTTTATAGTTTTAAAATTCATGTTACTGTACACCTAAAAGGGAAGAATTTTACTGTATATTATATATCAATAAAACTGACTTTTAAAGATAGCTAAGCACATACTGGGAAAAAAAATAATTTTAATTACATTGCAACACAACAAAGTATCAGTATCTAAGGTATGTACAGTACTCCTACAAATCAGTGCAAAAAGGATAGCAAAATTTAAAACTGGGCAAAGATAAAGACAGGCAATTCACAGAATTATCAATAGTCAATTATCATAAACTTGTCGACCTCACTAGTAATCAAGGCAATGTAAATTATAACAAAGCGATAACCATTATTTTCCCATCAGAAAAACAAAATTTTAAGACTGATGACATCAAATGTTGATGAGTATGCAGGACAAGTACAATCCCCACCATAAGACCCCAAGAGTTGCATCAATAAGGATGGTGATATTTCAACTTTTTTTATACTAGGCCAAATCAAAAGGTTTTTGGGGTTTTTTTGGAGTTGGAGTCTCACTCCGTCACCCAGACTGGAGTGCAGTGGCACACTCATGGCCACTCCAGCGTCGAACTGCTGGGGTCCAGTGATCCTTTTGCCTCAGTCTTCCAAGAGCCGGAACTACAGGCATGCGCGACCACACCCAGCTAATTTTTTATTTATTGTAGAGATGAGGTCTCGCCAAGTTGCCCGGGCTGGTCTCGAACCCACAAACTCAGGCAATCCACTAGCCTTGGCCTCCCAAAGTGCTGGGATTATAGGCTGAGCAACTGAGCCCAGCCAAATCAAAGGATTTTTAAATAACCTTTAAAATAGTTGGGTGATTGTCTTTGCCATTGCAATCAATGGGCCTTTGCCTAGATGAAGTGAGATGATTCCGAAAACCTTAATGAGTTTCATCCATGCTGGAACAATCAGTCTCTACAAACTGGGGAAACCACAGGAGGTATCCACAAATGATTGTAAGGATTTACCCACCTAACAAACGAAGAGTGACATCCAAGTATCCACAAAAATGGTGACAGCCTCCAAGGTGGCTGATATTTTCAAGGAAGAAAGTAAAGCATGAAATTAAGGCCACCTCAAAATTTAGAAGAAAAACATAATGGAACTGATAAATTTGTTCTTCTTCTAATTTATAGTGGAAAAAGTCTAGTATAAATTGTAATGTTTTGAAATTTGCTTAAATGTTTGTAGACTTAAAATTTTTCAATGGTTAAATTTCTGAATCAGGTTGTTCCTGGATGACTGAAGTGATGTTCTGAATATATATATATATATCACACACACACACACACACATATATATGTGTGTGTGTGTGTGTGTGTGTATATATATTTTTTAAGTTGTATTACGAAGTTTATTAGCGAGAGAAAAGAAAGGGAGACATGCCTGCCAGAGCTGGTGTGGATGAGAGAAACCACAGAGGATATTTTTTGACTGTGTTCAACTTTGAACTTAACTAAGTTCTGACTTTACTAAATCTAAGGCAGAGTGAAACCATGACTCTATTGTATAAACTCATCAAAGGCACAGATCCTGTCTTACAAGATTCTTTTCCTTGCAAAACACATAGGTAGCTAAGAGACATAAAATAAGACCTCAATTACTTTAAGGAGTAAATAAAAGGATGGGAAGTAATCCTCTTAATAAAATACCTCCGGTTGAGTATTCTGAAATGAAAAGGACAAAACCCAACAGAGGTAGGGAGCAAGACACCTAAGGTAAATAGGTGAGCACACATGGAGGACAGGACATGGTGCAGACAGCATAGACTAAGAGTCATAGAAATCACACTCACTAACCAGGCCAAAGGGCGCTTTCTGTGCCCGGATGGCTCATCTGTAAAGGCGGATTAATCATTACGGTCACTTCACAGGACCATTAAGACTATTAAATGGGAACACAGCGGTAACGCACATCTGAGGACGTATTGGTCATGCATTCGATCCTCACAGTCAACCTGAGAAGGAAGCGGTGAAGGGTGCTGAAGGAGGGATGGGGGCGTGGCACCTCATATTCCTGGGGAGGAAAGACAGGAAATGAATCGTTCAAGGCCTTAGGGATAATTCGAAGTTAGAAGCAAGATAACAACCGGGACTTTCTGTCCTTCAAGCCGACAACACCTGCCTCTGGCTACCTGTCTGGCTGGGAAGTCCCCAAAACCCGCAAACCCGAAAATCTGTAACTTTAGTGACGATGAGAAGAAGAGGCCGGGTGAGGCTTGCGACAGAGAGGGGTCTGGAAAGTCTGGGGGGGTCCCTGCGACGCAAAGCAAGAACCAGAAGAGGGGACGCCCCGGCCAGTCCCCATGCGTCCAGCACTTTGGCCCCGTCATCTCTGCGAGGACTTCCGACCCTGGGGCACCCCGGATCTCATGTCAATTCCACATCCCGTTCCCGGCCGAGACCCCGCGTCCAACTCACAGACGCCGTCGCCAAGAGGTTCCCCTGCTCGGCCTACCGCCTGCACTCCTCCTGCGCGCTGGGGTCCCGGGGCTGTTGCCGTCCGTTGCCACGGCAACCACGGGGCGCCCCACAGTCTAGCAAGTCGCGCGGTGATTGGAGAAGGCAAGCGTCCGTAGCAACCACAGGCCGGCGCTAGTTGGGTGGAAAGGAATTTGGTTTCCAAGGACTCTCGCGACACCTTCTCTCCCCAAAGCCACCCTTCACCAGGCACCTGTCCCAGTGCTTTGTGCATTATCTCACTGAACACCTGCCTCCTCGTGTTGCCCTGGGGAGCCCCATTTCTACAGGAATTTTTAACCTGGGGTCCTTTGACCTCTTCAAAAGGTTCATGGACCCCTATAAGTTGTAGGCAAAAGTATATGTCCGTTTACCCTAAGATGGTTCATAGATGTAGATTCTCAAAGGAGCTAGAACCAGAAGCCAGGTTGCCGGATGTCCAAGACGGTGCAAGAGAATAACTTTCATAGGCATTAACCTCATCTTCCTTCTCAGTGGCCGCAGACAAAAATAGTGCAGTTCTTCCCAAATGCCATTTACCTTTATCCAAATCATGACTTCAGACTCTCTCAAAACTTTAACTAACTCTTGACTTTCATTAATTCATTTAACAAATATTTATTAATCACCAATTGTGGGTCATATATTTGTCATAGAGGCACTTTCCATTGCAGTTGAAAGGTAGCAATTGTCAAGACGAAGTCTATAATTTCTTAGGGCTTTACTTCTGGTATGGGAGACAACTGATACATAAAGAAATTCATTTCAGATTGTGGTACCAAACAAAATGTAGTGATATGATGGGGAATGGCAAGGGTGAAGAACCCTGTAGACAGGGTAGTCTGAGACAGCATCTTTGAAGAGATGGTATTTAAGGTGACGTAGGAAGACACCAGCTATAGAAGAGCAAGGGAGAGGGCAGCACAGATGAAGGAAACAGAAAGTTAAAGGTAGAAATGAGTTTGGAGTGTTTGAGAAAATGAAAGGCCAAAGTGGCTGCCTCAAAGAGACATGTTCAGACTGTCCTTCCCCTGGCTCTTCACAGGACTGACCCCTTCTCCATACTCCCTTGCTCCTCTGTCCCCCTTACATTCCCTCACATCACCCTATTTAATTATTCCATTGCTCTTGTACCTTTTTTTTTTTTTGAGTTGGAGTCTCACTCTGTTGCCTAAACTGGAGTGCAGTGGTCACTCCCGGTCACCGCAGCCTCGACCTGCTGGGCTCCGGTGATCCTTCCGCCTCAGCCTTCCAAGTAGCTGGAACTATAGGCGTGCACTACCACGCCCGGCTAGTTTTTTGATTTATTGTAGAGATGAGGTCTCGCCAAGTTGCCCAGGCGGGTCTCGAACCCGCGTGCTCAGGCAATCTACTCACCTCGGCCTCCCAAAGCACTGGGATTACAGGCTGAGCCACTGAGCCCAGCCCTCTTGTATTTTTTTTTGTTGTTGTTATTTATTTTTTTAATTATAAGGATGTGGAGTACAACTCAGGGTTAGTTATACAACCGTTGATCATTCTGGTACCTTTGATGATGAGACATGTCACTCAGTCCCCTAGCAGTCACCCTCAACTGCCAATCCCACTCCCTCCCCTGAAAGTTTCCCACTACTGACAACCACTTTCTTATAGTATTATAATTGTTCAAGGTCTGCTTAGGAGTGAGAACATATGGTTTTCTGCTCTTTATTTCTGTGATGCATCAGTGAGTATAATTGACTCTAAAACTATCCAAGTTGCTGCAATGTCCATATGTTTGTCCTTCTTTATTGCTGCGTAATAATCTATTCTGTATATGTACCACATTTTTAATCCAGTCCAGTTTCGATGGGCAACGTGGTTGGTTCCATGTTTTGTCTATTGTGAAAGAGCTGCAACAAACATACGTGTGCAGGTATCATTTTGTGGAATGATTTGAGTCCTCCACGTAAATTTCTAATCGAGGAATTGCTGCGTCATATAGAAGGTCAATTTCTATTTCTTTAGATACTGAAGCACTGTCTTCCAAAGAAGTTGTACTAGTTTGCATTCCGACCAGCAGTGTAGAAGCGTTCCTTTTTCTCCACATCCTCACCAGCATTTGTTGTGGTTTGTTTTATTAATATTGGCCATTCTTACTGGGATTAAGTGGTATCTCCACGTGGTTTTGCTTTGCATTTCTCTGATGAGTGGGACTGAGCATTTTTTCATGTGTCTGTTGTCTGCCAGTATCTTCTTTTGAGAAGTGTATATTCATGTCTTTTGCCCACTTTTAAATGAGGTTGTTTGTTTTGTTTTCCTTTTGGCGCATTTGGGTTCCTTGCAATTCCTTGATGTTAGGCCTTTGTCAGTTATACAGTTGGCATATATTTTTCCCATTCTGTGGGCTGTCTCCCTGTTCTCTTGATGCTTTCTTCTGCTTTTCAGAAGCTCATTAGTTTAATGAGGTCCCACTTATTTATCTTATTTCTTTTTCTTTTTCTTTTTTTTTTGAGTTGGAGTCTTACTCTGTCACCCAGACTGGAGTGCAGTGGCTGCTCCCGGCCACCACAGCCTCAACCTGCTGGGCTCCGGCGATCCTTCCGCCTCAGCCTTCCAAGAGTAGCTGGAATTACAGGCATGCGCTACCACGCCCGGCTGATTTTCTGATTTATTGTAGAAATGAGGTCTCGCTGCCCTCTTGTACTTTTTAATTGTCTATGGGATCCATGAGGATAGAGAACTGTGTCTATATTACAGTATCCTCAGCACCTAAAATAATAATGGCCCAGCATGGGCACTAAATAAATATTTGTTGACTGCATGAATCTCTGCATCACAATACCAGAAACTGGTAGACTGTAGAAATATAGCAGTGAGCAAAACAAAGACACCTCCGCCTTCATAGAACTTAAATGCTTGCAGAATAAATGAATTACAAACTATGTGGGCAAGCTAATTTGCAGACTTGAATGATTTAGACGGTAAGTGCTGTGGAAAGCTGTTCGTGAATTCCGTTGATAATCTCTTCATTCTTTCTATTATATTTCAGTTCAGTGTCACAAGTATAAATGCCTACTATAAGCCAAGTATTGTGGTATATAGCAGTGAACAAGACAGACACTACCTTCCAACTTTACCTTTGGAATTTACAGTCTACTGCTGAACTGCCCACTGTAGTTGCCTCTAGTCATTTGTGAACATTGAGCACTTAATATTTGGCTGGTCCTAACTGGAATGTGGAGAAAGTATAAACTCTAGATTTCAAAGACTTATTTCAAAACAAGAAGGTAAAATATCTCATTAGAAATGTTTAAATTGGTTTCATATGGAAATCATAATGCCTCAAATTTATTGGGTTAAATCAGATTCGATTATTTAAACTCATTTCACCTTTTTCTTTTTTTTAATCTGGTTGCTAGAAAATGTTAAATTACATATGTGGCTTGCATTATATTTCTATTGAACAGTTCTGGTCTAGTGGGAGCTTAATGCTAGTTGAATAAACAAGTGAAGTCTTATAAATGTTAAAAAAGACATTTTGGCTGAGACATGATAAATAGCAAATTTCAGATAGAGGAAATAGCCCAAGAATTTACAAAAAAACCAAGTTAGGCAATTCTTAAATCTTCCACATGTTGAGTATACATAAAAGGACTGGGTGATTACAGAGGATTTCTAAAGAGAATTTTCATGAAGAATTTCTTCAAAAATAGCTGAGCTGTGAATCCCACCTTAAAAACCTTCAGTCAAAAGAAAAGGGCTTTGAGGAGGCCACTGGATAAGTTTAATACATGGCACCTACAGTCCAAGGGGCACAGCAGGCTTGTGTCTGATTCCCACTTGGAAATTCTAAAGGGGAAGAAACATGCTCACTAATCAATAGACAGCAGAGCAAAAGAAGAATTGCTTGGTTAGGAACACACCACCCTCTTCTCTTAGGATTTATCAAGGCAAAAAATGTGTGAGGGCTTTGTATGGAGACGATGTGGGCTACTCAAGAGAGTTTGTACAGGATCATTTTAGGCCCTTTCTAAGAGGGAAATCTAGTGAGACAAAGAGACCTCAGCAAAAGGAAACTGAGGGTTATGGTTTGAATGTGTCCCCTCCAAAATTCATGTGTTGAAACTCAATAGTATTAACAGGTGGGACCTTTAAGAGGTGATTAAACCATGAGAACTAGCCCCCTCGTGATTAGGATTGGATACTCTTTTAAAGGAGTTTGACAAAGAGAGTTCGCCCTGCTTGCCCTTCTACCTTCTGCCATGTAAGGACTCAGCATTCAGGGGACCACCTTGGAAGCAGAGACTGGGCACTCACCAGATAACAAACCCACCAGCCCCTTGACCTTTGATTTCTTGGCCTCCAGAACTATGAGAAATAAATTGCTGTTCTTTATAAATTACCCAGTCTCAGATATTTTATAATAGCAGCACAAACAAAAACACTGAGGGCATTGTTAAATTCCCATGGGCCTAAGAAAAGCAAAGAACTTGTCAAAAGAGAGATATGTTTGACCCATGAAAAACTGCAAGGCACAGATTCCCAGCAATGAGAGTAAATTCTCTGAAAGACTCTTTAAAGTGCCCCACGAGAGAAAGTATCATCTTAATCATAGTGGTATCAGAGAAGTAACAATTTTCTTACTGTCAGAAAACAGTTCTCCAGCGAGGGACACAGGTGTAGAAATCTCAACCAACCCAAATAAAAGGCAACAGTAAAGAGAGAAGAAGGTAGCTATGTCTCCATTCCCCCAACTGTAGATGTCATGCCTGCTGCAGGCCTAAATCAAGAGCGGAGAGTAGCTGCAACTTTTAAAAGCTTTGGTTATCACCTTGGACAGAACATTTGAACAACTGTATTGAGACTGTTTTGACACCCAAGAAGGTCCATAAAAGTCTTGGCACCTGACTGAGATTACCCACTGGCAGGGAAATAATTGGCCCCATAGAGAAAATTTAAGGAGAGATGAGATGACAAAAATTAAGTTGCTTTATGATTGCAGCCTACAAGTTATGCTTGTTTGGCTTAAGGGTAACATAAGAAATGTTAAATAGACTGTAAATATGGACAGAAACATGCTTCTGTCAAAGTGTACAGAACAGTAGAAGATGTATAGAGTTAAAGATTAAAGTGAGCTGGACACAGTGGCTCACGCCTACAATCCCAGCACTTTGGGAGGTCAAGGCAGGAAGATACTTTGAGCCCAGGAGTTTGAGACCAACCTAAGCAACATAGGGAGACTCTGATTCTACAAAAAATAAAAATAAATTAGCTGGGCATGGTGGCACAAGCCTGTAGTCCGAGTCCCAGCTACTTGGGAGGCTGATGCAGGAGGATCCCTTAAACCCAGGAGTTGGAGGCTGTGGTGAGCCATATGCATGCCATTGCAGTCCATCCTGGGCAACAGAGTGAAACCCTGACTCAAAATAAATAAGTAGTTTCTAAAATATTAAAGTGCATATTATTACAGGAAGGAAAATGGATGATGTAAAGTCACATAGCACCTCAGCCTTAGACCTAAGACTACTGTCTAATCCCACATCCCCAGAGGCCTTGCTCAGGCTGCTGAGAGCAACAGGCAGTGGCTATGGGGCTCCTTCAGAGAAGCTGTCTGCAGCTGCTACACAATGATGGAAGGCTGGAATGTTCTTAGTGTCAGATAGACAGGTGGGAAAGCAAGGAACCTTTCTAGGGGAAACAACACAGATACAAAAAAACCACCCACCTGGAAATGGATAGCCCACTAAAGGCTAATTATATTATTAAAAAGTAACTTAAATTTAGGAAGCTCATCCTTGGATTGGGCCAGAGAGATGAGACCAGGGTTCATTCTTTCCAAGGTGTGAGCCAATGAACAGTGAAGACTGAACTTCTTAAGATCCCAGAATGGTTAAGGTGGCTTCACACTTCTGATCTACCCAAGCAGAGGAGGGCTCTGAGCAAGAATCTAAAAGGTAGATACCCAGAAATCATGGACTCATCATTGTAAAGCACTTTAGAGATCAATGTGGATAAGACTCTTATAACAGAGTAGTTGCTCAATACATGAGTGATGATTTTTTTGCTACTAGGGGATGATCAAGTTCTACCACTTACTACCTGTGTAGAGTCTGCTATTTAACCTCTCTGAGCTGTAGTTCCCCTTCTGTAAAATAGAGGTGACTGCCATACAGGATTGCTGAAGATTAAATAAGATGATAACATAAACCAAAGGTTCAATAAATGAAAGCTATCATTATTTTCAATATCACCATCCTTCAACCCAGTCTTCTATCTCGTCTGTGTACCCCAAATAGTCAGTCACCCAACCTCTGTTCATTCTTGCTGTACATTCTTCCATTTATCAAGCCTTGACTGAAAACCTGCTAATCACTAGACTCCATGTTAGACACTGAACACCCCAAGACGAACAAGATACAGTTCCTGCACTCAAGTGGCTCTTAGTCCCCCCCCACCCTTTTTTTAAAGGATTTTTACTTCCCATAGTTCTTCAAACCTCAGGTCAAATGACAAGCTACTCCATTTTGAGCAGTTAAAATTTTTGGAGACATCTTTCTAAATTATCTCAGAATGTGACCCCAAGTAATACATCTATTCCTCTTTTACATGACAGTTTTTTCAAGTTCAAAAACCATCATGGCCCTATATTTTTTTCAGAGTAAGCTTCCAGGGCATCTTCAGCAGTTTCTCATGTGGTATGATTTCTAGTGATATTATTTCTAAAAATAAACAACTTCTGTTTTACATTAAAAACATTTTTTCTAATAATTCTCATTTTGTGAGTAGTCACTATCAGAATTTTCTGTTGATACTTATGTGTTATAAATTAGTCTTAAGAAGATTGAAGGATTGCCAAAATTGAAACTAACTTCCTTACTCATTTAACTGTTCTATTTTGTCTTAGTCAAGTTGTTGTAAATTATAGAAACTCACTTAAATTAGGAAATGGGAGAATTTGCTGAAAATTCAAGTAAATTACCTGAAGGTAGCTGGGCTTCCTGGGAGACTAGTACCAAGAATTGGAAAGTTAAACAGAATCAAAACAGAGTTTGTCTCTCTGGGTTCAAATGTCCCTTTATTTCTGCTTCTCTCTCTACATCGACATCCCTTTTCCCCTTCACCCTAGACACACCGTTCTCTACTTTGCTACCTAAATCTTGCAAAATAACCATCCTAGTGCCTCACAATCTATTTTCTCATGGGCACCTCTAAGTATAGTTGGTTGAATGATGCCCCACCTCCCCCTATCCCAACCTGCCAAAGATATATCTATGACCTAATGCCAAGACTGTGAAAGTTACTTTATTTGGAAAACAGGTATTTGCAAATATTATTAGGTTAAGGGTCTTGATGTGGGATCATCCTGAATTACCTATAGGTAGACTGTAAGTCCAATGACTTTGTAAGATACAGAACAGGAGAAGACACAGGCACATAATGAGGAAGTAATGTGATCACAGAGTCAGAGATTGGAGCAACGCAGTCAAAAAAGCCAAGAAACACCAACCACCACCAGGAACTGGAAGAGGCAAGGAAGCACTGTCCTCTGGAGCCTCCAGAGGGGTTGCATCGCTGCTGACCTCTTGAGTTTGAACTTACAGCCTCTAGAACTGTAAGAAAATAAACTTATGTTGTTTGAAGCTACCCAGTTTGTGGCCATTTGTTGCTGCAGCCATAGAAAATGTATACAGGTCTTAACCCCAGATTCTTGGGAGAGAATCTGATTGGTGTAGGCGGATTCAAGTATAACAAATCACCTGATCCAAACATCTTCCAGAGAGATGAGTCACATAGAATAACTATGGCTACCAGGGTCCATTCCTGTGTGCAGGATGGTTGTCTTTCTCAAGAAGGTGGAGGTTGCCTGCACAGGGACCTCAAAATCTATCTGCTACATGCGAGTTCTCCAGTCATCCAAGTCCAAACCTGTTTTCCAAACCTCTTTCTTCCATCTTCACATTCTGTTCATTCAACATTCTCTGAATTCTCCCTGCCTCCAACTTATCACTTCTAAATATTTCTCAAATGTTCCCACTTCTTTCCAAATCCCCTGCTACCATTTGACCTTGAGCCAGAAATATCTTGCCTTGATCTACTGCTACAGTTTCCAAACTGTGTGTTGAGCACTCCAGGGTATACAATGAACTCATGAGTGCCTCAGGATATCTTAAATTTTTGTAGGAATCACAGCAATATTTGTCAGACATTGTGCAAACTGCTACCTTGAGGTAATTCACAGTTTTAGCATTCGATTATTATTTTTCTTCCAATTCCATCAAATCTCTTCAAAGCTGGGTTTTCAGCATTGGTCATAATGAAAGGCAAGTGCCCCCAAAAATCAATATTGTACAAGAAATAAGGGTGGCGGTATCTGAAAAATTCCAAGGCACAAGTAGGTATGCAGTGGCCAGCAGGCACGAAATTATTTTGACATCAGTATTTATTAAGCTATTTTGGCATGACTACTTAGTAAATGGAATTGTTAGTTATTTCTTTTGATCCAGAGATGCTGTGAAACAATTACTAAGACACTAGAAACATTACTCACCTTTTCACTCTTATTTTACCAAAATTAGAAGATGAAACCAACTCCTGTTTTAAAGGTGAGCCATATATAACACGTCATTGATACCTCCTTGGGGAAGAAGATTAACTGGACTCTTCTGAACAGAAAGACTTTCTGAGCTCATTTGCTGTGTCATGTAGAAAATACAAGTTTTCTTTGCTTTCTCTTGTGGGAATGTCTAATATGTTCAAGTCAGTTCAAAAAGCACGTATGGAACATTTAGATGGCTTAGAATGAAAACCATGAAACCCAGGAAGCCAAAGTTGGAGATTCAGTTCTACTGTCTATTAACCTTACATCCTGAGGCTAGCTACTTCACCTTTCTGAACTTCAGTGTTTGCAGCTATAAAAGGGTATGCTTCACATAAAAAGATGTTATTTATGAACATACTATGTGCTCAGAACTGGGCAGAATACTCAATCTTTTTTTTTTCATTATCCTAAGGAGACTTTTTAGACATTTTTATTCTCATTATAACTTCCAAATGTTAATATCATGCATATACTGTATACCTATTTATATACTGTGTTTGTGCTTTATTCATTAAAAGAATAATATATACAATTATTATGTGACCATAAATAATTTAAAAATATCTTATTTTGGGGACCCTCAAGAACTCTCTTTTGTCCCTCTAGGGGTGCTGTAGCCCCCATTGAAAATGCACACCCTAAGGAGACAAGTGGATGGTATTTCTGCCCTCACAAAGCTTATATTCTACGGCAAGAAGTTGGATAATCAATACATAAGTAAAATATCAGAGAATAAAAAATGCTACGAAACAGTAAAATAGAGTATTACAATGGAGAGTGACTGGAGGGGTGAGCTCAAGACATCTCTGAAGTAACCCCAATAGTAAGATCAGAATGAGGAGCCAGGAATTGCTGAGGGGGACCTTGCAGACATGGAGCCACCAGTCTGGAGTCCACTTGCTGGGTAATAGCTTGAATAGAGAGGATAGGAAGGCAGAGCCCATTGAGCACAAGGCAATACCTCCATCAAAGGGTTATTTTGAAGTCTTTGTAGATAATAGACTGTTAAACGAATGGAGGGCTTATTAGGTACAACAGGCTCCCTTTAGGTATTATAAACAGAGAATGACTAAGGTCTGGCCCCAGATGTCAAAAAGAGCCGTCTTTGGAAAACAGCTAAAGAGGTTGAATTCTGATAAGAGGTTAACACAACCAAAAATATCCGATATCAAGATATCTAGATAGACCTAGAAGAGAGAGAAATCTTAGAAGTAAAGTAGTGATACTTAACACTTCTGAAGTGCTTACTGGATGTTTCTGTGCTAAGCGTTTTATGCTTATGAATCCTCACAACCCCATGGGGTTATTCTCTTCATTTCACAAATGAGGAACTGAGACTAGAAAGCATGTGTGACTTGTCCCCAAATCATCCAGGCTTTAGGTGGCAGGACTTAGGTCTGTCTAACTCACATCTAATGTTTTAAACAAGATAACACAATCCCCAACACCATATAGTTCTTTGCAACTCTCCATCTTCTATGCCTGCCCTTCTGCTATCAGTGATTTATATTCATTCAATTTGTAGTACTGAGCTTCTCCTGCTAGGACATCAGACTCAAATTCAACAATGAAAAAACTAATTATAATGCTCTCACAAAAGCCTAGGAACAAAAGCTGTTTAATTACCCATGTCTTGTTTGCAAGGGGAAAATATATTTTATTTTATGACATAAGGATTAGTCAAGATGGACTATGTCTGGGTTGGAAGAAAATTTAAAAGCAGATTTTATTGTATTTTAGACTTCCTACAAACGCATATCCCAGGACTGTCAACAAGACTACACTATCAGTGATTAACTGTCAAGAGGAGAGCCAGAGAGAAATACCTGTCAAAAGGAGACACCAGACACTTGCTGTGTCTCATGGCCCTGAGACAAAATTTAAAGAGCAGTAGACATGAATATTTAGGATCAGGGATTCATTCACATTGTGAAAGTGCCATAAGGGCTCTGGAACTGGAAGCAAGTGGCTGAGAAGAACTAAGGTTAAAAGAAGGTGGAGCCAAAAGTTGGACTGTAAAAAATTCTTTCAATCAATTAACAGTGTGTAGAACTGTAGTAAGATAATTTGTTTCTTGTCAATACCCAGGCAATAGCAAAGTCTCCTGTTAGGAAAATACTTGATACTATAGTGTACACAATTATAGATGCACTATCCTTCATCCCTCCTCCCCCAGAACTGTGTTAGATTCAAACCCTACAAAATCTAACTTAGCCTCTGAATGGAGTTTGCAATCAAGGGGAGGTGAGGCACCCAGACATGCAAATATTAATAGACAATATACTGCAGAATAAAACACTGTGATCGCCTATTTAAAACACACACACACAATTAAAAAAGAAAAGACTGTGATTGGCTGGGATTATCAGGAAAGCTTCAGGAGAGGTTGAACTTGAAGGGCCAGTGACATTTTTACTGACTTACTACTATGTTCCCTTATTGATTCATCAAATATTGTATTCAATTCTTGTTCTAGAACAAATTCTGCCGACCACTGTGGGAACACTGAAAGCCCTCAATCCCCTTTTTATTGATTTAACATATTCAACAGCTATTCAGTGAGCACTCACAACATACCAGGTACTGGGGATGCAATAGTGAACAAGCAAGAGCTCTCCAGAGTAGAGAAAAAGGAGGGGTGAGGCTTCCGCATTCCGGGGGGAGAGCACAACATCTCTGAAAGCAACTCACCAGGGTTTGTCCAGGAGAGGATGACACTTTCTGAGATAAAATTTAATCTTAGAGAAGTGTGAATAAAGGACTAGAGAGCAACAAAGCTAAGAGCATAAAGGGGAAAATGGAGAGATCCACTACTTTGGGTCTAGAGGGAAGGAGATGTGACAAATCCCAGTTTCTCTTTTCACTTTCTGGCAAAATGAGGAAGGATCACTGGCTGATCTAGAAGAGAACAAGGAAATGTTTGAGTCCATAAAAAAAATCTTGCTGTAATAATTAAAAGATCTTCTTACAGAAATGGAGAGGAATATATAGGAACTCATTCATCTGCACTTACAAGCACACATCTCTCAGACACCTGGGCATTTAAGACAGTATCACCTATGTCAGATGCCTGCATAGGGGCAGAGAGGAAAATCCTCGGTTGTATATTTTTCAGCTAGACTCTATGAGAAGGGGTAGAGTCTCTGTAATAGCAACATGGCCACAGTTTCTGAGAAACTTATCCTTATTTCTATCCCATTTATAGCTGTCATCATAAAGCAGGTCCTTACAACTCCCTTGGGAAGTCATGCAGGGCAAGTGAGGTGAGTTCCAGTTTAAAGGTGGAGAAACAGAGGATCAAGGACTTGGCCAAATCCCAGCAATATTTAGTAGGGGAGCACAGAATGGAATTTACAAAGGCCAGACTCCTCCACATATCCTTATCTTTAAATAACACTTCATGTCTAGGAAGGCCTCAAGGCCACAGGAGGACTCTAACAGCCTGATTAATGGAGCTGCTTATAACTTATTGAACACAGCCCTGTCCCACATGAGGCTGAGCACCATGTCTGTCTTTAAAGTGGAATCTAATGGGAGTCCCAAGAATTATGGCCTTCACTCATTAACAGAAAAAAACATTAGTTAAGAAAAGTCACTAGGGAGAGAGTCATAAAGAACTGAGATGAAAAGATGAACAAAGTACTCTGGAGAAAAATTGGTTTCCTGAGTCACTCTCAACAACTGAGTTAAAGTGACCACACTACTCCTGATGGGCAGACAGCCGCAAGTAGGAAAGAATCATTCCTCAGAGGATGCACTCACTACTATTCAAACTGAGGCACTCTGGGCCCTGGTTTCCCTTAAGCCTAAAGGAAAAGGAAGAAGAATTATAGGACATTATTACCTTTGTGTGGTGCTTTATAGTTTATAAAAGTGCATTCTGAAAAGTTTAAGGTTTTTGTAGGCACCACAATGGGGAAGCTATGAGTTATCAGAGAAATCATTCATTCATTCATTCATTCAACCAATGATACTTGAATATTCCTGAGTCTTAGATGCTGTAAAAGGCACTAGTAATACACAGATTAATAAGAGATAGGCCCTGACCCAAGGGTCATGATGTAGTGGAAAGAGTCCTAGACCTTCAAGCCCTGCTCTGCTACTTACTAACCGAGTCATTTGAGATAAGTCACTTGTTCTCTCTCAGCATTGGTTCTGAAGTCTCTAAAAATGGGCCTAATCATACCTGCCTTTCCCATTCTAAAATTGTTGTGAGTTCAAGGGAGGTTATGGTCATGAAAGTACTTTGTAAACTACAAAGTTCCCACCTGGAAATCTTGCCCTGTCCAACTCTGAGGGGTGTGTGGCTGCCCATGGATTCATTATCCAGACGTAGTGACCATTGTGTGGAAGGAACACAGTCTTTAAGAGGAAGGGGGCCAGAAATTGAGGCAGACACAGAGCCAGTTGTTTTTTATAAATTGACCAAGCTGAATATTAGGAGAAAACAAGAAAGTCAAACTTAAAAGCACCCCATTACCTTCATCTTTCCATTAGACCAACCCTGAGGCTTTGGGGAGTCCTCAGGACTCTGACCTCATTAGCAAAGCAGATGGACATACAGAGGGGTTAATGGCAGCCAGGGATGACCCTGTTCTGATTTGGTCCTTGCTCTGCCACTCTAGAGATGGTGATGACTTTGAAAGCTGAAGGACTGACTTTTGGTGGGAAGTGAACAAGGTAAAACCTAAATTATGCTAGGATTTAAGAAAAATAACTCCCCTTTATAGAAATGGAGGGGGGAGGAGAAATAAAAATTAACATAGCATAATAGTAACACTATAGACTGCTTGCTATGTCAAATATTGCCTACCTGCACCGATAAAGGTGGTTATGGCATGGATAACCCATCAAAAAGGAATATTTCAAAATATTCTTAGCTGTTCCATTAATGAGGGCAAAATTGAGAGCCTAGTGGGGAAATATAGTGGCTGACATATTTGTGGGTGGATACTGCAGGATGCATGTGTGTGGGTGCACCCATACACATGCATATCTCTTGAACCAAGATGAAGATAACGTCATAAACTTAAATGCACATGGATAAGGAGGAATTACATGATGTATTTGGTCTGTGTGTTCTTTCTATTTCTGACCAACTGTCTTGGTTTATCAGTGTCTGCACCTTGCCACAAAACTCTTCATAAACGATCTTTACTAAAGCTGCAGGCAACACTAACTGCCAGAGTTATCAAGAGTCATGTAAGACTAAAACATTCTATACCATGGTAAATGGAGCTCCCAGAGAGTGTGACAACACCAGTAGTTGGGTGACAGCTGCTGCTTTTATCAGATTATCTGTGGATGTTTTCCATCCGAATAACAGTTTTTGTTCCTCTCTCAGGAATAGTTTCGTCATTTAGGAGCTCGAGAAATGAAACAGTTTCCAAGTCAGTGGTGACTATTTCTGCACAGTCTCTGCCTTTTCTCATAGCATAGCTTCACTGAGCTGCTAACGGCTCAATATTCATAAATATGCAAAGATAGCATTAGTCTTCCTGATTAATTAATTCAATGACTTATTCAAATTCTTGCCTGTGAACCACTCCTGGACCCAGGTTTCTGTTCTTTGCTCTCTTGTTTCCCCACCTCAGTTAGCCTTTCTCTCCTTTTATTGTTGGGCATCATTTAATAAGAAGGGTCTAGACTGTTCCTGCATTCCTCAGCAAACTGCCTATGAGAATTTCACAAATTCCTCATGCTCTTTTAAACGCTAATAATGAAGATTGTGGACATATGTGAATACATGGCAGATGGAATTTGAAAGCCAATTAATTTCGTTCATTAAAATTTAGGACAGCCATATTACACAAGCAAGCACAATGAACTCTTTTTACATTCTGTGACATAGACAACTGGCTACCCCATGCAAGAAGGAATTTAATTTGCATTTAAATGTCATTCCCAGAGTGTGACAGAGACTGACTGCATTATACAAGTTTGAAGAAGTTGAAGTTTAGCAGGTGAATTTCCAAAGGCGTTCGTGATCCAAGTGCAAAAATGAAGGGAGAAGCAAACAACTTGATGAGGAGGCCTTGCAGGCAGTCCTCAGCAAGAGGAATCCCTGAGCTGTGCTGGGATTCCTGACCTGCAGGAACCATGAGGCAAAACGTGTTCTTGTTTTAAGCCAAATGCACAGGGATTTTGGTGAACATCTACACAGGTTTTTGAGCAAGTACATTTTCTCCTTGCCTTATTTCTTTCTCTCATGTTTTCTAACTGGATACAAACTATGCAGCAAGTCAATGGGATCCATTCGGCAGACTATGGTTTGTTCTTTTTCCTAACTAAAGCCATGATCTACATCCCCAATGAGGTCTGCATCTCTTACACACACACACACACACACACACACACACACACACACACACAGCGTAGTGGCATGATCACCCAAAACCTGGAATTATAGGCATGCACCACCACATTTGGCTAAGTTTTAAATTTTTTTGTAGAAGATGGCATCTTGCTATATTGCCTAGGCTGGTCTTAAATTCCTGGCCTCAAGCAATCCTTTTACCTCAGCCTCCCAAAATGCTGGTATTACAGGTATGAGCCACTGACTAGGCCATTATTAAGGCTTTTGACATCTGCTAACCCATTCTGAGAGTTGGGGAACACAGAGAACAAATAAGTACTTATTCCTCATCCATAATTACTCGATTACATATTAGACCACATCACTGATAAAAATTATATCACCTTTCCACCACCTACTTGGATGAGAAAGTTGAGATGGAAGAAAGCAACTCGTTGCCTACTCTTAAATGCTAGTTTCTAGTACTGATGTGGAAATGGCCAGAAGGGGCTTATCTGGGGGAAATAGTCATGTGACTACAAAGGGGAAAGCTGGTCTGATAAGAGTTGGTTTTGTTTTACAGTGACCATACTGGGTTGCAAAGGCACCGTGAACTCATACCTCAAAACTCTGTGCTTTTGGGTTTCATCCAACAAACACTCAACACCTGGACAAGCTGGGTATGGTTAGGTATTAGGGACATGAGAATGATACACCACACCTCCTGCCCATAAGGTGCTCCCAGTCTGCTCTAGAGAAAAGATGGCTAAAAATTATAGTACATTGTTAGAGATAGGATGTTATATGTTAAAAAAGAAAAAGATATACATGATGGAGTATAACACAGCCATAAAGAAGAACAAAATCATGGACTTTACAGCAAATTGGGTGAAGTTGAAGACCATCACACTAAGCAATCTATCACAGCAACAAATAACTGAATACCACATGTTCTCACTCATAAGTGGGCCCTGAACACTAGTCACATTAGCACAAGAGAGGGATCAGCAGTTGCTGGGCACTGCTGGGGAGGGAAAGGGTGAGAGGCACTTGACAACACAATGGGTATCTGGTCCACTACCAGGAGGAGTGAGTGCCAGTTAGAAGCCCAAACTTTGCCTGCATACAGCCTACTTAATGTAGTTAATCCTCACTTCTACCCTACATCTCTATAATACAATAAAATTAAAGTTAAGTAAGAAAAAAAGTGTTTGGGGAACACCGAGGAGGGAACAATGAACTCTACCAAGGAAGGCAGTCAGAGGGCCACACCAAGAAGAGAGCTTGCGAACTAGGCCTTCAAATATAAGTAGGCTCTTGCCACTTATCTTTAAGTGGGAAAGGTACTCTAGGCACCTGGTTCAGCATTTGCAAAAGTATAATTACATTCAACAGCATAGTGTGCTTGGGGACGTGGCAGCCAGAGCATCAGGCAAGGGACTCACAATCTGGGAGCTATGAGAAAGGCTGATTAGGGAGGAGAAGGGATGGAGTTGAGGAGAGCAGGTAGAGGCTACTGTCATGATTCACACTGGAGATGGTGAAACCCTACAGTTATCACTTGGGGAGTATTTTTTTTTTTTGAGTTGGAGTCTTACTCCGTCGCCCAGACTGGAGTGCAGTGGCCACTCCCGGCCACCACAGCCTCTACCTACTGGGCTCTGGTGATCCTTCCGCCTCAGTCTTTCAAGTAGCTGGAACTACAGGCGTGCGCTACCATGCCCAGCTAGTTTTTTGATTTATTGTAGAGATGAGGTCTCGCCAAGTTGCCCAGGCGGGTCTCGAACCCGCGGGCTCAGGCAATCCTCTCGCCTTGGCCTCCCAAAGTGCTGGGATTACAGGCTGAGCCACCAAGCCCGGCCAGGGAGTATTTTTTAAATGCCCTGACTCTCCCACCCTCTCATTCCTCTGCCAACAATTCAAGTCAAACAAACGTGAGTCCCCAAAGGCCTCTGGTCTTGGCAATGCAGAAGGCCTAGCAATCTGTTTCTTGAGCAGCAGAAGCCAGAGGTTGGCAGAGCTCAGGCTCCCTCTCATTCAAGAGCCCTGAGGTACAGGGCCATGCCCATTCCAGAGCTCACTGGGGAATTCCATGTCCACACCCATCATCTGCTAGGCAATTTTCTTTCTCCTCTCAGCTCTGGCTGTTAGAAGGGGCCCATGCTCACAGCCTGCCCGGGAGCACTTCGGCATAGCTTCCGACACTGAAACTGAGAAGCTGCAGAGATCATTAACAATCTTTTTTGTTTCCGTAAAGACATAGACAAGGCCGTAAACATGCAGGCTTCCTCTTCCCTTGAAAATGGTGATGAGGCCGGGCTTGGGGGCTCACACCTAAAATCCCCGCACTTTGGGATCCAAAGGCAGAAGGATTGCATGAGCCCAGGAGTTCAAGACTAGCCTAGGCAGCATAGCAAGACCTCGTCTCTATAAAAAAAGCCAAAACTTAACCAGGTATGATGGCACGTGCCTAGCCCCAGTTATTCAGGAGACTGAGGTGGAAGGATCACCTGAGCCCAGGATGTTGAGGTTGTGGTGAACCGTGATCATGATGCCACTGTACTCCAGCGTGGGCCGCAGCATGAGACCCTGATTCAAAAAAAAATAGTGAAGACAACCTATGGCAGATAGTTTGCCTAGAAGCTAGTTGGCCACACGAAACCTCAAGGGTTTCACACCCTCATTGTTTTTGCCAAGGGACAAAGCTCAAGGAACTCAAGCTCTGGGACCTGAAGCAATGGTTCCTGTTAGACCTTTGGCCCCATGGCTTTGTCACCCTTATTGGCACTGAGAATAGACATATGGTGAAATGGTGAAGGCACACAGACTGAGGAGCACACAGACTTTGCTTTGAAGCCTGACTCAATCACATACTGGTTGTGTGACCTTAGGCAAGTAACTTTACCTCTCTGCATTTGTTTTTCCAATTGTAAAAATGGCCATGATGAAAGTCCCCACTGGAAAGGGCTGTTGAGAGGATTAAACATTGCACTCTAGGTAATGTTCACGTACACAGCCTGGCACGTGTTAATCAATGTCAGCTGATAGGTGCCTTTTGCAGGGCCAGCCTTGTACCAGCTCCAACCTGAGCACAACACACCAAATGCCTGTTGCTTGTATGACTAGAGGCTGGGAGTTGGAGCGGGAGGTGGTGATGTTTCATGGTTAAAGGTCTGGAATTCAACTTCCAGGGTTTGTATCTCATCTACTGCACTTTATAGTTTTGTCATCTTGTGCAAGTAATAAATGAGGTTCAGTCATAGTGTTACATGTGGTTAGAATTGATACATTCTCATTGCTATATAATAGCCCATGTTGTAAATATACTATGGTTTATCCATTCTAACATTGATGTAGATTTGAGTTGTTTTCAGTCTGGGGTTATTATAAATAGTATTGCTATGAAAATTCTTGTATTTATATTTTGGTGAACGTATGTTGACAATTTGTAAGGTCAGGTGGTATTTCTGGGTCAAAGGTATCAGCTTTAGTAGATATTACCAACAAGTTTTCCAAAGTGGTGTTTCCCATTTTAAGAGTCTTACGCTGTTGCATGCTCATGGCTACTGCTGCCTCTACCTGCTGGGCTCAGGCGATCCTTCTACCTCAGCCTTCCAAGTAGCTAGAACCACAGGTGCGTGCCATCATGCTCAGCTAATTTTTTGATTCATTGCCTGGCCTAAATTTTTTTTTTGTTTATTATAGAGATGAGGTCTCCCAAGTTGCCCAGGTTGGTCTCAAACCCCTGGACCCAGGCAATCCTCTCACTTCTACCTCCCAAATGGTGCTGAGATTACCTGCATGAGCCACCGGGCCTGACCTGCTTGAGCTTTTTCTAACCTTGCCTGCAGTCAGTAGTGTGAGCAGTCTTATTTTCTCTAATAGTATATCAGTTTATTCTCTTTAATGGACTGTAAAACAATGTCATCACAAGAGTGCCAAATATCTCGAAATACCAAAAGGCATTTTGGTTTCTTTCCTTTTCCCTGTGTTCTATGTCCACATGCAGGGATGTTTAGAGTGTCTTTTCTGTTATTTATAGGGATTTTCTTAAGGCACACCAGCTGCCTATTTTGCATAGTATTTGCAAAAATGCCTCTTGCATGAGGAAATTTTTTACCATGTTTTTGTTAGCAACTTTGGACTTTGAGAGGTTTCCCTTCCCTTTCATCTCTGTTCCCTTATTCTTAATTCAATATTCTGTTTGTTGCACCTTGATCCAGTACACAGTTATGTTTCTTCAAAATACAATAAAAGAACTGTTTCTGTGCCTCAAAAGGAATAAATAAATAAATAAATAAATCCTTACTAGTAGTATATGAGAATTCATTTGCTCCACATCCTTGCCACCACTTAGTATTTTCTGACATTTTCATTTTAGCCATTCTAGCGAGCTGGTAGCACTCACACTGTGGTTTCAATTTGCATTTCCCTGGTGACCAATAAAATTAAACACCTTTTAATATGTGTACTTAGCACAGTGTCTGGTACATAGTAAGCATTCAGTGTTAACGATTATTATTGTTGTTCTCTGGTCACTGAAATGTAAATTTTTCAAATGGGGACATGTGCAGAGACTTCTGGAAGCTTTCAAAATGTTAAACTGTCTTGGCCTACCTTTTATTATCCATGTGTGCCTTTCCCTATTCCTCCTTCTTTTCCTAACTAATTTTCCTATAAATAACACTCCTCACTTCTCCCAGAGTCTAGACAATACTGAATAACAGGAATCAAAAGTTAAATGAGACTTCTGACCTCCACCCCAAACAGGTTCCCATGCCTACTCAGATGTGTCACTTCCAAGAGAAGCAGAAAGGGTCTTTTCCCAAAGACCACCTGGAAGCTAATCTATCTGATCCCATTCATTCTAGTTTCTTCCTGATTAATGCCTTTGACAACTTTCTTATTACGGCTTCTGGTCCAAGGCTGACTTGAATCTTTAATGCCTTCCGTTAGGAAAGATGCATCACTTGGTTTTCAAGATGCACACACAATTTCCCTTGCAGAGCCAGTATCCTGAGGGGTTTGTTAATGCATCAAGCCACAGAACTCCAAGGAAAATTTCTTGTCCCCAAAACAAGAAGACAGTTAAGCTCTATCCTCAGTAAGTTCTAGGAGAAAATAAAAAAAACTGGCATTGTGTAATTGGGGGTGGAGTTATATACCTCTTACAAAATCTTGAGAAAGAGAGAAAAGCAATTTTCAAACCAGGTCAAAAATTTTTATCCATGTTTATATTAAATAGTCTTCATTATATAATGTAATAAACATAATTTTATTATCTAAGTCACTGTTCTAAGAATTCCTCTTAGAGGAGACCCACTTGTAATTGAGAAAATTTCTTGGTATGCCCACATGAAATAAAATGTGAGACCCCTGCCACCAGGGACCTTGAGGGACAGAAATACTCTGGATAAGACAAACGACAAATTTGCTGATTGCAACAGATTAAAGAAAGGAAAAAGGAAAAGTGGAATGCTGAGAAGCTAAACAGATGGTTGAAGACTGTCCAGTGGAATATGTGACTGCTTAAGTCTTCTACAAAGCTGCTTACTTAATTAAATGCATAGTGAGAGTGAATTCTTTTGCAAAAATCCATGAAGGAACTAAGCTTTGCATGCAGGTCTGCCAGGGGTGGAATTAAGAAAGTCTGAACTGCATTCCTAGCACTCAAGGAGGTGGAGATCAGAGAATTGTCTGAACCCAGGGGTTTGAGACCAGCCTGGGAAAATTGGTGAGACCTTGTCTCTAAAATAAATAAAAACAATTAGCCAGGTGTGTTGGTGTACACCTGTGGTTCCAGGTACTTGGAAAGCTGAGGTGTAAGGATCACATGAGCCCAGCAGTTCAAGGCTACAGTGATTGTGATTGTGCTACTGCACTCCAACCTGGCAATAGAGTGAGACTCTAACAACAACAACAACAACAACAATAACAAAGCCTGAATACGGGAGCCAAAAAAGAGGGACAGAAAAAAAGTAAGCTGTTTCGAATTAGCAAAAGTTATGGTGAAGGTTCTGGATTCAGACAAGCTCAGGGTGTCCAACTTGTCATGGTTTGTCCAGGACTTTTCCAACGTTAGCACTGAAAGTCTTGCATCTCAGGAAACCCCTTTGTCTCAGGCAAACCCTAGCCAGGCTGTTCAATTGAGAGTCTGAGTTTCATTTATCTAGATTTCCTAGGATCAGGGTGGTCCAGTTGACAACTTAATTATAATTAAAATAGCACATATACTGTTCAACATGAACATTGTCTGTTCATATATTGTCTCAACATATCTGTTGTCACATGAACATTTCCTCAGGCATACAAATACCAAAAGTATATGCTAAAATGCCAAATGTATCCTGACAAGTGACATCTCCCTCCTGATTAAGAATTTCAGTTGTTCACTGCAGCTTACTTGAAAGCATGCTTCCCTTTGTGCACTGAGGACAAGCCACAGCTTTGCCACCTCCTGTCCAAGTCCCCGAACTCAACAGCATTTCCACGGGAAGAAATTCCTTCTGATGCTGGTCTTTTGAGAGGGAAAGAATAAACAGTAGCACAAGAAGTTCCCTTTCCAGACTCTTCTCATCTTCATCCCTCCCCCCACCCCCAACCCCCATTTGCCTGCACAGTGGAAGAACTGACCTAAGAAAGACAATGAGTCTGGGTCCTCTGATCACAGCTAAAATGAAACTGTTTTCAATAAGTTTAACTCAGGTTTTAAATCTTTGTAGTGATAGAAAACAGTAGAAATAAATTTACTGAGAATATGATTTCATCTCTAAACATTCCCTCAGTTCATGGACTCCTAAATTAGAGGACACATTCGAGGGGTCAAGTCAGAATTATATTTTCAGGATAATTCAGGATTACACTTCGGCAACACAATCTAGGTGTGTTTTAGAGCAAAACATGCATGGACTTTAATTTCACAACAGGCAGGAACTGGCAGTATGGTCCTGGGCATATTCCCTGCAAATGAGGGGTATGAGAAGGAGGAATCAAGAATCTGGACCCAAAGAACTAAAAGTAACCAACTGAGATGATGAAGGCTGTAGGTTGAGCAGGTTTAGGAAGAAAGATCAAGAGTTCTGCCTGGGTGCAGTGGCTCACACCTACAATTTCAGCACTTTGGGAGGTCAAGACAGGAAGATCACTTGGGCCCAGGAGTTTGACACCAGTCTGGGCAACATAACAAGAACTCATCTCTACTCTACAAAAAATATTTTAAAAATTATCTGGGCATGGTGGTGTGCAGCTGTAGTCCCAGTTATTTGGAAGGCTGAGGCAGAGGGATCACCTTAGCCCAGGAAGTCAAGGCTGCAGTGAGCCGTGATCACACCACTGCACTCCAGCTGAGCTACTTTAGTACAGGATACGTTAAGGAGAGAGTTCCAGGCTGGAAATACAGGTTTGGGAGACACTGACATATAGATGGCATTTAAAGCAGTCATCAGATGAGATCACCAAGAAAGAGACAGTAGAGAAAGAAAAGTCTGTATGGTCATAGGTGTGCTACACTAGGATGAAGTTGGCTGGCCAATATTCCCTCTATACTCACCCTTCTCCACCTGAGTTCAATCAACCTATCACAGCAGCAGGCTCTGTGCTCCTTCATGAGGTGGCAGTAGGTGTAGGACAGGAATCTCAGGCTTGGAGAAAGAAGAGAGACTGAGGCTAAGCTCTACCGCTTCCAAAATGTGTCACTTTGGGCAAATCACTTAATCTCAGTGAACTTCAGTTTCTTCACTTGTGAATTGAAAATAACATTACCTCCTTCTTTGGCTGCTCATTTAGGTGGCTATAAGAAAATACTGTGAGCCAGGCTCTGTGGCTCAGCCTGTAATCCTGCGCTTTGGGAGGCTGAGGTGAGTGGATTGCCTGAGCCTGTGGGTTCAAGACCCACCTGGGCAACTTGGCAAGCCCTCATCTCTACAACAAATCAAAAAATTAGCCAGGCGTGGTAGTGTGCGCCTGTAGTTCCAGCTACTTGGAAGGCTGAGGCGGAAGGATTGCCAGAGCCCAGCAGATCAAGGCTGTGGTGGCCGGGAGCATACCACTACACTCCAGTCTGGGCGACAGAGTGAGACTCCAACTCAAAAAAATAAAATAAAATAAAATACCGTGGACTGGGTGGTTTAAACAACAAACATCTATTTCTCATAGTCTGGAGACTGGGAAGTCCAAGACCAAGGCTTAGGGTCCAAGATCAGATTTAGTGTCTAGAGGGGGCTCACTTCCTGGTTCATAGATCTATCTTTTCACTGTGTCCTTACACTGTCTGAAAGGGCAAAGGAGCTTTCTGGGGTCTCTTTTATAAGGGAGTTAATCTCATTGATGAGAGCTCTACCCTCATAGTAATCACCTCCCAAATGTCCCACCTAATAGCATCACTGTGAGATTGAGGGTCTCAACATGAATTTAGGAGGGGACATAAACACTTAGTCCATAACACTCCCTACAGAATATCTGTGAGTATTATACAAATGGAATAAAAACAAATAATTTACACTTTACACATCATTATCATTTTTGTTTGTTTGTTTGTTTGTTTGTTTGTTTGTTTGAGTTGGAGTCTCACTCTGTCACCCAGACTGGAGTGCAGTGGCCGCTCCCGGCCACCGCAGCCTCGACCTGCTGGGCTCCGGCGATCCTTCCGCCTCAGCCTTCCAAGTAGCCGGAATTACAGGCATGCACTACTACGCCCGGCTGATTTTTTGATTTATTGTAGAGATGAGGTCTCGCTGCCCAGGCGGGTCTCGAACCCGCGGGCTCAGGCAATCCACTCACCTCAGCCTCCCAAATGCGCGGGATTACAGGCTGAGCCACCAAGCCCGGCACATCATTATCATTTATTCCATTATAATCTCTGATAATTTAGGGGAAAAAATGCTGTGCTCCCATTAGTGATTAGTTGTAAAGTGTAGGACAGTAAGTATCAGCATTTAAAATGCAAGTACCAGCCGGGCTTGGTGGCTCAGCCTGTAATCCCATGCCTTTGGGAGGCTGAGGTGAATGGATTGCCTGAGACCGCGGGTTCGAGACCCGCCGCAAGACCTCACCTCTACAATAAATCAAAAAATCAGCCGGGCGTGGTAGCACGCGCCTGTAATTCCAGCTACTCGGAAGGCTGAGGCGGAAAGATCGCCGGAGCCCAGCAGGTCGAGGCTGCAGTGGTCTGGGTGACAGAGTGAGACTCCAACTCAAATAAAATAAAATAAAATAAAATGCAAGTACCATGCCCTTTGGTTCTAACTCTCCTATAGATTGCACACATCTAAAGATCATATATGTTAGGCATTGGTAATAATAATGAGAAATTGGAAACAACATAAATTAGTAAAGGATTGCATAAGTAAGCCATGGTATATAGTCACCTGTGGAATACTAGTTGTTAAATGTAATAAGAAAACATATATATACTGACATGAAAAGATGCCCAGGATATTTATTTAAAGTAATAATAAGAAGCAAGTGGCAGATAGTATAAATGATCCAACTTCTGTTTTAAATTTCTATATATTCATGCTGCACATTTTGATACATGTATACAAAAAAAAAATAGACGCTCTGTTGACACACTGTGTGTGACTGAGGAGGTCACTTGCCTTTGAGGAATGTGACTGGTAGTTGCAGAGAATGAATTTGTCCTTTTCCCTTTACATACTTTGAAATTATTTGAATTTGTATAATAAACAAAAGGTATGTTAAAGCCATTCTACAAACCAATTCCTGAGCCCTGAGTTCTTAAGGGGGTAGGTGCACCAGGAACATAAAGCACACTTCCAGTTTGGAAAAATTAATGTCTCTGTTGGGTTCCCAGCTATATTTCAATTCTGCAAGCCACAGTTGTGCTTCCCACCAACCCATGTGGTAACATAATAGCAGCAGTCCAGAAAGGAGAAAACACAGGCCCCAGAGTAGGGCCACTTTGGGTAGGAAAGAGAAAATGCAAATATATTCTGAAAACAGATGGTGTCTGGAAGAGAAAGTGTGTCTGGCAACAAGAAGCGAATCACAGGGGAAGGAGAGAAAAGCAGTAAAAGAGAGACAGCCAGAGGAGGTGGTAATTAAGTGTGAAGCTAAAGATTTCCAAGGGATTTTTCAGTTTTGGCAAGAGTCAGGTCTCTGGACAATTCTGTGGAAGTGTGTAGACATTGTTTTTCATTTATTTTCTTTATTAAAAGTATTCCACTAGAACAGTAACTCTGAACCATGATATTCTGACATTAGTTTGTTAGCGATACATTGAAGTTTTCAAATCATTTACTTTTCGTTATAAAGAGGAACCAAGGTTAGCCTTTTCCTCTCTGACATTCTAATACACTTCCTGGGGTTGGCGACAAAGTCTGGGATTGAAGGAGTTGTGTATAATCTGCAGACTATTTGTCTCGCCACTTCCTGACACTGTCACTCTTCTCTGGACCCTGGAGCTTCCTGTGGGTTGTTGGTAGGGTAGTCAGGACAACCATGACGCTAAGAGATACCCTTAATGGTCAAGTGCCATGCCACTTCCCAGCCCTTTCACAGCATTAACCAAGGCACAAGCATCTGAAATGTCCAATAACAAAGACATTACTTGATGGATTCTTTTGCACTAAATTGCTCCTTGCCACAGCTGCTCAAGGCATTAATGAGAGCCACCGAACTATTGCTGCTCCAGCAGGGAACAGATGTAGAGGCCAGAGGTGAGCTCCCCTGCCCAGGAAGGGACAGAAGTCCTTATGTCTATATTGACCCTTCTGTGCATACCAGCAACAATTCACAGAAGGGATTACAAAGGATAGGTTTTGCATTTGGCCCTAAGTAACCTTTTAACGTCACATAACCTGAGTCAAAGCAAAGAATCTACTATGACATTCCAAATTATTAATTCTGTCTTTGGGGTAAGTTGTATATCACGCATCAAACTGAATGAAGATCAGGAGACGAGTCATCTATTCCAGAACTCCAGACATGACCAAAACCTTTCTGGATCTTATAAAATGGGGTTTGTGTTACAAATTACTTTAACAGGAGGCTATTGGGTTAATGGAATCTAAATACTGCATGTAAAAGGCTGAGATGGCAGATACTTACATGCAAAACTCAAGTTTAATCTCAAATTATACATATACATATATATAATGTATATAATGGATGTATGACTATATATGGAATAGTAAATTAGATAGTCCTTTCCACTTATATTCTACCTATATCTCACTTAATCACCCCTTGTAGGTAGAGTTCACTTATCAGGATTCCAAATTCCTCTCTCAATAAGAATATTTTTAACATAACTACAATGACTTTATTACACATAAAAAAATTAACAAGTCATTGATATCATTTAATTCTTAGTTCATAGAAACTTTCCCCAATTCTCTCAAAATGTCTTTTTACCATTGGTTCATTTGAACCAAAAGCAAACAAGGTTAATATTGCATTACACATTCATACACACACACACACACACACACACACACACACACACACACACACACTTTACACAATTTTCTCTTGGTCTATCCACTGGGAACATAAGAGGTACTGGGAGCAGGAATACCCCAATAATGATAACACCTGATCTTGGTTTCTAAATACTACTCTTTACTAAAAGGAATCAGTGCCTGGGCAACTTGGTGAGACCTCATCTCTACAATAAATCAAAATGAGCCAGGTGTGGTAGCGCGCGCCTGTAGTTCTAGCTGTTTGGAAGGCTGAGGCGGAAGGATCGCCGGAGCCCAGCAGGTCGAGGCCACGGTGGCCGGGAGCGGCCACTGCACTCCAGTCTGGGTGACAGAGTGAGACTCCAACTCAAAAATAAATAAATAAATAAATAAATAAATAATAAATAAATAAATAAATAATAAATAAATAAAAGGAATCAGGGTTCCTTGGATAAATGGCTGATTCAAGAGTTGGGACAAGGAGAGTACAGATATGCTTGGAACATTTAGAGATAGAAAGCAAATACAAGCTCAAAGACAGATGGGTTGTGCCAAATGGACACAGAAGTTAGATTGATGGAGCTCCCACACTTATATTCTAAGAAATTTGGGCATCAAAATAAATAATGATAGTCACAAATTGTATATAACTTATTGAATAAAATGAGAATCCATGTGTCCGACTGAGATAAATAAATGAATAAATGAATGTTTGATGAGGAACAGGATATTAAAATATTTTCAAAGTGCCTCCTCATAAAATGCTTGTTAATTACAAAGAGAAAAGAGTAACTTCACAGTGAAGAAATCTGACAGACACCACCTTAATCTGTGATCAAAGTGAACATCATCAGTAATGGAACACACCAAAATGATATACCACTGACAAAGAGACACAAAGGGAAGAACACAGCTTCTGTTCTGTGATATTCCTTCTAAAAATGCATGACCTGAATCTAATCACAAGGAACATCAAGCAAACTCAAGTTGAAGGACAGTCTACAAAATAACTGACCTGTAATCATCACAAGTGTCAAGGTCATGAAAGTCAAAGATTGAGGAACTATTCCAGAATGAAAAAGACTAAAGACACTTAACTAAATGCACCACGTGATTCTAAACAGGATTTGTCTGCTATAAAGGATGTTATTAAAACAACTGGCTTATAAATTTTATATTCCCTAATTTTGTTGACTGCATTGAGGTTATTTAAGCAAGTGTTCTTATTTGTAGGAAATGCACACTAAAGTACCCAGGAATGATGGGACATCAGATTGGTACCTTACTTTCAAATGGCTCAGGGGACATAAAGTTGTTTATTGTACTCTACCTGACATCTTCAGTAAGTTTATTCAAAATAAGAAAAACAAACAGTAAAAATAATAACTTTCCTCTTCAGCTATTTTCCCCTGAAAAATTGTTTTCATACAGAAAAACAATAACATCTTGACTCTGAAACTTTTTTATTTGTCATAGTAATTTGTGCCATAGAAATTCCCAAAATGACAATTTTAAAATATAAGTATAAACTCAGATATTTCTATATTTGACATGCTTCAATCAATTGCAGTGTTTATGATTCTAAGAATTTTTTCTGTTTTCATTTGTCACTTTCTTTCTGTACATAAAAAAAAGCTTACAGGTTCATCATTTATGTTTTCTGCCCCAAACCTATCATCAATTTTTAGACCTTAACAACATTAGAGTTGAAGTCTTTCCCTTTGAAACTAACTTAAATAACTTCTTTTTTAAAACATAACTGGGCATCATGGTACGTGCCTGTGGTCCCAGTTACTCCAGAAGGCTGAGGCAGGACGATGGCTTGAACCCAGAGTTCAAGACTAACCTGGGAAACATAGTAAAAGGAAGATAAAAATTCAGAACACCTTATTTTCTCAACTCCCTGGTCGAAGTTTGTTCCTTTTCCCCCCTCGAATGTCTGAAGAGCTTTGGAATTCTTCCTAGAGAAATGGCAAACAAAAAAACAGCTTTCTCCAAGTCAAACTCTATGGGCATTACAACCTACCTGCCTCTTCGTATGGGGAGAAGGCTGTTGGGAAGGGGTTATCTAATCCCTATTAACTTCATTGAATCAGAAATGACAGACAAGGATTAAATTTTGTTATAACTTTTTATCATTCTAGGCACTGAGATATAGACCTGTGAGCTTGGTGGTTTTATTATTTTGAGACATGATCTTACTCTGTCACCCAGACTGGAATACAGTGGTATGATCAAAGCTTATTGCAGCCTTGAACTCCTGGGCTTAAGTGATTCTCCTCCCTCAGTCTCCCAAAGCACTGGGGTTATAGATGTGAGCTACCATTCCTGGCTTATTTGTCTTATTTATCTAGTAAAAACATTTATAAAACTTACAACATTTAGTAAGCAGGTCAATTTTTAGAAGCCTCTCATCCTAAAACTAGAGTTAACCAATGTTGTATTGCTCAGTTCAGCCTCCCAATGTTCAAGTTTGATCTTAATTCTTTTGATGTAAGAAAGTCGAATCCCCAAACCACTCACCAATGCTAGGGAGAAGTCATGCATTCATTCATTTAGTTAAGTATCCACTATGGGCCAAACACTGTTCTTGTTACTGAGGACATGGCAGTGAACACACGGGAATAAACTCCTGCCTTTGTAGGGTTTACTTTTTAATGGGAGGAAATAGACCATAGCAAAATAAATCAGTACACTTAATGTACAAGAAAACCAAAGCAGGAAAGGGCAATACACAGGGAGATTATTTTATTTTATTTATTTTTTTGAGTTGGAGTCTCATGCTGTCACCCAGACTGGAGTGCAGTGGCACGCTCCCAGCCACTGCAACCTTGACCTGCTGGGCTTCGGCAATCCTTCCACCTCAGCCTTCCAAGTAGCTGGAACTATAGGCGTGCACTACCACGCCCGGCTAATTTTTTTTTTCTTTTATTGTAGAGATGAGGTCTCGCCAAGTTGCCCAGTCATGTCTTGAACCCACGGGCTCCGGCAATCCACTCACCTCAGCCTCCCAAAGCGCTGGGATTACAGGCTGAGCCACTGAGCTTGGCTGGGAGATATAATTTTAAATAAAGGGTTTCAGGATGGGCCTCACTGAAAAGGTGACATTTAAACAAACACTTGGAGGAGATGAGAGAGTAAGCCATGTGGTTTTCTGCAGTGAGATTTCCAGGCAGAGGAAATAACTTGTGTGAAGATTCTGAGGTGTGAATGTGTTTTGAATATATGTGAAATTATAAGGAGGCTGCTGTGGCTGGGTGGAATGAGAAAGTCAAAGACAAAATGCAAGGAGGGCAAAGCATTTGGGGCTTTGTACACCATTTTAAGGACTTGGGATTTTGCTCTGAATGACATGGGAAATCATCTCTGGTTATTGGACAGAGGAATGACTTTACTCACTTTATATTTTAACAGGATTGCTCTGGGCGCTGTGCTGAGTTCAGAATGGAAGGAAGCAAGACAGAGAGAGAGAGAGAGAGAGAGAGACCAGTTAAGAAGCTATTGTAATGGTCTAGATGGAAGAGGATGATTACTAAGACAGGGTGGTAGCAGTGAAGAAGGTGAAAAGTTGTCACTTTATCACTAACCTTTAAGTGTAGAATCAACAGAATTTGCTGAAGGAAATAGATATAGGTACAAAAGACAGAGAGGAGTCTAGGATAATCCCTAGAGTTTGGGCCTGAGCAACCCAAGAGGTTTCATCAACTGGCACGGTAAAGAATGTGAGAGAGGCAGGTTTGGGGGAAGTTGCTCAAGACCTCAGTTTTGGACTAAGAATGTTGGAGATGTCTATCAAACATCCAAGAAGGTGGTTGAATATATGGTTCAGTATAATGTTCTAGGCTGGAGACATATATTTGGACATTGTGGTAAGCAAAACAATGTCTTACTCAAAGATGTTCATGCTCTAATTCTCAGAGCCGTTGAATGTATTTCCTTACATTTGCAGATGTGATTAAGAGTATGGACTTTGAAATAGGCCATTATCCTGGTAACTGAGCGGGTCCGATCTAATCGGATGAATACTTAAAAGCAGAGAACTTTTTCCAACTATGGTCAAAGAAAGGTCAGAGAAACTAAGATTTTGCTGCTTTGAAAATAGAGAAAGTTAACCACAAGCTAAGAAATCTAGAAGCTAAACAGGGCAAGGGAACACATTCTCCCCTAGAACATCCAGGAAAGAATTCAGCCGTGCTTACAGGTTGATTTTCTCCCAGTAAGACCCATATCAGGTATCTAACCTACAGAATTGCAGTAGGTTAACTGTAAGATAAT
Source organism: Cephalopachus bancanus (assembly GCA_027257055.1). Taxonomy (NCBI): domain Eukaryota; kingdom Metazoa; phylum Chordata; class Mammalia; order Primates; family Tarsiidae; genus Cephalopachus; species Cephalopachus bancanus. Next base: position 675,867 of record JAPVLO010000330.1, on the reverse strand, counting down.
TAGTGTTGCATTAAGCCACTATAGAAAATTAATGCCAGCTTCATTAATATGTAGATGAGATTTAAATCCATAAGAGTGTAATGATTTGAGACAAAAAGATGTCTTGGAACTGAGCATTGGAGTATTTGAATATTAAATCAGGGAAATGAGGAAGTCAGAAGCAGTGGACAAGAGATAGGAGGAAAACAAGAAAAATGGTGTTCTAAAAGTCAAGAGAGAAATCTGTGTCATGTGCTACTACAGGGTCAAGTAAGATGAGGATAAAATTAGGAAAAAAGAGAGAGTGAGTATATGCACAGGCCAGCTGCTACATAGAAGGAAGGGAGTGGGCCCTGCCCCTCACCATACAGGTCGCATAGGCAGGAAAGACACACGAAAGACACTCACCCAAAGTGCTGACTTTTTCATACACAGGAGCTCTGGTCACTAGCCAGAGCTAGAATGCTGCTAGAATTCTGGAATTCTGGCCCAGTTGGAATACTGGAATGTTTCTGATCATATTGGCACTCTTCTACTTGGGGGAGTAGGAAATAGAAGTAAGCAAGAGGAGGGGAGAAGAGGAAAGAGGCACAAAATGAACTTCCTTTTTTTAAATTTAAGGGTCTTTTATTATCTTATTATAAAGATGTGGGGTACAATTTAGGGTTAGGTATACAAACACTGATTATGCAGGTACCCTTGTTGATGAGTATGGTACTTCCTCCCCTAGCAGTTTCCCTCAACTGCCAATCCCACCCCTCTTCCCCTGACAGTTTCCCATTATTGTCAAACGCTTTCTTATAGTATTCTAATTGTTCAAGGTCCGCTTATGAGTGAGAACATATGGTACTCTGTTCTTCGTTACTGTGATAGATCACTGAGCATGATTGACTCCAAATCCATCCAGGTTGCTGCAAAGTCCATATATTTGTCCTTCTTTATGGCTGCATAATATTCCATTGTGTATATGTACCACATTTTTTTTATCCAGTCCAGTTTCGATGGGCAACATGATTGGTTCCATGTTTTTGCTATTGTGAATAGAGCTGCAACAAACATACGTGTGCAACTATCTTTTTTGTAGACTGATTTGAGTTCCTCCAGGTATATTCTCAATAGGGGAATTGTTGGGTCATATGGAGAGTCAATTTCTAGTTCTTTCAGATATCGCCACACTGTCTTCCAAAGAGACTGCACTAGTTTGCATTTCCACCGGCATTGTAGAAGCATTCCTTTTTCTCCGCATCCTCACTAGCATCTGTTGTTTGTTTTATTAATGATGGCCATTCTTACTGGGGTTAGGTGGTATCTCAATGTGGTTTTGATTTGCATTTCTCTGATAATGAGTGAAGCTGAGCACTTTTTCACATGTCTGTTGGCTGCCCGTATATCTTCTTCTGAGAAGTGTCTACAAAATGAACTTTCAACTTTATTTAACCATCCAACACAGCCCTAGCCCTCCAAGGCCCTAACTTGTTAAGGGATATGCCCTAAGTTCAAGAGAGTTAATAGAATATCTCAAGACCAGAAAATAATTTTCTCTTAGAGAAAACATCTCACCAAATTAAAATACACAACTTTCCAGTACTTGCCACTTTGTCAGTCATAGCTTCAGACAACATTTCGTGTTTGCCTTCCTTTGCCTCAAAACTCAAGTGCTAGGTGATCATCTATAAAAGACTGACTGAAGTCAGGCAAAGAGGACCCTTGTACCCTGAGACAAATATAGCCCTCATCACACTGCCTCACACTGACTTATGGTTATTTGTGTACCTGTTTTTCTTCTCCACTAGACTTGGAAGTCCTCTGAGAGGTAAGACTTGCATCCTTTCATCACTGAATTAGAAGAACAATAATAAGTTCATGAACTTCCCATTTATTGAACTTGTCATATATGTCAGACATGGTGCTAATAGCTTTTGAACATCTAATCTTCACACAACCCTATGTATGGGCATTATTTATTCCATTTTTCAGAAAGGTTAAGAAATTTACATAATAGTCATGTTAAGTTGGAGAGTAGCAGATCAGTCTAATGCTCAAATCTGTGCTGCATAATGGCTGCACAAAGATGTCTACATCCTCACTTCTGGAACGTATGAATGTCACCTAATAAGGAAAATGGGACTTTGCAGCTGTGATTAAGGGCTTTTTGAGATGGAGAGATTATCCCAGATTATCCAGGTGAGCTCAATGTAACCACAAGGTCCTTATAAGAGGGGGGCAGGAGATCGGACTGAGTAGAAGATGTGACAAAAGAAGCAAGAGTTGGAATGATGATAGAGTGGACACAAGTCAAGGAATGTAGATGGCCTCTAGAAGCTGAAAAGGGTAGGAAAACAGATTCTTCTTTAGAGCCTCCAGACAGGAATGGAGACAATCATGCCAACACTTTGATCTTAGAGGTCTGGACTTCAAACAGCAAGATAGCAAATTTCTCTTGCTTTAAAAAGCCACTTAGTTTGTGGGATTTTGTTACAGTAGCAATAGGAAATGGATATAGTGCTCTTTGTCTCAGTCCTTCTAAGGGCCTTATATGCCAGGACAGAGCACTCAACCGGTATTTGCTAAGTGAATTACCAAAGGAGGATGAGGTATTCCTCTGTTTCTCCTGCCTGACCTAACCTGAACTCCTGACCAAGAGAATCTGGTCTACCCCAGGGAGAGGCAGGCAGGAGCAGCACAGGTGTATCTGGGGTGGTATGTATTTTCCTTACTGCTAAGTTGGATGGATGAGCCAATTATATGAGCTTATTTTATGTCAGCCAGTGCATCTCTGAAAGACATGACAAAATATAACCTTAATTTACAGCTGTGATTTAGAAATACGGGGTAGGAGGAGGGTGAGGAATTATCTATGTTTATATCAACAGCTTAGCATTATTTTCCATTCCCTACAGCAGTGCATTAAGCATCACAAATGATCCAATAGAACTTATAAGCAGTATTAGTTCAACGATGAGCAGAGATCATATTTTATAACATAATTCTTTTTTTTTTTTTTGAGTTGGAGTCTCACTCTGTCGCCCAGACTGGAGTGCAGTGGCCGCTCCCGGCCACCGCAGCCTCGACCTGCTGGGCTCCGGCGATCCTTCTGCCTCAGCCTTCCAAGTAGCCGGAATTACAGGCATGCGCTACCACACCCGGCTGATTTTTTGATTTATTGTAGAGATGAGGTCTCGCTGCCCAGGCGGGTCTCGAACCCACGGGCGCAGGCAATCCATTCACCTCAGCCTCCCAAAGGCGCGGGATTACAGGCTGAGCAACCCAGCCCGGCTACATAATTCTTTTATAAAATTATTTCATGACAAATTGGAGCAATGAATACACATGCACATATTGCAAATAAACATAAAGCTACACCTTCCTTTCTCTGAAACCGTCCTGGCCTATTCTTTAAACAAAGAAGGTGATATGTTCTATGTCAATATTAATAAGGGGAAAGTTTTCCAAATTAATAAAGTCAATACACCCCATACCTTAACTGCTCAAGAAATGAAGAGCTGGAAATCTGAAAATTGTTTAGGTTTCACAAAAAGCTTGTAATGCTGTGAAGGAGTATTTTTCCTTTCTGTATCCCAATTTTTCTTGCCAGTTAAAAACCTCCACTTAGAAAGTAGAAAGTTCAAAACAGCTTCTGATCTTTTAAGAACAAGTACTACATAATCAGAAAGATGCTTACAGCCCCAACTAAAAACAATCATTTAGTTCTGAATCTCAAATTCATATGTTTGTAGTCCATAATCTATTGGTAGTTGACCTAGAAGGTAAAATAAATTATTGGGTAGCTCTAAGGTAAGATCAGTCACTGCCCTTAGTCTACAACTTCTCATTAGATAGGCAGTTCCCATGGCGTTCCCAGCTTGCCCAGTTTTTCAGCCAAGGCTCCAAGTAGTCCTGCATAGGTATAGAATCTGAATAAATCACACATACTAGGGGTCCATGGAGACCACCAGAAACTCAATTTATTTGTGACCTGAGGCAGGATTTTATTGCTTCTCAGATTAACAGCTAAAAACATTTTGCTTTTCTGTCTCAGCGGTATTAGTTTGATGCATGAGGCAGGGAGATTATTAAATCTTTGTTGCCTTCCAAAGATGTAAATTAAACCACAGCACCTCCTTAGCCACCTTCCCTGTATGAGCTACTGATTTATTATTAACTTGTCATTCTTGCATGCTCATCAAAACAACTAGCACCATGATTAATTACTCCTGTTTATTTAAGGGTGCTTGTCATTCCAACTTTTTGTAGTCAGGATATTACAAAGTCTCCCAATTTCTTCACAGAACTATAGCATGAGGACTTTGAGAGAACTAATCATTTCTATGGCTGTATTTGAAAGAAAAGTGGCATGCATGTAACTATAGATTGTTGTGTCCGTTTTAAATAAAGCTGCACTTCATTTTGGCTTCCCTTGTCTGGTCACAAACATCACATTGGCTGATTTTGTTCATTTGGACATCTTCCAAAGACTTCCAAGAGGCCCAACATTAAATGGACATTAACTCTGAAATTCTTTTTTCCATTTTGTCACTCACAATTCAATTCAATAAAGACAGTATTTGTTAGGTTCCTTCTGTGAAGCAAGCAGCAAATGTGAATTTATTCACTCATTTCTTCATACAATATTTAATGACTTTTATTTGCCAGTAATGGTACTAAGTGAACAGTTCTTGCCTCCATGGGGTTTATAGCCTTGTTTCTTCCCTTCCCAAGACATTTGTCTCTCCATTTATGAACAGGGAAGAATGAGACAGTGAGAACCTGGATAAAAGGAAATAAAAGCACAATATCTCCTTTCTAAGGTAAGTCTGCACAAAATAGATGCTAAATTGAGTCAGGTATAATAAGATAATTTGCAAGGTTCATTTCCCCATCATGGTCCAGTGTGAGTATGCAGAAGTGAACTGCATCAAAACCATGGCATAGCATCTCTTTTTTTTACTTCTGTGTACCTATCATATCATAGATCATCTGGTTTGCTGAATAATTGCTGAAGCAAGAAGTTTTCAAATGAACTTTAGAGATGTGGCTGCCTGGCCTCTGTCCACCCCAAGAAAAAAGTCCTCTTGCCAGTTTAAGGATAATCATCTTAAAGATACAAGTTCTTGATTATATGTTTATCTCTCTTTAGAAAATTGTCAAGCACAGGGAAAAAGTGAGATTACAAAATAATGGCTCCCCATGGAGGAGCCTAACTTCACCTAACTTCAGTGATTATCGGCATTTTGCTGTTCTTGTCTTTACCTACCACTTTTCTCTCTCCCTTCACCTTTTTAAGTTTGTTTTTGAGTACTTTAAAATAAATCTCTGCAATCATACCATTTAACCTCCAAATCCATCAGGGTGTATCTCTAAAAACTAAGATTTTTTTTTTTTTTTGAATTGGAGTCTCACTCTGTCGCCCAGACTGGAGTGCAGTGGCCGCTCCCGGTCACCGCAGCCTCAACCTGCTGGGCTCTGGCGATCCTTCTGCCTCAGTCTTCCAAGTAGCTGGAACTACAGGCGGGCGCTACCATGCCCGGGTAATTTTTGATTTATTGTGGAGATGAGGTCTCGCCAAGTTGCCAGGCGGGTCTCAAATCCTTGGGCTCAGGCAATTCATTCATCTCAGCTCCCAAAGCGTGGGAATACAGGCTGAGCCACTGAGCCCGGCTAGATTTTTTTTTTTAATTTCATGATTTTATTTTAAAATTGTGAGGTACAACTTAGGATTAGGTATACAAATATTCATTGTGCAGGTACCCTTGCTGATGAAGTGTGTCTCCCCTTGCCCAGGCAGATATTGACTACTGTCAATCCCACCTGTCTGCGTTCCCCCCCACAGCCTCCAGCTACTGTCAATCCTTTTCCTATAGTATTATGGTAGAAGTTCCCCGTCCAATTATGAGTGAAAACATGTGATACTCAGACCTTAAACTAAGATTTTTTAAAGATGTAACTATAATATCATGGTAATATCTGACAAAATAACAATAACTTAAATATCTTCTAATGTTTTGCCCATATCCAAATGTCCCTAATGCTTAATAACAAGAACAACAAAAATCCTATTGGATTGAAACAGGATCCAAAGAAATTCTACGCATTAGATTTGTTTGATGTGTTTTTTCACTTGTACCTTTTCTCCCCACGTCCTTTTGAATATCACCAGAATGATAATCAATATTTGATTTTTATCCAAGATAAAGAAATCTGTCCAAAACTAACATATGCTGCTGGTGAAACCTCATAAAGTAATATTTTCAAAGACAAACTACCAATAGAGAAGATAATCATACAATTTATTATTTAAATGGAGAAATTGAGTGAAAGAGGGGTGCTATTAATAGTTATACTGGTGTGAACCAGGCAAATAGCCACCCTACCAGAAGAAGATATTAGAGGTAAAAAGGAGGATCGGGTTTCTGGATTCAATTTGGGAGATGGCAGGCCTGAAAAGAGCTAAAAAGAATACCCTTCCCACCCTTACCATTTTTTTAAAGTTGAACAAACTGTAAATTAACAATTTCTCTTGGATTCATCAAGGAGTTTAAGTTGAAGAAACAACTAGTAGAAGAAACAGCAACTTAGCCTCAAATCTGAAGAGAGAGAAGTGTCTGCAGAAAGACACAGACACAGCACTTGTTTATTTGGAGCAGCTGAATACACACGAGCAAGAATTCACCCTGGATTGTTAACAAATTGGCAAAAGCTGTGTATTGGCAGGTAACAGAATATGGCTGCAGATCACACCACTCACAGGCTTCCCTCTATGGATCCCAGTGGGATGGCAAGAGTCCTGAGAAAACAGGAGAAGAGGAGAAGAGCAGCTGCTGAAGGAGCGAGATGGAGCCCCACACAGACTCTTTTTCCCTATCACCCTATTTTTAAAAAAATAACAACAACAACGAGAAAACCCAAACTCACCTGGGGTGGGGAGTAAGGGCAACGAACATGTCGCCCTTAGAGCAGCACTGAACTTTGGGAAGGAAACAGTGAAAACAAACAAACAAACAAAAAACCTCCCTACCTCAGGGACAAGCAGAAATATGCATGTGTGCTGGGCTCAGAGCTATCACTGGAGAGGGATTGGAACACTAAAAAGTCATACCCCTGAAACCCCATGACACAGCGCCTACTAAACACTGAAACTTAGAACAACAGAGAACACTTCCTTCACCAGCCATCTACCAGAGTAAGAAGCATCACATAACAGCAGACTACTATTGCTGAGAGGGCCCAGAAAGAAGCCACGGCATGGAATCTCTCCAAGAGTCACTGATTGTGGGAAGGTATAAAACTAAGCATAGATTGGACATTGAGAAAAGCCCTCTCCTAAATATAACATTTTAGAAGGAATTTGAAGCCTCTGGTATACTGAGGATAGTCCTAAGAACAACAAACCCCAAACCCACCCCAGCAAATGGAATAGAATAAATATTAGAAAGGATGATGGTTGAGAATTTCCAAACTTAATGGCATATATCAAACTACAGAACCAAGCCAGAGATAGATATATGATATTCAGCTTTTGAAAACACAAAACAAAGTCTTGAAGGAAACCAGAGGAAGGAAAAAGACACATTACCTCAAAGAAATAACAAACAAATTATAACAACCATCTTGTTAGAAAACATGCAAGCCAGAAAGCAATAGAGTAACATTTATAATGGGCTAAAAGAAAAAATAATGTCAATATGAAATTCTCTGCCTGGTGGAAATATTTTTCAAAAATAAAGGATAGAAAAGATTTTCTAAGAAAACAAAAACTAAGAAAATGAATTGTCATCAGGGCCACACTATAACATTTTTAGAGACTGTTCTTCAGTACATTAAAGTTTGATAGCAGACATAAATTTAGATTAAGAAATAAAGAATGCCAGAAATGAAATAAATAAGATTTTTTTAAAATTGGTTTTTATCACATTCAATTGCTCTTAACAGTAACGATCTAAAGCAAAAAAAAAAAAAATTAGGAATACATTGTACATTATACCACATGTAGAAGTAACATATAAGACAAACATAGCACAAAGTATGAGAGGGACAGTTTAGAAACATGATTGTAAGGTCCTTTTAGAACACATAGGAGTGTGGTACTATTAGAGGGTAGACTGATTAAAAAGTTGTAGTGTTACTCCAATTTTTTTATTTTTTATTTTTAGAATCATAGGGTACATGTGAGGATTGTGTGAAGGCAAAGTTTGGGCTTCTGACAAGTGCTCCCCACTCCAGTAGTGGGCATGATACCCAGTGAGTGATTTTGTATCCCTTATCCCTCCCTTCCCTGTTGTTCCCATTCTTGTGCCCATGTGTGCCAAGTTTAGTGCCCACTTAAGAGTGAGAACATGCAGTCTTCAATTTTTTGTTTTTGTGATAATTCACTTAGAATAATGGTCCCCAGCTGTATTCATGGCTGCTCTTCTTTATGGCTGCATAGTATTCCATAGTATTCATATATATGTACTACACTTTCTTTATGCAGTCTCCCTTGGACAGACATCTGGGTTGGTTCTTTGTTTTTGCTATTGTGAATAGTGCTGCAATAAACATACATATGTCTTTTTGGCAGAGTGATTTGTGTTCCCAGAAGTGGGATATCTTTTTGGTAGAGTGATTTGTGTTCCCACAAGTGGGATGTCTTTTTGGCAGAGTGATTTGTGTTCCCAGAAGTGGGATGCTGGGTCGAATGGTAGCTCTCTTTTTAGGTCTTTGAGAAATCTTCAAACTGCTTTTCACAAAGGTTGAACTATCTTACACCAACAGTACCAAATGAGTATTCCTTTTTCTCTGCAGACTCGCCAACACCTTTTGTATTTTGACTTTTTAATAATAGCCATCCTGACCGATGTGGGATGGTATCTCGTAGTTTTTATTTTCCTTTCTCTGATGATTAGTGATGCTGAGCATTTGTTTATGTTAGTTGGCTGCTTGTATGTCATCCTTTGAAAAGCATCTATTCATGTTCTTTGCCCACTTTTTAATAGGGTTATTTTTTTTCTGTCAACTCATTTGAGTTCCTTATAAATCCTGGATGTTAGACCTTTGTCAAATGCATAGTCTGCAAACTTTTTCCCCCTGTGGGCTGTCTCTTTATTCTCTATTTGTTTGCTGTGCAGAAGCTTTTAGCTTGATAAGGTCCTACCTGTCAATTTTAGTTTTTGTTGCATTTGCTTTTGTGATCTTGGTCATGAGTCCATTGCTTAGACCAATGTCCAAGATGGTGTTCCCTAGGGTTTCTTCTGAAATTCTTATAGTTTGAGGTTTCACACTTAAGTCCTTTATCCATTTTAAGTTAATTTTTGTATATGGTAATAGGTAGGGACCAGTTTCATTCTTCTGCATGTGGTTAACCAGTTTTCTCAGCACCATTAACTTAATAAGGTTTCCATTGTCCAATGTTTGTTTTTGCCAGCTTTGTCAAAGATGAGTTTGCTAAAGGTCTGTGGTTTCATTTCCTGGTTCTCTATTCTATTGCATTGGTCTATGTGTATATTTTTGTAGCAGTACCATGCTGTTTTGGTTACTGTAGCCTTGTAGTAAAGTTTGGAATCTGGGAGTATGTTGCCACCAGTGTTATTCTTTTTACTGAGGACTGCTTTAGCTATTGGGGAAGAAAAGCCCCCTTTTCTTCCTCCTTCCATATGAATTTAAGTATTGTTTTTTTTCCTAGGTTTGTGAAAAATGTTGCTGGTAGTTTGCTAGAGATTGCCTTGAATCTGTAGCTTTCTTGACAATATTGATTCTCCCAATCCATGAGCATGGAATGTTCTTCCATTTGTTTGTGTCAACTTTTATTTCTTTGAGCAGTATTTTATAGTTTTTGTTGTAAATATCTTTCACCTCTTTGGTTAGATGAATTACAAAGTATTTTTTTGTGTGGCTATTGTGAATGGGATTGTGTTTTGTATTTGGTGCTGAGCCTACTTATTGTTGGTGTATAGAAATGCAGCTGATTCTTGTGCATTTTGTATCCAGATACTTTACTGAAGTCATTTATAAGTGCTAGGTTTTTGACAGAATCTCTAAGATTCTCTAGTTATAGAATCATATCATCTGTGAAGAGGGATAATTTAACTTCTTCTTTTCCTGTTTTGGATACCTCTAATTTCTTTCTCCTGCTTAATTGCTCTGGCTAGGACTTCTAGTACTATGTTAAATAGGAGTGGTGAGAGTTGACATTGTTGTATTGCTCCAGTTCTTAAGGGGAATATTTCCTCCTTCTGCCTGTCAAATAGGATATTGGTTGCAGGTCTGTCATAGATGATTCTTATTTTGAAGAATATTCCTTCAATACCTAGATGTTTGTGGGATTTTATCAAGAAAGGACATTGGATTTTATCAATGTTTTTTCTGCATCTATTGAGATAATCATGTGGTTCTTGTTTTTACATCTGTTTACATAGTAGATTACATTTATTGATTTGCATACGCTGAGCCAGCCATGCATTCCAGGAATGAAGCCCACCTGGTCATGATGAATGAACTGTTGGATGTGATTTGCTAGTATCTTGTTGAAGTTTTTTACATTCATGTTTGTCAGGAAAATTGGCCCGTAGTTTTCTTTCTTTGTTGGGTGTTTGCCATTTTGGAGTATCAGGATAGTATTGACTTCATAGAGTAAGCTACAGAAAAGTCCTCCCTTCTTGATTGCTTGAAATGCTTCCAATGGAAAGCACTGATTTGAGTCAGGTCGAGAAGATGGCGGCTGAGCCAGTCGGACTCTGCGAGTTCCTCTGTGAGTGAGTGAGTGTATGGAAAATTTTGTGTATGTGCTGGTGAGCAAGTGGGCATGTGAGTGGCTGATTGAGTGAGGGCTAGGGAGCTAGTGGCCAGGGCTCTCCAGGTGCAGTGGCTGGTGCCACAGCTGGTGGGCTTGGACCCAAGCAATTCCTGGGACACAGAAGCCGAGGGCTATTTTCTTTTCCTTTTCTTTTTTTTTTTAATCAACAAAATCCCTGGGAAGAAAATGCTAGGAAAGACTGTGTAGTGGGGGCTCGTGAGCAAGTGGTCAGGCCCCTAGTGCAGCGGCTGGTGCTGCAGCTTCTCTGCTTTGTCCCTGGTTCTTCCCAGGTCTCAGAAGTTCAGGGCCATTTTTTTTTTTTTAATGGACAAAAGCAGCAGAAGAAAATATCACCCCAGGCTCTCCCTTACTGGTGCAGCAGGAGGGAGACTGTGGGCTCCTGGCTTTGCCTCACCACTTCAGCACCTGGCAGGGAGCTGGAAGCAGGGGCTGCAGAGGGAGTTTAGAGGCAAAGTCCCACAGAAAGAGGCACCCCACCAGCATCTTGAAGGCAGGGCAGGAAAGTGCTCCAACTCACTCACCACAGGGCAACAGACCCCATCTCTGTAACTGGTGGATCGACTACTCAGGGATTGATTGTGACCAGAGGCAATATCTGCACTCCGGTCTGGGCGACAGAGTGAGACTCCAACTCAAAAAAAAAAAAAAGAAAAAAAAACACACAAACTTCGAAGAGACCTGATGAGTGCTGAGTTCCAGGTGCCCCACTCCCTACCCTGATCTAGAAGCAGGACAAAGGGTGTGGTCAGAAAAGGAGGGGGAAGAACTCCAAAGAAATCAGTAGTGAGACCCATGCTGATCCAAACCCCCTTCTCCCCAGCAGTTCTCTGAACATCAGACACACGCAGCTGGGCCACGACTGAGAGGGACAAACCCAGGTGGAGCCTGGATGTCAGTCGCAATAGGAGAACTTCATTCCAGAATATGCCTGGCTGGGGCACCCCTCCCCCACGAGTACTTACCTGGAGAAGAGACAGTCTCGTAATTCACCACTGGAGGGGATCTCCCTGACCATACAGGAGTGGGAGGGGAGGACTTCAGCCCCACCCACCTCCACTGCCCCTCCTTCTTCCCTGCTTCAGACACTGAGGAGAGAGTGAAAGAGGTGGCTCTGCAGGAGAGACCTGATTAGAGGAACAATTACAGAGCCTGCCACAAGAAGGCAGGATTTTTTTTGCTGTTTTTTTAAATTAATTTTCAATTGTTAAAAAATATATTTAAAATTTTGTGACTGTTTGTTAGTTCATCTATTTTAAAAATATTTTTCCTTTGTGCATGAATGTGTATGTGAGGGTTTGATCTGTGCCCCCACAAATATTTTTTCTTTTCTTTTTCTATTTCTTCTTTTACTTGTTATTTTCTGTTTATGTGTGTATGTGAATGATTGAGCGTTCATCTTTCAATTTTGTTGCTGTTGGTTTGTTTTTGCTCTTTTATTCTTTTGGGTTTTTAATTTTTATTTTTTATAGTTTAAGATGTGTGTCAATATATGTGTGAGGGTTCGACTTGAATTCCATTTTTCCTTCCCTCTGGGCTTCTCTTTTTCTTCTCTATTCACTTTATGCTAGGCATATGTGTTTAGTTTTCTAGGGTTTTTTGTTGTTGATGCTTGTTTTGTTTTACTTAGTTGTTATTCCAGTTTGTTTTGGGGTGTGTGTGTGTATGTCTGTGTGTGTGTGTGTGTGTGTGTGTGTGTGTGTGTGTGTTCAATTGTTTTTAGCATTGGTTTCAGCTTTGCATCATCATATAGAATGGTGGTGGGGAGTGGGTCTCAGGGAACACATATCACAATAAGTGAACATTGTAATTTGCAAGTCATTCTGAATCCTAGAATCCCATCCCCTACTTTATTTGAATTTCAAAAACTATAAGAGACAGCAAACCTTCCCATCCACCATCCTATTTCAAAATAGAACAAATTCAGAGCCCAGATCAGGGAAGAATAGAGGACTGAGCAAACATCAGAAGGGAAAGCCTCTCCCACTAACACTAAATAGAAAAATAAGAGATCTGTCACAAATGAGGAAAAAACCAAAGGAACATCTCAGGCAATTTCAAGTGTACCAGAAACAACACTCCTGAAAAATCAGAACTTGGTGCCCAAACAATGGAAGTCACCAACAACTGGCCCCAGAATACAACAGGGATTAGGGAATGGATGGAAAGAGTGAATAAGACCCAAGAAAGACAAGATGCAACACTGAAAGAACTTGTAACAGAGATTCTGGCATTAAAAAATTTCATCCACGAAATAAATAACAAGATGCCAGACATGGAAAGCAGAATTAATCTAGCTGAAGAAAGAATCTCATAACTTGAAGACCAGAACATGGAATTAACCCAATCTATAAAAATCTTAGAAAGAAGACTCAGAAAGAAAGTACAAAACCTACATGAGATGTGTAATTATATCAAGAGGCCAAACCTATGTCTGATTGGTATCCCAGAAGAAGAAAGGGAAATGGAGAATAACTTGGAGCAATTATTCCAGGAAGTAATCCAAGAAAACTTTCTCCATCTCACCAGAGATGTGACCAGCCAAGAACAAAAGATACAGAGAACCCCCACAAGACATCAAATGAGAAGACCAACCCCTAGACACACAGTAATTCACCTACACAAAGTAGGCACAAAGAAAAAATCCTAAAGGCAGCGAGAGAGAAAGGTCAGATTATCTACTGGGGAAAACCAATCAGAATAGCAGCAAACCTATCAGCAGAAACACTACAAGCAAGAAGGGACTGGAGCCCCATATTAAAAGTTTTCAAAGATAAACAATTTCCGCTTTTGTTTTTTTTTTTTAGTTGGAGTCTCACTCTGTCACCCAGATTGGATTGAAGTGGCCACTCCCGGCCACTGCAGCCTCAACCTGCTGGGCTCCGGTGATCCTTCTGCCTCAGCCTTCCAGTAGCTGGAACTACAGGCATTCGCTACCATGCCCGGCTAATTTTTTGATTTATTGTAGAGATGAGGTCTTGCCAAGTTGCCCAGGCGGGTCTTGAACCCACAGGCTCAGGCAATCCACTCACCTCAGCCTTCCAAAGTGCAGGATTACAGGCTGAGCCCGGCAAAATAAATAATTTCAACCAAGAATTTCCTATCCAGCCAAGCTCAGCTTCATCAGTGATGGAGAATTAAAAGCCTTCCCAGACATCCAATTCCTAAGAGATTATACAGCTTCCAGACCAACTCTACAGAAAACACTTTAGAAGGATTAAGAAGAAAAGAAAGAAAAAAAAGAATGACCACCCACTTCCCAAGAGAACAGCAGAGTACAGAATCAACAGAGAATACAGGGCAACAAGAAACTTGAAAACACACACACCAACCCCAAAGCCAAAAGAAAATAAAAAAGGAAAGAAAGCCGGGCTCAGTGGCTCAGCCTGTAATCCCACGCCTTTGGGAGGCTGAGGTGAATGGATTGCCTGAACCCGCGGGTTTGAGACCCGCCTGGGCAGCGAGACCTCATCTCTACAACAAATCAAAAAATTAGCCGGGCGTGGTAGCGCGCGCCTGTAATTCCGGCTACTCGGAAGGCTGAGGCGGAAGGATCGCCGGAGCCCAGCTGATAGAGGCTGCGGTGGCCGGGAGCGGCCACTGCACTCCAGTCTGGGCGACAGAGTGAGACTCCAACTAAAAAAAAAAAAAAAAAAAAAAGGAAAGAAAAATCTTTAAAAGAACCTCATGACAGGCATAAACAATCATATTTCAATAATCAACCTGAATGTCAATGGACTAAATGCACCACTGAAAAGACACAGAATGGCAAACTGGATAAGACACCATGACTCAATTACTTGCTGCATCCAGGAGACTCATCTCACTACAAGGGACACACACAGACTCAAAGTTAAAGGATAGAAAATGAGTTTCCAGACGAATCACAAAAGAAGGCAGGAGTTATGATCTTAATATCAGACAAAACCACCTTTAAGCTATCAAAAATCTTAAAAGGTGCAAAAAGACATTACATAATGGTAAAAGATTCAATACATCAACAAGAAATATCTATCCTAAACATATATGCACTAAACACTGGAGCACCAGCATTTATAAAGCAACTACTAAGTAAACTAAAAAGAGATATTGACTCTAACACTATTACAGCAGGGTATTTGAATACCCCACCAACAGACCTAGATAGATCATTGAGTCAAAAAATCAACAAGGAGATCCAGAACCTAAACTTGACACTGAACGAAATGAACTTAATAGATACCTACAGATTATTTCACCCAACAACCACAGAATATACATTCTACTCTTCACCATATGGAACGTACTCCATATCAATCACATCCTTGGCCATAAATCAAGCATAAGCAAATTCCATAAGGTTGAAATCTTGCCATGCACACTCTCAGACCACAGTGGAATAAAAATAAATATCAACACCAACAACATTTCCCAAAGCCCACAGAGACAGGGACACTAAACAGCATGATGCTGAACAACTACTGGGTCAACACTGAAATCAAAGAAGAAATGAAAAGATTCCTGGAAACAAATGAAAATGAAGAAACATCTTACCAAATTTCTGGGATTGCCATGAAGGCAGTTCTCAGAGGGGAATTTATATCTCTATGAGCACAAATCAAGAAAGTGGGAAGATCACAAGTGGACAGCCTAACAAGCACCAAAGGAAGCTGGAAACAGAAGACCACCAAAACACCAACTTTAGCAGAAGAATCCAAATCACAAGAATAAGAGCCCAAATATAGGACACAGAAGACAAAAATATCATAGAAAACATCAACAAAACAAAAAGCTGGTTCTTTGAAAGAATTAACAAGATTGATGGACCCCTAGCCAGAATGACCAAGAAAAGGAGATTAAAAAACCCAAATAACCACAATCTGAAATACAAAAGAAATCAAATCACAACTGACCCTGAAGTAATACAAAGGATGATCAGAGATTACTATGTATACCTATATGGAAACAAACTTGATAATCTAAATGAAATGAAGGATTTCTGACATCACACAATCTCCCCAGATTGAAACAAGAAGACATTGAGACACTAAATAGACCAATAACAACCCAGGAAATTGACTTTTTCATACAAAAACTACCTACAAAAAAAAAAAAGCCCTGGACTGGATGGCTTTCCAGCAGATTTCTACAAAATGTACAAGGAGGAGCTGATACCAGTCCTATTGAAAGTATTCCAGGCAATTGAGAAAGATGGAATTCTTCCCAAATCATTTTACAAAGCTAATCACACTGATACACAAAACGGGTAAGGATCCAACCAAAAAAAGAGAACTACAGGCCAATATTCTTTATGAACATAGATGCAAAAATCCTCAACAAGATTCTAGCAAATTGGATCCAAAATCACATTTCAAAAATCATTCACCATGACCAAGTAGACTTCATCCCCAGGATGTAGGGCTGGTTCAACATTCACAGACCATAAATGTAATTAAATACATCAACAGATGTAAAAACAAGAACCACATAATTATATCATTAGATGCAGAAAAAGCTTTTGATAATATCCAGCATCTCTTCTTGATAAAAACCCTCAAATGCCTAGGTTTAGAAGGAACATTCCTCAAAATAGTAAGTGCCATCTATGATAAAACCACAGCTAACATATTGCTAAATGGACAGAAACTGTAAACATTTCCCCTGAAAACTGGAATAAGACAAGGCTGCCCACTCTCACACTTCTTGTTCAATGTTGTGTCGGAAGTCCTGGCTAGGGCAATTAGAGAAGAGAAGGAAATCAGGGGTATCCAAATAGGAAAAGAGGAAGTCAGGTTACCCCTCTTTGCTGATGATATGATCTTTTGAAAATCCAAAAGAATCTGTCAAAAACCTGCTTGCACTGATAAAGGACTTTGGCAAAGCCTCAGGGTACAAAATAAATGTGCAAAAGACAGTTGCATTCCCATACACCAACAACAAGGAGGCAGAGACCAAATTAAAAGCACAATATCATTCATATTAGCCACACAAAAAAATGAAATCGGCATCTTCCTAACCAGAGAAGTGAAAGACCTTTACAATGAGAACTACAAAATACTGCCCAAGGAAATCCATGAAGACACAAATAAATGGAAAAATATTCCATGTTCATGGATAGGAAGAATGAACATTGTTAAGATGTCCATCCTACCAAAGTCAATCTACAGATTCAACACAATATCCATTAAGTAACCAACATCATTCTTCACAGGCCTGGAAATGACAATACAGAAATTCATATGGAAACATAAATCACCATGAATAGCCAAAACAATCCTCAGCAAAAGAAACAGAGCAGGAGGTATCACGCTTTCAGACTTCAAACTTTACTATAAGGCTACAGTAATCAAAACAACCTGGTATTGGTACAAGAACAAGCATATAGACCAATGGAACAGGATAGAGATACCAGAAGCAGAGATTCAATTTCTCAACCAAATCATCTTTGACAAAGCCTTCAACAACAACCAATGGGGAGAGGAGAACCTATTCAGTAACGGTGCTGGGAAAACTGACAGACCACATGCAGAAGATTGAAAAAGGACACCTACCTGTCACCATACACAAAAATTAATCCTAAATGGATCAAAGATCTAAATGTAAAACCTCAAACTATAAGAATCTTAGAAAATGCAGGAGACACCCTTATGGAAATTGGAACTGGCAACGAATTCTTATTCAGAACCTTAAATGCCCATACCTTAAGAAATAAGATAGACAAGTGGGACCTTGTCTATTGAGCTTCTGCAAAGCAAAAGAATCCATCAAGAGAGCAGGAAGACCCACAGAATGGGAAAAAATATTTGCCAACTGTATATCTGACAAAGGCCTAACATCTAGGATTCACAAGGAACTCAAATAAACCAAAAGGAAAAAAAAAAAAACACAGCCCCATTAAAAACTGAGCAAAAGACATGAATAGACACTCCTCAAAAGAAGATACATGGGCAGCCAATAGACACATGAAAAAGTGCTCAGCCTCACTGATCACCAGAGAAATGCAAATCAAAACCACAGAGATACAACCTAACCCCATTAAGAATGGCCATAATTAATAAAACAAACAACAACACATGCTGGCAAGGATGGGGAGAAAAAGGAACACTTCTACACTGCTGGTGGAATGCAAACTAGAGCAACCTCTTTGGAAGACAGTGTGGCGATTTCTGAAAGAACTAGATATTGACCTTCCAAATGACCCAGCAATTCCCCTATTGGGAATATACCCAGAGGAACTCAAATCGTTCTACAAAAAAGATACCTGCACACGTATCTTTTTTGCAGCTCTATTCACAATAGCAAAAACATGGGACCACCCATGCTGCCCACTGAAGCTGGATTCGATAAAAAAAAAAATGTGGTACATATACACAGTGGAATATTACATAGCCGTAAAGAAGGACAAACATGGACTTCACAACAATTGGATGGATTTAGGGTTGATCATACTCAGTGATCTATCACAGAAACAAAGAACAGAGTACCATATGTTCTCACTCATAAGTGGACCTTGAACAATTATAATACTACTAGAAAGGGATTAGCAGTAGTGGGAAACCATGGCGGGGGGGGGATTGGCAGTTGAGGGAAACTGCTAGGGGAGGGAGGGGCACACCTCATCCACAAGGGTACCTGCATAATCAACATTTGTATACCTAACCCTGAATTGTACCCCACATCTTTATAATAAAATATATATGTATAAAAGAAGTGTAAATAGTAAGTAAATAACAGAGATAAATACATGGAATAATAAAAACTGCTCAATTAACCCAAAAGAAGGCAGGAGAAAGTTGAAAAATAAACAAAGAACTTACAGAAACAGCAAGATAGGACTTTTTTTATAATCAATATTTTTTATTATGATATTGTGGGGTACAGTTAAGGGTTAGGTATACAAATATGCTTTGTTCAGGCACCCTTATTGATAAGAGGTGTCTACCCGTAAGATAGGTTTTAATCCAACATCAGTAATCACATTAAATGCAAGCAGTTTAAATTTATCAGTTAAGGCTGGGCTCTGTGACTCAGCCTGTAGTCCCGCACTTTGGGAGGCCAAGGTGAGTGGATTGCCTGAGCCTGCAGGTTCGAGACCCACCTGGGCAATTTGGCGAGACCTCATCTCCACAATAAATCAAAAAATTAGCCAGGCATGGTAGTGCGTGACTGTAGTTCCAGTTACTTGGAAGGCTGAGGTGGAAGTATCTCCGGAGCCCAGCAGATCGAGGCTGCGGTGGCCAAGAGCATGCCACTGCACTCCAGTCTGGGCAACAGAGTGAGACTCCAACTCAAAAAAAAAAAATTATCAATTAAATGACAGGGATTCTCAGATTGGATTAAAAAAATCAACTATAACTGCCTATAAGAAATCCACTTTAAATATTTTGAAAATGAAAACATATGTTGCTAAAACGATGCTTAGAAGGAAAATCACTGCATAAAATACTTACATTAGAAAAGAAGAAAAATCTCAAATCACTAATCTAAGCATTTAGCTAAGAAACTAGAGAAAGAAGAGCAAATAAAATCGAAAACCAGGAGAATGAAGGAGATTTTAAAAAATACAACAGAAATCAATAAAATTGAAAAGAAAATTTCACAAAAGAAGTAAAACCAAAACCTAGGGGTTTGGGTTTTTGTTTTTTTTTTTCTCTTAAAGACCAAGAAGTTGATTAAAAACTCTAGCCAGACTGATCATAAAAAAGAAAATTGATGTTACTAATTTCAGGTATGAAAAAGAGGACATCACTACAGATGTCACAGATATTTTAAAGATAATAAAAGAATACCATGAAAGACTCAGTGCTCATAAATTTAAACACTTAGATGACATGGGCCAACTCCTTGAAAGATATGAACTACCAAAACTCACTCAACAAGACAATCAAAATAACTGATTTGCAGTTTAAAACCTTCTGACAAACAGCAACCAATCCTAGATGGTTTCACTAAATAATTATACCAAACATTTAAATAAGAAATATCAATTCTACATAATCTCTTCCAGAAAATAGAAGAAAAGAGAATATTTCCTAACTCATTTTATGACACCAATGTTACCCTGATTGCCAAAACCAGACATTATAAGAAAAGAAAAAAACACAGACCAATGTCTCTTATGATCATAAATATCAAAATTCTCCAGGAAATTTGTCAAATCAAATCTGTAAATGAAAGAGGTAATACATTTTAACCAAATAGAGTTTATTGCAGAAATACAAGGCAGATTCAACATTTAAAAATCAGCCAATATAATTAATCATATTAACAGTCTAAAGAAAAAATCTGTATCACCTCAACTGATACAGAAAAGGCAGTTGACCAAATTCAACATCCATTCATGTTTTTTTTTTACATCTTAAAAACTAGAAATAGAAGGAAACTTTCTTAACAAAATGAAAGACATTTACCAAAAAAACCCTACACCTAATACATAATGATGAAAGGCTATTTCCTTTGAAGGGCAGGAACAAGATAAGGAAGTACTTTCTCACAGTACTCTTACTCAACATCATATTGGAAGTCCTAAGCCAGAGAAAAAAAGACAAAAAGAAATAAAAAGCAGAGAGACTGACAGAAGAAATAAAACTCTGTATTTAAATATAACCTTAATGGCACTATAGATAATCCCAAAGAGTCCACAAAACAACTCCCAGAACTAAAAAATATCTCAAAAGTCAAAGAACACAAGATCAATATAGAAAAACCAGTGGTATTTCAATATATTAACAATGAAATATGTAGTTTAAAAAAAATGTTTATTTTGAAAAGACTCCCTGCATGAGTATGTATGTGCCAGTGGGTGAGTGAAAGTCCATCTGAGGGGAGACTTGTATTCATGTACCTGGGGCTCTCCTCCAGAAGTGATTGCAAACCCCTCCACCCTGAGATTAAAGCAGCATTTGACCAAATGGTGCTGGTGCACAGGATCATCTGCTTCTCTCGGGACTCTCCTGAGAAAAGCCTGCCGAATACAGCTGATTCTCATCATCTGACACCCAGCCCACACCATCACCTGTGACAGCAAAGCAGCTGGAGTCCCAGATCTGTGGAGAGAGAAGATCAGGGAGAACTGGAGAGAAGCCCCACCACTGGTGAGGAAATGCCAACCGGAGCCATTTTCTCTGTCCTGGGCACAGGCAGAGACCTACATTGCCCCACCCAGTTCTACTCAACCTCCAACTTGAGATGTAGAGGTAATCTCATCAAATTCTGAGAGATAGAAGTCCCTCCCCCACCCTGGATTGACACAGACACCTCAGATCTGAGTGGGAGACTTGACATGCAACAAGCCTGGTGAGTCCAGATCTGATCCATCCTCCTCCCACAGTAGGCCTGGGGCATCTGACCCACACTAAGAGCTACCCTACCAGCCTGCACTGAGAGCAGAGGGGAAGGGTTGGAGAGCAAAACTGAAAGAAAGTTGGACTTACAGGAATGACCTCAGAGCAAGGTTTTTTCTGTTTATTTGCTTATTTGCTCACTTTTTGTTTGTTTTAGTTTTTTTCTCTCTCTTTCTGTTTTTGATTATATCTTCATACTTGTTTTGTTTCTGTTATTTTATTGCTGTGATTTTAGACGTTCTGTTTGTGCATTGGTATTTTGAAGGAAACAAGGACATAAACTTGATAAGGTCCTTGTGTTTTTGGCCTGGTTCCAACAGAAGTTTAGCCAGTATCTCCTTCCCTCAATGTTTGCCCCTGGGAACGTTGATTTAGTAGAATTCAGGTAGTCTGACCTCTAGTCTGCATAGGCTGGATGTAGCCTGCTTCGATAATAACTTTACTCAGAACTTCAAAGAACACAGATGTTAATAGTTTTACTTAGACTCTTAGAAAACAAAGGTGTCAGTGCTATAGTAAGCTTGCCAGGGAAAGGCCTAAATGTTAACTTTTTCCCAGCTGATGCTAGCATTAAACTATTTCTTGTTTATGTAGTTTTGCTCTATATAAGAAAACATGCTGTAAGAATAAACTTGCTCTCGCCTGTTGAAGCAAGAGACCTCCCAATCCCGCTGTTCTTTGTCTTTCTTTTCTTATTCCCTCCCCCCCACCTCAGGCCCTGCTCTAAGGAGCCTGGACCTCTGCAAGTGGCGTCCAAACAGGGACCTGAGTAGTGGGGTATTAGCTGGTAGTACCTGGTATTAGCTGGAGAGGAACCCTCCAGGAAGCTGGCGATTCTTGTGCAACATTACAATTCATTGAGTAAGTAACCAAGGGAATAGGATTAATCATTGGGAGTAAAACATGGGACATTTACATTCTAAGGACCATACTTTCTTTGTGCAGATGTTAAAATCTATGCTGTAGAGGGGGGACGAAGCAGATGTTTCCCATATCCCTCATTCTCTTATTTGTGTGTGTCTGTCGTTTTGAATCTGCTAAAAAGCTGGTTGGGCTATTCTGCTTTGTTTAATGAGACATCATATTTTAAAACTTGATTAGTGCATGTTTCTTTATGTCATTTTATGGTTTCCTAAATGTTGCTATCTCCCCTTATTTGTGCGGTGTTTCTCCCAACCCGTTGACACTGTTAAAATTCCTGTCTTTTGTTGTCAAATATGTGGGAAAGTTGCCTACTGTGTATGTGAAGTACTACGGGTTATCTTGAATTATTTCCTGGGATTACACCCTCTCCCTTCCTTAGCCTGCATTTGCCTCCATGGACTCTGAAGGAGTTCATTGTAATCCACCTGTAAAGAAACATAGAAATGCCTCTTATATGCTACTTAGCCTTTTGTTAACTCAATGCAAGTTGACGCTAACCTCGGAGAAAATAATTTTGTAATCATTCTCTGACAACTAAGGGACTGAATAAACTGTTCTTCTTTTCAAATGCTAGAAGCCAGGTTAGTTGAAAGTAAGTCTGTTTCTAAAGGTTTAGGCCTTGTCTAAGCTCGTAATCAACTGTTTGTCCCTGTAAAACTGTTGGGGTGTCTCTTAGAGGTGTATAATGTATGCTAAGTCCCTACTTTAAAATGTAATGCTAGAAACACTACTACTTGCTTTTTTTGGCTATGCCTAACTAGCACTCTTACAAGACTGCTAAAGCTTTAAATGCTGAATATTTTGTGGGACTTAATGGGGCATGGGAACTGGCCATTCCCACCTGATTAGGTCACCTTGCTAAGTTTGATACTTCACCTAAGGGACAGGTAAAATACTAGGCACACTCTGTGGTGCATAGAGTGAGACCTGATCACTCTCATTTAATTGTTCACATCATATAACTGAGACTACTGTTTAGTAATTCATAAGTGTTTTTGACAATTTTGCCTGTTCATAATTAGAAACAAATCATTTTACATCGACATGGTCTGTTCACTCTAAAAAGCTTTTGTATCAGGTCATTTTGTAGGTATCGTTGAAAAGTCCTGAAGCAAAAAAAAAAAAAAAAGGGTGCTTCAAGGAGGGCTGAGGACACTCAGCTTGGAAGAAGTCATTGGGATCCCAGGGATACCTGGCATTGCTGTTTATGACTTTATTTAGTTATTTAACTGTTTTAGGAGTCTCCTTTGAGGAATAAATTACAAGTGTTCAAAAACAAATTCCGAGTTTTCTAGAAACATGAACAAGAAAATGTGTAATACTCTGTATCTCAGACACCCCAGTGGGACAGATTTTAAATAATTGAAGCAAATTAAAATTATGTGGTTAAAAAAATTAGTACATTATTAAAATCAAATTTAAACTCACTACAAATCAGCAAAAAATGAGGTTTGAAATGGAGCAAGACTTTGCTCTAATACTATCTGGTAATTAAATTCACTTTGTAGACCTAAAGAAAAATGGTCAAAAGTTCTGTACGCAGAGGCATTTTTTAAATTTATTTCACTACTTTGCAAATAAGATTATATCCTATAGAGTATTAAATACCCAACTCCAGAAAACTAACTCAGGACTATAAATACCAAACTCCCAATTATAGAAAGCTTCTGAAGTTCTTAGAAACTAAGACATTAAGAGAGAAGAAAAAAAAGAGAGAGAGAGAGAAGGGCTCCAGAATGAGTACCAGTGAGATGAAAAATAAACAAACCTATAGGCAGTTGCCACTAATGGCAAAGCTCTAGCCACCCAAAAGAGACCTGATAAGACTAAATCTGCTAAGGGGGATGGTATCAGCTGCAATGAATGTGGTCAATCTGGACATTTAAAGCGCAGTTGTTCTTGATGGCCTAAGCCCCAGGACCCGACTAAAAGGCCACTGAAAGAGATGGTGCCGCCTCTCCCAAAGGGGGGGGGACACCTAGCTCAGTGGTGGTGGCCATTGACTAAAGGAGCCCGGGAGGCCGGAAGGGCCATGGCTCGGTCCAGCGCTCTGCTTGCCATCACCCCAGAGAATCCTTGGGTGTATATGAATGTGGCTGGGGTCCAAATTAATTTCTTGATTAATACTGAGGCTAAGTTTTTAGCCCTTGTGCTCATACTGAACCTCTTTCTCCTAACACCTGCTCTCTAGTGGGAGTTAAAGGTGTTCCAAAAGTTAAATGTTTCACCTAATCGCTAATAAAAAGTTACTAAAAGGTTAATTCAAATTATGACTGTAAAAGGTTATCTATAAAAGGGTAAAAAGAAGGAAAACAAAAAGCAAAGGAAAACCTAAAAGGATTGTTGGTGTACAAATAAGGTTTTAGTACAAAAATAATAATAATAATAATACACAGAACAAAAATTGAAGATTCAAACATGTCAAAAAATAGTGTAAGCATGCCAAAAATGGTATGTGAAAAGTTTATAGAAAAAATAATATATGAAAGAAATTCTATAAACAATCTAGACATAATAAAGTCTTTTCTGGGTGCAAATCTCCAGTTTTGGATTTCGCTTCAAATTTTATATAAAATTCACTTGAGTGCCTGGTTCAAATTATAATCTAAGACAACCTGTCAGGCTACTGCTATAGTCCAGAAATACATTCAAAACTCCAAAAGCTGGTACTTGTAATAAAGCCACAAAAATTAAAGTTTATCATTTAAGTTATGATAATAACTTCACGCCTTGTAGCTTTTATTTTAAAAAGGGTGATCAGTCACCACCTAAAATTGTCAAAATGTGTGCCTGACTTCACTTAATTTTTCTACTTCTTGAAAGAGGGGTTTCCCTTGTTTATTCCTTTTATTAAGCCAGAATCCAGCAATTTCATACCCACCTAATGGCCATGCAAGGATTCCAGTCAGTGCCTGCAAACAATGCCACTGCTGAAACAGATCTGGACCCTCAAGTCAGACGGAGAGAGATTTTTGATCTCTGGCTAGGCAGGACTACGCCCACTGTCAGCTCTGAAGAAGTTACAGAAAACGGACCTTCACCCCTCAGCACCCCATATAATTATGAGATCGAAAAATCTCTAAAGAATAAATCATTGAGGCAGGGTAGCTAGCACAGGCTAGACATAAATAAATTTCCTATAGGTAGGTTTTAAAAGGCGTTCAAACATTTTAAAAATTATATTCTATTGCAGGCCAAGTGGCAGCTACCCCACCCCTCGGCAAATCCAAAGAAAACTCCATCAAATGAAGGACTAGGACAGTATAATCTTTCAATTTGCAGTTTAGCATAATAATCATTAAAAATCCTTTGGAGACACAAGTAAATTGAACATAGATATTTGGTATTGCATCGCTCAGGATCCAAGTCAGTCCCTCAAATGGAACTCATTAAAACTTTGAAATTGTTTAATGTAGGCCTTTTCCTACACGTCTGAAAGAAATGGGGCCACAAACATAAATACTCAAGGAAATATGTTGAACATTTGGAATACATTTTAATCACAGTTCATAAGCTTGTTTCCCTAGGAACTTTCTGGACCACGGAAAACCCAGACATCCCAGGGGAGTAAATGTTGCTAAAAATTGAAGAGAGGAAGGACCCAATCTTGACAGGATGTGAAATTGGCTTTCACTGATGGATCTTCCTTGGGAACAGCAACCGCTGTCATCGATGGTACTGTTTCCCGCTTCCAAACAGGCTATACAACTCTGCTCAACGAGTGAAATTGTTTGCGGTTTGCCAGGTATTTTTCCAACTTCCTGACACATGTTTTAATTTGTTTACAGATAGTCACTATATTACCATTGTTTTATCTCATTTGGAAACTGCTAGTTTGCCTGTCACTGTTTCTTCTTCTCAACTTTCACTTTTACAGGAAATTCAGACACAAATTCATGCTCACACTGCTCCTTTTTATGTTGCACATATTCGTGCTCATTCTGGGCTTCCTGGACCTTTCTCTGAGGGTAATGCTTTGGAGATGCGACGACATGATTTTTTGCTTTCCCATTGTTATCCCCTGCTTCTGCAGCTGCCGCTTCTCACACCCTTTCATCATCAGAATGCTCAGAGTTTGCATCGCCAATTTACACTTTCCAGGGAAGCCACACATCAGATAGTTAAGGATTGTTCTGTTTGTCCACAGTTTCAGTATCCTCCTTCCACAGGTGTGAATCCTAGGGGCCTCTTACCAGGAAACCTCTGACAAATGGATGTGACACATGTTCCCTCTTTTGAAAAGTTGGCTTATGTTCATGTTACAGTAGACACCTGTTCTAGTTTTCTTTTTGCCTCAGCTCATTCAGGTGAGGCTGCTCGTTATGTGATAACTCATTGTTTTGCAGTTTTTGCTGTCGTGGGTATTCCTAAATCTATTAAGACTGACAATGGCCCTACCTATACTGGCAAGGCTTTTGCAACTATTGTGCCACTTTTCAGATCTCCCATTCCACCACAATTCCCTACAGTCTTCAAGGACAAGGTATTGCTGAAAGGGCTAACAAAATATTAAAAGTACAATTGCAAAAATTAAAAAAGGGGGAATATGGACATTCCTCCCCATATACTCTGTTAGCACATCCTTTATTAATCATCAATTTTTTCAATTTAGACTATGATGGAGTGTCAGTGGCAGAGTGTTTCTGGTACCTGTCACCTAAGGTGGAGGCTTTGGTTCGCTGGAAACATCCAATGACAGGGTTATGGCAGGGGCCTGATCATTTGGGGACAAGGCAGTACTTGTATTTTTCCTAGGAATGTGGAAGGTCCCCGATGGCTCCCAGCCCGGCTCATCCGCCCCTACTCCAGTCCCCCGTTCCTGTGTGCAGGTGGGGACACTGATTCCCCCATTCTGGAAGATGACCATCATCCTGCCAGGAACGGTGCTGGTTTGACAGACCCCTCACTCCAGGGCAACACAACAGAGTAGGACTCCAGTGTGGGGGCTACTGAAGGCACTGACTTCCCAAACTGTTCGTCTAGTGCAGAAGCATGGCAGGAACACTTCTGATCCTGCTACCCTGTTCCTGGCTATGATGGCTGTGGTCGCCTGCCAGTCTGCATTCTAGCAGGAGGACAGGCCATCCAAGAACTCAGAATAGAGGTTCACAAACTATGCTTATAAGAAAAAGAAAAGGGGGAGATGAAGGAAACAAGGATATAAGCTTGACAAGGTCCTTGTGTTTCTGGCCTGGCTCCAACAGGAGCTTGGCAGTATCTCCTTCCCTCGATGTTTGCCCCTTGGAATGTTGATTTAGTAGAATTCAAATTCAGGTGGTGTGACCTCTAGTCTGCGTAGGCTGGATATAGCCTGCTTCAATAATAACTTTACTCTGAACTTCAAAGAACACAGATGTTAATAGTTTTACTTAGATTCTTAGAAAACAAAGATGTCAGTGCTATAGTAAGCTTGCCAGGGAAAGGCCTAAATGTTAACTTTTTCCCAGCTGATGCTAGCATTAAACTATTTCTTGTTTATGTAGTTTTGCTCTATATAAGAAAACATGCTGTAAGAATAAACTTGCTCTCGCCAATTGAGATGAGAGACCTCCCAATCCTGTTGTTCTTTGTCTTTCTTTTCTCATTCCCTTCCCCCAGTTCAGGCCCTGCTCTATGGAACTGGACCTCCACAGTATTTTTGAGGGAGAGTACATCAGTGGGGGGGGCATTTGTCAGTTTCTGTATTTGTATGATTGTGTGTATATTTTTAGTTTTTAAATCTTTTCTGCCTTTGTTTGTGTCTTGTTTCTTTTGTTAGTTGGTATACCAGTTTGTTTTCTCTCTTCTTCTTCTCTCTCTCTCCATTTTCCTCTCATCCCCCCTCTTCCCTTTTCTATTCTTTTCCTTTTTCTTACCCCATTTTACTTTCAAGGAGCAAACCTATATCCCCACTGCATGGACAGATTGCAACGCAGTGGGAAGTGGGTTCCAGGGGGCTCATACACCTGTCAGTGGATACTGGGATCTGCAGATAGTTTACAAATCATAGCTCCCACCTCAATTAAATCTCAAAACTGCAAAAAGTATAGCCCCCCACCACAGTCCAGCTTAAACATTGAACAAAGCCAGAGGATCCACATAAGGAAGAATAGGAGATCGAGCAAACAGAAGTAAAAGCTACACCCCCATCCCTGAACAACAGAATTAAAGAAGGGAGAGGGAAGGAGGGAGGGAAAATCCACACAAATGAAGAAAAACCAAAAGAAGAATATGGGTCTCACACAGACTCCTAGGAGGTCATTCACTGGGAATAAGACTTTGGAATGCAAACAATGAAGAACCCCCAGAATGGCTGGTCTCAAACCACAAACCCAGATGTAAAGACATTGATAGAGACAATAAACAGAATTGAGGAGAGACAAGGGGAAGGAATGAAGGAGTTGATAACCAAGATAATAGCAATAAAAAATACAATGAATGAAATAAATAACAAACTGATAAGCATGGAAAGCAGAATTAGCCAAGCAGAAAAAAGAATCTCAGAGCTTGGGGACCAAAATATGGAACTAACCCAAACTTCAAAAACATAGAAAAGAAGCTTAAAAAGACAGAGCAAAATCTTCAAGAGATGAGCGATTATTTCAAGAGGCTGAACCTAAGAATAATTGAACTTCCTGAGGCAGAAAGAGAGAGACCACCCTGGAACAAACATTCCATGAAATTATCCAAGAAAACTTCCCTCATCTCATCAGTGATGCAATCATTCAAACACAAGTGATTCAGAGAACCCCTGCAAGAAGACAAATGAGTAGACCAACTCCTAGGCACATAGTAACTTACCTACACAAATAGATATAAAAGAAAAAAATCCTAAAGGCAGCAAGAGAAAAAGGTCAGACTACCTATAGAGGAAGACCAATTAGAATAGCAGCAGACTTATCCACAGGAACTCTTCAGGTGAGGAGAACTTGGAGCCCAATCTTCAAGTTTGTTGGGAGCCGGCCACAGAGGCCCACTGAGCATTAGGGATCAGGAAGGGCTGTTGACCCCGAGATCACTAGGATGCGTTCGGGAGCTATTGACCCCATTTCCTCCCCCTTTCTACTCAGCACTATAATCAGAATAAGCTCCTGTAAGCTCAAAACATAAAAGCTCTGAGACCGGGATGAATACAAGCTAACTTTAGAAGCTCATTGTTCCCATTCTTCCACAAACTGCAGTTTTGGCTTTCACACAACTTACAACTCAAACTCGGGTCACATCTAAGAGCCTTAGTATTGGTCACAGGCTGTTGGGTCGTGATCTTAGAATTTACTGAAGTTGAATAAGGTGTAAATTGTAGGATATAGTTTTAGAAGACAGCCATTTTGTTGAAAGAATGCGACTAGGTTACTTGCAGGTAGCCCACTGTAAACTTTGGATTGAGCTACATTCCAAACATGCTAGGATGGGCCACTTTAGGTTGTAAGTACTTAAGTTTCTATAGAATTGTTTAACTTGGCATTAGTATAAATCAGCTTAGGATGAAAAAGGTTTAGAGGATAGGTCAGTCACGGATTAAGGTTTGTTATGGGATTTTTAGGTTATCGGTTAACTTGGTATTGGTATAAATTAGCTTAGGATGAAAAGGGTTTATAGGCAGTCATGGATTCTGTTATGGGATTTTCTTCCTCATACCCAAAAGAATATCTGGTGGGTGGGGGATGCCCCTTACACACCTGGCTTTGTGTTCACGTGGAAAGACAGTATAAAAGTCCACTGTTGACACTCAATAAAGGTCTTCTGCTCAAATCTAAGCAGTTGTCCAAGCCTCTCTCTCTCGATCTCTCTCTCTCTCTCTCTCTCCCTCCCTTCCCCCCTCTCTCCTCTCTCTCTCTCTCTCTCTGTCTCTCTCTCTCCCCCTCCCTCTTTCTTCTTCCCCCCAATTGCTGACACTGTCTCTACCTTTGGGGTACCCTGGACCTGGCAGGAGCTGGACTCCTGCAAAAGTTCTCAAAGAAAAACAATTTCAACAAAGAATTACCTCCCAACTAAGCTAAGCTTCATCTGTGATGGAGAATTAAAATCTTTCCCAGACATTCAATCCCTAAGAGCTTATACTGCCTCCAGACCAGCTCTACAAGAAACACTTAAGACAGTATTAAATGCAGAAGAAAGGAAAAAAAGAACAACAATGCCCTTCACAAGAATGCAGGAAAAAGATTGAAAACACACATGAATCAACCCAAAAATCAAAGGAAAGAACAAACAGCAACAACAACAAACTCTATAAGAACCTCATGACAGGAATAAACTCTCACATTTCAATAATTAGGATTGAATGTGAATGGACTAAATGCACAACTGAAAAGACATAGAATGGCAAAACGGATAAAATATCATGAGGCCATAATATATTTTCTCCAAGAAACTCATCTCACCAGAAAGGACACTCACTCAAAGTAAGAGGACGAGAAACAAAATTTCAGGTGAATGGAACA
This sequence comes from Cephalopachus bancanus, assembly GCA_027257055.1. Lineage (NCBI taxonomy): Eukaryota > Metazoa > Chordata > Mammalia > Primates > Tarsiidae > Cephalopachus > Cephalopachus bancanus. Next base: position 645,436 of record JAPVLO010000330.1, on the reverse strand, counting down.
CAAAAGAAAGCAGGAGTCGCAAGCTTAATATCACACAAAATACCCTTTGTGCTATGAAAAATTTAAAAAGATACACAAGGTCACTACATAATGATAAAACATTCAATCCATCAATAAGAAATATCCATCCTAAACATATATGTACCAACATAGGAGCATTAACTTTCATAAAGCAGCTTCTAGATAAATGTAAAAAAGATATTGACTCTAACACTATCATAGCTGGGGACTTAAATACCCCACTGATGACCCTAGACAGATCATCAAGACAAAACGTCAACAAGGAGATCCAGAACCTCAATGTAATGATTGACCAAATGGACTTAATTGATACCTACAGAAAACTCCACCCAACAACCATAGAATATACATTCTATTCAGCACCACATGGAACCTACTCTAAGATTGATCACATTCTCAGGCACAAATCAAGCATAAAAAAATTTCACAAGATTGAAACTCTGCTGTACACCTTCTCAGACCACAGTGGAATAAAAATAAATATCAACACCAACAAAGTTTCCCAAAAACCCACAAAGACATGGACACTAAACAGCATGTTGCTAAGCAACTCCTGGGTGAACATGGAAATCAAAACAGAGATTAAAAGATACCTGGAAACAAATGAAAATAAAGAAATATCTTACCAAAACTTCTGGGATGCCATGAAAACAACAGTAAGAGGGGAATTCATGTCTCTGTGAATATGCAGGAAGAAAATAGAAAGATCACAAGTTAACAGTCTAACAAATCTCCTAAGGAAGGTGGAAAATCAAAACCACCAAAACCCTAACTTCAGCAGAAGAATCTAGATCACCATAATAACTCATAGACCATAGAAGACAAAATGCCCCAGGACATAGAAGACAAAAAGATAATACAAAAAATAAATGAAACAGAAAGCTGGCTCTTTGAAAGGATAAACAATACTGATGGTCCCCTAGCTAGACTGACTAAGCAAAAAAAAAAAAAAAAAGGAGAAAAAGTTTAAAAAACACAATCAGAAATACAAAAGATCAAGTCACAACTGACCCTGAAGAAGTACCAAATATTATCAGAGACTACTATGTACACTTATATGGAAATAAACTTTAAAACCTAAAGGAAATGGAGGACTTTCTGACAATACAACCTCCCCAAGTTGAAACAAGAAGAAATTAAGCTGGGCTTGGTGGCTCAGCCTGTAATCCCGTGCCTTTGGGAGGCTGAGGTGAGTGGATTGCCTGAGCCCGTGGGTTTGAGACCCGCCTGGGCAGCTAGACTAGACCTCATCTCTATAATAAATCAAAAAATCAGCCAGGCATGGTAGCGCATGCCAGTAATTCTGGCTACTCGGAAGGCTGAGGTGGAAGGATCGCTGGAGTCCAGCAGGTCAAAGCTGCGGTGACCAGGAGTGGCCACTGCACTCCAGTCTGGGTGACAGAGTGAGACTCCAACTCAAAAAAAAAAAAAAAAAGAAATCAAGACCCTAAATAGACCAATAACAATCCAGGAAATTGATTATGTCATAAGAAAACTACCCACAAAAACAAACAAACAAACACCCTGCACCAGATTACTTTCCAGCAGAATTCTACAACACAAACAAGGAGGAACTGATACCAATCCTACTGAAAGTAGTCCAGGCAATCAAGAAAGATGAAACTCTTCCCAAATCTTTTTATAAAGCTAACATCACATTGATACCCAAAGCAGGTAGAGTTCCAACAAAGAAAGAGAACTACAGACCAGTATCCTTGATGAGCATAGATGCTAACATTCTCAACAAGATTCTAGAAAATTGGATTCAACAACACATCTAAAAAATCATCAACCATGACTAAGCAGGTTTCACCCCTAGGATGTAGGGCTGGCTCAACATTCGTAAGACCATAAACGCAATTAAATACATCAACAGATGTAAAAATAAAAACCATAAGATTATATCCTTAGACATGGAAAAAGCTTTTGATAAAATTCAGCATCCCTTCTTGATAAAAACCCTCAAACATGTAGGCATAGGTGGAACATACCTCAAAATAGTAAGAGCCATCTACGAGAAACCCACAGTCACCATATTGCTAAACAGACAAATTGGAACCATTTCCCCCTGAAAACTAGAACAAGACAAGGATGCCCACTCTCACCCCTCCTTTTCAACATAGTTTTAGAAGTCCTAGTTAGAGCAATTAGACAAGAGAAAGAGATCAGGGGTATCCAAATAGGAAGTCAAGTTATCCCTCTTTGCAGACTGACATGATTCTATACCTCAAAAACCCAAGAGAATCTGTCAAAAACCTCCTTGCACTGATAAAGGATTTTGGCAAAGTCTCAGGGTATAAAATAAGTGTGCAAAAGACAGCTGCATTTCTATACACCAACAATAAACAAACAGAAACCCAAATAAAAAGCACAATCCCATTCACAATAGCCAGAAAAAAAAAAAAAAAATCAAATACCTTGGCATCTTAAACAGAGACACGAAAGAACTTTACAATGAAAACTACAAAACACTGCTCAAAGAAATCAAAGACGACACAAACAAATGGAAAAATATTCCATGCTCATGGAATGGAAGAATCAACATTGTTAAGATATCCATCCTACCCAAGGCAATCTACAGATCTAACGCAATACCCATTAAATCAGCAGCAGCATTCTTCTCAGACCTGGAAATGACAGTACAGAAATTCACATGGAAACATAAATGACCACGAATTGCCAAAACAATCCTCAGCAAAAAAAAAAAAACAACAAAAACCAAAAAAAAAAAAACAGGAGGTATTACACTCCCAGACTTTAAACTCTATTATAAAGAATTTAAATAATCAAAACAGTCTGGTATTGGTACAAGAACAGGCATATAGATGAATGGAACAGGATAGAGATTCCAGAAGCAAAACTTCAATTTCTCAACCAACTCATCTTCAACAAAGCCTCCACCAACAACCACTGGGGAGAGGAGAACCTGTTCAGTAAATGGTGCTGGGAAAACTGGCTGACCACATGCAGAAGAATGAAACAAGATCCCTACCTATCACCATACACAAAAATTAACCCTAAATGGATCAAAGACCTAAACACAAAACCTCAAACTATAAGAACCTTAGAAAATGCAGGAGACACCCTTATGGAAATAGGAACTGGCAACCAATTTCTGATTAAAATCCCAAGTGCCCATGCCATAAGAGATAAGATTGACAAGTGGGACCTCATCAAACTGACAAGCTTCTGCAAAGCCAAAGAAATGATCAAGAGAGCAAGGAGACAGCCCACAGACTAGGAAAAAATATTTACTAACTCCATGTCTGACAAAGGCCTAACGTCAAGGATCTACAAGGAACTCAAATGTGCTGAAAATAAAAAAACAAACAGCCCCATTACAAAGTGGGCAAAAGAGCCGGGCTCGGTGGCTCAGCTTGTAATCCTGCACCTTTGGGAGGCTGAGGTGAGTGGATTGCCTGAGCCCGTGGGTTCGAGACCTGCCTGGGCAACGAGATCTCATCTTTACAATAAATCAAAAAAATCAGCCGGGCATGGTAGTGCATACCTGTAATTCTGGCTACTTGGAAGGCTGAGGCGGAAGGATCGCCGGAGCCCAGCAGGTCGAGGCTGTGGTGGCCGGGAGCGGCCACTGCACTCCAGTCTGGGCAACAGAGTGAAACTCCAACTCAAAAAAAAAAAAAGTGGACAAAAGATATGAATAGACACTTCTCAAAAGAAAACATACGAGCAGTCAACAGATATATGAAAAAATACTCAGCCTCACTAGTCATCAAAGAAATGCAAATTATAAAACTACACTGAGATCACACCTAACTCCAGTCAGGATGGCCATCATCAATAACTCAAAGAATGACAGATGCTGGAGCAGATGCGGTGAAAAGGGAACACTTCCACACTGTTGGTGAGAGTGTAAATTAGTTAGCTTCTGTGGAAAACAGTGTGGCTATTCTTTAAAAAATCTAAAAATTGACCTTCCATATGACAGCACAATCCCCCTACTGAGAATATACCCAGAAGAACTTAAATCAGGTTATAAAAAAGATACCTGCACACGTATGTTTATCGCAGCATTGTTCACAGTAGCAAGAACATGGAACCGAGTGTGCTGCCCATCAAAAGAGGACTGGATAAAAAAATGTGGTATATATACATGATGAAATATTACGTAGCCATAAAGAAGAACAAAATCATGAACTTCACAGCAACCTGGATGGACTTAGGGTCTATAATACTGAGTGATCTTTCAAAGAAACAAAGAACTGAGTAACACATTCTCACTCATAAGCAGACCTTGAACAATTGTCATAACACTATAAGAAAAGGATTGGAGCCAGGCTGGGTGGCTCAGCCTGTAATCCTGTGCTTTGGGAGGCTGAGGTGAGTGGATTGCCTGAGCGCGTGGGCTCGAGACCCGCCTGGCCAACTTGGCGAGACCTCATCGATACAATAAATAAAAAAAAATTTAGCCAGGTGTGGTAGCACATGCCTGTAGTTCCAGCTACTTGGAAGGCTGAGGCGGAAGGATCGCCGGAGCCCAGCAGGTCGAGGCTGTGGTAGCCAGGAGCGGCCACTGCGCTCCAGTCTGGGCGACAGAGTGAGACTCCTACTCAAAAAAAAAAAAGAAAAGAAAAAGAAAAAAATAAAAGGATTGGCAGTAGCGGGAAACTGCCAGGATGGGGGTGGGGAAGTGGAATTGGCAGTAGTGGGAATCTGCCTGGGGAAGGGGGGCACACCTCATCAGCAAGGGTATCTGCATAATGTACATTTGTATACCTAACCCTGAATTGTACCCCACATCTTTAAATTTAAAAAATTAAAAGTTTAAATATATATATATATATATATATCTAGATATATCTATTGGTTCTCTCTCTGGAGAACCCTGACTGATACAGTGAACCCAGTATTTATTTTAAATTTTCTGGTAGCCATATCTGAAAAGCAAAAGGTAGTAAAATTAACTATATTATACTTATTTAACCCAGTATATCTAAAGTATCTTCTTAACACATAATAAAAATGTTCATTTTTATTAGTGGTAAAATATACATAACATAAAATATGCCATATTAATAATTTATAAGTGTACAGTTCAGTAGTGTTAATTACATTCATATTGTTGTGCATCCAATCTTTAAAATTATTTTCATCTTTTAAAATTGAAATTATTTTTTTAATTGTTATTTTTATTTTAAAGATGTTGGATACAATTCAGGGCTAGGTATATTAGTTGTCATTGTGCAGGTAATTTGGGTATCCTTATTGATGTTATGTGCCCCTCCCCTTTCCTGGCAGTGTCCTACTACTGCCAATCTCTTTCTTATGGTATTATGATTAATGTTCAGGTCTACCTATGAGTGAGTAATGTAGTACTCAGATCTTTGTTTCTGTGATAAAGCACTATATCTTAAAGACTCTAAATCCATCCAAGTTGCTGGGAAGTCCTTAATTTTGTTTTTCTTTATGGCTGCGTAATATTCATGTATATGTGCCACATTTTCTTTACCCAGTCCATGATGGGCAGCACGGTTGGTTCTAAGTTTTTACAATTGTGAGTAATGCTGCAATAATCACGTGTGTGCAGGTATCTTTTTTATAGAGTGATTTGAGTTCCTCCAGGTATATTCCCAGAAGGGGGATTTCTGGATCATATGGAAAGTCGATTTTTATACCTTTTGGAAATCGTCACATTTTTCCACAAAGGTTGTACCAGTTTACACTTCCACCAAGAAATATGTAGTTTAAATACAAAAATAATCTGTGCAAAATCTGTATGCCTAAAACCATAAAATGGCAATGAAAGAAAACAAAGACAACCTACATAAATGGGAAGATATATTGTGGTCATGGATTGGAAGAGTAAACATGATTAAAATATCAATTCTCCCCAATCTGATCTATAGATTCAACATAATCTCTATCAAAAATCTCAACAAAATTGTTTTTTAGATACTGACAAGCTGATTCTAGAATTTATATTGAAAAGCAAAGGAATCAGAATAGATAAAATAACTTTATAAGTAAAGTTGCAGGACTTACACCAATTGAATTCAAGACTTACTATTAAAATCACAGTAATGAAGACAGTGTGGTTATTGATCAAATGATAGATATATGGAACAATGCAACAAATACAGCTTCTATAAATAGATCCACAAAAATATAGTCAACTATTTTCAAAACTGCAAAGGCAATTCAGTGAAAGAATAGTCTTCCAACAAATGGTGAGTATATATATGTATATTTCCATAAGCAAAAAATTAAATGAACCTTGACCCTCATCTCACACTTTATACCAAAATTATCTCAAAATGGGTCATAGATCTAAATCTAAAACGTAAAACTATAAAATGTCGAGAAGAAATCATAGCATAAAATGCTTGTTACCTTAGATTGGATAAAAGAATTCTTAGATGCAACACATACCAGGCACACACTCATACACACACACACACACAACTGATACATTGGAATTTGTCAAAGTCAAAAACACTTGCTCTGCAAAAACACTGATTTTCTGCAAAGAAAATCAAATTGACCAGTTACAGACTAATAGAAAATATTTGCCAATCCATGTTCCACTCATCCCCCCCAAACTTTAACCCTTGGCAATCGCTAATACATTTGTGACATATTTAGAATGTGATATATACATATATATTGTTTCCAATTTTCAGATTCTGTGAGATCCTTATAAATCTTATCTAAATCAGAAATAACGTACATAAAGAATAAGCAAAGGAATGAACAGAGAAATGAAAAACTCTTAGGCCTTGGAAATTACTCATGCATTTTTTGGTTTGAATGACTAAGGAAAATCAGGAACTTTTGGAATAGCTTCAAATCTAGGAAGTGGCTCCAAGGACAAACAAACCTTAATTTCTTTAGCACACTGTTCAGACACAAAATAGATTACAGGTTTGCCCTACTGTGGTGGTTCTTATTTTGTTTAAATCAGGAGATGATAATTCTGTACAATAAGACTATTTTTTATAGAAGTTAATTTATTCTTCTAATATAAAACGTTCTGATCTAAAAATGTACTCGCATTTCATTTTCCATTTTACCCTGAAGTTTTATTGCTAGTTTTTCCTCATGTTCTTTCAATTTTTGGAAACCACGTTAGAGTCAGGTCTTTGGGAACTGAAAGCAAGGCAGTTTTCTCCTCTCGGTGGATTTGTCTTTTCATGGAATGTTAGTATACTGTATGAGCACTCTGTTTTTCTTTGTTTTGTATTTTATTTTCCAGATTTAGAGATCACTGCTGCTCCCAATAATTTGACTTGTCTATGAATCTTATTTAAAAACATATTTACAGAACATCTACGACACAATAGGTTCTATTTGGCATTGGGGACACTTTACTGAATAAGAACAAAGACCCCTCCCTTCACTGTATTGGAAAGAGACGGTAAGTACACAAATAAGCAACTCAAACTAATGCAAAACAAAACAGGATTCTGTGTTACAGACTGGAGATGGTGGGGGTAGGTAAATGGGGCTAAGGATTGGGGGATCCATGAAAGTCTTTCTGAAGAGATGATATTTAAGCCTTATGGATAAAAAGCCAGCCTTAAAAAGAAAAAGAAAATATTCTGTACACATAATACTGGGGGGGGGAGGTATGTATATCTATATGCATTCACTCAAAAGATGGCATTAATCAAATGAATCCATCACCATGAAATAGGCAAGACAGTGGAATTGGTCAGTGAAACCCTCTCCCAAGTACAACTTATTATCGATATATATTGAGTATTACTATTTTAATACAGCTTTTTCCTTTCTTAAAATATGTATACTTTTTTGGCATCCTCTGTATATACATATACATACACACACACACACATATATACTTCATGAATGTGTATATTATACTCTATCCAGGATTTTCTCCATCTATTTCTAGCTTCTAAACTTATATCTTCAGGGCTCACTTCTTACTACCTCTCTCTTAAGTTCTCCAATTGCAAAAGACTCTGATCAACTGAAATCATCTTTTGGTCTTACAGCCCAGATAGCTGACCAAACTTGGTCTAATCAAATGGTAGAGGAAAGGGTGTGCTGGAAGATAAGCAGGTCACTGATATCAGGCACAGATGCTTAAGCAACAGGGATTGTAGGCAGGAAAATCTTCAAATGTGATTCAGGGGCAAAATAAATAATTATTGACTTCCCATAAAAACAAAATCAATAAGTCTCTATCCATATGCACAAACTAATCAAATAATAAATCCTAAAAGTTAAAAATTGATAAATCTAGGTGAAGGATATAAGACAATCATTGTACAATTTTTAAACTTTTTTTGTTGGTTTAAAATTTTTCAAAAAATAAAGTTGAAAGGAAAAATAAACCTGCATATCTTGAATTATGTATGCATCCTTGAATATATGTTAATAGATTATATAATTTGAATTCTTTGTGAGTCTAAATCAATTTTGATACAAATGGGAGATGCAAAGATTTTTTAGAAGGTTTACCTGTATATTATTGTATTTCTGGTCTTCAGAACCCATGTAAAAATTCCTCGACTAACTACCAAAGTCTCAAATTCACTATTTTCCTCCTTCATTGCAGAGTTTAGAAAAAAACATTCTTTAACAATATCTGCCCTTTCAGTACAATGGCAGAAATAATATTTAAATAAGCAAAGTAAAATGTAACGCTCAAAGTAAATATAACCTTGGAAATTAAAAAGCATTAATGACTTGCTCTTCATTCTGCTAATTGATTTAGTGACCAGAAATATCAGAATACCACTAATTCACATAGGAACCAACATTTATAGCCTGAAATGAACTCCAAGCTTCTGTACTATAACCACTTTCAGAAGAGATTTAATCAAGGTTAGCAAAAATGTATATATTTCTAAAACTGACTTTTCCCAGGCATTAGTAACTATGTTCAGGCATCAAAGTTTCCTTGGTGACTAATTAGTGACTATTTGACCAGATGTGAATTATATTAATAAAACCACTTTGGTTACCTTAATTAAAGTTAAAAATAAAGAGGCTTAAAAATACTATTCTAAAATACCTCTGTAATAATGGTGGAATAGCTTGTATAGGATTAATTCTCTAGCAAATAATAATTATAACTCTGAAGAAAATTTTGAAAAGAAATTACTTGAAGGCACTGGAGAAAGACCAAATTATGACAGAAATTAGAGGGGAACTGATCTCTAAGCTAAGGTAACCACACTGAGTTATATATATATATATATATATATATATATTTTTTTTTTTTTTTTTTTTTTAGTTGGAGTCTCACTCTGTCACCCTAACTGGAGTGCAGTGGCTGCTCCCAGTCACTGCATCACTGCAGCCTCAACCTGCTGGGCTCTGGCAATCCTTCAGGCTCAGCCTTCCAAGTAGCTGGAACTACAGGTGCACTACCATACCCGGCTAATTTTTTTTTTTAATTTTATTGTAGAGATGAGGTCTCGCCTAGTTGGTCAGGTGGGTCTCGAACCCTTGGGCTCAGGCAATCCACTCACTTCAGCCTTCCAAAGCGCGGGATTACAGGCTGAGCCATCGAGCCTGGCCAATATTTATATTTTAAAGGTTTTCACTTGAGGGGGCTCTTCAGTCTGTTCCCAAGGTAAGATTAAAATTCAAGCAAAAATCAGTAGTTCTATTAGCTTGTGAAGTCAGATAACAGAATTGGGGTCTCCAAAAGTGGCTGAAAAATAAGTGGTGGTGGGGGGAAATCCCAGTAAGAAGGAAGTCAAAGAAGTCAGAGCTCTAAAATCTATCTAAAATTTCTGCCCAAATCCTTGACCAAGTCTTGAACTACAAATGTACAGAGAAGACTATGAGGTTTCCTATTAATGAAAACAGCTAGAAGGCAGCAAAAACTAAGCAGAACTTTCAGGGACTGCCCAAAACAGGGGAGGAATCTGGAATTTGAGTCTACCCAAGTCAACTGCCCATAAGAACAAAAATCAATACTCTTCAAAGTAATATAAGAGATTCCAAAAATGTTAAAATATATTACCCACAATGTATGGTGGCTTAAAAAAAGTTACTAGACATGTGAGGGAACAGTAAATTATCATCAGCAGTTAAGAAAAAAAACCAGTCAATAAAATCTGACCCAGATACTAAGATGACCTAGACACTAAAATTAGTATAAAAGAAATTTAAAGCCACTATAATAAATAGGTTAAAGACGTAAATAAAAATACGATAATATAGAATGAATATATGGACAACATAAGTAGAAAAATATAAACCATACAAAGGAATCAAGTGGAAATCAGAGCTGAAAATTAAACATCTGAGATGAAAAATATTCCAGCTGTATTAACAGCAGATTGAGGATGGCAGAAAAAAAGAATCAGTAAGCTCAAAGATAGTACCTTAACAATGGAGAAACCTGGAAGACAACATCTTAATCAAGTGATCAAAGCTATCATTGCCAACACTGGGATATCCCTGTCCACCTTATATGATGCACTGAAAATGAAACATCATCATGTCTATGTTTTTTTCTACCAAAGATCTATAACTTGAATCAAAATGGGGGGAAATAAAGCAAATGCAAATTGAGACCCATTCTACAAAATAACTGGCCTAAACTCTTCAAAAATTCTAAGGCCAAAGAATAGCTGAGAAACTCTTCCAGATTCAAATAGAGTAAAGAGACATAAAAAACAAACACAGAATTGGGGAGGTGGGAAAATTGACTGCCTAGCAGCAGCTGGCTTGTGCTTTCTCACAGAGTGAACCAAGGAAGAGAAAGACCTTCAGCACAGAAGCAGGATGAGAGACAGGATGCACCTCTCACAGAGAAGTGGCAGAACTCACAGAGAGCAAAGAAAAGTCAGATCAGGCCACCTGTTTTGGAACCAGGAAGCCCTCTCACCCAGGTCACATTGGAAACAGTGACCGGTCTTTGGACACAGGCAAAGATCGAGTGTGGGTAATAAAGAACCTCGGTATTTCTGCCACAGTCTTGGAAGGTCCTCCAAGCTTTGTGGGACTACAGTCCCACATGAAAAATGGTCTGGATACTACATAGCTGCATGCTGCCAGAAGCCACATGGAGCCGTGCAAGCTTTCAAGTTCTGAATGACTCCTGCAGAGTCATCCTCTGAGAATTTAATCCCTGCAGGCTATCATCTACAACCAATTCCCAGGACTGGGAGTGAATGGAAAGTCCTGATGCTTTCATTTGGCCCCAAAGCAAATTCTGCTGCTGCTGGGACAAGCTGCAGTGAGAGACCTTCTTGCTAAATGCACCTTTGAGTTCTGCGCACAGACTGCCTGTGCAAGGGCAGGGGAGCTGGGAGAAACTCACAACCCTGGCAACCTCTCTCTCCCTGGGTGAACTCTCATGCAATAGAGATGGCTCTGCTTTCCCTGTGGTGTTGCCACAGTGGCCAGGGGACCTCTCTCCCTCCCAAATCCTGCTGGGGTAGCCAGTCATGCACACAAGTGGAGAGCTGGAGTGCAAACCCTTCTGACCTAGCCCTCCCTGACCAGATTTTACCCCCCACACCCTTTCAAACACTTAATATGAACAGGGAAATGTGAGAGTACCTACACCTTCTCCCGTTGCCTAGGTCATCTGTGTACTTTCCTGGGGCATCAAAGACCAAGAAGAAATCTCACAGACACCACTGCAGCTGGCTCCCTCTTGCAAGCACTATCTTCCAACCAGAGGTCAACTGGCACAGCCCATTACAACATCTGAGACAATAGCACAGCCCTTGGGAAGGTCTGTTCCCTAACCTCAGCTAACACCACTATCCAAGACACCTCAGTCACTCAGGAGGCCCTGAGTCTGTACATGTACTCAGCACAGCACCACCATAGCTGGCAGCTGGAAAAGTCACAACACTAAGGCTATATCCAACCAAGAAAACCCTACAGAGTGTGTGACATCACCCTCCCAATCCTATTAGACTTGATGCCTGCACCTGTTGCTGGGAAACCAGAGGACTTGTCACCTCAACTCAGTTCTACCTAACATCACCCCTCACCCAAGAAATAAGAGCAATGCCCATGTCTCCACACATCTTGTGGACTAATCCATAGTCTGAGGCATCAAAGAGCTTCTCCAGAGGGTCCTCCAAAGAAGTCAGTAACCAATTCTCCTTAGAATTTAACCCTTTTACCTTCACATCACCGATCCCTTGCAGATGCTCCCCAGTACCAGCCAAAAACAGCGGCAAGACTCACAGTGGTCAGACCCTCATATAATACCGCTTCCAGGGGAAGGAGGAGTGTACCACATCAGGGAAGTACCCTGTGGGACAAAAGGTAAAAAATAAATCTAGAATAAATCACAGCCTTCTCTGTGTCCTAGAGTTCCCTGCCTGAGGAAAGTTTATTTCAGTGGAAATGTTGACATAGCGTTGGGTTAACCGCGGGGAAGGTGATGGTTCTCCCCCAGCAGTTGAGCAGACCTGGTGCCATGAAGGGTTTTGGAGAAAGGGAACTCTCCACCCTCTTGCTCACCACTGTAGACATTTGCATCCCTCATGGAAGTTCAGCGTGAATGCACCTGTTGATGTCCTTTCTGTAACATTTTGGAGTAACTGTAATCCCATGTGAAGTGTGCCCTTTGGGCTCACATTTGTACCTACTCCCCTCTACACAGAATGTCAATATGCCTACATATGTACAGGGGTACATATCTGATCTGACAATCCAAAGCAGCAGGACAGGGGCAAAATGGAAAAGCAGACCACTTCCTCAGCAGCCTACTAGCGGAGCTGAGGTACCTACCCACACCCCTGCAAAGACCTCAGTAATCTCACCAGTTGCTTCCCCAACTACCTTTATCAGGGCCAACACTTTAGTCTTCCATAGAAGTACTGCATATAACCACCTGCTACAGGTACAACTAATTCTCACCCATGAATGCACAGTCATGACCTGCAGGCTGAAAGGTTCAACTGAGAAAGAAATACTGCAAAAGAAAAAAAGAGCACCCATGTCACCGGCTAACAAGATAAGCTTCCTCTGACATTCTAAACCCACAGAAGATAGTGAACCTACACACACACCCGATACTTGCTACTACAAGCAGCATCTAAGAAAGTCAGTGCTCAAGAATTTCTATAACCAAGGAACACATTCAGAGACCATTTCACTGAAAACACCCAGAGGCAAAGCTAGATAAACATTAAGTATATGCATTAAAGTTGCATCCCTAAGGATAAGAAAAAAACAATGGAATCAAAAACAAATGTAATAATAAGAAGAAGAAATAATCTACACAAATGAGAAGGTACCAGAAAAAATCCTGGCAATATGAAAAAAAAAAAATTTTCAACTCCGCGAGAGACCATGCTAACTCTTCAGCAATGGATCCTAACCACAATGAAATATTTGATGTTCTAGAGATAGAATGTAAAAGATTGATTATAAAATGGATAAAATTACTTAGTTATATCCCAGAGAAAATTGAAAACCAACATAAAGAAATTTTTTAAAATTCAGAAAATAAAGAATTCTCAAAAGAGATAGATACGTTTTTAAAAATCTGAACTTCTGGAAATGAAAAACTCATTCAGGAAAGTACAAAACAAAGTAGGAAGTTTTAACAGTAGACAGGACCAAGTAGAAGGAAGAATCTCAGAACTTAAGGACAACTCTTCTGAATTAACCCAATCAGACAACAATAAGGAAAAATGATTTAAAAGATCTGAACAACATCTCCAAGAAATTTGGATTATGTAAAACTTCCAAATCTAAGAATCATAGGTGTTTCTAAGGAAGCAGAAAAAGCAACAGGTTTGGAAAACCTATTTGAGGGAATAATGGAGGAAGACTTCCCCAGCCTTGCCAGAGACTTAAACAGCCAGATACAAGAAACACAAAGAACTCCTGAAAGAGTCATTGCAAAAAGGTGTACAATCATAAGGTTATCCAAAGTCAACACGAAAGTAAGAATTCTGAGAGCAAAAATCAACAAAAAAAACCCTGGTTCTTTGAAAGGATAAACAAGATTGATGGATCCCTAGCCAGAATGACCAAGAAAAAGAGAGAAAAAGTCCCAATAAACACAGTCAGAAACACAAAAGATCAAATCACAGCAGACCCTGAAGAAATACAAAAGATTATCAGAGATTACTATGCACACCTGTATGAAAACAAACTCAATAACCTAAATGAAATGGAGAAATTTCTGATATCACACAACCTCTCAAGGTTGAAACAAGAAGATACTGAGACACTAAATAGACCAATAACCCAGGAAATTGACGATATCATAAGAAAACTACCTACAAAAAAAAAAAAAAAAAGCCCTGGACCAGATGGCTTTCAAGCGGAATTCTACAAAACATAAAAGGAGGAGCTAATACAATCCTATTGAAAGTATTCCAGGCAAGTGAGAAAGATGGAATTTTTCCCAAATCATCTTAGGAAGCTAACATCACATTGATACCCAAACTGGATAAAGAGCCAACAAAAAAAGAGAACTAGAGGCCAATATCCCTGATAAACATAGAGGCAAAAATTCTCAACAAGATTATAACAAATCAGATCCAACAACACATCTCAGAATTCATCCACCATGACCAAGTAAGCTTCATCCCGGGGATGCAGGAATGGTTCAATATCTGCAAGACCATAAATGTAATTAAATACATCAACAGATGTAAAAACAAGAACCACATGATTATATCATTAGATTCAGAAAAAGCTTTTGATAAAATCCAGCATCCCTTCTTGATAAAAAACCCTTGAACACCTAGGCATAGAAGGAACATACCTTAAAACAGTAAGCACCATCTATGATAAACCCATAGCCAGCATATTGCTAAACAGACAAACTGGAAGCATTTCCCCTGAAAACCGGAATAAGACAAGGCTGCTCACTCTCACTCCTCCTGTTCAACATTTGTGTTGGAAGTCCTAGCTAGAGCAATTAGACAAGAAAAGGAAATCAGGGGTATTCAAATAGGAAAAGAGTAAGTTAAGTTATCCCTCTTTGCTAACAACATATGATCCTATGCCTTGAAAATCCAGAAGAATCTGTCAAAAACTTCCTTGCACTGATAAAGGACTTTGACAAAGTCTTGGGGTACAAAATAAATGTGCAAAAGATAGTCTCATTCTTACACATCAACAACAAGCAGTCAGAGAACCAAATAAAAAGCACAATCCTGTTCACAATAGACACACACACACACACAAAAAAAAAAAGTAAAGAAATACCTCAGGATCATCCTAACCAGAGAAGTGAAAGACCTTTATAATGAAAACCAAAAAACACTTCTCAAGAAGACACAAATGGAAGAATATTCCATGCTCATGGATTGGAGGAATCAACATTGTTAAGATGTCCATCCCACCAAAGGCAATCTACAGACTCAATGCAATACTCATTAAATTACCAACATCATACTTCTCAGACCTGGAAACGCCAATACAGAAATTCATATGATGAAAACACAATTGACTATGAATAGCCAAAACAATCCTCAGCAAAAGAAACAAAGTGGGAGGTATCATACTTCCAGACTTTAAACTTTACCATAGGGCTACAATAATCAAAACTGCCTGGTATTGGTACAAAAACAGGCATACAGACCAATGGAACAGTATAGAGATTCCAGAAGCAAGACTTCAATTTCTCAACCAACTCATCTTTGACAGAGCCTCCACTAACAACCACTGGGGAGAGAACCTATTCAATAAACAGTGCTGGAAAATCTGGATGACTACATGAAGAAATTGAATCAGGACCCCTACCTATCACCATACACAAAAATTAACTCTAAATGGATCGAAGACCTAAACATAAAACCTCAAACTATAAGAATTTTAGGAAATGCAGGAGACACCCTTATGGAAATTGGAACTGGCAACCAATTCCCAAGCAAAACCCTAAATGCCATACCTTAAGAAATAAGATAGACCAGTGGGACCTCATCAAACTAACGAGCTTCTGCAAAGCAAAAGAAACCATCAAGAGAGCAGGGAGACAGCCCACAGAATGGGAAAAAATATGTGCCAACTGTATATCTGACAAATGTCTAACATCTCGGATCTATAAGGAACTCAAACATGGAAAAAAAGCAAACAGCCCCATTAAAAAGTGGGCAAAAGACATGAATAGACACTTCTCAAAAGAAGACATACAGGCAGCCAACAGACACATGAAAAAGTGCTCAACCTCACTTATCATCAGAGAAGTGCAAATCAAAACCACATTGAGATACCACCTAACCCCAGTAAGAATGGCCATCATTGATAAAACAAACAACAGCAAATGCTAGTGAGGATACTGAGAAAAACGAATGCTTCTACACTACTGGTGGGAATGCAAACTAGTATAGCCTCTTTGGAAGACAGTGTGGTGATTTCTGAAAGAACTAGAAACCATATGACCCAGCAATTCCCCCTATTGGGAATATACTCAGAGGAACTCAAATCATTCTACAAAAAAGATACCTGCACACGTATGTTTGTTGCAGCTCTATTTACAATAGCAAAAACACGGAACCAACCATGTTACCCATTGAAGCTGAGCTGGATTAAAAAAATGTGGTATATATACATGATGGAATATTATGCAGCCATAGAGAAAGACAAACATATAGACTTCGCAGCAACATGGATGGATTTAGAGTCAATCATACTCAGTGATCTATCACAGAAACAAAGAACATAGTACCATATGTTTTCACTCATAAGTGGACCTTGAACAATTATTATAATACTATAAGAAAGAGTTTGGCAGTAGTGGAAAACTGTCAGGGGAGGGGGGTGGGATTGGCAGTTAAGGGAAACTGCTAGGGGAGGGAGCTGCATACCTCATCAACAAGGGTACCTGCACCATCAATGTTTGAATACCTAACCCTGAATTGTACCCCACATCTTTATAATGTTTTTAAAATATATATGTACCTAAAGTCAGAGCTTTCAGTTTTATGTTTTTATTTTAAAATTGTGGGGTACAATTAAGAGTTAGGTATACAAATATTCATTATGCAGGTACCCTTGTTGATGAGGTGTGCCCCCGCTTCCCCAGGCAGATATCGACTACCATTAATCCCACCTCCCTGCCCCATCTCCCCTTGTAGTTTCCTGCTACTGTTAATCCTTTTCTTACAGTATTACAGTAGTCATTTAAGGTCCACTTATGAGTGAGAACATGTGGTACTCAGATCTTTGTTTCTGTGAAAGATCACTCAGTATTATAAACTCTAATTCCATCCAGGTTGCTGTGAAATACATGATTTTGTTCTTCTTAATGTTTGTATAATATTCCATTGTGTATATGAACCACATGTTTTTTATCCAGTCCTTTTTTGATGGGCAGCACTTTTGGTTCCTGCTGCTGTGAACAATGCTGCAATAAACATACGTGTGCAGGTATCCTTTTTATAGAGTGATTTGAGTTCTTCTGGGTATATTCCTAGTAGGGGACTTGCGGGGTCATATGGAAGGTCAATTTTTAGAACTTTTAGGAATCACCACACTGTTTTCCACAGAGGCTGTACTAGTTTACACTCCTACCAACAGTGTAGAAGTGTTCCCTTTTTGCCACATCCTCTCCAACATGTTATTTTTTGAGTTATTGATGATGATCATTCTGACTGGAATTAGGTGGTATCTCAGTGTAGTTTTAATTTGCATCTCCTTGATTGTTGGGAGCCAGCCGTGGAGGCCTGCCTGAGCGTTCGGGATCCAGGCGGGCTGCGGAACCTGAGATCACCAGGTTGCGTTCAGGAGCTGAAGGCCCATTCCTTCCTCCTTTCTTTGTTGTTTGGCATGACCCACTAGCAGGGACTTTGATGATGTAAGCATGAAGTTCTGAGAATATGACAGGCATGGCTGACTCCAGGGATCCATTGTTCCCGTTTCTCACAGACAGCAGTTTCGGCTTTAAACTTAATTCAAACTCAGGTCACATTTGGGAGCCTTATACATGATACAAGCTTGTTTATAAGATTTAAAAGTATATTTGTAGAATTAGTATATACATTTAGAGAGCTGTTTCCAGCTTTAGATGGTATAGATGTATCTAGGGTTACCAGAAATGGCCCAGCATGAACTTTGGACTGAGCCACATTCCTAAGGGCCCAGCATCCACTTTGGGCTGGGCTGCATTCTTTTAAACTAGTTTCTTTAGGTTTTTTTCTACTTATAATAGAAACTGAATTTATTTTATTCATAGAAAGTATTATAGAATAGGTCATGCTACGTGAGTGAATTATGTTAGTTCAAGCATGATCAAACATGATACTTTAAGATTTTATAAGAATACAGCTAACTTCAGAAATTTCGTTGTTCCCACTTTCTACTAATTGTAGTTTTGGCTTTAGTACAATTACAGTTTGTATTTGGGTTTTATTGTAGAAGCTTTATTGCTGATGATCAGCTTTATATATTAGGATTAGTAATTAGAAACTTTTATAGAAATTAAGATAGATACATAGGATTTTACAATAGCCATTTTATTAAGAGATTGCAATCAATTGTTCCTGGAAATGACCCAGCGTGATCTTTGGACTGGGCTACATTCTTTAGGAACTGGTTTGAGCTATAATTAAGAGTTTTTTATAGTACAGGTAAAATTAGCACAGAATAGAAAGGTATTAAGATTTAAGTCAGTCATTAGGTATTGGGAATGCATAAGTTTTAGAAGTTATTGATTATTAGGATCTTATGATGTGAGAATTGTTGTATTGCTTTTGAGGAACATAAACCAAGCATAAGGAACAGTGAGATAATTTTGAGATTGTCCTTCCTCATGCTTAAGGAAACACCTGGTGGATGGGAGGGATGCGCCTCATCCACCTTGCCTTGTGTTCACATGAAAGTCTTGTGATTTAACATGTGAAAATTTGGGATAAAAGACTCACGGTTGGTCCCAATAAACTGCTTCTGCTCATTTCACTGAACAGTTGTCCACTTTCTTTCTTTCTATCTATCCCTACTACAGAATCGGCTTCTGCACTAGGCAGAGTCCAGTCTCTTTCTTTCTCCCCCTTTCTCTTTCTCTTTATTTCTCCAGAATAATCGCCGATGCTGCCCCACCTTCCAGGGACCCTCTAAATCTCTCTGCAGGGGCTGGCCCCCCGTACTTGATGACTAGTGAAGCTGGACATTTTTTCATGTATCTGTTGGCCTCTCATATGTCTTCTTTTGAGAAGTGTCTATTCATATCTTTTGCCCACTTTGTAATGGGGCTGTTTGTTTTTTCTTTTCAGCACATTTGAGTTCCTTGTAGATCCTTGATGTTAGGCCTTTGTCAGACATAGAGCTGGCAAATATTTTTTCCCAGTCTGTGGGCTGTCTCCCTGCTGTCTTGATGGTTTCTTTGGCTTTACAGAAGCTTGTCAGTTTAATGAGGTCCCACTTGTCTATCTTATCTCTTATGGTCTGTGCATTTCGAGTTTTGCTCAGGAATTGGTTGCCAGTTCCAACTTCCATAAGGGTGTCTCCTGCATTTTCTAAGGTTCTTATAGTTTGAGGTTTTACAACTGTCGGGGGGGGGGTGGGATTAGCAGTTAAGGGAAACTGCTAGGGGAGGGAGCAGCATACCTCATCAACAAGGGTACCTGCATAATCAATGTTTGTATACCTAACCCTGAATTGTACCCCACATCTTTATAATAATGTTTTTAAAAAAATACATATGTACCTAAAACCAGAGCTTGCAGTTTTATAAAACAAATTCTATTAGATAGACCTAATAAAAAAGACAGACAGCAATACAAATTGTGGGGGGCGTCAATATTCTACTGACAGCAGCAGACAGATCATCAAGGCAGAAAGTCAACAAAGAAACATTGGAATTAAATTGGACTCTAGAACAACGGACCTAACAAATATCTACAGAACATTCTACCCCAAATTTGTAGAATATACAGTTTTCTCATCAGCACATTTTCCAGGATAGACTATATGACAGGCCACAAAACAAGTCTCATTAAATTCCAAAAAAATCAAAATTATATCAAGTAACTTCTCAGATCACAGTGGAATATAACTAGAAACCAACTCCAAGAGGAACTCTCAAAACCAGACAAACACATGGAAATTAAGCAATCTGCTACTGAACAATCTGTGCATCAACAATGAAATTGAGACAGAAATTTTAAAATTCCCCAAAATGAATGACAACAATGACACAAGTTGTCAACATCTTTGGGATACAGCCAAAGCTGTGCTCAGAGGAAAATTTATAGCATGTAAGACCCGCATCAAAAAGGCAGAAAAATCACATATTGACAACCTAATGTCACACCTCAAGGAACAAGGAACAATTGAACAGGAACAATCCAAACCTAAAGTCAGCAGAAGAAAAGAAACAGCAAAGATCAAACTAGAACTAAGTAAACAGAAACAAACAAAAAATACAAAGAATCAATGAAACAAAACACTGGTTCTTTGAAAAGATAAACAAAACTGATAGATCACTAACTAGACTACTTAAGAAAAAGAAAAGATTCAAATTAGCTCAATCAGAAATGAAAATGGAAAAATTACAACTGAGACCATGGGAATATTAAAAATGATCCAAGATTATTATAAAGACCTCTATGCAAAGAAACTAGACACTCTAGAGCAAAGAGATAAATTTCTTGATACATACAACCCTCCAACATTGAATTAGAACATATCAATGACAAGTAGGAAGATTGAATCAGTAATTAAAAGTCTCCCAACAAAAAAAGTCCAGGACTGGTGGATTACAGTCACATTCTTCCAGATATTCAAAGAAGACCTGGTACAAATCCTATTGAAGCTATTCCATAAGAATGAGAAGGAGAGGATTATCTCTAACTAATTCTACGAAGCCAGTATCAGTCTGATACCAAAACCAGAAAAAGATGCAACAAAAAAGAAAACTACAGACAAATATTCCTAATGAACATAGATAGAAAAATTCTCAACAAAATGCTAGCAAACTGAATCCAATATCACATTTAAAAAAATTCAACATGATCAAGTGAGTTTTAGCCCTGGAATTCAAGATGGTTCAACATACATAAAATAAATGCAATCCACCATATAAACAGAAGTAAAAACAAAAGTTATATGATCATTTCAATAGGTACAGAAAAATCATTTGATGAAATCCAACATCCCTTCATGATAAGAGCCTTCAAAAACATAGGCATAGAAGGGACATACCTCAAAATCATAAAAGCAATGTACAACAAACACACAGCCAACATCATAACGAATGGGGAAAAATTGAAAGCAGTCTCCCTCAGAACTGGTACAAGGCAAGAATGCCTATTTTCACTGCTTCTATTCGATATAGTATTGGAAGTACTAGCCAGCACAATCAGGCAAGAGGTATAACTACAGGGTATCCAAATTGGAAAAGAAAAAAAATCAAACTATTTCTGTTGCTGATGATATAATCTTATATCTTAAAAATCCTAAAGACTCCTCAAAAAGATGCCAAGACTTAATAAATGAATTCAGTAAAGTCTCAGTATACAAAGTCAGCATACACAAATCAATAACACTGTTATACACCAATAACAACCAAGCTGAGAGTCAAATCAAGAACTCAATCTTATTGACAGTAGTGGGGAAAAAAAAACTTAGCAATATATTTGGCCAAGGAGGTAAAAGACCTCTACAAGGAGAACTGCACAATACTGATGAAAGAAATTGTAAAGGACACAAACAAATGGAAAAATATCCCATGTTCATGGACTGGAAGAATCAACATTGTTAAAATGACCACATTGCTCAGAGCAACCTACAGATTCAACGCAATCTCTATAAAACTACCAATATGATTTTTCACAGAATTAGAAAAAACAACCCTAAAATTTGTATGGACCCAGAAAAGATCCTAAATAGTCAGGGCAACCTTCAGCAAAAAGAACAAAGCTGAAGGTATCACATTACCCAACTTCAAATTATACTACAAAGCTGTAGTAACCAAAACAGCATAATACTGGTACAAGGGCAGATGCATGGACAAATGGAACAGAATAAGGAATTCATAAGTAAACCCAAATATCTACAACCAACTGACCTTTGACAAAGCAACAAAAACACACACTGGGGATAAGAACACCCTACACAACGAATAGTGCTGGGAAAATTAGATAACCACACACCAAAAAATGAAACTGTTTTCCTATCTCTCACCATATACAAAAATTAACCCAAGATGGATTCAAGATCCAAATGTCTGACCTGAAACCATAAAAATCCTAGAAGAAAACCTAGAAAAAACTCTTTTGGATATTGGCCTAGGCTAAGACTTTATGGCTAAGACCACAAAAGCAAATGCCATAAAAACAAGTTGGGACTTAAATAAGCAGAACAGCTTCTTCACAGCGAAAGAAATAATCAACAAAGTAAATAGTCAACCTACAGATTGGGAGAAAATATTCACAAACTGTACATCCAACAAAGGGCTAACATCCAGAATCTATAAGTAACTCAAACAAATCAGCCAGAAAGAACAAATAGCCCCACTAAAAAGTGACAAAAATGACATTAACAGCCATCTCTCAGATTTAAAAAATGGCCTACAAACATGAAAAAATGTTCAATATCACTAATCACCAGGGAAATGCAAATTAAAACCCTAATGAGATACCAACTTACCTCAATCAGAATGGCCATTATTAAAAAGTCAAAAAACAATAGATGTCAGTGTGAATGTAGCAAAAAGGGAATGCTTATACATTGTTGATAAAAATGTAAATTAGTACATCCTCTGTGGAAAACAATCTGGAATTGTCTCAAAGAACTAAAAGTAGATCTACCATTCAATCCAGCAACCCCACTACTGGGTATCTACCCAAAGGAAAAGAAGTGATTATACAAAGCAGACACCTTCACTTGTATGTATATCCCAGCACAATTCAAAATTGAAAAGATGTGGAACCAACCTAAATGCCCATCAACTGAACAATGGGTAAATAAAATGTGGTATACACATACCAAGGAATACTACTCAGCCATAAGAAAGAACAAAATAATGTATTTTGCAGCAAATTTTATGAAATTGGAGATCATTATCCTAAGTGAAGTAACATAGGAATGGAAAATCAAATATCACATGTTCTCACTTATAACTAGGAGCTAAGCTAACAGTCTGCAAAGACGTATAGACTGGCATAAAAGACACTGGAGACTCAGAAAGAGTAGGATGGGAAGGGGGGTAGAAATGAAAAATTATCTACCTAGCACAATGTGCACTAATGGGGGTGATGGGTACACTGAAGTCCAGACATCTTCACCACTATATAAAGCAGCAATATAACCAAAAATAATTTGTATCCCTAAAGTTATTAAATTACTAAAACTTTAAAAACAATTTTTAAAAAATGATCATTGGACCAGAGAATGGACTGTGGACATAGCAGGAGAGGTATAAAAAACATTATTGAAACAATTATTGAAATTTGAATATGGACTATGAATTGGATAATAGTATTGTGTCAATGTTAAATATTCTGATTATTGTACCATGATTATATTAGGGAATATCCTTGTTTTTAGAAAATGCACACTAAAGTATTTAAGAGCAAAAAAGTACAATGTCTCCAAGTTTTTCTCAAATGGCTTAGATAATAAAATTATACATACCCACAGAATGATAAGGCAAATAAAAGAAATATTAAAAAATTTGATGAATCTAGAAAAAGAGTATGTGGAGTTCCTTGTACTATCCTTACAACTCTGTTAATTTTGCAACTATATTGAAATAAATATGTTGCCAAAAAAGTACTATACCCTCTTGGTATTCTGATACATGACTACAAGGAATATAAATTAGTACACCACTCTGGAAAACTGCTGGCAGTATGTATTAACCACTCCATAATTTAGCAATTCCACTGCTAAGTATATAACTGTTAAGAGTTAAATTGTGTCTATCAAAAATTCATATGCTGAACTCAAGTACCAGAATGTGACTTTATTTGGATATAGAGTTGTTGCAGATGTAAATAGCTGAGATCGTGCTGAAGAAGGGTGAGGCCCTACTCCAATATGACTGGTGTTCTTACAAAAAGAGAAAACTTGAACACAGGATCACTCATATAGAGAGAATTCTCAGTGAAGATTGGAGTTATGCTGCCACAAGTCAAGAAATTTCCAAAGGCTAGGAGAGAGGGCTGGAACAGATTCTTCCCTAGGGTCTTCAGAGTGAGGGTGGACCTGACAACACCTTCATCTTGAATTCTGGACTCCAGAATTGTGAGATAATACATTTCTGTTGTTTAAGTCACCTCGTGGTACTCTGTTATGACAGCCCTAGAAAATACAATATCCAACAGAAGTGTATTTGTATGTGCATCAAAATTTGTATGTACAAGAATGTTCATAGTAGTCCAAACTGGAAATATCTTAAGTATTAGCCAACAGTAGAATGAATAGGTTGTAACATATTTATACAATGGAATCCTATACATGAAACAACATGGATTAATCTCACAAACATTATGAGTGAAAGAAACCAGACATACATGAGTTCATATTACATGGTTACATTTATATAAAGCTCAAAAGTATGTAAATCTAGCCAATCTTTGATGTTAGCAGTCAGGATGTCATCATTTTGGGGGCTGAAGATAGCCAGGAGGAAACATGAGGATAGCTCCTGAACTGCCAGGAATATTCTACCTCTTGATCTGAGTGGTGATTATACTGATGTGTTCACTATCAAAATGTAGTTAGCTGTATGCTTGCTGTTTGGATACTATTAAATAAAAAGTTAATTAGAAAAACTCAACTTTGATAGTTCATAACAATCATTATGTACCTGAAAAACCCATCCTATAATCACTGCCTTCAAAATAATATAAACTATCAATTTCTAGTTAGATCCTAGTTATATCCCTTTACTGAATGAATGAATATATTATATATATATAAATTTTAAAAGCAATACAGGGATAGTTTTCTGATTTAAGAAATGAGATATGGAAATAAATGCAGCCACTAAGAAAAAAATGAACTAAATCTAATGAGATTTAGCTGATAACAGACATGAAATTATGTCTCCAATGCTCTGGATGTACATATGTGTGTGTACACACACACACACACAAAATTATGATACCATTAATATTATGTCTATATTTGTATAATAAGCATATACATATGCTTAGAAGGTCTAGGAAAAACAAAACGTCATTATAAAGCGATGACTCTTGAGATATGAAAGTTGGAGAAGTGAGTGGAATATTTTTTGCTCTGTATACATATGATTTTGTGATAAAAATTTTGAGGAAGAAAAATATTTATGAAAAAGTAGTATGTACCTTATAAAAAGTTGAAAACATATACACTAAAAATCACCTCTAACTTATCACTAAAAGAATCCTATTAATATTTGTGTATATTTTTCAGTTTGTATATGTGTATGTATGTGTGAGGTTTCCTTTTTAACTTACAGTTTGAATCACAGCATAAATGACTTATATCCTAAATTTTTAACTGATTATATGATGAACAATTTGTGATAACCCTAAAAACACTTTTCTTAGTGTTAAATGACAAAATAATACATTTCATTAATGGAGATGTGCAATTCCCTTGCTGTTGGACATATGGCTTCTCGGTTTCATCTGAGCTTTGATTAAGAAAAATAATCCTGGTATCTGGAGGAAGACTAGGGTTTTCACTTCAGTATAACTTAAGTTATAAGTATCTGTTTCAGAAGAAGAGCAGGCAATCACTTGATTTTCATCTTTCTAACCCAGATTCTCAAAAAAAAATTGTTGTTATTTACATCCAAAGTCCAAAATGCAATATTGTAGAGAGCCAGATTAGTTCAGAAAGCATTTTTTTAAAAAGGCAACAACAGCTGCTATAATACTGACTCAATATTGCTGAGGAAGAAGACTAACCTAAGATTTAGACAGGTGACTGTCATCATCTTACAATTGCTCATCTCCCACCATCACTAACATCACTCACTATTCTGATTATTCATATCCCAAATAAGTCTCTCACAGTACCACCTACCAAATGCAAAGACTTCATCCTTCTTGACATCATCCAACACGCATGCCAATGTAATTTAGTGCTTGACTAAAAATACTGCATGCACCATGGGACATACAACTTTGAGACCATATATGTCTTATAGACAGAGTAAAGTTTAGAATTCTGCTTTTCAAAGAATTTATCTATTTCTCCAAGTTGTCAAATTTAATGACAACTTTTTTCATATTATTTCCTTATTCCCCATATAATGGCTATACTGTCTGTACTAATAACCCTTTTCCTTCTGATACTGATCATTTGTGTGCTCTTTTTTCTTAATCGGTCTAGCTAGGAGCTTAACAGTTGTACTGATCTTTTCAAAGAACTTGAATTTGGTTTTGTTAGTTTCCTTTACTGTTTGTCTAATTTTTTGTTTCGCTGATACTGGTTTTTTATTATTTTCTTCCTTCTACTTGCTTTGGGTTTAATCTCCTTTTCCTAGTTTTGTTTGTTTGTTTGAGTTGGAGTCTCACTCCATTGCCAGCCTGGAATGCAGTGACACGCTCATGGCCACCCCAGCATTGACCTGATGGGCTCAGGCAATCTTTCCGCCTCAAAGTAGCTGGAACCATGTCCAGCTAAATTTTTTATTTATTGTAGAGATGAGGTCTCGTCAAGTTGCCCAGGTTGTTCTCAAACCTGTGGGTTCAGGCAATCCCCTCACCTCGGCCTCCCAAGGTGCTGGGATTACAGGCTTGAGCCACCACACTCGGCCCTTTTCCTAGTTTTTTATAGTAGAAGGCACTGATTTTAAGCTTTCCTTTTTTCTAATATAAGCATTTAAAGTTAAGTTTTATCTCTAAACACAACTTTCACAAATACTTAAAAATACCTCTTTTCAGAATAGTTGAGCCCCATACTGGGGAAGTGCTGCTAGGAATAGAATCCAAAATGAGATGAGAAGGAACATTATGGGAAAAAGAAAAGAGAAAGTTCAGATACTAGTTGGGGAGGGAACAAGAGAAGGCAGAGCTCAAAATCACTATAGAGGTGGCTACACATAGAGGACATACTTTTAAAGATTTTAAAATAACAATAAGGGAGAGAGCCCTCAAAATAATATGCTAGAAAAACTACCTTGGTCCACTTCCATTATCACACAAACTTAGAAGTTCCTAAAAGTTCAAGAAAATGTCATCTCATTTAAACAAGAGACATAGAAAATGATTGCAATCAAGCCCTATATAGAGAGATACTGCAAAGAAAAGGCAGAAGATAATCTGAGAAACATACCC
Source organism: Cephalopachus bancanus (assembly GCA_027257055.1). Classification (NCBI taxonomy): domain Eukaryota; kingdom Metazoa; phylum Chordata; class Mammalia; order Primates; family Tarsiidae; genus Cephalopachus; species Cephalopachus bancanus. Next base: position 618,269 of record JAPVLO010000330.1, on the reverse strand, counting down.
CAAAGAAAGCACACTAAAAACCAAAAAAAAATTGCATAAGGTACAATTAAGTGATAGTAAAGAAATTGAGAAAACAATTGAAGCTCGAAAGGAACAATACAAATCAAAATAGAAAAATACAGAAGTTACATGATTAGTCAACAGGAGTATTAAAAAACAGAGCTCAGTAAGGAAATAAGAAGAAAATAATCACTTCAGATATGAATGCTAAATACAACAACTATCATACATAATGAAACACAGTAATAGTAACAGAACAAGGATACTGTTTTTTTTAATTAAACAAAAATAAAAACCATTTGAGAGAAAGTAAAATATGGAAGATGGGCACTAAACATACAACATACATTAACAGGAGTCTCTAAACAAGAAAACCAAAGAAAAAGAACAGAACAAATAGTAAATACTACCAAACTCTCCTGATATTTAAAAAAAATTTTTTTGAATCTTTATAATGAAAAAGGACATGAAATACTTGGGGGAGAAATCAACCTAGTATGGTCAACACCAAGATATAGTCTAGCAGATTCTACTAGACTTTAAAGATATAGCAAAAATTACATTACTTATACAGGAAGGAGAAGCAGTTTAACATCAGTTTCGTGTTGTTTAAAGAAAGAAAATGTGAGCCCAAGATTTTAAAGCCAACTAAAATGGTATTCAAATATAAAGGTCACAGACAAACTGAAATTTCAAGACCTCAGAGAACAATGTTTCAACAAGTCTTTCTGAGGAATTTATTAGCTTTAGATAATCAAGCTAAACAAACTTTAGATAATCAAGAAATATCTGGCAAAACTTCAGCATACAGACTGGTGGTGGTTACCATTTAAAATACACTTAACTTCAGAAGGATGACTAAAGAATGAAAGAATAGAACAAAAATATTGCACGCTTTGTTAATGCCAATGAAATATGCTTTCAGAAAAGGTGAAAGAAGAGGAAAGGAAAGTGGAAAGTAGAAAAACTTGCTGGTTACTTTATACATGTTACTTGTGATGTAATTTTATATGCTGGAAAAGGAAGAAGGGAGACAAAATAGGTTACTGTCTATTATATTAAAAATCAATACGCAGTACCCCAAATTTTAGAAGTCTAAGTGTATTACATAAAGGTATTAGTACAAATGTAACTGTTAGAAAAATGTGTACATTTGTTCTAAGTATCAAAATAAACAAGAAATGGAGCAGGGAGGAGAGAGAAAATGCAAGCACCAAGAAAACAGACTACATAGTATATACCATAAAACAAAACCAATATGCCAGAATACAGACCAAAATAAACAAATGTAAATAGATTTAACTCATCCATAAAAATATTTTTTTAAGACAGTCTTCAGACTAAAATCCAACTCTATGCTATGTGTATAAGACAATTACAACAAAGATATTCAGGGAGTTTAAAAATTTAAAATGAACAGAGGTATATCAGACAAATGTAAATAAAAATAAAAGGTTACAATCTTGATTTTTCATGCAGACACACACACAAAGCATTAAAAGCAGCACACACTAATGCTCACAGCTACAATTCAGAATAAATATGTAGCAATTATGAATACGTAGGCATCCAGTAACATAGCAACAACTTTCAAAGGCAGAAACTTTAACACAAGGAAAAATAGGCCTACACACATAAAACGTGAGACTTTAACACATTTCCCTCAGCTCAAGATATATCAAATAGAAAAATATTAAGAAGGATATAGAAGACCTGAACAACATAAACAATGAATTAAGATCAGATAATGCAAACACTAAATTATTTCAGAGCACAGGGCAAACACTAAATTATTTCAGAGCACAGGAAAAAAGTGAAAATTACTTTTATAAAGCACATTTAACTTTGATTACAAAACCAAAGATTATACACAAAAAAACTATAGACAAATCTCAGATACTGATTAAAAAACTGTAAATATTAGCAAACACAATCCAACAATTCACCATGATGAAGCAGTACTTACTCCAGAATGAGTGTTTCAATATTAGAAAAATCCATCAAAACAATTAATTGTAATAATAGAATTTAAGAGAAAAATATTTTCATTTCCACAGATTTAAAAAATGCAAAACTTTAAATACCATTTGTTTTATAAAAACCTCAAAAAATAGGATTTAATACCTCCTTGATATAATAAAAACTGTAAACAAAAAATAAGCAGCTAATGTAATGGGGAAACACTAGAGCAGCAATTCTCAAAAGTGTGGACCATGGACCCTCTCAAGGGTCTCTAATATGAAAACTATTTTCATGTTTACATTATCTATTTATTATTTCCCCTTTTCACAATGTTAATAGTCACACTGAAGGTACAAAAGTGGCGAAACTGCTGGTACCTTATCACAAACCAAGGCAGTGGCACCAAACTACCCCAGTAGCCACTGTAGTCTTCATCACACACATTTCTAATGGGGGGGCATTTTTACTTAAGAATGTCCTTCGTTAAGTAGTAAAAAGTATTAATTTTATTTATTCTTGATTTTAGAACACATCTTTAGTATTTGAAAAAATAGAAAGTGCTGTACATATAAAGTTTCTGCAGCATGCCAAAGTAAAACGGCTGTCTCCAGGAAAAGTATTTGTGCAACTGAGTTGCAAACTCCAACTGTGCGTTTTTCATGAAACACCATTTTTACTCGAAAGAAAAACTGGCAGACAAACTATAGTTATTGAGACTTGAGTATCTGGCAGACATTTTCTCAAAAATGAATAAAGTGAGCAGTCACTTCAAGGAACACAACTGTCGGTATTTGTTGCCACAATAAAAAATGAGCATTCAAGTGAAAATTAAAATTTTAGAAAATGTGCTTACCACCTTGAGCTTGACAGCTTCCCAATAAACTAAATTTTTTTGGTGATATCAGTAATGATGTCTTAAAATGTGATTTTGGGGGGTTACTATATAATGAATGTGTCAATATTTGCAAGATCTGCACAACTCAGTAAACCAATAAATATATCAACAACAATAAACCAAATGACAAATTCACAGTGTTTTAAAAAAAAATCACATGAGCAAATGATCCATTCAAAGTGCAAGATGGACCATGGATTTTATTGCAACAGCATATAAAAAGTTCACTAATATAGCTTAAGATTCTTCACTGTAACCAACTTTGAAGAAACTATCATCTGTCAAGTTTGGATACAGCTTAAAAAAAATAACCATAATTACTTCAAAAGTTTCTTAAATACCCCCTTTTCCAACTGCATAACTATATAAAGTCAAGTTTTAAGTACTTCAACCAAAACAATGTATTGTGACAGACTGAATGTTGCAGATGAGAATCCAGCTATTATACAGACATAAAATGATTTGAAATAAATGTAAACAATGCCACATTTCCAACTAAATTTTATTATTTTCAAAGATTTTCTTTCAAAAAGAATGTTATTTAACATGGTTTTAACAGTTACCTTTAAACTAATAAAATTTAAAATTTTTCTCAGTTCCTGATGTGGAAAACATCAATAGATGTAACTCCCATAAACAAAAGCTTATTGAGGCCTTCAACAATTTTTGAGACCAAAAAGTTTAAGATCCACGGACTGCACTATAGACACTGCCACTAAAGTCAGGATGATGTCAGCTCTGGGAAGAAAATATACACAATGAAAGAGGTACATATTGTGCCAGAATGTATGGAAGCTATCAGAGACTGTTGAATTGCATTTTTAAAAATGACATAGGCAGCCGGGCTCGGTGGCTCAGCCTGTAATCCCGCGCCTTTGGGAGGCTGAGGTGAGTGGATTGCCTGAGCCCGCGGATTCGAGACCCGCCTGGGCAGCGAGACCTCATCTCTACAATAAATCAAAAAAATCAGCCGGGTGTGGTAGCGCATGCCTGTAATTCCGGCTACTTGGAAGGCTGAGGCGGAAGGATCGCCGTAGCCCAGCAGGTCGAGGCTGCGGTGGCCGGGAGCGGCCACTGCACTCCAGTCTGGGCGACCGAGTGAGACTCCAACTCAAAAAAAAAAAACGACATAGGCATCAAAATGAAAGAGCCTTTCCCTACCCACCCAGCCAAACTTGGAAACCAGGTGAGAATAGGCATAATGGATTAAAAATGCATCTAATAAATAACTACTCTAGCTGGGAGCTTGACCCTGCCTTCCAGCCTGGGTGACAAAGTGAGACTCCAACTCAAAAAAAAGAAAAAAGAAAGAAAAGAAAAAAGAACTGCTTACACATTTGTGGACCATGGTGGCTCATGCCTATAACCCCAGCACTCTGGGAGCCCACAAGTTTATTCCATCCTGGGGCAACTTGGTGAGACCTCATCTCTACAATAAATCAAAAAATTAGCCAGGCATGGTGGCGCATGCCTGTTGTTCCAGCTACTTGGAAGGCTGAGGCAGAAGGATCACCTGAGCCCAGCAAGTCAAGGCTGTGGTGGCCAGGAGCATGCCACTGCCCTCCAGCCTGGGTGACAGAGTGAGACTCCAACTCAAAAATTAAATAAATAAATAAATACTCATTTCCTAAAGATAGCTTAAAACAACTACAACCACAACAAAGAAATCTCATTAGTCACCCTGTGAAGTTGCTAAGACAACAACTTATTTTTCTGAAAATGAATAAAGGGTTAAAAAAAGTAAGCATCTTCTAAAAGAACTAGAAAATGACCTTCTACATGACCCAGCAATCCCTCTATTGGGAATATACCTGGAGGAACACAAATCATTCGACAAATAAGATACATGGACACGCATATTTATTGCAGCACTATTCACAATACCAAAAACATGGAACCAATGTGCTGCCATTGAAACTGGACTGGATTTTTTTAAATGTGGTATATATACACGATGGAATATTAGCCAGCCATAAAGAAGGACAAACATATGGCCTTCACAGCAACATGTATGGATTTAGAGTCTATAATATTCAGTGATCTATCACAGAAACAAAGAACTGAGTACTACATGTTCTCACTCATAAGCAGACTCTGAACATTTTTCATAACACTATAAGAAAGGGACTGGCAGTAGTGGGATACTGCCAGGGGAATAGGGGGGAGGGGACATAACACCTTAAGGGTACGTGACCTTAAACTAGGCAAAGTGGACACCAAAGGGAGGCCCAAACTTTACCTGTACAACGACCACTTGTATACCTAGTCCTGAATTGTACCCCATATCTTTTAAAAAAAAAAAAGCAAAAGAAAAGCAAGCATCTGTTCAGCTTTTCCTGAACTATTTCAGAAAAAAAGTTGATAACTTCAAGGACATCTTCATAAAAGTCCAGTTTGATTGAGCTCCTCTTTTCACACGCTAGCCAAACATTTTTCGTTTCCATGCCATTTTAATTGCTAAGGAACTGGGTATTTGTCCTGAAACCTTTTTCACAATTTGGATTTGGCTGGTTATTTTGATTACTTTTTTTTTTTTTTTTTTTTTTTTGAGTTGGTGTCTCACTCCGTCGCCCAGGCTAGAGTGCAGTGGCACGCTGCCGGCACTCCACTGAAGAAGAAACATGGTTTAAAAAATACTACTTTGCAACTCATAATGAATAGAGGTAGTATCAACATTCAGTGAATACTAATTAAATCTATTGATTGAAAGATGGAAAACTTAGTAATTGATGAACCAGGTTGATAACATCTAAACTCAAATTAACCTTAATGTCACTGAGGGGGGCAACTCAGTCATTATGTACTTCACAAAGTTGATAAAAAGTACACACCACTCATGAAGTATTCTTGCCAAAAGCAATCAATCGTCCAGGTCTATCTACCAATTTACAGGAAATCTGTGACATAGAGATAGAATTAAAAAGTAATCAAAATAGAGCCGGGCTCGGTGACTCAGCCTGTAATCCCGCGCTTTGGGAGGCTGAGGTGAGTGGATTGCCTGAGCCCGTGGGTTCGAGACCCGCCTGGGCAATGTGGCAAGACCTCATCTCTGCAATAAATCAAAAAATTAGCCAGGTGTGGTAGCGCATGCCTGTAGTTCCAGCTACTTGGAAGGCTGAGGCGGAAGGATCGCCAGAGCCCAGCAGGTCGAGGCTGTGGTGCCGGCAGTGTGCCACTGCACTCCAGCCTGGGCGACGGAGTGAGACACCAACTCAAAAAAAAAAAAAAAAAAAAAGTAATCAAAATAACCAGCCAAATCCAAATTGTGAAAAAGGTTTCAGGACAAATACCCAGTTCCTTAGCAATTAAAATGGCATGGAAACGAAAAATGTTTGGCTAGCGTGTGAAAAGAGGAGCTCAATTAAAAGTCTTCAGCGACACATTAAGTAAATGAAACATGTAAACTGTACTTGAATCTTTGAGAAAATCAACTATAAAAAGGCATTTCTGAGACAGCATGAAAAATCTGAACATGGACTGAGTACTGGGTAATATTGAGTAATTTTGTTAGGTGTGATAAGGTGTTTATTTGTCAGAGATAATATAGGTAAATATTTCATTAATTTTAAATATTCCAAGAAAAAAATAGTGGAACTTAAAACAAGTTCAGCAAAATTCTGATAGTTATGGAACATGCTGTGGGTACATGGGGGTTTGTTGTATCATTTTAATTTTGTGTATGCTTGAAAATACACCAAAAAAATTATTAAAAATAAAATCAAATTGCATTCTGTAGATACCTATACTGATAATATGGCATACAAAATAAGTACACATCATGTTCTTGATGAGTTTATAATCCTGACAAGAAAATAAAAGAATGAATTATGTAAGATCACTTTAATGCTAAAATTGAATTATGCAAATAGCAAGTGCAATAGCTCCAGAAAGAGATTAATATTACTAACGTTATCTGACAGTTGCAGGAATGATGTTTACACTAATTTTAAAAAAAGTCCACTAGAAAATATTTATGCTTGTTTTGAATTTTGTTTTTCTTTTCTGCTTGTTCTGACTTTTCAATCCTGGGATTCACTAGAAACAAAATAGAAACTCTCAAAAGTATAGACAGCAAAAGCACATCTATCTTGCCCAATAAAATAACTTGGTGCTGAAGCACAATCTTAAACAGCAAAAGATGCAGAAACACATTAAATATCAGTTTACACACAAAGATCTGTAGAATATTTTAATTAAAAAATTTTAAACATAACGAACACAATTTAGAGAAAAAGAATCAACTCTACAAATGTTTTCCTTAAATCACAACAATCTAATTTAACTCAAATTAAAAATATGGCTGCAGGTCGGGCTCGGTGGCTCAGCCTGTAATCCCAGCACTTTGGGAGGCCAAGGCAAGTGGATTGCCTGAGCCTGTGGGTTCAAGACCCACCTGGGCAACTTGACGAGACCTCGTCTCTACAATAAATCAAAAATTAGTCGGGCGTGGTAGCGTGCCTGTAGTTCTGGCTACTTGAAAGGCTGAGGCAGAAGGATCACCGGTGCCCAGCAGGTCGAGGCTGCGGTGGCTGGGAGTGTGCCACTGCACTCCAGTCTGAGCGACAGAGTAAGACTACAAAAAAAATGGCTGCAGTATTAATAGTACATGTCTGATAACAGGCTAAACTGATGTGCTGCACTTGGTATAAATGAATACAGAATGATTACACCTAGTTAGTTGATCTACTAAGACACGGAAAAGACATAAAAATCAAGAACTCAGGAAAATTACATTATTGTGGGTACAATTTGCAAATGAGTACACAACCTATACATGAACTGAGATTGTACTTATAAAATTTTCAGTTGAGTGAAATTAAATGCTAATTTAACTTTGTGACAATTTTCAAATCTTTCACTAATAAAAAACAGCTGGCACTTTCACATATCTGTGGCTATAAAGAAGCTTCACTTACTCCTAAATCATTCCAGTATAAACTTGTACTTATCCAAAGATAAGTTAACTTCATTTTCTGTACTGGCCAACAAATAGAAAAAGTAAGTATTAAAGAGACTTAACAATGAAAAAAAAGAACTCCTTATTCAAAAATCAGAATTACATATTAAGAATGCATTAATTAAAGGTTCAAAATAAGCAACAAAACACTTATTGAGGGTTGCTGTTTTAATTATATGTCCTAAAACGTAACTACATACCATGAGTTACCATATGTAGTATCAAGCTTTGAGTTTACTTGTTATTTGGCCCATTAGGTCAACCCGAAAAATGTTTACAATCTAAATAGAAATTAATTTCAGTACTGAATTTGAAATATTCATATTTCAATATTGAAAATTTTGTTTTATAGTTAGTTCTCCTAAGGCCAGTCTGAAATATTTTATCTAGTTTTCAAAAACATGGGGGAGGCTCATTATCAAAAATTAAGTCTCTCTTTTCAATGTCAACTATGCAGTAAAACTTTCAGGCAGGTCTTGACTATCTGTACCATCTACATATTATAATTTGTCATCATTTTAATAAACAATATTTACATTAAATCCACATTTTGTTCAAATTATATTAAAAGTTACAAAGGAAACTAAAATAAGGTCTAATTATATCACTAGTCTTCTTTATTTTTTTAGAATATAAAAATGAATAGAAAACCTTTTGTGCTTTGCTTAAAATATAAAATATATATATATAAGTCTCACCCTTTTGCCCAGGTTGGAGTGCAGTGGCACACATGCTCATGGCCACCCCAGCATCGACCTGCCGGACTCCAGCAATACTTCTGCCTCAGCCTTCCAAGTAGCTGGAACTACAGGCGCACGCTACCATGCCAGGCTAATTTTTTTTATTTATTGTAGAGATGAGTTCTCACCAAGTTGCCCAGGCTGTTCTCAAACCCGTGGGCTCAGGCAATCCCCTCAATTCAGCCACTCAAAGTGCTGGGAGTACAGGCTAGATCCACCGAGCCCAGTCAAAATCTTTTTAAAAGTGTGTATTGCTTCTACAAAAATAATCACTTATTGTTTAAAATAATTTTGACTTAAACTAAAAATGTTCTATTTCTCACTTTTATCTTAGAAAGCAAAAATACACTAAATAAAATATCAGTATTACCCTAAATCAGTGAACAGAGTATTTAGTAAAGAAAGTAAGATTTTGTTTGGATTTATAATCAATATTTTCATTTTCAGAATGTGAGGGATTAACTGATTTCATATAGTCATACCATAACACTATAAATAATTCAAAATTATTCAACAGTGATGTCATCAGGAAATAAAAGAGGAGGTTTAAATATTTTTAAAGACCTGATATTCTCACCAAAGATAAGCAAAATAACAAAAGCATGAATAAACATTTTTTTTCCATCTCTTCTAATATTTTAACCTGGCTTCTTTCATTTTATCCCAAGATCTCTAGCGTAGAAAAATAATTTTAACATATATCTCTTTAGATAAAAACAATTTTAAAGATAGGAGTAAAGTCCATAAATTTGGATTTTAAATTTCTTTCAAAAAAGACATTTTCAATGTGTTTTTATAGTTAAATAACATTACACCAAAGTCCCCACTAAAAATTTGAAACTGATTTTTTTTCTTAGGAAGAGCAAAAATTAATATTGAAGACATCAAACCTGTAGGACCTTTTACTCAAATAAATTTTTAGGAAATTTTGTGAAGATTGAATTTTCTTGTTGCCAAAACATCACAAATTAAAAATCTCAAAACCTATTAAAAGACGTTTTTAAAGCACAGTAACTACCTTGACAAAAAATATAAACTCTTACCTCTCTCACTTTCTTCTTCTATGTTTCTGTTAATTTTCTGCATAGCATTTTTCCTCCTTTCAAAGAGAAATTCCTATAAATCACTGGTAACTGTCATCTACATCCAGTTCAATTTGAACCTTCAAGTCATAACTCACTGCTAAGGCAACTTGGAGCAGCAACTAACTCCAAAAGCCATGTTAAAAAACAAAATATATTCTAGTATACTCCATTGTTATGTACCCCAATAAAGATTAGTGTTTAAAAACTAAGCATTCAATACTTATTTGAGGGGTTAAAAGAAAGTTTTAATATTAGAATCTAGACCCAGGGTTTCAACTTCTTATCAAAAGAGTAAAATAAGTAAAAATAAACTGAACTATATTGAACCATACCTAGTAAGACATAAAGACTATAAAGTACAAAATGAATAATTTTTCTCCCTTGGTAGCCAATTTTCTATCAGACTTCCATCATCATACAACTGGAATTGCTTCCATGAAGTCACCAATAGAAAATCAGATTTCTTTACAAAATCTACTTCCAGGCCTCCACACACTCTCCTTCCCATTCCCCCTTAAAAGCTCAATTTCTGTCCTGAAGTAGATCTTCCATAAATATTACAATATTAAGGACTAAATTTTAATGAATGCAAATCAGAGGAAATGAAAGAACATTACCTCCCATCCAAATCTTCCTTTAAAAAAAAGTCTGTTTCCAAGTAATATTTTTAACTTCCCCCATAATTCTCTTTAATAAAGATGAACACAAAATCTCTCTGCTAATGACTTTATTCATGAATCTGTAATGGAACTCAAAATAGCAAAGAACACGAAAAATTTTCAGATTAATATTTATCAACCAAATACAACAGAGAATATATCTCTTTTTCGTATAACTAACAAAAATGCCTAAAATGTACATGTGAGAATATAAATATTCCCCACTTTGTGGAACTTCAAGGTAATAAAGAATTGCTTAATACAGTTTGCCAAAAAATTTATTACATTATCAAATATATACAAAAGAAATCAAATGCAACTGGTACAATAACCATCTCATAGCTAATCTTTTGTCAAATGCTATTTTCATACAAAAAAGGAATTAGTAAAGATTGATCATTTAAAAATACTGAACCATCATTCTAAAAGTGTTAAGAATTTTCTTTAGTATTCACTATTTTCATCACATTCACATGTCCTTAATATGAGACTATAAACACTATCTTAAATTTTTAAAAAATCTTTTCATTCACAGATTATTCCTAGAGGTTAAAAATCACTATACCATTGCTAAATGGTTTTTCATGATACACTGTATTCGTGGTATATGTATATTAAACACAACAAATAATTTTTCATTGTTTTAAACATGATCTTTGGCTTAAAGCTGTTATCTTTTTTAGTTAGATGTTGTGGTTAGTAAAATATTCATACAACAGCACACCAGTTTAGTTTGAGTCATAAAAGAAAACTGGGTCACTTAAGGGCAATGAACGGCACAGATCAAGAATCTGGCAATACAAATTTCCTGAAATTCATAATGTTAAGTGTCAAAGGAAATCAGTGTTGCTGAGCAGTAACTCACCTCTTTTCATCAATAACCTCTGTCTATTCATTAACAGCATTAACCACTGAGATGAAATTAGTTGGAAAATTCATCAACAGCATAAGCTAAGAGGAAATTAGCTGAAAAAGACATATCTGAAGGAAGGCACACAGGTGCAAATCTTAACCAGATAAATAAGATTTATCTAAACTAAACTGCATTGCAAGCAAGGGTGTGTCCACCCCAAGTACCTACTCACATCTATATTAGATGATTAGAGGTTGAATACCATCACTGCCTAGATTGTACCATATGGAAGAACTCTATGCCTATGGGTGTACCCTAGAGATGAGAACTAGTGGATAGTTTTTCAGAATTTGTGAACATCATTTAGATGATGCAAACATTGACCTTTTCCCAAAATAAAAGGTTTTAAATTAAGAGAGTACAGAATGCAAAAAACATTAAGTTGAATCTCAAAAAGAACATGTTCAGTTTCATAACTGAAAACTGCTGATGATTTCTTCTCTCTCTCCTTGAATTATCAAATGCAAATGCCTTTTAGCAATGGCAGCATTCAAATCCCACAAAAAATCAAGTAGTGCTCCCTTAAGGAGCATCTCCATTGGCACAAATTGTAAGACCTGTTGGGGTGCATCAGAGTTGAGAAAACTACTCAACAATTCATTCACATTCTGCAGATACTGGAAAACTGGATTTGGAAGGTCCTGATAACCAACACACAGCAGGACTGCACAGGTATTCAGGGGCTCAGAGGATGTGGGACAAGAAAATGTGATGAATCTAAAACAACTGTGGAGTACAAAGATCAAGCCAGCCATAAATCTTGTAAAACAAGAAAGTACAGGCAAAATCATAACATCCCCTGTATGAAGCTGCTGCAATGAATGTAGAAGGCAGTCCAAAAATAAATGCTGGTAGGTTGGGTCTCCATCATGAAGCAATGAACAGCTAAAAGACATTAAGTCAGTCGATTCCAGGAGTCGAACTTCCAACGGTATACGCACTTTGACATCATGGAGAGCTGGGAAACCAACAAGCAGGCACTTAATTTGGTTGCTGGGTTCCACAACCTGCTCATCCTGAAGGCACTCGGTAAGGCTAACCAACTCAGAAAATATCAATTCTTCAGAAAAAACATGACAAGAACAATAATCCTGCTGTTTTGACCTTAACTTGGAATTTGAATTCAAAGCTCCTCCTGATGACTTCTCAATTGCTTCATTAAGCGTCTTTAAAATTTCACCATCGCAGAAAGGAGAACACTTTACCTTTGGCAGTCTCTTTCCCTGTAAAATATGCCACAAGCAATACTCAAGATCCGAAGCTGTCCTTTCTAAAAGAGAGCTTTGCCTAGGATGATATACAGCATGTTCTTCAGCCCAACTATTAAAGTATCCTTTGGCTACTTTATCTTTCCATGAAAGGGTTTCCAGCATCTTCCTTTCATTATAGGTTTTAAAATACCTAGTTCTCTGCCCAAACCATTTTGTATTTGTACTACAACCAATATTAGACTTTTTTACTAGCCAATTATTTCTAGAAAGAGGTTTCAGTTGAAATTTTTGCATAAAATATTGTACAGCACAATCCCTTAGATTATTCAGCTTTGCTTGTTCCCCTTCCCCCATGCACTCAAATAGACGAATGTTCTCAGAAATAGTCTCCAGCTGAAATTTATGAAAGAACACACAACACTCTTCATGTCTTTTGAGAAAAGATTCGGGAATCACATGGTGGGGAAATAGAGCTTTCCTTGTCATTTCAGGCCCAAAATTCAGTACCATCTTAGATAACAGAGGATGGATGGCCTCTTTTCCCTTATAGTGGAGACATATCACATAGACTTCTGAGTTTCCTGCTTTGCTAGTAGCAGGTTTGAAAACATGGACCTGGTCAAAGGAACAGTTTAGTAGGTACATCAAGTTTATGGAACAATGTTCAAACAAAGTAAACATCTTCAGAACAAAAGAGCCACCATTTCCAAGAGTGGTCAGAGCAGAGACAACTTCACAGTAATGTAAAGAAGAGACTAAAGCTTCTTGTTCACCTGGGTTTCCTTGGCAATCAAAACTCCCATCTGCAGTGATCAAGTGAATGGTCGCCATGCTGCTTATGAAATTCTGAAGTCCAGTCAGGAATTTCAGGGTCATGATATCACCAGTGTTATCTGGACCAAAATACCACCAATGCAAGGTATTTGCAATAAGCCGGTCATCCATAACCATCATAAGATTGTCATTTGCTTCATGATACGGATTCAGAGTATTAGCTACCCAACTCCAATCACAAGGGAGTCGATGAGATTTTAAATAGTGGTTGAGACTAGCTATAAAAGCTCCAGGAGCTTCACAAAGGTGGAGAGAATTCAGTTTTCCATCCTGAAAAGCTTCCTGTGGGATAAGTGGAAAGCTGCACAAAATCTCCTGAAATTTACACCATGCTTGAGTACAAAGTTCAGCATTTACAGATTTTTTAACATGAGAAATGATTTTTCCTGCTTTATTAGTAAAAGCAGTGTGCTCATGCCACTCATCCAGCTTCTTATCACTCAGTAGGTTTTTCACTTCATTTAGAGAATTCTTCAAATCAAGAAGTGCATTAAATTCTTTGTGGTCACAAGTGAAAATCTCACTGGGATCTGGTAAACGCCACTCATTATTAAGTGGCTTGCCATAAGAAAAGTTCTTGGCAAAGAGTTCAAAAATGTCAGCAAGAACATCTGGGCTGAATGTCTCAGGACTTGCTAGCTGCTGAACTGGTGGCTTTCTGCACTTACTCATTCTCAAATCAAAATTAAAATCTAGGAAGAGAAAATACATTAATTAAATTAATCAAATTTATTAGTGAGTGAAATCTCATCAGTAGCAAATCTGATCACACTCATGACAAACTCCATAAAATGGGAAGGCTAATGTCAGCACACTCTTACCTAATAAGTAATAAGAAATAGTGAAAGAGTAAATATCCAACAGGCCTGGGTTCAAATTCTAGCTCTGCTACTTAGAGTTTAATAAGTGGCCTCGGGCAAATTACTTTATATCTCTGGAATTCGGTTTCTTCTCATTAAAAAAAATGGCAGTCAGGCTCAGTGGCTCAGCCTGTAATCCCGTGCCTTGGGAGGCTGAGGTAAGTGAACTGCCTGAGCCCGCGGGTTCGAGACCCGCCTGGGCAACTTGGTGAGACCTCATCTCTACAATAAATCCAAAAAAAAAATTGGCCAGGTGTGGTAGCGCACCCCTGTAGTTCCAGCTACTTGGAAGGCTGAGGCGGAAGGACCCCCAGAGCCCAGCAGGTCAAGGCTGTGGTGGCCGGGAGCAGCCACTTCACTCCAGTCTGGGCAACAGAGTGAGACTCCAACTCAAAAACAAAACAAAACAAAACTGGCATGTCATTTTTTTAGACGAGGATAAAACACACTAGCAAATACCAAAGAATATCAGTGAATAGCAGTTCTCAACATCATAGTAACCCATCTAGCTCCTCCCCAAAGTTTTTCTCTACCCACAGCTATGACAACCACATGGCCTCAAACACATACATCCTTAGAGATCCATCCCTAGATGTGACCTTTGTTCAAGCTCTAACAAATGTCTTTTGGTTTTTTTCAGTTCCCTCCACAACTCAACTCCCAGGCAAGGAATATGCACCTGAACCTAGTACTGGTCCTACCACCAGTCACTTATCCCCCTATTAGGATTGCTGAATGCATCCTCCATTCAGATTTCATTCTCTACGACATACACTTTGATCCCAATCACCTATATTGGTAACCAACTAATGCTCATCATCATACTGCTTGTGCACCATATTGTACTTGAGTGGTTAGTGTTCTTCTGCTTAATACTGAAACTGATCAACTGTTCATCCTGACATCTTTTTAAACTACAGATTCCTGCCTTTCATATGGTTAATCAGACAGGTTCACGCTATAAAATATCACTATTTCTTCTTGCCACTAAAACTTTACACATTCTAATAGCAAAATTTTAAACTGAGGAAATATTCTTATTGAAAATACAAATTACAAATAGTTACTCTACATTGTGTTATAACACTGCCAAAAAACCAAAAACATCTGCCTCCTGAGAGGAAAAAGAATATGAGAAAGAAGCATGGCTTAATGGCATAGTGTTGGAAAAATTATAAAGTCCAGCAGACAGAGGAATGGTACCTGTTACATGGTACCATTAAAGAAATGTTAAGCAATAGGTGCTTTCGTTCATAAAATCTGTGCTATTTCGCATATATGATGCATTTTACAAGGGGTTTTCAAAAAAATCTAAACTTGTTAAATGTGAAAAAACTGACAGCTAAATTACTATTCCAGAAAACCATATGTTTGAGAATAAAATGAGAAATAAACTACTGCCATAATAAAAATATCCAAATAACTTCATTCTTTTAACATTTACTTTGTTTTGCTCTTTTAGCACACTTTTTCATAAAAAATGTTTAAATTATTTATAAATCTGTCCATCACTTGTAAGTTCCCTGAAGTAACAGGTATCTACATGTCATTTCTGTTTGCCAATGTATTTACAAATTATATGTAAGAGGTTGGAAGTTGTTGATTGTCATGATCATCCATCATCTTTTTGTTACTCAGCTTTTTTTTCTTTTTTTTTTTACTGATAGAAACTCTATTTAGACAAATTTCTGAAGGAAAGCATTTCCATGTTTACTAAAATCCCAAATAAAAGTTTATTACAACAAGAGACTCTGTATTAATTCACATTGTGCTTACTGGAAACTACAACCATGTTTAGATCTCAACTATATTGTATTTTGGAAAAAGTCTCATTTTACTCATTAACTTCTCATACTAATTAATGGCTGTAGTTAAGCTGTGAAATCTTACCTACGCCAATAGGTAATTACTTTCATATGAGAACTAAAGCTATTCAACACTCCACTGTTCTTTCTGACTAGACTTTAGCTGTGGTGCCACCTAATTTTTATTACTACTCCTGTTATTTATTTCACTCCAGCCACACAGGTCTTCCTGCTATTCACTGAAGACACCAGGCACTTTCCAAGCTGAAAGTGTTTGCATTGGTGGGTTCCTCTGCATGAAATGCTCTTCCCTCAGATATCAGCACAGCAAATTCCCTCACCTCCTTCCAAAATTTGTTCAAATGTAACTTTCTCAGTGAAGTCTACCTTATTTAAAATTGCATTTTGCATTCCCAATGCCCCGGACCTTGCTGTGTTTTTTTCCCATGGCACTCATTTCCTTCCAACCTATAATTTATGCATTTATATTTACTGATTATGATTTGTCTTCGCCAAACTAGAATGCAAGCTCCCCAGGGCAGGGAATCTTTGTTTTGTTTACTCATATATCAATCATCCCAAGAGGTTAGAACAGTACTTGGTAGACAGTAAGCATCCAATAAGTATTTATTGAATAAATTGACTGGATATCCTACTTAGCACAAAAGGCACATCTCTGTTCAGGTTCTGAATATGAGTCATAATAATACATCTCGACTTCAATCCAACACGTCAATGCATGACTAAAAAAAGAAGAAGAAAGCATGTGGTTTACAGAGTGTGTGGACATATTTTCCAGTATATGATCCTTTGTCCCTTTCATTAAGTACTCCACAGAGCTTTGTGGCATCATTAATTCTGCTAGGTGGGTCAGTGTTATCATTCTTACACTGCAAACTCGAGTAGGAAGTTATGTATCCCCTGCCCAAAGCCGCAAAGGGAACACTTGTAAAATTAGTGAGTCTAACACAAAACCCACAAGATCTCAACAGTTGTTACACCTCCAGTTAACACAAAGGAGTTTTAAGTGCTTCCGCCAACTCCTCCACCCAGCCGCTGTGAAAATAACTAGTGTGTATCCAGGGATTAACTGGGCCAGGGGCACCTATTTCGTTTAGTGGTAGTCCCAAGCCACATTCGAGCGGCCTGGTCCCTGACCTGAAGGAAACTCAGTCCCAGACCCCGTCTCACCTGCAGGAAAGTCGAAGGAAGACCCTTGCCCACGCCCACCTGGACCCCCACCGTCTGAAAAGCCTGCGCTTCACTCGCTCTCCTCACTCAAGGGGGCCATTCTCCACTTCCGCTCCCGGGGCGGCTTCCCGGGGTGGTCGCTCCTTGCGGTCCGCGGCGCCCTCAGCCCGGAGGGAGGGAGGTGGCGCGCCAGGAGGCGGGAAGGTGGCCCGGACCCGCCCTCGCGACACCGGGAGACTGAACCCACCCCCAAGCCGCAAAGCTGCCGAACGCCGGCGGACAGCCGCCTGGGACTCGTACAGTCACACTGCGCACGCGCCCTGTAGGCCGGACTAGCGTCGCTTGCGTCAACGTTACGCACGCCGGCGACTCTGCCGGCGTGGAGGCCTCCGCTCCCCAGGCTTTGCTTCTCCGTCGGGTACTGACGCTGTGGAGCGCCAACCTCCCGCCCCCGGCTGCTAGGGCAACGGAAGCTGCGCGCGCAGGCAGAGCGTTCTTTGACCCCCTCCCCTGAAGAGGTGGAGATGTGGAATGGGGCGGGACACACCTGTGAGGACATACTGGCTCCGCCCACCTGGCCCCTCGACCGAAGGCTTTCTAGCGCTGTAGGACAAGTGTTAACTCCTAGTGTAGATTGAGTTAAAACTGGAGCTCATAAAACAATATGAGATAAAAAATCCAAAGTAGGGAAACTGCGAGAGGATATTGTTATGATTTATTTATCTATAAAGCAATTAGAAAAAGATAACCTCAGAAGGAAAATGGACGAAGATTCGAACAAGTCGACCAAGAAAGAAAGCAAAACAAATAGCCAATACGAATTTACAAAGTTGTTTAACATATTCTATGAAGTGAAAACAGATTTTATTTTTACCTGGTTTAGCAAAGATTTAAAGGATTGATAATGGCCACTATTGATGAGAATTTGAGGAAACAGGTTTATATCTGTGGGTGGGAGTAAAAATTATTGTAGACTTTACAGAAGGCAAACTTTTTTTTTTTTCCTGAATCAGGGTCTCACTCTATCACCCAGGTTGGAGTGCAGTGGCATGCCACCTTGACCTCCTGGGCTCAGGCAATCCTGCTTCAGTCTCCCGAGTAGCAGGGACTACAGGCACACACTGCCACACCCAGCTAATGCTTTGATTTTTTTGTAGAGAAGGGGTCTTGTTATTTTGCCTAGACTGCTCTTGAACTCCTGGGCTCAAGCAATCCTCCCGCCTCAGCCTCCCAAAGTGCTGGAATTATAGGCGTGAGCCACCACACTAGGAGGCAAACTTTAAAATAGGCATGCCCTTTAACTCAGCCATTCTCACTACTAACAATTTATCCTTAGGAAATCATTGAACAGCTGGCACTCATTTGGACAAAATTTTCATTTCAATACCTAAATAACAATAACAAAAGTAGAAACACTCTAAATGTCTACCTTAAGGGAATAAATTATTTATGGTACCTGCATATAATACATGCAACCATTAATAGGTGATAGGTGTCAACAGTATTGCATACAGCAGAATATGGAACTGTGTGTAGAGTTTGAAATGTTTGTATGAATAGATATGTAGATACAGATATATTAAGTATTCCAAGACATGGGCCAATGGAAAAAATATTATTTCCTTCCTTTTTTTTACTTTTTAAAAAATCTTTTTAAAATTTTTATTTTATAGATGTGGGGTACAAGTCAGGATTGGGTATATAAGTGGTCTAGGTATAGGTGAAGTTTTGGGCTTCCCATTGGACCTCACTTTGCCTGGATTAGGACCAAGCACCCTTGTTGATTTTATGTGGCCTCCTAATCCCTTTCATATAGTATTATGATATGTATTCAGGGTCCACTTATGAGTGAGAATATGTGGTACTCAGTTCTTTGTTTCTGTGATAGATCATTAAGTACAATAGACTCCAAATCCATCCAAGTTGTTTCAAAGTCCATAGTTTTGGCCTTCTTTATGTCTGCGTAATATTCCATCATGTATGTATATCACATTTTTTTATCCAGTCAAGTTTTGATGGGCAGCATGGTTGGTTCCATGTTTTTGCTATTGTGAAGAGTGCTGCAATAAACATGTGTACACAGGTATCTTTTTTGTAATGATGCTTTCAAAACATGTTGCTCCATTTGGATATCCATATGGAAAAAAAACTTTATTTGGTCTCTTTCCTCACATCATAAGCAAAAATACATTTCATTTGGATTGCTAATCTGTATTTTTAAAGTCCAGCAATAAGAAAACATAAGAGAACATTGTTACGACCTTGAAGTAGGCAAAAAGTTAATAACAGGGCACAGCACTAATTATAAAGAAAAATATATAAGTTGAACTATATTAAAAGTAACATCTATTCACCAAAAGATACCATTGAGTGACGAGGTAACCTACAAAGTAGGAGAAGATTATAATATATATATATGTATATATGCACTTCAGAATATATATATATATTTCTGAATATGTAACTCCTACAAATAAATAAGGAAAAAATAGAAGCAGCCACTGATCTGTTTTCTATCACCATAGTTTAGTTCTATCGATTCTAGAATTTCATATAAATTCATTCATTATAGTTTATACCTTTTGTTTCCAGTCCCTTTCAATTTAGTGTCAATTAAAAATATCTATGCTGTTTTATGTATTTAGTATTTTCCATTATCACAGGAAATAGTCATTCAGTGAGCTTTAAATGAACAGTCTCAGATTTGGTAGAGAAGAGGGGAATGTTCTTATGACTCATTCATTTGATCTATTTATCTGATTCAGTGCAACATCACACCATGTTGGTTTTGATCATTATACAATCTTAAATTGTTCCTATTCTTTGTCACATAGTGTTCCAATTACCCTTTCTTACCATATGGAATGAACCACTGTTTAAAGGCAGCAAAGAGGGCCAGCCATGATGGCTCATGCCTGTAATCCCAGCACTTTGGGAGACCAGGGCAGAAGAATCACTTGAGGTCAAGAGTTCAAGACCAGCCTAGGCAACATAACAAGACCTCATCTCTACAAAAAAATATAAAAATTACCTGGGCATAGTAGCACATGCCTGTAGTCCCAGCTACTTTGGAGGCTGAAGCAGAAGGATTGCCTGAGCCCAGAAGGTTGTGCTGCTGCAATCTAGCCTGGGCAACAGAGTGAGACCCTGACTCAAAAAAGAAAATAATAAACATGAAAAAAAAAAAAGGGCAGCAAAGAAGGATTCCTAAGGGAACATTGATGCTGAAATCTCGAAATTGGTAAGGGGAAACCCAATCATTCTTCCAGTTTCCTTCAAGAGTTTCATCAGATTTTAAATAGCAACCTTATCAAAATTTCACACAGCACTTATGATGTCAAAATACAATGTTAAACAGAGAAAACATAGTAAAAATTTTAACCAACTTGGTTATTACACAATTGGGTAGAACCACATTGTGAGTGGAAAAGTGTTTGCAAACAGCAGCCTGAATCTTTTTTTCTTACTATTTAGAAGCAAAAATCATGTTAACAAATCTGTTAATTTTTGTTTAAAAAATTAACAAAAATGTTAATTTTTAAGCATAAATGTAGTAATTCTAAACATCAAGTCACAAGAATAGTTTTTGCCAATTTTTGATGCTATAACACATAGTTAAACTTTATTCTGTATTTTAATATACATTCAGGACTAAAACTCAATATGAAATGTCTTTCTTAAAATTTATTTCTCAATAATACATATTTTTTTCTTACATCGTGAATTTAAAGTTAACTAAACAGTGTGAGTCACTTACTAAATGTGAAAAAGCCAAAGTGTACTTTATATGTTATGCATATTATTAAAGACTATATTTAAGATTGACGTTAAAATAACATTTCTAATATAGTCACTAATAATCTCTCTCTCTCTCTCTCTCTCTCTCTCTCTCTCTCTCTCGTTGCGCGCGCCACACACACACACACACACACACACACACACACACACACACACACAAAAGGGCATGTGAGGACACAGCAAGAAGATGGCTGTCTGTGAGCCAGAAAGAGAAGCCTCATTAGAAGCCAACTCTGCTGGCACCTCAATCTTGGACTTGTAGCCTCCAGAACTAGGGGAAAACAAATTTCTGTTATTAAAGTCACCCAGTCTATGTTATTTTGTTATGGCATCCCAAGTAAACTAGTGTACACTTCTTTATTTTCTTCACATAAAAATGAGCAAAATAGCTTTTAAAAAAATCCTAAGGTTTTAAAATAGAAAGTGTGTATTACTATGAGATGGACTCAGGAGTTTTAAAATGTTGGAAAACACTGACGTGGAAGAATATAAAATGTAGCTCACACTTGAAGAGTTTATCATTTCACTGCAGACACAAAATGTTTAAAAATAAATAACAACTATGTGCTATTTTGTGTGGTACAGGTTCCTTGTTGTAGAAATCTAAAGAAGGTGAAATTAGTAGAAAAAATATAGAAAAAACTAGGGAAAGAGGAGACTTTAATTTTTATAGTAAAAGGTGGCAGTTATTTGGGAAGGGGCAGTACCAACCCAGCTCAAGAGAATAACATGGATGAAAAAGCAGGCAAGAAAATAGGTAATATAGATTGCAGAAAGGATTGAAAAGTTTATAAGATTTAATGCTATCTAGGTAGTACCTTAGCTTGAGTTTCTATACCAAATTAGTGGAGATTATGGCTTAAACAACAGGAATTTATTTTCTCAAGTTCAGAAGAATGAAAAGTCCAAGATCTTGCAGGTGTCCACCTTCTTGGTGTGTCCTCATGTGGTTGAGAGAGAAAACAAAATCATCTCTGGTTTCTTCTTAGAAGAGCACTAATCCCATCATGAGAACCCTTCCCTCCCAACTTCATCTAAACCTAATTTGCTTCCCAAAGACTCCATCTCCAAATATTAATACCATCACATTGGGGGTTAGGGCTTTAACACATAAACTTGAGGAGAGGTGAAACAATTTAGTCTTTAGTGGGTAGTGAAGGAACCAGAGTATAGAGGGTCACAAAAGCCAGTCTGAGACACCAGGTCTGCTGCACTAAGAAATGGCCAAGAGGGAAAGAAGAAAATAAACTTGTTTCTTACAGAGTTAGGGACAATAGTGGAATAGCCAAATGGAAATATCCAGGAGGGAACTGGAAATCAATGTTGGCTGAAGTTCAGGTAAGAAAACTAAGCTGAAGTAACATTCAACGCCGTGAATTTCAAGTACTTATTTTATTATTAGCAATCATTATGATACTTAATTTGGAAGTGAAATCAATATGCTAAGTTGTTAAAGCACTAGCCCTGGGGACTCCCACTGTTAATAGTTTACCTAACACTGTGGAAGTGGAATCAGTACGGTTTCTCCTTTTAAATGGTGAAGCGATCAGCTTTGGCATCTGAATACCTGGGTTAAAATCTCTACCTACTAGCTATGTGACCTTGGGCTGAGAAGATCAACACCACCACCCCATCCCCACCACAAAGGTCTTATTGTGGATTACCAAATGAATGTAAAGTGCTTAGCACAGGTTCTTGCACTTAGCCAGTATCTGATAAATGTTAGCTGCTCTGGAAAAATGTCTGTTCTTTTGTGGAAGACAGGGTGCTAAATTCAGACCCTCCATGCAGAGTTTTCTCTCTTCTGCTGTTTCTTTTTATATTCAAAGTCCTTAATAGAGCAGGAGAGGAGCAAGAGGTGGGGTGAGGGGGAAGAATAAGGAGGAAAAAAGAGAACACAATTGAGGCCAAATGATTTCATATCTGCCACGGAGAAGCTGTCAGATGTATCTGCTCTCTGTCTACAACAATTTGAGCTGGTTTCAAAGAGTAGGGAGAAGGCAGACTATAAAATGAATGAACACATGAATCAACATAGAAGCATTTCAAAAGCATAGTGTGGAATGATAGCAACTTGCAGAACAGTTTTACATTTCCTTACCATTTATGTAATGTTTAAAAACACATATAACAATTCTGTTTAGTGTCTATTGATACAAGCATGGTAAAAATATAAAAATATGGATGAGACGATACATAACAACCTCTGGAGAGTGGCAACCTCTGGGAAGTTAGAGAGAATTAGGGATGGGAAGAAGGCATGAAAGGAGCATCAATTATATCTGAAATTATGGTATTCTTTTTATTAATCTCTGATGCAAAGGCAAAATGTTAGTACAGTCATACCTCTGTGGGTTCTGTATGTGTGGAGTCAACCAATTATGGATAGAAAATATTTGGGGCTGGGCACAGTGGCTTGCCCTTATAATCCCAGTACCTTGGGAGACCAAGGCAGGAAAATTGCTTGAGCCTAGGAGTTCAAGACCAGCCTGGGCAACATAGTAAGACCTTATCTCCATAAAAAAAGAAAAATTTTAAAAATTAGCCAGACATAATGTCATGCACCTGTGGCCCCAGATACTGAAGAGGCTGAGGTAGGAGTATTGCTTGAGCCCAGGAGATTGGGGCTGCAGTGAGCTGGGATCACATCACCGCACGCCATCCTGAGCAACAGAGTGAGACCCTGTCAAAAGAAAGAAAGAAAAAGAAAATGTTCAAGGAAAGAACAGGCGGTTGCATCTAAATGTGTACAGACTTTTTTCTTGTCATTATTCCCTAAACAATACAGTATAGCAACTATTTGCACATCATTTGCATTGCATTAGGTATTATAAGTAATCTAGACATGATTTAAAGTATACAGGAGATGTGCGAAGATTATATGCAAGTAATACACCATTTTATAAAGGGACTTGAACATCCATGGATTTTGGTATCCTTGGCAGAAGTGTCCTGAAACCAACCCCCACCAGTACTGAGAAGGGATGATTGTACTTTTAAATTCTAACTAGTAAATACATGGATGCTATAGTTTTCTCTTTACTGAATGTTTGAAATATTGCCTAAAAATGTTCAACATAAAAAAGAGAACTATCTGCCCCATTCCTAAATTCATTCAAATTCCCATACATTTAAAAAATACCTTATTTGGTCAGTTAAATCACATGCATGAATGATTTTCAGAAAAGAGTATGCATCTTAGATTCAAATTGAAAAGAGTATAATGAATCTTTCAAAAATAGGTTATATATTTGTGTTATATTTACATTACCACAATATATTTCAAATTACGAGACAGCTGGGTTGAATTACAGATATTACCATATCATTATAAGGTTTTTATTTTATTTCATTTTATTAATGATCAATAGTAATACCATATTACATTGGGGAAGGCGTTAGTAGTTACCAAACTGCTTGTATATGCCATCAGATAGGGGATAACCAAAAAGTTTCACCTCAGGGGCCAACTCCAACGGATTGATGGTGGGTGCCCAGAAAGTTCTGTTGAGACAGATTGTGAAGCCACATCTGAACTCAGCAGGGAAGGCAAAGATCAGCTAAAGAGGTGTGTTAAGGGCAGGATGATAGAGTGGTTCCCTATGTGCCCCATCGATATTCCCAATACATTCCTGATTCTCCTTCTGCCTCTCTCACTGCTCCTTTTCCGTCTCCCTTCACTTATTTCTCCTATCTTGGTGGTTTCCAGAATTTTCCCTCCTTGATTCTCTTGGATCTTTACTCATACGCCACAGTAATCACTGACTGACTTCATTCTCAATCATAGAACATCACATGCCAATGATTCCTTCCCAGCCCTACCCAGGTCTGTGACACCTCCCCTTCATCCACACTGCATGCATATAGCATTTATCTCTTAAGCACTCAAACTATTTGTTTAGCCATCTATCTCCGCTACTAGACTGTGGGCTTTGAAAGGACAAGGCTAGATCTTATTGATCTCTGCACTCCCAGCTTCTGGCACATTGTAAGCAATCAATAAAATGTTTGTTAAATGAAAGACTGATTTAATGAGTTTTGTCCTTATTTTGTAGAAAAAGAAACGGACTCAGAAGCTGGAACTTTCTCAAGGTTACCTTCCCTCCAAACCCGTCCCATCTTTTCTGTAGAATAGGGATTGACAAATATTTTCTGTAAGGAGACAGATAGTAAATATTTTCAGTTTTGTGGGCTATAAGGTCTCTGTCACAACCACTCAACTCTAATGTAGCTGGAAGGCAGCCATATATAATATGTAAACAGGTGGGTATGGCTATATCGTAATAAAACTTTATTACAAAAATAGGCAGTGGGCCATAACCGGTGGACCTTGCTGTAGAAGATAGTAGACACCCCTACATGTCTAGTCTTTTTATTGAACATCCTTTCTGCCTCAACCTAGGATCCTTAATCCAGTGTTTCTACAGTCTTTGTTGGATTTAGATCAATAATCCCTTCATAACACAAAGCCCTAAGTTGGTGAGGACAGCTCACCAAGAATTGGCATCTAAGATAAGACTAGAAGAAATGAGAGGAGTTTGTTGACAATGGCTCTTACAAGACCCAGAAGAATTCAGTTCAAGCCCAGTTTATCCACATCCTTCTTGGTCACCTATTTTTGAATACTCTTAACATTTGAAAAAAAGGTCTATTTTCTGAGTGCAGCAGGTAAAGAAGAAAGCAGGACAAATAGCTCCCCTCTATTTTCCCCACTCCTTTCTATGTCTCCAAATGACTAGTCTGGTTTTCCTTTTTTTTTCTTCAGAGTTTACTTTAAATTTCTTCCACTCTTCTAGTATTTCCTACCCCACGATCCTTTCACTCATTGTCAAGCGATGACTTCATCTCCTACTTCACAAAGGAAATAGAAGCTATCAGAAGAGAACTCCTTCAGAATTCTGCCACTCACCACAAACTTGTGGGCACCTATACCCATTCTCTTATTCTTTCTGTCGTGATTGAATCGGTGTCTAAGACTAATCTCTCTTTCTGTTCTCTGTTCCCTTGTACCAGGTTTTTCTACCTTCTTAGGGAACCAGATTCTATCAATTGTCTCTCTCCTCTATCCTTCACATCTCTTTCTCTCTCCCTTTCTCTTTCTGGACTTCAACCCAAAGGCACAGAGGTCAGATCAGAGCTCTTTCGCTCTCTCCTCTCTCCTTCTCCTGGAAACTTTCCATCAACATTTAGACATGCATGTCTCTACCATCTTGAAAATAAGTCTCTCAAAGTTGTGTCTTTCTCCAATTGTTGTCCTATCTCTCCCCCTACCTCATTCATAGTCAAAGTTCGTGAAAGGGCTGTGTGCTCACTGTCTTCACTTATCATCTTCCAATAATTCCTCAACCAATGAAAATCTGTTTCTCCTCCATTATGTCCTTGAATCTTTATCACTGAAGACTCTCAAATAACATCCTTTGATGCTACATACAACCTAGAATTCTTGGTTCTTTTTTTACTGAATCTCTATTCAACCCTGGGATCTTCCTCCTTGAAACATTCTCTTCTTGTGGCTTTGGTGACAATATGATCTCCTGGTTTTCCCCCATGGTCATTCTCCCCTGGATCCTTTGTAGGCTTTAATACCTTTGTCTATTTATTAAATATTTGTGTCCTCAGAGTTTTCTACCAGGCCCTCTACTTTTTGTCTACATGCTTCCCTAGGATGTCTCATCTAATCTCTAAAGGCAATCTTTAATATATTTCTCATTCTTAAATTTATTTTTCCAACCCAGAGCTCACTGAGGCTACAGCCAGCTGGCCAAATGGCTTCTTATCTTTTACCACATCCAGTCCCATCTTAAAAAATTATCATAAGCCCACCACCCCCACCAGCTACCACTCTATTTCTTTGTCCCATTTTCAGCAAAACTTGGTGAAAATTTTGTCTACATTTGCTGTTCCAATCCTCTCCAACTGTCTCTATTAATGCCCCCCCCCAGGCTTTCAATTATCCAGCTCCACTGAAACAGTTCTTGTCAAGGGTGTCCATGACTTCCTTGTTGCTAAAGTCAGTGGATGATTCTCAGATCTTATCCTGCTTTGATCTTTCAGCTTCATTTGACATAGTTGATCACTTACTTCTCTTGATATCTATCTTTCACTTGGCTTTCCAAATACCACCCTCTTCTGGTTTTCCTCATTCCTACTGACTTTCCATCCATCTTCTTTACTAATTCCTCTTTTCCTCTCTGATTTCTTAATATTGGAGTGAACCAAGGCTCATTCCTTAGTTTTCTTCTTTATACTCACTCCTGGGAGATTTCCACTCAATTTCAAATCTTTTTTTTTTTTTTTTGAGTGTAATCTCACTCTTGTCATCCAGGCTGGAGGGCAGTGGCACACTCCCAGCCACTGCAGCCTCAACCTGTTGGACTCAGACTATCCTTCCACCTTAGTCTTCCAAGTAGCTGGAACTGCAGGCACACGACACCATGCCTGGCTAATTTTTTGATTTATTGTAGCGATATAGTCTCGCCAAGATGCCTAGGCTGGTCTCAAACCCACGGGCTCAGGCAATCCTCTCACCTCGGCCTCCCAAAGTGCTGGGATTATAGGCATGCAAAGTGCAGGGATTATAGGCATGAGCCACCATGCCCAGCAATTTCAAGTCTTAAATACCATCTGTACATCTATGACTCCCAAATGTACATCTTTATTCCAGATCTATCCTCCAGTCTCTAATGTCTAATATCCAGCTGCCTACTCAACATCTCCACTAGGATGCCTCATAGGCTTCTCAAATTGAACTGAGAATGAATTTCAGTTCCAAATATCTCTTCCACCCACAGCCTCCCACATGACCACTGTTTGGAACAGGAATGAAGTGGCAACTAATTCTCCCAGTTGTGCAGGCTCAAACCTTGTTATCTTCATACAAGTTGATTCATTTTCAGTTCTTTTAATATGGTTTCTCCACATATGCCTTGTTTTGAACCAAGGTTTCAAGACTTTTTTTTTCAAGAGGGTGCATAGGCACTACATTTGAGCAAGCTTCAAAATGTTTCCGACTGCCTTTATCATCAAAGGACATTTATACTGTCTTTCCTTACACATTTGTGGAAGTTCATCTATGATTACCTGGGAATGAGCATAGCATTAGTTCTTCTTTACTGACCTCTTCATTCATGTTTTAGTTTGTTGAATTTCATCACTGAAGTATTTGGGTTTTGTTTTGTTTTTGGTTCTTGTCTTATTGAATTCATGTTCTTAGTAGTTTCCTCTGTAGCTCAAAGCAATTGCAGGGAACTCTTCCTAGGTTCCTTGTTATTTATTGCAGTCTTTCCTCTGTTTTATGCCTGCCATGCTCATTTATGTCTTCCCTTTCATTTTATTCTACTGCAGAACACTTGCCTAGTTACTGCACTGTTTCTTTTCATCTCGCTCATGTTTCAAGTGGACAATTCTGTCCAGTTCTTCCTTTTGCTCTGACAGGAAGAAGAATTCTCATTGACACCTTCCCAACCTCATCTGAGGACTTTGTTCTCTTCCAGATACTATTGTAAAGCCTGGGGATGACATTCCACCCACTGCCTTTCAGCCTGAGGACAGGAACTTGGAAACAGTTTGGCAAACTTCCTGCAGCTTTGGTATAGAATTGGGCTTACTCTCTCATCTAAGATTTTGTTAATGTCCAGTCTGGGACACCTCTTCTTCTCAAGGGAGGAGGAGAATCTCAGGCCTTAATCAGGCCCAGATTCAGCATTGAGTCCTGGCAAACAATAACACTTTGGGGCTTTTTCTGGCTCAACTATGATAGGAAATCATAGGTAGAAACCTCTGCCTCTGGAAAGATGTCCTTGACTTTTTACTCCCAACTTTGTCAACCTTTATCCAAATCGGGGATATTGGTGAGAATTCTCAAGATTTTGCAACTCATCTCCTTCCCTTGTATCACCTCTATAGGCAAAAGTGCTGTAGGAGCTGCATTAAGTCATACTAAAATCCATTTTTCTTTTGTTGGATACATTTTAGTTTATAGCATGGGGATAGCCTTTTTCCTTGTGTGGTTGTTACTGTTAGTTTTGTTTGTTTGTTTGTTTGTTTGTTTGTTTGTTTGTTTCACTGAGGATTGGAGAAGGGTAATTCTGGAAGCAAAAACAAAAATGAAGAACAGAGAATGAGGGACAGAACTGGGGTGGAGAAGGAGATGAAATGCAGTGACCCCAAAAGACATCAGAAGACCCCAGCCTCATGGTGGTGGTGGCCCTACTCGGGGAGTCTGGCATTTTTTGTGAAGGGTAATTGACCAGCATACTTCTCATTTACTCTTTCTGCTGCCCTTTGTTTTCTTAGCAAGGAATATTGCCATTTTTCACACAGAAAGGACTTCTTTTGTGCTTGACTTTAGGACAGTAAAAGTGGAAAAGCTCAGGAAGCTGTCCCTTTCCTACCTCTAGCAGCCAGTTCAGGAAGGAATAGATGGAGAAGAAGGGCTGAGCTCCTGGTGCCTGGAACAAAACGTAGTGAAGACTGGTAGGAAGCCTGAACGCCAGCAGTGACCTTGGGATGGAACGGTGAAAGGTTGGAGGTGTGAAGGGATAGAGGATCTACAAATCTAACAACTCCCACTACCACACAAGATCCACAGCTCCCAATGGGAGAAAAACAACATCCCAAGAAGGAATGAGAAAATGGTAACTGAGCATTTGTGCTTGGAATTAATAAGCACATCCCATCAAACCCCTGCCATCATGGGCTTTGGCCTCAGAAGGCAGAAACCTTTTAAGTGCCAAGGATGCTCCCTGTGTGCCTCATCTCTAGGCTGCGTCTCTGTGATAGATTGCTACCTGCATAGAGCCCTGGCATTTCCACGCACAAAATAATTGGCTGCAGAAAGTTGTTGGATGCCTTGTTGTGGAAGAAAACTGCAAAAACAAATTCTATCATCTCAAAATTTTTTGTGTGTTTTGAATCTGAGCACACTTAGTGCTGTTTTTATTTGACTTCTCCATGATGTGAAATTGTTCTTTACTGTATGAGCAAAATGAATAAAATGAGAACAATTATCAATATTTAGTAGTTAAATAGCCATTTGCTTCAAGATTTTAGGATATTTTAGGTTCCTTTCTACATCACTTCTGTAAGTAGCATAAATTTCTCTAAACATCTTTAAAGATGGAACCTAGGCACAAATGACCCAAGTGTGTGGGGTTAGCAGAGCTGTGAAAGCTCAGTAACAATAGCTAAACTTTATTGGTATTGTCGCTAGTAATTAATATTAATTAGTTAATTAATATTAGTATGACTAAAGTAAGTACAGGCACTGGGCTTATATTACACTAATATAATATTATACTAATTATATAATTATATAATATAATATAATACTAATTAGCTAATATTAGTATTACTAAAGTAAGTACAGGCACTGGGCTTATATTATTTCACTTAATAGCTGTAATACAGTTGTTAATGCTATTCAATTATAATAATTATTATTATTATCATCATCTCTACTTTACAGAAGAGAATGTGGTCTGAATTGGTTTCATAATTTATACAAAACAACACACTTGGAACCTGAGAAAGTAAGGACAAGACACAGGCATCCAAACTCGGAGTCACTCCAATTATGACATGCCTATGTTAGTTCTATTGCCACATAACAAATTATCCCAACATTTACTAGCTTAGGAGTAGAACTTCTGGAATAGTGGAGTAAAATTTAGTGGCTTAAAACAAGATCTGTTATTTTACAGTTTCTGTGGGTCAGGAATCCATGCATGTTTTAGCAGGAGGCCTCTGGCTCAAGGTTTCTCACAAGGCTACAATCAAGGTGACAGTCAGAGCTGCAGTCATCTTAAGGCTCGACTGGGGTAGTGTCCACTTCCAAGCTCTTTCCCATGATTGTTGGCAGGACTTAGTCCCTTGCTGACACTTGGCTAGAGGCCACCCTCTGTCCTTTGCCATGTGACCCTCCCTCTAGGGCACACATGGTGGCTTGCTTTCTCAGTGCCAGTAAACAAGAAGAACCAGAGAAAACATTTGAACAAGACCTCTATAACCTAATTTTGGAAGCGACATCTTCTAATAGTTGATTCATTGGAAGTGAGTCAGTAGATCCAGCCCTTATTCAAGGGAAGGGGATGACACAGAAGTGCAACTATCAGGCGGTCAGGATCACTGGGGGTCATTACAGAAGTCTCTTACCTCAGCACCCTTCTCAGATAACTGCCCACTCCCATCACTCATAGGGTCAGGTGTTATGAAACTGTGACTTCCTAACCATAGCTGACTGGACAAGAGATGGACACTTCATCCAAACTAGGCTAATTAGATCCTCTCCTCCAGGAATTCTGAAATGTAAGTCAGAGACCCTGGTTGGTTTCTACTAGAGGCTTAAATTGAGATAATTGGAAGGTATGGGACAGCCATCCTCTGCTGTGCTCAAAGATAAGAAGAGATGGCCAGAGAGTGAGAGAGAGAGAGAGACAGAGAGGCAGAGAGAGATGGAGAGATTGTCCATGGTTCCTTCCCTGGATTTGGAGAAGTATGATTAAAAACTAGGTTTCTGTCACTTGCAAGTAGGGGGGATATTCGTAACATTTAACAACCAATAAGGCCCAAACACCAACCAATCCTGAGGGAATACACCACAAACAGCTGATGCAGCTGACTGCTGAAAGCAGGGTGCCCATCAGCTGTTTGCCCTCCCAAGGTCACCACAATCAGGCCTCAGCCACTCTTCTGCCCTCAGGGAGGCAGGCTGGGGGAAGGTCGTGCCTAAGAATCTCAGATCACCAGGAGTGGGAGTCATGGCAGCAGCCTAGCACAGAAACCTTAGTGTGATCACAGATATCTTCTGCAACCCACTGAGGAGTCCGTATCTCTGGTAGACAACTCACAGGTGAGGTTTTTGTGACAACGTCCAGTGCTTTCCAGCTCATTCACTGTGATCTCTGGAAGAACACATATAAGTGCCTGAGACAGGGATGAAGAGCCTACATCTGACCTGTGTGACAAGGGTTTGGAAAGACCCACCTCTGGGTGAGAGGATGTGGGAAACTTGCCACTTCACTTCCTCTAAAACAGGACCTGTAAACTGTTCCTTGATGGGCTTCAGGGACTGTACATGTCTTGATATTATGTTTAGAGTTTTATGGGCATTCACAAGTATGTAGCTGACATTAGATACTCCAATGATATGACCAAGATAAAACAAAAGAGCCCAGAGCCAGTGATGGGAAAAGAGTCGTTTAGTTTTAATATTTTTTAAATTACATAGAATGAGAATCAACAAAATCGGTGAGTGCTCATGCAGCATAATTCTGCTCAGGAACAAGGGTTGACATAGCAATCCTCTCCAAACTGGGAAGAATGTCCCCCTGACTCCTGAACTCCTCTCCAGTTAAAAAAAAAACACCAGTGTGTACAATCTGAAAGCTGGCGAGAAATTAATCCCCGAAAACATTATCCTGAACTTGAATTAAACTTAAGTCTAATGTCCTGATAAGTCAAACTTTTCATGGCAGCTACAAAGTCAGATTATTTTTTTCTCACCTTAAATATGGTGGATAATTGCTCTGCTTGCTTGTTCAACAAAATATGAGGTAAATTGTTACAACTCACAACAAAAAGAGATTTATGCCCCTGCCTAACAGTAGAGCATAGTGTGCATGTTTCTTTTCTAAGAAAATATGGTTGACCTCAATGCACTGAAGTAAAGTTCAATATTCATGATTATAAGTCATATCTCATAATTCAAATGTTTTTGAATCAGCAATTTTGTCCTAGAAGAGATTTTGGACTAAGGTATACAGTATATGTTACCTTTTTAATTTTAAAAAAGGGAAATACATATATAGGTAATTATTTTTTCAAAGCTTTAGATGAATTAATTGTAAAATCCTGTCCTGGGTTACCAACTGGATCAGCAGCAAACACATGGCACTGTGTGGAGATGTCGAGATGTCCTTTGGAGATTTAACTCATCATTATTAATAAAAATGCTTAACATGTACTGAGTGCTTACTATATGACAGGTACCAAACTAAACACTCTGCCTGTATTATCCTATTTTATCCTCACAACAGTCTATCCATCAATTATTATTATCTCCATTTTGCCTAAGAAGAAATTGAGGCATAGAGAGGTTAAGCAATTTGGCCATAGATAGAGAAGGGATTTGGAATGAGGTCTGTTTTATTCCACCATCTACTCTGAACCACCATGTACCTACCATTAAACTTAAGACCTGGGAGGTATCACACTCCTAGACTTTAAACTTTATTGTAAAACCACAGTAATCAAAACAGCTTGATATTGGTACAAGAACAGACATATAGACCAATGGAACAGGACAGAGATTTTGGAAGCAAAACCTCAATTTCTCAACAAACTCATCTGCAACAAAGCTTCCACCATCAACCACTGGGAAGAAGATAACCTATTCAGTAAATGGTGCTGAGAAAACTGGCTGACTACATGCAGAAGATTAAAACAAGACCCCTACCTATCATCACACACACAAATCATCTTTAGATCAAAGACCTAAATATAAAACCTCAAACTATAAGAGCCTTAGAAAATGCAGGAGACACCCTTATGGAAATTGGAAATGGCAACCAATTCCTAATCAAAATCCCAAGTGCCCATGCCATAAGAGATAAGATAGACAAGAGGGACCTCATCAAACTGACAAACTTCTGCAAAGCCAAAGAAACCATTAAGAGAGTGGAGGGACAGCCAACAGACTGGGAAAAAATACTTGCCAACTGTTATGTCTGACAAAGGCCTAACATCTAGGATCTACAAGAAACTCAAATGTGCTGAAGAGAAACAAAAAACAGCTCCATTAAAAAGTGGGCAATAAGCCGGGCTCAGTGGCTCAGCCTGTAATCCCGCGCCTTTGGGAGGCTGAGGTGAGTGGATTGCCTGAGCCCGTGGGTTCGAGACCCGCCTGGGCAGCAAGACCTCATCTCTACAATAAATCAAAAAATCAGTCGGGCGTGGTAGTGCATGCCTGTAATTCCAGCTACTTGGAAGGCTGTGGTGGAAGGATCGCCGGAGTCCAGCAGATCGAGGCTGCGGTGGCCGGGAGCGGCCACTGCACTCCAGTCTGGGCAACATAGTGAGACTCCAACTCAAAAAAAAAAAAAAAAAAAGTGGGCAATAAAGATATGAATAGACACTTCTCAAAAGAAGAAATACAAGCTGCCAACAGATACATGAAAAAATACTGAGCTTCACTAATCATCAGAGAAATGCAAATTAAAACCACATCGAGATAACTCCAGTCAGGATGGTCATCATCAATAACTCAAAAAACAACAGATGCTAGAGAGGATGCGCTGAAAAGGGAACACTTCCACACTGTTTGGTGGCAGTGTAAACTAGTACAACCTCTATGGAAAACAGTTTGGCGATTCCTAAAAGATCCAAAAATCGACCTTTTATATGACCCCACAATCCCCCTACTAGGAATACACCTGGAGAAACTCAAATTCTCTCTATGAAAAAGATACCAGCACCAGTATGTTTATTGCAGCATCATTCACAATAGCCAAGACACGGAACGAACCATGCTGCCCATTGAAAGAGGACTGGATTTTAAAAATGTGGTACTATACATGATGAAATATAACACAGCCAAAAAGAAGGACAAAATTATGAACTTCGCAGCAACTTGGATTGACTTAAAGTCTATAATACTGAGTGATCTATCACAGAAAAAAAGAACTGAGTACCACATGTTCTCATTCATAAGTGGACCTTGAACAATTATCATAATAGTACAAGAAAGGGATTGGTAGTAGTGGGAAACTGCCGGGGGGGGGCACACCTCATCAAAAAGGGTACCTGCATAATGAATATTTGTATACCTAACCCTGAATTGTACCCCACATCTTTAAAATTAAAAAATAAAATAAAATAAAAAACCTTAAGATCTTAAAAACATCACTATTGCCTTAAGTATTTAGCAATAGACTTAGTAACCTTTCAAATGGTCCTTACCTAGCATTTCTCTCCCCTTCAATTAGCCTATTTAAGACTTTAGGTAATGTATCAGTTAGCTATCACTGCATAACAGACTCTTCCAAGACTAAGTGGTATCAAAGGACAAGAACTTATGATTGTTCACAAGTCTATATGGGTCAACTGTGGCATTCTTCCGGTCTCAGCTGGACGTACTCATGTACCTGAGGTCAGCTGTGGGTCAGATAGGCAATTCTGCTGATATTAGCTGGGCTCTCCTGCATGACTGGGAATCTATTGGCTGAGCCAGGTCTGAGCATGTCAGGAAACTGAGGTCTGCTCGGTGTAATTCTCATCCTCCAGTAGGCCAGCCCAGGCTTTTTCATATGGTAATGGTAGCATTTCAAGAGCAAGCAAGAGAGAGCAGAAGAGATCAAGGCCCCTGGAGGCCGGGCTTGAAACTAACACAGAGTTGCTTTGGTCAAAGTGGCTTTGGCATTCTATTGGCCAAAGCAAGACCCAAGACCAGCCCAGAGTCAGAGAGGGCAGGGACTAGAACTTCTCACAGCAAAGGGTGTGGCTACAGGGAGTCCATCAATGCAATCGACCCTTCACGGTAAGTAGCTATGAAAACAGCAAATCTCCTATTTCATACCAACAGCAATATGGACTGAATGCAGAGTATGTGTGGGACTCCATCACAACTGCTCTATGAGACAGACACTGTTGCAATCACCCCTTCCATGAGAGGAGATTGAAGTTTAAAAAGATGAAGAAACTGGCTCACAGTCCCACAATTCTGTACAGAAGATGTAGTCTCAGTTTTCACTGGCTCAGTCCAGTCAACTGGACCCTGAGCCAGGAGCACTAGTGGCTTCTTTTCTTAAAAAGCACAAAGAAAGATCTATTCCCACCTGGTCCCAAGTGTGTATTCAAAGGGTTTAGTCCTTTAACTTTTTGTCCTTTCAGTAGAGAGCCTAATGAAATTGATAGTACCTCAGGGTCTGCCTCTGAAGGAGCCCCTTCTCAATTTATTGCTTTGACAGTTTTTGCTCTAAATCCAGCGAGTGTGTGGCGCCCTGGAGGGAGAATAGCCTTCTCTTCAATGATAAACAACAGAAGCCTCGGCTGTCAGCTTCATGTCCTACAAGTGGATTGCAAGAGAGAACAGGAGCTAGGGAGCAGGCGCCTCTCTGGGACTCTGTTTCTTCATCTGCAAAATTATAGCTATTTAACCTGGCCCCACCTCTCCCATAGAATATTTGGGGGAATCCAAGGAGGCAGTGGGTGTGAGTGCACTTTATAAAAATAAAAGAGGAGGCACCAGGGGCAGGAGGTGGAGCAGAGGGAGCAAGGAAACAGAATAGAGCAAGAGACACGAGGAAAGAAGGAAGGATAGGATCCTGGAGAAGAGAAAGGGAAAAGGCAAAGTAGTCTACCCAAAGTCTGCACGGACAGGCGCGGTTTTAGGTTGCATAAACTTCTCTCCAGACCCTTCTATGAAAAGCAGGTAGCCCCTTACTCACAAGTAATACATTGGCTACACTGCCCCCTGCTGACCATCGCATGTAAAAGCACAGACTCTGGCAGCCAGTAGTAAGAAGGAACTTAGGTTTCACAGACCAGCAGAGGAGCCAAGGGGGTGAGGATACCACACATGTACAAAGGAATATAAGAGAACTTTCTGCCTGCTCAGTCCCAAGGCCACCTATTCGCCCTAGTTTAATGAAACTCCACCCCTCCACTTTTTCTTTTCTTCCCAGGAATCCAGAGAATCAGCATCCTTACCTTTCCCTCAGGTACTGCTACAATATCTATTCTATAAACTGTGACTGTAACATGGGACTCAATTTCCCAGTTTTTCCATTCCTTGAGAAAAGACAAATCCTAAGGATAATATTTCTTTTCAGGGTTTTATGACTAATCACCATGAGAAAATGGGCGGAATGCAATATAGCAAAAATTGTAATCACATAATCATATCAAGTCGTTGAATCTGAGTCTTGGTTTTTAGTGTGTAGGCTCTGCCTCTCCCTGAAATGTTACCTGAAAGTGAAAACCTCTTAATATTTTTCCCTGTGCTTTTATTCCGGAGGAGAGACCTCTCTAAACTACTCCCCTAACCACCACCTTTTAGTCCATATTACCAGGATCCACTTCCTTCCAAATGGCTCCTCTCCCCAGCACTTGACCTGATGATGCTTTGGCAGATGCTCACTTGCCCACTAACTAAAGCAGAGCTTCCAAGAGAGACACATCCATGACTTGGGAATCCTGGAAGAGATGGATCACTTGGGTCCCTCCTCCCAGCTCAATTGAGATCAGAATGAGGAAGAAGTTCATCTGACTTCAAGTAGACAATAACTTCCAGTAAACCTCTCTTGAAACCCTGCTCTGGGCTGAGCACGGATGTGCAAGGATGGCTCCCTCTTGCCATTGAAAACTCAACTCAAATGTCATTCCTCACAGGGATACACTCCCTTATTCTTATGTCTATCCCCTCTCCCAGTCACTGCCACACCACCTTGCTTAATCTACTTCACAGTATTTCCTACTATCTAAAACTATCTCATCTATTTGTTGACTAGTTTTCTCTTCTGTGTCATCCTGCCGGAATGCAAACTATACATACGAGTGTATTTAGGAGGATTTTTAGTCATAATACTGTAGTCTACGGTTCAGTGCCTGACATATAGTAGATCTATAATACCTAGATCTATAATACCTAGATGAATGAATAAATGATGGAATACAATTAGCCCAAGACTTATTTTTGTAACATGGTAATTTTGACTCAGTGATATCAAAATTTCTTTCTAGCTCTAAATTCCAAGAGTCTTGGGTCATCTTAAGGTCCTGAGCCAATATAGAGACTAGAGAAAGATCTGGATTGTGGAATTCTAGGACATGCTATTGATATTTAATATTTACCAGATCATGGGAATAAGGCTGTGGTCACATAACTCAAAAAGATACATTTTGTACAAGTGTTCCCAGAACTTCTCTCACTGCAATATTTCACAACTCTTTCTTAGGTTTAGTTTTCTCACCTCTTCTATATCCCCATGAACCCATGCCAAGACAAGGAGAAAGGCACTGTCAGAAAAGACAGTGGTGATCAACGGGCTGATGTGAACTTTACCCCTAATCCAGAGATGTTTGTCGAATGCCAGAGTTCTCATAAGTATTGTCTCACTAAAATGTTTGATCGTAGACCACCTAGGAGCAGTTTCTAGATAAATCTGGACTTTATCGAACATCTTGGCACTGAGACTATCATTTGAGTACTTACCCACATTGTGTTTTTGTTTCCTGGTTTTTTTGTTTTTAGTTTTTTGAGTCAGGGTTTTACTCTGTCACCCAAGCTGGACTGGAAGGCTGTGGCACAATCACAGCTCACTACAGTCTCAACCTCCTGGGTTCAGATGATCGTTTCACTTTAGCCTTTCTAGTATCTGGAACTACAGGCACTTGCCACCATGCTCAGCTAATTTTTTTTACTTTTTCTTTTTTTAGAGATGAGGTCTTGCTATGTTGTCTAGGCTTGTCTTGAATTCCTGGGCTCAAGCAATCCTCCCACCTTGTCCTCCCAAGTGCTAGGATTACAGGCTAGAGCCACTGTGCCTAGCCTAATGTTTTAATTAATTAATTCAACAAATATGTATTCAGAAACTACCATGAACAGTCAAAGGATGAACAAAAGATAGACAATACCTACTTTTATGGAGTTTCAATTGATCAAACTCCAAAAGTATGTGTTACTTGTCAACTAAGATAAAGATGATAGCAAAGTATCCTCAGGAAAAAAGAATAGATTATTATTCTCTATGGCAGGTAAGAGAAGACAAGTGAGAGAGAAGTACAGTACTTTTTGATGAGAAACAAAGGGTAAGAAATATCAACCCACAATGGAAGTAGAGTTCATAATAGCTTTCCACACTTGTCAATTTGAAACTACCTTTTTCTGAACCTTGGCTTATTTATGGGGTTCTAACTAGCATGTTTTATTAGAAGTTGAGGAACCATGGGAAGCTGAGCCTATCACTTCTACACAGGAAAAACTGGTTTCCTTAAAATGCTAATGTCATCATATGCTGATCTCCAAAACACACATTAATTTGTGTTTATCCTTGGGGAGAGCAAGAAGGAGTATGCAGAAAGAGAAGAAAAGAACAGAAAGAGAAAGTTAAAGCCTCAGGAAATACACAAAGCCCCATAATAGGGAGTTCTGGAAGGAAAAGATTGCATCAGCTTCAACAGCTGATGAGCCTTGTCTTATTTTTCTTTGCTCATTTGACCAGGTACTCCATAAATGTCAGATGGAGTATGAGAAGAAGTAAACATGTCATTATAAAAGAAAAAGGGGGCCATTTGGTTTGTGTCAGTTGTCTGGATTGTAAAATATTGCAATGCCCAGATGACCTTGGGAAAGCATGCACAGGTATAATATTGACCATTTATGTAGATACATTAAACCCTCTGGTTTAAGCTAGAAAGTGTATTTATGGGAATTGCAAACTTAGGTGCTCTTTGGACAAGTGTGCTGTCTTCCCGCTTTCTTGGGTTTGCTGTATTCTCTTTGACTGGGTTTGTTCTAAGGATGTGGAAGATATGTTTGCTGCTTTGGAGGGTCTGCTGTGTTTAGAATCCCCCAAAACATAAGAGAAGCATTTTTCCAGATGGCAAAGTGCTTAGAGTTCAGAGGAATGTGTTTGCAGCCATCAGCAGGGCTTAGTCATCATTGTTGGCCAGTGACTCACACTGCGCTCTGTGATGGTCTACCGGCAGCTCTGGGCCCTGGGGTGAGCACTGTTATTTGGACAGAAAACTAAGACTTTCTATGAAAAGTAAATACTAATACTGTGCTCTGGAATCTATCTAAATTATTCAGGCTACATACCTGCACATCTTAAGGAAAAAGTCTTATTTAAAACGTTTGAAGTAGAAAGAGACCTGGATTTAAGTCTCAACTCCACTCTATGTAACGGAAATCTTGAGCAGGTTATACAATATCCTTGAGCATTAAATTATTTATCTGGAAAACTGGAATAAGAAGGGTGCCTTCCTCTTTTGAATGAGGTTATCATAAGGATTAAAAGAGACAACATATGCAAAGTGCTCAGGACAGTGGCTGACTTCTAGTAAGGGAGGCTTTATTTTATTTTATTTATTTATTTGTTTGTTTGTTTATTTATTTTTGAGTTGGAGTCTCACTGCATCACCCAGGCTGGAGTGCAGTGGCATGCTCATGGCCACCCAAGCATCAACCCGTTGGGCTCCAGCGATCCTTCCACCTCAGCCTCCCAAGTAACCGGAACTACAGGTGCACACTACCATGCCCAGCTAAATTTTGATTGATTGTAGAGATGAGGTCTCAACAAGTTGCCTGAGCTGGTCTCGAGCCCACAGGCTCAGGCAATCTACTCGCTTTGGCCTCCCAAAGTGCTGGGATTACAGGCTGAGCCACTGAGCCCAGCCAAAAGCTGCTGTAGTTACACACAATTCTGCATTGATGCATCCAGCACTATTAGACAGAGAATATATTTTAGGTGGGATAGAGGAAGAACCAAGTATAAAAGTGTCTCTTCTGGTGACTAACTCGAGAGGATCCTTTCCTTACATACCAAGTCTATTTAGTGGGCAGGCATCAGCACTGTGGACAGCTCCACAAGCAGCAACTAGGGCATCAGATGCTGACTTTGAACGTGGACCATTATACAAGTGTTTTCAAAACTGTAGGCCTATGCAAAATCAATACAAGATGGTTGTGACTAGCATTTTAAATGTAAAATAAAAGACTGGGCACAGTGGCTCATACCTGCGATCCCAGCACTTTGGGAGGCCAAAGTGGGAGAATCACTTGATGCCAGGAGTTCAAGACCAGAGTGGACGATATAGTGAGAGCCTGTATCTACAGAAAATCTAAAAAAATTTAGCTGGACATGATGGCATGCACCTGTAGTTCCAGTTACCTGGGAAGCTAAAGTGGGAAGATCTCTTAAGCCCAGGAATCTGAGGCTGCAGTAAGCCATAATTGTACCACTGTCTCAATAAAATAAAATAGTAAAATAAAGAAAAGAATGGAATAAAAATGCATAGTGTATTTGCACATAGTCATGGTAAGTATTCTTTCATGAACCTTTTGCTTTGCTCTTTTTTGTTGTTGTTTTGCTTGGTGTGTGTGTGTGCATCTAGTGAAGACAAAAGTTGGGTAACCACTGATCCATTGTATCACTTTTATTTAGAAAAATCAATTCTCCTGCTATTTCTGACCTAACTGACTATTGGTGTCTCCCTCTGGCTAAGGTTATACATGTCATTTCTTCTTACCTACCCACAGTGAATAAAGCAGCACCAATGACCCATGAAACTACACTTCTGGGAAGCTTAAGCTAGCATCTCAAATATCAAAAACCTAAGTCAAAACTTCAGTCAGACATCTGGGATTTGAGTTACCTTGATGTTAAATAATCAACTGAAATATTTTCAAGACTCATAAATTAGGAAGTTCTAACTAGAAGTTGACTCACTTTTAGGCATCAACAGGGCTGCTTATGAATTGAGAAGTCCCCTACAAAATCACCTTCTGCCTTAGACTATCAATCTGAGAAACCACCAACCCAAGAGAGATACTGGAAAGTTTGTCTTGGCCTCAAACCATAGACAAGACTTCTAGAAAGCATCTCATCAAAGATCTCACAAGTTACTTAGTGAAAGGGCTGAGACTCAGAGACGAGTATCATATTCATTAAACATCTCGTCTGTGTGTGTGGAGTTTTACCTATGCTAAGCTCAGAGCTTAACACAGAGGCAAAACTCCAGGTACGATGACCCTTCTCATTAAATATACAAGTTTAGTTAGTACAGTCATGTAATATGAAGATATGCAATCACTGGGAAAGGAAAAGACCCTTCTTTCTAATAAATAGAGCATAACTATCACCAACATTTTCAAATGGCTGCTTATGGCAAAACTCATCTTCTCATCCCACAATTATTCTATGAATTAGCAAGGAACTTAAATTTTTCTCCTCCAGATATGAAAAGGCAACATATTTGAATATGTGTTGCCTTTTGACTACCCAGAATCCATTTCCTTCTTCTAAAAGAACCCCTACTTTCTTTTGAGAATGTATCTCTTCTCTATGGAATACAATAATTCAGGCCTTGCCTTTTGCTACTCAAAGTGTGTCCATGTGACCAAAACCTTCACAATCAGACATTCCTTCTCTAGAATTTTGTTCATGAGCAGAGCACCACCTAGCAGGGCCCATTCCTGACCAGCAGCCAGGTCCTAACCATGCTGGTGACTCCTGCATTGTTGTACTCCAGATTGGCCTCGGTTCTGCCTGACCCCGGCCTAATTATTTAGTTTCAAAAACAAAAACAAACGAACAACAACAAAAAAAAACCTCTGTGAATGCTCAGATCCTTCCATTGAATTCCCCTTTGTATAATTTAATTTGAAACTATTTCTATTGTCTGCCAGTAGGGAGGATATCAAAATATACATATTTTTAATGTGGGGTACAATTCAGAGTTAGGTATATACATGAACCAAGATATTTAAAAACCATTCTATCTGAACCAGATGCACTGAGCAATCAGAACATACATCAGCCAAAAATCTGGTATGACTGTTCTGGTGTATCCTGGAGAAAGATCAGCCCAGCTTGCAGGCAAAGAAGAACAAAAACCCAGGCCAAAATACTCCAACATTGGTGATCACAGAAATAATCTCACTTACAAGGAATCACAAGGATGGGGACCTTGTAAATCAGAGTACAGACTTAATCAATGTTGAGTCAATTAATAAATTAATGATCAAACAGCTTCCAAGAAAAAGAGAAAGGTGAACTTAACCTTCTGCTTATGGATAACCCAGAGCTAGGCACATTCTTCTTCACAGAAAAAATTAGGCCCAATGTATTATGCTAGTGGCATGCAAGATAAGTATAATTCATATATTAATAAACATTGATAAGACTATAATAGAGTTACGACATTATCACACCTCCTTGTTACCTTCTATCTATGGCAAGTAATTTTGGTTTTTGATTAATGGCTGTGAAATAAATTTTCCTTGTAACTTTTCCTTATTTAAGTGAAAATGTGGGTCAATTTTCTAAATTATATAAATGAGGATACATCTGGTACAAAGATGTGGTAAAAGTCACCATGGTAGCATAAGAGCATCTGATGTTTGGAAATACTGTGTTGCATGCACATGGTGGACAAGGAATCTAAACTAAGGCCAGGTATGGTGGCTCATGCCTGTAATCTCAGCACTTTGGGAGGGTCAAGATGGAAGAATCACTTGAGCCCAGGAGTTTGAGACTAGCCTAAGCAACATAGCAAGTCCTTGTTTCTACAAAAATAAAATAAAATAAAACTAGCTGGGCATGGTGGCATGCACCTGTAGTCTGAACTACTTGAGAGACTGAGGTAGGAGGATTACCTGAACCCAGGAGGTCCACACTGCAGTGAGCTGTGATTGCACCACTGCACTCCAGCTGAAGTAAGACCCTGTCTCAACTTTTTTTTTAATTAAAAAAAATAAACTTAAGATGGAGACTTGAGTCTTGGCTGCTCCTTGGACCTTCTAAACATAGCATCTCCTCCT
The DNA here is from genome assembly GCA_027257055.1 of Cephalopachus bancanus. Taxonomy (NCBI): domain Eukaryota; kingdom Metazoa; phylum Chordata; class Mammalia; order Primates; family Tarsiidae; genus Cephalopachus; species Cephalopachus bancanus. The sequence continues at coordinate 574,819 of JAPVLO010000330.1, read as the reverse complement.
CTCAAAAGCTGTCTGTACATCGACTAAATAGGTAATGACAATGCTGGCAGCATTCACAGAATTGTTATGAAGACTGGCACCTCAGTACAACCACAAAGTGGTATAGAAAACCCAACTATGATAGCAGACTGAGATCCTGAGTCCTTCGCACATGGTCCACTGAGCAGCTGTTGATGTTTACACGTTTTAGACAGCTTTGCCTTGGGCTGGATTCAATTCAGTGACCTAGACATGAAAGACTGCCTGTGTCCCAATTCCAGGTTTCTGAGTTGTATGTCCTGCCCTATGCCTCAACTGTTCATATAAAAGTAGACTCCAAGATACCAAAGAGTTTTCCTATAATACACTTCTTTCTTTTTTATTAAAGGTGGCTTTAAAAATTAAAGTAACATCCTCATAGCTAAGTATTTATATGTACATTTGTTATGCACAATTTAGTAATCTTTCTAGATAGAAGACATATTTCAGGGAAATTATTTTCAAGGGGTGATACATGTAGTACTACAGTTCCAATCTCAAATTTTTAAAAAAGACCAAAGAGCAACAAGGGTGTTAAATGGGAACTGCCTCACTTGCCTAATCAAGTGGGTTGCTATATAGCAAAATTTGCAAACTGACAGCCTGTAGATTGGATCAGACTCACAGAGGGGAGAGTGTAGAAAGGCAGGCAGGAGACAATTTATTTGGGAAAAAAAAAGTCCAAATCTTAAAACCAGGAGCTCTCGCGTCAGAGTGTCAATCCACATCTTCTTTTCACAAAATACAAATGTCTGATGACACCAGGGCTCTGGAACACATTCAGCTCAATTTGAGAAGTGACTGTCCCCTTTTGGTGGGTCATGCACTCTCTAGTTAACGACAGTCCCCATGTCCCCCTATTATACTACACCCAACCCCTTTGCCTTCTTTATATTACCTGCCTGAGATCAGAAGACGGTAAAATGTCACTGTTAGTTCCCATCATGAAACTGGTCACCTCCATCCAAAGGTACTAAAAAGGGAGACTAAACAACTAACAAGTTTCATAAGGGTACACATGCAATGTGTCCATTTATCTCCCATTGTATTCCCCCAGCATCTAACACATGTGAGGTGTTCAATATATTTCTGGAATGAAAGGATGGAGAGAGGGAATGAAGAATGGAGGGAGAAAGGGATAGATAAAAGATCTTGAGCCCCTCATTGGTGAGGGGGAACATGTGAAGCAACCCGAGGTCATCAGACAGTATTGCCTTGTGAGTGTGGCTCTGGAGAAGTGTGGGAGATCCAAATCCTAACCAAAAAAGGGTTATCATCCCACACTCTCTCCATCATTCTCAAGACTCTTTTTCCTGAAGAGGAAGAAGCAAATGAAGAACAGAGAAGAGAAAACTCCCCTAAAGATTTAAAGACAATGGGCTTTGGTATCAGAAGAATCTAAATTTGAATCTTGAATCTACACTCACTAGTTGTTTGACCTTGGCTAAGTTTCTTGACCTCTCTGGGCCTCAGTTTCCTAATACTTAAAATGGGGATAATGCTTACCTTGTAGCGTTCATGTGGGTATTTAATTAGATGATTCATGTAAAGCACTTAGCAGAGTGAGGACAACTAGTAGCATCTTAATAAACACTGTAATTGTTGTCTCCTCTTTTTATTGAATCATTAGTTTTTTCTTCTCCAGTGGATTATTCCCACAAGCATAAGGCACACTGTAATAGTTCTCCTTCTTAAAAACCAAAAAAAGATTCACTAAAAATCCTTCTCTTGGTCCATATTCCTCTTCAGCTATCACCCATTTCTTTGCTCCCCCTCAGAGCACAACTTCTCAAAAAAGTTATCCAAATTTAATGTTTCCATATACTTTCTTTCCATTCTCAATTGAAGTCAACAGGTTTTGTCTCCACTACTTCCCTAAAAGAGCCGTGGTTAGGATTACCAGGGACCTCTTCATGGCTAAATCCACTGATCAATTCTCTGTTCTCATTTTACATGACCATAAACACAGATACACAGATGATCTCTCCTCCCTGGGCTCCAGACCTCTCTAAAGAATAGCCACTTGTGTATATATCTCTACTTGCATGTCAAATAAAAGGTTTGAACTTGGTAGTGCCAAAATCAAACTCCTGGACTAGAAGCAACAGCATTCCCATAGCAACAAGCATACTTGGCACGCATGCCCTGGTTTTTTAAATTTATTTTTATTTTTTTTAGTTGGAGTCTCACTCTGTGGCCCAGCCACCACAGTCTCGACCTGCTGGATGAAGGTGATCCTTCCGCCTCAGCCTCCCAAGTAGCCAGAACTACAGGCGCGCACTACCATGCCCAACTAATTTTTTATTTATTTTAGAGACAAGGTCTCACTAAGTTGCCCAGGCAGGTCTCAAACCCGCGGGCCCAGGCAATCCACTCGCCTTGGCCTCCCAAAGTGCTGTAATTACAGGCTGAGCCACCGAGCCCGACCTTTTCTTTTTTTCTTTTTTTTTTTTTTTTTGAGTTGGAGTCTCACTGTGTCACCCAGGCTAGGGTGCAGTAGCACACTTATGGCCACCACAGCCTCAACCTGCTGGGTTCCGGTGACCCTTCCACTTCAGTTTTCCAAGTATCTGGAGCTACAGGCATGTGCCACTATGCTCAGCTAATTTTTTTATTTATTGTAGAGACGAGGTCTCACCAAGTCTCACTGGTCTCGAATTCCTGGACTCAGGCAATCGTCTTACCTTTGCCTTACAAAATGCTAGGATTACAGGCATGAGCCACCATGCCCAGCATGCCTTGGTTTCTAATAACATTCTCCAATGAAAGGAACCAGGATTCCCTAGAGAAATGGCTGATTTAAGGGCTGGGCAGAAAATATGCAAGACAAGCTGGGAGCATATTGCAGTGCCAGCAAGTAAGGAAGTGAGTGCTAAACACACACACACACACACACACACACACACACACACACACACTGATAGTGGCATATAAAAAAAGACCCAGGCGTCCAATGAAAGAGTTCCCAATGGCTAAAATTGGAATAATTTGAGCAACAAATAAATGAAGTAGTATTGAATTATAACTCAAGTATAAAATAAAATAAAAGTCCATGAGTCTATATTGACATAAATGATTGCATAAGTAAGTAAATGAAGGAGACCAGATGCATGAAGATGAATTCCAAAATTTTATTTAATTTTTTTATGTAAATACTCCACCTTTAAGGAGGTGGATTATCACATTGCTTACGTGTAGGCTGCATATAATGACTTTCTTTCAAAGAGCACAGCATGGAAAGGAGTACAAGAATAACTTGTAACACTACCTCATCCAGATGTTCAAGGTAAACGCCAACATGATGTCATGTTGATAGTATGTACCCTTGATATCAATGTCATGAGAAGGCCACTATACCTCTGGAGTCTTACTCTCAAAAACCCATAACTCCAGTGTAATCATGAGAAAAACATCCTCAAATCCTAACTGAGGAATAGTTGGCAAATACCTGACCAGCACTCCTCAAAACTGTCAAGGTCAGCAAATATAAGGAAAGTCTAAGAAACTGTCACAACCAAGAGGAGTCTAAGAAGATGTGACTACTAATGTAATAAGGTATCCTGGAGGGGATCCTAGAATAAAATATGGACATTAGGTAAAAACTAAGGACATCTGAATAATGTACCAGCTTTCATTAATAATAGCACTTCAATATTGTCCATTAATTGTGACAAATGTATACTAATATCTGTTAAAGATAGGGGAAACTGAGTGTGACATATATGGAAACCCTCTATTATTATTGTCACAATTTTTATAAATATAAAACTATTCTAAAATTAAGAATTTATCAAAAAGTTAAATTTATCCTGCAATAAACTGCAGTCTTTTCCATCTCAATAAATAGAAACTCCATTATACTAGTTGCTCAGGTCAAAATTTTTGGAAGCATCATTGACACCTTTTTTTTTTTATATGCCAGTCCTAACATCCAAGCACACTCCCATCTCAGGACTTTCCACTTCATAAACCTTCTGTCTAGAATTCTCTTCCATCAGCTGATCACATAGCTTCCTCCTTTGTATCCTTCAATTTTCTGCTCAAGTGCCAAATTTGTCAGTGAGGCCTTCCCTGATTATCCTTGTAAAATAAGAGCATATTCCACCACAGTATGCCCTTTCCTCCTCAAACTGACTTACTGTTCTTCATAGAATTCATCAACATGAGAAAGAAAAAAGCAGCCCCTGATAGCCAAGAGCTTGCTGGCACCCTCAGTCAGGCTGCATGTTCTCCTGTTGAATATAAACAATTTCACAGAACAGCATCAGACAAGACCACTCTGTCCACAGTGAATCAAGACAAAAACAAGACCACTCTATAATCATGTTTGAACACAGACAGAAAGTGAGCATTTTCCAAAATACAACAATGATCAATCCTGATATTCTGCTAATATGAGTGACTGCGCTGTTTTACCAATGATAACTTTGGCCTTACTCTATTCTTCTTGCCTTCTAGATGAGAATTGTTGAGGTACTGTGGTAGGTGGAATAATGCTTCTCCAAAATAACCACTACCTAATCCCAAGAGCCTGTATATATGTCACTTTATATGGTAAAGGGGAATTTGCTGATGTGACTAAGTTGAAGATTTTTAGATGTGGAGATCATTCTGAATTATGCAAGCAGTCCCATTATAATCACAATGGTTCTTATAAGAAGGAAACTGTAAGGTTACTGAAGAAGATATGATGACACCAGGCTGTTGGCTTTAAAGATTAAGGAAGATGCCACAAGCCAAGGAATGCAGGCAATGTCTAGAAGCTGGAACGGGCAAGAAGACAAAATCTCCCATGGAGCATCTGGGAGACAAAAACCAGCCTGCTGGCACCTTGACTTTTAACCTAGTGAAACTGATTTTAAACTTTTTTCTCCAGAACTATAAGATAATACTTTTTTTTAAAAGCCACTGAGCCTGTGGTGATTTGTTATGGCAGTAATAGAAAACTAATACAGATACACAGTACAGAATGACCCCTACTCCCTGGTAGTATCCAATTTAGAGCAAAGCTCTACTTCCTTGAGTTCTCCCTCAAATCACCCAAAACAACCCTAAATCCTATTATTATTTTATTCTAACATCTTACTGAGAAGCCCCATGGCTCCCCAATATATACTCTCCCTTGTTGCCAAGAGCCAATAAACTCAACTTCGTTGAATTATAGGTATATTCCTGGTGGTCTTGGCTGTAGGGTATTGACAACCATTTGGTGTTCCAAATATTTAGCTGTCTGTTTATTGTTTATCTAATCCAGCACTGCATCCCCCAAGCCTGGATCATCATAAGCATGCAATAAGTAAATAATAAATAAATCCATGAATAATAAATCAGTATTATTAAGCTCCTCAGACAAGTATGATGAAAAAGAAATGTTCCAGGGCTGTACATCAGATAAGCTAAGTCAGGCAAACAAATTTATGGCAGGTAAACACTTATTTTCTTTTTTTTTTTTAAGGAAAATAAATGTTTTCAGTCACTAGAAGGGTTTACCAATCCTTTTTTTCTTAGTGAAGTTCCACTAGAAAAATTCTGACTCTGAAAAAATGGGAAAAGATGAGGTTTACATTGAAGCCAGGAGAACTAGATGGATTCAGGGCTGAGGGTGGGCAGGGAAGTGTGACCCAAAAACCTATTGTTATAGTGATGTCACAGTAACCACTACTAGTCATCGACCCCCTTACTAGGTGCCAGGCACTCTTTATGTACACTGATTGTCTCAGGCGACCCCATAAATAGCCCAAAAGTTAGACAAAATTGTTGTCTCATCCTACTAATGAGAAAAAGTGAGTGTCCAAAAGATAAATCGATTTGCCTAAGGCAAACAGCTAACATGTAGCAGAGCCCAGATTTGAATCCAGATCTGTCGGATGCTAAAGTTCATGGTTTCAACCATCATGCTACAGCCACCAGAGTCCAGGAAACTCACCTTTGATGGGACAGGGGATAGAGTATTAGGTCAGTGCTCAAGAGGGAGAATCCTGGGAACACTTAGGTGCTAGTTTCTTGAGCATCACACTTTTCTCAACTTCTGTACAGTTGATGATTAAATGTGAGTTCTCAGAGTTCCCTGCAGAACTTCCTGGCTCTAAAGTCATTAGTTACAGAGGCAACTTATTCAAATATTCATTCAATCAATGTTTATTCATGGAGTGCCTAAGGTGTGCTAGGCACTGAGGCAGATTACAAGGCCCTCTATCAAGTTATTTACAACTGGAAAGTATTCCCAGTAGATCTGGTTTGCCATGGTACAGTCTGGAGATTTAGGAGTGGACAAGATAACACTTCCTTCCAGCTTTGCATCTGGTGATCCTAGATGCTCTGGAAACTGTTCAGGTGGCCAGTGAATGCCTCCTCTGTTGCTCCCCTGGTAATTTCTGCTCAGAGTGATTGACAGGAGAGACAGCAAACTCCAGGGTTGCATTTCAGCAGCAGCCCATGAGTCTCAAATGCCTGGCCGGCTGCAGTGCTCAGCCCTTGAACGAGGCTGAGGAGTCATGAAAGAGCCCCATGGTATTCCCTGTGGGGTCTTCAGGCAGCTTTGATAGGGTTCAGTTGGCATTTGCTATAAAGGTCTATTAAAGCCAGACATTTTTCCTATAGCTGAGACTCCGGGATGGCCGCCCCTGCCAAACAGTCCAGAAAAGATATTGAGGTCATACCATGGGCTGCAACCAGAAAAAAAAAATTGCCTGTCTGGTGCTGGCAGAATGATAACTCCATCTGATGCCTGCTTTTCTACAGGGGCCGCTGCAGGGGCCGTCCTGGAGGGAGTCGCAATGCTGGAGGACAGCGACAACTTCAAGAGCTACTGCAGCAGGGCACGGCAGGGAAAGGCCTCCCTGGGACTAACCAATTTACTCCTATTGATTTTCAGATCAGAGAGATTCAGCTCACAAATCAAAAGATGCTTCTCCCTCCCTCCCGGTAAGTCTGCAGCCGCTCCCAGATACCTCACAAATCCTCCTTTGGTCTTGATTAGCCTGGACACCTCTAGGCTGAAAACAGCGTGAAGGGTGCAGGGATCTAAAGGCCACATCAGTCAACCTGGCATGTGTGTTCTCAGAGGTCCTGGGCTGTGAAGCCAAGTAGCTCAGTGGTGAAAGAGCTGGGAGTCCTGATGTGGGTGTCACCACCGGCTTGGTTTGTAACATTTTGCAAGTCACTTAAATTCTCTTAGGGTCTCTTGCTCAATTATCAAATGGAAATAAGTGCCCCTCTAGCCTATGACTAAAGAACCAGGGTTTCAGAATCAAACAGAACTGGGTTCAACTCCCAACTATGTCCTTTATGACTTCAGGCAAGGCACTTCACCTTTCTGAGCCTCCATTTCTTCATTGGAAAAATATTGATTTCTGGCAGTTCTGGCATCTAACGGTCATTGTGAGAATAAAGCAAGATGAGGCACATATAGGTATCCAGTTCTTAGATGGCTTCTACTACTAAGTGGGGCTTTTGTAGGAATAAACCAAAGCTGTGTGTATAGTGCTTCATAAAGTACAAAAGACTGAAGAAACTCTGAAGATTTCTGGAAATCAGTCTGCCACATTTTGGAGTTAGGATCAGGGAAGGTTTCCTTTAAGGAAGTTCCAAAGGATTCTCCAGTGCAAGACGTAAGAAGCCTGAGAAGACCCCTGCAATGCAAGGTAGGCCACTTTCCAGGGCTCTAGGGCCTTTTCTATGTGATTGTGAATATTGATGCTACCCACATCACCCTGCTGTCACCCCCAGAAATGCCGATTCTATACCAGTCTCACCTTCCTCCTTTATAACATGATACCAATCATATTTGGGCAGTGATATTTCCCACAATCCTTTGAATCTAAGTATGACCAAGTGACTATGTTCTGGTTAGTGAGATGTAAATAGAAGTGTGGTGTGGGACTTTTGGAAAGATTTTTTAAAAAGGAAGGCATGCCTCCCTATTTTCCCCTCTATGACCTGGCCTATGGCCTGGCATAGATATCTAATGGCATGGATATCATAGTCTAAAATTGATACGCCAGCAACCACTTTAAACTATGAGTAGACTCAAGGATGGCTGTGCACTGGAGGCAACTTTTTTTACATAAGAGAATAAACTCTCATATGTTTAAACCTGCATTTTTCCACCTTTTAGGTGATAGGAAGAAGTCCTACTAATTTCAACTCCTTCAAATTCTGTTCAGAGACCTAGTAATTAGTAGGCTATTCCCAGCCTGATACCTGATCTGAGACTTATCATCAGTGGCTTTCAAATCAGCAGGAAGCAAGTTTGGGACTTGTTCATCATTCTTATTGGTAAATATTGACCAAGGTAAGACATAGTGTTGGCTTTTCCAGTAAGGCTTCCATAACACAGAAATCCTCAAGTGGAGAAGTACTATCTCCTACCCCAATTGGAAGAACCAAGGGGGGTTTCATGGAGAGTATTATTTAGGGGCTAGGCCCCAAACAATGAGTAGAATTTCAGTCAGTAAGGGAACACTTCTAACTTTTTATGAGGTCAGTGTTACTGGATATCAAAACCAGACAAAGATATCACAGGAGAAGAAAACTGCAGGCCAACATTCCTCATGCACACAAATGCAAAAAAATCCTCAAAAAAAATTATCAAACCAAATTTTACAGCACATGAAAAGGATCATACGTCATGACTAAGTGGGATTTATCCCTGGAATGTAAGAATAGTTCAACATATGCAAATCAATGTGATACAACACATTAACAACAAAGGATAAAAATCACATGGCCATCCCAATAAATGCAAAAAACGCTTTTGACAAAATTCAATATCATTTTATGATTAAAAAAAGTCAACAATTATGTATAGCAGGTACTTATCTCAACATAATGTATTCTTATATTTGAAAAGACCAAAGCTAACATTATATTCAGTGGTGAAAGACTGGAAGCTTTTCCTCTAAGATATGGAACAATTGCCTTTTCTATTCAATGTAGTACTTAAAGTTCTAGCCAGAGCAATTAGACAAGAAAAAGAAATGACATACAGGTTCAATACAATCCCTATCAAGATTCTAGTGAGACTTTTTATAGAAATAGAAAAGGCAATCCTAAAATGTATATAAAACTACAAAAGACTTTAAATAGCCAAAGCAATTTTGAGCAAAAAGAACAAAGCTGGAGGCATCATACTTTCTTGTTTCAAAATATACTACAAAGCAACAGCAACCAAAACAGTATGGTACTGGCATAAAGACAAATATATAGACCAATGAAACAGAATAGAGAGATGAATAGATTTATGGCCTTGATGATCGTGATAGTTTCACAGTTGTATACCTAATCCCCAAACTCACCTAGATATATACGCCTTTGGGAGGCTGAGGTGAGTGGATTGCCTGAGCCTGTGGGTTCGAGACCCGCCTGGGCAGCGAGACCTCATCTCTACAATAAATCAAAAAAATCAGCCGGATGTGGTAGCGCGCACCTGTAATTCCAGCTACTCGGAAGGCTGAGGAGGAAGGATTGCCAGAGCCCAGCAGGTCGAGGCTGCGGTGGCTGGAAGCGGCCACTGCACTCCAGTCTGGGCGACAGAGTGAGATCCAACTCAAAAAAAAAAAAAAATTAAAATAAATAACTTTTGTTCCTGCAAAAAAAAGAAATATGTACAGCTTTTCATATATCAATCATGCCTTTTTTTTTTTTTTTTTTGAGTCAGAGTCTCACTCTGTTGCCCAGGCTGTAGTGCAATGACATGCTCACAGCTACTGCAGCCTTGACCTGCAGGGCTAGGTGATCTTTTCACCTCAGTCTTCCAGGAAACTGGAGCTATAGGTACATGCCATCATACCTGGCTATTTTTTGGATTTATTGTAGAGATGAGGTCTCACCAAGTTGCCCAGACTGGTCTCAAACCCATGGCCTCAGGCAATCCTCTCACCTCAGCCTCCCAAAGTGCTGGGGTTATAGGCATGAGCCACTGCACCTGGCCATTCATGCTTTTCTTATAAAGGCTTTTTTTATAAAAAGAATTTCAATTTTAAAAGTCTCAATACAGGCCTTTTTATAAAAAGAACTTCTTTTCTTTTTTTTTGCAGGAACAAAAGTTATTTATTTTAATTTTTTTTTTTTTTTTTTTTTTGAGTTGGATCTCACTCTGTCGCCCAGACTGGAGTGCAGTGGCTGCTTCCAGCCACCGCAGCCTCGACCTGCTGGGCTTTGGCAATCCTTCCTCCTCAGCCTTCCGAGTAGCCGGAATTACAGGTGCGCGCTACCACATCCGGCTGATTTTTTTGATTTATTGTAGAGATGAGGTCTCGCTGCCCAGGCGGGTCTCGAACCTGCAGGCTCAGGCAATCCACTCACCTCAGCCTCCCAAAGGCGTGGGATTACAGGCTGAGCCACCGAGCCCAGCTTAATTTTTTATTTTAAACATGTGGGGTACAATTCAGGGTTAGATACACAATTGTTCATTATGAAGATACCCTTGTTGATGAGATGTGCCCCCCACACTCCAGCAGTTTTCTACTACTGCTGATCCCGCCCTGCCTTACCTGGCAGTTTCCCACTACTGTCAATCCCTTTCTTATAGTATTATAATAGTTGTTCAAGGTCCGCTTATGAGTAAGGACATGTGATACTCGGTTCTCTGTTTCTGTTATAGATCACTCAGTATTATAGCCTCTAAGTCCATCCAAGTTGCTGTGAAGTTCATAATTTTGTCCTTCTTTATGAGTGCGTAACATACCATCGTGTATACATACCACATTTTTTTTATCCAGTCCTCTTTCGATGGGCAGCATGATTCATTCCATGTTTTTGCTATTGCAAATGATGCTGCAATAAACATGTATGTGCAGATATCTTTTTCATAGAGTGATTTGAGTCCCTCCAGGTATACTCCCAGTAGGGGAATTGTGGGGTCATATGAGAGGTTGATTTTCAGATCTTTTAGGAATCACCATACTGTTTTCCACAAAAGGCTGTACTAGTTTATACCCCCATCAACAGTGCAGAAGTTCTCCCAGGTCGATTTTTAGATCTTTTAGGAATCACCAGACTGTTTTCCACAGGGGCTGTACTAGTTTTACACTCCCACCAGCAGTATAGAAGTGCTCCCTTTTTACCGCATTCTCTCCAGCATCTGCTGTTTTCTAAGTTATTGATGATGGCCATCCTGACTAAAGTTGGGTGATATCTCAGTGTGATTTTAATTTGCATTTCTTTGATGACTAGTGAGGCTGAGCTTTTTTTTAGATGTATCTGTTGGCTGCTCATATGTCTTCTTTTGAGAAGTGTCTATTCATATCTTTTGCCCACTTTGTAATGGGACTGTTTTTTTTTCTTTTCAGTGTGTTTGAGTTCCTTGTAGATACTAGGCCTTTGTCAGATATACAGATGGCAAATATTTTTTCAGACAAAGCAACAACACAGGAAGGTAATCAATCTTTGGCGAGTGATGAAGTTGCATAGGTTACAATCAACTTTGGGTGTTACTCCAGATTATTTAGGCTCAGAAATAAACCCATGCATATGTGGTCAGCATATCTTTGAAAAAGGTGCCAAGAATACACAATAGGGAAAGGTTAGTTTCTTTAAAAAAAATGCTGCTGGAAAAACCGGATATCCACATATAAAAGAATGAAATTGAACCCTTATCTTACATCATACACACAAATCAACTCAAAATGTATTAGAAACTTCAATATAAGACCCGAAATCGTAAAACTCCTAGACGAAAATATAGGGGAAAATCTTGATATTGGCAATGATTTCTTGGATATGACACCAAAAGTACAGACAATAAAAGCAAAAAATAGACAATGCAATTACATCAAACTAAAAAGCTTCTACACAGCAAGGGAAACAATCAACGAAATTAAAAGGCAATCTACAGAATGGGGAAAAAATAATTGCAAACCATATATCCGATAAAGGATTAATATCCAAAATATATAAGTAACTCTTACAACTTAATAGCAAAAAAACCCCCCAAAAACTAAGAACCCAATTTTAAAATGAGCAGAGCAACTGGATAGACATTTCTCTAAAGAAGATGCACAAATTAGCCAACAGGTATGTGAAAAGGTGCTCGGCATTATTCATCATAAGGGGAATGCAAATCAAAATCATAGAGAAATATCACTTCACACCTGTTAGAATGGCTATTATCAAACAAACAGATAATAAATGTTGGTGAGAATGTGCAGAAAAGGGAACCCTTGAACACCGCCGGTGGGAATGCAAATTGGTACAACAACTACGAAAAACAATATAGAGGTTCCTCAAATATTACAAGTAGAACTACAACATGATTCAGCTATCCCACTTCTGGGTAAATACCCAACAAAAATGAAATCAGTTCACTGAAAAGATATCTGCACTCCCATGTTCATTGCAGCATTATCAATTATTGTCAAGACATGGAAGCAACCTAAATGTCCAATGGCAGATGAATGGATAGAGAAAATGTGGTATATATATATATATATATATACACACATGGGATACTTTTCAGTCATAAAAGAAGAAATTCCTGCCATTTGTGACAACATGAATGAACCTGGAGGGCATTATGCTAAGTGAAATAAGTCAGGCACAGAAGCATAAATATTTACATGATGAACAACCACCTTCTAAAAAATAAAATAGAGACAAAGTCTCACCAGGCCTCAATCTCCTGACCTTGAGCATCCTCCAACCTTGGCCTCCCAAAATGCTGGGAGCACAGGCATGAGCCACCACGTCTGGTCAATGGACCACCACTTACACGATCAGTCTAAAATAGTCAAGCTCATGGAAACAGAGTGAAATGGTGGTTACCAGGAGCTAGGGGGAGGAGGAAATGAGGAAATATTAGTCAAAATGTATAAGGTTTTCATTACACAAGATGAATAAGTCCTAGAGATCTACTGTTCAGCATAGGGCCTATGGCAAGCAATATTGTAGTGTATACTTAAATATTTGCTAAGCAGGTAGATCTTATGTCATGTTTTTTTGTTTGTTTTTTGGGTTTTTTTTTTTTGAGTGGGAGTCTCACTCTGTCACCCAGACTGGAGTGCAGTGGCCGCTCCCAGCCACCGCAGCCTCAACCTGCTGTGCTCCGGCAATCCTTCCGCCTCAGCCTTCCAAGTAGCTGGAATTACAGGCATGCGCTACCACGCCTGGCTGATTTTTTGATTTATTGTAGAGATGAGGTCTCACTGTCCAGGCGGGTCTCGAACCCACGGGCTCAGGCAATCCACTCACCTTAGCCTCCCAAAGGTGCGGGATTACAGGCTGAGCCACCGAGTCCGGCTATGTCAAGTATTTTTATCACAATAATAATAACTAATAAATAGGGTGGGAGGAAGTTTTTGAAAGTGATGAATAGGTTTATGACCTTGATGATGATAGCTTCACGGTTGTATACTTAATCCTCAAATTCATCTAGATATATGCATCAAATATGTACAAATTTTCATATGTCAGTCATGCCTCAATAATTAAAAAAAAAGAATTTAAATCAACAAAAAGGATAAGGGACAGCAGACCAAGCAACAACATAGACAGGTCATCAATCTTTGGAAAGTGATGAAACAGCATAGGTTACAATCAACTTTGGGGGTTATACTGGATTATTCAGGCTTTATTGTATAAAATTGTACTTCTGAGAAGTTCAGTAAAGGATCATTACTTTTTAAAAATTGCCTCAAATCAGAATTACAAACTGCAGTCCCAATTTATGTATACACACATACACACACACACACACACACAACACACACACACACACAAAATTGTATACACACACACATAGCACATCAGTTTTTTAAAAGATTGAAATGAGTTCAAAGTGGTTAACACTGATTGAAGATTTACTGCATTCTGGTTGTTCTTTTTTTAATTTTATAGATGTGGACAATCTTTCTTTGTGGACAGCCCAAGCCTCCATCAACTTGGAGAAATCTACCTAATGCATCTCCAGCTTTCTTCTCCTTCTCTTCCTCCTTTCTTCTTTTTTTATTTTATTTTTATTTTGAGTCAGGGTTGTGCTGTCACCCAGGAGTGCAGTGACACAATCACAGTTCACCAAAGACTTGACCTCCTGGACTTAGGCATTTCTTCTGCCTCAGCATCCCAAGTAGCTGGGACTACAGGCGAACGCCACCACACACAGCTAAATTTTTTATTTTTTATTCAGGGTTAGTTCATTTTATTCCCATGACAACACTTTAAGACAAGTATTGTTAGTGTCCTTATTTTGCAGACAAGAACTACAGTAACTTGCCCACATTCTCACATTTAGTAAGAGGTTGTACCAGGATCTGAACACTGCCCAGGACTGTTTAACTCTGAAGTTCATCTTCTTAACCACCAAGCCCAATTCCTTCCAAAATGAGCTACACCAGCACATCAACGGTGATTGCTTTTAGGCGGAGTGATCCTAGGGAACTATTTTCTATTTTGTACTTTTTCCCAATTTTCTACAAGTAAAGTATATTATCTTTATATTTATATTGTAAAATGTCGCACATTTAGAGAGACATGAATAAAGCATAAATGTGCAGCTAAGAGTACTGTAGAATAAACCCCGTGTAACCACCACCCATATCAGCACCCTGGAAGCCCATCTGATCATAGCTCCCTCCCTCTCACCTAAAGATAACTGTTCTCTCCTCTGACAAGTCGTCACGCCTTTGTCTTTCTTTAAAATCACCACCTAATCATGTCTCTAACCAGTGTAGGCTAATTCTGCTCTTTTGAATTTTGTATAAATGGAACAATATACTCTGTATTCTGTTGAGTCTCGGCTCGTTTCACTCAACACTATGTTTTAAAGACTATGTCATTTTCATAATCTGAAAAAACAAATCATGAGTGTTAAATATTTTAAGCCTGAATCATACAAGGGCCTCCTCAGCCTGACTCCGTTGACACCTTCCCAGTTGTTACATTCTAAGCAGGACAGAATGTTCTTAAAAGCGAGGTTGTGTTCCCTTCAAAAGTCGTGGCCAGAGAAAATAGGGGTCAGGGCCCGTAGCTGGTTCTCTTTCCCTCACGGCTGCCCTTCAACCAGGCCAGCTCAGCCAGCTGCCTCTAAGTGGATGATTCAATTCACTGCCAAGTTTTCTGAATCACTGCCTGGGTTACCAATCATGGGTTTCTCTGCCCAGTGGGCACTGTGACCTTTGGGGCAGAGGGAAGTAGCTGTGCTCCTTGGAGCTGCCTGGCCTTCTCTCTTTATGGACAGCCCAAGGTTCCTGCAACTGAGTGAGACCTAGAACATGCACCTCCTGCTTTCTTCTCCTTCTCTTCCTCCTTTCTTCTTATTTTATTTTTTATTTTGAGTCAGGGTTTCACTGTCACCCAGGCGGGAGTGCAGTGGCACAATCACAGCTCATCAAAGACTTGACTTCCTGGGCTCAGGCATTCCTTCTGCCTCAGCTTCACAAGTAACTGGGACTGCAGGCACATACCACCAAGTCCAGCTATTTTTCTTTTTTGGTAGAGACCAGATCTCGTGATGTTGCCCAGGCTGGTCTTGAACTCCTGGACTCAAGCAGTCATCCTGCCTCAGAACTTCCAAAGTGCTGGAATTACAAGTGTGAACCACTGTGCCTGACCCTTTTTTTCTTTTCTTCTACTTAAAAAAAAATATTTTTACGTAAATGTTTAAACAGATACTAAAGTACAGAGAATAGTAAAATAAAGCCCCATGGAATTATTAGATAACCTCAACAATAACCAATACATGTCCCATCTTTTTTCTACTACAGATCCACCCAATTTGTTCTCCATTTCTACTGGGTTGTATTAAAGAAAATTCAAGATTTATCATTTGCAAATACTTTGGTATATATCTTAAAATTATAAGATGTTTAGTATGCTCTCTGGTGTAATGAGAGCTCAGAAGAGATTACATTGCAGTTAAAAATAATAAAGTCATGTTTCTTGCAGTCCTGAGTCTTGGATGCCAGATTTGCTCCCACAATAACAAACTGCTTTGAGATTTTCAAAAGGGGGCCAGGTTGAGGTCACTGGCTTATAGTAGTGGTTTATCCACCAGGCTGCTATTATAAAATATAATACAAAGTATAATGTATTTATTATGTTTAGTAAAAACATAGACAAAGCACAATGATCATAATTCCTTAATTTCATCAAATATCAAATTGGTCTTCAGTTTTCTCCCATCATTTAATAAATATTTCTTTATTGCTGTTCTGTTCAGATCAGAATTGAAACATGGTCCACACATTGCATTTTGTTGAAATGTCCCATTTATTGCGAGGTATAATATTTGGAGACTACAAACTGGATTCTGTATTTAATCATTGCTATGGAGTTAGTCATTGTTTTTATGCCTTTTTGGGTTTACAGATGTAGGAAATAGAAAATGTGTGTGTGTGTGTGTGTGTGTGTGTGTGTGTGTGTGTGTGTGTGTCTGCATTTAAAACAGAAGATACATCAGAAGTCTAAAAGAATGCTTCCAATTCAAAATTTAAATGACAGAAATGTTACTTGAACTCTTTAATTTTACATTTGCAACTTTTTTCTCTTATCTGAAAATCTTGGTCTTTCGTAACATCATTACTTTTTGCTTTGTTTTATTCTTCGCGTGTGTGTGAAATAGTTTGGGAATAGTAATACTAACATTATTTCTAATGATATTTTTACTGACAACAGTTGAATTTTAGCTCTTCTGTCCTCAGGATATATTCCACTCCAATATACAGTTAAATTGCTATGTTTCAAAAGTCATTTTAAATCATTTATCTCTGTGCCTGCAACTCGATACACAATTAGGTTTACTTGTTTCACATCTCTTTCAGGGTTCAAGGATTGTTCTTTTCATTTTTTAGTTGATTATGTTTTGTAATCATGTAAAACACTTACACCATTTGGAAGTCAAATCTTAAGAAAACGTATATTCCAAGAAGTGTAGCCTCTGTCCCTGTTCCCTCCACCTATTCCTTCCTTCCCACAATAGATGATGATGATGATGATTTTATGTTATAGACACAAATATAAATAACTTAAATATTAAAAGGTACAATAAATATAAATGAAAAGAATTCACTTCTAAATGGCAAAGAAAGACTCTCCCTTTTAAACAATAATCATGAAATGCTTTTAAGTGAACAGCATTGCTCTTTGTTTCTTTTAAGATCCTCTGATACTTTCTGAGTGTTTAGAGTCATTCACAAAAAGAGAGAGGATCTACCCATTTAACGGATAAAGAAATAGGAGAAGAGGAAGAAACTTTCCCAAAAGCTCACATCAAATTCAGCCAAGATTCCCACTGGCTGTTTTGCAGGCAAAGATCTGTCCAACAGAATGCACAGACCAGCACTGCCCCAAGGTACTTAGATTCTCTAAGTCTGAAGTTGGGCCCAAGCACTGCATTTTTGTAATGCTTTCCAGGTGATTCTGAGTAGCAACCTTGTAGATAAACCACTAGGACAAGCCAGTGACACCTAACCAGGCCTCTTTTTTAAAATCTCAAAGCAGTTGGCTGCTGTGGGAGCATACCTTGTATCCAAGACTCAGAACTGCAAGAAACATGACTTTATTTTTTAATACAATGTAATCTCTTCTGATCTCTAATTGCACCAGAGAACAGACATTAAATCTTGGCCAAAATGAGGAAACCACCCCCACCCCCACCCTACTCCTCCTCACAGGTATTTTAAGTTCCCAGGAACATCAAGGGGTGGGAGTAGAGGAAGATCTGATTCTTGCTGTCCCCGGTCCACTGAGGCCTCCTTGGATTCAGCTTCACCCCGTCCACCCATCGCTGGTTCCCACAGAACGTTGCTAAGTCATCCTCATCCAGTTCAGCAGCCCGCTGGCCGACTCTGATGCCATGTCCACGGCACTGAGATCATTCTACGGGCTCACACTCTTGGAGGCCCTGCCTGCTTAGATTGCATTTCCCATGCTGTCCTTTCCTTTTCTGGAGCTCCGCCTGGGAAATGGGGCACAAGTTGCTGTGATTTTCAGGTTCCAAAACTGACCAAAGGATTTTTGGCTCAGCCCCCTGCCCTATCCTGGTCTCCACCCAGGGATCAGAGTGCAGGGTCCTCTTCTCAACAAATCACAAACTTCTATGCATTTGTAGCTTCTTCTTTTAACCACCCAGGAATCTTTATTTAGACTGACTGAGAATCCTCATTCTTGGTTATCCAACATTCTCTTGTTGTTTTATCTACATTAGTTCCTTTTGTTCCCCTAAGGCCAGGTTTTATAATACAAAATCCTGGAAGCATCACCCTTTTTCTTTGTTGTTACACCCCTTACCAGAGCTATCATGCCGCACAATTCCAAGGAAGACTATGTGCACAACCTGAGTGGATATATATGGTACACAACCTGAACAGCTGTATGTATGCACAGCTGTATAAGCTGTAAAAATGTTGACCACACAGCCATGCACCTGAATGAGAAGAAAAAAATCCCATGGGGGAAACGGCATTAATTAATGCTTCAAAAACAATGTCCTGCCACTTAATAAAGTCCCAGAGGGTGAGCCTGGAGGGTTACTTGGAGGTTTTCCTGGGAAATAATATTAAAGGTGAGAGTGACCTTCCTCTCCCTGCTTTTCTGCACCCCTCACAAATCTTATCACCTTGGTATACCAAAAAAAAACAAAAAACAAAAAAAAAACCTCAGCCTGCCTCATCTGAGCCCCCAAACAACCTGGGATCCAAGAAGATATGCTGGAGATGCCACAGATATGACCAGTAAAAGTCCTTAAGACCCCTCCCAGAGAGAGGAAAGAATGCTGGCATGATGAGACACTTGGACAAAGTCAGTTCTCATTGATGAACTTCCAAACACCAGCACAATTTGGAAATAGCCTCTTAAAAGATACCTGGTCTCTGGTCTGTCCACAGTCCCCAAGTTCTAAAAATCAGCCAGTTACCATGGCAGCTGCTGCCCAGTTGAAATGTTCCCATTTATAGACACTAGCTGAAAACATTTGAATTTGCTGGGGTCTGGTCACCGAGCAGAGGATGTTGCTCCCCTAGCTAAATGATACTTTCTCCAGAAACCGCAGATAGTGCCTGGCCTGAGAGACAGACCCAGGCCCTGTCACCAATCAGCACATGACCATGAGCAGGCATCCCATCGGAAAGGCATTCCCTGTGACACTTACAATGCCCATTTCATCATCATCACCTCATTCACTAGACAGTATCAAGTACCTTCCCTGTGTCCAACAAAGCACTGAAGATAAATGGTGAGCAATACTGAGTTTCTGCAGTCACAAAGGCAGTTTAGTTGGAGAAGCTAAAACACTGCACACAGACAGACAGAATTAGAATGCAATTTGATTTTTAAAAAACCATAAGAGTAAAAGTGGGGGCTGCAGTGGCACCAACCTGGACAAAGGACCGTGGCTGCTTTCCAGGTGAAACCCAAGCTGAGTCTTATAGGATGAGCAGGTGTCAGCTGGGATGGGATGGAGTGGTATAGGAAGGAGAGAAGTGCTCCAGGCATGGAGGGCAGCACATCCCATCCAGAGTACCTTGAGAGTTCAGTGACTGGCTCAGTGACCAGGGGTGAAGGCAAGAGAAATGCTGCTCATGAAGAATTCCAGAGTGGGAAAAGGAAGGCTTCTTGGTTCTCTGGGGCTGCCCAGTCACCTGGCTGCTGTCTAAAATGAAACACCCCAGGAGAAGATTGGTTGAGAACTAGCTAAAGGGAGGTTCTGTGTTTGGGGGAGGAGGAGCAGTATCCCCAAGGAGAAGGGAGCTGAAAGGGGACAGGAGGAGGCAACATGGCTACAGCCCTCCATTTCCTGTTCACCCCCAAGCTGGAGGAGCAATCAAATAGGACAACCCTCCCTCCTCCACCTCCTGTTTCCCCAGGGTATCACTGCTGCTTAGAATCACAGGAACAGGCAATTACAACTTCCCAATCATTCCATGTAGTCTTTCTAGTAGGTGAATAACAATTGCACACCAACCTGGGCTTGATACTGCACTCAGGACTTCACATGCAGAATCCATTCATTCCAAAAAGTATGCTTAAGCACCTTCTATGTGACAGCCGATATAATTCAGATACTGGTGAATGGCCATGAACAAAATAACAAATTATTTGTCTTCAAGGAGCTTATATACTTGGGGTTGGAGGACATTGACAAAAACAAACAGACATGTAATATGACAAGGGGCCATAAGTAGTCTAGACATCAAACACAGTGAAGGGGAAAAGGATGATGGAGAAGGGATGGTGGGGTCATCTGAACCAAGACCTGAGTAAGTGAGGAAGTAAGCCACTCCATGTGAAAATCTGCAGGAAGAATGTATAATACTGAAGGAAAGACAAAGTCCCTGTAGTGGACATGCCACTGGTATGTTCTATCAGTGAGGCTGGGGAACAGGAGCAAGGATAAGAGAAGTAGGGGACAGGTCAGAGAGATGGCAGGGAGTCAGATCATTATCATAGTAACATGACAAAGTGGAGTGCTATTGTTCCCATGTTACAGACGAAGAGACTAAGGTTAAGGAATATGTCCAGGGTCTCAAACCATTTGTAAACAGAGCTGAGATTCAAACCCAGCCATTCAATCTTTAATCATGTTCCTCTAATCACTCCCTTATAGCATCTTGTGACAAGGAGCTGTAGTTAAGTCAGAAAGGCCAATATGATTCTAATCTCCTCAAAGTCCACATTTAAAAATGTAAGATCATCAAGGACTTGAGCAAATATTTAGCTATAACAGCAAAATGACTAGAAATAACATCTTCTCCCCAGTAACAAACAGGGAATTGTCAAATAAAGTTATAATACACACATGCAAAGAATGTATCATACCTGACTATTTAAAAGACATTGTAGAAGGGTATACAATGACATGAAAAGGTGGTCAAAATATGCTGCTGAAACTAAGCAGTATGGACAGGAAAATCCCATTGTTTTGTAACAAACAAATAGCGTATAAATGTATGCAAAGGCAAAAGACTGGAAGGGAATAAACCAAAATGTTAATAACAGTCAACCCAAGGGGTGGGGTTGTGGGTGGTCTTCCTTGTTTTTTCTTAGTAGCCTTTACTACAATGAAAATACATTATTTTTGCAAAGGAAAATGCCTGCATGTGCATACACACATACCACACACACACACACACACACAACACACACACACACACAAAGCTGGCCAGAAACTTTCCCAGGTTGGCCAGCCCCTGGGCATGGGGGACTCTAGGCTACTCTGGCCCACAGCCCAAACTTCAGCATGTGCAGAAAACAAGGCTCTGCATGTCACCATTGGAGTCACGTTCAGTTTGGAGACCCCTCCGATGAGGCAGTTCCCTGACCAGAGCTGGAAAATTCAGGGCATACTGGCAGACTCACCTCCCTTCTCAGCAAAGACTTCACAATATAACGCTGGGAGTAGAGGGGCTCATAGCAGAAGCTTCAGCAGCACATCAGCAGGGGTGTCAGAGCATCAGGGTAATTAGCACTCGACTTGTCAAAGGGCCTAGTGCTATTTTAAAAATCTTTCCAACACATTGGTTTCACAAAGGATTCCAGGAGTCCTTCTTAGTCCACCCAGTGCCTTAGGAAGGCAAATAAACCAATTAATAATTTAGCGGAAATCACCCAGAATTTGAACAAAAGATGCATTCTCCCTCCCCACCCCCATACATTTCCTTCTGGAGATAGTGGTGAGGGGAGGTAAGTCAACCAGAACTTTTTCACCTCTACCACTTTTTCTTTCACCCTGGGAGACACCTGGAGACACTCTCTGCCCCAAGTGCACTAAACTCCTGCCGCACGGAGCATTTTAGCAGAGAGTCTTCATAGCCAATCTGCAGGCCCTGCCACTTACCATCATGTGACCTCAGTCAGGCTATTTTAATTCTCTTTACATGAGTTTCCTCATTTGTTAACATGGGCATGTAGCAGAGTACCAAGTTTCCAGGGAGGTTGCCTTCAAAGGTCAGCAAACTATGGCCATCAGACTCAATGAGGCCCACTTCTTATTTCTATAAATAAAATTTTATTGTAACACAGCTATGCACATTCATTTACATCGTTCCTATGATTGCTTTTGTGCTCCAGTGGCAGAGTTGAGTAGTTCTGACAGAGACTACATGGCCCAACAAAACCTAGAATATTTATTATCTGGCACTTTACAAAAAATGTTTGCCTACCTCACCTTAGGTCAGACTCCCAGAAGTAGAACTTGAGATGAGGATTTAGGTACAAGTGACTTATTAGGGAACTGCTACCAGGAGAAACCAGGAAGGAGTAAGGGAAGCAGAACAGGGAAGGAAAGGAGGCCCAGCAAGGGCATGATGTCAGGCAAAGTCCTGGCTCCAGTTTGCTCTTGTAGGACACCATCTAGGTCCCTTGCAGATGGAATGGCTCAGAAAGGCCCTGATGAAGGTAGCACAGGTGAGCTGGTAGGAGCAAAGCCCACAGAAGCTGAGGGGGGATACCCAGAACCTGCAACAGGGATTTGAGGGGAGATGGGTAGAGCCCTGATGTGATTGGCCTCGGCTGTGAATAATTGTTCCCACTTATCAAGCTTTTATAGGCACAAGTCATTGTGCTAAGAACTCTACATACATTGTCATGTTTACTCCTTGCCACAGTCTTAGAGGTGAGAAATCTATGATGCCCACTTTGCCGCCAAGAATGAAATGAGATCATGCAGGCAAGGTGTTCAGCTCAGCACCAACCTCATAGAAAACACTAAGAGGAAGCTGCGTGTTATCTTGAATCTGGTCATGTGCTGAGTTTTGGGGACACAGGCATCACTGGGAGAATCTGGCATGTAAATAGAAGGAACTTATAACAGAGCCCTACTTGGTTTCCTATCCCAGAGGACAGAGAAGAAGGCTTTGGGGAGTCTTGAAAAAGGAATGGGAATTGCCAGGTTGGGGGAAAATCTTCCTAACAGGACATAGTACATACAAAGCCTAGGCAATGGGAAAGAATGAGTCACATTCTGGCAACCTCAAGGAGTTTGTTGTAGGTGGAGTGAAGGCCAAGAGGGGTGGTTGGGGGTGGAAATGAGATCAGAGGTGTAAGAGAATAGATTCTAGGGAGTGGAAAGTTAATGAACATTCTAACTGGGGAGTACTGCAGGTGCACTGGCATTTTGGAAAGCTTACCCTGGTTTTGGCTAAAAGCGCAGCTTAGAGAACAGAGACCAGAGATGACAGGCTAGGGGAAAGCCTACCATAGCTGTCCAGTCAATTAAGGCCTGAAGTAAGAATGGCTGGTGCTATAGTCTATGGGATGCTGAATAGTGATTAGCCAGGCTGACCCAGTTCTGCTCTCCAGCTGTGACTGACCTTCAGGTCCAGGCAGCAAGAGGAGGACAAAGGTGAACTATGGGATAAAGGCAAGTTGCTGGTATCCGGAGCACCAAGGGCCCACAGAGCAAGTATTAAGGCCAGCAAAGGCGCAAAACCAGCTGTCACCAGTGCTCTAGGCCAAGCCGGGAGCTGGGGGGGGGAGTTGACCTCCTAGGCACAACCTTGGGTGAGCAGTAGTGCCCCCGTTGTCCTTTTTCACAGTTTCCCCATCCTCTCAGCACTGTCAAAGGAACCTTGTACACCTTGTGAAAGAAGAGAAGCATCTTTCCTTTTATGTGTGTATGTGTGTGTGTGTGTTTATATTTATATTTTAGAGACAAGGTCTCACTCTGTTGCCCAAGCTGGGGTGCAGTGGTGCAATCATAGCTCACTGTAACCACAAAATCCTAGGCTCAAATGATCCTCCCATCTCAGCTTTCTGAGTAGCTGGAACTACAGGCATGCACCAACACGTCCAGCTATTTATTTTATGTTTTTATTTGTTTGTAGAGACAGAGTCTCACTATGTTACCCAGGCTGGCTTCTAATTCCTGGGCCCAAGCAATCCTCCCTAAGCTGAATTATAGGTTTGAGCCTTGTGCCCAGCCTGGGAGGCACCTTTTCTAACCTGTCCTAGAGGTTCTAGAGAAGTTAACAACAATCAAGGTCATAGAGCTGAGCAGGTCTGTCTAAAAAAGCCAAGTGCTTTGTCACCAGGTCCTCTACCTCTCCCTATCTCACAACCTTGGTTCTGGAAGTCACTAAGGTAGGACTCATACTACTCCTGGAAGTCACTAAGGTAGGACTCATACTATCCCAGGTGGTTCATCTCCCAAGGAATCTATTTATCTATTTCCTTTGGTCCTGGGCCCTGAAGCCTACAAGCTTTGTAATCACACCTCTCTCTCTCTTTCTCCCCCTCCCTCCCCTTCTGCCCCCTCTCTAGCACGCACATGCACCCACACGTGCGCACACACTCACACACACACACACACACACACACACACACACACACACACACAAATAAACACATTCCACAGTTCCGCAAATTCCACCACTCAAACATTCATTCCTTTAGTTCGGCCTTCTGGGACAAGGAGGGTGCAATACATGAAGTCACCAACACCTCGGTGTGAATTTATTAATCAGATTCTTCCCTCTGCATTAGCCAGGCATTAAGAAAGTACCCAGCATTTGAAGGAAACACTTATTAAAAAGAGATGAGATTGCAGGGGGGGAGTTCGAGCCAGGGGAAGCAACTTTCCTTGGTCAGACTGATGCTGTTACACAGGGGCCAGCAAACTTCACTGAAAATGGCCAGCTAGTTAACTCTTTCAGTTTTGCAGGCCATGGAGTCTGTCGAAAACTACTCAGCTCTGCCAACCCAGCACCCAAGTGGCCATAGACAATAGGTGAAGGGGTGAGTGTGGCTGCATTCCAATACAACTTTATTATGGACATTGAACTCTGAAAGTCTTAAAATTGTCACAATGTATTGTTCCTCTTATTTTTTTCCAACCATTTACAAATGTCAAAGCCGTTCTTAGTTTACAGACCACACACCCACAGGAGGTGACTGAATGTGTCCGTGAGCTGTGGTTTGCTGACCCTGCCCCCTTCCCACCTTGTCAAGATGCCCTCTCTACAAGGACAAGCCCTTGGTTTTTCTTTGCTATGTGTCATCCTTGCTTCTCCTTCTCCAGGACTAGAGAAAGGGGAGGAGCTCTTCATTCTGTGTGCTTTTTCCACGATCCCTGGGGATCTGCTTCCAAGTGTGGAGCCAATGACAGGGTGACAAATGGGTTGTCGTGTCAGCAAGCCACCGGCAGCAGGCTGCAGCAGAACAGAGGCCTTAGGGTTCATGCCAGTTGACTGAGAAGCGAGCCCAGGTGAGTTCCATCTGCCTGCCCCTGCCCAGTCCACATCTGATACATCAGACCCTGTGGGGTCCATCTGCCACACTGCTGGGACACTCTTGAGGCACCTCCAGGAAATTACCAAAGGTATTTATTGTTATTATTACCATCTGACTTTAGATATATCATTTTCATTAATAAAAATAACAATACTCACTTCCCATTGAGTACTGGTCTGTGCCAGGCTCTGCAGAAACTTTCTGGCTAGTATTCACCAAGTGGGCCAGGCTCTGTTTGAAGTGCTTTACGCACAACTAGTGCGTGCAGGAACCTACAGCTTCCATACTATTATTATCTTCACTTTACGGATGATAAAACAGAGGCCAGGGAAGCTAATGACACCCAAGGTCACAGAGCCGGGCAGGTCTGTCTGACTCTAAAGCCAAGTCCTTTATCACCGGGGCCCCCTGCCTCTCCCTAACTCACAGACACTCTACAATTCTGTATGATGGTCTAGATCTTCAGATGCAGAAATAGAAAATCTGAGAAGTCGAAGTCTTGGCCCAAGTTCATACAGTGGAGAAAGGGTGGTGTTAGAATGAATTCCTGGCACACCACTGACATGTGGAGATGTGGAGCCACCCACCTTCAAGTGAAGACACACACTTCTGGAAGCTTCAGAAACTGGGGTCCTAGAGTGAAGGGCTAGAACTTCAAAAAGTGGTGAGAGACACATTTTAGCTTGACAGCATGTCTTAGGTCTGATCTAAAAGCAGAGCCTGAGGCGAGGGGTCTTGTGCAGGTGAGTTATCATAGGAGGGCCAAAAAGACCTCATAAGGAGTGAGGAGAGAAGGCTGGGCAGGAAAGAAGTGAAGGTATGGGTTCCTTTAATGCCTGGTCTCGGCCTGATCCCATGGGGAGCCCTAGAGCATGATGGTACCACAGAGTTTTCTCACCTTGAGACAAGGATCCTTTACATCCCTTATCTGTCAGCCAATGTCCTATGGTGGGAGTGGAAGGAGCATTTCTGGGCAAGGTGCAGCTCTGAGCTTTGGTACCCAATAGTCACAGCAGCCAGGGAATGGTATATGTTTGCCAGAGGGGACCTTAGCAGGGCGCCATTGGTATCTTCCATGAGCAGGAGACCCAGGAGGTTCAGACATTACTAGCTGACTCTGCAATCCCTGGAAAATCACATGCCCCTCCCTTTCCTACCTCCTATACCCTTTTCTGTCTTCCTTCTGGATCTTCTCCCTGGCGGGATGAGCTGGGCCCAGGCTTCTGGCTCTTGTTTCAGACCATCAGCAATCACAGCCAGATCTAAAGACTCCAGGAAGCACCACTTTGACCTCTTCCAGCCTTGGTCTGCTCACCCTGTGTCCTGCCTGTGAGGGGATTCCCACTGACGTGCTCAGGAAGGCAGCACAGGGAAGCAGCCAGGAGCCAGGCAGCACCCCCTCTCCAGACGGCACTGTGGTCCCCAACAGGGCTAGCAGCTGCCCTCCGGAGGGCAGCCCAAGTGGGCTCATTGCCTGGCACCTGATCGCCGGGAGTTGAGCTGGCCAGGACCATGTAAGATATAATTTCTAGAGTTTCTGGAGGGGTCCTGAGTCTAAAAGCAGACACCTCCTGCCCTTCATTCAGTCTTCCATTTATTCAACAGCTGTTTGCTAAGTGCATGTGGGCCACGAACTGTGCTGTGAAGCAACAAAAAAAAGTGTTGAGCAAAATATAGAAGGCCTCTCCCTCCGTTCTATTAGGAGAGATACACAAGGCCTGGGTGCAGCAGGGTCACAGATAGATGTGCAAGAAGATAGAATTCCTTGGTTTTGTCATAACTGGTCTGATCTTCCTCAAGTACCCACACCCTGCTAGGAAGGTGCATGGGGTGAAGAAACATCTTAAAACTTGCCAATCTATGGTTCTTGCCAACATGCCTATCTTAGGAAGAACTCCTTTTGCTTTCGGTGAGATTAGTGATCTGGGACTTGAGGGCAAGACTGTGGATGTCTTCAACCTTCAGCCATTGTCTCTGCTCTGAACCACTACTGGGCATGGAGGCAGTGGGAAGTGGGCTTGGAGATGGCACCCGAGGGCACCCAAGGAAAGAGCAGCCAAGTGTGGGAGACCAGGCCTGGTACAACCTCAGCGTCTAGGGATTCCCAGATTTACCTCTCCAGCCCAGACCTCTCCTCTACACTCTGGGTCTACAAAGGCACCCACTTGCTCCATGCCTTTCCTTGGACTGTGTTTTAGTCAGCTCAGACTTCTGTAACAAATATATCCTAGACTGAGTGATCTAAACAGCAGAAATTTATTTACCCCAATTCTGGAGGCGGAGAAGTCCAAGATCAAGGTGCCAGCAGACCTGGTGTCTGGTGAGGACCCACTTCCTGGATTGTAGATGGCCATTTTCTTGTAATCCTCATGTGGCAGAGAGCAGAGAGAGTGTGTGTATGTGTGTCTGTGTCTGTGACTATGTCTGTGTCCTGTGTCTGCTCCTCTTTATAGAGGGGCACTAATCCTATCCATGAGGGCTTCATCCTCACAACTTAATCACATTTCAAAGGCCCCACCTCCACAAACCATCTCATTGGGGAATAGGCTTCAACACATGAATTCTGAAGGGACACAAACATTTAGTCCACAGCAGATTGATTCAAAGATCTCAGACTCAACACATCCAGCAAAAGCGGGGATATTCCTCCCAAATGTAGTCCTCCACCAGCACCTCCCATCTCAGTAAACAGCTGCTCTTCTCCCAAGCAGGAATGGACTTCCTCCCTCCCTGTGTGCTGTAAACTTGGACAAAACAACAACAACAACAAAAACACTCTGGCCAATAGATCCAAATACAAAAGGGAGAGCCTGGGGGAGGGTGTCATCTAAAACAAACGTTGGAAAGGTAAGGATGTTTGCTGGGAGGGGGAGAAGACCCACACCCAGCCCATGGCCAAACCCTACTTGCTGCCTGCCTACTCCTGACCACTTCTCTCCACATCTACTGCCCCTTCCCGGGTTCTGGGTATGACTGTTCTCCCCGGACAGCTGCAGAAGCCATGTGGTGGGTCTCCCTGTGTCTACTTAGTCTCCTCTCTAGTCTCCCAGGTGCCAGAGGGAGCCTGTAAAAAGACAAGCCTAGGCATGTTCGTTCCCCTCAGAGAACCCCTTAACAGCTCCCAGTGCTGTAGGTCCGACCCTGCCTACCTCTCCAGTGTCACCCCCACCCCCACTCCTACCCCTACCATGCTCCAGTCCCTCTGGCTTCTTTGCTGTTCCTCCACCCTGGAACCTCGGTGCATGGAGTTTAAATCCCCAGAATGCTATTTCTGTTTAATTCACTCACGATGACCTCCTATCCACACTAGATGAGATTGATCCCTAATGGACTCATATATGCAAATGTGCAGTTTAATCAATATCTCCCACACACACACACACTGGACTTTACGTGGGGGAAGAACCATTTGTGTTTTACTAATCGTTGACTCCCTCGGGCCTAGTACAGTGCCCTGCCCCAAGCAGATGGTTAACCATTATATTCTTTTGACAGTACGAATGAATACAATTTTAAATGAATTCATGAGCAATTGAAACACAGCCCTTATCTTTGAGCATCTCACTCTGATGTCCCTGCTGCATCCTGGGGAATCCTGGAAGTGGGACACTACCCCTCTAGGGACACTTCTCCCATCCTTGGTAAAAGGATCCAAATTCCCAGCCACCTGGAAGTCCTGCTCTGGCAGGAAATGGAGCAAATTTGTTTGTACATCAAGGCCAGGGCTCCCCGCCAGGTCCCCAGGCAGAGCCAAGCCCGCCTCATACCGATGCCCTGCAGATCTAGATTCATGTGCTGTTACATTTCCTTTTGTCATTCTTGCCCTGTGTCTTGTCTTTCTATTTCTCCTCCACCTCCTTTCTTTAGTGATTCCATCTCCCTTTATGGAGAGAGGTGATCAGCTTCCAGCTCAACTCAGAGAAGTTGAAGGAGCCTTCTAGATGAACAAAGCAAATGGTGGCTCTAGCATCCATTTAATCAGAGATCCCACTCAACAGTAAAGCGAACAAAAGCAGCCAGCAGCCAGTTATCCTGTGCCAGTCACTGTGTAATTTGTATGTAATTTGCGTACGTCATTTTGTTGACTCGTTACAACAATCCTTCTACATAGGTTCTACCTAGAATTCATTTACTAGATGAGGCGTCAGGAAACTATGTCCCACAGGCCAGTCCAGTCCATCACATGTTTTTTTTTTAAAGAAGTGTTAATGAAACAAAGTCATGTCCTTTGTTTATGTATTGTCTGTGGCTATTTTCACACTATAATGGCAGAATTGAGTAGTTGAAGCAGAGAATCTATGGCCTGCAAAGACCCCCAAAATTTACTTTCTGTCCTTTATCCAAAGTTTTCCAACCTTTGTTTTAGATGACACCATCCCCTAGGCTATCCCATTTGTATTTGGATCTATTGGTCAGAGTGATTTTTTTTTCCCCAAGTTTACAGCACACGTCTCATTGCCTGTTTGAGTTTTCCATGCTAGAAGTGTCAGCTAATGCCACCACGCTCACAGTTGTCCCTAAGGGAAATAGGTTTCTCTCTGCACTGATCACCACTCCCCTGCCCCCGGCCCCAGCCACAGCAGACTGGACTGAGGGATGGGTGCCTGGTGCCAAGTGGCCAGGCACAGCTGGACAACAGACTGTGATTTGAATGGCCTGGCATAAAAAGATGAGCTAGATCAGTAAGATTCTTCTCTTGGGAATTTGGAATAGGAAAACAGAGAGGCCAAGGCTGTTAGGAGAGATGGAAGTAGCGAGTCTTGAGGACACGTTGGAGCTGGTGACTGGGAAAGGCAAGGTGGTAAGGATGCTTGCTGGGAGGGGGAGAAGAAGATGGAGGAACTGTGTCCCCAGAGACAGGATGTGTGAAGGAGCAACCCTGGTGTTCTAAGAAAACAGGGAGAGAAAGGCTGTGACTCCTAAAGTTTGCCCAATTCCTGCTCCCATGAGGAAAACTGTCCTCTTTGTAGATTATGAGTTAGGCCTTTTTGGTTGCAAATGAAAGGAAACCTACTACAAATGAGATTAAGTACTAATGGGTATACATGGACTCATATAACTGAAAAATCCAAAGGTACTTCAGGCTGAGCTTGATCCAGCAGTTCAAATGATGTCACCTGTGACCTGATTTCTTGCAGTCTCTCTTCCCTTCCTTTTGCAATAGTGGCTTCATCCTCAGTCTCCACTCTGTGCCCTCTTCCATCTCTGGCCACTCGTAGTATCAAGTTGGCTGCAGCAATTCCAGACCTCACAGCGTCATACCAGACTGTTTGCAAATCGAGAGTGAGTCCCAACAGCTCCTTCACATTCTGAGATCGGACTCATTGGATTTATTAGCAACAGCATTTGTAATAACAGCATTTGAATGTTTATTATGCCCCAGATGCTGCAACACCCTTTACCTGCATTTACCTCTCTTAATGCTCACAAAAGCTCCTGCAGGATTATCCCAATTTTATCAATGATGAAATCAAAGTTCAGAGAGGGTGGACACCTTTCCCAGGGTCACTCAGCCAACACATGGCAGAATTGCCCATAAGCAGCAGACCTAGGAGGTGAAGGGGGCCAGAGTTCTCAGTCCCCGTACCCCTTCCTGTTGGGGGAAGGTCACTCAACAGCCCCTGGCTTCTGCTATTCCACCTCCTGTTGCTATCCTGGTGACCCAAATCCTTTCATAGAGTCATCCACAGATCTCAAGCTTCAGACCGAGTTATTCAAAAGTCCTCAGCTACCTCTGGTTCCTCTGGATTTTCTATTCTCCCCACCACCTCAATCCGTTTCCATGGAAACTGCCGGGCTCCTGCATCCCTTTCAACCTTCTTTCTGGGAAGCAAGGCCAGCTCTCCGGCACTCCAGTAGCCAGGCCTAACCATTATAAAGACCAAAGAAGCAATATCCGGAAGAAACATTTCCAGGCAGAGGGAGGGACTGGGTCGGGCTTCTTATTTTTTCTTTGATGTGCTCCAAAATAACACCAGGTGCTCTGAGGAGCTCTGCCAATTACCACAGACCAGTGGATACTGGCTGGAAAGTTGTTTGTCATCTGTTCTCTGGCACCTCACAGTCGCCAGGCCTCCCTCCCTTATTTAGGGAGTGATTCTGGGGGCCTGGGGCAGAGGGTCAGTTGGATAAGTCTTCCTGCCAATCCTTGGTGTGAGATCACAGCACTCAGGATGCAGCCAGCGGGTGAGGATGGTCTCCAGTGTCTCTTCTGGAGAAGGGAGGAACTGGCATTCAGAGAACTGGGGGGCATCCCGGGAACAGTGGGGAAGGCATTACTCCTTGCCATTGGGAGGGGCCCTGTGGCACCAGTGGTCAGCGTCTGGGAAGAACTTTATACATACTTCCCAGAAGCTTGGTGCCTGGTTCACAAGGACTCTATATTTGAGGAAACTGGAGGAGCCAAAGTGTTCTCAATAGTCTATGCCTCCTAGGTCTTGGTTAGGTGTTCATCTCTCTGTGCCTTGGTTTCCTTATCTTTAGAATGGCTCAATTCTTGTATTGTACACCTGACAGTCTATTTGTGAGGACCAAGCAAAGCAAGACACATTAAACCCCTCCACAAGGGCATTTAAAGGTGGCCTTGTGGTCATCATCATCATTGTAATAAAACTCGAGAGGAGTCCTGGAGAGGAATGAAACCTCAGACCTGTCACCCATGACCTGATTTCTTGCAGTCTCTCTGTCCTTCCTGTGGCAATATTGGCTTCATCCTCAGTCTCTGCTCTGCGCCCTCTTCCATCTCTAGCCACTCTGGCCACTCACACAAGAGCCTCAGTTGACTGAGATGTAAGCATAAATGAGTTCTGCCTCTACCATCACTGCTTTAAAATATGCCCGTTGAATCTCCCTGTCTTATCCCTTAAGGATCTCTTCATCCAAGTCCATGCTGTTCCTCACACATTCAGTTGTTTAAACTCCTTCTAGTCTAGCTTCAAACTCCAGTCCCGTCTTCTCCATTTCTTTCTCTCCATTACTTTCTCTCCTCTCCCACTGCAAATTGGACCAGGGGTTTGGCTCCAGGGCTAAGCCTGGAAAGGAGGGGTGGGCTGGCTCTGAGATACCTCCTCCTTGGGTATCTCAGAGGTGAGTGTAGGGTGAGGGCTATGAGAAGCGATGAAGGAGATTTTCCTATCTACCCAGTCACCGGTGGGTTATGGGAGTACCCAGGGTCTGGCTACACCTGCTGGTCTCTGAGGAGTTTGAGGACCCGTGTGTAATAGAGTCAAAGTTTCTTGGCGCAGTTTCCAGCTCTGCCCCAGCTTTCTTTCAACACTGAGGATATCTTAAACATCAGCAGGTATCTGACTTCGGCTCCTCCTTTGAACTCCATGCACCTGTCCCAGGAGCCACAGTAGCCTCCAAAGGCTGTAGAGAACCACAGTAGCTTCCATCTTCCTTCTAGATGCAGGACAGGATGGCTGAGGCTGCTTCAGCAGGGCTTGAGACAGCCCTAAGTCAGAAACAAGCACTGCCCCATCTTTCCATGTGGCCCAAACTCCAGAACTCTGCTTACCTCAGCCCACTCTGGAACCTGATGGATCACCAAAGCCCTCTTACTGCCAGCATACCCCATGACCTAGAGAGGTTTTCTGGGGCTCCTCCCCCAAAAACCTGGCTTCAGGGAAGCCACAGATGCTTCACTCCCCAAAGCTGAGGTGCCTCCCGCCCTCCCCCACTCAGACTTCTCTTTTGATCATCCCTGGTCATGGTGGTTATCAGGTTGAGCGAGCCACACAGACGGGAGCTGTTTCCTCCTGTGTGTCCAGGTGTGGCCTCAGTGCCACTCTTTCAGAACAAGGATAATTCCTCCTAACATCCTGTTAGTAATAGTACCCATCTTTTAATTAAGCACTTACTGCTGCCAGAGTTCTTGATGGCTAACCCCTTGAGTACCTTATTTTTGGTCCTAATTCAGACTATTTCTTCTTATTATTGTATTACTACTATTATTATAGTATCATTATTACCTTGATTTTTATTAGGATTCAAAGAGGTTAAACAGTTTGCTCAAGGCCTCACAACCAACAAGTGAATTTTGAACACACATCTATCTGATGCCAGGGCAGGCGCTTGGGACTCCTAATGCTCTGCTTCTGCAGGACTTGAGGACAAAGGACCAAGAGACTTGCTGGGGCTCTTCAATACTCCATGGGCATGAGTCTGGGAGAGCCAGGGATGAGCTCTCTCACCCCACAGATCTGGGACAGAGGAGAGGGCAGGAGGTGGGTCACAGAAGCCTGAACCACAGGTGTCAGCTGATGGGGGGGCACTTAGCCCTTGAGGCACTGTGATTCTGGTGACAGCATCTTCCTCTCCCCTTGGCCCCACTTTGGGGTCAGCCCCTCCCAGACCGTTAGCTACCCCAAGGGAGGGAGGCTGGCCAAATAATTTTTTGCCAAGTCAACCACTGATCACTGGCTCCATGAAGAGCAGTGGGAGCACTAACTCATGTAATCCTCAGACCAATTCTAAGAGGTAAATACCCATACTCCCATTTTGCAGAAGAGAAAAATGGAGGCACAGACAGATTCCATAATTTTCCCAAGGTTACATAATTTATTCTGGGATGCAGACCCAAGCAGCCTGGGTCTAGGGTACCTACTCTTAACCACTGAGCCATCCTGTCTGCTTAAAGGCAAAGCAAGAGACCCCAGGACCTTGGTGGATTTCACAGTCCAAGACTCTTTCAGAGGCAAAGGGCCTCTAAAGTCACCTTTTGATGACTGCACTCTCCTAGTTTGTTCCTGTAGGTAACTCTGAACACATTTGCGCAGGGCAAAACGCAAGGGGTTTTGGAACACGAACTCTCTAGTGCGCCTTTTAGCCCAGCTCACTCTGGGCTCACCCTTCCCCTAAGGGACAACCTTCCCCCTCTCTATCTCCTCCTGGGTTCTCCTCTCCCCTAGTGACTTCCTTTTGATTCTCACCTCCTTCCCTCTCCCCTTGGAAGGCAGTTCAGCTAACACTCATTAGCACATGTTAATGAGCATCAATTCATGTATCAGGCATGCCACAGCAGGAGAGGGGAGAAAGGAGGACAGATGCTGTCACTCTAGGGGTAAGGTGTCCACAAGGCCAGGATAGACCTCCAGGGCTCAGACC
The DNA here is from genome assembly GCA_027257055.1 of Cephalopachus bancanus. Taxonomy (NCBI): domain Eukaryota; kingdom Metazoa; phylum Chordata; class Mammalia; order Primates; family Tarsiidae; genus Cephalopachus; species Cephalopachus bancanus. The sequence goes on along the minus strand of JAPVLO010000330.1, from coordinate 540,538 downwards.
ACCAAAGAGATCGGGTAGGGGGCCCAGGGAGTCCTCTCTGCTGTCCTCAGGCTGTGCTCTCAGTAACTGCTTGTTTTCTCTGAGACCAGCTCAAAGCTTCCCCAGGATGGATGTGGACCTTGGTTCTCAGCTCACTGGGGCAAACAAATTCCCAAGATGTCCCTAGGTGGGTGTGGTACTGGAGGATCTAGTTCTGCCTCCCCTGGCCAAATGTTTGAAAGCCCCCAGAGCATGTCCAAGTGAGATGGGTACCATCGGGTGGAGGGAGGCTCCCAGGGAGGGATATACCAAGACCCAAAGAGCCCGTGGAAGCCCTTCTTACGCCCACCTGAATCTTTCTTGGGGTTTGCTGGTTCCAACTGCTCCCCTCTAAAGCACTCTCGTCTCTCCCGCCAGACTGAGCCTCCTTCACGGGCCATGTGGAGCGTGGAAAGAGTGCTGGTTTCGAATTCCAGCTCTGCCGGTTGTTTGCCAGGCAAGGCATTTCTGCATTTTAAGTCTCAAGTCCATCATCCGAAAAGTGGTCCCTGCTCTTTCTGTTGTGGAAGGATCCGGTGCGAGGAGGCATGAGAGACAGTGAAGCCTGCAGCCCCGGATGCTACACACTCCTCAAATGTATACTACTAGTATTACCATCCATGCTGTTGTTACTACTGGTGTTGTTATTGCTACTGCCGGCAGTAATAAGGGGAGGCTGTGCTCAAGACGATCCGAGAGGGAGGGAGGGCAAGGGCAGCCTCTCTCCCACTTGCACAGAAAAGCCTCCGAGCGTCCCTGTTTCGGCGCCGAGGGGTCTCGGCGGAGACGTGCGCGGGGTCCCCCAGCCCCCTGCCCACTCCCCTCCCCGCCAAGAACCCCAGCCCAGAACCTCGCCGGGCCGCCTCTGCCGCGCCGCGCCCCGGCCGATTTTCTGGGCCCGCGCGCCCCCTGCCGGTGGCCGGGCGCGGGCGCAGCCTCCGGAGCGTATATAAGGGCAGCGTGGCGCGCAGCCCCAGCGCGAGTGCCAGAGCAGAGCCGGCGCGGAGAGGGAGCGCGGTGCAGGCTGAGGTCTCCGAGCGGCTCACCATGGCTGGCCCGCAGCAGCAGCCCCCTTACCTGCACCTGGCAGAGCTGACGGCGTCCCAGTTCCTGGAAATCTGGAAGCACTTTGACGCAGACGGTCAGTAAAGCTCCCAACTTCTGCGCCCATCGGCCCCCAGGGGACCTCCGGTGGAGGGACAGGGGACATTGCTCAATGCGGGCAGGTGTGTGTTTGTCCCCAGGGGGTTTTCTGGTCGTAGAGCCTGCTGGGGTCGGGGTCTTGAGCTTGGGAGACATCCGTCAGTTCTGGTGACAACTGTCAGTAACTTTTGTTCCCTGGCATAGACTACACAGCCCACCGGCCTTTGCAGCCTCATTCCGAGCAAGTGGGAGCTTTCCCAGAGAGGAGGCCTGAGCTGGGAAGGCTCTCCATGTTCCCCCTACCGTCTCCCCCACTCCTCCCTTCAAGGTAACTTCTTTCCTTCAGCTGCCACAGCCACAGGTCTCAGAAGCCCACTCGTTTCTTTCGCTGTCCTCTTTTGCTGAATGCCAGATTAGCCCCGTCGCCATTCTGGAGGCTGGGACAAGTTAGGGGCTCCTGAAGGGAAATCCTTGGCCTCCCCAGATCAGTTGGCCAGGAGCAAGAACAGAGAATGGCATTTGGGGCCCTGAACAACTCCCTCCCCAGGTCTTCTGCTGTCCATTTACCATCCTTTATGGGCATGTGGGTTTTCCATCCACAACTGCAGTGGGTGTGGTGAGGGTAGGGTCCAGGTGCCAGCCCCTGACTTGTTCCCTCATGGTGATAATCCGGGGTGCTTTTGATGACTTTGTCTCTGGGTTGGGGGAGGCACAGTCTTAAATGCCTCAGTGACGAACCCTCTGTTCTGTGCAGTTTTGACATTGATTCACCCCAAAAGCGAGGGTCAGACTGAATGACCTTTGGCGACAGCTCTCAGCACACTAGGATTCCAAGAGTATGTGGTGACCTGACTCTGGCAGAAAGGGTGCCCCCCACCTTTCAAGGGTTTTGATATCACTAGGGACTTTGTCTCTATCACTCCGAAAATAAATAAATAAGTGATCTGATTTTCCTCTCCGAGGTCCTAAGATGAGCATCCAGAATGTTCTGGCATCTCAGACCCATTGGCAGGGTGGTGGCTCAGGGTGTTTATCCTGGAGTTGAGAGCAAGGGGGATGGGAATCAGGGAATATTGGGTGGTGGCCCATTCCATTCTCCTTTCCTCAACTCGGTATGGTGTGGAGGTTACCAGGCAGAGATCCTCTTTTCAGAGTGCCATGGGGAGGCAGGGGTTAATGTCTGCGGACACTAATGGATGAAATTTTAATTCCTTGGAGTCAACTGAGAGAGCTGGAGGGGCAGAGAACTGGGCATCTGGATACCTGGGTTAGGACCATGTCTGCCTATGAATTACCGAAGAAGGTGGCTAGATTGTTAAATCTGTACAATGGGGCTATGGAGGGGTTGTATTTCCAATCCCCAGCTCGTGCTATAAAATTCCCTTGGTGTAAAGGGCTATACTAAGAGAATTGCAGCCTCTTCGTATTCTAGATGACGTGCATATTCCCGGAGGATGCTCCTGCCAGTTTATCTGCACCAGAGACTTGCCTGATTCAAGGAAAGTTACCAAGCGGCCAAGGTTATACCACTGGCCTCCTGCTAGATGAGTCAGCTATAAACAGAGGACTCCACAATTCTACTCGCCCCTGTTCTCACAGGGATAACCAATCGTGCTCTCCATAATCATGCAGATCCTTGCGCTTATCAGAGACATTGTACTTTTCAAAGCACCATCGCACTTTTCTGAGTCCCACACTGGAAGGCTGCTGGGCAGAGCATGACTCCCCTTGTGCAGTTGAGGAAACAGGCACAGGGAGTGACTTATCCAAGGTCGAGTAGCAAGTTAGTGGCAGGGCTGGTTCCTGGCCAGCACTTTCTTCCCTACTCTGGTTTCTGGACACCTGCTTGGCTTGGAAGAGGGTTTCTTTTTCCCATGATGGTAGGTATAAGTCTCCCTCCTATTCGCCCACAGAAGAGCCCCCAGCCCAGCCTCAGAGATGATGGGCAATTCTTTTTATCCCAGAATGGAGTCCTTGGCTTGGCTGGAGTATAGCTAAGCTACCACTAAACCCAAGGGGTTTTAAAGTCTCCCAAAGCCACTGTGCCTCTGTCTGCCTCCTGCTCATGTGTGAAGAAACAGCTTGATGCTTGATTTTTGCTTCCTTGTCTGTCAGCCTTCCTGTTGGGTCACAGCCTCAAGATATCCCAAGGAGGGAACATGGGCTCGACAGAGAAGGCAAGCAAAGAGGATCAAAATGCCAGAGATGACAAGAGGTGATTTAGGAAAGCACATGTACAGTCAAATTGCAATTCAACTAACAGACCCAGAATTAGGCGTTGAGCCTCCTTGCTCCGTACCTTCGCTTCTGGCCTTCCTCCTTCCCTAGCCCTCAGGTCCTGAACAGCCAAAGGCTTCAGGTGAGCTCAACACTCACCACCTGTGGTCCTCCCAGCCCTATCTGGGCCTCTTTCTTGCCAACACTGGCTTCTGTTTTCAACTATGGTTTCTTCCCGAGTCTAAGAGTCCCCCGCCGCTCCCTATCTTAAAGACCCCCGGGAAAACTCTCCTTTGCAGCTGGCCAGGTCCCTGGAGTGAGCTTGCTGGAGCCCAATTAATCTCAGCCCCCAGGGAGTAGAAGCCACCTCCCAGTTCTCCTGAACTCTCTAGTAAACAAAGACAGCAAACCTTAGGAGACAGCTGGATCCCAAGGAGAGTGGGATGGGGCCAGGAATCCTTGGCTCAGCCCACTCCAAAATAGGAGAAGGGATTGTCACCCTCGTGCTTTTGCCCAAAGAGTTAGATTATTTTCAAAAATTCTTATTAGCCTTGAGGTGGAGAAAGGAAAAAGCATGTGTTTGGAGAGTGAGGAATTGACACTCAAAGAGGCAAAATTCTTTTCGTGAGATCACACAGCAAAGCAGATGTCGTAGAGGGACACCCAGGAATCCAGTCTCCTGGTCCCCGAGGCCATTCCCCCAACTCCTTCTCAGTGGTCAGCCAAGGTCATGCACTTCAGAGGGTTCCAATGTTACCTCTCAAAGGCAGACCAAGGAAACCGACAGCTAAACCCACCCCATGACCCAGATGGGAGCTGGGGTTCTTTCCATGTCACCTCCATGCTCTGAGTGCATATGGTCCATTGCTCTGTCACTTCCTGGTCACTTTTTTTTTTGAGTCAGGGTCTCACTGTCACCCAGGCTGGAGTGCAGTAGCACTATCACAGCAGCTCACACAACCACTCATCACAGCCTCTAACTTCTGGGCTCAGATTATTCTCCCACTTCAGCCTCCCGAGTGACTGGGACCACAGGAGGGTACCACCACGCTTGGCAAATTTTTTTTATTTTTGTAGCGACAAGGTCTCGCTGTGTTGCTCAGGTTGGTCTCGAACTCCTGGGTTCAAGCAATCCTCCCACCTCAGCCTCCCAAAGTGCTGGGATTACAGGCTCGCGTAAGCCACCACACCCGACCTCCTGGTCACTTATTTTTTAGGAATTTCTTCATTCTGCAAAATCTAGGCGACTGAGGGATGCCCAGCTCAGAGTTCACACTGCCTTCTTTGTGTGACTCTGACCAAACAGGCCACCAGACTCCTGCTGACGGTCCATGAGGAGTGAATTTATGTCTCAAAAGAGAAATGTCGTAACTTTTGCTGCCCCTCTGGAGCAACTAAGAGTGTAGGGCTATGTTGGGTTCTCCTCCAGAGACAAGCAGATAGTATGGGACCAAGTAGAGAATCCCACTCGCTTCCAAGAATTTAGCCTGCATAGATATACTCATACCTATGCAAAAAGTTGTATGAACGAGGAGGTCTATTACAGAGTTCTTTATTTTTTTTGAGTTGGAGTCTCACTCCGTCACCTAGGCTGGAGTGCAGTGGCACACTCACGGCTACCCCAGCATTGACCTGCTGGGCTCAAGTGATCCTTCCATCTCAGCCTTCCAAGTAGCCGGAACAACAAGCGCACGCTACCACGCCCGGCTAATTTTTTTATTATAGAGACAAGGTCTCACCGAGTTGTCCGGGCTGGTCTCAAACCGGCAGATTCAGGCAATCCACTTGCCTCGGGCTCCCAAAGTGCTGGGATTACAGGCTGAGCCACTGAGCCCGGCCCAGAGTTCTTTAGAATACTGAAAATTTGGAAGTGGGAGGAGAAGTGTGCTTCAACAAGGGACAGAAAAATAAGTCACAGTCGTCTCTACAATGGAATATTATGCAACCAATAAGAGTGAGGTGAAGCTTTGGAGTGATATGGAAAAATGTCCAAGATGTATTAAAATTGTAGCAGAACGCTATTATAGTATAAGCACATTTTATTATTAGTGACACATGTATGTTGGAGACTCTTTAGAAGACTACAACCGAGCTATAGTGGTTATAGTCCACCTCTGAAGAGTGGACGAGGTCAAATGAAAGGAGATTTTCCTTTTACTTTTAAGTTAATTTTGGCAGTGTTTGAAGAGGATGTGTTTCTTGTGTGGTTAGCAGAATAATAAAGATATAAGAAGAGGCTGGGCATGGTGGCTCACGCCATGTAATCCCAGCACTTTGGGAGGCCAAGGCAGGAGGATCACTTGAGCCCAGGAATCTAAGACCAGCCTGGGCACCATAGCAAAAAATTTGTCTGCACAAAAAATTTTAAAAAACAAAACATTAGCCAGGTGTGGTAACACATGCCTGTTGTCCCAGCTACTCAGGATTCTGAAGCAGAAGGTTTACCTGAGCCCTGGAGGTTGAGACTGTGGTGAGCCGTGATCATGCCACTGCACTCCGGCCTGAACAACAGAGCTTGAGACCCCAACTCAAAAAATAAAATAAAGATGTAAGAAGAAAATAATTGTATGAACACCTCCCCTCTCCCCCAAAAGAAATACACATCTCCGGGTGAGGGGATCTGCCTTAGACTCTTCTGGGCCTCTGTCTGCCTCCCAATGGTGAAGCTAGGTTCTCAAGGGCTTTCACAGGAACTACGCCCTGTTCCTTATCTGTGTGGGCCTCAAGGACTTTGAAAATAGTGACAGGAGGACCACCAAGGGCTGAGGAGGGCTCTGCCTAGGCTCCCCTTCTTGTCCTACAAAACCCAGTGACCTTGACAGAAGTCAAACCCACACCTTCAAACCCGCACACCACGGAGGACTACCAGCCAGACCGGAGTGCCCAGGCAGGCTCTCCTTCACTGCCAATTTGTTGTCTCTCACTGGGGGAAGGGGAGGAAAGTCAGACCAGCAGCGCCTCTCAGAGGTGAACAGAGGCCTGGGCAACTGGCATTGAACGGCCACAGGAAGTCACTTGGAATACTAAAACAGAAGACAGGCCACGACAGGGTCACAAAATACGCGGTGTATATTAAGTATTTACATAAATACATACAACCATTGCAACTTAACTGTGCTGTTCATAAGATAATCATGGGATTTATCAAAATAATTGGTTCTTGGCCTATTAAAGTCAGTGGGACTGGTGCTGGGAACCAAGGTTAAAATTGTCGGGTTGGGGCAGGGCCTTCTCTTCATCCTGTGAGTGAATCTCCATGGGGTCCATGGACCTCTCAATTGGGCTTGACATGATGTTAGGACCTGAAGCCCTCAGAAAGCAGCTTCCTGCCCCACCAGGGGTAGGCCCTGGGGATAAGCCCCCCCACCCCTGCCGCTGTTCCCACCTCCAATTCCACAGCGCCCTTGGGTTGAGGAGTATCCGCGGGGCATTAGCCCTGCTCTGGGTGCCTCTGGGTGAGATCTCATGACCCATCGCCCTGCCCCTCAGACTGTGATTGCACCAGCAGGGGGGAGGCAGCTGGGTCTGTGCTGAGCTGAGACTCCCTGGAGAGGTGGCCTAGGGACATGTTTCACAAGCAAGACACCAGCCTGCATTGTCAGGGCAGCCACCAGCTGAGCCAGTCCGGGCATCCCCGCCCTGCTCAGCTTGTTTATTTGCCTCCAGACTTCAGTGGTTTTACTAGGCGAGCCCCTAGGGGAGGTTTCCAGGGCTAAGGAGACCCTTCAGGGAAATCAACTCCAATATCGAGGGAGCCAGAATTAATAGAGCGGGCATGAGGCTCTTCAAGAACAGTGCCCGCCGGCAGCGCTCCAGGGGGATTGCATCAGAGGCCCTCCCTGGCAGAGCCAGTCCCATCCGGGCCCCCGGCTTCAGCCCTCCTTCTTCCTCGTTGGCTCTCTGCTGTCTCCCCTCTTGCCCAATCTGCCCCATCCTTCTGGCCTCCTTCTCGCCTGGGACTCAGCCCAGAATCAGGCTGCCAGACATCCACAGGTTCAGGGGACCCAGCCCAGCTCACAGTCACTGTTTCAAAGCAGCACCGCCCAGAACACAGATTGAAACTCAAGTGTCCAAACATTCATCTGGTAGCTGCTGTTTGCTCTGGGGCTTATTCTTATTTTCCAGGAGCCACTGGAAGAAGTGTGTGTGTGTGTGTGTGTGTGTGTGTGTGTGTGTGTGTGTGTGTGTGTGAGAGAGAGAGAGAGAGAGACACAAACCAAGACAAATACACATATGGACAGGGGTTGTCCTTGGAATGAATAGAGAGAAAGCAGGCAAATCCAGGCCTTCTGATAGCTGTGTGGCTGAATCTCCTTCCCATCAAATTCTTCCTTTCTAAGATGGGGTTGATAACTATCTGCCTGGCCGGGTCATGAAGATCAGATGACGTGGGCAGCCAGAGCTCTTTGTAAATGGTGCACACCATGCAGAGTGATAGCAATGCTGGAACAGAGCCTAGGGAAGCCAATTTCTTACCCCCAAAAGGCAGGATTTTATTGTCCCGAGGGTATTTCGTGCTAGAGGTTAGAGGACTATTTGCCTTTTGATGAATTTGAACTACAGAAGACAGACAGACTAGGAGCCTGGCCTCATGGATGCTTCTGGTGCAACTTAACAAGGGAGTGCGGAAACTTCTAAACTTCCTTCCTTTGACCTCTCTAATGTATGCAGACTGGCACACAAGAAGGGCTGGATGCAGCATCGAAGTCAGAGTTCTCAAACCTGAGCGTGCTGAAAGGGCTGAATAAAACAGACCTCTGGGTCCCACCCCCAGAGATTCAGACTCAGTGGATCCTGGGTGGGTCCTAAGGATTTGCATCTCTTTTTTTGAATCTTTTTTTCATTCTGTCACCCAAGCTGGAGCACAGTTGCACAATCACGGCTCACTGCAGCCTCAAACTCCTAGGCTCAACTGATCCTCCCCACTCAGCCTCCAAAGTAACTGAGACTCCAGGTACACACCTCCACGCCCTGCTAGTTTTTTTGGTTTTTTTGTAGAGTCGAAGTCTCGCTATATTGCCCAGGCAGGTCTCAAACTCTTGGGCTCAAGCGATTCTCCCGCCTCACCTTCCCAAAGTGCTGGGATTACAGGTGTGAGGGGCCTCATGACAAAGAATTTGCATTTCTGGGTTCGAGACCAGCCCAGGCAACTTAGTGGGACCTCATCTCTACAATAAATAAAAAATTAGCTGGGCATGGTAGCGCATGCCTGTAGTTCCGGCTATTTGGAAGGCTGAGGTGGAAGGATTGCCGGAGCCCAGCAGGTCGACACTGGGGTGGCCATGAGTTGAGTGTGCCACTGCACTCCAGCCTGGGCGACAGAGTGAGACTCCAACTCAAAAAAGAAAAAAAAAGAATTTGCATTTCTAACAAGCTCTCATGTGACGCTGATGTGTCAGACCACAATTTGAGAACCACTCAACCAGAGCTTCTCAGATTTTAGCATGTTGAAGAATCACCAAGATCGTGTGATAATCAGATTGCTGGGTACCGCCCCCGGAGAGCCAGATTCACTAGGTCCAGGGTGGGTCCTGGGATTCTGCATTCCTAACAAGTTCCCAGGTAATGCCAACGCTACTAGTCCACAGACTGCACTTGGAATAGCAAACCCTTATACGCCAAACCTACTGAGTTAGAATCTTCACTTTAATAAGATCCCCAGGTAATTTTTACATACCTTAATGTTACTAAACCTAACATAACCTAAATGTTACTCTAAAACAGTTCTTGACCTTGACTGCACGTTAAAATCACCTGAAGAGCTTTGAAACTAGCCCCACCCCATCAATGAAATCAGAAACTCTGGAGGTAGGGCCCAGGCAACAGCATTGTTTTAAAATCTTCCCAGGGTGATTCTAATATACAGCCTGGGCTGAGAACCAGTACTGTAAAGGAAACAGTAATGCTGAAACTCTGGCTGAAGTTTTCACCCATAGATTGATTCAGAGGACACTGGATATAAAAATGATGCTTCCCATTTGTGTGAGATTTTACATTTTCCAGCACACTTTCACAACATTACCTTGTTTGGCTCTCATCGTAACTCTATGAAGTAGAGAGGACATACATAGTTATGCTTATTTTAGAGATAAAGAAACTAAGGCTCAGGGAGATTGAGTTACCTGACATCACATGGAAAGTCATAGAGCTGGTGGTAGAATTATTATACCTCTTACTCAGGTGCCTGTTACCTGTTCAGCTCTTAGAAAATCTGTACATACAAACCTCAGAGAGAAACAGGCAAGCATCTTTCTACCGTAGGGTGGAGCATCCTTTAGTCAAAACTTCCCAAGCATCTGTTGTCAGATTACTGGTAAAGAAGTGTTGCTTCACTTTCAATTTGGGGAAATTGAGGCATGATGATGGTGAAGAATAGTAGCAACTGTAGACCTAAGGAAGGATGCAGGGTCCCTGGCTCTCACCCTCTCTCCCTAATGTTCAGAGAATGTGATTTGATAAGGAGGTTAGGAATGATGGTTACTATGGTAACCACATCTTTATGGATGCCCATTCGTGTGAGACTTACTTGGTGGCCAATCACCCCACCCTCCTGTAAGAGAGTCCTAGAAAGAGCAAACCATCGGTCCAGTGCCAATATCCTCCATAGAAGGATGTGGGCTAGCCCCTCCTCTACCCCAGCCTCCAATGAGAGAGCCTCCTGGATAGGGATGAGGAGTTGCCTTAAGGCAGTGGCCCCCAACCTTTTTGAAATCAGGAACTGGTTTCATGAAAGAAAATTTTTCTATGGGTGGAGGTGGATGGGATGGGGAGGTGGGGGATGGCCTTGGGATGGTTCAAATACATGACATTTATTGTGCACTCACTGATAGGGTTAAGATATGAGTCTGTAAGCAATTGATTTATTATGGTCTGTGTGAAGTCAAACATCACTACAATGTTAATCTGTATTTGTAGCTGCTCCCCAGCCCTAGCATCACTACCTCAGCTCTACCTCAGATCACCAGACATTAGATTCTTATAAAGTGTGAGCAGTATACAATACAATTCGCACTCTGTGAGAATCTAATGCTGCTACTGATCTGACAAAAGGCAGAGCTCGGGTAGTAATGCAAGTGATGGGAAGTGGCTGTAAATACAAATGAAGCTTCGCTTGCTCACCCACCGTTCACTGCTGTGCAGTCTGGTTCTTAACAAGCCATGGACTGGTACGAATCCATGGCCCAGGGGTTGAGAGCCCCTGCTTTAAGGGAAGCTAAATCAGCAAAGGCCATTTCCCCGCAAGACCCCACATTGCCTGACTGACTATCTTATCCCTGCTTCTCATCCTGTACCATCTGCTGCCTGTCTGACTGCCTCATCCCTGCAGTAAAGTGCTTTTAAGGAACAGGTTTGGTTATAGCTCCCAAGCACCAGACACAAAGTAGAACTGTTGCTCTGTTCAAAAAATAAAGGCTGGTTGTGTTGAACAACATTTCTGTCCCTTTGTTGGGGTACACAGAGGGAGGTAGTATAATTCCTAATGTGGTGAGAGGGGCCCGTCCATTCTCAGAAACCTGCCTGTGCTGCTCAAGCCAGACTCACGGAGGGGGCTTCTCTCCACAGTGCCGCCATTCCAACTCCTTCCTTCCTCTGGCCTCTTCTCAGTGGCTGAGTCTTCTCTGCGAGGCCTTTCCTGCTCATCCTGTCTAAGTAGCCCTGGAAGTCAGTCTCTATCCTATCATATCATCGTTCCTTCATTGCACTTGACTCTGGAAATACCATGTTTAAGTTCATTTCCTCACTGATTGTTTGCCTCTGCTTCACTCCCAACACACCCCATTAGAATGTAAGTCCCATGATGGCAGGACCTTGTCTAGCCTTTGCATCTCCAGTACCTCTCACACAGTTCACACAAAATGGGTGCTCAACAAAACTTCCATGAATGAATGAATAAATGAATGAAGTGAAGCCTGGATCAGGAATTAGGACACTCCAGTTTTGGTTCTACCTCACTGTGTAATCCTGAGCAAGTTACTTACTGTCTCTGTGCCTCAGTTTCTTCTGTTACTAGGAAAGGATTCTACTCTGTCATGCCATCCTCCTGTGTATCTGGAAGGATGGTGACCACTTGGAAGGCAGAGGTGGCATCCTGTACCTGTTCATCTTCCCCACAGCAACCCACACAGGCTTTACACATAGCCAGGGCTCAAATTTTCTGCTGGAGCAAAGAAAGAGGGTAAAAGTGCTTTGAAAAGTTAAAGACACTCTATCTGCATGGGAGTCACTGACCTTTGGAACTTTCCTGCTGGGTGAGGCACTGGCTGATTGTCTGAGCTTCTTGAGGTTGTTGAACCTCCTTCAAACCTTTCTAGAAAAAGATGAGTAAAAATAAATACTTATTCTTTGTAAGTCCCCGAAAAACTCCAAGAAAAAGTGGCCCCTACAGGTCTGTGCTTTTCTACTTTTCTTCTTTGGATTCCAATTGCTCGGTGGGACATGGCTCAGTGCTGACCTTGCCCGCTCTGGCCTCCCTCTGTGCCCCCAAATCTTTTCGGCCTAAAGAAAGCGGCCCGAGGCCTAGGTGTTCCCATGGGCAGCAGACACCAATGCCGGCCATGTTGGTAATGACCACCGGCATTTTTGAGGCTCACTATGGGCCGGCACTTTCTGTGTATTATTATCCTATTTAATCTTCATGGCAGCCATATGAAGAAGGTGCTATCACTGTTCCCGTTTTATAGGTGAAGAAATTGAGATTCAGAGAGGTGACATTCTATAGTCTGGATATGATAGAGATAAGGAAGAACCAGATGTTGGTGTCTCAACAAGAAGAGCCAGTAACTCTGCCAATCCCCAAAACAGTGAATGGACCAGAGAAGAAATGGCAGAGCACTGAGGTCCCCTGCTTGGAGCAGTGAGGATGCGGAGATCTATTCAGAGCCAAGTGGAGGCTGCTCTTTAACAAATATCACACTGCTCTGTAGGGCTGCTCCTGCCCCCAGTTCTTTTCAGCCACCTCCTAATACACTCATGAAACAGAAACACACTCACTCATGTGTCTGTCCAACCCTGGCTTGGGATCCAGCTCCTGTTCCACTGAACCATGAACCTCATTCATTCATCATGCCAGCTTTGAGCCTCCACCTCCTACCCCAGCCTTGGGCTTCTGGAAGCCACCAATGGACCCAGAGCTGAGTTCAGTTTTCACCTCCCTGTCTGACTCAACAAAACCTCCAAGGAGGAGAATGGAACTTGCACCTAAGCAGTGGAAGAATAGCCAGACCACTGCAGCAAGTAACCAGGAAGACAACAAGTACCTGTTCCTCCCAGTCACAGCATCATCATCTAGAGGACTGCCTTTTTGCCTAGAAAATTCTTCTTCCCTAACTCCCTACTCCCACACTTTAGCCAGCCTCATAGGTACCACAGGCTCCTGAAATTCCAACTGTCCTAAGAAGCCTTGCAGGACATCCTAGAAGAAAGATAATCACCCCACCCTAGGATAAAAGGAAACGCAAGTCTCACTTCCCCCACCTCCTGCCATTACAATCACATCTTTTCCCTGCAGACAAAAATACATAATGTATCTCATGTAAGTCTCTCCATGCGATATTTATTGTGGCATCTTCTCCACTAGAGGGTGCCTCTAAGTTTATTTATTCAGAATTTAAATTCTCAGGGGACACTAGGAAGAAAGGGTAGGAAAAACCTTTCCCATCACCCCTCAGGCCAAGTAAATACTCTTTTTTCATTTTCTTTGTTATATTTGTAATTAATTTGTCCTTGAAGAAAAGTACCATCCCTGTTCAAGTTGAATCTCCTCTATGGGAATCAATGGCTTTAGATCAGACTTGGAATTTGACTTTAGGCCAGTAGTTTTCAAACTTCGCTGCACATAGAAATCACCTGGGAGCTTTAAAAAATAAAAAAATGGTGATGCTTAGTTCACACCCCAAACCAATTGCATCAGAATGTCTGGAGGTGGGAGCCTATTACTCATATTTTTAAAAGATCCCCAGGAGATTCCAATATGCAGCAAAATCTAGGAAGCATAGTGTTATCCCTGTCTTATTCCCATCCACAAATGCCCTCTCTCCATCACAGCGCAGACCAGTGACCTTGGCCATGGACTTGGCTTAGCCCTGAACTCTAGGCCATCCAGGATTACAGTTTGTGAACCTAAAGGAGCTCTCACTACTTATATGATCTTGCAAGTCAGGCTTTGACCTTGGGACTCGGTTCTGATCATTGTACTTTTTCCTCGGATTCATTCCCATATTATACTCATACACAGGTTCTGGTAACTGAACCCAAACAATAACATTCATGGTATGTTTGTGTGGTGGGTTTTGCTTACAGAATCCCATTTAATTATAATAACCCATGCTGCAGATGACATGTGTTACATAACTGTCCCAAAGTCACGTAGTTGGTAAGTACATCAGAACCAGGGTTTGAATCTGCATCTACAGACCTCAGACCCCCACCCCTCTTTATTACCAGGTAGTGGGTTGCCTCCTCTACCCTTGATCCCTGTGACCTAGTCCCCACAGGGCCCCCAACCCATAGGGCAGATGCCCTTCTGTTTTTGTTTCCTTGGACTAATATGACAAAATATCACAAACTGGGTGACTTAACACAACAGAAATGTATTCTCTCACAGTTCTGAAGGACAGAAGTGCAAAAACAAGGTGTCAACAGAGTTGGTTTCTTCTAGAGGCTCTGAGAGAGAATCTGTTCTGTGTCTGTCTCCCGGCTTCTAGTGGTTGCCGGCCACACACGGTGTCCCTCGGCTTATACACACATCTGTCCAATCTCTGCCTCTGTCTTCACACGGCCTTCTTCCCTGTGTCTCCGTGTCTCCATGTGTCTTTCTTATAAGGATGCCAGACATGGAATATAGGACCCACCCCATCCAGTACGACCTCATCTTAACTAATTACATCTGCAAAACTCTGTTTCCAAATAAGGTCACATGCTGGGGTTCCAGGTGGACATAGATTATGGGGGGACATGCCAACTCACTATACCTTCTGAACTTCAGGGACCCCAGTTCTGCCTCTGCCCGGGGCCTGCTGGCAGCCCTTGATGCTGATGACACATCTCCTGTCACACTTCCAGCACCTAGTGTTTGCCCAGGCCGTTATGGACAGATGCCACACTATCAGCTTCTGCTCACCTCTGCAGGCTCAGCCCTGATGCTAGTTCCTTTCAATATTCTCTAGTGGCATATCCCAGAGACACACTGTTGTTCATCTTGGTTGCAAACGCCCTGAGGACAGGACCCATACCTTTAACTCAACTGACCTAGTCTCCTGCTTGTGGACCAGTGGGGAGAAGCCCCGTCCCTACCCTGCCCCACCTTGTTAGTCTTACTATTTAGATCTGAGGTTGATTGATTTGTTGTTGTTGTTGCTTTCTTTACAGGAAATGGGTATATTGAAGGTAAAGAGTTAGAAAACTTTTTCCAAGAGCTGGAGAAGGCAAGAAAAGGCTCTGGCATGGTAAGCCCAGACTCCTTTCCCATTGTTTGGAATTTTCTGTCATTCTGGCCTGTGACTTTTTGCATCGTCTGTCCCAAGTTTTGCATCCCATAAGCAGGCCTGATATCTCTGATGTTGACACTTAGTGTTTTTCTTCTATTTGTAAAGATAAAAAAAAAAGTATACTCCCTAAGAGTACTTTATCTCAATATCCTTGGTTATCTGGAATTGAGGGGTATTCACAAATGGGCATTACCGGTTAATGAACCCCCCTAAAAAAATACTGCAAGATTTTGAGTCTGTTATACATATAAAAATAGAATTTTTTTCCCCTAAGGTCAGAGTCCACAGCCTCCCTAAGATGCTCAGAAGGATCATGACTGGATCCCTAAGAGGTTTCAGGTGGCTTTATTCTAGACCACAGTTTCTTATCCTCAGCACTATTGACATCTGGGACCGAATAATTTTTTGGTGTGGAGGGCTGTCCTGTGCATTGAAGGATGTTTAGCAGCATCGCTGGATCTACCCATGAGTTTCCAGTGGCACCTTCCTTCAAGTTGTGACAATCAAAAATGTCTCCAAACATTGCCACATGTGCCCCAGGTGTGAGATGTGGGGGTGGGGATGGTCCTCAGTGGAGAACCACGATTCCAAACTAACAAAGGCTGGAGTCCTCAGTGAGGGTTTAGAGAAAAGTTAAGGATTGCTCTGAGCCAGTATTTGAACTGGAAGGCACTGGCTGGCCACAATCATGGAGGTGTCACGGTTGAGTCTGCCCAAAGTGACTCCAGATCACATCCCATCCGCTTAATGACAAGAATATTGTTTCCCCTTATGCCAGCCTGACACTATTAAATTTGCTGAAGCCTTTGAAGGGAGGCATTTGGAATATTGAAAAGCTAAGATGATTGGAGCTAGTCTGTTGTGATTCCCATGTCTGGTTCTGGAATATATGGAGTCAGACCCACTCCCTCCCACCAGCTCCCTTGGGTCCTCTGAAGTTCTCGCTCCTCACCCCTGCTGCGTGTCTGTCGGCCAATCCACTGCTTATTTGCAGCTCTTCAGGGAGCAGTTTGGGAGATGAGTCACAAATCCATCGGTGAACTCCTGGTTCAGAGCTCGGCAGAGCGCCCCAATGAGAAGGAGGTCAAAGTGATGGGCTTACAAGGGTTGGAGGTGATTCATGGGTTTGTAAATCAACAGTTCCCCCATCAACCCTCATTACTAGGATAATGAAGCCGGAATCACAGAAAGTATGGGCTTTAAAACTGATTCTGGGATCATGGGCTAGGCAGAGAAATGTGTTTTTATGAAGTGCTTCAAATCTAAAATCCTCCTCTTAGCCATTCCCTTGCTCAGGTGGCATTGGAGCAATGTTCAAGTCTGTCAACAACAATCTCAACTGATGTCATTTAGGACTGGTTCTCAGAGCAGCTGTTATGTGGTAGAAAGAATATTGGAAACTGGAGCCATGAGTTCAAATTCTGACTATACTAACTGGGTGACCTCGAGGGAAATCATCTTGGCCTCCACTGGTGTATAAAATGGAGGGGCTACTAACATCACAGGGACCATTGTAAAACTTAAATGGGATGACCTCATTTGTAATAAGTGCCTAGCATCAGACCATGTGCACTTATAAATATGAACAAATATTGATAAACCCATAAATATTGGCAAATTGATGACATCAGTTCCAAAGGTAAAAATGATAGAAGGAATTTAGAAAAGACTCTCAGAGTTGATAGAAATGTGGAAATAACAAATGTTGGGTACTGTTGAAGGAGAGAGGGAGAGAAGACAGGCAGATAAGGGGCACACAACCACTCACTGGGTACCATGTCCACTACCAGGGAGAGATGGCTTGCTAGGAGCCCAAACCTCACCTTTTACTTATGTAGAAAATCCCCACATGTACCTTACAACTCTTAAAATAAATAAATTAAGATTACAATTTTTTTAAAGTTGATATAATTTCCCTTGACCCAATCCTGGGAAGCACAAAGAAAATCTGGAAGTCATCAGATAAGTGAAACAGAGGCATCAGCTGTTCCAGGTGGATTCTCCATTGATTAGGGATAAGGAAGAGCTCCTTAATGCAAATAATTAATCAGGAACATTTCAAACCAGGGGAAGGTCTGAGAATGTCAAGAGAGTCTTCTGTTGAAGATAGGCAGCAGTGAGCTAAAGAAACTTTTAAGTTCTTTCTTTGCTTTCTAGTAGTCAGAATAATTGAGTGGACTATTTACCCCTCAACCATATAATGACTTTCTCCCCATATTCCTCCAAGCATAAAATCCGAGTGAAAAGTATTGTAGAATTGCCAATTAGTCTTTAAAGGAGAAAATGAGCAAGCCACCTAGCTATGGCAACATGCTTATAACCTATCGGGGGGGCACTGGATTAAGTCAGTTTGATCACAAGCTGTCTCCGTGAAATATTGGGGCCTCAGTTCTCATATCTGAGAGATGGAAATAAGTCCAAATTCTTCTGATACAGTTGTGGTTTAATTCTTCTCAAAGACAGGGGGCATGTTTACTTACAGGATTATAGAGCATTCCCATGTGTCCTGTCTCCCTTTCAAAATTACGTGACTGAGCCTTTAAAAAATGATGACTTGATTTGGAGGGATCTTGAAAAGGAAAAAGACACAGCCCTGCTCACTCAGAGCATCAGCACAACATGGCTCCTCAGCTGCTTATCCAGGATGCAAGATGATTCCAAGACCACTGTCCTGAGATCATAATTCTCACAGCATGCAGCAGTAAAATCAACCCCCTTTATCTTTCCACAGATGTCCAAGAGTGACAACCTTGGGGAGAAGATGAAGGAGTTCATGCAGAAGTATGATAAGAACTCTGATGGGAAAATCGAGATGGCAGAGGTGAGCCCTGCAGTGCTGGTTAAGAGCTATGTGGGACGGGACCTGCACCTCTCCCATGCTCCTTAGAGCATCCTTCTAGGGAACAAAATGAGGTGGGGCCCCAAAGCTCCCTCACGCCCAGCAGTTGGGCTGACTAAAGAGAGCAGGTGGGACTTTTTCTGTATGTCCCCTAAGGAACGAGGGAGCAATAAACCATGGCCTAAGACAGGAGTGGAGACCTTAAATGCCCTCAAGGTCCAAAAGATAACTATGTGATGAACCCAGCTTAAGACACTAGGGAGGGTGAAGACTGGTGAACAGGAGGGTCTGTGCCCCACCTAAAGGCACCCAAAGGCAAAATTTTTTAAATTTATATATGTATATACATAATTTACACATATATAATTTACACATTTATAATTTACATAAGTAATTTATATACATAAATATTTTATATAACATATAATTTATACAAACATATATACACACATACACACACTCATACATATACATGCGTGTGTCAAACACCTCTGACAATCAGCTTGCAGTCCACAAAGAGTCAAGAATGACGATAGAGGCACAGGAATTAGGGCAGAGCTCCTCCCAAGGTTGAGATGCTGCCTTAGGTCAGGTGCCCTGGAAGCACAGCTGAGACAGAGGCTCCAATGGATGCGCCCTACTGAGGAAGAACTGTCTAGAGACGGGAAGAGAGGGAAGTAGGAAAGGGCGCTGAGCAAGGATGTGATCTCAGCTGGAGCCTAGCCTTGGCGTGATCTTATGGGGTCTCTGAAGTGTGAATTGTGGTACAGAGTGGGTCCCACCATGAGGCAAGAGGAGATGGTCTGTTGTAACCCCATGTCAATCAGTCATCAGAAGCAGGCTGCCCCTCTCCCGGCAAGGAGGGGGCCAGTGGAACTTCCCTAGTTGGGCGGCTCTGGTCTGGCTGAGGGCAGTTCTTGTGCAGGGGCAACTGTGAGCTGTTAGCAGTTAATCTTCACTACAACTGAGAGACGGCTGCCAGCCTAGTTACAGAGGAGCTGGGAGAGGCACTAAGAGTAGCCACTGCAGATGCCCATGCTGATTCTAGGGTTCTTAAATCAGCGGTCGGCAGACATTTTCTGTAAAAATACAAATTAGGGTAAATATTTTAGGGTTTGTGTGCTATATTATACAGTCTCTGCCACAACTTTTTCAACTGTGCCACTATAGTTCAGAAGCAGCCATAGATAATATATAAGTGAGTAGGTGTGGCCATGTGATGGGGCCATAGTTTACCATGAGAGGCTTCTAACAGAAAGGTCATGGAAAGTGTTGGCTCCAGGTGGAGGCCAGGGCTCCAGCTCTGCTTCTCTGCAATTCTCTTGGTTTTGCTCTCTGTCCCCAAAATACCTTCATCCTCAGGCTAGTAACAAGATGGCTGCAGCAGTTCTAGGTGTCATACCCAGATACAATCATGACCAGCTGCAGAAAGCCTCCCTCTTAAGAACAAGGAAATTTTCCCAGAAGTACCTGCAGTAGCCCTCCCTCACATTTCATTGACCAGAACTGGGTCATATGTCTATCTGTAAACCAGTAACTGGCAAGGGGAATGGGATTATGTGATATAGACTTACCAGGATTTGCCTGTGACCCAAGGATTCAGGGAATAGAAAGAGAGGAAAAGTCAGACAGGTGGGCAACTGACAATGTTTGCTGCAGATGAATACATGCATTTTTTTAAAAAATTGAATTGTTGAGTTATTAATTTACAAGCTTCATTCATTTAAAGTGTAAAATTCCATGAGCTTAGATTTTAGGCCATGAAAGCACCACCCCAATCAAGATACAGACTTTCTATCATCCCCAAAAATGTTCTTCCTACCAGTGCAGGACATCTTACCCCAGGCAACCATTCACCTACTTAGATTAGTTTGCATTTTCCAGAATTTTATATACATGGAATCATCTATTAAGTATTCTTTGGATTCTGGGTGCTTGCATTTTAGGGGAGTTCCACCTTCTGTCCCTCCACCTGCTTATCCCCTAAGGGTTGGGTGACCCAGAAGCATGTCACTGAACATCCTTCTTCCCCTTTGAAGGGCCACCAGCCTCTGTTCTCAAGGAAGGAAGAAAATGTGACTCCCTTGCTTCCTTACCACTGGCCCCTTTTCATCCTTCCCTCAGGAAAGTCTGCTCTGCTCCCTGGCAGGTCC
Organism: Cephalopachus bancanus; assembly: GCA_027257055.1. Taxonomy (NCBI): domain Eukaryota; kingdom Metazoa; phylum Chordata; class Mammalia; order Primates; family Tarsiidae; genus Cephalopachus; species Cephalopachus bancanus. The sequence continues at coordinate 520,682 of JAPVLO010000330.1, read as the reverse complement.
CTCCATGATGTCAGTGTTGTTTTCTGTCCCACAGCTGGCGCAGATCCTGCCGACCGAAGAGAACTTCCTTCTGTGCTTTCGGCAGCACGTGGGCTCCAGTGCCGAGTTTATGGAGGTAAGACTGAGGCGCCGCCTTCCCCCCGTTTTCAGAGTCAGACCTACCTGCCTACCTGGAAATGGTCCCTGGGAGAACTCCCTTAGAGCTCTGCTACTCAAAGTGCAGTCCATGGACCAGCAGCATCAGTATTACCTGGGTACTTGTTAGAAAGGCAGACTTAACCCCCTGAATCAGAATCTACATTTTAACAAGATCCCAAGATAACATGCATGTACATCAAAGCGTGGGGAATAAGATGAGAAGTAAGCTTGGGTCAAGTGCACTTGGGAAAAACTGTGTACATGCATCTCTTCTTTGGAGATTTGTTGTGGGTGTTTGCATATTAAAGGCTCTGAGAAACCCTGGAATAAAGAAATCTGTTCCACTCAGTTTGGCCCCAGAATCTTCTGTCACTCAATAATAATATCGGTATTTCTTGAAGTCAGAGTTCCAAGAAGCAGGCTTGGGAAGGATAGACTTATATCCCATTCTATAGTTGGAGAAGTCCAGTGAGAATTTCAGTTTCCAGTATCTTTCAGGTTTGATCTATGACTGTGGTCTGGGCTTCAATGTACCCCTTTAAAATTGGCATTGCCTGCACATGGTGGCTCTCACCTATAATCCTAGCACTTTGGGAAGCCGAGGTGGAAGGATCACTTGAGTCCAGGGGCTTGAGAACAGCCTGGGAAACATAGCAAGATCTGGTCTGCACAAAATTAAAAATTTTTTTTAATAGCCAGGCATGGTGGTGGTGCACACTCGTAGTCCCAGCTACTTGAGAGGCTGTGGCAGAAGGATTGCCTGAGCCCAGGAGGTCAGCACTGTGGTGAGCTGTGATTGTGGCACTGGACTCCAGCCTGGGTGACAGAGTGAGACCCTGACTCAAAATATATAAATAAATAAAAACATACATACATTCCTAAAAATAAAACGAACATCACCCTCTTCGCAGTAGAACTTCTTTGAGATCCTTGTGTGAAATATGATGTCAAAACTCACGTCTTTTGAGTAATATTCAACCGATAGATTGAACCTTATGAAACTGCTGATATTTAACCATTTTTCACTTACAAAAATTAGAAATTCTATATGGCTCAATCAAATATATTACTAATCCTGATGTCCCGCAAACTGCCAAGTATTTCTCGCATTTCTTCTGGGACTCCACCCTAGCCATTCTGTATTTGTGTTCCTCAGAGTAAAACTCAACCCATACCCCCAACACAAACTGCCTGCTCTGGTAAATAATGACTGGGCTTCAACTTGACTTCCTCTGCCATTCATTGGGTTAAATCCATTTCCAGCCACCAGTAATCCCCTCTCCATGATGCACTGCCTAAAATGATTGGAGAGCTAGCCCGGAACCCCAAATGGCAGTGAGCTCCCCTCATGGACAGAAAGTCGGTTAGAAAGAACCGGTTCTCAGGGTGGAAGAGTCATTTTTAAAGTGGCAGCTTGTCTAAGCATAGATGTGGATTTAATTTTATGGTGCTTTAAAGGATTTTCTCTAGTTTTCTCAAGATGGCAAGAATCCACAAGCTGGTAATTGACATTTTGGCTTCTGTTCTTAGTCCTTCTCTTGCCTGTCTGGGAGAAAAAGTTCTGCATATCCTTATAACTTGTCAGGGTGCTACTTTTGTGAGTATCAAGTTTTCTGCCTGTAGAAAAGGGAACATCATGGCTTACCCCTCCTTTCCTGATGGGGATGCTGCCAAAGATTGGCCTCTCTTCCACCTCTAGTCTGGAAACAGGGATGGTGACAGCTTGCAGGGGGCAGCAATGCTTAAAGAGGAGCTAAAAGCATCTCCTTACCCCGCCCCCTTCTCTTTCTCTTTCTCAAAATCATTAGTGGTTTTTCCCTTTGTGGTTGACATGATTTCATATTCCTATATGCCTTTTTCCTTCTGAGCCCCAGCTTAACTGCAGAACAGACACCCCTCCCAAGGTTCCTGGAACCCCACCCTCCTACAGTACCATCCCCTCCTGGGGTTGTCCATTTTTTTGTATTTTTTTTATCAGGTGGAAACATGAAATGGTCCCTTGGTAGCCCTGAGAAGATTAGGCTCTGGGGTAGTTCCCATCCTACTGTTCTGCACAACGTTTTAACTTCTAATTTTAGTGATGCCTCAGGATTTCTTTGAGATTTCACAAAGCCCAGGTCTCTTGAACTCTTTTCCTTGAATGAGAAGAGAATAAGGACACACTGATGAATGAACACAAGTGCTCGAAGGGGAGAGAAGGCGAGCAGAAGAGCCCAGAGCTGGCATCTAAGGGGTGGGGGTAGAGATAGGATGGAAGGGACAGGGGGAGGTGAAACAGCAGGCAGATGGTGCAGGAAAGTAGCTGCTTTGCTCTGTGCGAGGACGGAGGTTCCTTCAAGTTATCCTCCCATTAAACAACTTGGGGGAAATGTCTGCCTTCTTTTCCTCAGTCAAGATTCAAATGAACTAAACTCTAATGCACTAAGTACCTGCAGGTTGTTGGTGAAGTTATATTTGGAAACCCTCACATATCTCTTAGTACCTTTTCAAAGGCGGGCTTTCTGGGCATAGGAAATAGTACTTTGATGGAATCCAAGGCATTTTTTTTTTTCTGCAGAGAAAAGACACTCTTCTAGTCAAATATCATCTTCCCAAGTTTTCTAAAGTACAAGTCTACCCTTTTGCTGGGATTTGCTCATTTCTCATAACTAAAAAAGTCAAGACCAATTCCTGAACCCTGACACTAATATCCCATGAGAATTACATAGCCTTGTTTACTGGTATGAAAGGAAGACACTTTACATAAAATATATATAACTGTAAGTATCCATAAAATTCTAACTTTCCTGACAATAGAAAGGGACATATGAGGTGGAGAAGTGGTCAGGGCAGGAGATGAGATTTAGGAAAAGCATTAGTGTTTTCCTGCTCTCAGAAAATCAAGTGTTTCTGGTATTCAGGTGTACAATTTGGAGTTGGAGGGGAAAGGGAAGTCAGGGGAGCAAAACTTGGAAGAAAGTCTAAGAAAGATGAGGCACCAAAATAGACCAAAGATTTATGGGAACAGGATTCTCTGGGTCTCTTTGCCACAGATACAGGCAGCACCTCCTATCTCGCCCTCCACCCCGCAATGGCATTCCCTGGTCTCCACCAGATAGCTTGGGTAAAAGGCCAAGATTTCAGCCGGGCTCAGTGGCTCAGCCTGTAATCCTGTGCCTTTGGGAGGCTGAGGTGAGTGGATTGCCTGAGCCCACGGGTTCAAGACCCGCCTGGGCAACTTGGCGAGACCTCATCTCTACAATAAATCAAAAACTAGCCGGGCATGGTAGTGCATGCCTGTAGTTCCAGCTACTCAGAAGGCTGAGGCAGAAGGATCGCCGGAGCCCAGCAGGTTGAGGCTGTGGTGGCCAGGAGCGGCCACTGCACTCCAGCCTGGGTGACAGAGTGAGACTCCAACTCAAAAAAAAAAAAAGAAAAGGCCAAGATTTCAGAGCAGTTGTATACAGGACCATATTTTCTCAAGACCACTGTATTAGTTATCTATTGCTATATAACAAATTACTTCCCAAGTATAGCAGCCTAAAGCAACAAGCATTTATTATATTACCATTTCTATGGTCAGGAATCTGGAAACAGCTTAGCTGAGTCATTCTGGCTTAGAATCTCATGCTCAATTCACGTTTCCTCATATTCTCTGTGACACTGAAGAGACTAAGCTACACCATCTCCATGTCTTCATCTTATTCTAATATTCTTGAATATCAAAACCCTGCCTGGCCCATTAAAGGGGAATGGAAGGGAGGCATGTAGATTGTGATGTTTTTGCAAATAGGTTGATATTCCCCTTGCAGGCTTGGCGGAAGTATGACACTGACAGAAGTGGCTACATTGAAGCCAACGAGCTCAAGGTAGAATGGGCCTTGGGGAGGGTATGAGGGGCCAGAGTGGCAGTGGGTTTAAGGAGACTAGGGAGGGAGGGATGTTGGATGAGGAGGATGGGTTTGTGAGCTGCTTAGAATGACTCAGGCCTGGCACTGAATTGTTGGCCTTATTCAGAGGAACTGAGGGAAATCAGGAACAAGGAGCCGCAGGCCATAGAGTTCAACCAAATCCCACTCTTCTGTACCTTCATGCACAGGATAAGTATCCTCAAGGCAATTCCAGAAAGAAGATTGGCCCTCTTGCTTGTATGTTAACCCAAATTCCTTTGGCCAACCAGTGATCCCCAGGCACTGCTTAGCCCTGGATACTGGGTTCTCAGGTAGCAGAGCCAGTCTCTAGCACCTATTCTGTGGGGGCAAGGTTACATCCAGGAGCTACAAAGGCCTTCAAAGTCACTCCCCAGGTGTTTAGGGGTTAGGAGATTATGAGGGCCATGAGCCCTAGAACTAGTCAACCTCAAGAAAACTTGTAGACTATCTGAATGAACTAGTGAGTAACAGAATGAGGGGCTGAATGAATGAGTTATAAGCTCTGAAGAAGCCTTTTATATTCCAGGGATTCCTGTCAGACCTGCTGAAGAAGGCGAATCGACCATATGATGAGCCCAAGCTCCAGGAATACACTCAAACCATAGTGAGTGGGCAGAAATGTGACTCCTCCCCAGGGGTGCAGGACTCAACCCCTAAGCCACAGGATTCTGCTGTGCAGGGTCTTTTGTTTGCTGATTCTTTAGGCCCAGGTGAAGTGCCTCACAGTGGCAGCTAGCAAAAACAGATGCTAGTACATGGCCTCACACACCCTTTGATGTGCTGGATGTGAGCTGACTCCCGGGCCAGTGTGAGACTGGGTAACATCTGTCTCCATGGCAACCTCTGCAGCTCAGGAGAAGATGAACTTGAGAGAGTGGGTCTTTAGTCCTGACCTGCTGTGCCCCAGCTGTTCCTCTCCCTGAGAAGAGGAGATAGGAGCAGTGACCAAGTGCCTGCTGTTCCCCAAGTGACTGATTTAGATGATGTTGGTCCCTGGCCTCCGGGTGATCTCAGAAGAGGCGTGAGCCTGTGCTACCTGTCCTCCTTCCTCTCCTCTCCAGTAGAAAGGAATGACAGGTCAAGTGTCCATGTGACAGGTCAAAGCAAATAACCCAGGCACCTCTTTCTGTCCCCAACAGCTGCGAATGTTTGACTTAAATGGAGATGGCAAATTGGGCCTCTCGGAGATGTCTCGGTAAGCCCGTGCCCTTACTCCCATTGTCACTTGTAACAAGACTCCTGCAGATCATTCCTGTGCCTCCATCCCTATCTCTGAGATCAGTTAGTGAGAAAAAGTGACAGGTCCCGGTGTCAGAAGTTCAAGACAAAGCTAGATAGAACTGTGAACATCAACACCTCACTTTGTCTGTCTCCCTCTTTTTGAACTTTCTACTAACTCCTGATTATTAAGTGCTCAGAGATTATTTCTGTAACTACAGACACCGCCTCTGCCTTCCCTCAGGCCTGAGTTGTTCTTGCCTGTGCTCTGTCTCCTAATCTCTGCTAACATTTTCTTTCCAGACTCTTGCCCGTACAGGAAAACTTCTTGCTTAAATTTCAGGTAAAAAAGCCACGTTGCTTTTCTTTGCTTCCTCCCTTCCCTCTGAGCTTTGTCCTTCCACTCCTTCCCCCAATGCACCACACCACCCACACACACACACACACACACACGCACACACGCACACACGCACACACGCACACACATATTCTGGGACTTTTGCTTCTGTCTTTAATACTTTGGTCCTTACAGGGCATGAAGCTGACCTCAGAGGAGTTCAATGCAATCTTCACATTTTACGACAAGGTAAGAAGGAAGATGGTGTGGGAGGGGAAAGCAGAAGCCCCAGAAGGGCTTGACTTCATCTGCAGGAAGAGAGGAGCTTTCCAGATGGGCAGCTTGGGCTGTGTGGTTCCTTCCTGCAGTATCTTCTGCTGTATGAGAAGACAAATGTCCTTCTCCATCTGTGGCCTATGGAGCCCAAGGGCTTGGTTTCTTCAAAGTGTAACAGAATCGTTAGTGAAAGAGGGCTATGGTCAGAACTGGGGCGTGATGGTGTTGTCAGGGGCCACAGGGAGGCGACAGTCAATACTGCCCTGGTGTCAGATCATTTTGGCACTAGGATCAGTTGTGTCCCTGGGAAGTTGAGAGTGAAATGACCCCCTTGCCCACCCCTCCCTTTGCTGTCCCCTGTGATAACCAAAGGGTTGAAGGTAAACCTTTAATAGCTCCCAGACTTAGGGAGTTAACTAAATGCTTCTCAAATCTCATTTATATTTTCCATGCAAATGAAAGACAACTCAAAGTTTGCACTCAGCTGCCCATTGACTTGGTAAAGACAGAAGGGATGTGTCATCTTGACATGACACAATCAGAACACCTCCGTTTTCACAGAGTAATGGGCAGGTTAGACCTTTAGACCTCCCGAAATGGGTCGGGGTGTTCTAGAGCTCTGTGTTGACTCTGTTCCCATCACCAGGACGGAAGTGGCTACATTGATGAGCATGAACTGGATGCCCTTTTGAAGGATCTGTATGAGAAAAACAAGAAGGTGAGCTCCTGAGCCCACAGGCCTGGGCCTCTGTCCCCAGGGGATGGGAGAGGTTTCTGAGGAAGAGGTAGAGAGAAATGCCTTTCCCTCAGATCTGCCATAACAAGGCAATGGCAGGCTTTTTTTTGTTTTTATTTCTGGTTGGTTGATTTTTTAAAAACACAATTATGGTACAATACACAGAACATAAAATTTACCATCTTAGCCATTTTTAAGTGTACAGTTCAGTGGCATTGAACACATTCATAACGTTGTGCAACCATCACCACCTTCCACTCAACACTTTGCAAAACTGAAACCTGTACCCACTAAACAATAACTCCCATCCCCCTTCCTCCCAGTACCTGGCAACCACTGTTCTAAACTATCAGTCTCTGATTTGACTACTCGAAGTACTTATATGAGTGGAATCATACAGTATTTGTCTTTTTGTGACTGGCTTATTTCCCTTAGTGTGTCGTCCTCCAGGTTTATCCATCTTGTAGCATGTCAGAATTTTCTTCCTTGTTAAAGCTGAATAATTTTGCATTGTGGGGATATATATCACATTTTGTTTATCCAGTCCTCATCTGTAGACACACAGGTTTATCTGTGTGCTAGCTGTTGCGAGTGATGCTGCTATGAAGCAGTAGCACTTTGCAAATAGCCCTGCCCACGGAAGTGTTGGCCAAATTGCCAGCAAAGCCCACTTTTGGTCAAGCGTGGCGGCTCACACTTATAACCCCAGCACTTTGGGAGAATCGCCTGAGCCCAGGAATTCAAGACCAGCCTGGGCAACATAGTGAGACCTCATCTCTACAGACAATTTTTAAAATTAGCTGGGTACAGTGCCATGCACCTGTAGTCTCTGCTACTTGGGAGGCTGAGGTGGAAGGATAGTCTGGCCCTAGGAGGTCAAGGCTATGGTGAGCCATGATTGTGCCACTGCATTCCTGCCTGGGCAACAGATTGAGACCTTGACCACACATCCCCACCCCTGCTTTCCACACAAAGAGAGATTTTGGAGGGCAGGGGCCAGTGGGACATGAAGGGCTATTCTGAATTGATTAATCATGGAATCTGGAGATTGGGAAAGCCTAAAAAGAGCCACCAAGGAGGTTTTTCCCCTTAAAGAAAAGACAGAGAAGTGAGTTCCATTATTTTGCCTGGTGTTGCCTGCTGGGCATACCCAGGAGACCCTCCCGTGGGCTGGTCTTAGTGCTCTACACATGAGGTGTCAGGTGGATCAGCAGCCAGGGGACAAACTTTTGCTGCTGTCTTCCTTCATGTCTTTCTCTGAGCAAATGGTTTCACTGCTTTCTTTAATTAGATGATGAAAGTTCTATAATTCCTTGAGTTGTCTAACTGCCTTGGCTACCAAGCAAGAGCTAAATTTAATGTTCAATTTCAGGAAAAAATTATCTGCAGCCTCTGAATCTATTTATCTCTCTTTTCAAGTGCTTTCTGATCTCTTTATCCTGAATCTCATCCTTCATTTGTTTCATCCTAAATTTATTTTTTTATGTTACCTACAATTACTCTTGAAAGGAGCAGAAAACAAATGATGAGGAGGCAAATACTTCTTAGGGAGAAGGAAGTACTCACCCAGTGTTTGAACTCAGCAAACTCTTTTCCTAGCACCAAATTCTAGGAGAAAATTATTATTTTTAAATTTTATTATTTTTATTTGTAGAGATGAGGTCTCACTTGTTGCCTAGGCTGGTCTCGAACTCCCTTGGCTTAAGCAATCCTCTTGCCTTGGCCTCCCAAAGTGCTAGGATTTACTACACCAGGCCAAAAAAATTATGTACGTGTCTTTTTATGTCCAAGGAACGTTGCACGCCATAATGGAAAATATCTTTATGTAATCATGTGAATGAGGCATAATTGGTCTTCATAAGACCCTGCCTTATTCCTGAGGTTGATAAACCCTGAAGACACATGTTAAACCTCAGAGTGACCTGAACTTCCTGGTCATCAACTAACTAGGCTCTTTCTTGAAGAACACAAAGGACAAGTAATGAAGAGAGCTGCACAGGTTGACTCTACATATGGAAACAACAGTAAAGATTCAGGTGTTAGGATTCGGAAGCAACTCCGAAGGTCAGAGAACAAGGATATTCCTAAAGCTGTCAACCTGAGAGGCTTCCACCTGCCCCAACCTCCAGATTTGGCACCTGGGGATTGAGAGAGTGAATCAGTAGAAGGAGAGGGCTGCATGACTACACACAGTAGCACCTGAGTTGGGGAGGAAAAAGCCATTTTTGGTAAACCTACATAGCAGATGCACATTCCGTTTGGATGCTGCCTGCATGGCCTATGATAAGGTTTCTGAGCAGATTAATGTTTGAGGCTCCTGGAGGGACAGGCTGATGGAACTGAACTTCAGTATTTCTTAGCATTCCTGAGGCCATGGCAACTCACTAAAGCCTTTTCCAGTTTTATGTGAAACTTCTAGACATGGGAAATAAGCAGCCCCTTCCCCCATGCTACTAAGCCTCTCACTGCCAGACTTCACTGTGGGAGGTGTCTCAAGCTTGGGGTTGACATATGGGGCCCCTATCTTGGCTCCTAATTGAGTGGCAGATAGCTCAGACACACCTCAGTGTTATAAATTAGGTGACATTTCCAGGAACTTCACAACTTTAGGGAAGATGCTCCCCAGAGCTAGACATGCTTGCAAAGTGCCCTTGGGTTTTGGTGGCATCAAACCAGAAATCAGTAACTAAGGGATGTCCTGCAACAGTGGGGGGAAAAAGGCTGGTGTTTGAGCACTGAAAAAGAGGTGACTAAGGACTGAACTAAGTGAATAATTAGACTTCAGGGCTCAGGGGACTAGCATACTAATGAGCATAACTATACCTCAGTTTTCTCATTAGTGGAATGGAGATAATGACCCATCAGCATAGAAGGAAAGAATTTTTTTTTATAACTTCTTGCTCTTCAGGTGCAATGGCTCACGCCTGTAATCCTAACACTTTGGGAGGCCAAAGTGAAAGGATTGCTTGAGCCCAGGAATTCGAGACCAGCCTGGGCAACATGGTGAGACCTCATCTCTACAGTAAATATTAAAAATTAGCAAGCCATGGTAGCACATGCCTGTAATCCCAGCTACTTAGGAGACTGAGACAGAAGGATCACCTGAGCCCAGGAGGTCAAGGCTATGGTAACCACAATTGTGCCATGGCACTCCAGAGGCTCCAACACCAAAAAAAAAAAAAGTCTGCCAACATTTTCAATACAGAAGAAGAGGAGGAGGAGGAGGAGAAAGAAAGGAGAGAATAGGGAGGGGGAGAAGAAGGCGGAAGAAAGGAAGGAAATACAGAAAAAGATAGTTAAGTGTTTTTCCAGTATCAGTGATGACCTTACTATGTTCAGACTCATTGGCTATTTGTATTCAAAGCAATTGTAAAGCATATATTCAACACAGGGCCTTTTAGATATCGGTAGTCTGTTTAATTTGGACCTCTATTTTATATGAGACTATGGGCATATGTTTATGGGTCACCTGTCTTAGTGACCTTTGAGCACCACAAGAAGAAGCCAGTGAACAAGAAGGAGGCTGGTGAGTGTTGTTGCTGGAGGAGACAGGATTTAGTAAACCTTGTTTGAATGGGTAAAGTTAGGGAAGTATGGTTCAGAGGCCTGAAAATAAGACCAGGGAAGTTTTCATCACCTGCATGGACCCAGATGGGCTTTGAGTAAATGGAGGCCCAATGAAGTAGAAGCATACATCAAGTTATATATAGATAGTGGCTGTCATCATAATAGCTACTATTTTTCAGAGTGCTTGTGTCAGGGACTGTGCTAAGGGTTGTTAACCTTCATTCCCTCAGGTAGTCATCGTAACACCTCAATGAGGCAAGTACTATTAATATTAGTGTATTTTTAGTTTTATTATTTTATTTTATTATTATATTATTATTTTATTTTTTTATTTTAATATTAATGTAATTTTATAGATTAGGCAGCTTAGCCTCAGAAAGATTGACTCCTTTCCCCAAAGCAATACAGTCACAAAGTAAAAGAGAGAAGCTTTTAACCCAGGTCTATCTGACTCTAAATCCCATGCTTTGTATTCCTCTAAACCACTTACACTGGTATGGGATGAGAGAAAGGTCAGGCAGGTGTGTTTATGAATGTATAAGGAGGCTCCTTTGGTTGGGACCATCACTGAGCCTGCTCTTATCCTCTCTCTGTATCTCCTAGGAAATGAACATCCAACAGCTCACCAACTACAGAAAGAGTGTCATGTCCTTGGCCGAGGCAGGGAAGCTCTACCGCAAGGACCTGGAGATTGTGCTCTGCAGTGAGCCCCCCATGTAAAAGGGGGAAAGGGGCTGCTGCTTCACCTCCCCCAAACCCTGCCCTTGCTACCCTGACACGTTTACCCAGATCCAGAGATCATGAGCGCCCCTCCCCCGCCCCTATAGCCTGCACACACCAGCTTGCAGAGCAGGAAAGGAGAGATGGAGGATGGGCTACTGACAGGCCTCCTTTGAGCCCCCTCCACCCAACCCTACCCAGGTAGACTTTCTGCCTACAGTGGATCATGTGCATGGAAGGTGATGGGGCCATGGGTGGAGGGTCCCTAATTCTCTTTGCTGTGATGCATGAGCTCCTTCGCTGTATGATTTAAGCTTCTATGTCCAACAGAGAGGACTCGTCCCTCTCTCTCCCCTCTGCCCTTCCCCCATGCCGCCACCCACCCTAGACTTCCGAGTTCCATCCACCACTTTGCTAATGGTGTAGCTGTCTTCTCAGAGCTCCTGTTTGTGCAGGGCACTTGCCCTTTCCTTGCCTTCCTTACTCGGTGTGCTCCTTTTCTCTTTGGGTTTCTTGTTTACCAAAGAAGAGTTTATAGACAATAAAATGGAAATGTTTCGCTGTGGAAGCTTACCCAGTTCTTGTCGAGTGGTCGACTTCTCTCTGCAGCTAGCAGCTGTTCTTGACAAAGCGCGGGCCTGTTCTCATGTGGGTAAGGAAGAGTACTAAGACCACCTAATTGGGGTGTAGGACTCTACAACTCTGTGGCTTTCACTCAGCATTCATTGCTGTCCCTTTACCAACCTGAATCACTACTTCCTTCCATGTTTGTGTCTATGTCTCTGGGATTATCACATCAGTTACTAGTTCATTGAAATCTTACTAAGTGGCCAGTATTGTGATGAACAGTGGACCTAAAATATCTCTCTAAATCCTTTCAGAGAGGTGTTGTGATTGTCTCCACTATACAGGCAAGAAAGATGACAATGTTTCATAATGAGCCCATGTCTCGTAGCCAGTTGGAGGCAGAGCTAGAAAATGAATCCAGCAGATCGGACCCATGTTCTAAGTCATTGCTCCTTTTATAGTAAGGATACAAGTGGGGTGTGGCAATGGTGAGACTATATGATTCCCACCAAGCATGAGGGACCTCCAGCAGAAATTTAGACAACCACAAATTTAATTTATCTTCCTCAAAGTGCAACTTATCCCATAACACCTGATCACATGCCTTTTGATGTAGGGCCTGCTTGGCCCTTAAATCCACAGAGCTCTTTGAGATCCTAGAATAGAGAGATGACTGATTTCTTTTTAATGCTATCATGTATTGAGTGTCTACAAGATGCATTTTGACAATACTACCTCATTTAATCCCACAATAATCCTACAGGATGGTACTAATTTCAGATGAAGAAACTAAGGCTCAAAGACATTAATTTGTTAAAAGTGCTGTAACTCTTAAATTGCAGAGATTATAGGCTGGCCTGACTCCAAAGTCGCCTTTGTGTACTGGCCACCTGAATCCAATACAACCTTTATTTCTTTCCCAGTCATACCCTTTTCTGGGAGAACCCACTCTGTGCACAGCCTGGATGATACAGCCCAGCAAGCCATCTGACCTCTGTCCACCTGCCCATAGCTAACTGTGTCAAGGATGAACATTTTATCCAAGTGGGGCCAATCTAAAAATCTCTTGGAATTTGAGGCTGAGACTCGGGACTGTCAGGCAGAAGGTGTGGCATTGAAGCTGGGTGACAATATGGCTTTGGGATTAGAGGTGGTGTCATGGTAATCCCAAGCTAGGTCTTGGATGCTGGGAAAAGCAGAAGCTAAAATCTTGGAATAGGGAGCCAGTCAGATAACAGCAGAGAAAATATGCAGAGAAAAACAGATTGGAAAACAAAAGCCAAAGAAAAAGGGAAGGAAAGAGCGGGGGAAGAGAGAGAAACAGAGAGAATGAGGGGGCAGGGTAACACTCTGACAGCTTCTGGGCTCCCATGAGGCCCTGATGCACTTCTTAATACTGACTTCCCTGCCATCCCTATGTATCCTACAACAAATCCATATTTACTGAAGCTAACTTGAGAGGGTATACCTTGTCTATTAAGCACGGTCCCCATTCATCCCTGGTCTTCAACCAGTGTCCTCCCATATGAGAAGCAATAGCTCCCAACTCTGTACCCTCCAACACACACAGAGCACTAGGCTTCAAGTGAAAGTCCCTAACACCCACTCCCAACTCAGTGGGTTCCACATTGCCTGAACCCAACCTGAAGCCACAGAGCCAATAGCCTATTGATGATGCCCACACAGACCAGCCTCTCAAGGACAGAAAACAAAACAGGGAAGGGTGGGGAGTGATGAAGAGGGGGCAATTGGAAGATGTCCTGCACTTTCAGACAAATAGAGATACCAACAGGCACTGAATGTGAACTTGGAGTTATGGAAGAGGTTGGGGCTAGACCAAAGTGTACCTGAAAGCAGGGACCAAAGGGAAGCCCAAACTTTACCTGTACAATGACCACTTATCTACCTAATCCTGAATTGTATCCCACATCTTTAAAATAAAATAATATTTTTTTAAAAGGTGAAGGAGGTGATCGAAGGAATCTGATACTGCTGATTCAAAGGAATCTGATACTGCTGAGATCAAAGGAATCTGATCTGCTGAGGCCTGAGAGTTCAATGACCACTTATTTTCTTCTCCAAGTCTTCTGAAAGGATAATGTGGACCCCTTGAAGTGGAGGCTGTGTCTTCTGAGAGGTGCATGGATGCAAGAGTGGGTGATTAGGAGGCTGAGGCAGGAGGATTGCTTGACCAGCCTGGGCAACATAGTGAGACACTGTATCTATAAAAACTACAGAAAATTAGCCAAATGTAGTTGCACATGCCTATAGTCTCAGGTACTAGAGAGGCTGAGGCAGCAGAGTTGCTTGAATCCGGCAATTCGAGGCTTCAGTGAGCTGTGATTGCACCACCACCGCACTCCATCCTGGGCAACAGAGTGAGACTCTATCTCTAAAAATATATTTTTTTTAATTTTAAAAAAGAAAATAAAAGTGAATGAATGGATGAGTAACTCTACCATCAGGGTAAGAGGGTGGGTATGAGCCTGAGCTTAAATTGGGAAATCTTTCAGGGAATTATGGAAAAATATCAGTTTCAAGAATCCTGGGGCATGAGCCACTCAGAATATATTATCTTTGCAGGAGTCAAGACTTTGAATGTTAGGCAATAGAAACCCAGTTCTATCTAAGTCTGGCAAAAAGGACAATTAGTGGATAGAAGCTGGGCTATCTTGTGTCTGGAAGGTCTTCTAACGACAACCTGAACTGAGAACTAGAATACTGCAAGGACTCTTTCTGTCTCTTATTTCTGCTTTGCTCTAACTAATGGCTTTATTTTCCCAGACTGATATCTTCCATATGGCAGGAAAGAAGGCCTCTGCTGACTGAATCCTCAGCATCTAGAACTATGCCAAGCACACAGTAGGTACTCAATAAACATTTGTTGACTGAACTAATCAGCTCCAAATAACACATCTGAATGCCTTGCTTGCAAAGAGGGTCTGCTCCTCTTCCTCTAGTTCCAGTTCAAAATGCCAAAAGGTAGGAACTCTGGCCCACCCTTAGGTGATGTGCTTACCTCTGACCAATCACCCATGGCCAACAGGTGGGGTGGTCCTTCTTAGAACCAATGTGTAAAATGGGAGATGGACATTCCAAAGAAAAGATAGGTGATCTGGTTCCCAGAGCAGGGCAGTATCCAACAACAAAACAGTAGTCACCAAACAAATCCCCATTTCACAAATGAAAAAAATCTAGGTTCACAAAGTTTAAGCCTCTGTCCCCAGATGGCAAGACCATGTTCCTGAGTTCTGACTGGAAGTGGGAAAGGACTGAGGGAGGAAAGGGTAAGACAGCAGGAATAAACATGTTAGGACTCAAAAACTGGCCAGATGTGGAGTCTCATGCACATAATCCCAGTACTTTGGGAGGCTGAGACCAGAAGATCACTTGAGGTTAGGAGTTTGAGACCAGCCTGGAAGGCATAGTAAGACCTGTCTCTACAACAATAAATTTAAAATTAAAAAAAAATTAAAACATGGAGCACAGGATGTTGGATGCATATGGAAGATGGGGTATATATGTCAACATGTGGGTACGTATGTAAATTAACCTGAAAGAGGAGACAGGATGCAAGTGTCAACATGTGCACCTTGAGGATTAACTTCTGACCTCTTTTTCCCTCTCTCATGCCAAATTCCTAACTAAGGAAACTGGGGAGATGAGTTTTTATTGGCCCTATGTAATGTGGGTTACTTTCCAACCTGGCTGGCACAACATCACATAATAGATAAAGAAGAGAATCAAAAATATTTTACGACACTGCAAAGCCATCACTTGGGGAAATTTGCATCTATATAGAATCTCTTTCCTGTGGACCCATAGAGGAGTTTGCTGTCTACTCTTTCTCAGGGCTGCCACCTATGAAGCTTTATCTACATATTAAGAAACTTCCAGCAGGGCTCGGTGGCTCAGCCTGTAATCCTGCGCCTTTGGGAGGCTGAGGTGAGTGGATTGCCTGAGCCCGCAGGTTCGAGACCCCCCTGGGCAGCGAGACCTCATCTCTACAATAAATCAAAAAATCAGCCGGGTGAGGTAGCACGCACCTGTAATTCCGGCTACTTGGAAGGCTGAGGCAGAAGGATCGCCGGAGCCCAGCAGGCCGAGGCTGCGGTGGCCGGGAGTGGCCACTGCACTCCAGTCTGGGCGACAGAGTGAGACTCCAACTCAAAAAAAAAAGAAACTTCCTTGTCATTCCTCAAACCACCCCCTTATCTCAACATGGCATTTCCTTTACTAATTTCAAAATTTCTTAGAGTAAATCTTTGACTCCACCCATGACCTGCAACCCCCCCCACCCCCCACCACTTGGAGATGTTCTACCTTTTCAAGCTCCATCAATGTAAATTTCACGTGCATTGATGTATGACCTTTTGTCTTCCTAAGAGGTATATAACCAAGCTACAATTCAACCACCTCAGGCACATGTTCTCAAGACTTCCTGGGATGGAGCTATAGGCCTAGGTCACTCACATTTGGCTCAGAATAATCTTCTTAAATATTTTATGAAGTTTAACATCTTTGGTCACCAGCATGTATGTAGGTGAAACATGAGGTTTAGGACATCAGGACTAACAGTGGATGTGGAAGGGCACAAGACTGGGCGTGATGCATAGAGACTGGACCTTCATCCAGAGGAATTCTTTCATCCCAAGGAGTATTCATGTACTGCTTGAGTCATACAATAGAAATTTCTCAGCCCTCCTTCCAGTCCTGCGTAGGGGTAAAAGGGAAGCAGAGGAAGCAGGACTGCATTATGACTCTCATGGGCCCTGGGAACTTTTGCTTTGGTGAACACCTTCCTCCACAAAAAAAAGTATATGTTTTATGACTACTTTGGTATAAAAACAAATATGTTGATATTACATACTAAGACATTTTATTAAGCCTAAAAGATCATTTTTCCTTGGCTTAAAAAAAAAAATAGAGCATTTCTGTGGGTCCCTAAAGTAGCCTGGCCCTGGGTACTGAGCTGACCAGACCTCATAGACAAGACAGTCTGGAGAGGGAGTGGCCACCACCTTTTCCTTATGGGATTTGGTTCAGAAGTCACACATATACACTGGGGCTCTTGTCATTTGAGGGCCTAGTGGCTAGATTTAGTCCCTAACTAAAACCAGGAAGAATGTGTGGGAGGAAAGGGGTCTTCACGTAAGCCCCCTATTAAGAAAACTGCACAAAAAATAGAAAATGTTCTAGCACAGAGCACCATAGAATCCCTCAAGAGGGCTCATCTTTTGGTGGCCACAGTTTTTGGAACGTTGACTCCATGCCCAATTTTATTTTGTTTTGTTTCAGAATAATTGAAGCTAAAAGCACCTGTTAGGAAGTTGAGCAGGTAAAAATATATACATGACATATTAAGAGACTAATACAAGGTGATAGCATTATTACCAGCTCATAACATGCCCTGTATTATGTTCTTTCCTAAGCATACTTATGGGATTGACTAGCTTGATCCTCACAAACCCTGTTGGGGAAGTACTACTACTGTCTCCTCTTTACAGAAACTGTGGCACAGAGCAGTGAAGTAACTTGCTCAAGGTAACAGTGGTAAAGGAGGAATTCAACTGGAGGCAATTTGATCACATAACTTGTGTTCACAATGGCTGCACTTTTCAGTTTTGTGCCTGAATAGGTGGTAGAGACCATTCTTCTGATAATTACTGAGCATCTGCTATGAGCTAAGTCCCATGCTAAGTGCTAGGGAAGCTGCTGGAAGCTTAGACTGAGATGGGGAAACTAGCAACTCAGAATGAAGAGGTGATAATGGTGGGTCTGAAAAAAACACAGGTTAAGAGTGGGGTGAATTCCTGAATGAGGTGATGAATAAACTGGGGGAAAAAAATGTTCAGGCAGGGGGGAAAAAAACTTGCAGAAACAGTGGCACCAAGGCCAGAGATAGCCTGGTTCATTTGGAGGAACAGCAACTCACTCAACAGAGCAGAAGCTTAGAGGTAGAAGAAAGAAATAATGCTCAAGGTGCGGTGAGGATCAGCTCACAAAGGGCCCTGCAGGCCTGCTGGGAGTTTGGATTTTGCTCTTTTCCCAACCTGCAGCGTGGCTCTTTTTTCTCCTTCCAGTCTTGTCATCTTCTCAATGAAGCCCAGCCTGACTAGGCTGCAGCCTGCTGCCACCCTCCACAACCTCCTTGGCAATATTTTTCTCCACTGGACTTTGGCCACTGCTTCCCCAGGAGAAGCCCACAAGGGCAGGCGGCTTGCACACTACTCTCCCTGTCCACAACTACTCAACCCACACACCCAGGGGTGCCTGCTTCTTCCAGAGCATCTCTTCACTGAGTACCCATTTTCTCCTAGAATAATCAACTCTAAGGGGCCAAGCTGACTATAGAAGGCAGAAAAATGCCCCCTCCCTCAAGGACATCTTTGTCCTAGTCCCTAAACGTGGGAAATATGTTCTCTCACATGCAAAGGGGAATTACGGTTGCTAATCAGATGACCTTAAAATAGGAGATTATCCGAGTGGGCCCAATGTAATTACAAGGGCCCTTACATGTGAAGAAGGCCGAAGAGTCAGAAACAGAGTGATGCAATGGGAGAAACCCTCTACCAGTCATTGCTGGGTTTGGAGATGAAAGAGGTGGCATCTAGTATCTGGAAAAGGCAGGAAAATAGGCTCCCCTAGAGTCTCGAGGAACCAAGCCCTGCTGATGCCTTGATTTCACCCGAGGGAGACCCAATTTGAGAGGTCAGAAGATACTCCTTCTATTTTCCACCTGTGTGCTCTGTGGCTGTCCCAGGATTCGCAGGGACTCAGATGTCCACATTCAGAAGTCCTACCTACCTCTGCCACCCTTCAGACAAGGTACCCATCGGCTGCACTGCCTCCTACTTAGGGGACATGAGTCCTCTGAACCAGGATGATACCCCAAGGGGACAACTGTGTCTGCCATGGCTGGGGAGCTGACCTGCATTCACCAATCCCATGGCAAAGCAGAGGAAAACCTGAAGAGATGAAGGTTCCAGAAACTGCCCACAGGCCTGGCTCAGTGTGCTCAGTCCTCCCTGCATCTGTCCTTTGTTTTCATACAGAGACCACAGAATGGCCAGACATTTGCTCTCAGATCTCAGGTTCCTCATCTGTAGAATGGGGAACTTGGAATGGGTGGTTTGCAAGTGGCTTTCAAATCTTATCTCCTGAAACTTCACTGAAGAGGATATACAAATGGTAAACAAACACATAAAAGATGGTTGACATCACTGGCCACCAGAGAAATGCAAATTAAAACCATGGTGAGATATCCCTGGACACCACTGAAAACCAAGTATAATTTTCAAATATTTTATTGTAGTTTACAAAAACAGAGTCCACTAAATTGTTGTGGGTTACAGGGAGCTAAAGAAAAGGCTTCCTCATATAGCCTGAAGATAGAACATTAAGACAGCATTAACAGTAGTTTAAACAAATAACCACAATGAAATTCCCACATCACTTCATGCAGTCCTATGTAATTCTTGTTCCACTGGATCTTGGATTAGAAGTTGCTTTCTTGAGGCCATTTGCTTCTGGATTTAAAAGAGTCCTTGGCCAGATGCGGTGGCTCACACCTATAATCCCAGCACTTTGGGAGGCTGAGGTAGGAGATCGCTTGAGGCCAGGAGTTCAAGACCAGCCTGAGCAACATAGCAAGACCCTGTCTCTACATCATCATCATCATCATCATCATCATTGTCGTAAGAAGAGTCCTGGAAATCCTGACTCAGTCCACTGTTATAATCTGAGAAGTGCCTCAGTGATATCAGCTCAGGTGCCTGTACCCACGAGTCTCTTCTTTAAAATGTGAACAGTTTGAAGTACCTGGCATAGTCATTTACCAAGCTCTATGACCATCCTTTACAAACTGCAGCACGTAGCTTAGAGCAGAGCCTTCAGGCAAGCATCAAAAGAAAACCAAAAACTATCTGTAGATGACAGAGACTTCATGGCTGTGGTTAATTTATTACTCTAATCAATGTCAGAACAGAGAAGAATAAACTTCTCTATCAGGGCATAGTATAAACTATTTAATAAAAGCTTTGTTTCTCCAGAAGACAAAAATACTCTGAGCAGTGAGGGCACTGACCAATCACCAGGGACTTCCCATAAAACTTATAATTTCTAAAATATTTAATAATTCATTAATAACAGTTCGTCTATGTAAGTTTAACCCGGGGAAGGAAGGCTGAGCATCTCTTCTGATCTGACTAGTCTTCTCATATAAATCTTACAATAGGACCACATCAAACAATTATTTCTAGCATCTCTCTTTTTATAAGGTGAAAGAAAAAAATCTCTGTGATTTTCCAAGGCTCCCCTGGGAAATCACCGTAGGTATAAAATATACCCCCGAAAGTTCCCTTTCATTTCTTCCTATCTGATATAAGGATCTAAAGAGTTGCCTGAAAAATAATTCTTGGATACACATTTAATTCAGATAAGGAAGCACTGAAAAATATACTCACCTAAGAATATTGGAGGCATGTATTCACACAAAGACTTGCACACAAATGGTCATAGCATTATTCAAAATAGCCAAAAAGTGGAAATAATCCAAATGCTCATCAACTGATGAATAGATAAACAAAATGTGGTATATCCAGACAGTAGAGTATTAATCAGTCATAAATGAAATGAAGTTCTAATACCTGCTACAACATGGATAAACCTCAAAAACATTATGCTAAGTAAAAGAAGCCAGACATAAAAGGTCTCACGTTGTATATGAAATGTCCAGTATAATAGACACACCCATAGAGACACACCCATAGTTGCCAGGGGCTGAGAGAGGGGCAGAGAGTAATGGGGAGTGATTGCTATTGAGTATGGATTTTCATTTTGAAAGTGCTCTGGAATTAGAATAAAGTAGTGGTGATGTTTTCACCACCTAACCATAAACTAAAAACCAGTCACCTGTACTCTTTAAAACAACAAATAGTATCTCAATCTTTAAGAAGTCTATGCAGATACATTGCAAAATAAGTAAAATAAAAAGAAAAGTGTACATATAGCATGTTCATAAGTGAGGAATTTTTGTTCTTTGTACTTTAAAATAATCTATTTTAGGACATTACAAATTCAATACAAAATACTATAAAGTATTCTGGTAAGACAGAGAATCTTTGCTATCCAGAATAAACCCGTCATATTATAGGCAGTGGCATTCATCAGTCACCAAGGGGGAAAGCCCATCAAACCTGAGCAGATTTTGCTGAAATTTGATACATTTCATAGTTTCTTTTCAAACTCAGGTATTATAAAGCAACATAAATAAAATTCACTTTCCAAGTAGTGTCCTTTCATATCCTGGAACGAACTAACACTTAACTTGGACAGGGATTTGCAAGGTCAAAACTATTTTTGTAATAATACTAAAATATTATTTATGTTAGCATGCAATGTCTCCATCAATGCTATTTTTGAATGAATTTTTTATTTTCTAAGTATCACCTTTTTATTTCTAATGTGGTAAATATCAATAGTGCTAACCCACATAAACAAAAGCTCTTTGGTGAATATCAGCATGTTTTAAGTTTGTAGAGAAGAAGGTCATATCGTAAAGCATAGTGTTGAGTGGAAAAGGAGAGAAAAGAAAAGAATGAGTGTGTGACATCATCTGTGTGAATTAAAAATACCTCCCCACAAAACAGCAGCAATGCTTTGTTAGAGCATATTTAAAAGAGACACCCATAGACATATCAGAGCAGCTGCCTCAATGGCAGAGGAGGCACAAGAGTGAGAAATCTGATGCAGAAAATATCGAACGCCAAGACAGGGATGTCTCATGACCACTGAGCATACCCACCACATACTGTGGAGCGTGCTGCTTAATGCACCTTCTGCACCAGAGGCTCCCCATCCCTCCCAGAGAAAAACAACCCTGGGCTCCCCTGCCCCGCTGCAGTTCTGTAGTTCTCCTGGACTGAGTTAACACCATAGAGTCCCTTCCCTGAGCTCCCAGCACCCCAGCCTTCCTGAAGATGCCTCATCCTGCAGGGTTTTCTCCAGAAAACCTATACAACATGAGGAGCAAAGGCAAGTTGGTCTCCGAGAGAGCAGCGTCCCAGGACAGGGAGGATAGGTGGCAAGGTGAGCCTACTGATTGGTCTCAGACCACCTACACTGGCAAAAGGATTGCTCGGCTGCAGGGACAGAGTGGGAGTGTTGGTCGGGTGGGAAGCATCATAAGCAGTGCAGAAACAGACCTTAAGTGACAGAGGTGGTTGGTGGGACCCACAGCACCCCCACCCTGTTAAGGGGACATCTTTAAGGTGCATGTGTTGGAGAGCCCTGTGCCCAAGATGAGGGAGAGGGAAGAACAAGGAACCCAGTGGGGACACAAAAAATCCAGAATCGGGGGCCAGGAGCCAAAGGAAGAAAGTTCTTCAATTCAAAAGGCATAGCATGATTATGGCATCCGAGCCAGGGGACCCAACCCCACGGATATGTACCGAAGGGCAAGTAAACTCCATCACTTTAAACCAACAACAGAAATACTAGCCATCAACACCAATTGGCCCACGGGTTTCTGCTTAACCAGCACCCCAGACCAGAAGCTCACTACCTGTCAAAGAAACACATTCCACTGTCATTTCCTCAGCTGTGAAGTTGCTCATTGTTTGACTTTTTTTTTTTTGAGCATTACTACAGGCTGTGTGCATGCTCCACTCACACTAAGGGATACAACAGGGACCAAAAACAGCCAATTCCTGCCCACACCAGCCCCTTCTGACTACACGACACATAATTACAGCAATGCTCTTGCCTTCTTGAATCCCCTACAAAATGCCTAGTCCCTCATCCTATTCATCCCGTTGGTAAGTCAGCCCCTCAGTCACCCCTTCATTGTCTTCCCTCTGTCCCCGCCTCTGCTTTCTCCTCAACCTGAGCCTCTTGCCACGCTGGCTCCCCATAACCCCCACAAGCCCTCACCAATTGGCTGTAAACAGGCTCCTGCTCCAGGACTGCCCCCTTCAGGACCAGAGAAATGATTTGCAGGGTCCAGTGCTAATAGAAGACACCTCCTACTTCAAAAGTCATTAAGAGTTTCGAGACTGTGACAACAGAGCATTAAACCAAGTGCAGGGCTGTGTGTGACCACCCAGGCCACACGCACCTGAAGCCAGCCCTGGCCCTCTTGAATGTGAAAGACACGAGCTTATCCACAACCCATTAGCAGGTCAAGAACAAGGGACGTTGTGAGTCTGATCACTAACTCCTTTGAAAGCAACCCAGAATCTCACCAACCCCCTTTAAACGGGTTTGCTCGAATTTGTCAGAGCAGATATTGCAAACTGAACGCAAAGGTTAAGTAAGGAAAAGCAAGGTTTCTAGATATGAATTTTTAAATATCAAAGTTTTGAAGAGTCCTTCCTGACCACCAACCGCACTCTAAATCACAAAATCGCCTGGCTTTGCTACAGTTGTGGAAGCCTGGGAGCTCATCTTGCTCTTCTGAGGCAGGGGCTGTGGGACAGGACAGCACATCAGCTGGGGCTTGCTGGAGGCACCCAGGTTTGGGAACCATTCCCAGAGATGTAGCCCAGAGGAGAGATTCCTCCCCTCACCAAATAACCCTACGTGTCCTGAAGAAAGGTGCTGCAATTGACTCTCTTTCCAGTGTGACTTTCCTTGGCCTCAGTTTTTACGAAAAATCTCTGAAGTCAGGATATTTCCCCAGAAGACAGGATATTTCAGCAAAGACTAAGCAGTTCAGACCACGATAGTCCGTGACTCTTCTTGTCTTGTTAAGAGTCATGGAAAAAAGTATAAAGGGGGAAATAAATGGCCCAACAAGACAAGGCAACCACAAATTCTGGAGATGTAACACACCCCAAAGTGTCATTCAACCAATGAGAGACAAAAATTGGAAGGATGAATACTTTAACTTCCTGTGCCATTTGCCATGGCTCACCCTTACTCCCCGCCTTCCCTAGAACCCAATGCACCACAAGTCAGAAAACAGTTTAATGAAACCCAGGATGAGAAAATACAGTCTGACAAGTCAGTTCATTATGACCCTAGGACAAAATATTGTTCTCCATTGTTTGAAAGAGGCAGCCCTCCTCCCTCTTCTCTTGCAATCCCAAATAAGAGGTATCACTGCACCGTGCCAGGGAGAAAAAGGCAGGCTGAAGAAAAACGACCACCAATATGCCAAATGTCCAAGATCTCCCTCAAGCCCTCAGAACCCAGTCCCCAGCAAGTCGTGGTTCTGCAACACAAAGTCAGGAAGAAAGAGTGGTGTGGAAAACACGGAACCTCATAGCCCCGGAGGAGCTGATGGGCCAACTGGGCAAGAGTGGAAAGTGTAAGTAAAGCAGGGAAGGCAGCCAAGTGTTCCCTGCATCTGGAGCATGAAGGCACAACCACGCCAGCAGGCCTCAACGAAGGCCATTGGCACAAGTCATGTGGACAGACAGACAACCTATCAGGAAGGAGAAAGAGCAGAAGCTGCTTGAGGAAGTGAAAGTGAACAAGTAGAAAATTGAGGATAAACCTAGATAAAAATTGAGAAAAAACAAGAAAGGCCTCCTGAAAGTCAGAGTTGTGTTCCAAACGAGATTACCCATGAACTCTCACTCACAACACAGTTTCAAAGAGCTCTCGCCACAGGGCCTTCCCTGTAGGCACTCCCAACTGGAGACCTACTTTAGGACAAGCACACCAAGAGAGAAAGAGACTCTTCAACCAATCCTGTCCCTCAAAACAACTCCGAGAAGCAGCAATCATCAGAGACTTCCTGAAAGATGCCACAACCACCAGAGTTCTTCTGGCCCAACCCAGACCAAGTGAAGTCTTTCTCTCACCACCAACAAACAGCCAGCCTGTGGAGTCTTTCTCTTCTTGCTGAAGGAGCCCAGTGTAGACTGGGAGCCCCAACACCAGCTCCTAGGGACATCTGAGGCCCCCAGTGCCGTAGGTACCCTCGTCAGGTACAGCTGAGGTCCCACCAGCAGATGCAAGAAACCCTTCTCTTCTAAAAAGCTGATGCCACAGTTATCGGTTGTTTTCATGATCTCTATGGTCACACCAAGACAAGGACATCTACCCCACTGGGGAGACCACCACCCCACCCGGGAGGGCTTCCTGTGTCTCCTCTTCTTCCCACATTGGTTCCCCTTAAGCCTTCTTGAAAAAACACAATCTGTGCTTTCCCTAAAAAAATAAATTCCTTTTACCTGAGAAGGTATATGCAGACAACAATCTGAAGTTTGAGATTTTTTCTTTTTTTTACAAGACCTCTTTTGCCGGGCTCGGTGGCTCAGTCTATAATCCTGCACTTTGGGGAGGCTGAGGTGAGTGGATTGCCTGAGCCCGCGGGTTTGAGACCCGCCTGGGCAACTTGGCAAGACCTCATCTCTACAATAAATCAAAAACTATCCGGCCGTGGTAGCGCGCACCTGTAGTTCCAGCTACTTGGAAGGCTGAGGCGGAAGGATCGCTGGAGCCCAGCAGGTCGAAGCTGCGGTGGCCAGGAGTGGCCACTGCACTCCAGTCTGGGCGACAGAGTGAGACTCCAACTCAAAAAAAAAAAAAAAGACCTCTTTTGACCACTATAAAGACTATTTCCAAACTGCCTCCCCCTACCACCAACAATGAGCCAAGCTGCAAGGTCCTCCTCAGGCCTCACTGGGACATTCAGCCTTGACTGGGGACCATGCCTGGGAAGAAGCCCCTCCACCTCATCCCAGAGCCCACTGAGGTCTCTCCTGACCTTATACCTGTGCTTTGCTGCAAAGCTTCACTTCTGTAGGCAGGTACACAAGATCCATCATGTCAAAATGTCAAAGAGAAACCAACCCGGGTCCCAAATGATGGCCAATCCAAGATCAGTCCAATCATCAGCTTCTCGGCATCTCTCTCTGGCTCTTCCGAGTGAGAATTATGAGACTGGGACCCTACCTGTGGAGATGTCATGTGCCAAAGTTGATTATGCTGTCTGTATACACAGCAAATGAGTGAACACCACACTGTTGTGACAACTTGTACCTCAATCCATTGTGTGTGCCCAGCCTTTAAGAGATGTATTCTCGGAGGTGCCATTTGCAATGACCTCCAAAGCCTAATCCCCAACTCTGTGGCCACCATACTCTTGGGAAACCAGAATCTCTGATACAATAATGACCTGCAACATTGATTTGGTCTATATTATACTGCATTCAACATCCTAGCATCCTCATTACTCATTACCCAGAGAGTCCCAGGACAATAGCCACCTCTGCTCTGCAGAGAGCCTTGCCAATGCCTTCAAAACAGCCAGCAGCAGTTCCTCACCCAACTCTGGACATCTCAGTATATGTTACAATTTTTGTGGTACAGCCAAAGTACCCCAGGGCTCATGAGGAAATTCTAAGCACCAAGTTCACAGGACCAGCTGTGCAAATGACAGCTCAGATCTACATGATTGAAAAGGAGGCACAAATGACCGTGCTCAACACCACTGAGACGTACCACCAAGAGTTTGACTCCATGCTGATTCTTATACCTGGTGTCATCAACCAACTCAGGGCAAAAATGAGTACATGCTTCCCCATGCTAAGGCCTAGAGGCACTCCTGGTTGCCCCAATGGCATTTCCAAAGGCTGCTCCTGTGGTTGTGTGTTACGTGTGGCTGAGACAATCTCAGCCATGGGGAACTATCATGCCAGTAAACCTGAACAAGTTCTGTGAGGCATTCAGAAAAAAGCTTCCAAAGTCTGGAGAACATTCTTCACTTCTGAGCAGTGGTACATCCTTGAGTCATTTGCAATTACTGGGGTGATTTTAGAGCAGGTCTTTAAGAAGTCAAACAAGAGAAGAGCCAGACCTGATTTGTCTGTGGAGGATGGTAAAACACAGCAACAATCAAACAAAATATCCAAGATGCTCATCACAGTCGAGGTGCCCAGTATGAGGGCACCAAAAGGAGATGACCACTCCTCTCCCTGGGATCTTTGAGACTTCCCCCTAGATAGTGGGGACCTCGAATTCTTCCACCTGTTTCCTGATGAGCCTTCTGCATAAGACCCTTCTCTGATCTTTCCCCTGAATAAGGAACTACCAATTCTGAGGCATAACAAAAATGTATTTGCCACAAAAGATTAGCTCAATATCTTGTTCTCCACAGAATCAACTGTTAAGTTTTCACTGTAGCTCATATTTGCTAATAGTAAAGGAATGAAAGATTTATGTTGCATTTCATGTTCTAAAAAATCCTTAGGGTTGTTTGTTTTAGTTTTAGTTTTGTTTGAGCAGGGTCTTTTTCTGTAAACCAGCCTGGGAGTACAGTGGCTGGATCATAGCTCACTGCAGCCTCAGACTCCTGGGCTCAAGTGATCCTCCTGCCTCAGCCTCCTGAGTAGCTAGGACTCCAGATATGTGCCACCACACCTGGCTAATTTTTTTTTTTTTTTTAGAACAGGGGTCTTTCTTGTTGCCCAGTCTGGAAAACTATAGGTTTGAGTAACAAGAAATATAAAAATTGGGTTCCAGTTGATTCAACTGTCTAACCCAGCTTAGGAACCAGGACTTCATAGCAAATGGAACTAGAGTTTGGAAGATCTGTAGTCGTGGACTTTCCCAGAATTGCACTGAATCCTCCCAACAGTGTATAGAAATAGGAAGAGATCACTGAGTTTCAAAAAAGATATCTTGCTAAACTTTAACACTGAATAATCATCACTTACTGAGGGCTCGATCCATAGGGAACATTGCAAAGCAGCAGTTCTCAGAGACAATTTTGTCCCTCTCTCCCCTCCCTGGGGTCACTGGACAATGTCGGGAGACATTTTGCATTGTTGACTGGAGTGGGGATGAGGTGTAAGCTGTACCTGGTATTTAGCGGGTAGAACCAGTGACACTGCTAATCATTCTACAATGCACAGGACACCCTACAATGACAAAGAATGATTTGATCCCAAATGTCAACAGTGCCCAGGTTAAGAAACTCATCTAGAATAAAGGCACTTGAAACCCCCTAAGCATCCAATCTTTGAGTCATGGCCCCTCTAAGCATCTTAAGCTGTAGATTCTGTCCCTGGTGGCGGGGAGAGGGGGCATTTATACATGTGTATACAGATACAAAGCTTTGAAACTGGGGGGGGCAGGTCCATTCATGAACACCCCTCAATCCCAGACACCAAAAGATACACCCAAAGTATATGAGGCCAGATTCTCTTTTTAGAACATATTCCAATTTTTTGTTCATCTTTCTAAATAATAATAATAATAAACACCTTGCTCCAAAAAAACCTTTTGCACATATGACCTCATTGAAACTTCACAGCCATCCAATCAGGTCAGGACTGTTATGATCACCATGGGACAGAGAAGAAGACTGGGGAACAGAGAGGTTTAGATAGCTTTGCCAAGGTGACACGGCAGTGAGTGACAAAGTGCAGGAATGCTGCCTCCACACTCCAGTTTCTGGGACCCTGTGTGGAACAGCGTGGTGGGATCCCAGCCAACTAGGACGCTCTCACCACCCAGGCTCTTCCTCTGGCTCACACAGGTCAAGTGTGAAGGCTGTGCCCAGAGACACCATCAAAGGTACCTAGCCAGCCCTGTCACACTGCCCGCAACAGTGACAGTCACACTCCTGGGTAGATGCATGGGCACAGACATGGACAACACAAGCCTCAGAGCAGAGGCAGCGCACTCCTCAGGGTCCAGGTGTTTGCAGAAAGCAGCCCATGCCCTGAATCTCTCCCAGGTGCAGGTGCGCCCAGGTGCAGCTCTGGCGGGCTCACCGCCCCTGGCTAGGAAGCTGCAGGGCCTCGGGTAGCTCCTCTTCATCTCCAACCATGCTCACCAGCAAGCACGACCAGCACACCAGTAGATGACCCATCCTCTCCTCTTCATTTGTCATCATCAAACCTGTCCACTCAGTGTGCCAGGCCCCTTTCTGTGTTCCTCGGGGAGGCCAGAAGTCTGTTGATATCTGGAAATAAATGAGAGTAAAACTGAAGCCCTGAGGTTGCCTTAGGTTTCCTCCTTGAAACCTCTTCCCAGTTCCCTCAGTTTCTCTCTGATGTTGTTTTATAGCGAGAAGCTACTTTTGGACCAGGCAGACTGTGGTCCTGCAGGAGTCTGCCTTACTGTCCTCCTCTGTAGCCTGGGTCTGACCCTAGGCTCAGGGCCTCTGTCATACTGACGTCACCCATACTGACGATCACCCTTTTGGGGGTCGGATTGCTGTGAAAAACCACCCAACACTCCACGGGCACCTCTCTTGGAGGCCTGTGACCACCAAGAAACTGCTTTCGACTAAATTGTGTTTAAAGGCACATTTGTCTTATAGTTTGCAAATACATACATTCAAATCTAAAATTTTTGTTTCAGAAAACAACAGCCAACCAGATTTAGCAGATGTCACCCACTTGCCATAGGTGTGCCAGCCCAATTTTTTAAATGAGCAAAACATTATTTTAAACTAAGTTTCTCATCACCCTGCTATTCCTTTTGTTCCCCTCCTTCCCAAGGACAAACCCCATCTGCATCTGATGTGCATCCTGTCTCTGGATATTTCTTACTGTTATGGGGCAGTTCTGTAGCCAGAACCAACATGTCATACTGTCCAGTGCATTTTGAACAATGAAAAGAAAGCACATCTTACTGTCTTCGCCGAGGCCTATACAGGCTCAGCTCTTAGATGGGGCATGGCTTTTCCTTGACTGGATATCTCACCCCCTGCAGTTGTACAAGGGTGACTTTGGGGAAGAGGATAGGAGAGGTCCAGCTCAGGACCAGGCCCTACAGGTTGATTCTCCTGACTCTGGCCCCCTAAGAGCCATGTGGCCCCCCAAAGCAAGGATGGATCCAACTCCAGTATCCAGACGGCAGCACCATAGTCCAGGGTGATTGGGAGAGGGGTGCTCCACCTTCTAGAACAGGCTGGAAGGGATGAAACCCACACTGGATGAGGGAGAAACAGAATGAGAAAAGCGGATGTGTCAAGATCACATAGCCAGTCGGGACAAGGTAAGGACTACACTTGTGCTCTTGGCCTGGGCCACTTTGCATTTATGAATGGGCAGCATCATCACAATGTTTTTACTCCTCATGGCATGGAGACCAGGCTGTGTGGACGGCGTCTGGCACCGAAAAGAGCCAGTCAGCTGCAGACAGCCATGCCCTGGGGCTCTGGGCAACTGCATTCCACATGGGGTGTCCTGCACCTGGGCCCGCATCCCTGCTCTGGAGAATGAGGACTAGGAGGCCCGTAGGAATTCTAGGTGGGGTCAGAGTGCCCCCTGCTGGCTAGTTGCCAAGCAACCCAAACTGAGGTCTGCATCTAAAATTTCTTGTGGCTCCATCCAGGCTGGCGGAGGGTTGGGTTCAGGGCAACATCACCTCCTGGGAAGTTCCTCCGTCTGCTCTATACAACCTCTTGTGAATCAGTAGGATCCCCACAGGTGGAAAATCGTGCCTACCATGCCTTCTTACTAATTCATGAATGTATCCACTCGGCATCCTCTGTTGGTGGCCTTCCATGCACTAGCCACAGGGACCAGCAGTTTGGGGTCCAGAAGTGACCAGGCACTGTTCCGGCCCCCATGGAGCTTCTTGAATGAGGCAGATGACTAAAGAAACAGCGAAGCAAAGATCTGACAGAGATGAATGCAGGGCCAGGACCAGGCAGCAGAAAGGAGGACCAAAGGCCAAGGAGGCTCTGGTGGTGGAGATGGTGAAATAGAGGCAGATGTGGTAGAGAAGGGGAAGGCATTTCTAAGGGGAAGAAACAGACACAGCCAGTACCCCTCCTAACTTTCTCCCTCATTCCAGCTGCTTCCTCTTCCTCCCTCCCCCTCTCCCAACTCACCACAAGTAGCAGCTGCTCTCCACCTCCAGCTCCCTCCCACCTCTCCGGTCCGACCTCCCTCTCTGGTCGGGTCTGTGTCTGATGGGGCTCCCACAACGTTCCCAGCCCTCATGCCTCGACCCTGCCAAGGGACACTTGGCTTCCTGAATCCTGCACAAGCCTGTCCACAACCCGGACACTCGAGAATTCAACACTCGGAAAACATTTTTTTTGTGTGCAGCTGCTGCAGGGGATTCAGGAAAGTCCAAACCACCCTTCACCCCCAAGAAAGAGAGAGATCATCCCAGGGGAAAAGAAAAGGAACAAAGGAGTCCTGCCTGGAGAAGTTTCTCTGTAGATTCAGGGGAGGGAGGGAGTTTGTTATAGAGGGAAAAGAGGCCATTTTGGTTATATTAGAACAGTCATGTAGAAAAGACTTAAAAACTTGTATTCTCTTGTAGCTGAGTTGGGCTAACATAAAAGCTACTTGGATTCAGAAGTGAACATTTTTCTTTTCTCCTCCCCCCTCCCCACTTTTCCTCTCCTAACACAGCCTTGCCCGACGATCCAGAAAACTGTTGCTGGTGCTGAAGAAGGAGCGGTGGCTCATCCTGTAATCCCCTGTAATCCCGCGCCTTTGGGAGGCTGAGGTGAGTGGATTGCCTGAGCCCGCGGGTTCGAGACCCGCCTAGGCAGCGAGACCTCATCTCTACAATAAATCAAAAAAATTAGCCGGTGTGGTAGCATGCGCCTGTAGTTCCAGCTACTCGGAAGGCTGAGGCGGAAGGATAGCCGGAGCCCAGCAGATCGAGGCTGCGGTGGCCAGGAGCGGCCACTGCACTCCAGTCTGGCAACAGAGTGAGACTCCAACTCAAAAAAAAAAAAAAAAAAAAAAAAGGAACAGCTGGGCAAACCAGACCACCTAATAAGGAGGAGAATGGACTGAGGCCAGCAGGAGTGTGTCTGAAAGCTTGTGTGAATACAAGGACATTGAACTCATAGGCCATAGGCCATACGCCAAGGCTCTGGGAATAAAAGATTGCTGTAATTATGTTTTCCCTGCCATCCAAATATTGCAGTCTGCCCCTTCCTCTAAAAAACTGTAAAAAAAAAATATTGCAAATTCCAAAATGTTACCTAAAATGTCAACAGGACCAGGAGACTTTGTGTCATGTCAGTGGTTACATATCAAAAATTGTTCCTGTAAATCTTTAGTCATGCAAAAACTGTACTCAGGCTTCAAACTCAGGGTGGGCGAAGGGCTATGAATTTTGAATATAAACACTGGAATGAATTTGTTACTTGGAGCGGGTTTTCTTTTGGCAGTGATGCCAACCTGTGTCCCTATAACCTGGTTACAGAAATTAAACACTCCTTTTTCTCCCAGTCTCTGCCCCTTATATTTTAATTGGTCATGAGGGATAGCAGCCAATTTATTGGATCGGGCCTTAACAAGTTCGCTTGGGCTGGTAAGAGGAGGTGGGAGAGAAGGTATGTGAACCCCACACACACAATGGAGGTGTTGGATTTGCTTGAGTGCGGTGGGATGGGGGGTTAGGAGCAATGTCTTAGAGTGGGCGGCTCAGGCTGTTTGTGGGACAGTGCATGGCAGGTCTGATCAGGATGAGAGGGTTAGGGTGAGGCTCTGAGGAATATTTCCCACTGGGCAGTTGGGAGCCACTCAAGGTTGAGAGCAGGAAAGGGACATTATTATAAAAAGTGTGCTTACAGAGACTCCGGCGCCAAAGTTGTGTCTGTCCCTCTGCAGTGCCTGTGGTCAACCAGCAGTGGGGACAGATGGGCAGCCTGGGTGCCATAGCTCTTTGGGAGTCCTGGATTCTGTCAGAGGACGCCTCCCTGCTGGGATCCCACTGCCTCCCCTGACAACAGGGCTGGCCTCCAGTTCTTCCAGGCAGAATTCCTCCTCCCCCAGATGAGTGAGCAGGCGGTGCCTGGCTGACCCCAGACCCCATGAAGCCTCACCAGGGGCTGGTCCTGAAAACAAATGCAGGGCTGCAGGGAAAGGGGGGACTGGGATGGAGCACAAGGTGGGCACCAGCTGGCCAGGTGTTCACCCCGTCTCTGCTGCTCACTTACTAAGGGAGCTTTCTTCTTAGTGGCCAAGGCCTTCTGACAGCTGCCCCAGCCCCTCAAACATCAGCAAAAGTTCTTTTACTTCCCTGTGGGTAACACTATGGGCTTTGGTATGAGGCATCGCTGGACACTGAAACACAGATACGCCAAGCCGTGGGCTATGGCCTCCCTGAGCGCTGTCCAGCTCTGGCCGGCACAGATGCTGGGATCCAGTCTCCAGCCCCTGGCCAGCTGTCCTAGAGCTTTCCTGTCCCCCGTTGACCTGGAATCTTTCCTACTCAAGTGGGCTACCTCCAGGATTGTGGGACTGAGGCCCCTGCGTGAGGAATTCCCTTTCAACATCAGGAAGAGGAGAAGCTTACCCATGGCAAGGTAGGTCCTGAAGCCTCCGGAAAGCCTGTTCCCAATGGGCAGCAGCATTCTTTTCTTTATTGTTCTGCTATTCCTGTCTCTAGGAGGCTCAAGTTTGAAATCTGCGAGTGAACATGATGGCCACAAGGCGGCAGCAGAGACAAAAGCTTTGAAAGGAATTTGTTTACGGGCCGTAGAGCAGGGTTCCCAGTCCTAGATTCACCTGGGGAGGTTTTTTTTGTTTGTTTATGTTTTTGTTTTGTTTTGTTTTGTTCCATTTTTATTTTAAACTCAGGGGGTACATGTGCATGTATGTTACATGGACACATTTGTGTAGTAGTGGGGATTGGGTTTCAAGTGGCCCATTCCCCCCCAACCCCGGGACTTTAAACACTACTGGTGCCAGGTTCCCACCCCCACAAATCCTGACTTTACGACCCTGGGTGCAGTCCTAACATCAAGGCTTTTTACAGTCTCCCCAGAGGAACTCTAAATTAAAATGGAGAAGGAAGCAAAGGAAGGGACGCATCAACCTCTCAGACTATTCTATGGTTCAATTAGGGCTGAGAACCACTGGGCTAGGCCACCCACCAAGAGTGCCGGGAGCTTGTTAGAAATGCAAGATCTCAGTACGCACCCCATACACAATCAGAATCTGCAATTTAACAGATTCTCCAGGGGGGGACTGTGTGCACATTAAAGTCTGAGAAACCAGGCCAGGCATGGTGGCCAGGTCCCAGCTACTTGGGAGGCTGAGGCAAGCGACTCACTGGCCAGGAGTTTAAGGCTACAGTGAGTTATGATTTTGTCACTGGACTCCAGCCTGGGCAATAGAGTAAGACCTTGTCTCAAAAAAAAATTTTTTTTAATTAAATATACAAAGTTTGAGAAATTTCTGTCCCTGGTTACCAAAATGGCCCCTCTGGTCCAATGTCATATCTACAGTTCATAGATGCAGAGAATGAAGCCCAGAGGGAAGAAAACTTTTGCCCTAGGTCATTGACCATGTCTTGAGTGGGGTGGCACAGACTTCAAGACCCTGACTCCAGGTCCAGTACTCCCTGCTCCTCTAACTCAAAGGAGGGCCTAGGCACAAGATGGCAATACGTGGTGGCAAGAGTTTTATGGGATATTTGAACTTCCCCAGACCTGTCAGCACATGGCCTGGGGATGGCTAAGATACCCCCATCCCTGACTCAAAGATTTTCTGTCCTCATATCTAACTTAAAAAGGACACACATGGTATCAGCCAAACGCAGCCTCTCACCTTGAACCACGCAGTAGAACCATCTCTACATCTAGAAAAACAGTGAAGGAAGAACAAGACAGTATGGATGGGTAGCCTGGGAAGGCTTCCTGCAGTCTAAGACAATTGAAGGGTATCAATAGGCAGGACAAGATCCACATGACCAGAGAACAGGTAAGGAGTGGACAGCAGTGGGCAAAACAGCTAGGATGGGACAGGGGCTCGGGACACAGACCAGACCTAGAAAGCAGGCAGAGTACTTTCAGAGCTGAATCAGACCCCAGGCTGGAGGCCACAGGGAGCCACGAAGGGCAATTGAGCCAGCAGAGGAATCTGGGCCTTGGAGAGACCTCCTGGCATCAGACCTGTTGCATATGCAGATGACACAATGGAGGAAGAGGCTACAGAATCCCTCATCCAGGGAGCTCACGGAGGTTGTGGCTCGGAGCTCTTCATCTCAAGGTCACCAGGATTTGCCAGAGCCTTGGCCCTTGGAAGGTACCCTGCAAATGACATCTTAATCTAAGGGAGACCAGCCTTTAACCTTTAACCCAAGGGCCACTTCACACATAAGGTGCAGATTATAACAGTTAAGTGTAAGTCATACTCTTGTGACCTTGAGCTTGTTACCTGGTAGAGTGGGGATGACAATAGAAATTCTGTCATAAAGTTGCAGTGAGACTTGCCTGGGATAAGACATGTTGCAAACCTGGCATCAAGCTGGTACTCCATGGCGTGGAATGATGGCTCCATTCTACTTCTCAAAGCCTGTTCTAACTCCCAGGGCTTCTGGGACTTTGCTCCACTTTGGAAGTCTCTGCAGCCCCTTCAACTGCTCCTCCTCTCTCTCTTCTTGCCCCCTAATTAATGGTAGCATGTGTTGAGTACTTTACACATATTTAAGGCACTTTACATAGGAGTTCATTTAATCCCGCAATAATGCTTTGAGATGGGTGTGATTTTCCCCTGATTTAAAGGTGTGAAAACTCTAGGGTAGAGCTGGCACATGAACATAATAGAGATTTGACTCAGATCGTTGGCTCAAGCACCCACTGTTTTCTCATGGCCTCCAATGTGGGACTACCCAAGACTCTGCCTTGGCTGTGCATGATCCTCAAACCACAATCTCTCCCCTCTATTACTCCTCCTCGAAAATCGGTTGTGGTTCTAACTTCGGTCAGGTTGGCCATCATCAATAACCCAAAAACGACAGATGCTGGAGAGGATGTGGGGAAAAGGAAACACTTCTACACTGTTGGTGGGAGTGTAAACTTGCACAACCTCTGTGGAAAACAGTTTGGCGATTCCTAAAAGATCTTAAAATTGACCATGCATATAACCCCACAATCCCCCTACTGGGAGTATACCCAGAGGAACTCAAACCACTCTATGAAAAAGGTAACTGCACACATATGTTTATTGCAGCACTGTTCACAATAGCAAAAACATGGAACCAAACCGTGCTGCCCATTGAAAAAGGACTGGATTTTTTTAAATGTGGTAAGCTGGGCTCGGTGGCTCAGCCTGTAATCCTGCGCCTTTGGGAGGCTGAGGTGAGTGGATTGCCTGAGCCCGCAGGTTCGAGACCCGCCTGGGTAACTTGGCGAGACCTCATCTCTACAATAAATCAAAATGAGCCAGGCGTGGTAGCGCGCGCCTATAGTTCCAGCTACTTGGAAGAGTGAGGTGGAAGGGTCGCCAGAGCCCAGCAGGTCGAGGCTGCGGTGGCCAGGAGCAGCCACTGCACTCCAGTCTGGGTGACAGAGTGAGACTCCAACTCAAAAAAAAAAAAAAAATGTGGTACATATACCACACAGCCATAAAGAAGGAATATCCCATAGCCATAAAGAAGAAATATTACACAGCCATAAAGGACAAAATTTGAACTTCACAGCAACTTGGATGAACTTAGAGTCTATAATACTGAGTGATCTATCACTGAAACAAAGAACTGAGTATCACATGTTCTCACTCATAAGTGAACCTTGAACAACTATCATAATACTACAAGAAAAGGATTGGCAGTAGTGGAAATCTGCCGGGGGAGTGAGGGGGGCACACCTTGTCAATAAGGGTACCTGCATAAGGAACATTTGTATACCTAACCCTGAATTGTACCCCACATCATTAAAATTAAAAAAATATTTGTAATAAATAAATAAATGTGGTCAAATATATGAAAAAATCAGTTGTGGTAATGTTGCACAACACTGTATATACTTAAACACACACACACACACACACACATTCAATTCCACATGTGAATGGGTGAATTACATCTCAACAAGTTTTTTTTTTTTTTTTTGGTTTGGTTTTTTTTTTTTTAAAGCATGGAGCACACTGGGAAGAATTAACCTGAAACTTGAATTAGTGAGAAAGAAAAACGTCAAGTCTTTGTTCTGAGCCTTAGTCTTCTCCTTTGACCATCAGACCCACACATCTAAAGGCCAGTGGCCTAGACCCACGTGGATGTCTGTCCTCCCCCGAAACCCTCCCGTGGTGTGTCCCTGGGATCTCTGTTAGAGCACTCAGTTCATTCTCTCCAGAAGCCTAGTTCAGTGTGGCCCTGTGGGTCTCCCACCCTGTACTGTGGGATCTTGGAGGGCAGGAATCTATCCCCGGGTACCTCATACAAGCTCAAGCACAGTAAATACAGGACATACCTCTTCTCAGATCAGTGTCCCCTCCCAACTCGCCTACTTTGGCTCAAAGCACTGCTGTCCATCCCGGACCCAGCCCTCTCAACAGCCGTCCTCCTGCTCAGATGGTCTCCTAGATCGCTTCCCCCGCATTCCACAGACCAACTGCTCACTGCTCCCCAACTGCCTCTTAGGTTGTTTGCTTCCCACATTCCACCAGACCAACTGCTCACACTACTCTCCAGTAGGCTCAGGTCAAGGTCAAAGCCCTCCCCCATCCTTTGATTCTTAACTGTACTCTACCCTCACTCTTGTTAGTGCCGAGTGTGTGTCTTTCTCAACTAACTAGAGACTCTGTGAGGGCAGGAACTGTGACTTCTTATTTTTTTGTACCACTACACTCAGTAACTGGCGTTATGTTTGAGAACCATTTTAATGTGTGTGTGTGAACGATCCAAGTCTTTTCCCGTTTTTCTTTTGGGTGTTTCATCCTCTGCCCCTCAAGCCCGTTGTCTGTGGTATGTGTTGCAAATATTTTCTCCCAATTTTCTGGATCCTAGGTTTTTTGGTGGTGATGGTGGTAAGAGTTTGGATTTTGGGAGGAGGGGGTTGTTTTTGGTTTGAGTTTGGGTTTTTTTTTTTTTCCTTTTGAGACTAGGTTTTGCTCTGCCACTCAAGCGAAGTGAAGTAGTCTGATCACAGCTCACCACACTCTCCAATTCCTGGGCTCAGGCAGTCCTCCCACCTCAGCCTCCCAAAGCGCTGGGATCACAGGCCACTGTGCCCAGTCTGTCTGGACTCTGAGTCACAGTTTGAAGTCATCACACTTATACTGAGGTTAAAAGGAATTCCCCAATGGTTTTTTTTCCCCCTAATATTTATATGGTTTCATTTTTTACATTTAAATTCATGATCCATCTAGGTTTATTCTTATATATGATATGAGTTATGGATCTAATTTCATCTTTTTTTAGAATGACTACCCACTTGCCCCAATGCCATTTATTAAAAAGCCTGTTATTGCCCTTGAAATTTGGGAAACCACCTTTATCGTAAACTAAATTTCTACTTGTACTTAGGTCTATGTCTGTACTTTCTATTCTATTTCATTGGTATGTCTTAATGTAGTATTGAACTCTGTTTGCTAATATTTTATTTGGTATTTTGCATTGATTTTCATAAGTGATATTGATTCTTGGTTTTATGAGTGTATTGTTGTCATCAGGATTAGTTATCAATATCATTCTTGCTTCATAAAAAGAATAAGAAAATTTTCCTTAGTTGTTAATAATCAGGAACAAGTGATAGATCATTGGAATGATCTGGTGTGTGAAGGTTTGGTAGAATTCTCCCATGCAAACATCTGGGCTTGTTGCTTTAATTTTTTAGTCAATAACAAAAATTTTTTAATCATAAAGCATTTCCAACATACACCAGGGAAGGAATAGTATAATGAACCTCTACTACCCGTCACCCAGTCTCCACAATTGCCAATATACTGCCAAGCATGTTTCATTTCTAATTCCTCATCCCTTATTTCTTGCTGGTTATTTTTCAATAGCTTCATTTTGATATAACAATACAAAAGATACCTGCACATGCATGTTTATTGCAGCATTATTCACAATAGCAAAAACATGGAACCAACCATGCTGCCCATCAAAACTGGACTGGACTAAAAAATGTGGTACATATAAACAATGGAATATTATGCAGTCATAAAGGACAAACATATGAACTTAGCAGCAACTTGGATGAATTTAGAGTCTATCATACTCAGTGATCCTATCACAGAAACAAAGAACTGAGTACCACATGTTCTCACTCATAAGCAAACCCTGAACATTTACCATAATACTATAAGAAAGGGATTGGCAGTAGTGGGATACTGCTGGGATCGTGGGTGGGGGCACAACATCAATAAGGGTACCTGATCTCAAACCAGCCAAAGTGGAGACCAAAAGGAGGCCCAAACTTTACCTCTATGATGACCACTTGTATACCTAATCGTGAATTGTACCCCACATCTTTAAAATAAAATTAAACTTAAAAAAGGAAGTCTTGAAAAAAAAATACAACAGAACATTATTTGTCCATAAACAGGAATAAAGTGTTGCCCCATGCTACAATATGAATGAAGCTTAAAAGCATTATGCTGAGTGAAAAGATTCAGTTACAGAAGCCCACATATTGTGTGATTCCACTAATATTAAAAGGTAAATCACCCACTGAATTACCAGCAACATTCTTCTCAGACCTAGGAAAAACAATACAGGAATTCATATGGAAACACAAACAACCAAGAATAGCCAGAACAATCCTCAGCAAAAAGAAAAAAAAAAAAAAAACAACAAAGCAGGTGGTATCACATTACCAGACATCAAACTTTACTATAAAGCTATAATAATCAAAACAGCTTGGTACTGGTACAGGAACAGGCATATAGACCAACGGAATAGAATTGAGATTCCAGAAGCAAAACCTCAATTTCTCAACCAACTCATCTTCGACAAAGCCTCCACCATCTACCACTGGGGAGAGGAGAACCTATTCAGTAAATGGTGCTGGGAAAACTGGCTGACCACATGCAGAAAACTCAAACAAGACCCCTATCTATCCCCATACACAAAAATTAACTCTAAATGGATTAGAGACCTAAATGTAAAACCTCAAACCATAAGAACCTTAGAAAATGCAGGACATACCCTTATGGAAATTGGAACTGGCATCCAATTCCTGAACAAAACCCAAAACCCACAGGCCATAAAAGATAAGATAGACAAGTGGAACCTCATTAAACTGACAAGCTTCTGCAAAGTCAAAGAAACCATCAAGAGAGCAGGGAGACAGCCCACAGACTGGGAAAAAGTATTTGCCAACTCCAGGTCCGACAAAGGCTTAACATCGCGGATCTACAAGGAACTCAAACATCTGAAAAGAAACAAACAAACAACCCCATTATAAAGTGGGCAAAAGATATGAACAGACACTTCTCAAAGGAAGACATCTGAACAGCCAACAGACATGAAGAAATGTTCAACCTCACTAATCATCAAGGAGATGCAAATCAAAACCACACTGAGTTACCACCTAATTCCAGTCAGAATGGCAATTATCAATAACTCAGAAAATAACAGTTGCTGGAGAGGGTGTGGTGAAAAGGGAACACTTCTACACTGTTGGTGGGAGTGCAAACCAGTGCAACCTCTGTGGAAAACAGTGTGGCGATTCCTAAAAGCTCTAAATATTGACCTCCCATATGACCCTGCAATTCCCCTACTGGGAATATACCCTGAAGAACTCAAATCACTCCATAAAAAAGATACCTGCACACGTATGTTTGTTGCAGCATTGTTCACAATAGCAAGAACCTGGAATCAACCATGCTCTCCATCAAAAGAGGACTGGATTAAAAAAATGTGATACATATACACGATGGAATACTATGCAGCCATAAAAAAGAACAAAATCATGAATTTCGCAGCAACCTGGATGGAACTAGAGTCTATAATACTGAGTGACCTCTCACAGAAACAAAGATCTGAGTATCACATGTTCTCACTCATATTGTGGACCTTGAACATCCATCGTAATACTATAAGAAAAGGACTGATAGTGGTGGGAAACTATGGGGGGGGGAGGTGGGATTAATGGTAGTGATATCTGTCTGGGGATAGGGAAACACCCCTTATCAACAAGGGTGCCTGAACAAAGCATATACCTAACCCTTAACTGTACCCCACAATATCAAAATTAAAAAAAAAAAATATATATATATATATATATATATACATACACACACAC
The DNA here is from genome assembly GCA_027257055.1 of Cephalopachus bancanus. Taxonomy (NCBI): domain Eukaryota; kingdom Metazoa; phylum Chordata; class Mammalia; order Primates; family Tarsiidae; genus Cephalopachus; species Cephalopachus bancanus. The sequence goes on along the minus strand of JAPVLO010000330.1, from coordinate 480,297 downwards.
ATATATATGGTAAATCTACAAACAGAAAGTAGATTTGTGGTTACCTAAGGCTTAAATGGAGGTCAGTAATGAGTGACTGCTTATGGGCATGGGGTTTCTTTGGGGATTGATGAAAACGTCCTAAAATTGATTGCAGTGATGTTACACAACACTGTGAATACACATTAAAAAATTCAATTGCACATGTGAATGGGTGAATAGTATATGTGAATTACGTCTCAAGAAGCTGGGTTTTTTTGTTTGTTTTGTCTTTTTTTTTTTTTTCAGGGAGCACACTGGGAAGAATTAACCTGGAATTTGAATTAGTGAGAAAGTAAAATTCCCCCAAAAATATGGAACTTTGTGGCTGCACAGTCAGGATTATTACACACACACAGCATTTCTGCATGCTGACTCCAGGTTTTTATAACACAGGCCCAAACTGCAAGTACTCGATGAAGAAACCACAGTTCTGCAAGGCTGTAAAACCAGCCATTCTTGCCCAAAACAACTTTGTCCAGGATTCCTTCTTCCCGTGGAAACTCAATACTAACAAGGCTCTAAAAGAAACCCAGATTTTTCCTTGGCTGGTTCCCTTCATATCTGGAGTATGTAACAAATGTTGGCAGGCATATAAATGTTTCTTGTGTGATTGGCTTTAAGGGTGGTAATAGTAATGTCTTTCTCTGAGTTGCTGAGCACTTACTATGTCCCAGGCCTTGTCCTAAGTCCTTTACATGCATCACCCCATTGGACCTTACAGAGTCCATGAGGTTACTACCCCCACGTGGTAGACAAGGAAATGGAACCACAGAGATGTTAAAATCCCAAGCCCACACTATCAGTAAGAGATGGACTCAGAAGGTTTTGAACCCAGCTCATCCAGCTTCAGAACCCACACTGCCTCCCCAAAGAAATAGCCAAGAACAGGCACTGGACTTGGAAACTAGGCAAGAATAGGTCGGGTAGCCTGTATCAAGCCCCTGCTAAGGGAATGAATACCAGACTGAGCTCAGACTTCTCCACAGCAACAGTTAACACAAGGAGAGGATTAACTACAGTGCCCTCAAGAAAGAACACCCTAACCCTAGGATTTTATACCCAGACCAGTCAGCCCTCAAGGCTAAAGGCACCCTTTCAATGCTTTTGATCATGTAAGAACACAGCCAATCCTGCGCCTTTGGAAGGCTGAGGTGAGTGGATTGCCTGAGCCCACGGGTTCAAGACCCGCCTGGGCAGACCTCATCTCTACAATAAATCAAAAAATCAAGCTGGGCTTGGGGGCTCAGCCTGTAATCCCCTGCCTTTGGGAGGCTGAGGTGAGTGGATTGCCTGAGCCCGCGGGTTCGAGACCCGCCTGGGCAGTGAGACCTCATCTCTACAGTAAATCAAAAAATCAGCTGGGCGTGGTAGCGCATGCCTGTAATTCCGGCTACTCGGAAGGCTGAGGCGGAAGGATCGCGGGAGCCCAGCAGGTCGAGGCTGCGGTGGCCGGAAGCGGCCACTGCACTCCAGTCTGGGCGACCGAGTGAGACTCCAACTCAAAAAAAAAAAAAAAAATCAGCCGGGCGTGGTAGCACCCGCCTGTAATTCCGGCTATTCGGAAGGCTGAGGTGGAAGGATCCCCGGAGCCCAGCAGGTCGAGGCTGCGGTGGCTGGGAGCGGCCACTGCATCCAGTCTGGGCGACAGAGTGAGACTCCAACTCAAAAAAAAAAAAAAAAAGTACACAGCCAATATGTTCCTCTGCTGTTGAGACTTGGGGAGTGGTCCCTGGGGAAAAAACACATGCTGAAGACTATAGTAGATCTGCAGACAAAACTAATTTTTCAGGCTTCCATTTTGCAGAAAAGAAACTTTCCTGGTTCACCACCCACCTTCCCTGTGTGTCCCTGATCCCACCAGCTCCAGCCTTGTAGCCTCCAACCTTGTGGATGCCACCACTGCTCTGTGCCTGTGGGTCCAACTCATCAGGCCCAGGGACCTTGGAGGAGTTGGCACCCCCTAGAACTGCCTCACTGCACAGAGGAGAAACGCAAAATGCCACAGAGAGGGCACAGCCAAGGAGGTACCAAGGGGGAACAATGCCCCCTTGACCCACTATCTGGGGGCACTGCAGTGACCACAGCCTTTGTTACTTCCTGCTGGAGACCACAGCTTATAGGAAGAAAGGCTGGGGACACAGGATACCCCTCCCCACCCCTAGACTCTTCTGTGGCCATTGCCCCTCAGGCCAAGGAGAAACACTCTTTAGTGGAGGAGAATGCCCAGAACAGAGGCCAGCCAAAATGGAGCCAGAGGTGGGGCCTATGTCCTCTTCACCAGTCTAAGGGGCTGCCCCCAATGACACCTCTCCCCAACTCTTTGCAGACCCTAGTGCCTGGGCTTCAGCTGAAAGGTAAAGAGACAGTTTTCCTTCCTAACCTAAATACTGAATGAACTGATTTCTCAAAACGTGTCTGAAGGAATGGAAGACATTCTAAATACACTGTCAGATTTTGGACGAAAGACCAAAAGTTCAAGGACATTCTTTGAGGTCATCAGGGTTCAAAACAGGAATCAGTCTGAGGAAGTGTCTGGGCTTGAATAAGTCATATTAAATTCCAGTAGGGAATCTGCGTGTTAATTTGGAACCACAGGAACAAGAGAAAATAGAGATGATGTGAAATAATAGAAGACTTTACATGAGACTTAATAAGACTTTCCAAAGAAAGAAGAGCTTTAAAGAACTTAAATGTAGAGGAGAGACACGCAGATCTGACTTCTGTCAGGTTCAGGAAGAACAGACAAAGCTTTGGAACTCCTACAGGAAAAGGAACAACAGAGAAGGCAACACACTGACTTTAATGACTTGATCAAATGCTGTGAGCAATCTCAGAGTCCTCTAAGTCCTTTTTTGCAAGACACAAGAAAATGCACTTCTGAAAGAGCACATTATGCCATGAGAGGCGCCAGCAAGCCAGCAGAGTGATGAGACATCTGACAAGTCAGACGGCAGATGATTTTCACCAAGTCTTTGTTAATCGTGGTAGGAAAACACACAGAATACTTCCAGGCAAAACAGAGAGGTTGTGTCAGACAGGCACACCTAGAAGAACAAGTAAAGCATTGAAAGAAGGCAACCATTCACTGCACAAGGCCAACACTCTCTTGAAAATAGAAATGTGCATCTGCACACACCATCCATGAAGACCTTTAGCAGAAAATTACAGTTTTGCAAAGCAAAGTGATCCTGGAAAGGAAAGAAATGGGTAAGCAAGATGCAACCTTCCAAACGACACTGGAGGAGAGTGTCGGCAAGCAGGAGCTAGAAGAATGACTTTGATATCGATAGAGAATAGTAGAATGGACACTGGAGACTCAGAAGGGGGAGAGGAGAAGGAGGAGAGACAAAAAATTACCTGTCATGTACAATGTACACAGGTGGGAGGGATGGGTCTACTTAAAGCCCAGACTTCTTTGCCACTGCACAATGCAATCCTGTAACCAAAAACCACTTGTACCCCCTAAAGCTATTGCAATAAAGGAAAAAAAAAGGTACACTTAGAAGAACAACTACTATATTGAAAGACAGCACTTATTTACTTCATGGAACCAATGCTCTCAGGGAAAACCAACGTAAAAATCTTCAGAGCCTTCGTGAAGGTTACTAGCAAACATGACATCTTCAAAACCAGTTTATTTAACAGAGAAAAGAACAAAAAATAAAGTAACAAAATCTTTCCCTGAAAAGAAAATAGTCAAAAATCCTAGACCTTATAAAAAATTGAAAAAACAAGAAAAGCCTCCTAAAAGTCAAGATTGCATTCTAAACAAGAACGCCCATGAATTCTCACCCACAACGCAGGATGTTCAAAGAACTCTAACCACAGGACCTTCCCTGCGGGCACTCCCAACTTGAGACATGTTTTAGGACAAGGACACCAAGAAAGGGAGAGACTCTTCAACCAGCCCTGTCCCCCAAAACAGCTCCAAGAAGCAGCAATCATCAGAGACTTCCTCAAAGATGCCACAGCCACCAGAGTTCTGGCCCAACCCAGACCAAGTGAAGTCTTTCTCTCACCAACAGCCAGCCAGCCTGTGGAGTCTTTCTCTTCTTGCAGGAAGCCCCAACACCAGTTCCTAGGGACATCTGAGGCCCCCAGTGCAGTAGGTACCCCTGTCAGGTACAGCTGAGGTCCCACCAGCAGATGCAAGAAACGCTTCTCTTCCAAAGAACTGAAGCCACAGCTGCCTGTCGTTTCCATGATCACACCAAGAAAAGGATGTCCACCCCACCGGGAAGACCACCACCCCTCCTGGGAGGACTTCCTGTGCCTCCTCTTCTTCCCACATTGGTTCCCCTTAAATCTTCTTGAAAATACACAACCTGTGCTTTCCCTAAATAACTTCCTTTTACCTGAGAAGGTATATGCAAACAATCTGAGGTTTGAGGGTTTTTTTCAAAGACCTTGTTTGACCATTATAAAGACTATACTTGCACTCCAAACTGTTTCCTCCTATAGAATAATCTTATTTTTCTTTTTCTTTTAAGGCAAGGTCTCATTCCGTGGCCCAGGCTGGAGTGCAGTGGCATGAACACAGCACTCACCGCAGCCTCTACCTCCTGGGCCCAGGCCCAGGCAATCCTTCCACCTTGGCCTCCCAAGTGGCTGGGACTACAGGCATATTCCATCATGTCCGGCTAATTTTTTTATTTTTTGTAGACATGAGGTCATGCTATGCTGCCAAGGCTGGTCTTGAACTCCTGATCTCAAGCAATCCTCTGACCTCAGCCTCCCAAAGTACTGGGATTACAGGCATGTGCCATTGCACCCAGCCTGGCCTTCTCCTGAGCTTAACTCCTACCAGCTCTATAAGTATAAATAACTCCTGATCTAGACTGGAAGCCCCAGCACTAGTTCCTAGGGACATCTGAGACCTTAGGTACAGTAGGTACATCCTGCAGCTGACAGGAGATACAAAGTGGCAAGTACAAGAAGGGGACAGATTCTGCGTGTACCCAGGGAAAGCAGCATTATGACAGGAAGCAGAGTGGCTGTGGTGGGCTGACTAAGCCAATTTTCCAGAAATGAGATAAAACTTCAAAGAAGATTGTGCTAAGGCTTGCGTGTTGAGCCCAGATGCAGACCTAAGAGAATGCTGGAATTTCGAACTGGGAAGAGATAAGAGTGAGATCTGGCTGATCCTGTTCTAAACCTCATCTTTTGTTTTACTATGAAGACAATAAAATCTTGAGATTATGTTCACATTGAAAAAAATGTACAAGGGGGAACCCCAAAATTTATTTATTTAAAATTGTTTATTTATAAAAAATTTATAAAATTTATAAAAAATTGTGGGAAACCCCCTCGGGTCTCCTTCCACTGTGACCTTTTCTGTTCTCTCAATAAATCCTACTTTCCAAAAAAAAAGTTGTGCATTTATTCTTACTTGTTTAAACCTCAGTCACCTTCAAAGTACTTTCCGTTTGATGCAATAAACCTATGGAGATGCTTTTTCCACTGCTCAAGACAGTTTTTGAACTCATCAATTTTGATGCCTTTTAGTGCTTCTGCTGTTTTTGTTTCATCTCTTCCACATCAGCAAAACTTTTTCCTTTAAGGACTTTTTTCATCCAGGGAAACAAACAAACAAAAAGTCTCTTGGGGTGAGATTGGGTGAATAGGAAGGGTGGGGCTCGGGAGGGAGTCAAGCCACTTTTGATCAAAAACTCAGCACTTTTATTTGCCTAAATCACCCATCAAGAAATGGGCAAACACGTTGAAAGGATCTCCAAAAAGAAAAATTCACTGAAGCCAAACACAGCCTCTCACAACAACACTAGATGGTACCCTGATGCTGATGGGTTCCTAGGACACCTCCCTATTGAGGGAAGCCTGTCCGCCCTCCACAAAGACGAATCTGTACAAGGGTCCCCCCTTGTATAGGTTTTACACTGTGAATAAATTCTTTTTTATGGATGAACAGCAAGCCTTCCTCAGTTATCCTGATGGGTACCAGGGACTACAACAGACAGGATGGGAATTTGGCCACTCTGGAAGCTGCTCCTACTTGCTAGCAGGAACCCCTCAGATCAAGAGGACTCTCCACCACAGGCAGTGAGTACAGGGACTCAGCAAGGCCAGAAGGGGTCCTCTAGCTCCAAGCAGCCACACCAGTCACCACCACCTTCCTGTAACAGGCACATTCTGTGCACTCTATAATATTATCTCCCTTCAGCAGCCCAGGGAGGTGGATTCAGGTAAGATCACCATCACATGGGAACAGAGAGGTTAAGACAACTTGTCAGAGGTCACACCGCCAATCATGGTCAACCTGGGATTGAGCAGAGGCATCTCACTCCAGTGACCACACGCAGTTATTTCTGGGACTCGAGCCTTCCAAGGGCATTGTGAGAGGTCTAAGCCACAGGAATAGGTCCCCACTTTCTGTGATGCAGGGCCACAGCCCAAAGTGGATGGATGGAATGCCAGGATCCTAGAACAGGCTGAAAGATACTGACCCTGTCACATCATAGAGAAGAAACAAATCCAGAGAGGAAAGAGAAGTTCTCAAGATCACATAGCAGGTCAAAGTTGAGTCCAAGTCTTCCAGGCAGAGAGCCCTCTGCATCCACTGCTAAGATGTCTGAGGTGATGCAATGCTGCTCTCCAGGAGGAAGGGTCAGAAACTGCAGGAAACCCTGTCCAGAGCCTCTGGGCAGCTTCACTTCGTGATGGTGGATTGCATGACCCTGATCCTCCTGGGAGAGTCTCCTTTCTTAGTAGCACCACCACCCAACCCCCGTGGAATCTTCAGGCCCCTGCTGATGACATCATATCAGTGGCCAAGTAAACACAAGGGAGTTTTTCCTCTCGTTGTATCCCTGAAATCACTGACTGATTCAAGAAATACCAAAGGATACAAGTCCCAGGATGTCCCAAAAGAAAGACAAAGAGACATCTAGAGGGAGAAGGCTTTTTCATGTCGGAGGCACTGGGATGAGTGCAGTAGGGATGAAACCTGAGAAGACGATCCTTTCTCCACAGAGGTTATAATTTATTGGATGTCTCAGACACACAACCTGCTGTGAGCAGGGAGCTGGGGCGGGGCAGGGGAGAGGACCAAATGCCAACCACAGAAGGGAGGGAGGGACTCCTTGTGGGCAAGATCATGTCTGAGCTAAGTATGAAGGGGGATCCACTTCAGGTATAAAGAAGGCAGTAAGAAATGGTGGGGAGATGGAGAAGGCATGACCTGTACCTTTCCTCACTGGTCCCTACTGCCTCCCCTCACCTCCTGCCTCCCTGCCCACCACCTGGAGGGGCTCCATCCAATGCCTGCTTCCCTCCCAGGATTCCTCTCCCTGCTGATTGCACCTGCCTCATCTCACAGGGTCACCGTCCCCAGCCTTGTCCATGCCTCCTGCAGTTCTTACCACTTGCCCAACCACAACACTGAACACTCGGATCTATGCATCCTCTGCAGCTCTGTCTACAATCTGGACGTTTCAGAGATCAATAAGCTAAAAGCATTTCATGTGTGCCCGTTGCAGGAAACTCAGAAAACTCCAAACCAACCTCTGCTCCTGAGAAAGAAAAATCAGCTCAGAGAAAGAATAAAAGTACAAAGAAGTTCATTAGAAAGAAACATTCTCTGCTGGGGAGTAGGACGAGTGGGTGGGTGGTGGGAAGGCAGGAAGGTTCAGTACTGGTCTGTAGGAGTGAGAGGCCTATTTGGAAGAGTATAGGTTGGCTTTGTCACTGCAGGGCCCTGCAGAATATTTCCCCAAAGGCAGGGAAAAGCCACTCAAGGTTTGGAGCAGAGACACATTGAAAAGTGTGTTTAGAGAGATTGCTAGAACAAATCATGGCCTTCCCTCTTCAGCTTCTCTGGCTGAGCATCTCTTCAGAGCACTCCACCACCCTAAAAACCCTCCCACCCACCCCTGCTAGGAGGCTCCCTGTCCATCAGCTTCCTCCCCCATGTGTATGGCCCCAAGATGAGAGGGAGCCACAAGCTCAAGGCTGGCTGGTGGCAGAGGGAGAACCAAAGGCAAGCCACTGACTCTGGGAAATGCTCTTTCCTACTGTGCTGAGTCTGGACAAGAGATGGCAACAGAGAGTACCTTGGGAATGGGATCCAGAACATTCCCTTCCCCATCCTTCTGAGTATGTGGAATGTGATGTGTTCAGGGGTCGCTCAGATCCTGTCCCTGGACCACAGAGGTCCCAGCTTCACGGAGAAGATGGAGAAGACAGGACTGACACACAGGGAACAACTGAGAACCAGTCTTAGACCCTAGAATACACTAGTTAGTCACTAAGTGCCCCAGAAGATGAAAGAAGGAAGAATCGGTGTGACCAGCTTACAAAAGATAACCAGAAACCTGTTCCCAATGTAACATCAAAACCCTGAAAAGGAGAGCAGGCTGGGCTCAGTGGCTCAGCCTGTAATCCCAGCACTTTGGGAGGCCAAGGCGAGAGCACTGCCTGAGCCTGCGGGTTCGAGACCAGCCCAGATAACTTGGTGAGACCTCATCTCTACAATAAATCAAAAATTAGCTGGGCGTGGTAGCGCATGCCTATAGTTCCAGCTACTTGGAAGCCTGGGCCATGGGGTGAGACTCTGACTCAAACAAAAACAAAAGAGCAAGTGTGGGGGGGAGTGTGCTGGTTTTTGATCAGGCATTAAAATGTATAATTATTCCAGTGAAAACAAACAAAAATGCCGAGGGTGCTGGGAAGTTCAAGGCAGTCATCTTACCCCATAATCCCCTTTGGGATGAGGTGAAGGCTCCTCGGTAGCCATCCCTCCTGGGCAGCAGCAGCAGCAAATCCCCTGCTGGAGAGAGGAGGCAACCCTTCTCCAAGATGGTGAGACATCTGTTCCACTCGACCGTCCACTCACCCATCCATCTCTGCATCTTTTCTTCCCGATGGGCTTTCTTATAAAACCTTTTAAAGTCCTGCTCAGCGGAGTGGTGCGACTCTTCTGCCCTTCAAAATGCTATCCCCTACATGTAATGGGGATGCAAAATTATTTGAAAGAAATAAGAGAAAAACAAAAACATGGGACATAATAAATCAATTGGCAAGACCGAGGTAATTATAATGTATTCCCTCCATTTTCCTGCTGAATTCACATCCAAAAGTCTTTTGGAATCTTCCCTCTCTTCTTCCACCTCACCCTAATCCCAGGGTCTGGGCCTGGAGATGTCACACCCCAAATTATTGCCCTCCTTCCTTCTCCCAAGCCTGTGGGCTGCCTAGGGACTACCGGGGTTGCCCCTGACGCCATCGAGGCCATTGTCGCACCCTCCAGCCACAGTCCACCCAGACACCCACCCTTTGTCAGCAACGCCAGCCAATCACCTGCCTGTTCAAGCGACCTTTGCTTATCAGGGCTGAGGACCCCAACTGGGTTCACCACACGCACTGGCCACCACCGAGTTCAGGTCCTCATCGCTCTGCTAGCCCTTCCTACCTCCCCCACCCCCCTCCCCTACCTCCCCTTCCCATCCCCCTCCCCGGTCCTTACCGCCGCCTAGCAGCCGCGTGTCCTCCGCTTGCCCGACCCACTGGCCGATCTCTCCTCAGTGCCTTTGCACCTGTCGGGCCCACTGCTTGTCCTCGCCTGGCCGCGCGCTGGGCGTTCCACACGTACCCCAAGGGCCACCTCCGCCTCCCAGGTGACCCCCAGTGGCTCAGGCCTGGGTCCCCACGAGGCAAGCGCAGTCACGCCCATCCAGCGGCTTTCTTTCCCGCGCGGGGCTCGTTCCCACCGCCCAGGCGCTCCCCTCCCGCAAGGGCAAACCTCCGTCCCCACGTGTCCCCACGTACCTTCACAGGCCGGCGTGAAGACAGCAGGTTCCCGCGGGCAGCTGGTCTGAAACCGCAGCAAGTATTTTCCCTCCCGGAGTAAAGAAAATGGTGTAGCAGTGGCTCTCTTAGCGCAGTAGGCAGCGCGTCAGTCTCATAATCTGAAGGTCCTGAGTTCGAGCCTCAGAGAGGGCACGTGGCTGTTTTGTTGTGCTATGGCCTAATTTAAAGAAAATAATGTCCGGCAGCAGTGACTCTGAGACCTCGTCTCTACAAAATCCCAGCTATTTGGGAGGCTATAGCGGGAGGATGCCTGAGCTCAGAAGGTGAACCGTGACCGTGCCATTGCACTGCAGCCTAGGCTAAAGAATGAGTACTCTAATTCTAGCTTTAGCTGAATTCTTCCATTTTTTAAATGTTTCTGTTTACAATAGCCTCGAAATTTGTGATTTATTCTTTATTAGCTATTTAGAAGTATATTTCTTAACTTTCAAAATAAGGAGATTCTAGTTTTGTTTTTATTACTTCTATCTTAATTGCATTGTGGTCAAATATATTCTACAAAAATTAAATCCTCTGAAACTTATGGTTCAGTATATAGTTGTTTTCTAAAAGCTGCATATCGGGGAGGGGGCAGTGTATTCAGTAATGATTGTGTGCATCTCTCTAATCATGTTATTCAAATATCCTCTATCTCTATGAATTTTTTGTCTATTTAAATTACTGGTTACTGTGAGTGGTAAATTGACTATTTTGCCGATTTTTCTTTATGTATTTTGAGGCTACAAAAACAAATGCATAAAAGCAGAACTTATGTGTCTTCCTGATATTGAACCTGAATCGAACACTTATAAGGTTTTCACCTTTATTTCAAAAAAAAAAAGTTGTTTTTTTAGTTGAAGTCTCACTCTGTCACCCAGGCTGTAGTGCAGTGGCACACTCACAGCCACCACAGCCTCAACCTGCTGGGCTCAGGTGATCCTTCCGCCTCAGTCTTCCAAGTTGATACAGAGACCCACTAATGTCCCTCCAAATTGCCACAGCCCCTAGAGAAGGACATGGCAGGGATGCAAGCACTCCTGCACATTCCTGAGGACACTGAGAGTTCTCTTGTCTTCTATACACTCCCAGTAAGTAGCTTCAGGGGATTCCTGGCTTCCCAGGAGACTACATCCAAAGATGTAAATCTATTTACTCTCTTTCTTTGAACTATATAGTATCAGTGTAATCGATTTGCATAACTTTTTCAATACATTTACTCTAAATGTCACTATCTAAATGTAAAATGCAGCTGTAACTTTTAAGTTCTATACTATGCTCTGCTGGCCACATGGCTAATGTGTAGGTACTGACAACTCTGGACTATAAAAGTGAACTGTAAAAGCCTAGAGGGTGAACAGAACCATTTTAGAAAGAACTTGAGTCCAGCTCTGCTCCCTGGATTCAAACTCAGGAATAAACTGAGGTGCCCTGCCCCTTGGATTTCTTGGTATCAAGGGGAGCAGCCAAGCATTACTTGGACTATAACAATATAGTTGGAACTACAAGTATGCGCCACCATGCCTGGCTAACTTTTTGATTTATTGTAGAGAGGAGATCTTGTCAAGTTGCCCAGCCTGGTCTTGAACCCATGGACTCAGGCAATCCTCTCACCTTGGCCCCCCAAAGTGCTGGGATTATAGGCATAAGCCACTGCACCCAGCCATTTTTTGTTTTATGGTATATGTTGTCTAATATTCACATAACATCATCAGCTTTCTTTGATTTTGTGTGTACCTGAAGTCTCTTTTTCTACTCTTTGTCATACTTTCTGTGCCTGTATGTTTTAATATGTCTCTTAAACACATACAGTTGAGTTTTGAAACCCAGTTAGATCTCTACAGATTAATAGGAGTATTTAGTCCATTTACATTTAATATAATTTCTAATATATTTGGACTTAAATATACCATTTTAATAAGGTTTTTTTTCCTTAAGAGACAGGGTCCATTGCCCAGGCTGGGATACAATGGGATGATCATAGCTCACTGCAGCCTTGAACTCTTGGGTTCCAGGGATCCTTCTGTCTCAGCCTTCCAAGCTAGGACTACAGGTGCATGCCACCATGCATGGCTAGTTTTTTAATTTTTTGTAGAGATGGTTTTGAATTCCTGACCTGAAGCAATCCTCCCACCTTGGCCTCCCAAAGTATTGATTTTGCAGGCATGAACCAACATACTTGGCCAGTTTTTTCTTTTTGTTCTGCCTGTTCTTTTTCTTTTTGTTCTTCTTAGATTGCTTTATTATTATATTATACTTACAATATTACAGAATTTTTCCATTAGTTTGGAAGCTATATACTTGTTTTATATTTTTTAGTAATTCACCTCGATATTAAAACCTATCAATACTGCTATTAAGTGGGACTTTTACCTTATTTCCAGAAAGCATTTTAAGATTTATTTTACTGTATCACTCCCAGTTATTACCCTTCCAACTTACATGTTTTGTTTTCAATTCTCTTGGACTTACCCCAGGAATAGAATTGCTAGGTCATATGGTAACTCTTTGTTTAGAATTCTGAAGAACTGCCAAAATTTTTCAAAGTGGCTGCAACATTTTACAATCCCACCAATAATGTGTGAGGATTCCAGTTTCTCCACATCCTTGCTAATACTTCTTATTGACTGTCTTTTTTAATCTAGCCATCCTAGCAGGTTTTCAGTGGTACCTCCTTATGGGCAAATGATGTTGAGAATCTTTTTATGTGCTTATTGGCTATTGATGTACCTTATATGGAGAAATGTCTATTCAAATTCTTTGGCTTTTTAAAAATTTGAGTTACTTGTCTTTTTATTGTTGAGTTGTAAGGGTCCTTTATATATTGTAGATAGAAGTCTCTTCCAGAAATATAACTTGCAAATTTTTTTTTGAGCTGGGATCTCACTCTGTTGCCCAGGCTGGAGTGCAGTGGTGCAATGATGGCTCCCCAAAGCCTCAACCTTTAGGCTCAGGCAATCCTTTCACCTCAGCCTCCCAAATAGCTGGGACTACAGGCACATGGCATCACACTCAGCTAATTTTTTTTTTTTTTGAGTTGGAGTCTCACTCTGTCACCCAGACTGGAGTGCAGTGGCACATTCATGGCCACTACAGCCTTGACCTGCTGGGCTCAGGTGATCCTTCCATTTCAGCCTTCCAAGTAGCTGGAACTACAGGCACGTGCTACCATGCTCAGCTAATTTTTTGATTTATTGTAGAGACGAAGTCTCGCCAAGTTGCCTGGGCTGGTCTTGAACCCCTGAGCTCAGGCAATCCTCTTGCCTCTACCTCCCAAAGTATGGGGATTACAGGCTTGAGCCACTGTGCCCAGCTTAATTTGATTGTTTTGCAGAGACAGGATCTCACTATGTTACCCAGGCTGGTCTCGAACTCCTGGGCTCAAGCAGTCCTCTCACCTTGGTCTCCCAAAGAGCTGGGATTACAGGTGTGAGCCACTGAACCCGACCAAATGTTTTCTCCTGTTCTATGGGTTATCTTTTCACTTTCTTGCAGTGTCCTTTGAAGAACACATTTTTAATTTTGATAAATCATGAATTATTTTTTAAGAAATAAATATTGCAGATAGAGTTGAATCTCCCTTTCTATCCCTTTATGATCCAATTTCTCACCTTTCCTCTCCAGAGATTACCACTATTCTGAATTTGATCTTTAAAATTCGACTTTTTAAAAAATTTGTTTAAAATACATGTAACATAAGATTTACCATCTTGACATTTTAAGTGTACAGTTCAGTGGCATTAGACACATTCACACTGTTGTACAACCACCACCATCCATTTCCAGAATTTTTTTTCATTTTGCAAAACTGAAACTCTGTACCCATTAAACAGTAACTCCTCATTCTCATCCCTCCTCAGTCCCTGGTAACCACTATTCTACTTTCTGTCTCCATGAATTTGATCACTCTAAGTATCACATCTGAGTGGAATCATACAATATTTATCCTTTTGTGACTGGCTTGTTTCACTTAACATAGTGTCTTCAAGGTTCAGCCATGTTGTAGCATGTGGCAAGACTTCCTTCAAAGCTGAATAATATTCAGTATCACATTTTGTTTATCCATTCATTTATCAACAAACACGTTATAAATTTTGGAATCTTTGTTACTATAGTCCAGTAGAATCACAGCTCACTGCAACCTTGAACTCCTGGTCTCAGGCGATCCTTCCACCTCAGCCTCAAGAGGACCTGGGACTACAGATGTGTATCTTCCACTCCTGGCTTTCTTTTTTTTTTTTTAAGAGACGAGGTCTTGCTATATTGCCCAGTCTTGTGTCAAACTCCTGGGCTCAAGCAATCCTCCCACCTCGGCCTCCCAAAGTGCTAGGATTACAGGCATGAGCCATTGCACCCAGTCATACTTTTTAAATAGATGCTAGTTACAGTACTTATATTATTTAGAAGCACACTCACTATAGCAGAGATTTAACAAGCTATAGCCAGCAGGCCAAACCTCACTATTTTTATAAATAAAGTTTTATTTCTAAGATTCACACTCATTCATTACCTATGGCTGCTTTCAAGCTATAATAGCAGAGTTAAGCCGTTGTCATAAAAGTCATAGGGCAAGGCTTAAAATATGTACTATGTGGCCTTTTAGAAAAAGTTTGCTGTTTCCAGAGCCATAGTAATTAACAGACCCCTAAATTAATAGCAACTCAAATACATGTTTATTTTTCTTCCATGTAAGAGTTCAAAATAGGCAGGTTTCCTCCATGTTTGAGTCATGCATACAGGATGCTTCCACAGGGTTCTGCAATGCCCTGGGGCCTCCATATCATTTACCTTAAGTTGGTAGAAAGGGAAACAGACCCCAAAGGGAACACCCCTACTTCCTTAGGCCTGGCCCAGAGATGAAACATATTATTTACTCATGACCCATTGGCAAGAACTAGGTACTCAATGATGTCCAGATGCTGCAGAGTATGGCACACTTGGTCCTTTGCTTCACATCTTCCTCTCAGGGATAACTTCAATCCAAACTTTAGTGGGCAGCTGTCTTGGCTATGCCAACCCAAGCAAAGAAGAGGACACAGATGGAAGAGGACTAGAAAGCAGGGATATGTAGCTTTTTTTTTTCAGTAGCTAGAAGGCCAGACATAATATTACATTGTCATATCCTCAAACATGAGGATGCTGTCCTGAACAGTGAGCTAGGTGTCTTTGATTGGCACCAAATGCCAGAATTAGGATCAGGATTTTTAAAGTCAGAAAAAGTAAAGTATCATGAAATAGGGAGCTTCTCTGTCACTGAAGTCAGGCACAAAAAGGGAGCCCATCCTTGGGACATGGTTAGAACAGCTCCTAGAGTTTTACCTGAGTCAAGAGTTGAGCATTGGCTGAGTATAGTAGCTCAAGTCTGCAATCCTGCACTTTGGAAGGCTGAGGCAGGAGGATTGCTTGAGGCCAGGAGTTTGAGACCAGCCTGGGCAACATAGCAAGACCTCCATCTCTACAAAAAATCAAAATAAAAAAATTAACCAGGTATGGTAGCACATGCCTATAGTCCCAACTACTTGGGAGGCTGAGGCAAAAGGATCACTTAGGCCCAGGAGTTCAAGGTTGCAGTGAGCTGTGATTGTACCACTGCTCTCCAGCATAGGTAAAGAGTAAAAACAAGCATTGTCTGTCTATTAACTCCCTGATACAGTCTGAAAGTTGATACATGTACAAATACTTACATTTTTAATTGAGCTTTCTTAATACTCCAAGAATCCCTTGATCAAGATTTTTTTTAAAAGTTTACAAACAAAAGTAAGTCTATTCTAAAATTCCTTCCATACCTTTAAATTTGCTGAATGGAGGCATAAGCAATCCATCACAATGAGTTTGTGATTTGAATGAAATGGACACATACCCAAGCCATTCTGTTTTCTGCTTTGCTATTTTATTCACTACAAAGGCCAAATCTCATACAGTTTCCCGCAAAAACCCAGAAATCAGTGGTAGAAAAATAACAAAGGAAAAAGCCCCAAGCCATAGAACACAAATCTGAGAGTACAGGCTGGAGGCTTGCAGGATGAGAGGCAGAGGACCTGCCACCAATGCTAAGGTGGAAGCGGTGGCAAGTGGTGGGGTGTCCAGCACCCTGAGGCTATCCCCTTAGCCACACCAGCCAAAAGACTGGGTCATCACTGGCAGGACCATGGCACGCCACCTTCAGTACAAGAGCTGGTAAACCGTGGCACTATTCTTGGAACCTGTGACCAGATACTGGTTGTCGGAGGACACATCACAACACAGGATATCAGAAGACTCTTCCACCTAGAGAGAAGGAGTGGCCGAGAGAGGAATCACATGCAGGGCAAGGCTTGAGCCAGACCTGAAGGCTTAATTTAGGACTGTTTGAAGCCTGAATGTAGACATAAGCTCAAACTGAAGACAGGGCCAGGCCCAAGGGCTAAAGGTGGCTCGTGGGTACACAGGCTCTTAAGCCCTCATCTTCCCCACCCTGGAAAATGGCCCTGTATGTCATTTCAGAGGAATTTTCCAGCACCCTCTAGGATCCGACCAATCATGGCCTGGGGCTACATGCTCTGAGTGCCTGGGTTTACCATCCTTCTTTCCCGTACCTGAAACAACCTTTGTAGAGACGGTGCCGATAAGCAGTGGATGTACTTGTCCGTTGTGGTCACAAAATAGCTCCCTGGTGAAGGAAAGAATAGATGGAGAGGCCACAGGCCAGGCCTGCATTCTAGTTCCAGTCTGAAAAAGGGCAACTCACTTTCTCTGCCTCAGTTTTCCTGTCTACAAAAATCAGAGACATAGACTGGTCACCATGGCTCATACCTATAATCCCTCTACTTTGGAAGGCCAAGGAGGGAGGACTGCTTGAGCCCAGGAGTTCGAGATAAGCATGGGCAGCATAGAAAGACCCTGTCTCTAAAAAACAATCAAAAAATTAGCTGGGCGTGGTGGTGTACACCTTAGTAGTTCCAGCTACTAAGAAGGCTGAGGCAAAAGGATTGCCAGAGCCATGATCATGCCACTGCACTGCAGCCCAGGCAACTGAGACTCCAAAACACACACATACACATACACATACACACACACACACACACACACACACATACAAAGACACAACCTAAGCTATCTCCTTATCTGCCCCCACCCTCCTACCACACACAGGATCATGGTGTCTATTATCGAACAAAAAGACAATCATTTGGGGCTTCATACCTTTTCTGCCAGCCTATATTCTCAAGCTGCCATTCTGTAGGAAAGTACCATTAAAAGGAAACAGAGGTGAGCAGAGAAAGAACACAGGAAAGAGGGTTCAAAACAGGACACCCGGCGGTGTCACTTGGCTTCTCACTCACCACAGGAGGCAAACTTGAGGCTGTGGTGGTGGATGTATTTTTTTACGACGACCTTAAACTTCTCGTTCCGACGCGTGTGTAGGATGACCACATCACTCGTCCTCAAGCCCACTAACACCCAGTCCTCACTGGGGTCATGGGTAATGCTGAGGATCTGTTTAGAAGGAGGTTTGGGGTCGGCACTCAAAACTCCCGTCGCCGTCCTTTGTGCCCATCTCTCAAATTCGGACCCCACCCCTGCCCGCATGCACAGCTCCCCTGGAGGTGGCTCTCAGCCCAGTGGTGGCCAGCTGGGCACCTCATTCTGTAGGTCATGTTGGTGCAGCCTCTGGTAGCTCCTCAGGTCCCAGGAATACAGGGTGGTGTCTTCACCTCCTGTCCAGAATATGTTGCCTGTGATGTCAACGCATCGGGATCCATACACAGGGACTTGCTGCTTCCTAGTGGGAAAATAACTCAGAGGGTTTGTCAACTGGTTTGGGCCCCCAGAGGTCCCAGGGCCGGGAAGTCTCTAGGAATACCCCAGACATATCCTCCACACTGACTCGCCTATCCCTACTGCAAAGAGGGAAGGAGAGGCCTCACTGTTGAAGCCACCACCAGGTACACCTGAGCGGCCCTGGAGAGAGATCATACCTGATCAATATTTGGTTCTGCAAATCCCAGATTTCCACAAATCCTTTGAAACCAGCCAAGCAGATATGGGCGTCAGAGGAGACAGCCAGGGAATAGCACATGGGGCCAGTGGAGGCCAGCTGTGCCCTGACTTGGGGTGTAGGCGCCAGGTCCCAGAGAGTCAGGGTTTGAGACACACCCCCTGTGATCAGGTTCTGCTCGTTGGGGAACAGCTTGCAGGTGAGGACGCAGTCCTGATGATCCTGTAGGAACAGTTCACACTCTCGTACCCCCTTGCAGCGCTGAGTCTCACAACAGAGGCCATGTAGGGGTGCCCCGAGCCCTAGAATACCCCTCACCTGCAGATCCAGCTGGGCTTGAGGGGCCTTGTCCCAGGCACGCAGAGTACTCTTATCCCACACTTTGATACAGCCGGAGCCACACGTGTATACGTGGTGGGTCGAGCCGCTGATGGCAACAGCATGGACTCTCTTTCCATGGCGGAGAGTGCCCACCTTCCAGGAGTCCTGCGGGACCCTCTGCCTGACCATGACTTCATCTGGAATGGGGGGCTGGGCAAGGAGATGACAGGTGGCAATGAAAGGCCATGACCCTGATCTGTCATCATCCACGGGAACAGACTGCCCTGTCCTCCAGCCAGATTCCTAGCCAGTCAGCCAGCAGCAGAACCAGGCTCTGCATTCCCTGGGTCACAGCTCTTGAAGAAGTGACAGTGACACTGCAAGCTGAAGGCCCAACTTATTAGCACGGGGAGGGAGGAGAGCCCAGTCCAAAAGAAGTGGGAGCCCCAGGACACCCCCTGCCATGACAGAGAGAATGAGAGGATGGCCCCATCACTTCTTGATTGGGGGTTGGAGGGAAAGGAAGGATCTTGAGTGTTAAAAAATAAAATAGGCCTGGTGCAGTGGCTCCCATCGGTAATCCCAGCACTTTGGGAGGCTGAGGAGGAAGGATCACTTGAGGTCTGGAGTTTAATACCAGCCTGGGCAACATAGCGAGACCCCCACCTCTACAGAATTACTTAATTAAATAAGACACTTACAAGTGCTCTGAGCAATGACCGGACTGCTTCACTGGGAGCCGATGAAGAGCATGGCCGGCCTGGAAGAAAACAGCAACACCCACCTTTTCACAGAGTTGCACGATTCAGGGAAAAGGCTGCTCTCTCAACACCAGGCCCGGGGTCCTAGTCCCACATCTGGGGCCTGGCTTGGGCTACCATGCCCATACCGTCACAGCTGGTACTTACCAAACTCAGATCCTGGTAGGAAGCTGTGACAAAAGGAGAGGAGAGAGAGAGGAGACCAAGCATAAGACACAGAGTTTCCTGCTGGGATTCCCCGTCCCCAAGACAGGCTGCCACCCCCACCCAGACTTGTGCAAGTGAGACCTGCCTTGGGCTGGACTCTGCTACTTCTCCTGGTTCTGCTTCAGAAAGCCCAGTGGCCTGGAGCTCAAATCTTCCCAGGCCCCACTGCTGGTTGCTTGTCCCTTGATAAACAGGGCTGTGCTGTGTCAGGGGACCCGGGGGCTGCTGGGACGCTCCATGTGGACTATCCAGTTGGTGCGGTATTCGTTGCTCATGCCAAGAGGAAATATCGGCGCTTTCAGGCACATCCCTCCTCTCTGGTTCATCACAAACCCTGATCATACTGAATGAGGCCTCTTCCTTCTCTCCACTCTTGTTCTTATATTAATGAAGTGTCTGAGCCCCCTGGTTCTAGGGCTAGAGAAATGGACCTGCCACACAGATGCTGGGTTCCCAATTCGTCCTGATCCCCTGTGGCGTGAAAGAGAATAAAGGCAGTTATGCACAGGTGCTATCTGGGGTCCATTCAGAGAACGCCTCCTTTGGTGAAAGGATTCAAAAGGTCCATTCCCAACTCACTTTTTATATTAAATGTTGGCCGCAATGATGTTAAGGGTGAAAATTTCACACAGGCCCTTTGAGATGCTAATATCAGGTGTCATTTTACCTTTTACAAACATGGCCTGGATTTCTGGTCATTCAAAATCAAACTTACCCTTTAATCTGGCCGTGCACATTTCAAATAGGGGCTCTTCTCCAATAGAAATAAAACATAAGAGCCAGGTGTGGTAACTCACACCTGTAATCCCAATACTTTGGGAGGCCAAGGGGAGAATCGCTTGAGCCCAGGAGTTCAAGACCAGTCTCTACAAAAAAATATAAAAATTAGCCGGGCTTGGTGGCATGCATCTGTAGACCAGCCTCTTGGGAGGTTGAGGTGGGAGGATCAGTTGAGGTTGAGACTGCACTGAGCCAGGATTGAACTACTGCACTCCAGCCTGGGTAATAGAGTAAGACCCTGTCTCAAAATAAAATAAAATAACAGGAAACCTCACACACACCATGGATCTGTCATCTCCTAGAGAGGACAGCATGGAGGAACTCCAAGAGGTCACGAGAATATAAAGTTCTACTTAGATGAGGCAAGGTTGTATGATGAAGTCAGCTTGGAGGTGATTAGTATTTCTACCCTGTGGATAATTCTGAGAACTGAAAGGAATCACACATGTAGAACACTCAGCACTGTATAAGGCTAATGGCAATCAATAAATGGAGGTAGTACTCTTATTTGTGGACTGTGCCAGGGACCAGAGCTTGGAAGATTTAAGAAGACCAAGTGCCTTCCTTCAGAAGGTTCCATCACAGCTGGACTACTCAATAACCAGCCCTAGATGAGATCTGGGGAGACCCAGGGTTCTATTAACAGAGCATATCAGGAGCCTCGGGAACAAAATGAGTGGACACGGGAGGGGACCTTCCCATTAGAACCAATGGCTTGACAGCCAGGCTTAATCTTGGCTCTCAAACACCCCCTTCACTGAACCCTACATAGGGCATGGGGGAGGGGAGCCCAGGCTGCCCGCCCTTGGGAAGATACAAGGGATAGTTTTACTGCTCTTGTAGCAATGTGTCTGGCCCTGATTAAATGCTTTACATAGCTGATTTCACACAGCTGATCTCATTTTATCCTCACACCTGTGTGGGCCACATTTGATAGATTTTTAAAACTGTAGCTCAGAGCGGGTAAGCCTTGGGGCCAGGATCAAATAGCTATAATGGAAAGCCCAAAGGAGAGGTTCAACCCCTGGCCTAGCTGGCTCCCAACTGCCCCATTTCCCGCCTCAACATTAGAAGAAGGAAGGCAATATCTGCCATAATTAGAGACACAGTGACCCTTTGACCTAGGACTTCCACTTACGTAGGAGTTTATCCTATAAGTGCATTTGGATATATGCCAAATAATAGATATGCAAGCTGGAGTATTACAGCATTGTTTGTGACAGCAGATGACTGGCCAAAACCCAAACAGCCTTGGGAGGAGACGGTGCAATAACAGTAGAGCCATACAGCAGAATAGTATGCAGCTGTTCAAAATCACAAGGACACATGCATTGACTTGGAAAATTCCAAGGTGTATTAATAAGTAGGGGGCAAATCCAAGATTTACAACAATGGGCAAATTATGCAACCTTGGTGTTAAAAGGATGGAAATTAAATGTTGTCTTTACATGTTTGTATATACACAAGCAATTAGCAGAATGGATGCCTTTTGGGGATAGAAATCGACAAATAGGAAAGAAAAATGAGAGATTTCTCACTGCAGAACCTGGTACAGTTTTTGTATATCTGTGGATATTTGAACCTAAATCAAAAATGTTGGACCTGGAGACTTTCTCATCTTCCCCAAAATGCATGGTTTCTTTTTTTTTTTTGGAAGACAAGGTCTCACTCTGCCACCAGGGCTGGAGTGCAGTGGCACAATCACAGCTCATTGCAGTCTCAAATTCCTTGACTCAAGCAATCCTCCCACCTCAGCCTCCCAAGTAAAAGGACTACACGCATGCACCACAATGCCTTGCCAATTTTTCTGATTTTTTTTAAATAGTGATGAGGTCTCGCTATGTTACACAGGCTAGTCTCATACTCCTGGCCTCAAGCAATTCTCCCACCTGGGCCTTCCAAAATGCTGGGATTATAGACATAAATCACCACTCCCGGCCCCTCATGATTCTTAATTTGTTGTTTAAATAATTTAACACACTCTCTCTGACACACATCAGGCCTCCTTCACCTAGGGATACCAGGACTGAGTACGCAGTGGGCCCTTTTAGCCTAGAGGGGTGGACCAGCTGTTCAGACCCCTTTCTGAGGGTTGGATAAAGTTTAAAGGCAGTGAAACCATTTAACAAGGATTTCAGACTTCAAGTTACCCAGAATTTCACCCTAAGAATAAGACAAGTCTTCCTAGAATGAGCAGAAGAGTCAATGGTCACCAATCCCCTTTCTTCTCTTAGAGCTGGGAATAGAGACCCCTTCCCTTACCAGACAACTCTCTTTCCAGAGTCTCAGAAAATGCAGGTGCCGGGGGCTCACCCAAATCCCCCAAGGCAGAAAACTCACCTCTGAAGGCAGCACATCAAACCTTAGAGATGGGAAGTCAGCTGAGGTAAGACCTAGCCAGGTATAAGAAGCCCTACTCCTAGCCCCGAGCCCTAACTTCCAAGCCCAAGCACTGCCCCTAGCCTGTGATGCTGTTATTTGTAGATATTTACCTAAAGGATCATTAAGCTTTGGGTCAGAACTTGGGTCAGGTACCCTGGTCCTGACTGACTTATCAATCTATCATCCAGGTGTGGCCACAGCCAACCCTGCTGGCTCATTGCTAGCTGCCATTTCCGGCTAACCCTTGAGTCCTTGGGTCAGGAGGAAAGATGGAATTCCACCAAGGGGGCTCATGGCAGAAAGTAAGATAGAGTGAGAAATGTTTAGAGGGAAAAAGTCTCTGAATTGGATTCAAGCTGCCCTCGGGGGCTAGTATTTGGGCAAAGATGGAGAGTTGAGCTGAGCTGATTGCCGGAACCAAGTCTAATTCTCACCTCCAGATGAATCCCCTTTGCACTGAGGACTGCTCTTGGCCTGAAGCCAATAATGGATGATTAAGTAAGGGAGGCAGGGTCACTTTCCTTTTCTTCCCCAGGTTCTGACCCAAAGTTGCCTGGCTCTGTGCCTGTCATCTTTTACCAGTGTCCCTGAAAGAGAAGACTAAGGGAGACTGTTCTTTTCTGTGGTTTTCTCATCCAGTGTCTCTTAAATTGAAGCACATATCAAAATCCCCTGGAGGGCTTGTTTAAAAATTCTGATTCTGTAGGCCTGGGTGGGACCCAAAACTGTGTTTTCACTAACAAGCTCCTGGTGTTTGTGATGCCATTGGTCTGGGGGCCACATCTGAGAAGCTCTGCATAACCCCTCAGTCTGGTGACCCCTTTCTGGAAGGAGGGGCAGGGTGGTGAAGCTGCAAGTCTCTCCTGCTCTGTTCCCCACTTTTGCCTCCCGCCCCTGACCACCCCTCCCCCACCAAAACTCCTTTCTCCTCTCCCCTGGTTTCTTTCTCCTTCATTGGCCTCCTTCTTTTGAAGCAGAAGTCCTGAAATGGTTGCTGCTTAGAAAGAAATCTTCTTTTACCTCCCTTGACCTCCAGTCTCCAAAGCTCTATGTCTCTCCCTTCTCCCTTCCCTTTCCCCTTCCAAGCCCCTTGTCCCTAAAACTGCCCTGGCTGCCTATTGCCTTCCAGATCATCCCCAGACTCCCGACCATGGCATTTAAGACCCACCCGCTTTTCTCCATCTGCTTTTCCCCTGCTCCCACCTATATTTCTGCCAAACCTGACCCCTTCCCCATGTGTTAAACTGTATGCATTCACCCTGGAGCTTTGCCCATGCCCCTCCCTCATCCAGGAATGCTGTTCCCTGACTGCTTATGTACCACGTACATCCTTCCAAACACTCTGAGCCAGGCCTGTGCTAGTGCCAGGGACTAGAGATCAGGCTGAAGCTGGGCCCAAGTCTTTGAGGAGCTCCAGTTTGAGACAGGGTTATATGCACATAAATCGCCATCCTGACACGTGGCTCATTTTGGACAAATTACCTCTTTTTTCATTCTCACAGTGAGGCACACCGGGTATAGGTTTTATCCTCATTTTGGAAATGTTAGAGCTAATAGAGGGTCAGAACCTCACAGACACTTGTCCAAGATTTCACTAAATGTGCAGAAGAGCAAGCTAGAATGTAAATCCAGGCCTATATTATTTTTTAAAATGTGTTTATAAGCAGGCCTTGTAGAATCATAGGTGTTTTTTATATATTCTGAGAATGAATCCGTTGTCAGATATGTGGGTGACAGTTACCTCCTACCAATCTGTGGCTTGCCTTTTAACTCTCAATAGTGTCTTTGAATAAGCAGCAGTTCTTAATTTCAATTCTATCCAGTTTATTTTTTCTTTTAAGGCTAGTTCCTTCTAGTCTATTTGGGAAATGTATGTTAATCTCAATATCATGAAGAGATATACTTCGTTTTCCTCTAGAAGCTTCATGATCTTACCTTTCCTATTTACACCTATGAAATGTAGGGTCTTGGCAATATCTAGAATGAGTTGCCGGGGAAGCAGAATGTCCAGGACGGAAGCCTGAGCCCTCTCAGCGGAGGCCTTACGCTTGGAGGCCAGAGTCTGGGTCATCTGGGCAGGACCACAAAGATCAGCCTCTAGATCTTTATTTGGGCGTTGGCGCGCCCTCTGGTGGGCAACTGGAGAACAACCCAATCCTAATTTCTCACTGAAGACCTTGGCGCTCCTGGCCTAGTTCACTTGATGGTTGCACAGTCCCTCACGGGGGTTCAGCT
The DNA here is from genome assembly GCA_027257055.1 of Cephalopachus bancanus. Classification (NCBI taxonomy): domain Eukaryota; kingdom Metazoa; phylum Chordata; class Mammalia; order Primates; family Tarsiidae; genus Cephalopachus; species Cephalopachus bancanus. The sequence continues at coordinate 455,814 of JAPVLO010000330.1, read as the reverse complement.
GGACTCTTGTTGTTGCTAAAATGCATAAACCATATATCCACAGGCACAAAACATTTCTTCCCTTACTGACTGATTGTCATCATACACTCAACCGAAGCGTATTTCTGAGCAAGGTGACTATCTTGCCACAGTGACCTTGTGGCCTAATCACTATCATTATTATCATTATTATCATTATCATCATTATCATCATCATCATCATTTTTTTTTGTAGAGGCGAGGTCTCACTAAGTTGCCCAGGCTGGTCTCGAACTCCAGGCCCCAATGGGCCGCCCCCCAGTGAGCTGGTGGCCTACAGAGTCCAAACTCCAGCAGCACCAAGCAGAGGGAGCAGAGTGTGCTGAGAATCAGATTGAGGTGAGAACAGAGGGCTAGCGAAGACACAGAGCTGGGGACCCGATGCTCACCAAGGAGACCAGGGGGACTCCTAGCACGGGGGGAGGTGACCAAGGGGATAAGCGGTGTTTGAGCCGAGTTGGGGCCAGAGAAGAAAAACAGCCTTCAAGGTGGAAGGGACAACACATTAACCAGGCATCTCCTTGCTGTTCATTTGGTGGTCCCTGGCGCCTCCTCCCTCCCTGTCACAGGCAGCCTCCCGCTCCCCGTTCCTTAAGCCAAGCCCCGTTCTTTGAGAGCATGGTGGCGTTGCTCCTCCCACGACTGCGATGGCATCTCCCACACGGAGCATTGCTCGTCCCACCCCCCTCCCCCACCCGGTACCGGCCAGGGAACTCGGTCTCCGAATCCTGCATTCCGATTTCTGTCCTGGATCCACCTCTTACCTCACGGGGGAGTTAAGCACAGCTGCCCTGCTCGATGGCTCTCGGGGGCCCGCCAGCAACTTTCTCCCTCGCCCACAGGCCCAACAGCAGCTCTGCTTATGTGGGCCTCTGAGCAAGAGTTCGTTACGTTGGTTTTTAGACTATACCGCTTTTGTGGTTTGTTTTTTTGAGTCGAAGTCTCCCTCTGCCGCCCAGGCTGGAGGGCAGTGGCAAGATCGTGGTTTACCGCAGCCTCGACCTCCTGGGTTCGGGCGATCCTTCCGCCCCAGCCTCCCGAGTAGCTGAAGCGCGTGCTGGGATTACGGGCGTGAGCCACCACGCCTAGCCTCGCCTTGCTGCTTTTACGAAAAGTTTGCAATGGCTGCACTAACCGATCTGAGGGTCCTTCCAACTCTGGCCTGCGGGGCGCGGGGCGCCCGCTCTACTTTGCCAGGTCAGGGCCGCCTCCAAGCCCGGCGTCTCTGAGATCACTCCGCCGCCCACCCCCTTCCCTGCCACTCCAGGAAGGTCCACGGGCGATTTTCTACCGAGCGCTCATCCGGGTTGCCCCAGGGCTCTGGGACTGGGACAGCTGTTGCGGGCCACCGCTCCGGACCGGGGCAGGGGAAGAGCCCTTGCGTGGCCCAGGGGACCCAGAGACCTCGCCCTTGCATTTTCTTCCCGCCCTACTGGAAAGCTGGCGGGGGTGTGGCGAGCACGCCCGCCGCCAGGGGGCAGCAGGACCCCGGGGGCGGGGGGGTGGGAAGGTGGGCGGAAAGGGCTCCTCGTGCTTTTTGGCCCACCCAAAACACAGGGCCTCCATCGCTGCCCCTTTCCACACTGAGACCAGACTCAAGGCCCAGAAGCAGAAGCCGCGGGCCTCGGCCGGCAGAGGGACAGGGGCCGCCCGAGCGCCTCCAGCTCCCCCGGCCTGCGCTGGGCCCTGCACCTCCCCGGCGGCCGCAGCCTGGGAGCACGTGGGCTGCGGGGCCCCAGGCCGGAGTCCAAGTGGAGACCGGCGGACACGCGGGGATCGACGCAGGACAGGCCCTTACCGTGGCGGGTTACGCTGCGGCCTCTCGGGGCTAAAGGCAGCCAGAGGAGAGGGGCTAGGTGCGGCAGCGTGCAGTCGGGGAAGGCTTCCTGGAGTCTGGGCTTGAGCTGAGGGTGGGTGGGATTTCGGTGGCCGGTAGGGGGTGGGGGCCACACACTTCAGGAACACTGGAGGTCAAGTTGGAGAAGCGGGAGGCCCAGGCACAGAGGCTGGAGAGCAGGCAGAGACTCAGGGCGCAGAGCTGGGACTCTGGGCGGCGCTGGATGTGCTGAGGACCACCAGGTCTGTAGTGGGTGGGGGGCCTGCGAGCTAGGGGAAGGGGCTGCAGGGAATTCTACCCGGAGGTTGAGGAGCTTCCCAGAAGAAGGCCGAGGTTGGCTCATCTGGGGTTCCCCAGCAGTGGCCGAGCCCTGGCCTGTGGAAGGCTTCTGCAAATGTCCCAGGATTTGAGTTGAATGGAATGTGTAGGGGGAAGGGTATCCTCAGCTTTGTCAGGCTGGAGGTTAAGGACAAAAATGGGGGAGTGGAGACTTCAGAGGCAAAGAAATAAATCCAGAAGCCTCTTCTCAGAACCTCCAGCCCTGGGGAAGCTATGCTGGTGACTCTGGAGCCCTGCCCCTTAGCCCCTGGCCCCACGTGGCCCCACCCTGCTGGGGCCTCTCACCAGGCTCTGCCCTGACCCATTAGTGTCCTGCCACAGCTATGTTCTCCTCTGAGCGTCCTTTCTCCCTCCTGACCTGGACAGGGCAGCCCAGATGTTCTCTGAGGGGCCTTTCAGTATGACTGACTGGGGCAGGAGGGCACCCTACACTCCAGGGACTTGAGTGATCTGGATTGAAGGAGACTTTAACTCCTGCCCTTCCAGGCCCAGGGCTCCAGTTCAGAAAAGAAGTGCTTTTGTGAGGAGACAGGGGTCGCTGGTCCTGGGCTTCTCGTCCTTTTGAGACCTCAACTGGTCACAGGCAGGACTGGGGTCAGAAACCCAGAGACTATAGGGTATCGGGGCTCCTGGGCAGGGGGCCATGTGATTCCATGAGGCTCTGCGGGTATCTGCCTTCTTCGTCCCTGGGTTGCTGGAGTCTGAATAGATGGGCCTACTCTGGACAGTATCAAGCCTACAGGGAGGGAAAAAGCTATCCGGGTGGAAAGGGCCTTCCAGAGACCTGGGACCAACCCCACCCTGCACTCACCAGGAGCCTGAGGCCCAGAGGGGCCCAGCCTCACACAGGACTTTGGTGGCAGACCTGGGACATCGGGTTCTGTCCTGAGTGATTCTCAGTCCTCTTGGAGTCCCTGCCTTGGTCCTGCCACAGCAGAGAATCTGTGGACCCTGCAGGAAGCCAGGGCTGCGGGACTTCTTGTCCTCTGTTACAGAGACCTACACGGGCTGCTTGTGAACTGGGAAGGCAAGTGGCTCTCTGACCTCTCTGCTGACCCCAGCGAGGTACCACATTAGCCATTGACTTGCTGTGACCAGCGAGTGTCCCATTCATCCCTGGTCACATCTTATCCACAAGTAAATGAAGGACCTGGACCCATGGCCTGGGACCTTCCAGGGTCTCATAGTGTGTGACCTGGCAATGCCCAGAGGAACAGGGCTGGCTGGTCAAGAGGAAGAAGGGTCCTGCTCGCCCTTCTCCCCCAGGTGTGTTCTGGAGGCTCCAGGAGCTGCTTCCTCCTGTTCCCAGCTCCCAGGAAGCCTGAGGTGAGGCATACTTACATGATGGCATCCTGGGACACTCCGCCGAGGTTAATGGCTCCTTTGAAGTACTCAAGACAGCACTCCTGGCTGACACGAGTACCTGAAGCTACAGAGAGCAGGAGCAGGTGTGTCTGTGTGAGGGGGGTGGCCTGTGGGGTGTGCCACGTGTGTCTACATGTAGGGGGCATCTGTGTGCCTGTGTGTGTGGTCTTTGTATGTGGGGTCTGTGTATATGTGGAGTCTGTGTGTGCCTGTGTATATGGGGGGGTCTGTGTGCATGTAGGTGGGGTCTGTGTGTATGTGAATGTCTGTGGGGCACACTGTGTGTGTTTGTATATGTGTTTGTGGGAGGCTCTGTATGTACATCTTGCTTGTGCCTGTGGGAGAGAGACTGGGGACTTCCTGTGTGTGTGCTGGCATCTGTGTGTGTGTGAAACTGTGCATCCAATGTGCACGCATGCTCAAACAACAGCCCCATCACTGCCTCTGGACCAGGCTCTGGCCGAGCCTTCACTGACAGCAGGTAATTCAGTCCTCGCATCCACACCTGGGAGGCAGAGGCAGGTTCTGTCCTTATTCTATTTGACAGATGATAAAATGGAGGTCCAGCGATATGAAGACACTTCTCCAGGCCCGTTTCCCCATCTGTGTGCAAATATAGGCAACATGATAATAGTATAGTTTTTTTTAAAGTCATATATTTCCTAAGCATATCTCCCCCCATCAGTTCTCTGACTCTCCCAGGATTTGGTTTGACTTTGTGGAACTGATTGGGGCTCAGCCCTTGCACAGCCCTGTGAGTTTATAGCAAACCTACAGCAAACTTGGGGCGGGGGGCATGTCATCGGCCTGGTTGAGAAGATAACCCTAGGTGATTCCACTTCATAGCCCAGCAAGACTAAGCAATCTTGTTTCTAAGGCAGCCACCCTATTTTGACTCTCTTTTCTAACCGAATATATAAATCCCTCTTTTTTTAGTGCTCTTGGCATCAAATCTCTCATCTTTCTGCTGCCTCCCTCATTATATATAGAAAATGCATGAATGAAACATATGATAATTAGTGGTTTGGGGACTGTTTTTTTTCATCTGCAACCAGGCATTGTCTTTGCCACTATCAGGTAAGGCTCAATCACAGTTGGAGATGTGCAAAAATTGTGTAACTCACTGATCCTGTGTGCTGAGGACACCGTTATTATTTTTCTCTTGCTGCTACTGTCCTGTGAAATCCTCAGTGGGAACATGACTGTACTGTGCTGTGGTCCCAGTGCTCTCCCATCCGTGCCTACTGGTGCCTGGGGGGGCCCTCAGACTACTCCCTGCTGTCACTCACATGGCCATGCTGAAAAGAAGGCCCCAGGAGGCAGGCAACCAGGAGCAGCGTCTCCAGGCGAGTAATGGTGCCAGGAGACCAGGAGGGCCCTCTTTGCTGGGTGGTAAGGATGATCCGTTCAATCCCATGTCCTCCCACATCCCCCACATCCCTCCCTAGTCCAGCACATGATGGAGAACCTGAGAGGATTCTGCATGAGTTCAGTCTTGGAGTGTTCGCTGATTTACAGAGAATAGGCACTCCACTGGGGACAGAGGTGTGTGTGTCCAGAGCCGGGAAGGGAGTGAGTGCAGAACAGTGATAACACACAGCTCCTTCAGAGGGGACGGTTCTTGATTCCTTCATTAGCAAACGAAAAAAAAAAAAAAAAAAAATCTCTGACTTGAACGGAGTCAACCTATGTGCTGCATCGCTCAGACTGGGAGCTTCCACTGAGACTGGGGTCTCAGGTCTTACCCAAGGTCACAGAACAGAGAGAAGGGATGGTAAAAGGGCACCTCAGTTCCAACAAAGCTACACCTGACACCTGGAATAAACACCTGGTCAGCGTGCAGCCTGACCCTCAGAAGTTTCCACAGCTGCTGGGCAGTGAATAGGCAGGTGGGAGATGGGACACCAAGACAAGGGCAGAGGAGACTGCCTTAACCTAAGCACCAAGGACAAGCCTCAGGAACTGGAAACCTTAAAGTGGTACAGACTGCTGGACACAGGCACTCAGGTGTCCTGGAGGCAGCGGCCGGGGTGGGGGTTGTCCATAGCTGCATCTGAGTCTGAAACCAAAATGGTTAAAAATTACAGTCATGTCTGGCATGGTAGCCCACATCTATAATCCCAGCTCTTTGGGAGGCCAAGGTGGTAGAATTGCTTGAGCCCAGGAGTTTGAAATCAGCCTGAGCAACATAGTGAAACCTTGTCTCTACAAAAAAAAATAAATAAATAAAAGCAAAAAATTAACTGCAGCATGGTGGTTGTGTGTACCTGTAGTCCCAGCTACTCAGGGGGCTGAGGTGAAAGCATCACCTGAGTCCAGGAGGTGAAGGCTGTGGTAAGCCGTGATCATGCCACTATACTTCAGTCTGTGTGACAGATTGAGACACCTACTCAAGAAATAAAAATAAATTACAATCCTTCCTTCCTCCCTTCCTTTGTTCCTTCCTTCCTTCCTTCCTTCCTTCCTTCCTTCCTTCCTTCCTTCCTTCCTTCTTTCTTTCTTTCTTGTCTCCATCACCCAGGCTGGAGTGCAGTAGCACATTCATGGCCACCCCAGCATCAACCTGCTGGGCTCAAGTGATCCATCCATCTCAGTCTTCCAAGTAGCCAGAACTACAGGCGTGCACTATCACGCCCGGCTAATTTTTTGATTTATTGTAGAGATGAGGTCTCACTGAGTTGTCCAGGCTGGTCTCAAACTTGTAGGCTTAGGCAGTCCTCTCACCTCGGCCTCCCAAAGTGCTAGGATTACAGACTTGAGCCACCGTGCCTGGCCACAACCATGCATTTCTTAATGATGAGGATGCATTCTGAGAAATGCATCATTTGGTGGTTTTGTCATTGTGAGACCATTGCAGAGTGTACTTACACAAACTGACACTGTATAGCCTACTACATACCTAGGCTATATAGGGCAGCCCATTGCTCCTAAGCTACATACCTGTGCAGCGTGTTACTATCCTAAATACTGTAGGCAGTTGTAACACAATTTTCTACATATTGTATAGAAATATACACATACTGTGGTGAGCCATGTTGTGAAACTGCACACCAGACTGGATGACAGAGTGAGACTCTGACTCAAGAAACATAAAAATAAATGTAGAAATGGTGTTGTAAAAATACAGGTTTACAGTCCTGTAAGACCATCGTATATGTGGTCTGTCATTGACTAAAATGTCGTTATGCAGATTCACGGCTATATTTAGATTGGGAGTTCTCCCCTGAATTGAGAAGGCTAGAGGCTGCTGGGGCTTTCATCTCTGTCCTGTCCAAATGTTCTGTTCCATAGATCCAGAAGCCAAGTTCTCAGCATGGGAGAACATCCTGCTTGAGGTCACAGTGCAGAGAGAAAGGATAGTGGAAAAGGGATACCTCAGTTCCAACAAGGCCACACCTGACATCTGGTATAAACACCTGTTCAGTGTGCAGATTGAGCCAGGCCCTCAGCAGTTTCCACAAGCCCCATATGAGGGTCCTGCACACCCCTGGCCCCAGCTTCCCTGCATACAGTTTACTCCACAAGTACAATTGTCCACTTAGGCTTCCTGTGTGGCCAGAGGATAGATGCCCAGTGGTGCCAGTTCTCCCCTCCCCAGTTTTCTCAGTCAGCTCTGCAAACAGCTCTGACCCCCAAGACCTGCAGGGGTGAGAGAGTTAGGGGGAGGGCTGAGGAGATGGACTGTGAAGGGAGAGTTTGGGGAGAGGGAGGAAGAACAGAGAAAGGACCAGCCACCGGGAAAGATTTCAGCGGGGAGAATGGTGAGCTGGGTGAGGCACAGCTGGACAGCTGGGGGTGGCTGCAGTGTCAGGTCCCTGTGGCACCTTTCAGGGACCCCAGAAAAGAATGACAGCCCCCTACAAGTCTCTTTCAAAATGGAGTTTGCGTTCCTTCTAGAGGTGACACACCTTGCAGACACTGGATTCTGGCTGTATTCTGCACTCACAGGTGAGGACACTGATGCACAGAGAGGGTACAGTACCTGCCCAGCCCCACCTGGGTAGCCACTGGTGCCTCAGAGCCTGGGTCTGAGTGATCTGCAAGTCCAAGCCCCTGAGCCAGAGTGTCCTCCTCTGTGAAGGGGCGACAACCCTCTCAGGCTGCCTCACAGGTGCTGGGACACCGAGTGGACGGTGGATGGGGAAGGTATTGCTCTCCTCTCCTCACCTGCAGGGCCCAGCGTCAAGCTCAGCAGGGTCTCGTGCCCACACCTGGGCCCACCTGCTCATGCGGGACCTCCTGGGCTCCACACTGCCTCACTGAGTGACCCTGGCAGCCCATAGCCTCTCTGCTGCTCCGTGAGGCAGGTGTGTTGCCTGAGGCACCTGGCCTGAGGCACCTGGCCCGGTCTCTTTAGGGTGAGATCTTGTTGGGCCTCAGGGATTTCTTTGTGGAGTCAAGTTTGGACTGTCCTTGAGGGCATAGCCCGGACTGTGGATCTGGGGGAAATGGGGTTCTCCCTTGGATCTGCCTCATAACTGCTGGTCTGTACCTCTCTGGGGCTCACATCACCTATCAAAGCCTCCAACCCTGCCCCTTCTCACCTCCATGGGCACCCAGACTCTAAACAGGAATGGGGGACAGGTAAAGAAGCGAAAGGAGAGAAGTGGCAAGGAAAGAGAGGAGTGTGCAGGGGGAGTAGGTTGGGGGGGCACCAGGAATGTGAGGCCAAGCGGGGGGTGGGCAGGGACCTGGGAAAGGTGGATAAGGGGCCAGGGAAGGGAGGGCAGGCTGCCTCTGCTGAAGGGTGTTGGCTTCAGGTTCTAGCTGCCCATGGGCGAGTCTGCAAAAACATGCATCTACACAGGTATGCTGACTTTGTGAGTACCTGTGGGGGTGAGTGTGTCCCACAATTGTTTATGCAGGTGTGTGAGGATGGGGGGTGCAGGTTGTGCATGGATATATGTGGCCTCTGGTGTGGATTCAGGTGTCTGGCTGGGTCTCGCACCATCCATGAGTTGGACAAATGTGTGAGGGTGGTCTGCATGTGTGGAGGAGCCAGACTTTGTGTATGGGGGGGGGGAACTGGGAGCTCCCTGCATGGCACATCTGTACTGCAGCTTCTCAGCTCGCAAAACCCCTATCCTCCTCAGATGAGCAGCCCAAGGGCTTCTTATCTGCCAGGTCAGAGGAGGCTGAGCTCTCCCAGGGAAGGAGTGCCAGCACCTGGGTGTCCCTGAGTCAAGGAGGAGAAGGGGACTTATATCTAGAGGAAGAGCCAAAGTACTGTGTGAGAAAATGAAAATGCTTGTTAAGCTACATAGAGCAACACAAAAAACAATTCTAATTGTGTGGGTTGGAGTCAGTGTAGGAAGGGTGGCAAGAGGGTTCCCTGGGACCCCCTAGGCCTTCCCAGTCCTTAGTAGGAGCAAGGGTCTCTATGGCAATAGTGACTGAATTCTCCAGGACTCTGACTCACCCACCAAGTCCTCAGCCCACAGTGTGTCTAGGGGTTCTAGGGTAGGGTCACATGTGGACTCACAAACCTGGCCTCTGCGGCAGTGACTGCTGCAGCTCCCAGCACCTCAGCCTCTGCTGCTCATGTCCAGCCTGAAGTGCCTGGCCTGTCTTTTCTCATTGTGACATCTTGTCCTAGAGGACCCTCAGCCCCATATAAATAGCCCACCAGTGAGCCATCTCACCAGGCCATACCCACACAAACTCTAACCGTAGGTGTAGCATGAATACCTCTGGAAAGGTCCACATCGCAACCGAGAAACCTCTGTTAGGACTGTCCCTCCACTTCCCAGACTCTCCTATCCTCACTTCCTCCTATGCAAAGGAGATTCCACAGTATCATATCACACATCACACATATCTACATGTATGTTTTCCACCATAGCTAATAAAGGCTTGGTCTGCGGGACATCTGTCACCTGACCTGTTAGATGCTGCATTTTATGACTCTGTTGATCTACCAGGTCTTCTCACCACATAATCTTTAAAATGGGCATTTTCTTTTTTCTTGTAAGCAAGGACTTCTAGAATTGCAATTTCTCATAAAAATTAGACCAGGATGTGGAAGTTAGTGTGTTGCTTTTTCCACTGTTCTTTTTCCTGTAGTAACTGCCCCCAACTTTCCAAAACTTACTATATTCCTCTTGAACTTGACAGAGGTCAGATCTGAACTCTCTTTTCTTAGTTTGTTATTTAAGGGTTCTTTTCTCTCAATAATCTTTATTAAGTCTCATAAAGTTTCATAATATTTTTATAATTTTTACTATTGTCTTTATTTTCTTATTTCCTTGAGTTCAAATTAAGGAGCAGATATCCCGCTAGAATTTGCTTTGTTTTTTCAAGCCCTCTGATATGTTTAAGCCTAGACAATTCCTCAGATGCACTCTTGTTTGTATCCTGATGCCCCAATGAATGGCCCTGAACTTTTGATCTTCTGTTTAATATTGTCTTTTGTGATAGAAAGCAAGTTTCTGCGATTTTGTAATTAATGAGGTTTATTTGAATAATTGAAACTTTTGAAAGCTTTGTTAATCAGGTAATTGACGTACTTAAGAAGTCACAAGCCGGGCTCGGTGGCTCAGCCTGTAATCCCGCGCCTTTGGGAGGCTGAGGTGAGTGGATTGCCTGAGCCCGCGGGTTCGAGACCCACCTGGGCAGTGAGACCTCATCTCTACAATAAATCAAAAAACCAGCCGGGCATGGTAGCGCATGCCTGTAATTCCGGCTACTCGGAAGGCTGAGTATCGCCGGAGCCCAGCAGGTCGAGGTTGCGGTGGCCGGGAGCAGCCACTGCACTCCAGTCTGGGCTACAGAGTGAGACTCCAACTAAAAAAAAAATAATAATAAGTCACTCATCAGCTAGGTGCGGTGGCTCACACCTGTAATCCCAGCACTTTGGGAGGCTGAGGTGGGAGGATTGCTTGAGCCCAGGAGTTCAAGACCAGCCTAGGCAACATAGCAAGTCCCCATCACTATGGAAAACCCAAAAATTAGCCAGGCATGGTGGCATATGCCTTCAGTCCCAGCTTCTCAGGAGGCTGAAGCTGGAGGATTGCTTGAGCCCAGGAGATCGAGGCTGCAGTGAGCTTTGTTTGTGTCACTGAACTCTAGTCTGAGTGACAGAGTGAGACTCTGACACACACACACACACACACACACACACACACACAGATTTTCCTGGTGGCCAGCCTCCCAGATGACTCTCAATGATACCTGCTGCCTGGTATTCATGCCCTTGTGTTGTCCCTTATACACTGAATAGGGCTGACTTGGGTAACCAAGAGGATATTTTGGAAATGGTGTGACTTCCAAGATATTGTGGCTTTCATCTTGCTGCCTTGATTGTTCACTTTGGTGGAAGCCAGCTATTATGTCATGAGGATACTCAAGTTGCCCATGGAGAAGCTCACATGGGGAGGAACTTAGGCCTCCTGGCAACAACCAGCACCACACAAGCTAGTCATCTTTGAAACCCCAGATAAACCTTCAGATGACCACAAACTCATGAGAGATCCTGAGCCAGAAACATCCATAGCTAAGTAGCTCTGGAATTCCTGACCCACAGACTCTGTGTGAGCTAATAAATGTCTACTGGTAGGCCAGGCAAGGTGGCTCATGCTTGTAGTCCCAGCATTTGGGAAGCCAAGATGGGAGATCGCACGAGCACTGAAGGTCAAGGTTGCAGTGAACTATGCTCATGTCACTGCACTCTGGCCTGACACAGTGACACCCTGTCTCAAAAGCTAAAACAAAAAACAAAATCTTTGTTATTTTAAGCCACGAAATTTGGGGGTAATTTTTTTTCTGCTGCATTACATAGCTAATACAATATCAAATGAGTACTTTAAGTTTAAACTTTTCGAGGGTGCTTCATGAAGTTTGTAAAAGGAAACAAGACCAGATGAGTGGCTGTATCTAGACAATATGGAGAAGCCGATGTGCTTTCCTTCAGGGCACTGCCTTGAGCAAAGAGAGAAACTTGGGATGCCTTCCTGGCAGTGAATTCAGAGTCACCATTGCTGCTTCCGGTGGCTTCTGAGTCTTTTGAGGCCAAATCTAAGTATTTTCTGTAGTTTTGCAATTTGAAATTTGGTGTAAAGACAAATTGCAAGTTGGTGACCTACAGGTGTAGTCAGCCTTTTTTTTTGAGTTGGAGTCTCACTCTGCCGCCCAGACTGGAGTGCACTGGCCGCTCCTGGCCACCGCAGCCTCGACCTGCTGGGCTCCGGCGATCCTTCCGCCTCAGCCTTCCAAGTAGCCGGAATTACAGGCATGCGCTACCACGCCCGTCTGCTTTTTTGATTTTTATTGTAGAGATGAGGTCTCGCTGCCCAGGCGGGTCTCGAACCCGCGGGCTAGGGCAATCCACTCACCTCAGCCTCCCAAAGGCGCGGGATTACAGGCTGAGCCACCGAGCCCAGCGTCAGCCTTTATTAAAAAAAATTTTTTTGAATTAGTTGCCTATGTTTAAAAATCATGAAAGCTGGTGATATCGATGAAAATGGCAGGGTAGAGGACTCCAAGGTCCTGTCTCTCAACAGAAACATCAAAAAAGTTGATAAAATACCATCAGAATCAACTTAATAGGACTCTGGAAAATAGTCAAAAATTTCAGCAACCAATTGAAAGCTTAAAAAAGTAACTGAAACCTGGTGGGAGAGCTTTGTGGTATTTTAACTTGCCCTTGTCCTGTCCCTTCCTCCCTGGCTCAGTGACAGTTTTGGTTTTTGGTTGTTTTTTTTTTTTTTTTTTTTTTTGAGTCAGGGTCTCAGTCTGTCATCCAGGCTGGAGTACAGCGGCACAATCACGGCTCACCACAGCCTTGACCTCCTGGGCTCAGGCGATCCTTTCACACCTCCGTAGAGCAGGGCCTGAGGTGGGGGGAGGGATGAGAAAAGAAAGACAAAGAACAGCGGGAGGTCTCTCACCTCGATAGGTGAGAGCAAGTTTATTCTTACAGCATGTTTTCTTTTTTCTTTTCTTTTCTTTTTTTTTTTTTTTTTGAGTTGGAGTCTCACTCTGTCGCCCAGACTGGAGCGCAGTGGCCGCTCCCGGCCACCGCAGCCTCGACCCGCTGGGGTTCCGGCTTTTCTTCCGCCTCAGCCTTCCAAGTAGCTGGAATTACAGGCGCACGCTACCACACCCTCCCGCGCCTTGGGAGGCTGAGGCGAGTGGATTGCCTGAGTCCGCGGGTTCGAGACCCACCTGGGGCAACTTGGTGAGACCTCATCTCTACAATGAATCAAAAAAAGTAAGTTTTCTTATAGAGACCAAAACTACATAAACAAGAGATATTTTAATGCTAGCATCAGCTGGGAAAACGTTAATGTTCAGGACTTTCCCTGGCAAGCTTACTATAGCACTATCATCTTTATTTTCTGTAAGTCAAAGCGAAACTATTAACATTTGTGTTCTTTGAAGTTCTGAGTAAAGTTATTATCGAAGCAGGCTACACCCCACCTGAATTCTACTAAATCAACATTCCCAGGGGCAAACATGGAGAGAAAACACTTTGGGGCCAAGCTCCTGTTGGAATCAGGCCAGAAACACAAGGGCTTTGCCAAACTTGTATATTTTTAGGACAGAAGGGCTTTGCCAACTTACGTCCTTCTTTCCTTCATTTCACCTCAGCATCCCAAGTAGCAAGTAGCTGGCACTACTGGCACAACCGCCATGCCTTGGCTTTTTTTTTTTGTAGACACAAGATGTTGCTATGTTGCCCAGGCTAGGAAATGGTAAATTTTATGTTGTGTGTATTGTTCCACACAACTTTTTAAAAGAAGACATTTCAGAAAAAACAAAGGCAGCTACATGAGAGAAAAACATTGATACTCTTTGCATCTTTCAATCTTTGTGGCTGTGTTCATTTATTGGAGTACTTACATTTTGCTAGGTTTTCATTTTATCTTAACACCCTGTACAAAAAACAAACCACAGCAAGCAGATAAAAGAAAAAGGTGAACCATAAGAAGTGAATTTCTGCTGGTGGGTTTTTCATACAAAACAACTCTCTAAATCTGTATGGATGCAACTGGGTATCCTACAGTATAATCCAATTCTGACACCACCAGAGTGTGAGGAGTATCTTTCCTTAGTCAAAATAAGCAGTTTTGAACCACACTTGAGTGTATGATAATGAGATCCTTGGTGGGCCCCTAGGTAACTTCAGGATGGGGGCTGGTTGCCAGAGGAACCAACCAGGTACTTAGAGGGTTGGAACTTTCAGCTCCATCCCGATATCTGGGGAGAGAGGCTAGAGTTACTCGCCAATGGCCAATGATTTAATCAATTTTGGGTACATAATGAAATCTCCATAAAAACCATAGCGATGGGGTTCAGAGTGCTTCTGAGTTGGCTAACACATCCATGTGTCAGGAAGATGGGACACCCCCAACTCCACAGGGATGAAAAGTTCCTATTTGGGACCCTCCAGACCTCATCCTAAGTAGCTCTTCATCTGGCTGTTTATTTGTAACCTTTATGACATATATCCTCTACAATAAATTTGTAATGTGTTTCCTTGAGTTCTGTGAGCTGTTATATCAAATTACTGAATCTGAAGGGGGTCATAGGAACCCCCACCATGTAGCCAAATTGCACAGTGTGGATAACCTGGAGGCCTATTACTTGTATTGGTGTCTGAAATGGGGGGAGGGGCAGTCTTATGGAACTGAGCCCTTAATCTGTGGGGGTCTTTGCTAACTCCGATAGTGTCAGAATTGAATTAAACTGTAGGACACCCAGGTGGCACCCACACAGAATTAGAGTTGTTTGTATGAAAAACCCACACATTTGGTGTTAGAGGTGTTGAGTAGTTTTCCTTTACTGGTGTTACTGAAATAACTGTGATAACCCTCTTTCCTCTGTACTCATTTCTCTTCCTGGTTTCCAGATTCTTTCTCCTTAATTTACTAAAGAAAACCACAACCTACAGATGGATTTCTGCTAAAATCAACATGGAGAGATTTTCAAACATCCAGTATACATACATATTAACTCGGATTATTTGGCATTACCAGACCTGCTTTCCTGCCTAAACACAATTTGCTATAGTTGAGTAGGAGCTGCCCTCTTTAAGTAGGGCATGCATTCTTCAGTTCTCCACCCTCCCTACCACTCATTGTCACTCTAAGCAGCCCCATTCATTCATTCATGTCTTTCAGGACATTTGAGTAACTCTGGGCCTGCACTTGTGAGGAGATGGGAGTTTCTGGGTGGTGCAAGTCTCATTTACCAGTGATTACTTTTTCTTCTGTTTCTATCTGTGGAATGCCAGATGAAGAGCATGAGAATCTGAAGGAATGGTGATGCTTCCAGCCCACGTATCTTAAATAATTGTCCCATACTCAGAAAACCTCTGGTGGTCTTGGACCTCATTCTAAACTAAATGCAGACTAGTTTCTAAGAAGCCTGGGAGCCAGAGATAGCATGTGTTTACAAGAGTTCAGAGAGGGGGCATGGTGAGGAGTGTGTAGCACTTGTAGAGTGGAAAAGTTCTCTTGTCCCTGTCTTGCCTGCGTTTTTTGGTCGCTTCTATCCATTATACCTGGACCTGTTCTTCTTCGGCTTTCTAACAGTTTGACTGTTTTTTATTGCCTAGAATTTTTTTTTTAAGGGGTAAGAGTCTCTTCTAAAGACTGCCTTGAAAGTGACTTCCAAGATTTTCATGGAACCAGAGTCCCTGAAGAGCACCGAGACTGGAAAACCAAGGCAGCCACCTTTCTACAGGACCTCACGAGCCATGTGTTTGTGGAGGAGTTCCAGTTACTACAAAACTGGAACCCTCATACTACCTTGTTGACTGACACATAAAGGGTATCTAGAGTAAATGTCATTTTTGAGAGCTGCATAGTATTCCAGGTATGCATATATACCAATGTGATATGCCAAAAAAAAAAAAAACTTACTAATTTTCACTCCTTAGAGTACTACTGAGATCAAACATCTCTTCTTAAATAGTCACTTCAGTATCTTTTTAAAAGTTTCCTGTCAGTATCAGTGTCATTTGCTGGTTTTTTATTAAATTACTTCTCTGTTACTTGTAAAATATCTTTGTATATTAGATATTACACTTTTATATCACAAATTTTACAAAGATATTTCCACTTCTTATGTTTTAAGCTTATTTGGGATTGTTTAAAACAAAAACACAGAAATATTTAGTTTCAGTAGTTAATAGATCAATACATTCCCTGTGGCTGGTTTCTAGCTTTCATCTAATGCTTAAAAAGGTTTTCTCTATCCTATGGAAATAAAAATATCTACTCACATCTTTTTTCCTTTTTTAAAGTAATCTTTATTATTCTTCCTCTTTTCAAAAGCAATGCATGCTTATTGTCAAAAATTTTAACGAAATAAATTAATTTAGGTAGAATATCTTTATAATGTAGGTTTTCCTATCCAAGAACAAGGTTGCTTTCGCCCCAACTATTCAAGTTTCCTTCAGTGGCCCTCAGTGAAGACTTAATATTCTCCATATAGGTCCTCCATAATAATTGCTTATTCCTAGAAAATCTACTTTTCTTGATGCTGCTGGGAATAGGATTATTTTCTTTCTCTATGTTTTCTTTCCTGTTGGTACAAAACAAAGCTACTTATTTTTGGATGTCTCTTCTTAACTGGACATCCTTTCTGGATTAAAAATTGAATAAAATAGAAAAGATCTGTTTCCATATTCATTTTACTTTCAGAGTTTTTCACCAGGTGAATCTGATACTTGATCCATTTTGGCATGAACCTTAAGAGTTTTCTACATCTTTCTCATTATTAGGATTTTCCTTCACTATGGACACTCTGATGCTGACTGAGTTGGAAGCTAAACCTGAAGGCTTTCCCACACACATTACACACATATGGCTTCTTCCAAGTGTGGACTGTCTGATGTATAATACAGTCAGAACTAAAGCTGAAGCCTTTGCCACACTCCATACATCTGAATGGTTTCTCCCCAGTGTGGCTTCTCTGATGTCGAACTAAATGGGCATTAACATGGAAGCCCTTGCCACATTCCACACATCTGAACGGTTTCTCTCCAGTATGGATCCTCTGATGCACAATATAGTCAGAACTACAGCTGAATGCTTTCTCACATTCCATACACTTGAAAGGTTTCTCCCCAGTGTGTATTCTCTGATGCCTAGTTAGTTTGGCATTAATACTGAAGGCTTTTCCGCATTCCTTACATTGGTAGGGTTTTTCTCCAGTATGGATTCGGTGATGATCAAGTAGGTTTCTTTTAGAAGTAAAACATTTCCCACACTCATTACATTCAAAGGGCTTCTCCCCAGTATGAATTCTCTGATGCTGCATTAGCTTTGCTTTAACATTGAAGGCCTTTCCACACTCATTACACTCATAGGGCTTCTCCCCAGTGTGGATTCTCAGATGCTGCCGAAGCTGAGAGTTACACCTAAAGGCTTTTCCACATTCATTACACTCATAGGGTTTTTCACCGGTGTGAATTCTCTGATGTTGGATTAACTTCCCTTTGACACTGAAGGCTTTTCCACATTCAGTGCACTCATAGGGTTTCTCACCTGTGTGGATTCTTTGATGCTGAATGAGTTTTGCATTATTATTGAAGGCCTTTCCACACTCTTGACACAGATAAGGCTTTTCTCCAGTGTGGATACTCTGATGCTGCCTAAGTTGGGAGCTGCACCTGAAGCCTTTTCCACATTCATTACATTCATAAGGTTTCTCTCCAGTGTGGATCCTCTGATGCTGAATTAATTTTGCATTAACATTGAAAGCTTTCCCACAGTCATTACACTCATAAGGCTTCTCTCCAGTGTGGACTCTCTGATGTGTAATATATGCAGAACTACAACTGAAGCCATTTCCACACTCTTTGCACTGATACGGCTTCTCTCCCGTATGGACTCTCTGATGCCTACTTAGACTCCCATTCACGCTGAAGGCCTTCCCACACACCTTACACTGATAGGGCTTCTCTCCACTGTGGATTGTCTGATGTGTGATATAATGGGAACTGTAGCTGAAGCTTTTCCCGCACTCCACACATTTGAAGGGTTTCTCCCCACCATGAAGTTTTTGATGCCAAATTAATTTTTCATTAAGGCTGAAGGCTTTACCACACTCTATACATTGATAAGGCTTCTCCTCAGTGTAGCTTTCTTGAGAGTTACACCTAAAGGTTTCCACTAATTCTTCACATTTGAAAGGCATTTCCCCAGAATTTATTATTTCACACTTAACAAGTTTTGTGTCAAAGCTGATGGGTTTCCCCAGTCCTGAACACTCAGGGGGCTGCTCTCCAGTGGAGATGGTATGACACTGATACAAGTTTGGACTTTGACTTAAGAAAAACTCCTCCATGGAGCTCATCTCATCTTTCACTGTTCCAACAATAACATTGCTCTTTCCCATCTTCGAATTTCCTCCTGAGTGGACTTTCTGTTGTTTCTCTAGAATATAGGGTTCTGAAAAGTCTGCTTCCTGGGAGAAGTTCTTTTGAAGTTCAAATAACGTATTACCTTTTTCTTCACACATTTCCTTTGTCAAATTATTGTCAGTCTGAATATCAATATCTACTATAAAAAATAGAAACAAAAAATATCATGTAAGAACAATTTTAGAAAAAAAAAACAGAACTGTATTATAAAGGATCATAATAATCAGAGGGCTCTTTAAAATCACCAGACTAGATCAAAGAATCTAGGGTTTATCCATATAGATGGAGTAAATAATGTGTGGCTAGTAAAATAATAAAATAAATCCATATATGCTGACATAAAAAGATACACTGTAAATGGAAGAACAAGTTGAGAAACAGTATATAGAGTAGATTGCACCCATGCAGAGAAAAATAAAAAGGGCAGACATATATATATATATATACACACACACACACACACACACTTGTACATGTCTAGAAAACTTCTGGAAGAATACATAAGAAACTGAACAAACTGACACAGAAAGTTTGATAGTCTTATTTTCCCACTTTATATATTTTCTGTATTGTTTTGAGTATGTGTTAGTGTTATAAATTTTAAAGTAATGATTAAAAAGATCACCAGTTAGCTGGACTTGGTGGCTCAGCCTGTAATCCTGCGCCTTTGGGAGGCTGAGGTGAATGGATTGCCTGAGCCCACGGGTTAGAGATCCGCCTGGGCAACTTGGCGAGACCTCATCTCTACAATAAATCAAAAATTAGCCGGGCGTGGTAGCGCATGCCTGTAGTTCCAGCTACTTGGAAGGCTGAGGCAGAAGGATCGCCAGAGCCCAGCAGGTCGAGGCTGCGGTGGCTGGGAGCAGCCACTGCACTCCAGTCTGGGTGACTGAGTGAGACTCCAACTCAAAAAAAAAATAAAATAAAATGATCACCAGTCTAACTCTGCATAAGGCAAGGCCATTGTAAAGGACATAACTAATCACATGAAGGTTAAAAGCGACTACAGTTCAATAAAATTCTAGGTCTTGTTCACTAGATCATCATTTTTTTCCCATCAAACCATACTTTTTTACACACTGCAGTATTTTCTTAGTTGACCCTATTACACTGAGTTCCTTATTATTAAAAATGGGAAATGCTTAAGAAGAGGCACAAACTCCAACAATATGTGGCAACACTGGAGCTGACAAGTGTCAGCAGCACCAAGAAGCAAAAGGGAATGAATTTTTTAATTTTTCCTTAAAACTTCAACTCTACACTTTCCAAAATTCCTCCTTCAACTTCATTTTTCTCTATTTCAGAAAAGGCTCTCTTCTCACCCCCCTTCAAATACTGCTATATTAACCTTGCCTTTTCCTTCCACCTCTTCCCCAATCCTAAACTTGATCATTCCCTAAAATTCTTTCTACAATCCCAATGGTCTTTAGAACTACTGATCTCTGCATTTGTTCCCAAATTTCTCAAAAACTTGGCCCAAAAGTGCTTTGCTTTTTCATTTTTCCTCTTTCTTCAATCACATTTAATATGCCCCCTGCCCTAATATTTCATTATAATTTCCCTCAATAAACCATAATTGCTTGGATTTCCCTAGTAAGCATTTTCAAAATAATAGTTTCTTTTTTCTCAGTTAAAAAAAATACTCAGCCGGGCTCGGTGGCTCAGCCTGTAATCCCGCGCCTTTGGGAGGCTGAGGTGAGTGGATTGCCTGAGCCCGAGGGTTCGAGACCTGCCTGGGCAGCAAGACCTCATCTCTACAATAAATCAAAAAATCAGCCGAGCGTGGTAGCGCATGCCTGTAATTCCGGCTACTGGGAAGGCTGAGGTGGAAGGATAGCCAGAGCCCAGCAGGTCGAGGCTGCGGTGGCCGGGAGCAGCCACTGCACTCCAGTCTGGGCAACAGAGTGAGACTCCAACTCAAAAAAAATAAAAATAAAAATAAAAAAAATACTCATCTGCTCCTATAGACTGAATGTTTATTCCCCACCCCTCAAATTCATATGTTGAAATCCTAAACCCCAATATGATGGTATTAGGAGGCGAGGCTATGGCAGAACCCTCATGAATGGGATCAGTACCCTTATAAGAGATTCCAGAGAGTTCCCTTCCCTTCTACCATGTCAGAAGATAACTGTGAGGAGATGATTGTCTATTAACCAGGAAGCAGGCCCTGACCAGACAAAGAATCTGCCTACACCTTGTGCTTGCGCTTTTCCCAGTCTCCAAAAGTGCAAGAAATAAATTTCTGTCTTTTATAAGCCATCTAGTCTATGGCATTCTGTTATAGTAGCTCAAACTAACCAAAACATCTTTAGTATCAAAAACTTAAAAAGAGGCTGGGCACAGTGGCTCGTGCCTGTAAACCCAGCACTTTGGGAGACCAAGACGGGAGGACTGTTTGAGACTAGGAGTTCAAGACTAACCTGGGCAACATAGTGAGACCTCATCTCTATAATAAATCAAAAAATTGGCTGGGATCAGTGGCTCACACCTGCTATCCCAGCACTTTGGAAAGTCAAGGCAGGAGGATTGCTTGAGGCCAGGAGTTTCAGACCGGCCTAGGAAACAAAACAACATCTTGTCTCTACAAAAAAAAAAAATCAAAAAATTAGCCAGGCATGGTGGTACCTACCCATAGTCCCAGCTACTCAAGAGGCTGAGGCAGGTGGATCACTTGAGCCTCAGAGTTCAAGGCTATGGTGAGCCAAGATCATGCTACTGCACTCCAGCCTACGTAGAGTGAGTCCACGACTCAAAAAAAAAAAAAAAAAAACCCCGAAATATTAACTGGGTGTGGTGGCACATGCCTGTAGTCCCAACTACTTATGAGGCTGAGGTGGAAGGACCACCCGAGCCCAAGAGGTCGAAGATACAGTGAGCCATGATTGTGCCACTGCACTCCAGCATGAGTGACAAACTAAGGCTCTGTTAAAAGAAAAAAAGAAAGAAATTTACAAAGAAGAAAGTTAACAATTCCTGAAATATAACTACCTAAAAATAACGATAGTGCTATAGTAGTCTTCCCTTTACCCTCAAGGGATATGTTCCAAGATCCCTGGTGGATACCTGAAACCTCAATTAGTACTGAACTCTATATATACTATGCTTTTTTCCACACATATTTACCTGTGATAAAGTTAAATTTATATATTAGGCACATTCTGAGATGAACAATAACTAGAAATAAAACAGAACAATTTTAACAATATACTGTAATAAAAGTATGAATGTGGTCTCTCTCTCAAACTATCATTTTGGGCCAATGTTTACCTCAGGTAAAAGAAACCATGGAAAGTAAAATCGAGGATGGGGGGGCTGTCTAGTGTCCTGCTAATCTAATGTATCTTCTTCCCCAATCATTTTGCTTTCAATAATTTTTCTAAAATCAAGTACATTTTTTCAAAACTGAAAACTTTTTTAACATTCATGATCATTTTTCAATATCTTTAGATATAATGTAAAAATATATTTTTAATTGTGATAATAGTATTCCATTCTGCAGAGGTACCTGAATTAAACCATTCTTCTTAGAGTGAAAATTCATATCATTTCCAATATCTTGTATATAAAATAGTGGCCAGGCACAGTGGCTCACACCTATAATCCCAGCAGCTTGGGAGGCTGAGGCAAGAAGATCACTTGAGACCAGGAGTTCAAGACCAGCCTGGGCAACATAACTAGACCTCATCGCTATTGAAAACTAAATAAATAACCTGGGCTCGGTGGCTCAGCCTGTAATTCTGTGCTTTGGGAGGCTGAGGTGAGTGGATTGCCTGAGCTCACGGGTTCGAGACCCGCCTGGGCAACTTGGTGAGACCTCATCTCTACAGTAAAGTAAAAAAATCAGCCAGGCATGGTAGCACGTGCCTGTAATTCCAGTTACTCGGAAGGCTGAGGCGGAAGGATTGCTGGAGCCCAGCAGGTCGAGGCTGCAGTGTCCGGGAGCAGCCACTGCACTCCAGTCTGGGCAACAGAGTGAGACTCCAACACAAAAAAAAAAAAGAAAAAAGAAAAAGAAGACTAAATAAATAAATAAAATAAAATAAAATTATGATGAAATTCTAAGCACATACGTCTTTGTCTGTAACTCTGATTACTTTATTAGGGTATAGTCCTTGAAGGGACTATACAGGCTACCAAGTACACACTTTTTTAAGGTTCTTGATATGTATCACTAAAGTACTTTTTTGAAAGACCATCAAGTCATTAACCTCCTGATATCTTGAAGCTACTTCAAGTTTGACCTGACACCCAGAAGCACTGGCATCACTGGGAACGTGGCCCTGCCCCAGACTTACTGCATATCTGTTAAGACCTCAGGTGATTCATTTATACATCAACATTTAAGAAGCATGAATTGAGCATACTTCCTCCATTCCACTTACTTCTGCTATGTACAGCTGTCCCCCACCAAAATAAAAACATTTAATTGAGCACATATTATAGGTTAGGCACTTGATGTGTTATGTCATTCAATCCTTAACTCATAAGACCAGTACTATAACCTTTTATTATTAGTATCTTATTTTCAGAGATGAGAATACCAAATTTTAATAATTTTAATAAATTTTAATAAAATTTAATAAATTTTAATAATTCAAATAATTAACCCGCTCAAAATCATTCAACTAGGAAGTAGTACAGTGGAGATTGGACCTCAGGAAAATCTACTCTAAAGACTTTGCTCTTAACCACCTCTGCCTTTCAATGTAAAAAGGCTGTTAGCGCTGGACTCCCAACGTTAAGTAAACAATGCTTAGAAAATGGCAAGGACCCAAAAGATTACTGAATCCATTAGTTTTGTCTGAGAAAGGCAAAATTCCAAAATTAGAATTGAAAAGAGTTAGAATGAGGCATTTGAAAAAAGATCTGCTCTCAGTATTAGACACAGAACACTTCAAAAACAGGACTATACCTACTTCTATAAAACTTCAAAAGTTACTCAAACTTTACTCTGTATGGTTGGTCAATAAATGTGGGATATTTACACATTGTTAAAGTTGGCTTTCTTCCTAAACTTTCCAACAGAATGGGCAACAGGTGTCTCCCTTACCATTCCAGAGGTCCTGGGAGTCTGTTCGTGTTCCAACAGCCAGTGGAGATGGGCCCCCCAGTTCACCTACTCCCTCTAGTTGCAAGATCACAGCAGGCTTGAGAAGTGGAAATCCTATGGGAGGAGTAATCAGGACAGATGAGTAATCTCCCACAGATAAGTTCCTAAGCCTTTTCTCATATTGTCTCAGCAATGGAAAGGAAAGAGACCCAGGGGGTCCCAAGTCTAAGGACTATGGAAAGTGTTGGGGGGCTTGGGAAAGGTTGGGGAGCTTTGGAAGGGAAGCTGGGGGTGAAGGCTTGGGAAGGTGTAAGAGAGCTTGGGAAGGGCCCAGACTGTGGGTCCAAAAGACCTCATGGAGGGTAAACAGAGAGATTGTGCCCCAAGGGCTATTACTTTTGACCTTGGTCTGAAATATTCAGAGTCCACTGAGATCCTTGAATAGTCTCGATGACACAGGTAAGGTGATGGCAGACCTGAAGATACTGCTGTGGAACAGGAAGTTGTTGTATTCCACATTGTGTCTAAAACACAGCTTCCATGGGGTGAATCAAAAGTGAACACCCGTTCCAGCAAGTTCCTATATAGGCCCACAAAGTGCTTGGGGTTTGCTGTTCCCAGCAACTCTTAAGTCTAGGTTAGGAACAGCCCTGGGATTCCCACTTAGTAAAAGATTACCAGAGACCCCACCTGCAACCTGTAAGGGAGAAAAAAGCCAAAAACCCTAAATGGCTAAATCTGGGTGCCAGGGAAGCGAGGTCTTACCCAGGGAGGCCACATTCCCATAATTCTCCAGCATCACATCCCTGTACAGGGTCCTCTGTGCAGGGGATAGGCCATCCCATTCTGTCTGGGTGAAGTATACAGCAACGTCCTCAAAGGTCACCAACTTCTGAAACAACAGGTTCCTGCTGCCCTAGGGCCAATTCCATGGCTCAGGCCCTAAGTGAGGGGCAGAGGGCAGTATAAGGGTTTGGGGAGGGAACTTGTGAAAGCACAAAATTAATGACAAGGGAAAGATTTAAGAAAAAGCACCAGGAAAGTAAACCATGGAATATCCCATTTCTCTAACTGCAGAAAAACCTCATGCCACTTTTTACACTAGATAACATAAGCCAGGCTGAAAGACAAACTTTTTTTCTCATAAGCCAATTCCCTCAAGCAACCCCACTTTTAGATAGACCACTCCCCACTAGAGACTCAGGACTGATCCACCAGCAGTTCCCACATCATTCCCTTGAGGTCTTAGCACTCCCCCTGCAACTTCAGCCATGTTCCGCTCCCCACATCTCACCCTCATCCTCATGCCTCAAGCCATCCCCCCCAAAATAGTCACAGCTTCCATTTCATCCAGCCCTCATTTGCCACCTGATTCCCATCAGAGACTCCCAACAAGGGGCTGTGTAGCCTCTGCTTGAGCATCTCCAACCAAGGAAGCTTAGTGCTGCCCGGGCTGGAAACCCAGCACTCTATTACCCTCTCCCATTCAAGCCTCATCCTTCTCAACTTTTCCCAAGACTTCACTGTTTCTCCAAGATTTGGGAAACACCAGTCTTCCCACTGGTCGGCTACTGAGTAGCCCTTTTGGCTTCTCTCTTTTGCATCACTAAGCTGTGTGGTCAGCAACGGCTCTGCCACTCAAGGCCAACTCCTCCCTCCTGGGCAGTTGTAGTACTCTCTCTGCCCACCTGCCTTCTGTAACAACCATGGGAACTCAGTGGCAGAGATTTGCCTCCCAACTCCTCTGCCAATATCTGTTTTCCTTGATTCCACTGACCTGCACCTATCAACTTATCAACAAATCTAGTTGAACTTTTAGGTGTTCCAGGGTCTCTGCTGCCCAAGCTGAAGTGTAGTGCACAATCACAACTCACTGCAGCCTCTACCTCCTGGGCTCAGGCGTCCTTCTGCCTCAGACTCTCAAGTAGCTTGGACTGCAGGTGTGTGCCGTCAAACTAATTTTTTTATTTTTTTGTAGAGATGAGGTCTCACTCTGTTGCCCAGACTGGTCTTGAACTCCTGAGCTCAAGTAATCCTTTCTCCTCAGCTTCCCAAAGTGCTGGGATTACAGGCATGAGTCACCATGCCTGGCCCCCAACCTCTGGGTGTCTCTAAAAGTCTTCTCTGTGTGACTTGGGATAGAACGAGCAACTTCTCTGCATAAAATTAAATGCCTTCACTGCATGCTACCACTACCCTTTTCCCCAGTAAGTTGGCATATCCTCCAAAGCTCATTCCTCAGCTGGTGTCAGCACCATACACACAGGAAACCTCAGCTAGAAACTTGGAATCTTTCTCGACTCCCACCTCTCCCTTATCCCCTCCCCTAATCCTTTGACTGTCTGTGTCCTAAAGATTTTTATGTCTTAAGCATTACTTGAATGCTTACTTGAATTGGATCCTTTCTCTTTTAACAGTTACTTGCCTTGATGATGCTCATGTCACCTGGACCAGTGGGATTCTTCCTGAAGTGATCACCTTACTTTTGATTCTTCCCTAAAAACTCTTCCATACACATCACAAATCTGACCAAGTTAATGTCACCGGTTCCACAGTTATCTTATGGCTGAGCAGTTCCAAACCACACAATCAGTAACTTTGTGACTTTAGGCATATTACTCTACTCCCCTTTGCCTTCACTTCTTTTGTGGTAGAAATTCTGAGTACAACACATCACCTATCACTGAGGGCAGCTGTCAGGACTGAATG
This sequence comes from Cephalopachus bancanus, assembly GCA_027257055.1. Lineage (NCBI taxonomy): Eukaryota > Metazoa > Chordata > Mammalia > Primates > Tarsiidae > Cephalopachus > Cephalopachus bancanus. The sequence goes on along the minus strand of JAPVLO010000330.1, from coordinate 430,122 downwards.
ATCATGCAAAGGACTTAGTACAAGGCCTGCAGCATAGTAACTCAATGTTACTGGCGTTACTGTGACTATGATTATTCCCAACCTGTAGTCCATGGAGGTCCATGGATGAGCTTCAGGGGGTCCATGAAGTCCCTGAAAGTGTATGGAAAATTTGGTTTGCAGGCTTATTTTTCTGGGGGAGAAGGTGCAGAGGTCTTATCAGAGAGTCACTACACCCCAAGCCTGAAAGCCTCACAAGGACAATGAGACACTTTGTCCCACAGGACACCCTGTTGTTCCCCTCTCGACTCCACTCCCTGTATGTTCCCCTTCTCCCCAAATTAGAGGCTCAGTCATTCTTCTCTTTGATCTGGTCATGCTACTCCTCTTCCCTACATCCCCACACGGAGAATCCCAGTCCTCTGTGATTCTCCTCCATTCACATCCATGTACAGAGCAGCCTACATGAGCAGCTTCCACATCCCCATTCACCCAGAGCCCTCTAGAGAGGAGCAGAAAACCTCAATGTGTACAAGATGACCCTCCTGCTTTCTGGGCTCACTCTCCAGCTATCTCCTGCCACTGTCCTGGGGTCTGCCATCCTCCCTTCATGCTTCCTCTTTCCCACAAGTTCCCAGTCCAGCAGGCAGAAGCAGCTTTCATCCCAAGGCTCACCAGCTCCTCTTATTAATTCTCCTCAATCTGAAACAGTCCAGAGGTAGAGTTGAAGGACCCACAGCTCACCTGAGGCCAGGTTGTCAGGAGCATGGCTGCTGTCACCTAGTATCCCTCTCAGAGAAGGGCTGGAGCTGAGAAGAAACAGAGAGACAAACGTGAGACAAGCCACTCCCCACCAGAAGCAATACAGCCCCTCATAGAAGATGCAAAACACAGGCAGCCTGCATTCAAATAGAGTGCAAACAGGAGCTGCCACAGGAAGAAGAGAATGATCTGGCTCAGTGCTTAGGACTCCTTCTGGCTATGACATTGATACTCACTGCCAGGAACCCTAGGATTTTACAATTCTGACACATATCATACATACTAAAGGGTATATATAAACTGTACGCAGAGCCTACAGAAAAACAAAACAAAGAGTCCTATAACAATAATTCAGTTCAAGAGATAAGACACTACTAGGATCACTATAGGTTCTAGGGTTCCATGACTCAGCACCTTTTGTTCATTGTATTAAAAAACACATGGATCAGTTATTTTCTTTTTCCTAAAGTGTTGGGATTACAGGCGTGAGCCACCACACCTGTCCTGTTTTCTGATTTTTACTACTCCTAAAATCTTGAAATTTTTCAATTTCCTAAAATAGCATCCATTTCTTCTAGGATTTCGACTTTACTCTTATAGGGTAGTAGAAAACACTGGTCCAAATTTATTTTCAATTCCTTTTCATATATGGAGCTACTTTGCTTTTCCCACTTCTTCTTTTGAATGTATGCACATTCTAGACTTTTTCCGCAGGGTTAGTATTATGGACTAAATGTTTATGTCCCCCCCAAATTCACATATTAAAGCCCTAACCCCCCAATGTAACTGTATTTGAAGACAGGACCTGTGAGGAGGTAGTAAGGTTAAATGAGGTCCTAAGGGTAGACCTCACCAACAGGGCTGGTGCCTTTGCAAGAAGAGGAAAAAACACCTGAGCATACACTCACACCCACTCACCCTCCCCTTCTCCACCCTGTGAGGACACAATGAGAAGGCTGCTATCTGTAAGCCAGGAAGAGAGCCCTGGATGGAACAAAAATCAGCCAGCACCTTGATCTTGGACTTCTGGTCTCTAGAACTGTGAGAAACAAATATCTGTTGTTTAAGTTCCAGTCTATGGCATTTTGTAACAGCAGTCCAAACAGACTAATACAATTAGCCTGAGCAGTGGTTTATCTATTTTAATGTGGTTTTCTTTTATTTTCAAAGAACCAGCTTTCCTATTTATTTAACAATATGATTTTTTTCTGTTTGTTTTTAATTCACTAATTATTTCTTAGTTTGTTCCTTTAGCTCCGTAAGGGTCAGTTTAAGCACCACTCCAACTCCTCTTGTCCCACCCTTAGTCCAGTTCTACTGAGGCTTTGATCAGCTTTGTGAAGCTGCAACCCTACCAATGCCTCTGCAACGACCTACATCACATATGCCTAGTTCCTGCGCTGGGATATCATTAGCATCCTATGTGGGACACCTGGGTACTTCTGGAAAGTACAGGAAAGTTAACAGCTGTAATGCCACCCTTGACCAGCAGGGGACAGAAGCCAGTGGATAAATATTTTCCCCTTTAATCTCCTAGGTGGGGAGCCTTGAGACTCCAAAGCTTCTCAAAGACCCCGCAAGACAGTGTCTGTTGAGGGTAGGGCCTGACAATACATCCTTGTATTGACTCTCTCTCCTTTGTTTCAAAGCCCTTGTCCTTCACTCTGCCGCTGCAACCACATTCCTAAATAAATCCCCACACATTCCTAAATAAATTCCTACATGTTCTGTTTTGGAGGAAGCTACACTAAAAAAGGGTTTCTTCCTACATTCTTGAGGTTGAATGATTTACTTATTTATTTTCCTATTTGGCAATTAAAGCCTATAAAGCCATAAAATTTCCTCTAAATACACTTTTAGTCACATTTCAGAGATTTTTATATACCATGTTTATATACATATTACTATTTTATAGTCAGTCAGCAATTCTGTTTTGTTTCTGACCTAATAACTGATTAGGACAGTTTGTTCTAATTTCTTCTTGTTCATAAGTTCTGGCTTTACTGCACAATGTTTAAATAACTTGATCTATTAACTTCTATTTTATACATTTTTCAGGTTTGTTATTGGTAAAGTGTTCATTCTTTAAAATAGTCTACGGTGCTTAAAAAGAAAACTTATTCTATGATGGAAAAAATGAAATATAATTTCATTTTTAGATAACAAATCAACTCTACCAATTATGTTACATATATTTTCTACATAATCCTTCATCACTTTTACCTAATTAAGCCAAGCACTCAGCGAAGAGCTAACTGTCACAAAACACCGAACCCAAATATGTCATGGGCAAATCCTTTCAAATCTTTAAGAAATGAATAATTCTGCTGGGCATGGCGGCTCACACCTGTAATTCCATCACTTTGGAGGTGAGAGGATTGCCTGAGTACAGGGGTTTGAGACCACCCTGAGAAACTTGATGACACCTTGTCCCTACAATAAATAAAAAAATTAGTTGGGCATGGTGGCACATGCCTGTGGGACCAGCTACTTGGAAGGCTGAGGTGGAAGGATCACCTGAGCCCAGCAGGTAAAGGCTGTGGTGGTCGTGAGAGTGCCACTGCACTCTAGCCTGGGCGACAGAGTGAGACTCTGACCAAAAAAAAAAAAAAAAGGAAGAAGAAATGAATAATTCTAACACTATTTAAACTGTAGTGAGAGCATAGCAAAATAAGATTCCCAATTTTTTTTATGGTTCCAGCATAAATAATAAGACTGACAGACTAGTCTCATTTATGAATACTAATGCAAAAATTCTAAATATTAATAAAGACTTCACTAGCTCATTAAAGTAATACATCTTTAAGTAGAATTATCCCATGAATGCAAGTAAAGCTCAGTGTTAGAATACAAGTTAGTATCTTTTCCAAATTAATAAATCAAAAAAGGAAAAACATACTGTCCAACTCAACAGATGCCAAAGATGGTGGCAATAATTCAACATTCATGCCTAATTTTGAGAACTTATACACAGAGAAATTCTCATATGTAGGAGATTGTATGCAAAAAAATTCATCAGCAGCACTATTTTAATAGCAAAAAAAAACAGAAACAACCTACATGTCTATTGAGAACACATCAATAAGTTTTCATACAGTTTTACAATGGGATATTACCCAAAAACTATACACAAATGAATTTAGCAACATAATATTGAATGATGTGAGTCCCAAATGACCACAGACATGATGCCATTTATATGAGGCATAAAAACAAAAAAAAAAATGTAAACACACTGTTTACAGACATATGTATATGTGATAAAACTATTTTTAAAAACAGTAGGGCTATGCAGCGTCAGTGAGCTGATTAAAAGAAAATAAACATAAAGATGGAAATAACAGACACTGGGGAGACTAAAAGGGGGGAAGTGAAGAGGGGAGTTAGGGTTCAGAATTACCTATTGGGTACAATGTTCACTATCTGGGGAAGCCCAATTCCCACCAATACACAATATGCTCATGTAACACGCATGCATTTGTATCCCCTTAATCTAAAGTAAAAAAGAAGTAACAGGCTATGATTAACAAAATTCAAGATCGTTGTTACTTCCAGGGGTGGGAAGCTGGGAGGTGGCTGAAGGAGGAGCACACTGATAGACTTTTTCTTAATTGGGTGGTGGGTTCATGGGTGCTCATTTTACTACTATATATACATATATACCTATACTTATAACACACACACACGTATACACCATCTAGCCAGGATGGGGCGAAAGTGAGGGCCCAAAATAGAATACAAACAACAGCAAATGAGCCTAACTATATTATAGTTGAATAATATAACCACATTGAAGTGGTGAGAAAGCACTAAGTGACTTTGTAAAGAAATATTTTGACTAAATACTGTAAGGTTAAGAAAAAAAGATCTCTAAATATTGTACTCCAGGTAGTACATTTGCTTTTCACTGGGGCATGAATTAGCGATTCTGAAACTATTTTATGTGAATTCTAAAACTGAGCAAATACGTAATTATATTGTAGAAGTCACTCCCAAGTCATTGTCGCTCCACTGCCAGAGAGCAGGGCTGAGTTACCTTTTGAGACTGGCATCGCTCCAAGAGACAGAGCCTCCAGAAGCTAGGGTTCTTCCGCTCCTGGTTGACTGGGAGGGGCTCTGCTTTATCTGCGCTCTCGCTGGGCCCTGATTCATGACCTATGTCAGGAGCCTGGGGACACACAGTCCAAACTTGACATGCATATAGGTAAGTGTTCCTGCAAGATCTCAACACGTCACATGACTGGTGGCCTCACTCGCGCAATCATTCCACCCTCTAGTTGCACGGACATATCTTCCCAGAACAGATCAAGTGCTAAATGCTCGAGGCCTCGGGGTTGAGACAGCAACACAATACAGGTTTCGCCTTCCACCGGACGAAACGTTTTCGGCTAGAGATCAAAGCGGGAGTCAAAGAGGGCGGAAGAAGACCCTGAGCTACCGCCAAGCTGCCTCCCCGAGCATGGGTCTCCTAGCAGCGCAAGCCGCAGGAGACCCAGCTACACCCAGAATATAAGCGAGTCCCAACCGTACCCACAGCCTTAGGACCACGGCGCCGCCCACGCCGCCGCAACCCCACACTCACCTCCACCGCAGGTGACTCCGCGGCGCTGCCGGAAGTGCGTCACCAGGAGGTGGCCGAGTCTCTCTAGGAGCGAGGTCGCGCCCTCTCGGTGGTGCTCTCGCCCCGCCCCCCTGCGGCCGCAGCTTTGTTCGCCCGGGTCTCCCGCCCTCCGCCCTCCGCCCTCCGCCCTCCGCCCTCCGCCCTCCGCCCTCCGCCCTTCGGTTCTCAGAGAGTTGGGGCCGCCAAGAATCAGAGACAAGCGGGGGCGCAGTCCAGAGGGGTTGAGTTTTCCGGGCTGGACTGGTGGATCCCACGTTGTCACACCCAATGCCCCCCATTTTCTAACAGATATTTTGTAATGTCCACTTTATTCTCCCAACCTGAAACTACACATTATGGCCTAGAAAATAATAGATAATGTAAACACCTACGTTAAATCTAACTCCTGTGACAGATAACACCTGCATTTTAAAAACGAATATGCTCACGTGTAATGAAGCAGAAGTAAAAGGATCACAATTTCTAATTAAAAAAAAAATCCTTCAATGTGTTTGGTCGTGACTGCAGTAGGGGACCTAATGAAGTGGTCAGCTATTTGCCTTAACAAGTAGAAGTTGCCTGGATGCCATAGCCACAAAACTGTGTCTTATACTGGTGTTTCAAAAATCACAAAATTGTGATCCCAAATGGTAATCACTTTTTGGTGAATGTGAAAGAAAATAGATGATTTATTTTCATAAAATGGAAAGAAGTCTACTAACATGACCAAGAGCACATACCAGGAAGCAGATATGGGCAAAGACTTGTTAGAACAAAAGGAGGCGTGATGACAGTCACATCATCTTAGGGAAATGAAACTTCTTACTTAGAAATAAGAAATCTGAAACCCTCCAATCAAAGAGCAACAAGTACTTATTCTAACCTTATTTGGACCAAAAACTGCTCAGGTGACGTCCGGGAGTGATTGTAACCCCATAATCCTCTATCAATGAAGAACCTGGGGAGGGCCCTGTGAACTAGGAAATAAATTGCTTGTTGTTAACTGTTCTGGGTGTGCCTGCCCGCCAGACACCCAATCTTGCAATCTTGCAAGTCATTAAAGTCTCGCTTCTGCTCCACTCTGTGTCTCCATGTCCATCCTTTGATTTTGGGTGGGTGAGTTTGTTTCTCACAGCAAAGTTTTAAGTGAAACACAGGATGATCTTCTTTTGATTATACAGTTATAACCCTGGAACATCAGTGTATGTTAAAACTGTGCAAAAATACATTGTGTTTAACCACAAGACAGGTTCCAGATTACGGTAATTTATAAATAAAATTTTCACTTACATGAATGTTCAGCAGACTTTCGAAAGCCTGAATATTTTTTTCAACAGGCAGGACTGTCCTGTATACTGCAGGGTTTGTGGCACTCCTGGCTCCCATCTACAATGCTAGCAGCAATGCTAAAACCACCATTAAATATAACAAAATACCCTCCATAAAATTCCAAAATGAGCTCTAGGGAAGTGAAGTCAGTACTAAAAGCCACTGGACTGAACCACCTTCAGTTCTATTCCCCCAACCCTGATAGTGTAGACCTCCTTTCTTTCACTCTGATCCCTCCAGTGTTGATCCACTGGTGGATGTCCCCCACTTGCCTCTTCAGCCTCCAATAACTCTAGCCCTAACCCTAATAACCCCTTCTTTCCCCCTCTCAACTTCAGCCCCACTTGCTGAATATGATGTTCTTTAAATCTAGAATGACTTCCCCTTCTCATTTCTACCCTCCATCTTTACTGTTACTGGAAGTGTCAGCCAAGATCCTGTTTCCCATGGGAAGCAAGCCTTTCCTGACCACCTAGAATAAAGCAGGCACTCCCATGTATGTGCCATAACAGTACCCTGTACTTCTCAGGACTTGGCACATCTGTACTTATTTAATGGAGATAGTTTATTTAAATATCTGTCCTCTCTGATAGCTCCAGGAAGCAGAGATTATGTCTTGTTCAACACCATTATCTCAGCTAGAGCACAAAGCCTGGCACAAAGAAGGGAAACAATAAACATCTGTTGTTGATATGGTCCAAAGGCTCCATCCCATCTCCTAGGTAGAACCCTATATTATTTATGTGCCACTGGGAGTAGGGTATTTCTTATACCTGGGATCATGACATTGACCATAGCCAGAAGCCCTTCTCTGCCTTGCACTGACCCTGGTTGTCACTATTTTCCACAATGAGCACTCTGTGTGGCTTCTCTCTTTCAGATAGGAAATGGTCCTCAAGATTGAGCAAAGTGATAGTGGGATTACACTGCTTTAGCAATAAGTGCTGGTTTTCATGCCTCCTTGGGTTCATAACTCAGACCTTTAGGTAGGGGTGAGGGCTTGTCAAAAGAAATAGGAACAAATTAGGAGGTCACAGCATCATATAAATACTGATCACAAATGGTTTACTGATTGTAAACCAGTCACCTAATTTTACAGATAAGAAAATAAGGCACCCTACACAGTCACAAAACCTCGATTCCTAAGTGTGCTAAGTACGAAGATGCCAATCAAGTTACAAAAGCTCTGTGATAGGTCTGGAGAGGCAGAGACCACTTCTTGTCTGTCAAGCTCTGTTCTTCCATTCCTACATAGTTACAGAATCTCCAGCAAAGTGCATGACAGATCGGAAAAAAAACACAAATTTCTTGGCATTCTTCAAAGCAAAGTGTGCTCATGTGACCAACTTCTGTTAAGTAAGCTGTAAGAAAATACGATGCCATGTCCTTAAAGACAAGAGACATGATCTCCCTGGCCCCAAAACCCCATAAGCTAGGGGGAATATTGACAAGGGTGAGCATCTTGGACCATGTGGACAAGGGTGTGGTTCCTAAAGTGACAGAGCAGTTGAAAGGAGGAGCCACAGAGCTGCAGTGTCAGCCCCAGACTGCTTGCCTTCAGATGTCATATAAGAGGGAAACAAACTTTCATCATATTTAAACCACATTAATTTGGGTTCTTTGAATTAATTTCCAAGTTCACAGACTAATTAATATGCCTAGAGATGAGGAAGGATGGAAATTTACACAACATAACAGTTAAAAATGTAAATGGGCTTTTATATTTCAGCATTCTGGAAGTCCAGCTCTATGCTAGGCCTGTAGCCATGTTGCCTTAGTTTCCCCTTCCTCTGATCCAAGACTTCTAATCCTTTACCCTCTGTCCCTATAGTCCTAAGGTTTCCTAAAGCCCCTTCTCCCTGACCACCAGGGAAAACGGACAGTCTTCTCACATTAAAAGAATAATTTTGATGTTTACAGTTTTTTTGTTTTTTAATATTTTTGTTTGTTTTGAGTCAAGTAATCACTCTGTTGCCCAGAATGGAGTGCAGTGGCACAATCACAGCTCACTGCAGCCTTGACCTCCTGGGCTCAGGCGATCCTTCTGCCTCTGCCTCTTGAATAGCTGGGACTACAAGCATGCACCACCATGCCTGGCTAATTATTATTTTTTTTTTTTTTGTAGTGACAAGGTCTCACTCTGTTGCCTAAGCTGGTCTTGAACTCCTGGGCTTAAGCAATCCTCCCACCTCAGACTCCCAAAGTGCTGGGATTGTAAGCATGAGCCACCACACCCATGTTTTCAGTTTTAATATGACAGAGTAAAGATGCTTTTGCCTGTTTCTTCTCTTGAAAATTGTGGCAAAACAACAAGAGTCTGGCTGGGATTCATTCCAAGGGTTCAAGAGTTCAAGAGTTTCACTATGATAAAATTTTTTGTCATTGATTGATGTTGTGAATTATATTAACAGCTCATTCATTCTACTGTGTGCAGAAATATACTAGGGTAGGCAGAGGTCTTAGTCACAAAGCAACCAAACATATATAGGAATAAGCTTCAAGATAAGTGTTTGACATATCCTAAGAAAATTTCAAGTGCTCAGGACTAAACCATTGAAAAAAACTTGCATAAATGGAAAGGCACAGGTAATGTTCAGGAGGAGGGGTCTTCTTCTTTATTTAATCTATAAATCCAATGTTATACCAAATAAAACCTTAATAGAATTTATTTAGAAACTTGTGGAAACTGTTCTAAAATTTACCAAGAAAAAAGTTTTAGATGTTTCTAAGGTATTACTAAAAGGAAGATAAAAGGCTTGAAAGATAAAGAATGGAAAAATAGATATATCAGACAAGTATTAAGCTCAAGGGAAAAAATGGCATAGCTACATGAATGTCTCACAACAATGACTTTAAGACAAATACACATTGTTAGGCAGAGTTATATTTCAGACAATGTAGCAAATGATATAAATTAGCATCTAGACATTAGGATAGGATGTAATGTTTGGCATCATTTTAAGTATTTAGCTCAGCTGGGCACAGTCTCACATCTGTAATTCCAGCTGAGGGAGGTTGAGGAGGGTGTGGATAGTTTGAGATCAGGAGTTCAAGACCAGCCTGGACAACTAGCAGGACTCTATCTAAATACATACATACGTACATACATATTGTACTTACGTGCTAAAAATGAACAAGAAACTAAAACCAGAGGGGCTGGGTTGGCCTGAAGAACTGAGATGATGTTTTGGCCAACAAGTGGGAATGGTGAGGATTTGTAAGTCTTGATATCTGAGGAAATCAAGTTATAACATTCCGGAAGCCTGCATGAAGTAAGAGGTAGGAATGAAGGCTTCTCTCACACATACATCCACGCCAAGGTCTAGACCCATGAAAAGATAAGTTAGAAAAACATCTTCCCATGAGCAAAGAGAGATAACAAAGAAGCTTGTTGTCCTTGCCTAAGCTTTCAAGTAGCAGTGGGAATGCCCCTAAGAATTTATAATCATAGTTTATATCACTGAATACAGAGTATACATTAATACTACCTACTTGGATCAGCAACTCATAATCCAGGAAACTTAAACCAAAAAATGAATCCTGATGGACTTCTGAAATAGTCACTACAGAGTTAGCAGACAATGACATTTAAAAATTATGAGAACTGCATCCCAAATATCTGAAAGTTAAATGGAGATATGGAAGATTAAAAAAAAAAAAAAGAAACCAAATCAAACTTCAAGAGATGAAAAATCTGTAAAGTCCAATGAAAAACATACTGGATGAGATTAAGAGTAAATTAGATATTTTAGGGGAAAAGTTTAGTGAAATTGAAGACATAACAATAGAAACTATCCAAAAAGAAACACAGAGATGGCTGGGCACAGTGGCTCATACCTGTAATCCCAGCACTTTGGAGGCTGAGGTGAGAGAATCACTTGAGACCAGGAGTTCGAGATAAGCCTGGGCAATATAGTGAGACCGCCTTAAAAAAATTTTTTTTAATTAGCCAGGCATGGTAGCATGCTGTTGTCCCAGCTACTCAGGAGGCTGATGTGGGAAAATTGCTTGAGCCCAGGAGTTCAAGGCTGCAGAAAGGCATGATCATGCCACTGCACTCCAGCCTGGGCAATAGAGTGAGACCTTGACCCACAAAGAGAAAGAAAGGAAGGAAGGAAGGAAGGAAGGAAGGAAGGAAGGAAGGAAGGAAGGAAGGAAGGAAGGAAGGGGAGAGAAAGAAAAAAGGGAGAGAGGGAGGAGGAAAGGAAAAAAATAAGGAAAGAAAAAAGACAAATTGTTTTATCCCCCCCTCCCCCTGAGAAAAGACAATTTAAAACAAACGTAAAGGACTGAGAATCTTGGTTTCCTCATTTACCAGCTGTGAGACTTTGGGCAACCACTTAGCTGTATCTGAAACTCCATTCATTCATCTAAAAAAGGAGGTAAAAATGCATAGTTGTTGTCAATACTACACATATTGTTTCTCTTGAAATACATATGACAGGGACGTTGATTCAGTAGTTGCTCAATTAACATTAATTTCTTCTCTCTTCCCTTATTTGTGAATCTGTTCACACTTCTATATTTGTCAATAAAGAAATAATTAAGGCATACGTTTGTAAATATGACATTATCATAACTAGAGAAGAGGGTTACAGTGCCAAACTCCTTCAAAGTTTGCTGTGTGACATTCCGTGCAGCACTCCCTGGCCACCCCAGCTACAGATCAAGTGGGCCCAGATGTGGCTTCACCTACCACTCTGGAAGGCTCATAGCTAGGGGGAATGTGCCTTGGAATAAACGGTGCCTTGAGTATCATTCATGTCAAACTTAGATAAAACTCTGAACTTCGGACTTTTGAGATGTCTGACAAGATGTGAGGGCTATTTCTCAACCAAATCATCTTCCACAAAGCCTCCACCACCAACCACTGGGGAGAGGAGAACCTATCAGTAAATGGTGCTGGGAAAACTGGCTGACCGCATGCAGATTAAAACAAGACCCTGCCCATCCCATACACAAAAATCAGCTCTAAATGGATCAAAGACCTAAACATAAAACCTCAACCTATAAGAACCTTAGAAAACGCAGGAGACACCCCTATGGAAATTGGAACTGGTAACCAATTTCTGATTAAAACCCCAAGTGCCCATACCATAAGAGATAAGATAGACAAGTGGGACCTCATCATAACTGAAAAGCTTCTGCAAAACCAAAGAAACCATCAAGAGAGCAGAGAGACAGCCCACAGACTAGGAAAAAATATTTGCCAATTGTATGTCTGAAAAAGCCTAACGTCTAGGATGTACAATGAACACAAATGTGCCAAAAAGAAAAATTCAAACAACCCCATTACAAAGTGGGCAAAAGATATGAATAGACACTTCTCAAAAGAAGACATATGAACAGCCAACAGATATATGAAAAAAATGCTCAGCCTCACTAGTCATCAAAGAAATGCAAATTAAAACTACACTGAGATACCACCTAACTCCAGTCAGGATGGCCATTATCAATAACTCAAAAATCACAGATGCTGGAGAGAATGTGGCAAAAAGGGACACTTCTACACTGTTGATGGGAGTGTAAACTAGTACAGTCTCTGTGAAAATCAGTGTGGCGATTCCTAAAAGTTCTAAAAATCAACCTTCTCCAATACTGACCCCTACCAATCCCCCTTGGACTGGGGATTTTATCCCTCCCTTTTAAAAAAAAAAAATTACACTCTAATTTTAAAAAAGAATAGCCTGCACCCCATATTGTTTAATCACAGCATTTTTTTCCACAGTAGGCAAGAACATGGAACCAACTGTGCTGCCCATCAGAATAGGACTGGATTAAAAAAACATGGTACATATATACAATGAAATATTACACAGCCATAAAGAAGAACAAAATCATGAACTTCACAGCAACCTGGATGGACTTAGAGTCTATAATACTGAGCGATCTTTCACAGAAACAAAGAACTGAGTATCACATGTTCTCACTCATAAGCGGACCTTGAACAATTATCATAATACTATAAGAAAAGGATTAGCAGTAGCGGGAAACTATGGGGAAGTGGGGGGGTGGGGAGGTGGGATTGACAATAATGGGAATCTGCCTGAGGAAGGGGGGCACACCTCATCAACAAGCATACCTGCATAAAGAACTTTTGTATACCTAACCCTGAATAGTACCCCACATCTTTAGAATTTAAAATTAAAAAAAGAAATTCTAAAAAATAATACATAAACAATAAAATTTTAAAAAAATAAATAATTTTTTAAAAGTTTGCTGTGGATAATTTCACAGAAACTTGCTAACAATAGCCAATTTCAGAAGCTTTTTACCACAGAGATAGCAGACCCAATCCACTGTATGTTTCTGAAAAGAGGTTAACAGTTAGGGGTTAGCAAGTGCAGAGTGGGTATGTAAAAGAATCAAGTAGCCTGTCTCCAAATGAATACAAAATGTCTTTTTCCCCCAAAATGTATTGCCTGATAATTTGCTTTTTATATGTGCCTAAGAAGAGCCCTGAGCACTTTTCTTATATTGCACAACTAGGTATTAAATATTTTTCCAATTTGCAGGATGCTGGCCTCCAGAATTACACAATGGTGCTGAGTCCCAATCCCACAGAACTCCCAAGGGAGTCCAGTTATCAATTCTGATACTAAAGTTCCATAGAAGGAAGAAAAAGAAGACCAACCACTATCTTGTCATAAACAGCCTTCTCAGGGAGTTATGACTTTAGGGGATTATGATTGCCAGGCACACAAGCGTCAAAAGTCTCAGGAAATTAGCAACCGCAATGCATGTTTAGAGTGTCGTCCTACTAAAGGGGACTACAGCTGAAAACAGGGAGACATGGTGCCATTCAAGGTGCTAAGCCCCTCATTCGAGCTTTGGAGCTCTCCCACGTGCTGAATACGGCCTCAGAACCATTGTTCTCCAACTTGGTGCTGGTCCCGTCTGACTAGATTTTAAGCCTGATCTCCAGATACTTGTCTCATACTATTGCTTCCTTTGAATTCAATCGGCCAGAACCTGACACATCTCATCTAGTGCCCTAGTTCCTGCTTGTCTCTGCCTATCACCCTACCTCAAAATAAAAAGAATTACAAGGATGAGAATTGCTTGTGGACCCAAATGGCCAAGAGAGACTCTTCTGGGAAGCTTTCTTCTATCTTAAAGATTTCTACAAACATGAATTATTTGGCTTTGAAAAGTTAAAAAGACAGAAACCATATATTGTTCTTGGTAAAAAAAATAAATTACCTAAACACAACTTAAACATAATAAAAGTGTAATAAAATTGGAAACTTCATATGTTTCAATTGCTTTATTTAACCACCTTACACCCCCTTCCTGAGTGAGTTACCTTGCATGCAGCTGTTCTGAGTTGTGAATATTGAACTGCACTTTAATAGCTATCAGATACTTCCATGTTTATTATGTATCTTTTTTCTTCCCATCATCCTGAAGAAGGTGTGGGAATATTATCATATCTATTTATTTTATTTTTTTTAGTCAGGGTCTCACTCTGTTACCAAGATTAGAGTGCAGTGGAGTGATTATGGCTCACCACAGTCTCAACCTCCAGGGGTCAGGTGATCCTTTTGCTGCAGCCTCCCAAGTAGTTGGGACTATAGGCATGTGCCACCAAGCTCGGTTTGTTTGTTTGTTTGTTTATAGTGATGAGGTCTCATTATGTTTCCCAGGCTGGTCTTGAACTCCTGGACTTAAGCAATCCTTTCCTGCCTCTGTCTTCCAAGATGCTGAGATTGCAGGTGTGAGCCACTATGCCTGGCCATATCTCATCTATTTTATAGATGAGAAAAAGCAAAGCTTACAGATTGCAGCTTTTGTAGAACATAGTATGTAGTTGGAGAGACAAGCTTTAAATACATCAGCATCTAAATAAATATATCATTGTAAATGTTCATTCATGTGATGAAGATAAAGAGCAAGGTGTTGAGGAAAGAGTATCAAGAAAATGCTGGGGGGGTTTTTTGGTTTTTTTTTGAGTTGGAGTCTCACTCTGTCGCCCAGACTGGAGTGCAGTGGCCATTCCCGGCCACAGCAGCCTCGACCTGCTGGGCTACGGCGATCCTTCCGCCTCAGCCTTCCAAGTAGCCGGAATTACAGGCATGCGCTACCACGCCCGCATGGTTTTTGATTTTTTGATTTATTGTAGAGATGAGGTCTTGCTGCCCAGGCGGGTCTCGAACCCACGGGCTCAGGCAATCCACTCACCTCAGCCTCCCAAAGGCGCGGGATTACAGGCTGAGCCACCAAAAATGCTGTTTTTAACTTGCAGGTTAGGAAAGGCCTGCCTGAGAAAGTGACTTTGGACCTGAAAGATGAGAATGAGATATTAGGCTGGGCTCGGTGGCTCAGCCTGTAATCCCAGCACTTTGGGAGCCTGAGGCGAGTGGATTGCCTGAGCCTATGGGTTCGAGACCAGCCTGGGAAAGTTGGTGAGACCTTGTCTCCACATTAAATAGAAAATTAACCAGGCATGGTAACACACACCTGTAGTTCCTGCTCCTTGGAAGGCTGAGGTGGAAGGATCACCAGAGCCCAGCAAGTCAACGCTGGGGTGGCTGTGAGCATGCCACTGCACTTCAGCCTGGGCGACGGAGTGAGACTCCAACTCAAAAAAAATTAAAAAGTGAGAGAGAGGGAGAGAGAGAGAGAGAGAGATCTGGGCATACAATCAAGTGGACAGCATTCCAGGCAAGAGGAATAACATATGGCAGTCCCTACAGTGAACAAAACCTTGACACATCAAGGGTAAAGAGAGGAAGTGATAACCATGAGGTCATGCAGAGCTTTGCAGGCCACCTGGAAGAGTTTTACTTTTATTCCAAGTGCTATGGGAATCCACTGAAGTGTTTTAAGCAAAAGCATGTTATGTTTCTTGTTTTTAAAAGCACACTCTAACTGGTGATTGGCAGATAGATTAGACAACTACAACAGCAGAAGTGGGGAGACCATGAGTGGAGAAATTATGGCAGTCCAGGAAATAAGTGTTGGTGGCTCAGATCAGGACAACACAGCAGGATGTGGAAAGAAACTCCATTTTGCTCATCAGGAACATGTTCCTGTCACCTAGCATGTTGTTTAGTGCACAGAAATCACTAAAATACTTACTGAATAAATTAATAACATCCTTTAGTGTGTGCGGCACACGTCTAAGGATTTTTTTATCAATCCAAATACTCACATTAGCTCATCATCTGAGAGGGACGTGCACCATCAGCTTCTCCTTACAGGCAGATTACTGTTATATTTACCATATTTTAGCTCCTGGACACACAGAGCTATGGTTATATAAAGCACTTAGTCTATTTAAAATTATGCACTTCAGTGCCTCACAGAAAAACATCGTGTCCCACAGCGCTGTTACTCTCAGAGGAAATTTCTTTGAACTAGAAATCAGAAAATGTGCAGCCACCACTAAAAGCAGAATAAGGTTGCATCCTGAAAGTGCTCATACTATCAGCTAACATCTGAAGGGCCCCAATTGAGTGGGCTGCTAATAACCACTATTGGAATACAGGATACTTTCCCACTGCCTGAAGGCTCTTTCTCCCTCTCTTTAGTTTGGGTTCCCAAACTAAAGAGAATGCAGGGCTTGAAACAAGGATTTGGATGCATGTTTATTTAGATGATCCCAGGAAGCGGGGCCAAAGGAGCCCATGAAGACAGAAAAGGAGGAAAAGCCAATGTAAAGTGTTATTAATGTTGAGGCTTTGAGCACTAGAACTTTGCAGAGAAGTGGAAAGAATTCCTCCTGCAGGTGCCCACCTGAAAGGTGGGAAACTGGAAACTTCAGGCTCCTGTCCTCCATGATTTGGGGTTTTTCTGGGGTTAACTCGACCCCATGCATTCTCAGGCTGTGCTTGCTAGTGCAGTGAGCTCTGAAGAAGTGCCTGAGGCAGAATGTCGAAAGGCATGAGGAGTGTATGAGTAGTGTCAGGGGAGCTCTAGGTTTATGCAGAACTGTCCACCACAGCTATGGCCAAAACCAAAAGTGTATGTGAGAGGGGTACCAGGGGCATCTGCTCTACTATTCCACCAATCGGCTGGATTTCACTGTTCTCACCCGATAAAACAGGGATTAGCCTAGTGCCTGTCTCCAAGTTGTTATGCAAATATAAATTCATACAGCACAACCAGGTGTGCCCAATATTTTTCCCTTTTCCAAAGCTTTTAGACATGTAGAATTAGATGACATCCATAGACTGTGGCGTAGGCCACTAGTTGCCCACCCAAACATTTTTCTTCCCCCTCCTCATGAACAAAATCTCAAACTTATTTGATGTAGCACACTCCCACTCAACTAAAAGATATTTCCTAATGAACTTAGCAGCCTGGTATAGTCATGTGAATAAGTTCTAGACAAAAGCATTTAACTGGAAATGTTCTGTGGTACTTACAGAAAGTCTTCTTACTAGCAAAGTGGCATGCTTTTCTTACCCTTCCTCCATCCTACTGCCTGGAACAAGCATTTGATGGTTGGAGCTCTAGCAGCCACCTTGAACCACGAGAATAAGGGGCCCACTGAGGATGGGTGAGTGACGAGGGAGATTGGGTCCCTGCTAACATTGCACAGTTGCCTTACCTGCTCTGGGATATCTCCAGACTTCTATTATGAAAAAAATAAATTCCTGTCTTGTAGTGAAGTCTATCATTTTGGGGGTTTGTTATATACAGACAAACCTAACTAACAGTGGTAGGCTGAATAATAGTGATCCAAATATACCAGGTACTGATCCCCAGAACCTGTAAATGTTACCTTAGATGGCAAATTTTTTGCAGGTATTACTATATTAAAGGTCTTGTGATAAGGACATTATCCTGGATTATCTGTATGGGTCCTAGATGCCATCACAGATGTCCTTATAAGGAAGAGGCCAGGGAGATTAGACACACAGAGAAGGCAATGTGAAGACAGCAGAGGCTAGAGTGATGCAGCTACAAGCTAAGGAATGCTGGAAGCCACCAGCAGCTTGAAGAGAATAGGATCAGATTCTGCCCCAAAGCATACTGAGAGCGTGTGGCAATGTGCCTTGCCGACATATTGATTTCTTCCCAAGGAAGCTGATTTCAGACTTCTGGCTTCCAGAAATGTGAGAGGAAAGACTGCTGTTGCTTTAAGCCACCAAGTTTGTGGTAATCTGTTACAGATGTCACAGAAGACTAATACATGAATCATAACTCATTCAAAAACAGTTAGTTGGAGGGGCTTCCTGACAGAGGCACTAAGGTCAGAGACCACAGGGGGTAACTGCGCAGTAGCCAAGTCCAGAGAAATGGAAACAAATCTCATTCAGCAATCCCCACACCACAAAGATGGAAGAACTCAGGTGGCGGAGGCCATGACAATCTGGGGCTCAGCACAGGAACCAAATGAAGACACCCCCCTGGAAGACAAAGCCCCAGAGGGGATCGTGTGTGTGCCAAGGCCCCACGGAAAGTCTTGAGGAAAGTTCTGCATAGCTGCCCTGTGACTCATGGTCACCTGGTTGTTCCCACTATATTGTTATGCTTGTGCCTTACAGGAATAATGTTTCAATTTCCCTCTGAAAAGAATAATGTAACCAGAATTGGAGGGTACAGTGTCTACAATGCCAATAACAAAGCACCCAATGCTTCAACATCAGCTATGCCTCAGAAAACGCAAATAAGAACAGGAAAGGTCATGATGACCCAACCGTCAATAGAACCAATCACTGTAACACCCACTGCAACAAAATGTACCTTGAACTGTATGGCAAATGAAACACTTAGAGACTAGTGAGACTCCAACTCGCGGGGGGGGGACAAACTGTGGCATAAGGAATTAACAGAAACTGAGGTAAAAACTGTTACAGATAACATAGGTATATTTAAACATCAGATTAGTCACAGGACCGGAACTCCAAAAAATAAAGCCCCTAAGCCCTTATCTACTACTAGAGCAAGACAACATGTAGGATATAATATTAATAATAGAGCTTGGTGGGCCCCTAGGGGTAGAAGCCGCATGCAAGATTTATCGTGGCTTGATCCTCCTTTACCTTACACCGGAGTTTATGATGAAGACATGGTTAGACGGGCTTGGGTAGATGGCAGATGTGTTAAATGGAACTCTCTGTCTCTCTCAGTAAGAATTAAGTGTAGTAGCCCCCCATGGTGTTTAATTCTAAAAGCATAGAAAATAAAAATCTGCTACAAAGTAAACTAATGGTATAAGAAAATTAAATGTAGCTATTATACAACAGAAGATTGTGAGAATAGAGATAACTAGCTAGGCTTGATATAATTAGTAATAATGATTTTTTGCTATTGTTCAATTATAAAAATAAGTTAGGAATATTTAGAATAGATGAAGTAAGCTTTGTGTAAATCCACATATTATTGGTTTAATAGCTGATTGTCCTTTTTTACCTTTTATTTTCCTTATAGAAATTTATATATTTTCATGAAATAGGATGTTAAGTTTATAAGGTTAATAGTCCAGCAGGTGGTGGTAGTGATAACCACAAAAACTGGTTTTGGGTCTATGGGCAAGTTGTATTAATCATTAATGTTATAATAAATCTTGTAAGACATGAGAACATGCAGTGTCTGTGACAAAATAATGAAATCATTTTGTGATTGTATAACCACAAAAAATGATTAATTTATAATTTACTATAAATAAATGCAACCTGGTATGTTTGATTGCCAGAGTGCCTGAAGAAATTCTGGTCTTGACTCCTCCTTCCCTCGCCTCAACACACCTCCCTCTCGGGTCCCCGTGAACCCCCTGGAGCTGGCCTCCGGCACTCAGGGGTGCCAGTTCTCTGGTTCAGGTACATAATACGAAGACATCCACTTTCAGTCAGCGTTGAGAAGTATAGATGTTTAGCTTCCCCATGCTACACAGCCATTAAGAGTGGAAGACCTAAAGATCAGATCCTCTGCCCCCAGAGGCATGCTACCTCCCTCACAACAGCTATGTTGAGACACTGTACTAGTCATATCTTATTATTCTATCTTCACTTGCTTTCCCTTACAATCTCCCATCCACCTCCCATTGTGAGGCTGAACACAGCCTCTGTGGTGACTTGACCTTGATACTCTCCTCCACCCCTAAGGAACATATCAGCTTCCTCCAACTCCTCATCTCTACCAAGACACATTGGTCAGGCTTTACATGCAACCTCTATAGGGCGATACTGTGAAACGCGTAGAACAAGAGCACTGAAACCAGGCTGCCTATGCTTAAATCCCTACTCCACTACTTACTGTGCCCTTGGGCGGCTTGTTTCCTCAACTACAACATAGAACTAATTATGGTACCTTCTTTCATAAAGTTGTACTGAGCAAATATGTGTAGTGATATGTAAAGTGTTTGATGTTCTTATATGTATTTTTGTAGAGATGGCTGGTCTTCAAGTCCTGGCTCAAGCAATCCTCCTGCCGCAGTCTCCCAAAGTGCTGGAATTACAAGCACAAACCACCACACCTGGCCCATGGCATATGTTAAGTGCCAAAAACATTTTAAAAATCACTGCTATTACTTACTAAAGGGCAGCTGTAGCTGATGCAACATGTGAAATGAACAGTCCCTGCATGGTTACTTTAACCCATTTCTTTTCTGGGAGACTTTTAGGCTTTCTGCCTTCAAAATAATCCCCCTAGAAATAACCCCAATGTCCAACAGTAAGCAATACATTGTGGTATATTCATATACCGGAATACTATACAGCAGTGCGAATAAACCTATGTTGATGATTCCATGGATGTAAAAGTACAAAAATTGGCAAAATAACCCATGGTGACAGAAGCCAGAATAGAGGTTATGGCAAGAGAGAATGACTGGAATGCAGTGCAGGGAGACATATTATAAGGTGCTGGTATGTTCTGTTTCTTGATCTTGGCAATTAAAAGGCTATGTTTTACCCTTTTTTAAAAATAAAAATTCAAGTTGTACAACCATGACTCATGCATTTGTATGTATATGCTGTACTTCCATTTAAAAATGTTTACTCAAGTAATTCACCCAGTCTATTATTCATTGGTCAGTCCAAGCCCATGATGAAACTGCCCATTCAACAGCTGGCAAGTAAGGAAGGGGTGGCAAAGCCACCCAGGTGCTAGACTCAAGAAGTAGGTAGAGTCTGGAACTGGGTAGGGTGATTCCAACACTGGGTAGTAGAAGGGCACATGAGAAAAAAGAGGATCCAAATTACATTTGTCTCCCAAAGAAAAAGGCCAACTCCTTGCTTTCCTATCAAGATATCCCTCCATATATTGATGGAGAACCATACCAAGTCCTTGGCCCATTAACCAGATCAAAATGCACAACAGGCATGCTATTATAGGTACTGATTGGCAAATGTCAAGTTATAATACCATGGCATTTGCCAATTTAATGCCTAGAATAGCATATATTTCCAATAAAAACTGAGTGAATAGAATATGAAAGCATTAAGAGTGAAGACTTTCAGATTCATAGTTAGACTTTTCTTGAGAATGGATTCATAGATGTAGGCATAGTTTTATAGCAACAAAATTTTTGTTATAGAGCTTAAGATGTTAGAAATTCTATCCATTGGTGGTGTCCTGAGCTCTCCAGTGTTACAATGGGTTTCCAGTTCTCATTACAATGATGGGGTTTTTCATCAACAAGGGTACCAGCCTAATGAACATTAGTATACCTAACCCTGAGTTGTACCCCACATATTAAAAGAAAAACCACGGAGTTTGAGTACTGTCATGACTATAGCTAAAGATATTCCCACACGTTACACACAAAAAACATTTCTCCATCATCAGGTATATTATCCCTGAAGAACTTTTCAAATAATTAGGACACTACTAATGCTCTGTATGAGTCAAAATTCTGTTTCGAGGGAAGAAAATTGAAGTCAAATATGCTTAAGCAAAAATGGGATTTATTAGCTACTGGAATTTAAAAACCCACATGTATTTCTAGCTTCAGACATGGTTTAATGTAGCTACTCAAACATTATCTTCATGATTTGGCTGCTTTCCAATTCTCAGCTATCTCTTTTGCTGTGCTGACTTTATTCTCAGACCCCACAAGAAGCTAGGATCTCTGCTCAGCTTTAAAACCAATGAGAGAGAGAGAGAGGAAAAAAAAGAGTATTTCTTCCTATTAGCTCTTGCAATTCTGGGACTCTAACTGGGTCATCTTGGACCACCACTGACATCTGAACCAGTAACTGTGGCTTGAAGGAAGAATCTGCAGCTGAGTCAGGCCTGTGTCCACTCCTGAGTAGAAGATGAAATCCAAAAGGAAACTAAGTGTACAGTTACCAGTAAAAGGGGGTAAAAAATTCTGGGAGGCCAAAATGACAAATGTCCAGCATAGACTTCTCTCCAGAGTGAATATTCTCAAGATGATTTAGCTGGGAAGAAGTCCTAAAGGTTTTCTCATGCTTGCTATACTTGTAGGGTTTCTCTCCAGTATGGATTCTTTGATGCTGAAGAAGATTTGTTTTACTGGTGAAGACTTTTCCACACTCATCACATATACAGGAAGACTCCTGAATATGTATTCTTAGATGCCTTTTTAATTGTTCCTGAGCACTGAAGACTTTTCCACAATCTATACAATCAAAGGGTTTCTCTTCACTGTGAATTCTCTGGTGCCGAGTTAATTTTGTATGAAAATTGAAGGCTTGTCCACATACTTTACAAGAATAAGGCTTTTCCCCTGTGTGAATACGCTGATGTTGGCTAAGATGGGAAGTCCTTCCAAAGCTTTTGCCACATTCATTACACTCATAGGGTTTCTCTCCAGTATGGATTTTCTGATGCCGAATTAGTGGTGAATTACCAACAAATGCCTTTCCATACTCATTACACTCATAGAGTTTCTCCCCAGTGTGAATTCTCTGATGTATAACAAACTCAGAACTACTGATGAAACTATTTCCACACTCTCTGCAGTGATAGGGTCTGTCCCCACTGTGGATCCTCTGATGTCTGATCAGATTTGCATTATCATTAAAGGCTCTCCCACACTCCTCACACTGATAGGGTTTCTCTCCAGTGTGGATCCGCTGGTGCCGAATTAGTGAAGAATTGCCATTAAAGGCTTTTCCACACTCAATACACTCAAAGGGTTTCTCCCCAGTGTGAATTCTCTGGTGTCTAACATAGTAAGAATAATAGCTGAAGCATTTTCCACAGTCTTCACATCTGAAAGGTTTCCTTACACAGTGGATTCTTGGAACCTTTCTTTGAATATTTTTCACTGTGGGGATTCCCTGGTGTTTCTCCACTTCACATGTTTCTGGGAAACATGTTCTCCACTTCACATGTTCTCTGAGGGATACTCTTTTGCAACTCATGTGACATCATGTCTCTTTTTTCTGAAATTCTTTGTGTTGATGTGGACTCATTGTCAATACTGGTCTCAGCATCTGACATAAGAAACAGAAAACACAAATGCCACCTGAGTACTATACTAGAAACAACATAATATCAAAAATTATAAGGCTTTAAAAATATCGTTCCAACCTGCACCTCAGCCTGCTGGGAAGGTTGTTAAAATGAAAGTGTCAAATCTCACACAGGCAGAGAACAGTCAAGGCGGAATAGGGTATGAGGTACATATCACATATCAGATTGCTTCATAAGTCTTTCCACTCTGATAATATTTAAATGACTTCTGATCATCCCTGGTTTGATCTAGTCTCTTTTGAACATATGATATTTATAGGCCAACAAAATGCCAAAGAAAGTACAGACTTTAAGAACAAGTATTGATATTCTAGCAAGACTCAGAATCAGAAAGTGAAGCTGAACAGAGTCAGGAAGCAAAGACAAAGGATGAGTTATTGTTCTTTCAAAAAATTCATATCCTGTGATGTCCTAAAACACTGAAGACACTGAGCATTAAGGACAGTAGGATGTGGCAAGACAGAGAAAGAGAAATCACAGAAGTGCTCAGAGGACATCACCCTCAATACACTACATGGTTACCTAGTCAGGAGGTTCTTCACTGCAGGTCCACAGATGGACTACAGGAGATGAGAAAATGCCCTAAAACTGTTGGCAATTGCTGTGTCTTGTCATCAGAATTCTCAAAGTCTGAACCTCAAACATACAGAGAAGCTGCCCTAGGCTGCCTGTGTGGAAAAGAATGAACAGTTTACTTAGACACACCAAGACTGACAGTATTCTTTCTCATGATAGCAAAAAAGAGACAAACAGCAGTCCATAAAATGGAATTTTGTTCCTAAAGATTGGATGACATTTTAACTACATTAAAGTCAATCTATTTTATACAAAACATTGGGTTAACTTTGTTTTAACATTAATTTGGGTTGTCTAGGACTCATCTGGTTAATTAAGTTCATCCTATGAGTGTGAGTTAAACGATTAAGGAAGCTCAGAAGGACAGTACTGAGAGAGGAGACATCTGAAACTGCAGCAAACATGATAACCAATAATCTGAAAGAGTGATCAAGACAACTGAGAAGGTGGTGCTCTGTTCTCACACCTCCTCCTCTCTCTGGTTACAAGGCTGTTCAAATGTCATAAAATTGGGACTAAGGAACAGATGACCCAAAACCCTATTTTCTCTGCCATATCATTTCACTACTCATCTTGATCAGGATTCCTACAGCAGTTCCTCTAAGCTGCCATCTTTCCCTACACCTCAGTTGAACCTCCATCTCCCTAGTTCTCTAGTCACTGTCTTCTCCTTCCTGATATAAGAAACCAAGGTTTCCCAGACGCATTGCCTTGGGCTTCTATCCTCTCCATTTCCATGTCCTCCTATCTCAAACTACCCTCTCAAGTCTCACACTTCCCAATCACCCCTGATGCCATATTCTTCCACTTCCTTGGACATCATGCTCTAGTAGTTATATCTTCTCTTTTCTTTGTCTTCAACCTCCTCCTTTAGATCCTCAAATCTGCTTGATCTTAGCAATCACCTCCATCGCATCCAAATTTTTTTCTTTCAGTATTTTCCAAACTGCCTAACCATCAGCCATAACATTGATATAGTGCCACCACAATGTTTTAAATGAAATATGTTAGTCTACATAAAAATAGACCAGAAAATATTCACACATGCTGCAATTATAAAGGTAAATTCTGTTAGCAGATAGTTTGGCTTCAGAGGATATATGAGTTTACAGGGTTTACCGGAAAAACATAATGCCTACTGAGGGTCACAATAAAACAAAATTGAAAAAAATTTGCTACTGTTTACTCTATTTTCTTTTCATTCCTAAGCTTATCAAAATAAGAGGCTAAAGTGCCACCCCAACTTTGTTATCTTCCATTTACTTGCTCTCTGAAAATCACCTACACTGAAACTCTTGCTTCTGCTTCAATTTCACTGTTCACTCTGGGTGCCCCTCCTCTGGCTACTTGATTGTCTACTTTCTCTTCTCTCTCTCTCACTGAAATTAAACATCCCTTGGTAATTAAGATTCGGTCCTCCTTTTTTCTCTCTGGTGGTCCTTTCAACCCAACTGGTAGAATTCCCTTACAAACCTGACATTTATCTCTGACTCTATACCTGCTTTCTTATTGGCCTGCTCTAGTCATCCACTTACCTACTCTAAAGGAACCTCACACCCTGTAC
Organism: Cephalopachus bancanus; assembly: GCA_027257055.1. Classification (NCBI taxonomy): domain Eukaryota; kingdom Metazoa; phylum Chordata; class Mammalia; order Primates; family Tarsiidae; genus Cephalopachus; species Cephalopachus bancanus. The sequence continues at coordinate 404,917 of JAPVLO010000330.1, read as the reverse complement.
TCAACTCTGAATTCATATGAATTCAAAAAGTTCCTCCCACGTCATGACTTCGCAGTGTTACCTTACTCAACTCTCTTCATTTATGACAAACCTTTGGTAAGATCTGGTCAATTTTATCTCTACACTCTCCCTCTCATTCCCAACAGCACTTAGTACCTTCTCTTTTTTAGCTTTTTACATCTATCTCCATAATCTGTATCTCTAGAACGAACGTCTTAAACCAAACTTGGCACATGACAAGTGCTCAAAAACTGATCTTGAATAAATTTATCCCATCTAGGGAAGGAGGATATTGAAACTCAGCAAGGAGCAATGAATTCAAGAATAGTAATGAGATGTATTGAGTGGTCACATGTTGGTAAGAGTTAAGACTGATGAGAAAGGTTTCACATTTTACCTATTAGGTAAAATCATCTATTTTCTTTAAATCTTGCCCAGTATGACTCATTTTAAAATACAGTGACTGTAAAACTCTACAGTTGCTTGTTCTAAACCCGCCTCACCTACCTTTACAGATTATTTTGGTCCTCTCTGCAGGGATATAATCCTGTGACTCCAGGACCCAAGGCAAATCTCCTCCATTCAGAAGTGAGATAAGTGCAGGTTTGGGAATTAAGTATCCTGAAAAGGGAAAGAAAATGGCAGCTGTCAGTCCTGTCAAAAGAAAGAAAACTCCAGGAGTCTCAGTAAGAACAAGACCCACAAAGGAGGACTCATGACTGGTAAAAGCCAGAGATTTTTATCAAGAGGAAACTGAGCATTTGTGATTTCCTCCTTAAAAAACAAATGAGTCAAAAAAACCCCACTTAAATGTATGTAAGTTGGTGAGATCCTGCAAGGCCTGTGCAAACACAGGGAAGGGGTAACATCCTTGCCCAGATAACAGATTCTATTTATTCTTTTCTGCACAGAACCCCTCAAAGGATGGGACATACTCTTACCAGGGAACAGTAATTCCCTGTGTCAGGACCAAACTGACCCAAGACTTCTCCCTAGCCAGCAAATCTCTAAAGTTGGTCATTAAGTCTCAGCCCTAGAAGCCCTCAGTGGAGGATACCAGATAACCCCTCCTTCTCCACACCACAATCCCAAACTGTAAAAGAAAATAAGATAAAAGGAAAGTACAGATCTGAGTCCCAGGAGGAAAACAGCCTTACCCACAGTAGTCAAGTTCTCATAATTCTCCAACATCACAGTTCTGTATAGGGCTCTCTGAGGATGAGAAAGACCAGCCCATTCTGTCTGGGAGAAGTACACAGCCACATCCTTGAAAGTCACCATCTCCTAAGACAACAGGTTCCTGCTGCCCTCTGGCTCCGGGCCAGAATATGGGGCAGAGGGGACAGTAATAGGGCCTGAGGGAAGGGTCCTATGAGGGATGGATAATGAGAAAGGTGGAAGAACTGGATATTAGACCATTACATGATTATTTCTACAACCAAAAATCTGGAACTTCTCTCACTACCAGAAGAGCTTCCTTTAGGACACAAAATGTACTGTCATAAAACATAACATTTTTTAAAGTCCTGAACAAAGTCTCCCACCAATTAACCTCCTAGAACAGAATCTCTTTGACTCTGTAGATACTTTCAGTCTTTCATAGTTGTTCCTAGCTTCAAGTGGCACCTCAGGACTCACATGTTCCCATTTGGCTGCTCCAAGTGCCCAGCCAATCCATCTGTTCCCCACATGTGCTCATTTTACCCCAAACCTCATGCCCATATAACTTGACGAGAGTCATGGTTTGCCCTGAGAAACCTGTCTCATCCAACCTCCATCTGATTCTTGAATCTGATTCTGTGCTGCCTGTGCCCAAGAACATTTAGCAGAGGGAGCTCAGAGTTGTCTGCGGTGGTCCAGTCTATCCCCTGGTGGGCCTTCTTAGGAGATGCTTCTGGAATCGAATTGATGCTGGCAAGTAGCTCTACTAGTGGCTTATCTTTATACCTCCAAAATGATCTGTAATAGCTTCTGCCAACCAAGCCTCCTACTTTTTCAAAAGCCAGTCTTTCCCCTCCCTGATGGCCCTAACTCTACCTTCCCTGAAAGTTCTAGCATCTGGTTTAGAGTCTCCATTCACTCCTTTGGTATCTAACTTGGTTACCTGAATGCTCAGTGAATATCCTCCCACATTCCAATATCTCACCTGATCCTGCACACCTCCACATCCCCCTTGTCCCCACTGCCTCAGACTTTTTGGATGACCCAACACAATCTAACTCACCATACAACACCAAACTCATCTTTACCCAAATGACTCCCTTTCTAATCATGTAAACTAATTAGCACAGTGAGTGACAAATTTTTTCCTCTCTCAGTTGACAACGCCAAGTTCAACCCAGTCTCATGCTAGAAACTTGAGATTCTTCCTAGACTATCTTGCTCTGATTACCACTCATTGCTGACAGTAATCAAATCTTGTCAATTTTATTACCTAAATCTTTCTGGATATTGACTCTTCTTCACCATGGTACAATCAGAACACTAGTTCAACAGCTGGGGACACTTAAACAGCTCCAATTCCAGGCTTGTCCTGCACTTAATCCATCTTCTGGTCAGCTGACAACTTGACCTCATCAACTCCTGAACGAACCTCTTCAATGAATCATCACTATTTAGAACAGTGGTTTTCAGAGTATGGTCCCCAGACCACCACCAGTAGCATTAGCATCAACTGGGAAGTTGTTAGCAAGGAAAATTCTTGAGCCCTATCCTCAGAGCAATTTGTACTTTAATGAGGCCTCTGATACACATTAAAGACCAAGAATCCTGGCTTAGAAGATAAAATACAAGCTTGGAAAACTGAGCTGTATCAGATGATAAGTACAAGGTGACAGGAAATTGCATAACTATGCACAGAGAAACTATCAAGGAAGCTCTGCAAACAAAATCCCAGAAAAGACAAGATAAACCCTAAATGTGGGTAATAAAAAGATGGGACAAGTGGAAGAGACAGTAGACAGAAACAAATAGGATTTGGTGGCTCTCTAGAAATGGTATCAGGGGAGAACAGTCAGCAATTACTCAGCAATCTGGAAACTGAGTGATCAGGACAGTGATATAGTGATGTCAATGACTTATAAAAAAATCAGAACAGTGACCAGGTACCACGGCTCATGTCTATATAATCTCAGCACTTTTGGAGGCCAAGGCGGGAGGGTTGCTTGAGCCTCAGAGTTTGAGACCAGCCTAGGTAACAGAGCGAGACCTTGTTTCTACAAAAGATTTTTAAAAAATTAGCCAGGTGTTGTGGCACACACCTGTAATCCCAAGCTACTAGGAAGGCCGACACAGGAAGATTACCTGAGCCTCGGAGGTCGAGACTGCAGTGAGCCATGATTGTGCCACTGCACTCCAGCCTGGGCAACAGAGTGATACCCCAACTCAAAAAGAAAAAAAAAGGAAATAGAAAAATCAGAAGAGTGTGGGAGCTCCAAGGAATACAGTGTATCAGTGAGACAGTCAGAGAAACTTGACAGATGTCAGACATCTGGGATTGGGACTTTAGATATGGCTCATAGATGCTAAAATACTAGATAAATAAATCCCAAGAAGAAATAAACAATAAAAACAACACCCAGCAATTCATCAATCTCAAAAATGAAAATATAATTCAAGAAATCAATGTCCTTGTCCTAGAAATGTAAAGTACTAATGTTCACTTTACAAATGAAGCCATTTATGATGCAAAGAGGTTGCATGACTAGCTCAAGGCCACAATGCCAAAGGCTTAATGGAACCTCTAACTTCAGGTGTTCTGTCCTGGTGTAGATTTTCCTATCACAGCCCACTGCCTCACTTAGCCAGTGATACTAACCTCAAGAAGGATATATGCTTCCTGGTTCTGAAGCCCAAACTTTCTTCTTTCTTTTGGAAGACAAATGATATAGGCCTCCTCTTTTTTTTTGTCTTCTTCCTGCTGTCCCTCTGTCACGACTTCCTAAGAACCTTGTGTGTGACCTTGCTGACCTTGATCACACCCAACCTATCTGGATTCCTCCCAACACAAGTATGAGTTCCTCATTCTCACAAATCCCTCTGTAGAAGGAAATTACTGAATCTAGGGACTCTCTGGCCTAGCAAGAGATTCTCAGTGTGCAGGAGACTGTACTTCTGCTTTCCAGGATACTCTTTCCTGTCTCCATCTTCCATAGTACTAACTGACTGTCTCCCTGATACATCATCTTCCTCGGAGCTCCCACCCTCTTCTAATTCTTCCACAAGTCACTGACATCATTATAAATGCTGTCCTGATCACTCAGGACTGGTTCTGGATTCTGGCTGCTCAGCCCTTCACCACCAGCTCTTTCCCCAGTATCCAGTTGTACTGGGGGGAATCAACAGGAGTCTTCTTACTGCTTCAGCTCTAAGGCTTGCCAGAATCACCTCCCATTTCATTCAAATCAGGTCTCTGAAAAGCTGACCTGAGGGATCTACAGCTCACCTGGTGCATGGTTGCCATTACCTGGGCTCTCTTTTAGGAGGCAGGGGCTGAGGGAAGAAACAAAGACAATAAAGAGTCAGCCCCGGGCCAGTAAGAAGCTCTTAAAACCATTAAACCTACCAATAACACCAGCAGCAATCACTTATTAAATGCCCACTGGGTAAGTGGTACATACATATTTCCTCTTTTAACCCACGCCATACCATGAGGTTTGTAATTTAGAAGAAACAGATTTTAAAGGGCTAAGTAACTTGCCTTAGGTTACCAGAGCCTGTGTTCAGCAACATCAGGCAACACAAAGAGCAAAACAAGCGAAAGACACCAAAAAACTCAGAGTGAAACCTAATGAGAGAAGTCCCAGACCTTCATTTTTTAAAATAAAATTTTACTGAGAAACATAAAAGGTTTAAAAAAAAAGTAGTATGTTTTGGGATTAAAAATACATATTCTCTTAGTCAGTCTTCACAATGATCTTCCAAACCTGTTCTTTTTCCCAAATGAGAAAAGGCTAAAAGAATAATTTTCTCTATCAAGGTCATTCAGCTAGTGAACAGAAGAGCTTAGAACTCACACCAGATGTCAGACTTCAAAGGTCATGCTTTTAATAACTAAACTAAACTGCATCCCTACAGAGTTTCTTTTAGAACCTACTAAAGTGATTTTAAGATTAATGTGAAAGAATAGATAAGAATATTTTAAAAATTCAGAAAAAGAATCTCAGATAATCTTCCTTTTACTTGGACCTGGGAAGACACCTTTTTTGTTCATCACCCCGTTCAAGGACCCAGTGATAACCAGAAACTGATTTAGTGAAGGTCCCTGAAAGATCACCTCAACGTGCCAAAACATCTGGGTTATTACTTTATCGTCCCCTACTGACATTTTGCATTCTTGTTAAACAATGATATTCATCTTCCCTGAAGAGACTGAACGCATGACACAATCTCCTGTGAGCCTCAGCTTGTGCCACCTTTCTCTTAGTTTAGCCATATTAACTTTTTTTTCATTTCCTCTACTGTACTTATCCAGGACCTTGGTATCTGCTGTTTCTTCTATGAAATACTCTTCTCCAACCTCAAAACTTTGCAACTGATATTCTCTGGCTGTGATACTTCCCAGTACCCAGTCCACCCTTCACCTTCAGACCATGATCTGTCTCTACAGACCAGGTCAGGTCTCCCCGCAGAACAGGAAACTAGATTTTTGAACGCAGGTTACTTTGCTTTCCTTCACAGTAGATTGCTTCCTAAACTCTTCCAAAACTATGTCTCCCTGATAACTTGTGACTTCATAGTACTTAAATGCCTGAAAATGTTCATGGAGAAAGAGGCACAGGACCTGAGAGCAAGAAGCAGCCCCTGATGAACTACAAGAGTTGAGTGCACACCCTATAGTTATATTAGAAATTGTTGAGTCTATGTACTATTGTCAGACTCATAAATGCCTGCTGGACCACTTGGAAAAGAAAGAACACAGTTTTCTTAAAGACCCAGAGACTACATAGTACCTTCTCACATTGAGGAAAATGGAAATCCAATGTGAGAAACGGAACATAGTAACGGACTGTTCAATGGCATTTGTATTTCTAAAGACTGCATGACATTTTAACCAAGTTTGTTTAAATTCAATCCATTTTTTAAAACTTTGAACTAAACCTCATATTCAAGTATAGATACTTATCAATTTGTACACTTTTGTTAAACATTTACATGCTATCACCAGATATTAGCATTTTATACTTTGCAAAATAAAACTGTGGTAAACGCCTGCTTTATGTTTACCTTTCTTCACAAATTAGCTAACCTTGATCTTAAAGTACTAGAGCAAAGCTTCATGAGATCAGGGGCTTTGTTTCCTTTCCTGATGTATTCTCAATGCCTCAAATAGTTCCTAGTGCATTGTAGAGATTAAATAAATATAATAAATAATTGAATAAATATTTGCTACTCTATGTAAGATAGGCATATGCAGGACAGTTCTCTGGGCAGCTTTAGACTGACCTACTTCTCCCCAATTTCTAATTTGTAATTTTCAAGAATAATCATAGAATATGCTCTCATGCAGCATATTCTTATCCTGAGATAAGAAGAGCTGACCAGGACAGTCCATGCTCTGTTCCAGTCTCTCCTGGAACAGATGTCCTTCAATACTTTAGCCCAATGACTCGTGTTGCTCCAAGGTATAAAACCCAGGGCAGGCTGCTTTCCAGCTTCGGGGAAAGTGGGACACACACAGATGAAACTCCATGTGCCCTGGGCAGTTTTCCTGATCTTTGGGTGGGGGTTTGGCTCGAAATGAATCCTAGGCTTCTGTTGTCCCTTGCTGCCTATGTGCAAGTAATAAACCTACTTCCAGCCGGGCTCGGTGGCTCAGCCTGTAATTCCGCGCCTTTGGGAGGCTGAGGTGAGTGGATTGCCTGAGCCCGTGGATTCGAGACCCGCCTGGGCAGCGAGACCTCATCTCTACAATAAATCCAAAAATCAGCCAGGTGTGGTAGCGCATACCTGTAATTCCAGTTACTTGGAAGGCTGAGGCGGAAGGATCGCCGGATCCCAGCAGGTCGAGGCTGCGGTGGCCGGGAGCAGCCACTGCACTCCAGTCTGGGCGACAGAGTGAGACTCCAACTCAAAAAAATAAAATTTAAATAAATAAATAAATAAACCTACATCCTGTAGATAGTAGTGTATGTGGGGCAGGGGGGTGGGGGACTTGCCTCAGCAGACTCAGACAAGTTGGTAACCAGCACACAGTGAACCTGCTTCATGTTAAATAGATTGTGGACTAGACTAATACAATTATTTTCACACCCAAATAACTGGATCCATGTTATAGCATCGTGGCTGACAAGTTATATTTTAACAGTGAAGGTGGGAGCTATCTGGGCCTCCCTCTGCTTATTACTCTAGTACATTGAGTTCTGTATATGTGAATTAGAGAAGTAGGCTTACTCAGAAGGGAAATGTTAAAAACAAGAGCAAGGAGATGGCTGAAATTGTGAGCAAACATGGTAAATAAAAATCTGAAAAACAGTGACCCCCGAAATGGAGGGCTTGGAGGTCAACTGTCATACACTTTTTCCTCTTCTGTTTGGCAAGAAGCAAGAGTCACAAAATCAGGACTAGAAGCATGACAAAATCAGGATGACTTCCCTGTTGCTCCATAACCTTACCATGCACAGGGATCGGGTGCCCCAGAGCGGTTCTTCTAAGCAGTTACCACTTTCCCTACATCCTGCACTGTCCCCCTCACCTAACTCTCCAGCCAATATCACTGCTTCCTTGCTGTGAAACCCAAGGCTGCCAGAAAGGTGCTCCTCAATCTCACTGCTCTCCAGTCCCACAGGGCAGTGCCCCACCACCCACCTTCCCTATAAGACTTCCCCTTCCCTTACCATGATGTCAGCTCCCCCTGTTCCTCTAGGACACAACTCCAGCAAGTATGTCCTATAACCTTCTTTTACATTAGATATTCAGGTGCACTTGAGGGTAAGTATCTTTCCTAGATATGTTTTTGTTTTGTTTTTGGATTGTGTGACAACCACTAGGAGGTCATGAGATAAGTGTACTAGATTATGAGCAGAAATTTTTTAAAAGGTAAAAATAGGTCAGACTAGCTTTGAACAGAGAATTAATTTTTAAAAACATACCAGTAGTCAAGGCACACAGAAAAGCTAAGCATTGATCTGAAACTTTGGTTTCAATTACATAGAGAAGTGTATATACTAGATTATGTCACAAAGTGTGTTTATTGTAGGTTGCTGTAAAAAAATGTTTACAAAACATTGCCTGAGAGCTACTATTTACAGTCTTTCCTTTCACCCCTAAACCTCACAAAAGAAGGGTCCGTAAGTACTGCCTCAGTGTGTTCACTTTCCATTTACCTTGCAACTGCTCTTTTCACCACGCACGCCATCTTCCCTGAAAATCTTTCCACCTTTAGTTTCATTTCACTCTTCTTTCTTGGTGGTGTTCCCAGTCTTAGTTATCTCAATTTCTTCCTCCCTTCCTCCTTAACCTTAGGTATTCCTTAAGATTCTGTTCCCATCCTCTTCTCTATTCAGGAAACATTTCAGCTATGTAATCTATTATATAGAGCAGGGTTTCCCAACCTCAGCACTACTGATATTTTGGGCAAGATAATTCGTCACTGTGGGGAGCTGTCCTGTGCATTGCAGAATGTTTAACACCATCCCTGATAAAGTAGTATTCTCTCCTCCAGCTTAGACAACCCAAAATACCTCTAGAAATTTAAAAATGTCCCTTGGGAAACAAAATTGCCCTTGACTAAGAACTACTCATGTAGAGGACTCCCACATATGCAGGGTGACCATAGTATGGAAACATAGATAACAATATACTTCTTTTTTTTTTTTTTTTGAGTTGGAGTCTCACTCTGTCACCCAGACTGGAGTGCAGTGGCCGCTCCCGGCCACCGCAGCCTCGACCTGCTGGGCTCCAGCGATCCTTCCGCCTCAGCCTTCCAAGTAACCGGAATTACAGGCATGCACTACCACGCCCGGCTGATTTTTTTGATTTATTGTAGAGATGAGGTCTCGCTGCCCAGGCGGGTCTCGAACACGCGGGCTCAGGCAATCCACTCACCTCAGCCTCCCAAAGGCGCGGGATTACAGGCTGAGCCACCGAGCCCAGCTAACAATATACTTCTTAACAGACTGAAGATGTGCTTAGCACCCAGTATATATGTTTGCCTATGTTTCCAGACTTTGTGACAGCCTGTCTACTTCCAGACCTGAGACTCTCCCAAGATTCCAGAGCTGTATTCTCAGCAGCCTACTGTACTCAGGAAGTTGTGTGCCCCAAAGAAACCTCATCTTTATCATAAAAGTTGTTCTTGAATCATGACTTCCCTCTGTTATTTGACTCATTTACACTTTTACTGCTGAGCTTTATCAACCCTACCACCACTCCTCACAATCCTTTCCATCCTTATATTGCCCAGTTCCCACTCTTGTGAAGACCTCCAAAGTTACTAGCTACAATATAAAAACAATGTAACAGGGCCTTATGCCTCATTTTCCCCTCAGTCTAGTAAAACTACATACTATGTTGAATGAATATTACAGGCTTGTGTCACTAGTGGCAATGTCACTGTGGTGGGGGTCACTGCTCCTGTTTCATGCTCTGTCTTACCTGCTCTCTCATTTTCTGTTCCCATGCCATGGGTTCCCTCAGACAGAAATCTGCAGATCTGTAGTAACCGTGTTCTAGATTTTCCACTCACCTGCACCGACAATGTTTATGCGTGATTGGCTATGTAAGGGCACTGAAGGGTACCTCTGTGGTAGAGCAGGGTTGTGCTAAAAAATAAATGTGAGCTTTAAACGTAAGCTAAACTATGAACTTTTAAGTTTTCTGGTGGCTATATTAAAATATAAAATTAAATGGTTAAATTAATTTAATTAATACAGAGGATGCCCCCAAAGTATGCATATTTTAAGAAAGAAAAAAACTATTAAAACTGTAATAATATATACCAACAATGAAAGATGAATACAAGTCAGGTTTGACTTCTGCAATTACAAGAGATACTCAAAGTGGTTACCATCAGCATCCAGATGCTTCTGATTACAGAAAAATAAAAATAATACATAGATAACATCTCTTAAAATGTGTGTACATTTTTTTGGCACCCCAGTATATTTTACTTAACCCAGCAGACCCAAACTTGTCTCATTTACTACTTCAACATGTAATTGTGTTGAAATGAAAATTATTGAGGTAATTTTGATAATGCGATAATTAATTAATGAGCCAGTTATATTTTTATACTGAGTCTTCAAAAGACGGTGTGCATTTTATACTTATAGCACATCACAATTTGAGTCAGTCTAACTTCAAGTACTTAACAGTTTAATGGGCACATGTAGCTAGTGCCTACCACATTAACAGCACAGAAGTAGAGAAAAATCAAGTCATGCTTAGTCTTTCAGTCTTAAGCCTCATACCCTTGAATACTGACTAGGAAAGACAGAAGAACGAATGCTTACAGGTGGGCCTCAAAAACATTCATTTTAAAATACGCTCCCATGATTCTTCTGCACATTAAACGCTCTTCACAATGACATATGTGATACAAATGACAGGTGTGTAGTGGCTTCTTGTGGTTTTAGATTGTATTCCTATGATGGCTAATGAAGCTGAACATTTTTTCATGTGCTTATTTGCCACCTATATACTCTCTTTGGCAAAATGTCTGTTCAGGCCTTTTGCACATTTTCTAACTGGACTGTTGTTTTCACTGCTGAGTTTTGTTTACATATTCTAGATACTAGTTCTCTGTCAGATATAGTATATGCATGTGTGTGTATACATATATGTATGTATACATATAGTTTGAGTCAGGGTCTCACTCTGTCACCCAGGCTGGAGTACAGTGGCACAACCAGTCACCTGGGCAGAGGTGATCCTTCTACCTCAGCCTCCTGGGCAGCTGGGACCACAGGTGTATGTCACCATGCCCAAACAATTTATTTTTTTTGTAGAGACGTGGTCTTGCTATGTTGCCCAAGCTGTTCTCAAACTCCTGGGCTCAAGCAATCCTCCTGCCCTGGTCTCCCAAAGTGCTAGGATTACAGGCATGAGCCACTGCGCCCAGCCCAACATTATATCAGATAGAAGTTATACTGGATTTTCTATTCCCTTCCTCTGGCCAGATTATCGTCCTTTTCTCCCCAGTCTACAAACCATTGTTATCTGTTGAGCTCAGAACAAATGGTCCTGCCACAGAAGAAGCATTACTTGATATTCTAAATTGGAATTACTGCAAACCATTCCCCCCACTTCTGCTATACCCTCAGCCCACTGCTCATATACCAACAACAGCACTTAACACGTTCTCACTTTCTCAGTTCTTTACATCTGACTCTATAATTAGTACCCTCCAGAGCTTCTTAAGCAAACAAACAAAAAAAGTTAGGCATACAGCAAGTACTCAAAAACATGCAAACCACATATCTGACAAAAGATTATGGTTACTGGCTCTACGCCTGCCTCACTTACCTTTACAGAGATCCCTGGTCCTCTCTGCAGGGGGATCATCTTGTACCTCCAGGCCCCAAGGCATATCCCCTTCCTTCAGAAGTGAAATCAGGGCCAGTTTGCAAATTGAATATCCAGAAAAGGAGGAAGAAAATGGGGCTGGAGGTGGAGTCTTATGTTGGTGTTTCTAAGACACAGTGTGGCCCTGTGTCTACAGTCTCAAGAGAAGGAAACACCAAAGCAGCTCAGTAAGAATAAGGCCCATAGAAGTGGCCTGGAGCATGGGGAGGCCCAAGGAGATTCTGATCAAAAGGCAACTGAGCATATGTGACCTCTTCCTAAAGATGACTCAGTGAGACCCTGTGAGATACATGGAAGCATGGAGAAGGATAAATCTTCCTTAGACCACTGGGAGAGTTGAAAGAAGCCAAGAACTTCAAGTGATCTCAACAGAGAATAACTGAACCTACGTTAGACCCAAAATAACTTCAGGCCTTTCCCTACCTCCCTCACTGACATCCTGAAGCTGAGAGACTGGGAATCTCTCCTTAAAATATGTGGGATTTATGTTACAACCCATCTACCCCTACCCTTATTCCATGAGTCTGAGTCCCAAAGGCAAATTAGCCTTACCCAGAGAAGTCAAGTTCCCATAATTCGTCAGTATCACCTCCCTGTACAGGGCCCTCTGGGTGGGAGAAAGGTCAGCCCATTCTTTCCGGGTGAAGTACATAGCTACAGTCCCAAAGATCACCACTTCCTAAAACAACAGGTTCTTGCTGCCCCAGAGCCAATATGCCAGCTCTGGGGCAGAGTGTGGGGCAGAGGGGACGGTTAGGGGATTGAGGGAAGGTCCTGTGAAGAGTGGGAAATGTAGAAAGGGTGAAGGGACATAGTCCTGAGTGCCAGCAAATGACTGCACCTACAACTATAAAGTCAGAAACGTTTCTTGTTGCCAGAGGAGCATCCATCTGCACACAAGATTAACTACTACAAAAGACAGTATCACATTACAGAAAAATTGGAACAGAGAAAATCTGCGTAAAGTCACCTTCCTGAAGCAAACCCTCTTCATGTTTGCATGGTCCCTTCTAGTCTTTCAGATTCTCCATGAGCAGATGATTGGTCTCTGACTGTCCTCACTGGTGACATCTCAGGACCTACCTGCTGCCTGTCCCTACTTCACTGGTTAAGGGCCTGGCCATACATCCCACTCCCTGCACTTACACTTCTGCACTTCCACAGCTCAATCTCACACCAGCAAGAACAGAGGCATAGTTTGTCCAAATGGCCTCTGCCTCCTGTACCCCTCATTTCACACTTGAACCTTGTTATATCACCCCACTCCCACCCTGGATACCTGCCAACAAAAGGCAGCTGTGCAGGCTCTGCCTGAGCACCTCTAGCAGAGAGGACTCAGTGCTGCCTGAACAGTCTACTCAACTCCCCATGGTGTCCCCAGGAGAAGGTGCTTCCTGGTGCTAAATGCAGCTAGGTAGCTCTTCTGGCTGTCTCTCTTTATACCTCTTGGATCACCAGTCCTCTGCCAATCAAACCTGCCTCCCACTTGCCCAGATAACACCCAACGGACCATGATCTGGCCACTCTTGCCTCTTTGATGCCTTCCCTGTGCAGTGGTAACCCTCTCATCTTCTAATTCCAAAGCCTCGTGTGATTTTGGCACCAGTCACAGCACTGCTTCAGATTCCCTGGAGTCCTTCTCGCTAGTTATGTTCACGATGCATCTGAGCCACAAACCAATTCTGACCTCACCTCCCTCCCTAAACTGGCTCTTCCTCCTAATTCATATGAACTTCTCAGTACAAGGAGAAACAAGTGGTAAGTGCAGGCATGATGCTGGCTATTATTTGTATTCCTTATCTCAGTTAGTGATACCACTTTCAGTCTGGTTCTGCCAGAAACCTAAGAATCATTCTTAACTCTCTGCCAAGTCACTGCTCAGTTCTGACAAGGAATCAGTAATCAAATCTTGACAATTTTATCTTCTAAATATTTCAAGAATATAACTCCTACTCACCTTTGTTAGTCACCATACAATTCAAGTCCTCAGCAACTTGGCCTTGGACTACTGCAACAGTCCCTAACTCCAAGCTCACCCTGCAAGTCTACCTTCTGACCAGCACATAGAATTACCTTTATAAAGTGCCAATCTTACCCTCAACTCTATTGACTGAAACATCTGACTGGAGTACCACACAACAACAAACTTAAATTCAAGATCCTGAGCCTGCGCTCTAGAGGCAACAAATATAAGATAACAGACAGGCAAAAGATTGGTGACAAATGAAATAGCTGGAAGGTTCTGCTGACAATGTCCCAGAAGAGGTATAGTAAAATTAGGAGAGTCTTACAAAGAAAAGGACAAACATATCTTGAGAAAGGAGCAATAGGACTTGGATTGAATGGACAAAGTGCCAGGGACACAGAAAAGTCAAAAATGGCTCAGAGATCTGAACACGGTGACCAACATAGTGACATGGCAATACCAGCAACTGGTAGGAAATGCAGGAGGTAGAGAAAAAGGTACAAAAAAGACAATGAATTACATCCCTGATGTGTTGAGATTAGGCTACCAGGCAAAGTGACATTAAGGGAAGGGCGCACACCAACAATGGACAATCGGTAACTGGTATTTGAGAAAAGTTCATGAATGCTAAGATGCGAGATAGAGGAACCCCAAGAAGACACAGTCACCCCATCAGCACTCTGCAACCCATCAGTCTGCAGAGCTGAAAGAAACATTGAGAAATATTTTTTCCTAACCTGGGAATGAATGGTTTTGTTGCCACCTAACAGATAAAGTCAGCTGAGGCAGATAGAGGTTAAGTGACTGGCTCAAGGCCTCAATGCACTAAAGGCTGAAGGGAAATCTAATCTGAAATACATTTCCTGCCATATTTCCTACTGTGGCATGCTGCTTCCCTCAACCAGCAGTAATGAGTCCCACAAGAGACATTTATGTGCCTTTCTTGGACCAACTCTCTCCCTCACTGACCCCAACTTCCTAAGAAGTTGAGACTCCAACTTCTACCCTCTTTTGGGAAGGCAAATGGCATAGGCCCCCTTATTCTTGTCTTCTTCCTGCCATCCCTCTGCCACCACTTCCCAAGAACGTTGTGACCTTCCTGATTTTGATCACTTCCACCCTATTCTAGATCCCTACATCACCATCCTGTGTCCCTCATTCTCATGAATCCACCCACAGGGGAGCTGCTGAATGTGGGGACTCTCTGCCCAGATGAGATATTCAGAGTGCAAGTGGCATTGAGGCCTTGAGCCAGTCACTTAACCTCTATCTGCCTCAGCTGACTTTATCTTTAGGTGGCAACAAAACCACACATTCCCAGGTTAGGAAAATATTTCTCAATGTTTCTTTCAGCTCTGCAGACTGATGGGTTGCAGAGTGCTGATGGGGTGACTGTGTCTTCTTGGGGTTCCTCTATTTCACATCTTAGCATTCATGAGCTTTTCTCAAGTACCAGTTACAGACTGTCCATTGTTGGTGTGCTCCCTTCCCTTAATGTCACTTTGTTGGTAGCCTAATCTCAACACTCTGCTTCCCAGGACTCCAGCCATATATCCAGCCATCTCCATCCATTACCACCTGGGCCTTGGAGTTTCTGACTGCTCAGCCCTCACCATCTGTTCTTCCTTTCCACATTCAGTTCCACTGGGGGGATAAATAGAGGCCTCTTGCTGCTTCTGGCACCAGTCACAGTACTGCTTCAGATTCCCTGACCTCAGGGTTTGCCAGAATTGTCCCTATCACCCTATATCACACACCCCATTTCCTTTGAATCAGATCTCCATAAGGCTGACTAAGGGATTCACTGCTCACCTGGTACTGGACTTTCAGGGCCATGACTGCCATCACCTGGGCTCCCTCTCTCTCTGGGCTTCTGGGGAAAAGTAGGGGCTGAAGGAAGAAGCAAAGAAAACCAAGAGTGAGTCGTGCCCAGACCATGTCTTTCCTTAAAATTTGCAAACTGGTATTAGATGCTAATAAGAACAGCTAACAGTCACTGGCAGCTTACAATGTGTAAGCCTCAGAGTTCAGCACTTTACATTCATTAAAATACTAGAAGATAAGCAACACTCTTGCCCCCATTTTACTAAGATGAGACTTAAGAAGTTTAAGTAATTATCTTAGACCATAAGATCTGTATTCATCACCACTAGGGAATGCTTTTTCTCCCAGGTAAAACAATACAGTGGGGCATAAAAGTATTCAAACAAAAGCAAACCAAAACAAACAAACAAAAAATAGGAATAAACATAACAATAAGCAAACCAAACCGGGATATAAAGAAAAGTATAAAATATTACTGAAAAGAATAAATGAAAAGGCAGAACATGCTCATGGATGAAAACAATATTAGATTGTTTTTAAATGTCAACTTTCCTGCAAACTTGTCTACAAATGTAATAATAACTTACTTTTACTAAGATCTTGTACATGCTTTGTACATATCTATGTGTTCCTCATAACCTTTCTCGGAGATTTGTTTCTCTCCCTCTAAACCAATGAGTAAACAGAAGCTAAGCGATTTAAAAACTACCAAGTTTACACAAAGAACAAATGGTCACATTTGATTTACTTTATTTTACTTTTTTTAGCAACAGAGTCTCAATCTGTTATCCACCCAGGCTGGAGTGCTGTGGCACCATCATGGGTCACTGTAGCCTTGAACTCCTGGGCTCAAATGATCCTCCCACCTCAACCTCCAAAGTAGACTACAAGCACTTGCCACCATGACCAACAAATTTTTAAAAAATTTTTGTAGAGATGGGGTCTCACTATGTTGCCCAGACTGGTCTCAAATTCCCAGCCTGACACAATCCTCCTACCTTGGTCTCTCAAAATACTGGGATTATAGGCAAGAACTACCACACCTGGCCCAAACTTGGACTTTAAACCAAGTTTTCCACATTCCAAAAGTCAGTAAACCAATATTGCTTTCAACCAAGCTATGAATGAAATTTCTTCAGAAATCTGGAAAAGATTCCAAAGTTGATATGGAAGAATAAGTAGTCAAGAATAGCCATGGGATTTTTTTTTTTTTTAAGGAAAAATAGGAAAGAAAAGACTTTCAATCCCAGATGTTAAATGGGTAACAAATAAGGCAGACTGGTACAAGAACAAGCATTAAAACAATAAAACTAAATCTAAGCTCCAGCAAGGAGTACAGTATTACATATATTGAAAAAATAGCATTCCAAATCATTGAAAGGGATGAATTATTCAATGAAGTAATTGACACTGGGACAATTGCTTTAATATTTAGGAAAAAATATGTAATTAGATTCTTTATCTTCCACACATTGAAATAAATTACAAAGGTATTAAAATTTTGAGTGTGACAAACAAAACTAAAAGAAAATAAAAGCCGGGCTTGGTGGCTCAGCCTGTAATCCCGCGCTTTGGGAGGCCGAGGTAAGTGAATTGCCTGAGCCTGTTCAAGACCCACCTGGGCAATTTGGCGAGACCTCATCTCTACAATAAATCAAAAAAATTAGCCAGGCATGGTAGCA
This sequence comes from Cephalopachus bancanus, assembly GCA_027257055.1. Classification (NCBI taxonomy): domain Eukaryota; kingdom Metazoa; phylum Chordata; class Mammalia; order Primates; family Tarsiidae; genus Cephalopachus; species Cephalopachus bancanus. Next base: position 387,922 of record JAPVLO010000330.1, on the reverse strand, counting down.
CACGCCTGTAGTTCCAGCTACTTGGAAAGCTGAGAAGGAAGGATTGCCGGAGCCCAGCAGGTCAAGGCTGCGGTGGCCAGGAGGGGCCACTGCACTCCAGTCTGGGTGACAGAGTGAGACTCCAACTTGGAAAAAAAAAAAAGAAAGAAAGAAAAGAAAGCTAAATAATTATCCATCACAGGGTGCAGAGACATCTAGCAAGGCTATTTCCAGGACACTGGTAAGGTCACAAGCCAAATGCCAAAGAAGCAGAGGAAACCACTAGAAGAATGATAAACCATGTTTAGAAGAAAAATAAACTCTTAGAAGGTCATTATATTAGTAGACCTACTCTTAGAAGAATGATAATCTTCTAATTTAAAAAACCAAAACAAACAAAAAAAAAAAAAACTAAGAAAAAAAGCAAAGACAAACCAGGCGACTATATTTACAAAATAACAATCAAAACAGCCTTATCTTGGTACAAGAACAGGCATATAGACCAATGGAATAGAATTGAGATTCCAGAAGCAAAACCTCAATTTCTCAACCAACTCATCTTCGACAAAACCTTCACCAACAACCACTGGGAAGAGGAGAACCTATTCAGTAAATGGTGCTGGAAAAACTGGCTGATCACATGCAGAAGAATGAAACAGGACCCCTATCTATCCCCATACACAAAAATCAACTCTAAATGGATCAGACACCTAAACATAAAACATAAAACTGTAAGAACCTTAGAAAATGCAGGAGACACCTTTATGGAAATTGGAACTGGCAACCAATTCCTGATCAAAACCTCAAGTGCCCATGCCATAAGAGATAAGATAGACAAGTGGGACCTCATTAAACTGAAAAGCTTCTGCAAAGCCAAAGAAACCATCAAGAGAGCAGGGAGACAGCCCACATGCCATGCCAACTGTATGTCTGACAAAGACCTAACATCTAGGATCTACAAGGAACTCAAACATGCTGAAAAGAAAAAAAACAAACAGCCCTGTTACAAAATGGGCAAAAGATATAAATAGTTCTCAAATGAAGACATACAAGCAGCCAACAGATACATTGAAAAAAATGTTCAGCCTCACTAGTCATCAAAGAAATGCAAATTAAAACTACACTGAGATACCACCTAACTCCAGTCAGAATGGCCATTATCAGTAACTCAAAAAATAACAGATGCTGGAGAGGATGTGGCAAAAAGGGAACACTTCTACACTGTTGGTGCTAGTGTAAACTAGTATAGTCTCTGTGGAAAACAGTGTGGTGATTCCTAAAAGTTCTAAAAATCAGCTTTCCATATGACCCTGCAATCCCCCTACTGGGATTATACCTGGAAGAACTCAAATCATTCTATAAAAAAGATACCTGCACATGTATGTTCATCACAGCATTGTTCACAATAGCAAGAACATGGAACCAACTGTGCTGTCCATCAAAAGAGGACTGGATTTTTAAAAGGTGGTACACATACACAATGGAATATTAAGCAGCCATAAAGAAGAACAAAATCATGAACTTCACAGCAACCTGGACGAATTTAGAATCTATAATACTGAATGATCTTTCACAGAAACAAAAAAACTGAGTATCACATGTTCTCACTCATAAGAGGACCTTGAACAACTATTGTAATACTATAAGAAAAGGATTGACACTAGCGGGAAACTGCAGGGGGAGGGGGAGGTGGAATTGGCAGTAGTTGGAATCCGCCTGGAGAAGGGGGGCACACCTCATCAACAAGGGTACCTGCATAGTGAATATTTGTGTATATCTAACCCTGAATTGTACTCCACAATTGTAAAATAAAAAATTTAAAAGTTAAAAAAAAAGTTAATATCCTAAGTCCCTACAATATCAATTTAAAAAAAAAAAAAGAAAATGAACATCCTTGGGGAAAAAAATTCATGAGTAATGTCTTAGTTTGTTTAGTGTTTCTATAAAGAAGTATCTGAGGCTTGGTAATTTAGAAAGAGAAAAGGTTTATTTGGCTCATGATTCTGATGGCTGGAAACTTCAAGACTGGAAACCTGCATCTGGTGACGGCCTCAGGCTGCTTCTACTCATGGTGGAAAGTGAAGAGGAGCTCATGTGTGCAGAGATCACATGGCAAAAAAGGAAGCAAGAAAGAGGGGGAGGTATCAGGCTCTTTTCAAAAACCAGCTTTTGGCTGGGCGTGGTGGCTCACTTTGGGAGGCCAAGGTGAGAAGACTGCCTGAGCTCACAGGTTCAAGACCATCCTGAGCAACTGGGCGAGACCTCATCTCTACAATAAATCAGAAAATTAGCCATGCATAGTGGTACGTGCCCTTAGTTCCAGGTACTTGGAAGGCTGAGGCAGAAGGATCACCTGAACCCAAAAAGTCGAGGCTGTGGTGGCCGTCAGTGTGCCACTATACTCCAGCCTGAGCAATAGGGTGAGACTTCTACTCAAAAAAAAAAAAAAAAAATCAAAAAATTAGCCAGGTGTGGTGACGCACGCCTGTAGTTCTAGCTACTTGGAAGGCTGAGGCAGAAGGATCACCTGAGCCCAGCAGGTCAAGGCTATGGTGGCTATGAGCATGCCACTGCACTCCAGCCTGGGTGACAGAGTGAAACTCCAACTCAGAAAAAAAAACAAAACAGGCCAGGCACGGTGGCTCAAGCCTATAATACCAGCACATCGGGAGGCCAAAGTGAGAGGACTATCTGAGCCCACGGGTTCAAGACTAGCCTGGGCAACTTGGCAAGACCTCATCTCTACAATAAACAAATAAAAAAAATTAGCAGGGCATGGTACTGAGCACCTGTAGTTCTGGCTACTTGGAAGGCTGAGGTGGAAGGATCACCTGAGCTCAGTGGGTTGATGCTGGAATGGCCATGAGTGTGCCTCTGCACTCCAGCTTGGACAATGGAGTGAGACTCCAACTCAAAAAATAAAAAATAAAAAAGGAAAAAAAAAAACCCACAGCTTTTTCAGGAACTAACAGAGTGAGAAAACTCACTTGAGGTCAAGGGAGGTCGTTAATCTATTCATGAGGGATCTGCCCCCCAAAATCCAAACACCTCCCATTACGCCCCACCTACTATACTGGGGATCAAATTTCAACATGTGGTTTGAAGGGGAAAAACATCCAAACCATAGCAAGTAATCGATTCACCTATCAATGACTAATACACATATGTAAAGCTGTTTACTCTCTAGTATATAAAGATAGCAAATTAAAACAATAAAATGTAATTTTCTATCTATCAAATTGAAAATCTTAAGAAGAAATTCCTCATAATAATTCCTCATGCTGCAGAAAGATTAGGGAACCCGGCTCCCATTATCTGTTGGTAGGAACACAACTGTTGCTGTTTTTCCCTCACACAAATACCTACTTAAGAATGTTCCTCCACACTGTGAAGTTACTGTTAAATGCCAAATTCAGAACTATGCATATGATTTGCTTTCATTTAAACTGTTACTAGTAGTCACTTCTGGAAAGTGGGACTGAAGGTTTCTTTTTTCTTTTTTAACTATACAATCTCAGGAAATTATTTTTCTTACCATATACACATACTTAAATTTAAGTACCCAAATTGTAAAATCAATTTTTAAAAGTCCAACCTGAGAAATTTATCTAAGATGTGCTCAAAGATTTCAGCTCATAAGCATTCACACAGAGTTATTTCTAATATCAAAAAGATACAAACTTAAATATCCAACAACTTGGCATAACTGAGAAAAAATAAGACAAACATTAAAAACCGTGTTGTAGCCAAGCGCGGTGGCTCACACCTATAATCCCAGCACTCTGGGAGGCCAAGTTGAGAGGATTGTCTTAGTCCATGGGTTCAAGACCTGCCTGGGCAACTTGGCGAGCCCTCGTCTCTACAATAAATCAAAAAATTAGCCAGGTGTGGTGGTGCGTGCCTGTAGTTCCAGTTACTTGGAAGGCTGAGGCAGAAGGATCACTTGAGCCCAGAAGGTCGAGGCTGCGGTGGCCCCGAATGTGCTACTGCACTCCAGCCTGGGTGACAGAGTGAGACTCCAACTCAAAAAATAAATAAATCGTGTTGTGAAATATTTCACGATATGGGAAAAAATTCAAATATAGTAAATGGAACAATGATTATAAAACTACTTATATTTCAGTCTCCAATTGAGACAAAATCACATACGTGTACTTGTATCTGCAAACCCACTCGATGAATACAAAGTCAAAACTCAGCATTTATCTCTGATGGTGGTGTTGGCGACTAGGCTCCAACTCAGGATTTTTATGCCTGCTATTTCTCCTGCTTCTAATAGCCTTTTCTAACCTGCCTCTCTTTAACTGGTTAACTCCTTCTCATCCTTAAGCCCTCAATTTGAAATTCATATTCTGGAGGAGTCAAATTAAGTCGGATATGGAGAGCATGTGTTCTCTTTTTTTCTTATACATGTATCTTATATGATAATTACAAATACATTTGCCTTGCCAATCAACCTAGAGACTGGGGAGGGGGTTAATTCTTGTCCTTGCACTCAAATGACTGTAATGTTATACTTGTGTTAAGTGCTAGAAAAGAGTATGTAGTAGTCTGAAGAAGTAAGTCGTGCCACAAAAACCAGCGGGGATTGACCTAGTCGAGGAAAACTTCATGCGCCTGTCTCATTCAGTGGCATCCCAGGAACCTAGAACAGCACTGCACTCAACGGGGTAGCCTACTGGATGAATGGAGGGCCAGCCTCTGTGGCCCGATCGGTCACACTGGTCCACACCTTTCAGGCGGCCTACAACCAGGCCCCACTTCCCAAAGCGGCCATTTCCTCGCAGACCGCCTTCGCCTCCCTCCCGGGCTCGGTCTCCCAGAGGCCCCGGAAAACAGAGAAGCTCCTCCCTCCCGAGATAGGCGACGCGGGAATGGATCACTGAAAAGAAGCCTCCCCACCAGCACTCACCTAGGCTGCTGGCGGCGCTCCGTAAGTGCGTCACCACTCGTCGCAGCGCCCGGAAGTCATAGTTTCCTCTCCTCTGGGATGCTGGAGCTTCTCGATGGTCCTCTCGCCTTCCCTGGGCCGACCCTCTCGGAGGAGGAGGCCGCCTTCTCTCTGCGGAGCCGACGGTGACCCCGCTGTGCAAGCTTCGGATGGAGTGGAGGAAGCAAAAGGCCAACCTTGATGAGCCCTAGCATCTGGGACTCTCTAATTTGACTGCACTCAAGGTGGCTCTGCTCATTGACTTGGGTCAGATTTTCTTGTATCTCGATCATGGTAACTGCAGGGTGAAGAATGGATTTAAGCTGGACACAAAAGCAGATCTATTAACAATTTCCAGTCACGATAGTGAATAGCTAATTTAAGGCCATAGTGTTTATAACTCTGCCATTAATATCACTTATAAACTAATCTCTAGCAGGAAACAGCTGCAACTTAAATACACAGAAGCACATTTATATGAATCACACATACATTTACTCCATCTTCTGGCGTCTTCACTAGGAAGTTACTCTTTAGTTACTTTTCATTTTCCATTACACGTTATTAGCATCCAGACTGCTCCAAAGTCGCCGATGTTTATTCTATTGCAGTGCTGTTGGCTTGATAAAGAGCAGAATATTCTAAGATAATGCCTTCTTCAGATCAAGATCATTATTCCAATGATAAAAACAACCCTAGAAAGAAGGGGTGTATCTGAGATCTCACACTGATGTAGGTAGGCCTTGCTACCTTTGTACTATGACCCTGGTTTCTATCTCTGTCCCCATTACTTTAACTTACTGAGAGCCTGACATCTCTTAGGGCTCTGCAAATCCTTCCAGTTCCACCTCTCCATAGATAGATAAATAACAGGCTCTGATCAGGTTGGACTGTAAGCTCTGTAATTCAGTTCAAATTAAACTAGGTAGGAGAAATACAAAAGAGACACTAGGCAGAATTTGACCTTGCTGATTGCTCTGGATACAACCAGAAGCTCTCTTCTAGGGGGCCTCAGTGGAGGACTTTGTTGCATTCTGGCTTCCAAGGAAGGGTGGAGAATCCACTGATGGTTTCAGAGACTCAGGAGCCAGGCAAGGATCTCAGCTGCAGGGAAACCTGACCATCAGGGCCCCCTAGGATTACTAGGAAGAGGGAGAAGGACAGTAGAGAAGATTAACTAAGTAATTCTGGAATACAGGAAAGCTTTCAGTTTGCATTTGCAATTGCCACAACTTAATGGTTTTCACATTTTTTTCTCCCAATGTGGATTCTTTGGTGATGATTATATTGTATCTGAAGATTTCCCATATTAATTCCATAAGGTTGTTTCCCAAATCAGTGATTGCCAGAAGTCAAAAGTGTTAAAAGATAAACTTAGGTATGTAAAAATTTTAAAGAATTTGAGCATTCAACAGTTCATAAATTGGGCAGCACAAGACTGTAGTCAGTTCAACTCTACCCAGGGAGTGAGAGAGAAAAAAATTTATGTGTTAGAGGAAGGAAGACAAAGTTAGTTGATGGTTTCTGATTATCTAGTTAGAGGTTAGTTGGTAGTTTCTGATTGGTTAAGCCTAAATTTTGTTTTACTGCTCACATTGAGGTGGGTTTTGGCTTGCTTACTGTATATAAATTAAAAGTGAAAGTAAGACCAGACACAGTGGCTCACACCTGTAATCCCAGTACTTTGAGAGGCTGAGGTGGGAGGATCGCTTGAGTCCGTAAGTTTGAGATAAGCCTGGGCAACACAGCAAGACCTTGTCTCCATAAAAATAAACAAATAAATAAATAATGTTTAAGGTCTTAAAAAATGAAAGTATGTAAACATAAATATGCAAGAAGAGAAAACTCAAACACTATTTTTTTTAAAAGTATAATGAACAATGTCAAAATTACTGGAAACCTCACACAAATTTTTAATAAATACTCTCAAAAATCTTCTAAGCATATAAACTCATATACACAAGATGACTTTAATTTTATAATTTCATTAAAATAGTATCACAGTAGACTTAGTCAAGCTCCATAACTCCAATTAGATCAATATGAAGTGAGCCTCTAGCTAAGACCACATCTTTTCTTAGCTTTATTGCCTTGTCCCATCTTGCTCCTCTCACTCCCTTTCTCATAAGAACACTCCTTCAGTTAATCACTTGCACAAGAATCTCCATCTCAGCTTTGGCTTCTATTAGAATCTGACCCCAAACAGGTACCAAAGATGACAGCGTATGTACCCTACGACCCTGCAGCTTATATTCCTGTACCCTAAAAATACTCTCACATACACACTAGATGTCAGTAAAAAATTATAAGCCCCCAATACTTGATTCATTATATGTGTTGATACAATAAGTCACAAATAACAATGGCACTTGATGAGAAACCTTGAGAGGGACAAATATTCTCATCAGTGCTTTTAAGAAATTGATGCCTAAGTTTTTCTAAAAAAAGAGATATTTAAAAATATTTACATACTAGTTATCTAAAAGCATTAACAAGAGGAGCATTAGCCAGATGGGACACTGATCTAGTCTGAGTTCAATCACATTCTATGTGGTAGATGACTTTTGGTGTGGCTCACTTAGCATCTTTTCCAACTTTCATCTAGTGTACCTTTATATATTACACAAAATGGAAAGCTACATTTCCATATTCCCTATGGCTAGGCTTCTGCACGTGACTTAAGCTCCACTGACTGGATGTATTCATGTAAGTCTGACTTACGTTTCAAGTGGTGCAGTTTACCACAGAAGCAGCATGGTTCAGAAACCCTCAGCCATAGTGGTTCCCTTCAATCGGGAAGGCAGTTTCATAACTATTGCAGAAATCACAGCTCCTTTGATGATACAAGCCTGCAGCATTGCTTTGGGAGTCATTCCTGAAAGCCTAACAGGAAACTATTTCTTCAACCTTTCTAATGATTTTTTTAATAACTTTGGTTCTACTTAAACTAAACACTGACAAATACTTTGTGTCGTCTTATATGAATTTGAGTTTATCTCTATTTTGTTTATTGATTAAAAGCAGAAAACACTACTACTGGCTACAAAGGTTTTATTTTTACCTCCTAAGGAACATAACTCTAAATGGCAATACTATGAATACTGCAAACTTGCCTTATCCCTATTGTATAAGCAGCATAAAGTTACCTACTATTAAGCATTAAGACTCTTTTGCTTTGGCTTTCTCCCTATAGACGACTTTGAGTTAGTTTTTTCAACCCATAAAGGGATATTCACTGTGGCACTCTTTGAACTATTAAGGTTAAATAAGGGCTGACCGCTGCTTATGCCTCTAATCCCAGCACATTAGGAGGTCAAGGTTGGAGGATCACTTGAGCCCAGGGGGATGAGTTAGCTAGAATCGCACCACTGCACTCCAATCTTGTTTGCACTGGTGACACAGTAATACCGTGTCTTTAAAAAAAAAGAGTGGATGAATAGGCTGTAGGGAATTCTATTAAAATATACCAGAGCCACAACATGAACAAATTTAATAAAGATCATGGTCAGTTTTCTAAAAAAAGCATGTGACAAAGGATACAATATAAAATTTTCATAAAATATGTAAATCATAAATACATAAAATTATAATACATACATCATAAATGTATCATTCATGGATAATTATGGACACAGAAACATACAGTAAAAGTCAAAAAGTTTACTTGTCTATTATAAAATAATTTTTAATAAAGAAAACATGCATGGTTTAATGATACTTACTAACCCCACATAGTTATTTGTGCCAGGAGAAGGGGGAGGGAGGGATAAAGAAAGAGGTGAGACAGGCCAACATAAGGCTTTAGCAGCAAACATTTCTTTTTCAAAATGTTGGCAAAACTTACGGCAAAATACTGAAATTTGTTTACTCTAGATGAAGGGTATGTGAGAATTACATTTAGCAATTTTCTATATCATTTTAAATTAAAAATAGAAAATTTTAAAATAGAAAAATGCCCTTCTCACATGTGTTATATTCTTTCACCATGGAATTTACTGTCTGATGATACATTAGTTCTAGTCTAATGCTGAAGCCTTCCAGATATGATATTATTAGAGCTTGTTTCCACTGGGTATGCACTAGGCTGTCTAAATTGGGAGTAATTATTGAAGAGTTTCCCACATGGTTTACAATCTGGGTTTCTCACATCTGCATTGCAAATTCCATCATAGCTATAGTTGGATCCTTTCTCATTCTTTATACATATGAGGAATTTTTTCCTATCATAATGACCATTTAGTTTTTTTATTGGCAAAAAGGAACTTTCCCATAGTGCTTGCTCTGGTAGTTTTTCTCCGGAGTATAATTCATATCCTGATGCATATCCAATTTGGAGGTACTGTCAGAACTACAGTTGAAGCCCTTCTCACCCTATACATATTTGACAAATTTCTTCTCAAGGCAGATTCTTTGAAATCCAATTAATTTTGTATTAACAACCTGGAAGAATTTTCTTCAATGTAGGTATTCTGAAGTTAACTCAAATGGAAATTTTACATATAGACTTGCCTACAGTCACTTCATTCATATTTCTCCCTAAAATGAATTTTCTGATGCTGACAGCCTTAAGTTACACCTGAAACCTTTCTCACACTCATTATATCCAAAGGGCTGCTTCTCTTGTGTGGATTTTCTGATGAATTAGCCTTGCATTGATGTTGAAGTCTCTCCGACATTCTTTATACTGAAATGATTTCTCTCTAGTATGAATAAGCTGGTGCATTCTACACTGGGAGGTATATCTGAAGGTTCTCCCACTCGTTACATTCATAGGGTTTTTCTCCGGTGTGGATTATCTGATGCTGTACTAGCTGTGCACTAATACTGAAAGCTATCCCACACTCCTTGCATTCATAAGTTTTCTCCCCAGTGTGTACTTTTTATGTCAAAGATAAAACTTCATCTGAAACAATTTCCACATTCCATACACAAATAAGGTTTATCTCCATTCTAGATTATTTGATGCCTGACTAGATTTGCATTGACACTGAAAGCTTTTCCACATTCATAAGGTTTCCCTCCAGCATGTATTCTTTGATGCCTAGTATAGTAAGAACTGTACTTGAAGTCTTTTCCACACTCTACACACTTGGATTTCTCCTAAGTATGGCTTATCTGATGCCAGATTAGGTTTGCATTCACAGGGAAGGATTTCCCTCATTCCTTTCATTGATATAACTTCATATCTCCAGAGAACTTGCTAGTGCTAAGTCAGAAATTATAACTAAATATTTTCCCATTTTCTATACATTTGAAGGGTCTCACCCTAGTCTGTGTCCTTTGATGCTGAATCCATTTGGAGTTAATGTCATATCCTTTCCAATATATCTTACATTTATAAAACCTCTCTCTAATGGAAATACTCTGAAACTGATAAAAGGTTTGTATGTGTATTAAAATAATCTTTCTATCTAGTGGAGACCCTCTCATCCTCCCTAAATTGGAAAAATTTTTTTTTAATTAATCAAAGTAGATTAGAGAAGGAAAAAAAATTGCCCTTATATGCCTCACTATTGATGTTTCCTATTGCCTCTTTAGTTTACAGTCTTCTGGAAAAGCAGTTCCTCAGAAAATAACTCTCTTGTGTTTACAAGATATCACACTCCTATTCTTTTGATAAATCTTTTGTTGTTATGAATTCATTTGCAGTCTTGGTTGTATCATCTAAGAAATGGAAAGCAAAGTCACACTTAAAAATTCCTCTTGGAAAAGCAACAGGATAATAAAAATCATAAGACTATTAAGTATAATTGGTCCAATCACATCAACTTACCAATGACACGATGAGGCTCTTATTTAAAAAATGTACAGTATCTCAAAAAAGGAAAATGGCCAAAGTAGAAAATATAAACCAGGTCCTGACTGCCAGTTACATGTTCTTTACATCATCAGCAATGTGCTTCCCCTCATTCTACATGTGACCCAGTAATTTACTTCTTTTTCTTAGCATGTCTTCCTTTGAGAAGTGTCTATTCATGTCCTCTAGTAATTTACTTCTATCTCACAGAAAAAAGTTACTCCATATAGGCATGAAAAAATGTACAACAAATTTCATTGCATCAGCTTGTTAAAAATGAAAAGCTGCAAACAAACTAAATGCCTATTATCAAGATAATAGCTAACTAAACTGAGGTATATTCCACATGATGAAATATGAGGGGAAACCCCAAAATGCCAGAATTTCTTTATAAGAAATTGTGTATTATTCTTACATGTTTAAACTTCAGTCACTTTCAAAATACTATTCATTTTATGCAATACATCGAGATTATTTTTCACTGCTCAAAACAGTTCTTGAACTCATCAGCTTTGATGCCTTTTAATGCTTCCTGCCATTTTTTGTTTCACCTCTCCATATCAGCAAAATGTTTCCCTTTGAGGACATTTTTCATCCAAGGAAACAAAAGTCTCTTGGGGTGAGACTGAGTGAATAGGGAGGGTGGGCACAGGGGTCATGCTGTTTTTGGTTAAAAACTGCTGAACACTCAGTGCAGTGTGGGCAGGTGAATTTGTAAGTCACCCATCATGAAATGGGCAAACGCACTGAAAGTATCTCCAGAAAAAATTCACTGAAGCCGAATGCCTCTTCCAACACTAGCAGTTACACTGATGCCTATGTGTTCCTAAAACACTTACCTAGTGGGGGAAGCCTGTACTACAAGGGGCCAGCCCTCCAAAAAATAATTCTGGATTATTTTGGGTCCCCCTCAAACTATACTACAGTGAAAACAAATCAACTTGAGCTATGTATACTGATGTGGTTAAATCTCAATGCCACAATGTTAAATTTAAATAGTAAGTTGCAGGATTCATTAAGTATACCATTTACACACAGACAAAACATGCAAAATAATGTTATATGCTGTTTGTGGAAGTTTAACAGCATCTATGGACACAGTCATTACTAATTTAGATAATGACTACCTCTGGAACCACAAAGGGTAATGCAATTAGGAAGAGGTTTGTAGGGGACTTCAGTTTCATTTTTAATGCTTTAGTTCTTCAAAAATATACAAAACAACAATAAAATATTCAGATATGATCCAGTTGAGGGTAAGTACATAGGTGTTTACTGTTCTCTGTATTTTTCTACAACTGAAATACTACTAAGAATTAAAAAAAAAAATCTGGGCCAGGCACAGTGGCTCATGCCAGCACTTTGGGAGGCGAGGCAGGAGGATTACTTGAGCCTGGGAGTTCAAGACTAGCCTGGGCAACATAGTGAGACCCCTACTATATATATATGTGATATATACATGTTATACACACACACACACACACACACACACACACACACACACACACACACACAAATTAGCCAGGCATGGTAGCACATGCCTGTAGTTCCAGCTACTTGGGATGCTGAGACAGAGGATCACTTGAATCCAGGAAAACAGGAGATAAATCTTCCAAAATACCAAAGGATGATTCCAAAGAAAGCAGAGTCCATATAGCAAAAGGAACAAAATAGGATGCAAGTAGACATTGAAAATGAAAAACCAAAATTTATCACAAAACATTTAAATAAGTTACAGTAGTCTTAAAAGCCTCAATACAGTAAATGAGAAAGTCATGGTGGAGATTGAGGTACTTTCCACAAATACAAGTGTGAATATGCCTGTGAATAGAGAGAGTGCCTTTACCTAGAATAGCCCTCACAAACTGGAGATCTCCTGTTGATAATACTTGGAGAGTCCTTGCTTTTTAAACGGAGAACAAGACCCTATATGCCCATGTGGTAAACTATCCTAAACAGAAATCCCCAAATAACTACTGTTAACAAATTAAATATAGGTGAAGTCTCATCTCACTACTGTAATCATTATCCTATAGTTCATATACAACACATGCTCTCCCTATATTTCTTGCTAAAGCTCAGGAATTATTACAAGCTACAGGAAAAGAAACTTCTGCGAGTTACATGCGGTTTCCTGTATCCAATTGCTGACTTGGATACTCCAACAGTTTTCCAAACCAGCCTCTTCAAAGCAACTGGACATTGCAACAGCCTTAATTAAAGCCTCAGTCTTCGGTGACAGAGCCCCAGGACCTGTTCAGTCTTCCAGGGCTAGGAAGTTACCCCGTTTTAAAAAGGGGGGACGACCTCCTTAGGAGGTGGGAATCAGGTTCAGTCCTCCTCTCCCCGCTTCTGGTGCCAGTGCAGCGCCCTCTACAGACACTTCCTTCATTCTCCCCATTTCTGGACGGCTATTTATCCAGCTCCAGATCAAGCGGCGGAGCTTGGAGGTGTGTGGCTTCCTAGAAGAAACAAGCGCAGATACGAAGGGGCCACTGCTCCACAGGGACGCCCGACCCTGAACCCCTCCAGCACTCCCAACACTAGCACAGCCAAACTTGACATCCTGGCTCTTCCGACCTTTGGCTACAGACCCCCGCAAAAAGAGGAGGCCGGAAGTACGTCACGCGCGGGCGGTGCTGCGATTCCGGAAGTACGTCACATGTGTGCGGCTCTATGCGGCCGGAAGTGCGTCAGACGCGCATCTGCTCTTTTTTTCTAAGGAGCGATTTGTCGGCGTCTCAGTGTTTCTGATCCTGCATCTTTGGAAAGCATCCTCTTCTCTTTCTTATACGCACCTTTTTTTCTCATCAGGAGCCTCACTCCTGATCATTCTCTATTTGGGTGGGACGGAAAATGAGTCTCTTCTACCCGGGAGCAGTTGACGTGTCAGGAAGGAATTCTTGATAAACCCGTCCTCACCACCGGCCCACGTGTTGCCGTCGTTTCTTGGATGCCTTCTTACTGGTTTCTCCGAATTCTGAGCTACTCCTCACTGATTCGGCTTCTTTCCATTATCTCTACCACTCACTGTCCTTTAGGAAGGTCCTTGTCTGCCTGAGGCTGTTTTGAGTAAAATGAGCCAGTTAGATAATACCATTCAATGTGTCATTCTCTGCACTGTAACCTCCAATGGTTTGCCACTACCCCTAGATTCCAAATCAACATTCAAGGGCTTTCAAAGCCTTGTTTTTGTCCTCCCACCCCGCCAAATGATTGCTTTTATAAAGAACATGCCAAAAGCCCAGGGAACACACCATCCTGTGCTTGGTCAGCTCTCTGGTGTTGATGCCTGTGTCTTTCTGGGTCCACGAAAGAGAACTCTGGCAAGGGGGCAAGAGTAGCTAGAGTATTAAAACCTTTGTGGTCACTGTCACAGTGTTACAAAACAAGTAGGAGACTTAGAGCTCACCAGGTCCTTCTTTACAACAGTATGACATAGTGGTAAAGAGCACAGCCTGGCAACATACTACTTTGGATCAAAGGTTAGGGGACCACTCTGTGACCTTTGGTAAGTTATTTAATCATTAAGTGTCTCCTTTTATCTGTAAAATTGGGATAAGAGTATCCCTGGGATTTGGGGGCAGATTAGATGAGTTAATACATATAAATCACTTTGCACGGTTTCTGGAACAGTATATACTCAATAAATATTAGCTATTATTAATAGCTTATGGACTGAGACTGAATAGTAACCCAATGCTCAACCTCTTTATTAGAAACTTTATTAGAAACTGAGTATGGGCTCAGGCATACATACTCACTTATGGCCAGGTGGTACAAGCAAAACTTGGTGGCAGTGCAGGGTTGGTTTTTTGGGAGATTATGGTGCAAACATCAAGCACATCATGATTTGAGAACTTCCAGTTTTACTAGCTGGACTTGGTGTTCAGTTAGGACTTCAACAACATTAGTCCAGGTAGAGACACCATAACCCAAGTCTTTGGGCTTTCTGCAGAATGAAAATTTCTCAAGGAAGAGACTTTTTTATTGTGTCCATTACTGTATCCCTTGTTCCTAAAATAATGTCTATAATACAGTTCATGATCAATAAGTACTTTTGGATAAATAAAGAGTTGGCTATGACTTACTATATTCCTATACTGTATGGGAGAGAGGGACATAACATAGGCATTTAGGGTAGAAAGATTCATGAACAAGAGCAAATCAAGACTTGGAGAGTTTCAATAAGGCCACAGAAAATAGTAGGTAGCAAAGTCAACACTTAAAACTGATTTCCAGTCCTAAGCCCTACAATCTTTGCACCAAATTGACTTACTGAAGATGATACTTCAGGTCTCAGTATGCCTTTCTATGCTCTCACACCATAGACACAAGCTCTTTGACCTCAGCCTCTTCAGTAAGAGAAAGAAAGAAGAGCAACAGTAACTACAGGAAATAAAATCGTCAACTTCTGAAATAAGACCCAAAGAACCATATAAATTGGCATTATCATTTTCATTTTACAGATAAGAAAACTGAACACAGAAAGATTAATTTGCTTGCCCAATGTCATGTCCAGGTCCTATGTGGCAGAACCAGAATTCAAGCTATGGTAGTCTTGGCTTCAGTGAGCACACTCAGAATCACTCTGTCATTGCCTTGGATGTGCATTCATATGTCTGATAGCGAAGAAGTTGAAATATGTGAAGATGGGCTGATGTTTCCAAGTCTCCGTATGCTAATTTTGTGATTTGGGGCAAATTACTTAAATTCTCTGTGCCTTGAATTTCCTCACCTGTAAAATGGCTACAATATTAGTACCTACTTTGTAGGTTGTTGAGACTATCAAACAACACATGAAAAGCACTCATTTTGGTGTCTGACTTATTGCAAAAATTCACTGCATTCCTACTTAATATTTTTTCCTTTTTATTGGAGTATAATTTTTTAATGTTTTTAGAGATGGTGTCTTGCTATGTTGCCCAGGCTGGATTCAAATTCTTGAGCTCAAGCAATTCCCCAACTTCAGTCTCCCACGTAGCTGGAACTACAGGTACATGCCACCACATCTAGCTGAGGTATAATTTAAATGCAATAAGGAGCTCAAATCTTAAAGGTACAGCTTGATGCATATTTATATGTAACTCCAAACAGATCAAGATATGAAATGTTTCTAACACCTCAGCAACCTCTCTTGTACCCGCCCCTATTTAATGGCTGCTTCTATATAATCACTATTCTGATTTCTATCACCTTGGATTAGTTTGGCCTGTTTTTGTTTGTTTGTTTATTTGTTTGTTTTTTGAGTCGCAGTCTCACTCTATCGCCCAGGCTGAAGTGCAATGCCATGCTCACGACCACCACAGCCTTGGCCTGCTGGGCTCAGGTGATCCTTCCACTTCAGCCTTCCATGTGGCTGGAACTACAGGTGCACCCCACCATGCCCTGCTAATTTTTTTTTAATTGTAGAGATGAGGTCTCACCAATTTTCCCAGGCTGTTCTCAAACTCCTGGACCCAGGCAGTCCTCTCACCTCAGCCTCTCAAAGTGCTGGGCTTACAGGCTTGAGCCACCATGCCCAACCTGATCTGTTTTCAAACTTCATATAAATGGAATAATATAGTATGTAGCTGGTTTCTTTCATGCAGTATCTCTATGAGATTCATTTTTTGGATATAACAGTAGTTCATTCATTTTTTAAAAATCTTTGTATAATAGTCTGTTGTTTGAATAAACCATATTTTATTTAAGTTGGGGATCTCACTCTGTCACCCAGGCTGGAGTGCAGTGGAATGATCATGGCTCACCACATCCTCAACCTCCCGGGTTTAGGTGATCCTCTTACCTCAGCTTTCCAAGTAACTGAGACTACAGGCATACACCACCACACCCAGCTAATTTTTTCATTTTTTGTAGAGACAAGGTCTCAGGCTGGTCTTGAACTGCTGGACTCAAGCAATCCTCCTGGCTCGGCCTCCCAAAGTGCTGAAATTACAGGTGTGAGCCACTACTCCTGGTCAGTGAATAAACCACATTTTAAAAAAATTTTTTTAAAAACACTACCATGATAACACTTAAGTTATTTTTTCTTTTTGACTTTTATGAGTGCTATAAAAATTTCTACACACTGCCATAAAAATTTCTACACATGTCTATTGGTGAACGCAAGTTCTCATATCTCTTCAATCTAGGAGCAGATTTACTGAATCACTGGATACCATATATTTAGTCCTAGTTGATACTGCCACCAGACCAAGTGGTATAAGCAAAATGATAACACAACTATATTACCATTAATAACAATTCTTTTTTTTTCAAATGATGGATAGTTTATTAAGTATGTGATATTGAGCAAAAAATGAAAACCATACAATTTTACTAAAAGAAACATAAAAACCAGGGAAGAATATAACAATTCTTAATATTTCCTAATACCCAGTTATAGTCAGTGTTCCCTGGTTGTCTCAAAAATGTCTTTTTACAGGTGGCTTGTTCTAGTCATGATCCAAACAAGGCCTTCATACTGCATTTGGTGATCTGTCTCTTAAATCTCTGTACCTCGGTGGGAAAACAGCTGGCGTCTGCATGCTGCTTGCCACCAGGCCCCCTGAGAGATGATGGTGCCATGGGCCCCCAAGAGCCAGAACCGCTGGTGCCTGCCAGTTCCTTCAGTGTGCCCCTACTGTGTGCCCAGCATGTCAGCACACCCACACCTACCCCCCCTTCAGTTGGGCTGGAGAGGAGGGTTTCGACCATTAGAAGACTCAGCACACATTTCAGGTCTGTGCAGCTGCTAAAGAATAACCCAGTCACCTTCCAGAAGTTCTCTTACACTAATGAGGATGAGGCCTGGAAGACATACCTATAAAACCCTTGACAGCCACCATGAAGGCCATGATGAGAGTCAGTGGGGATGATGACAGCGTTGCAGCCTTGTGCTTCCTCTACGATTACTACATGGTACTACCATGGCATGGAATATGAGACGGACCTCGCCCCCTGGAAGGCCCCACACACCTCATGAAGTTCCTGACAGAGAACATATCTGGAACCCCAGAGAACATGTCTGGAACACCAGAGTAAACTCCAGATCTGCTTTAGAAGAACAACCTGATAAGCTTGGAGGGGGCCATGCCCACCCCTGGCAAGGCAGCTCCCCTCCTCTCAGGCCCCAGAAAACTAGAGGCTGGCTCTGTGGGCAGCTACCTGTCACCACCAGTGATATGTATGATAACAGATCCCTCAACTACTTGCCTGAGAGCATTCTTGGGGTGCCACCCATACAATGCTGGCAGCCAGACAGCACTTTCAAAGATGACCCACAGGAGTCATTGCTCTTCCCAGATATCCTGAAAACATCCCCGGAACTGCCATATCCAGACAACTATGCTAGTCTCAAAAGTGACTTTGAATATACCCTGGGCTCCCCCAGAGCCATCCACATCAAGTCAGGTAAGTTGCCCATGACCTATCTCAACAAGGGCCCATTCTACCCTGTCACCCTGCAGACCCCAGCAGGTGGCAAAGGCCTTGCCTTGCTCTCCAAAGTGAAGAGCATGATGATGATTGTTTTCAACAATGACAAGGTCCCAGTAGAGCAGCTGTGGTTCTGGACACACTGGCATTCCTGACAGCCCACCGCCAAGCAGCGGGTCATTGACATGGCTGATTGCAAAGAAAACTTCAACACAGTGCAGCACACCGAGGAGGTGGCCTATAATGCATTGTCCTTCATGTGCAATGCGAATGAGGAGCCCAAGGTGTTCATTGGCATCAACTGCCTAAGTACAGACTTCTCGCAGAAGGGGGTAAAGGGTATCCCCTTGAACCTGCAAATTGACACCTATGACTGTGGTTCGGGCACTGAACACCTGGTACATTGCACCATCTGGTAGATCAAGGTCTTCTGTGACAAGGGAGCTGAGAGGAAGATGCGGGATGATGAAAGGAAGCAGTTCCGGAGGAAGGTCAAGTGCCCTGACTCCAGCAACAGTGGCATCAAGGGCTACCTGCTGTCCTTGGGCTTCGGGGGCAATGAGACCACCTACCTGAGGCAAGAGGCTAACCTGGAGACCTCGCCAGTGCTGTTCATCCCCAACGTGCACTTCTCCAGCCTGCAGTGCCCTGGAGGGGAAGTCCCCTCAGCAGGAACCAGTGGCTCCAACAGGCTGTCTCTGAAGCGCACCTGCTCATCCTTTACTGAGGAGTTTGAGCCTCTGCTATTCAAACATGCCAAAGAAGATGACCTTCAGAGAGTACCACTGTATGTGTGGAGAGAGACTGAGAAAGTATTCGATGCCTTCATGCTGAAAACCCCAGACCTGAAGGGGCTGAGAAATGCGATCTCTGAGAAGTATGGCTTCCCTGAGGGAAACATTTACAAAGTCTACAAGAAATGCAAGCAGAGAATCTTAGTCAACATAGACAACATCATCCAACATTACAGAAACCACGTTGCCTTCCTCCTGGACATAGGGGAGCTGGATGGCAATATCCAGATCACCCTTAAGGAGCTGTAGACCCAAGCATCCAAGCCCTCAGCCCTTGGTGTATGCTCCCAGCAAAGGGCTGGTGGGTACGAGACCCATGCCATACACAACCTTTCCAGGTGCCTCAGTGCTGTTACTTGAACACCCTCTCTGAGGGAAGAGGCCCTTGAGTCACAGCTCACAGATGTCAGGGCCAGGAAGAGTCCTTGGCAGTCTCCTAGTCTGAACCCCGCCCCCATGGCATGCTTGAATCTACTCACTGAACTTCTTGCCAGTGCCTCTCCGTTCACCCAGAAACAATGCTGTTGTGGTGACCACGTGCCCAGCAGACTGTTTCCTCCTCCAAAGACCCTCCCCAGCAGGGGTGTTCCTGAAGACTGCCCTTCAAACGGTGGAGGCACCCCCTCCCTCCTACAACATGTCATCAGCTAACCGAACTCTGTTCCAGCCCCCATGTGCCATCTTCCTTCAACTTCAGACCAATGACTTTATACCCTTTGGTCAGTTAACTTGAAAATTTGATTTTCAGTGCAAATGACTTTTAAAAGACACGACAGTGGAAACAGTCTCTCAGATACCCCCAATGCACCATGTAAATAACACAAATGATTGACTGGAACAAGTGACCACTATGTAGAACTACCACCTTGTCACTCACGGTTGTATAAATTTTTTATTTACAATTTTCACTTATGTTTTATATATATAGTATATATATATATATGCAACATTATATATGTATATGTATGTGTATATATATATATATATATTTTTTTTTTAAATTGGAGTCTCACTCCATCACCCAGTCTGGAGTGCAGTGGCATGCTTACGGTCACCCCAGCATCGGCCTGCTGGGCTCAGGAGATCCTTCCACCTCAGCCTTCCAAGTAGCCAGAATTACAGGCATGCACAACCATGCCCAGCTAATTTTTTATTTATTGTAGAGATGAGGTCTCACCAAGTTGCCCACGCTAGTCTCGAACCCTCAGGCTGGGGCAATCCACTCACCTCGGTCTCCCAAAGTGCTGCGATTACAGGCTGAGCCACCGAGCCCAGCCCATTTTATATTTTTTATGGATACGTTTTTATCATTTCAAAAAATGTGTATTTCACATTTCTTGGACTATTTTTTCCCCTTTTAACTTTTTTTATTTTAAAGATGTGGGGCACAATTCAGGGTTAGGTATACAAATGTCCATTATGCAGGTACCCTTGTTAATGAGGTGTGCCTTCCCTTCCCCAGGCAGATTCCCACTACTGTCAATCCCGCTTCCCCACCTCCCCTACCGGCAGTTTCCCACTACTGTCTTGGGACTACTTTTTAAGCTGTTCTTCAGTTATGCATTTTGTATACTCACATGGTATTTAGTAACAAAAGTACCTATGTATTACTTTAAAAAAATATATCTGTGCCCCTGTGCCAAATGCAGTTTTTTCAATGTGCTTATACCATAATGATTCACATTTATTGAGTGCTATGTAGAACAAGTGGTACTCTCACATGCTGCTACTGTTCGCCAGCAGCATGTAAGAGTACCACTTGTTCTATATAGCACTCAATAAATGTGAGTCCCTATGAGAATTATAACTTTCATTATTTGGTGATGCAGAGAAGGAGGTCTAAAATTATCCTGGGTTTTCCCTTGGGTGACTAGGTAGGTGATGGGAATTCAGAGGGAGAGATGGAAAAGCATCAATGAGTTTGGTGTCTGTGCATGGAAACACATCCAGTTAGACATGTCATCTAAAGCTCCGGAGAACGTGCAGGCCAGAGATAGTGATATGGGTGGATAAAATGGTAAGACCAGATGGGATCACACAAAGCCAATAGAGAGCTTAAAGTCCCAGGCTTTTATTTAGATTAGGGACCTAGGCTTCGGTATTCTTCCCATGTCCCTTGGGTGATTAGACACACGAGTGTTTGAGCACCACTGCAAAAAGCAGTGGTTTAGGGAGGAAACCCTAGGAAATAATGACATTTTAAGAGGAAAAAGAAAGAGGAGCCCATTCATGAAATAGGTTCAAGATCAGAGAAGTACACGGAGAACCAGAAGAAAGTAGACTCTTGGAAGACACAGAGGTAGAGTTTTATGGAATGAGAGTTCAGCT
This sequence comes from Cephalopachus bancanus, assembly GCA_027257055.1. Taxonomy (NCBI): domain Eukaryota; kingdom Metazoa; phylum Chordata; class Mammalia; order Primates; family Tarsiidae; genus Cephalopachus; species Cephalopachus bancanus. Next base: position 366,675 of record JAPVLO010000330.1, on the reverse strand, counting down.
GTGTCAAATGGAGCAGGGCTTTAATTTTTTTTTTTTATTATTTTTTATTTTCTTAGGGGGAGGAAATAGTAATAAAAATAAGGGCTACAACAGCATCATCTAGTGGAGAATTCTGGGAGACAATAATCAGCCTGCATTTCTCACGCTACTTCTGCCTGTTATTTGACTGAAAGCTCTGAAGTAACTTTCCCACAAATATACACACACCCACGTTATAAATAAGTAACTTAAAAGTTTTTAATATATATAACTTTGTATTTTAGATTTGCAAAAGTTACCCAGTAAAGAAAATAGTATAATGAACCCTCTTGGACCTATCCATCATCACCAACTTCAGCAATGACCACTTCTCATTGCATCTGCTCCTACAAACGCATACACATGAACACACACACTTTTGTTGTTATTGCTTATTAGTTTTGTTGGAGTACTTAAGTAAATTTCAGACATCATATAATTTCTCTTATCAATACTTCAATGTGTTTCTCTAACAGATACTTTTTAAAAAGGTAACACAACTGTATTACCATAATAACAATTCTTAATATCCCATAATAGTTAGCCATATTCAGTTTTCTCTGGTTGTCTCAAAAATGTCTTTTTACAGGTGATTTATTCTTATCATTATCTAAACAAAGTCCTCACAAAGCAATATGTTTCTTAAGTCTCCTAAGAGTTTACAACAATTTCTCCATTTTAAAATGCCGTTTGCTCTTTGAGGACACTGGGCTATTTGTCCAACAGAATTTCTCCCATTCTGGATTTGGTTGCAGTGTTGTTTAACATTTCCCCTTTATTCTTCACCATGCTTAGTATAAGATGATAATTTGGTTTAGAGGCTTGCTTTTATTTTATTCAAGTTCAATTCTAGGGGCTCATCACACACTCTTTATTAAACATCATTCTCTCTTTTTTTTTTTTGAGTTGGAGTCTCACTCTGTCACCCAGATTGGAGTGCAGTGGCCACTCCTGGCCACCGCAGCCTCCACCTACTGGGCTCTGGCGATCCTTCCGCCTCAGCCTTCCAAGTAGCCAGAATTACAGGCATGCGCTACCATGCCTGGCTGATTTTTTGATTTATTGTAGAGACGAGGTCTCGCTGCCCAGGCGGGTCTTGAATCCGCGGGTTCAGGCAATCCACTCACCTCAGCCTCCCAAAGGCGCGGGATTACAGGCTGAGCTACCGAGCCCGGCCATTCTCCTTTTTTTTTTCTTTTTCAATATTTATGCAATATTCTCAGAAAATTCAGTCTCCTTCTCTGCCTCTTCATTAAATACATTGGGGGAAAAACAGATGTTGGTAATGGGGTAATCATGAAGAAAAACTAGAGATATGACTTGAATGTGGCATGAAAATCCTTATTTTTTTACTATTAGTTTTAATTAACATATAATCCTTATTCATATTTATGGGGTATTGTATAATATTTCACTACATGTATACAATGTGTAATGATCAAATCAAGGTAATTAGCATATCCATCACCTCAAACATTTATTGTTTCTTTGTGCTGGGAACATTGAAGATCTGCTCTTTGAGATATTTAAATATACAATAAATTACTATGAATTATAGACACTCTAACATGCTATAGAACTTATTTCTCCTACCTAGCTCTATTTTTGTATCATTAACCAAACTTTGGCTATCCCTATATTTTGTTTTTAATGACAAACGTTTAGGACATCAATTTTCAAAGCTCTTAAACATTCCCAGAAGGCTTCCTCCACTAACATCTTCAATAAACTCCTAATTCTTCAATGGATATTTACTTGGCAAGTATTTATTGAGGTTTTACTATGCACCAGGTACCGTCCTAGGGATAAAGCAATGTATAAAATAGAAAAAAAAATCTACTTTTATAGAACTAGCATTGTACTGTAATTAATTTTTCTTTTGTTGTACTTGCTGTCTTATAAAAGAGACATAATAGAAGAAACTGTATTCATTTGGAATTTGGTAATATAATTTTTTTGTTATGCTGATTTTTGCATATATATGTATAGCAAAATTGCTCCATTATGAAAAAAATGATTTTTACTTATCAGGTATGGACACAACTACCACTTAAGATGCTATTTCACTGGGAAATAACATTCTGAGTTGCAAAAGTAACTTCCAAATTTGGAGGATAACTGTAAATTTTATAAAATTACAGAAATTTATTAAAAACTAAGACATTAACAGCAAAGTAAATTCTCACATTAGTCAGAGGCTTAAATGTAAACAAAATCAGACAGTACTAAAGGAATTATTTTTTCTTCTATTTATACTCATAAAAATCTCTAATAAAACGTTAGAGTTGAAAATCTTAGATTAGGCCTTCAAGCACTGGAAGCAAACCTAAGTGTATTAGAATAGAAACTTACCAAATGGTTTTCTTTCAACTTCAAGGTGATCATTGGAAATAATTTATCCTCAGGATTTGGCTTACTTACAGAGAGCATCCTTTTCCTGTACTAAGGTGGCACTCAAATATAGGAATTGAATAAATGTCCTACTAGTTTCAGGTCAAAATGCCACCTTGGTTTTTAGTTATTTGTTCTGAGCTTCAAGCATGTTTGCTTCTTCCTTTAGATTTTCAAATTTTTTTCTAATCTGTACTTTTACATTTCCTTTTCATTCTCCCATCTTGTGGAAAATTTCCATCTTGTGAAGATTTGGATGCTGGAGATAAATCACCAACTGCAAGCCTCTTTGAGGATGCCGGCAGTACCTGTAGAGTTAGTATGTGTAGGATCCATTATGGGTTCCAGTGGCTCATTTTCTAAAGATGATGTTTCCAGCCTTTGTCCCCCTTTTTACTCTGCACAAAGTTCTCTAATTCATCAAACTTATTATGTTTCTGTTCAAGCTTTTCAGCAACTTCATTCAAATATTTAACATGTCATTTAAATGTATTTCTCCCTCCACACCTGTTACCTGGAAGTCGTAATTAGCTTTTCGGATTTGTCTTTGGTAGCGTTCTGAGAAACTTTTCTCTTGAGCTCTTTGTTCATTCCTGAGGTCTTTCCCTTTTATCTTCTCCAGGAGTAGATTTAAAGTTTGCATCTAGTTTGTGACTTATAATGTTGTGTCCTACTTCATCCTAAACATTTGATTTTGGGTCTTTTCCAGTGTATCTTGAATCTTTTCCAAATATTTAGTATCTTTAATAATATAAGCTGAGGTAGTCTCATACTGGGCAGAGTTGTCTTATTTCTTGTCCTTTTGGGAAAACTTCTATGGTCACTATTAGTGTTGTCATTGTTGAATCAGACCATATTCTAGCATCAAAAGGGGGGGGGATTAATTTTCAACCACTTCAATATTAAATAGCATGCCTAAGTGGCAGCTATAGTTACATAGCACAATGGTGACATCTAGTGTCAGTTGGATAAATTTCAGCTAGCTCTGCAATGTATCTGAAAGGTCCTACTGGGTAATAGCGCCTCAGCTCAGGATCCTCACCTTAACTTCCTTCAGGGCCAAGAAAATTTTTTTCTTGCAATTTGTAATTTGTCTTTTAATTTTCTTAACAATTTTTTTTAACTTTTTTACATTATTGATTTGAAGTTAATGTGCAATAGACTGGACATGTTTACAGTGTATAATTTCTTCTTTTTTTGTTTTTGTTGTTGTTGTTTTGAGTCAGAGTCCCACTCTGTTGCCCAGGCTGGAGTGCAGTGGCACACTCATGGCCACTGCAGCCTAGACCTGCTAGGCTCAGGCGATCCTTTCATCTCAACCTTCCAAGTAGCTGGGACTACAAACGCGTGCCACCATGCTCGGCTAATTTTTTTATTTATTGTAGAGATGAGGTCTTGCCAAGTTGCCCAGGCTGATCTCAAACCCTTGGACTCAGGCAATCCTTTCACCTCAGCTTCCCAAAGTGCTGAGCTTACAGGCATGAGTTACCATGCCTGGCCTACAGTGTACAATTTAATACAAAAAACTTTGTTCTCATAAAGCTTACATTATTATTTTTTTTATTTTAAAGATGTGGGGTACAATTCGGGATTAGGTATACAAATGTTCATTATGCAGGTACCTTTCTTGATGAGGTGTGTCCCCCCTGGCAGTTTCCCACTACTGCCAATCCCTTTCTTATAGTATTATGATAATTGTTCAAGGTCCGCTTATAAGTAAGAACATGTGGTACTTGGTTCTTTGTTTCTGTGATAGATCACTCAGTATTATAGACTCTAATACCACCCAAATTGCTGCAAAGTTCATATGTTTGTCCTTTATTGCTGTGTAATATTCCATCATGTATATGTACCACTTTTTAAAATCCAGTCCTCTTTCAATGGGTCAATGGGCAGCATGGTTGGTTCCATGTTTTTGCTATTGTGAATAATACTCCAATAAACATGGGTGTGCAGGTATCTTTTTCATAGAGTGATTTGAGCTCTTCCAGCTTTGTTTCCAGAATGGGGATTGCAGGGTCATATGGAAGGTTGATTTTTAGATCTTTCAGGAATCACCAAACTGTTTTCCACAGAGGTTGTACTAGTTTACACTTCCACCAACAGTGTAGAAGTGCTCCCTTTTCCTTGCATCCTCTCCAGCATCTGTTGTTTTCTGAATTATTGATGATGGTCAACCTGACTGGAGTTAAGTGGTATCTCAGTGTGGTTTTAATTTGCATTATTTGATGACTAGTGAGACTGAGCATTTTTTCATGTATCTGTTGGCTGCTCATATGTCTTCTTTTTAGAAGTGTCTAGTCATATCTTTTGGTCACTTCGTAATGGGGCTGTTTGGTTTTTTTCTTTATGGCACATTTAAGTTCCTTATAGATTCTAGATGTTAGGCCTTGGTCAGATATATAGTTGGCAAATATTTTTTCCCAGTCTGTGGACTGTCTCTCCGCTTTCTTGATGGTGTCTCTTTTTTTTTCAGTTGGAGTCTCACTCTGTCGCCCAGACTGGAGTGCAGTGGCACACTCCTGGCCACCACAGCCTCGACCTGATGGGCTCAGGTGAACCTTCCGCCTCAGCTTTCCAAGTAACTGGAACTACAGGCACGCACGATCACACCTGGCTATCTTGATGGTTTCTTTGGCTTTGCAGAAGTTTGTCAGTTTGATGAGTTCCCACCTGTCTATCTTATCTCTTATGACATGGGCACTTGGGGTTTTGATCAGGAATTGGTTGCCAGTTCCATAAGGGTGTCTCCTGCATTTTCTTAGGTCTTTGATCCATTTAGAGTTGATTTTTGTGTATAGTGATAGGTAGGGGCCTTATTTTAATCTTCTGCATGTGGTCAGCCAGTTTTCCCAGCACCATTTACTGAATAGGTTCTCCTCTCCCCGGTAATTGATGGTGAAAGCTTTGTTGAAGATGAGTTAGTTGAGAAATTGAGGTTTTGCTTCCAGGATCTCTATCCTGTTCCATTGGTCTATATGCCTGTTCTTGTATCAATACCAGGCTGTTTTGATTATTGTAGTTTTATAATAAAGTTAAAAGTCTGTGAGTGTGATATCTTCCATTTTTTTTGTTGTTGTTTTTTGCTGAGGATTGTTTTGGCTATTCATGGTCATTTATGTTTCCATATGAATTCCTGTATTGTCGCTTCTGGTCTGAGAAGAATGATGCTGGTAATTTAATGTATTGTATTAAATCTGTAGATTACCTTGGCTAGGATGGACATCTTGACAATATTGACTCTTCCAATCCATGAACATGGACTATTTTTCCATTTGTTTGTGTCAACTTTGATTTCTTTGAGCAGTGTTTTGTAGTTTTTGTTGTAAAGTTCTTTCACTTCTCTGGTTAGGAAGATGCCACGGTCTTTCTTTCTTTGTTTTTTTTTTTTTTTTTGGCTATTGTGAATGGGGTTGTGCTTTTTATTTGGGTTTTTGTTTGTTTATTGTTGGTGTATAGGAATGCAGCTGTTTTTTGCACATTTATTTTAAACCCTGAGACTTTTTCAAAGTCCTTCATCAGTGCAAAGAGGTTTTTGACAGATTCTCTTGGGTTTTTGAGGTATAGAATCATGTCATCTGCAAAGAGGGATAACTTAACTCCCTTTTTTTCCTATTTGGATAGGATTTCCTATTAGGATAAGATTTTCTTCTCTTGTCTGATTACTCTAGCTAGGACTTCCAATATTATGTTGAACAGAAGGGGTGAGAGTGGGCATCCTTGTCTTGTTCTGGTTTTCAGGGGAAATGGTTCCAATTTCTGTCTGTTTAGCAGTATGTTGGCTGTGGGTTTCTCATAGATAGCCCTTACTATTTTGAGGTACGTTCCATCTATGCCGAGATGTTCGAGGGTTTTTATCAAGAAGGAATGCTGGATTTTATCAAAAGCTTTTCCCACACATAATGACATAATCATGTGATTTTTGTTTTTACATCTGTTGATGTATTTAATTACACTTATGGTCTTGCAGATGTTGAACCAGCCCTGCATCCAGGGGATGAAGCCTACTTGGTCACGTGGATGATTTTTGAGATGTGTTGTTGGATCTGGTTTGCTAGAATCTTGTTGAGAATTTTAGCATCTATGTTCATCAAGGCCACTGGCCTGTAGTTCTCTTTCTTTGTTGGATCTTTACCTGGTTTGGGTATCAATGTGATGTTACCTTCATAAAACGATTTGGGGAGAGTTCTATCTTTCTCGATTGCCTGGAATACTTTCAATAGGATTGGTATCAGCCCCTCCTTGTATGTACTGTAGAATTCTGCTGGAAATACATCCAGTCCAGGGCTTTTTTTGGTAGGTAATTTTCTTATGATATAGTCGATTTCCTGGGCTTTTATTGGTCTATTTAGAGTCTCGATTTCTTCTTGTTTCAACCTGGGGATGTTGTATGATGTCAGAAAGTCCTCCATTTCATTTAGGTTTTCAAGTTTGTTTCCATACAGGTGTGCATAGTAATCTCTAATAATCTTTTTATTTCTTTGGGATCAGTTGTGACTTGATCTTTTGCATTTCTGATTGTGTTTATTTGGGCAAGCTTACATTATTGATGGCCAAAATTATGTCACATGGCTACTCATAACAACAGAGGAATCTAGAAGGCAAGTTTTACACTTTCTTGCTTCCACAGTAGAAAGAGGATGGAAAGGGTGTTGTCTGAGTCAATCTACAATTCCTGCCACAATGAGACTGAGGGGCATACTTAAGAATGTGTAGATGCTTATACATAATAGTTAGGTTTAAAAACATGTTTGAAAAGTTTCAGAAGAACATGCTTATTCTTTAAGTCAGTCCTATTTATTATTACATTATTATTAACTTATATGTCTACTAATTTGATGACATGTAAATAGATCCCCTATCAGAAAACCTTGGTTCACAGAGGGCCTTCAGTCAATGGTGATATTATCTTGGCACCAGTAACATACACCCAATGGCCTTCTAGTGTTGCTTACGTCTTTCATTAGTTTGGCTCCTTTGTTCACTGGAAAGTCTTCCTGTAAGCGACAAACTTGACTGACTTTGCTAAGGTCCCAAGTAGTTCACAGCCTCTTTGTTTTCCAAATTCCTCCTCAAGGGAAAGAAACAGATGCATACTAGATAGGACAGGGTCTGCTCATCTGGCTCAGAATATATTTATTCTTATTGAAACAATATGAAATCACAGTTTATAAAAACATTCTCCAAAATTCCTGGGGCTTTCCACGAGGGTACGCTTCTCAAGGGAAACTCCATCAGAGCACAGGTTCTTAAATTTGGCTGCACATTGGATTGCCTGAGATGTTTTTAAAGTATTATGCCTAGGTTCCACTCCCAAGAACAATGATTCTCAACTGGGTGATTTACCCCACCTCCCAGGAAGCACTTGGATATGTCTTTTTGGTTGGTGTTACTGGCATCTAATGAGTAGAGCCCAGGGATGCTGTTCAACAACACACACTGCACAGGACAGTTCCCATAGCAAAAAATTATCTTGTTCTGAATGTCTGTAGTATCAAAGTTGAGAGATTCTGTCCAAAGATCCAACTCTTAGTGGGGGGTCAGCCTGTGCATGAGGTTTTTAAAACTTCCCCTGGTGATTCTACTGTGCAGCACCATTTGAGATCCACTACTAGATACCTGTTGTTAGAGAATATTTGATTATGTGGCTAAATTCCTTTCAATCTTTTGCCATTGAGTTTGAACTAAAAATTTCTCATTTCTTGTTTGATTTGTAGTTTGGGAGCTAAAGGTGGTTGAAAGGAGTACAAGCCAATTGCTTTTGTGAGAAAGTCTAGGATTCCCACAAGCTAGAATGGATGTCTTCACCAATTTAAGTTGTTCTGTTTATTAATCACCTTATGAACTGGCCTCCTGGTATAGTTTAGGGGGATTATTAACCACAGTCAAACAAACACATCTTGGGAAACAGGTCGCTTGGAGTTACACATGGGAGAACCAAATCCTTTGCAGGTGAACATTCCCTGATGTTTGGGAGGATGACAGCTTCACCTCTTGTGAGATCCCAGAAAGGGCCACTACAGTTGCAAAGTTCCAAGAGGCACTATTCACATAGAGCACAATGTGAATGATGCTTTCTGGGTCCGTGGCCCCCAAAGTAATTTTACATTCACCAGAAGGCCTAGATTTTTAAATCAGTTACTTTAAAATATTTTGGCCACATAAAAACATCCGACTAGTTCTATATATGGACTCTGATATTTCTTTGTATTGTTTTGGATAATGCTAAGGAAAATATATTTTATATTATATATATATATATACAAAATTTGTATACGTATATATAAATACACATTTAAAAAATTTTAATGTAAATGGTGTCATATTAAACAAGCCAGCCTACAATTTGCTTTTTCACTTAACCCTCTACATTGCCCGCTTCGCATGTCCAGACATGTAGATGTACATTATTCCATTTAACAGCTGCAGATTATTACATGGCGTGGACTTGACCTTAAAGTATAATTGCCTATTAAATAGGAGTGAATTGAACACAGACATTTCCTGAACACCATAACTTGCTACTAAAAGTAAAAAAAGGATGCAAATTTACAAGGACAAGAGAGTGACAAAGGAGACAAAACCAGATGAGAGATGCCAATGGAAAAAGATGGAGAATTGGTACCCAGAGAAAGTCGTGCCTGGGGGTGGGGTGGGAAGGAAAGTGGCTATGATGGTGGATAATACCAGGAAGCAAGCTGATTTACCTGTGGAAGGATCAGGGACCAAGCCTTAGAGACTTCGCAAGGTAGAGGTGAGCCATGGGACAGATATATACGGAGTAGTTGGACCCACAGATTCCCTTCCCATGTTCAAAGCCTGGAGACCTATCCTCCCAAATCTTGCAACAGAGGAGGTTTATTCTCTAAGGGAAAAAAAGCAGATAGCCAGATTGAAGCAATGGACTTAAAGCAAGGAGATGTTCTGTCTGCACACAGAACAGGGAAACTTCACAAGTCCTCATCACAGCCCCAGCCCCATTCTTCCACCAGGCTCTCAAAACAGTATCAAGCAGACTTATGCCCTCTACACAGGAGCCTTAGAGGCAGTGAAAAACACCAGATAAATCTACAAGACATTTGGGGTAAAGGATCCTTAGCAAAAAATAGTCTTACAAATTCTTCTCTGCTGGAAAGGACTGGATGAGATTTTAAGACCCCAAACACAGTCAAATGTAATAGAAATAACAAGGAGGTAGGAGGAAATCTCTAGAAGTAATGATCAAGAATATAGACACTGCCGGGCTCGGTGGCTCAGCCTGTAATCCCAGTGCTTTGGGAGGCTAAAGTGAGTGGATTGCCTGAGCCCGTGGTTTCGAGACCCACCTGGGCAACTTGGCAAGACCTCATCTCTACAATAAATAAATAAAAAATTAGCCGGGTGTGGTAGTGCGTGCCTGTAGTTCCAGCTACTTGGAAGGCTGAGGCGGAAGGATCGCCAGAGCCCAGCAGGTCGAAGCTGCGGTGGCCAGGAGCGGCCACTGCACTCCAGTCTGGATGACAGAGTGAGACTCCAACTCAAAAAAGAAAGAAAGAAAGAAAGTCTTTTCCCAATTACCTTATCATATATAAAAATGTAAGTAATTTTAAAACTTTAAAAAAATTCTGGATACCAAAGTCTCCAAATATTAAAAATGTACTCTAGATTGGGTTGTTATAATTAGTATTAGTATACAACTAATCAAAACAACATAAATATTATAAATGTTAATAAATGATGTAAAGAATTATTATACACAAACAGAAAAAAGTTGTTAAAAATACAGATCTAGTTGGGCATGGTGGCTCATACCTGTAATCCTAGCACTTTGAAGGCTGAGGCAAAAGGAATGTCTGAGCCCAGGGGTTCGAGACCAGCCTGGGAAATTTGGCAACACCTCGTCTCTACAATAAATCAAGAAAAATTAGCCAGGTATGGTGGAGCACACTTGTAGCTCCAGTTACTTGGAAGGCTGAGGCGGAAAGATCACCTAAGTCAGCAGGTCAAGGCTGGAGTGACTGTGAGCAGGCCACTGCACTCCAGCCTGGGTGACAGAGTGAGACTCTGACTGTAAGTAAATAAATAAACAAATAAATAATAAATAAATAAAACATATCTTAATAGGGCTTTTCTTTCTGTTGGTTGACACATTTGTGGATAAATATTACCCCTTGCAAGAATAAGAGAGTTCCCTATAAACTTTATTTCTTAATTTTGTTTCTAGAGATATCCCAGAGATATAAGTACTATTTACACCAATAAGTAGATGGGAATGGAGAGTTTTGTTGTATCAATGTCAGTTGCTCAATATCTTCCAGGTTGTATGCCCCATATCACATAGTGGTTAATCATCAAAATATTATCTTTAGTGACAGCTAGATTAGGTACTCCTTCAATGCATTAATTTATTTTTTCAGTTTGTTCCTTTTTTTTTTTTTTGAGTTGGAGTCTCACTCCGTCACCCCAACTAGAGTGCAGTGGCACGCTCCCGGCCACTGCAGCTTTGACCTGCTGGACTCGGGCAATCCTTCCACCTCAGGCTTCCAAGTAGCAAGAACTACAGGCGTGCTACCATGCCCAGCTAATTTTTTATTTATTGTAGAGATGAGGTCTCAACAAGTTGCCCGGGTGGGTCTCGAACCTGCGGGCTCAGGCAATCCAATCACCTCGGCCTCCCAAAGCGCTGGGATTACAGGCTGAGCCACCGAACCCGGCCAGTTTGTTCGTACTTATCCTTTCATTTTTATTATTGAACAGCTCAAGTCATAAGAGATAAGATAGACAAGTGGGCCCTCACTAAACTTAAAAGCTTCTGCAAAGCAAAAGAAACCATCAAGAGAATGGGCAGACAGCCCACAGAATGGGAAAAAATATTTGCCAACTGTATATCTGACAAAGGCCTAACATCCAGGATCTACAAGGAACTCAAACATGCCGAAAGGAAAAAAACAAACAGCCCCATTAAAAAGTGGGCAAAAGACATAAATAGAGGCCGGGCTCGGTGGCTCAGCCTGTAATCCCACACCTTGGGAGGCCGAGGTGAGTGAATTGCCTGAGCCCATGGGTTCAAGACTTGCCTGGGCAACTTGGCGAGACCTCATCTCTACAATAAATTTTAAAAAATTAGCCGGGCATGGTAGCGCGCACCTGTAGTTCCGGCTACTCAGAAGGCTGAGGTGGAAGGATTGCCAGAGCCCAGCAGGTTGAGGCTACAGTGGCCAGGAGCATGCCACTGCACTCCATCCTGGGTGACTGAGTGAGACTCCAAATCAAAAAAAAAAAAAAAGACATAAATAGACACTTCTCAAAAGAAGATATATGAGCAGCCAACAGACACATGAAAAGCTCAGTCTCACTAATCGTCAGAAAAATGCAAATCAAAACCACATTGAGATACCACCTAACCCCAGTAAGAATGGCCACCATTAATAAAGCAAACTACAACAGATGCTGGCGAGGATGTGGAGAAAAGGGAATGCTTCTACACTCCTGATGGGATTGCGAACTAGTTCAATCTCTATGGAAAACAGTGTGGCAATTTCTAAAAGAACTAGACATTGACCTTCCATATAACCCAGCAATCCCCCTACTGGGAATATACCTGGAAGAACACAAATCATTCTACAAAAAAGATATCTGCACATGTATGTTTACTGCAGCACTAAAAAAAATATGGTACATATATACAAGGAATATTATGCAGCCATAAAGAAGAACAAACATATGGACTTCACAGCAACTTGGATGGATTTAGAATCATAATACTCAGTGATCTATCACAGAAACAAAGAACAGAGTATCCCATGTCCTCACTCATAAGTGGACCCTGAACATTTATTTACCATGTAAGAAAGGTGAAAGGGTAAACTGAGGCAAGGTGGGCCAGTGCCATGATTGCAACAGAGAGGAAAGTAGAAAGAAGTAAAGTTTATTATTCACCTTTCATAGACAGAAAGGGGGCTGGCACTCAGGTGAGTACAGTGTGGAAGGCTGGAAACTAGGTGTATTTAAGGGCCTTTAAAGCAAGGGGGCTTACACCTGGAGGAGGTCTGGGCTGAAAGGAATGTCCAAAGTTGTATTCTTTGGTCCCTGTTGTAGTCACATGGATCTAGTATCTTGACATTGCCAGGCATCAATGTCTCATGACCTCAGGTCGTGGGCTGGATGTTGTCATGGTCTTATGATAAAATATACCAATAAATGCCTCCTGGTGGTATGCTGGAGGTGGTCACAGGTGGCCAATAACAGATAAATTGTTAGCATTACTGGACGTGATTAAGGGGTTCTGTCTAATCACCAGTTTCTAAAACTAAAGTATTTTTCTTGTTAATGACTATAGGGTAAAAGGACGTGTGGGCAGTGCAAACTGTACTTCAAGGTAATGTCAAGGAGTGAGGCCCAAGCAAAAATGTTGTGCTGATTCAAAATAGGTACATTATATTCTAAATTTCTTTTCTTTTCTTTCTTTTTTTTTTTTTTTTTTGAGTTAGAATCTCACTTCGTTGCCCAGGCTGGAGTGCAGTGGCATGCTCACAGCCACTCCAGTGTCGACCTGCTGGGCTCCGGCGATCCTTCCGCCTCAGCCTTCCAAGTAGCTGGAATTACAGACATGCGCTACCACGCCCTGCTGATTTTTTTATTTATTGTAGAGATGAGGTCTCACTGCCCAGGCGAGTCTCGAACCCACGGGCTCAGGCAGTCCACTCACCTCAGCCTCCCAAAGGCACGGGATTACAGGCTGAGCCACCGAGCCTGGCTCTCCTCCTTCAATTTTGATGAAAATAAATTAAAACTTGAAAAAGAATTTGTTTCCTAATTATTATAGTCATCGCTTTCTTAATTTCTAGAAACATGTATACTAAAAAAAGTCAAGAATTATCATAATTCATTACTTTTCATAATTATGAAATATAATTAATTTTGAGACATCATATAATTATGAATAATTGTACTTGTTGCTCTTTCACTTAAGATTCATCTTGTTTGATATACTAAGAAAATATTGGAAAATCAAAATGTTAATGTCAAAAACCATCAATTTAATTTTTTTGATAAAAATAATTTCATCTCATGTTCTAAATACATTTTTGTTAAAAGCCTCGAAGATTTATTTCATTTCATCTATGAAAAATACTTATTATATATAACCTAATTGGCAACTCTGATCCTGGTTTTCAAAACAGTAATCAGAGTTCATTTCTACCTGACTTAAAATTCAAATAAATGTGTGTCTTAGTCTGAGTTGCTATAAAGGAATGCCTGAGGCTGAGTAATTTATGAAGAAAAGAGGCTTATTTGGCTCATGGTTCTATACAAGAAGCAGGTCCCAGCATCTGCTTTTGATGAGGGCCTCAGACACTTCCACTCATGATGGAAGGTGAAGGGAAGCCGACATGTGCAGAGCTCACATGGTGAGAAAGAACTCAAGAGAGAAGGGAAGGAGATACCAGGTTCTTTTTTTAACACCAGCTCTTGCAGGAACTCACTCACTCATTACCTCAAGGATGACCCAAACACCTTCCATTAGGTCCCACCCCCAACATCGGGGATCAAATTTCAGCATGAACTTTGAGGGGGCAAGCAAACCAAATAATAGCAATGTGTTAACAGGCATTTTTGAGGGATACTATAAAATTATTGAGAAGCAAATTATGGAACACATCTTGTAAGACACATTACTAAACGCAGACAAGATGTAAATAATGTAGCTCTTATAGAATTTATTTTTTACATGTAGAATAATTTATAAAAACAAGACAATTATGCAACCTGCTATCACTTAATTACACTACTCCAATGTAATGTGAAGTTAACATTGTAAGTTATTTATAAAAAATATGATGAGGGATACGACATTACTTTGATATATGTGTGCAAATATGTATAACATATATCAAAATCAGATGTTCAGCTTTTGAATATAATTAAATAAAATGTATCAAAATCAGAATTAATTTTACTAACTTTGCTGGGCAACTTTTTGTTTTGTTTTTTTTAGAAAGCAGGATTTATCAAGAATACAGAAAAGCTCCCACTGTGGGAGGAGACCCGAGGGAGTTGCCCGCTGGGCATCTTGATTGAACTTCTTTGGTGAAAGAGAAAGGTCTATTTTGCACTAATTGGTCTAGTACTTGCATCATTAAACTTTTTTTTTTTTTTGAGTTGGGGTCTCACTCTGTCACCCAGGCTGGAGTGCAGTGGCACGTTCACAGTCACCGCAGCCTCTATCTGCCAGGCTCGGGTGACCCTTCCACCTCAGCCTTCCAAGTAGCTGGAACTACAGACACGCACCACTACACCCAGTTAATGTTTTGATTTACTGTAGAGATGAGGTCTCACCAAGCTGCCCAGGCTGGTCTCGAATCTGTGGGGTCAGGCAATTCTCTCACCCCAGCCTCCCAAAGTGCTGGAATTATAGGCGTGAGCCACTGCTCCCGACCTAAACACTTTATAAGACAAAATAAAATGAGGATTGACTACTTTGGAATAAATATTTTGTGGTATGATTTGGTAAAAATACCTTATCAACTATCTGAAAGAAATAACATAAAACTTTTCTTGTCAAATTTATCCCGTATATCTTGAATAATGTGTTAGTCCCAGAACGCTTTCCAGTTTCCTTGAAAAGAAACAGCATTGTCAACTTCTACCCTTCCGGATATAGTTTTCTTTCCAGAAAAGACATGTCTTGGGAGTATCCTGAATGGGACATTTACCTTAAATATATAAGGGGGCAGGCATCTTTGGGAATTAAGTCTGCTTTGCTTTCAAGAAGCTCTTGCTAGAAGCAATGCTTTCTTTAACAATAAACTAGAGACAGAGGAAGTGAGATAACTTTTATTCCACTACCCTACTTCACAATATCTAACTCAGAATATCTATTTGCAGGCCAATTCCTCCCAATTAAAAAACGTACAAGACAAATGTTAGGAAAGTTTTTTTCCCCTTCCCTTTTGATTAATTATTAAAGGAGTCTTTTCAGAAATCCGTATTTCAAAGTGTTCCCTTTGTTTGGTGCCCCAGAGGTTTTGACACCCTGGGGCAATTCTGGGTGGATCAAGAGTGTGCACTCTTTTCATAAAGCAAGAGAAGGGCAGATTTTGAAAGGTGTTTCGGAAAGGAGAACTTGTATGAGCAGTTAGGCCTACCTCAGGAGACTGCACATGAAGTTGAGGATCCAGAACTGGACACCCCTACAACTGTTTATGCTCTAGCTGACCAGCTTTGAGGATATTTCCTCAAAAGACTGGGGCAAAGCAGATATAGCAGGTTCAACTACTGACTTGCTTTGAAACTCCAAGAACATTCTTTAGTCTTATTCTTCTAATCTGACATTGGAATCAGTATCTAGTTTCCTGTTTCCTTCTCATGGTATTTTGAGATTTAAGCATGAGGAATAGTTAACAATTCTACTTAGGTTTTTGTTTTTGAGTTGGAGGTCTCACTGTGTCACCCCGGCTGGGGTATGGTGGCATAATCATGGCTCATCACAGTCTCAAACTTCTGGGTTCAGGTGATCCCTCCGACTCAGCCTCCCAAGTAGCTGGGCCTACAGGTATGGGCCACCATGCCCAGCTAATTTTTTTAAATTTTTGTTTGTAGATACGATGTCTCACTATGTTACCCAGGCTGGTCTCAAACTCCTGTGCTCAAGCAATTCTCCCACCACAGTCTCCCGACGTGCTAGGATTATAGGCAGGAACCACCATGCCAGGTCTTCTACTTAGGTTTTGAATGGTACTTTTAACTTTCCAAAAGACTTTGCTGCCTGGCTCTTGTGTTTCTCTCTCAACTGTCCCTCAAAGACAAGTCTTTCTTACTCTTGTTTGACAGGTCTGGGTCACAAAGACCCATGGCAAGACCGCCAAAGATCACATAGCAAATAGGGAACCTGGTTAAGAATAGGACCTACAGTTGCCTCCTTTCTCCAGTGCATCAGTATGGAAAAATACCAAGACAACAACAAAAGCAGAAGCCGAAGAAACCAACAATTAAATTAAACACCAGCAAATAGATGAAAAGTATAAAGTATATCCAGGATGATACAATATATAACATACGGTGCTGATATCTAAGTTTATGGGACATACAGATTTTCAGAAAATCACTTTCATTAGGAAGTTGGGAAAATTAATATTCTTAGTCTATTCCACCAAACTAAGACTCAGATTTCTAAAAGAGAAGAACATAAAAACCTGAAGCTCCCAAAGGCAGTCTCTATCCTAAACTGCACATTTATTCTTCACTGTCCAGTGATCTGTGACATGCTTTCTACTTCTGTGTCCACACTGAAAGATGATCCTCCCCGAAAGGTGTGCCACCAGCCAAACAAGGAAGCTATTAGAAATAATTATAGGTGGGCTTGGTGGCTCAGCCTGTAATCCCGCGCCTTTGGGAGGCTGAGGTGAGTGGATTGCCTGAGCCCGCGGGTTCGAGACCCGCCTGGGCAGCGAGACCTCATCTCTACAATAAATCAAAAAATCAGCCGGGCATGGTAGCGCATGCCTGTAATTCCGGCTACTTGGAAGGCTGAGGCGGAAGGATCGCCAAGCCCAGCAGGTCGAGGCTGCGGTGGCCGGGAGCGGCCACTGCACTCCAGTCTGGGTAACAGAGTAAGACTCCAACTCAAAAAAAAAAAAAAAAGAAAGAATTACATTTCAGGAAAGATTTTCCTTTATTTATTTATTTTTGCTTCACTTGGAACAAAGTTTTAATTTAATTTTTGATTAGTAATACAAAAGCTATTGCAAAGGAGTTACGATCCCCTCCCACCACTTATTTGCTTGTGCCACCTGGTTCCTTTGCCCAGAGGTAATCAATGAGAAATAATTTAGAATGTGAAATATGTTTCAATCCTGTACATGCCAAGGGTAAAACAAAATAAAATACATTTGGAGCTCATCCACAGTCCAGGAAGTATTTGGATACTATGAAAACCTTTGTTTTATAAGGTCTCAGTGGCTCACACTTGTAATCCCAGCACTTTGGAAGGACATGGCAAGAAGACTGCCAGAGCCCAGGGGTTTGAGACTAGCCCTGGCAACTTGGCAAGGTCTTTGTCTCTACAATCAATCAAAAAATTAGCCAGGTGTGGTGGCACACACCTGTAGTTCCAGTTACTTGGAAGGCTGAGGCAGAAGGATCGCCTGAGCCCATCAGATCAAGGTTGCGGTGGCCGTGAGCATGCCACTGCAACACAGTGAGATGCCTACTCAGAAAAAAAAAAGACTTAGCATAAAAATTGGGAGAAAGGCCTATCCAAAGGTCAAGGTAAAAAACTGACACGTCATCTAAACTTAAAAGAGGATGGGGGACAAAGGAATGAAATAATTAGTTTGAGAGTGTGAATCATAACCGGGAGCCCAAGACAGGAATGGAGGTTGTCAGACATTCACAGAGCAATTAAGATCAATATAAATCTAGGTAGCCTAAGATCAGTCAAGACCAAGCATGGAGACAGACCCTAGGGCTGCCCCTCTTTTCTGAATTGATTCGCAGACAGAGTGATCAGCTACAAATGATCTAAACTTCCTCAAGATCTGCAAACATTGAAACTTTAGAGCTGGGAGGAAACTTAAATATTATACAATATGTCTACAAGTAGTCTCAAGCATTTGGTCTCAGGGCTTCTTAATACTCAAAAAGATACTGAGAACCTCACAGAGTTTTTTTGTTTTTTAAAGATGTAGGGTACAATTCAGGGTTAGGTCTACAAATGGTTATTGTACAGGTAAAGTTTGGGCCTCACTTTGGTCCCCACTTCACCCAGTTTGAGATCAGGTAGGCTTATTGATGAAGTGTGCCCCCTTCCCTCCCCTGGCAGTTTCTCACTACTGCCAATCACTTTCTTACAGTATTATGATCATTGTTCAGGGTCTGCTTATGAGTGAGAATATGTGGTACTCAGTTCTTTGTTTCTGTGATAGATCACTCAATATTATAGACTCTAAGTCCATCCAAGTTGCTGCGAAGCTTATAAGTTTGTTCTTTCTTATGGTTGCATAACATTCTATTGTGTATATGTACCACTATTTTTTATTCAGTCCTCTTCAATGGACAGTACGGTTGGTTCCATGTTTTTGCTATTGTGAATAATGCTGCAATAAACATGCATGTGCAGGTATCTTTTTCATAGAGTGATTTGAGTTCCTCGGGGTATATTCCCAGAAGGGGGATTGAGGGGTCGAATGGAAGGTCAATTTTTAGAACATTTGGGAATCGCCAGACTGTTTTCCACAGAGGTTGTACTAGTTTATACTCCCACCAACAGTATAGAAGTGTTCGTTCCCTTTTCCTCACATCCTCTCCAGCATCTGTTGTTTTCTGAGTTACTGATGATGGCCATCCTGACTGGAGTTAGGTGGTATCTCAGTGTGATTTTAATTTGCATTTCTTTGATGATTAGTGAGGCCAAGCATTTTTTCATGTATCTGTTGGCTGCTCATTTGTCTTCTTTTGAGAAGTGTCTATTCATATCTTTTGCCCACTTTGAAATGGGGCTGTTTGTTTTTTTCTTTTTTAGCACATTTGAGTTCCTTATAGATCCTGGAGGTTAGGCCTTTGTCAGATACACAGTTGGCAAGTAATTTTTCCCATTCTATGGGTTGTCTCTCATTCTCTTCATGGTTTCTTTTGCTTTACAGAAGTTTTTCAGTTTTGATAAGGTCCCACTTATCTATCTTATATCTTATAGCATGGGCATTTGGGGTTTTGATCAGGAATTGGTCGCCAGTTCCAATTTCCATAAGGCTGTCTCCTGCATTTTCTAAGGTTCTTATAGTTTGAGGTTTTACATTTAGGTCTTTGATCCATTTAGAGTTGATTTTTGTGTATGGTGATAGGTATGGGGTCTTGTTTTAATTGTCTGCATGTGGTCAGCCAGTTTTCCCAGCAGCATTTACTGAATAAGTTCTCCTCTCTCCATTGGTTGTTAGGGGAGGCTTTGTAAAAATATGAGTGGTTGAGAAATTGAGGTTTTGCTTCTGGAATCTCTATCCTGTTCCTTTGGTTTATATGCCTGTTCTTGTACCAGTACCAGGCTATTTTGATTATTGTAGCCTTATAATAAAGTTTAAAATCTGGAATTGTGATACTTCCCACTTTGTTTCTTTTGCTGATGACTTTGTGTGTGTTTGTGTGGTTATTTGTGGCCATTTATGTTTCTATACGAATTTCTGTATTGTTGTTTCCAGGTCTGAGAAGAATGATCCTTGTAATTTAATGAGTATTGCATTAAATCTGTAGATTGCCTTTGGTAGGATGGACATCTTAACAATGTTGATTCTTCCAATCCATGAGCATGGAATATTTTTCCATTTGTTTGTGTCATCTTTGATTTCTTTGAGCAATTTTTTGTAGTCTTCGTTGCAAAGGTCTTTCACTTCTCTGGTTAGGAAGATGCTGAGGTATTTCTTTTTCTTTTCTTTTCTTTCTTTCCTTCTTTCTTTTCTTTTCTTTTCTTTTCTTTTTTTTTTTTTTTTGTGGCTATTGTGAATGGGATCGTGCTTTTTATTTGGTTCTCTCCCTGTTTGTTGTTGGTGTATAAGAATGTGACTGTCTTTTGCACATTGATTTTGTACCCTGAGACTTTGCCAAAGTCCTTTATCAGTTCAAGAAGGTTTTTGACAGTCTCTTGGATTTTCAAGGTATATAATCTTACCGTCAGCAAAGAGGGATAACTTGATTTCCTCTTTTCCTATTTGGATACACCTGATTTCCTTCTATTGTCTGTCTGCTCTCACTAGGACTTCCAACACTATATTGAACAGGAGGGGTGAGAGTGTGCAGCCTTGTCTTGTTCTGGTTTTCAGGGGAAATGCTTCCACTTTTTGTCCATTTAGCAATATGTTGACTGTGAGTTTATTGTAGATGCCTCTTACTATTTTGAGGTATGTTCCCTCTATGGCTAGGTGTTCAAGGGTTCTTATCAAGAAGCAATGCTGGACTTTATCAAAAGCTTTTTCTGTGTCTAATGATATAATCATGTGATTTCTATTTTTATATCTATTGATATATTTAATTATAGTTATGGTCTTGCAAATGTTGAACCATCCCTGCATCCCAGAGTTGTTGGATCCAAGAGTTTTTGGGTTTTATGGGCTTCTATCTATTGGCATTTATAATATTAAAAACTAAAACTGATAATTTAAAACAGTGGTCCCCAAACTCTT
The DNA here is from genome assembly GCA_027257055.1 of Cephalopachus bancanus. NCBI lineage: Eukaryota > Metazoa > Chordata > Mammalia > Primates > Tarsiidae > Cephalopachus > Cephalopachus bancanus. The sequence goes on along the minus strand of JAPVLO010000330.1, from coordinate 346,117 downwards.
TTGGCATCAATGATCAGTTTTGTTGAAGACAAAAGTTTTGGGGAAGGTTTCTGGATGATTCAAGCACATTACATTTGTTGCACACTTTATTTCTATTTTTATTACATTATAATATGTAATGAAATAATAATTATGAAATTATTATTTTGATGAGTCTGCAAGCAATAGATTTATTATAGTCTCTGTGCTGTCAAACCTCTCTGCTAATGTTAATCTGTATTTGCAGCCACTCCCCATTAGTAGCATCACTGCCTCAGCTCCACCTCAGATCATCAGGCAGTAGATTCTCATAAGGCGCACACTACCTAGATCCCTCACGTGTGGAGTTTACAATAGGGTTTATGCTCCTATAAGAATCTAATGCCACTGCTGATCTGACAAGAGGCAGAGCTCAGGTGATAGTGGGAGAGATGGCTGTAAATACAGATGAAGCCTCTCTTGCTTGTCCGCCACTCCCTTCGTGCTGTGCAGTCCAATTGGAAAAATGATTTGGGGAGAGTTTTGCCTTTCTTGATTGCCTGGAATACTTTCAATAGAATTGGTATTAGCTCCTCCTTGTATGTTTTGTAGAATTACGCTGGAAATTCACCTGGTCTGGGTCTTTTGTTTTATAGGTAGTTTTCTATGATAGGGTCAACTTCCTGGGTTGTTATTGGTCTATTTAGGATCTCAATTTCTTCTTGTTTCAACCTTGGGAGATTGTATGATGTCAGAAAGTCCTCCATTTCATTTAGGTTATCGAGTTTGTTTCTATACAGGTGTGCATAGTAATCTCTGATAGTCATTTGTATTTCTTTGGGGTCAGTTGTGACTTGATCTTTTGCGTTTCTGATTGTGTTTGTGCAGACTGGGTCCTAACGGGCCACGGACTGATAGCAGTCCATGGTCTGGGAGTTTAAGACCCCAATTTTTAAAATATATTTATTAATTTATTTTAAAATAACAATTTAATTAACATGTAACATATTACATGTTAACATAAATAACATGTTTTGTGAAAAATGTATTTTCTAAAATTAATTGAAAAGATTTTTGGCATTATTTTACGTTTTTAAAAATCTCTTTAATGTCTGGCTAAATAGAAGAAAACTGGAGTCTCCTTTCTGCTTCTGCATTCAAAGCAACTTGATACTACATGACACATATCCTCAGAAAAACCGCTATATACACACAAGGGAATGAAGAAGGCAAACAATGCCCTAGTATTATTATGAAAGTGGTTTTGCCCCTACACGCCCCTGAAAGGGTCTTGGGGACCTCAATGGCTCCTGGACCACACTTTGAGAACTATGGATATAATATAATATAGGACTGCACGTTCCTGTAATGCCACTTATTAGCAATGTGACCTCAGGTGAGTTATGTAATCTAAGACTCAGCTTCCTCAGCTGTAAAGTAGGACTAATAGTAGAAAGTCCCTTTTATGACCATGTGGACTCCTACAAGTATAGGTATTCTCACAGTCATTTAAATATTTAAGTGAGGCGATACCAGAATTGTTTAATGCAGTGCTTGGTCCATAGTAATCACTCAAATAACAACTTTTCCTATGATTGTTGTTAATATTTGTTATGACTACAGACCAAGCATTGTGCCAGGCACTGCATGGGTGATAGCAAAGTGGATAAAATGGCCCAGGTTGCTTAACAGCAGGGGAGATAAATCAAAGACATACCTGTAGAATAAAACAGATTTTGTCCAGAATGATGAATAGGTCACACTCATTCATTCGCTAAACAAATATTCATTGATTGCCTCCAGTGTGTCAGGAGCACCAGCAAGAAGGAGGCCGAAGTAGCAGAGCTGCCACGTGAGGCACAGAAGGAGGTAAGGGGGTACTAAGAGATGGGCTGGGATGCGTCTGAATTGCGTATGGCTTTGTAGGCCCACATGATGGGGATAGAAGGAAATGTTTTATGAGAAGGTTGCATTTGAGTTAGAACATGGGAAGGGGCAGGATTTAGGATAGTGTTGGTGTCCACATTTTTTAATGCATTTATTCAACAAACATTTGATTTTTTTGTCAAGTCTGCTGCGAAAAGGATTCCTACTTTCAAAGTTGGTTTTTTTTCCCATTTAACTGATTTTATTATATAAGAAATATGTGCTTCCTTTAAAAATTAGAAAATGGTCTGGGTTTGGTGGCTCAGCCTGTAATCCCAGCACTTTGGGAGGCCAAGGTGAGTGAATTACCTGAGCCCGCGGGTTCAAGACCAGCCGGGCAACTTGGCTAGACCTCGTCTCTACAATAAATAAATTAGCCAGGTGTGGTAGTGCATGCCTGTAGTTCCAGCTACTTGGAAGACTGAGGCGAAAGGATCGCCAGAGCTCAGCAGGTCAATGCTGGGGTGGCTATGTGCATGCCACTGCACTCCAGCCTGGGTGACAGAGTGAGACTTCAACTCATAAAAAAAAAAAAAACTAGAAAATGCATGTGCTTGCTTCAGCAGCACATACATTAAAATTGGAATAACACAAAGATAACATGAGCAAGAATGACATGCACAAATAATTTTTTAATTGGAAAATACAAGTGAGTAAAAATGAGAAAATAGGGGAGGCATGGTGGCTTATTCCTGTAATCCCAGAACTTTGGAAGGTTAAGGTGGAAGGACTGCTTGAGTCCAGGCATTTGAGACCAGCCTGGGCAACACAGTGAGACCTCATTACTACAAAAAAACAGAAAAATTAGCCTGGTGTGGTGGCATGCGCCTGTAGACCCAGCTACTCAGAAGGCTGAGACAGGAAGATTGCCTGTGCCCAAGAGGTTGAGGCTGTGGTAAGCCATGATTGCACCACTGCATTCCAGCCTCAGTGACAGAGTGAGAACTTGACTCAAAAAAATAAAATAAAAAATAAAATAAACAAAAATTTTTTAATGGGAAAATGAAAACCACACATGATCCCCCCGTTTAGAGAGAACCATTTTGGTGCCAGGATTAGGATGAGGTGAGTGAAGCAATTTTGCTTTTGTTTCAAGTGCAAAACATAAGGAAAGAGGAGAAAGTTACAAAAAGGTTATTTATCTTTATTACTTTTTTCAGTAATAAAGATAAATAATATTTTAATGTGACATTTTTTCAAAATCAAAATTATTGCAAACAGTCTGCAAAGACACAATCGCTACATTTTAAATAAAGACCGAACCCAACCCTTGCCCATCTCAGCCTCACTCACCTCACCTAATCCTGGCCTGACTGAGCTGGGCATTACCTGAATGCCCCTCTCCCGCCAGGATCCATTCTCTTTCCTGCTCCGGGTCCTCAGACTGATGCTTGAAGAGTGCCCCAATGGGCTTCTTTGCCCTCTGGCTTCAGCCAATGTGGGCCCCTACAGGAAATGAGAGGGTGGGGAAGAGAGAGGTTGGGGTGTTTCTTCTGCACGTTCTGCCTTCCCATCACCTAATTCCTGGCAGTGGCTGCTTCCTCCACCTACTGCTTCTTTCCAGCCCCTCTCCCACAGCTCTGGTGCTCACAGAGTTCCCCGCTTCTCTCAGACCTCGGAGCGTTAGATCCTAGGTGCCTCCTCTTCTCTTACTAGTTTCCTTAATGTTGCCCACATTTCTGTAAATCGGCCCTTCATAAATCCCCACATATACTCCAACTGAGGGTGCCTTCTATTTTTTACGGGAAACTTGACCGTGACCACCACTGCCAACATTTTGGATCTAAAGTACTCACATTAAAAAAAAAGAAGAAGCCGGGCTCGGTGGCTCAGCCTGTAATCCCGCACCTTTGGGAGGCTGGGGTGAGTGGATTGCCTGAGCCCGCGGGTTCGAGACCCACCTGGGCAACTTGGCGAGGCCTCATCTCTAAAATAAATAAAAAATTAGCCGGACGTGGTAGCATGTGCCTGTAGTTCCGGCTGCTTGGAAGGCTGAGGCGGAAGGATCGCCGGAGCCCAGCAGGTCGAGGCTGCAGTGGCCGCTATCGGCCACTGCACTCCAGTCTGGGTGACAGAGTGAGACTCCAAATCAAAAAAAAAAGAAGAAGAAGAAGAAAATAAATGTTAATTTCAAGGCTCCACGGATGATACCATGTGTTTATCGAAACTGTTTACAGTAGCGTAAAGTCTGCTACTTGTGGAGATTTGCTGGAGAAAAATACAAGCCCAAACCACTATTTGTTCATTTTCTCCCTCTGCTACAGAGGACAAGTTTTCCCTGCTTCACTCTCTTCTCCTCCCAACCCCCAATTCTTATTTCCACCAATTTCTAGCCCAAAGTCTGAAGCCAGGGTGACTTGCCTCAGTGTTCTCCCAAAGAAATGAGGAGCCCAGCGGGGTAATTACCTGATTGTGTCTTTGGAGCAAAGTGGAAAGAGACCCCAGAGCTGGAGAAGTGGGGTCACCTTGGTCCCATCTTGTGACAGATTTGAGGAATTCAAGAGGACCACAGCACATCTGTGTCCCATGATCCAGCCTCAACCTCCCCTAATTGACCCCCAGGTTGCTCCCCACCCAGCCCCGGAACCAGCCTGCTCCTGCAGGTCCAGCTGCGACCCCGTTCCTCCGGCATCCTGAGGACCGAGCTGCGCGTGAAGCCCCAGGACTCCTTTCCCAACAGCCCACCTACAGGATTCAGCCCCGTGGGGCCAGTGGTTTTGCCTGCAGGGAGCTAAAAGCAGGTGGAGGAGAAGAGCCGGCCAGACAGCGTAGACTCCCTCCTCTCTCGCTAACTAAATTGTGCTCACGTTCTTCAGTCCTCACCGCCTATACATTCCGCATTTGAGAGGTTGGAAGGAACATTCTCCGCGGGCAAGAAAGCACAACCCAGGCCTCAGAAGCCCCCTTCCCCCACCGCCCGCGACTCTGCCCGGTTTTCCCGGGAAGCCATGGGTGGAGGAGGATGTGGTGAGAAGGCGGGTCTCCTGGGTGGAGGAAATGTGATAAAAGGAGGTCAAAGAGGAGGAAAGGAGGGAGCATCCATGCTGGAAACGCAGCACGCACGCTCTGCGGAGAGCTCGGAGTCCGGGGGCGGGGGGTGGGGGGTGTGGAGGGAGGGTTGACGGTCGCGTCGGATGGTCCCAGGGGGGCAGTCAGAGCTGAGGCGCGCAGTGCGGGGATCCGCGTGGGAGCCTCCGCACTGAAGACCATAAAGGAGCCCCACGACATGTCATCGATGGCTGCGGGAGGGCTGTGACACCTCCTTTCGCATTTTAAAGAAAAAAAAAGTGGAGATGCTTTAGGGTGTTGGCCTCTTATCTTTTGCTTCGATTTTGGAAGAGTTGAGAATTTCCCTCTTTGCCTTTAGATTCTCTCCTCTTGGATTCGACATTAATTAAGTACCTACTGTGTACTAGACACTGGTGCTGGGGGCACATAAAAGAGGACCCCTATAGTCCCATAGGGAAGCACACATGTAAAGATATGTGCTTAATTACAGAGCTTTGTACAACAGAGAGAATGATTATTTCTAGGGGGTGGGGGGTGCAGGGAGTGGGGAGAAGAGAGAACTGAACCTGGGAGAAGGGAAGGTTGCACAAAACAGTCATATCTGAACAGTGTTTAGACGTTAAATTTTAGGTAGGTGGAATGAGAGTAAGGTGAAGAGAATCTTCTAGAAGAAGTTGCAGGTATAGAGGCATGGAGTGTGGAAAGGCGTGCTTCTGTGACTAACATGACATAAGAATTTGGATAAAGTTATTTATTCTTCCTGGTTGTAAGCGCCTCTTGAATAACAAAAAATACTTCTGGGCACGGTGTTCTATGCCTGTAATCCCAGCACTTTAGGAGGTCAAGGCAAGAGGATTGCCTGAGCCCAGGGGTACAAGACCAGCCTGGGCAACTTGGTGAGACCTCATCTCTATGATAAATTTTTTTAAAAATTAGCCAGGCATGGTGGTGCACACCTGTGGTTCCACCTACTTGGAAGGCTGAGGCAGAAAGATCACATGAGCCCAGCAGGTCAAGGCTGTGATGGCCATGAGTATGCCACTGCACTCCAGCCTGAACAACAGAATGAGACTCGGACTCAGAGAGAGAGAGAGAGAGAGAGAGAGAGAGAGAGAAAAGACTGACAGCAAGATAGCAATCAGTATTTAATTGGTGGACTTTGAAACACACTTCAAAGGCAAAGGTATATCCTCACACCCCAAAGGTAAATGCTAAACTCAGGTGAGCTGTGTTCTTGGAAAGGGAGCTTAGAACAGTGTATCCCAATGTTGATTCTGGTTTTGGCTACAGGAGTCTCATTCATTCTTACTTCTGGCCTCTACCCCTGGCTATAATTAATTTTTCATAAAACTGGATCAGCAAGAGCCAGGAAGAGTATCAAAAAAGCAAAACAAAAGAGAATGAGACAACCCAATGTCCAGAGAAAACAATTCATAGACTGCCATGGGCAAGAGACTAAATGATTGTCAAGAAGAGGGTAAACAAACTTTATGATTACTTGGTCATTTACATCCTAGCATAAATCTAGACTTCAAGGAAACATGCAATTTTTAAGTAAATGGGTATATCATCTGCACAACAGTAATTCGGTTTTAAATAATTTGAGATGACTATTAAATGTGTTTCTGCAAAAGCCATCCCACCATAGAGCTAGAATGTAGCAGTTATATTTACCCAATACTTCATTCATTATTATTCCCTTGCTCAGAAGTTGTAATTATTCCCTGCCAAATAAAAGATAATGTTAAAATGCTCTAATCGTATAATCAAGAATTTCCACAAATGAGCTCCATCCTGCCCTCTAACCCCAGCCTTTTTCATTATTCTCTATACAAACCCTCTTTGGCAAAACTAGTTTTCTCAGTGTTTCCAAGACATGCCATACCATGGTGACCACTGACCTTTCCTAAAGATAATATTCTCACTGTCCCACCCACATACCTAACTAAGCTACTAGATATGATAGTTTTCCTTTGCAGTCTCCTGGTGAAAATTCTCTTTCCTTATATGAATACAAATAATGGTTTTTTAAAAATAAAGTATGCAAGTTTCTTGACATTATTTAGGAAATGTCAGTGGTTACAGTGGTTTAGAATTGTGTACCAAAGATAATAGGAAGGATATTAAGGCTGAGTCATATCTAGTTATTTACACTCTACCCTTTAAAATGTACTTGTGGGATTTAGATTATCTTTGAACTGATCAACACAATATAATAAAATGTGAAACCAAGTGCCCAATGTTTAAGAAATGGCCATTGTACTTGAGGTAAAAAAGCACTTTAATCTGTGATGAGAGTTTATTTTATATTGTCACTTCACATATCTGGTTGAACCAGGTTTTTTGTGGGCGAGCTTATTTGATTACATTGTTTAGTTATAGGGAATTTGCACCTGTTGTGCACAAAGCAGTACTTTTTTTTTTAAAGGCTGAACAAAGGTTCATTCATTCATTCCTTTCACAGACTTTCTATGAGCCAGGCACTGTGCTAGGTGCTGAACATATACAGACAAAAGATGAACATACATAGATAAAAAGTGGTTCCCTCCCAATATTACGCAGGAAGTCAGGGGTAAGTCTTGTGACAGAGCCATATACAAGGGACACTGCAACAATTATCTAATGCTACAATACTGATAAGTAACAACCAACCACGTAACTTTCGTGGTATACAACAATAACTGTTGATTTCTCATGCATCTGGGGGGTAGCCTCGGTGGTTCTGCTGATTTTGGTTAGGCTCACTGAAGTGTCTGGGGGTTAGCAGACATTGGTTGATCTAGGACGGCCTCAGATAGGCCAGCCATGGTCATTTGGGTCTTCTCCATGTGTCTCTCATCCAGCAGGCATGTTCTCATGGTAGTGGTTTAGACACAAGGGCAGGAACTTGTCCAACTGCACAAGTGATGTTTAACCCTGTGCTTAAAAACATCCCAAAAATCAAAGCAAATTGCATGGTTGAGACCACAATCAGAGTTATATGTCACAGGGTAGTGATACAAAAAGGGAGAATTGGGGTCATCATTGCAATCTGCCATAGGTTCTGAACACATGGTACCAAGGGGACCTAACTCAGGCTGGGAACATAAAGACTGGTTTCCCAAATAAGGTGATGCTAACTTGAATTGAATCTTGATAAAGAAGATGAATGTTAGTAAGGTCACAAAGGAGGGAGGGTGCAGTAAGCAGAGCAACTCACATGAACTAAGAACTTTGGAGATGATAAGTAGTTTCACATCTTTGCTTCATATGATGCATATGCCCTTCACCTATTAACCTTTCCCTCATTTCCTATTTGGAATGTAGATGTGAGCTTTATTTGTGTTGCAACCTTCTTACGGCCATGAGGCAATTAGCATGAGGTTGAAGGTCTGTAGAAAGATGGAACCCAATGGCATCATTGAGCCACTGTATCAACCTTGACTATATGCCTTCATGTCACACAGGCCAGGACCCCTCACTCCTTTGATATCGCCTGGAGACTACCCTATCATCAGTGTTCCATGCTCCATCTCCTCTTTCTTCCTCAATCAAAACTCTTGTTCCTTCGATCAAGTTGACTCCAGATGCTTTGCATAATTTGAAGAAGTGGTGACACCTCTCTAGGTTGCAATTTCTCAATTTCTAGAGTTTCAACAATACCCCTACCTTGGCCTCCACCTCAGCACCTGCCAAGAGTAAAAAGGGACCAGACTCTCCTGGCAGGCACTTTATACCTCCCTTTCCCCCAGTATTCACAGTTTGGCCACCGCTATCTGTTTCAAGACCGTCATTATCTGTTATCATTATTTCCTTTATTCTGGACTATACCAGTCACACAAGAAGCCCAGGATCTGAGGTTATCCTTATCCCCTGCATTTCATCTCAAATGGCTTAGTACATCCTCTTTTCTGACCCCATTTCCCACCTTCCTCATCTCCAAAACCTCAGAAATTTATTGTTGGGATCAGCAAGATCTCTTTCCTTGAAATCTCTTCTTTTTCCTTCACTTTCTTGGTCTAAAAGAAAACCCAGTCTCATTTGAAGGCACTGTTTTCTCTGCAGTCCTCTCAAGTGGTAGCTGACTCTCTCCCACACCCTGCAGTGGAATAGGTGTCCTTCGTGTTCCTCACTGCTGCTTCCAGGCCATTCTACCTGCCTCCTTCCTAAAACTTCTCAGCTTTGACTCTGATGTAAAGCAGACTGTACTACCTTCATTACAGTCATATGGCCACTGTCACTCTCCAACCCTACTTCTGGGAAAATTCTACATAATCTCAATGTCCTTCTAGATTATCCTTCCCAAACTCTCATGTCTCAAGTCCTTGAACTCCTCACTTCCAAAAATCTTGTCCTCCACCTTAGCTCAGCTACATCCTATGTGTCCTTATTTCTCCTCTTATCCAGTTTAGATTCCATAGTCCATTATTATAATTACCTCTTTGAATATCCCCTTGGGTCTCTTGCTTGCATATCATTTCATTGTACTTTTCTTAAAAAGTACAAGTCTTAAATCTAATTCTCTACCTATGCCTGCACAAGTGCAGCAGCTAAATATGGCTGGAAAATCACAGCCTATGCTAACTGCTGTCGCTTTAAGTTTATGATCACTCACCTTGAAAAGACCTTCAGCCATTGTCTTAATAGACTGTGGTGGCCATGTGCTCTTTGAGCTATGGCCATTGCCATGTTTCCTGGCTTTGGCCCCTTCCCTACCTTGGGGAGGTGAATCTCCTCTTTCTTTCTCTAATTTTTACTTTTTAAATAAACTATATTTTCTAATCTAACAAAAGAAAAAAAGAAAAGACCTTCAATGTCACGCATTACTTAATCTTACTTATATTACCCTAGTGTAGCCGCTAACTTGTTCTCATAGATGGCCATTCCATACCTTCCCTTCCATCTTCAAATCTTCCATAACACCTTCCCTATCATCAGACTCAGCTGACAACCCTGTCCCCTTATAAAAGCAATAAGAAGAGACAACAACTTCCCATTTTCACCTGGGTAGGAACCAAAGTCTCACTAATGAGGTTTAATTCATTCCTACACAATGTGTTCCCCCATCACTGTTACTTCCTGACATTTTTTACTACCCCCTCACTGACTCTGACCTGTCACACACTGCTCTCCTGGTGATTCCTGGCTTAGCCCCCGGCACTCGCTGTTCTCTTTGCTAGGAATACTATTTCCTCACATATTTTCTTGTTTGCTTGTTTGTTTCCCTCACCTGCTTCAGGTCGTCACACAAGTAATACCTTCCCTAGACCTTCTATCTAAAGTTAGAACCCCCACCCTAGCCACAATCTCTATCTTCTTCTCTCCTTATTTTTCTCCATAACATTTTCCACAATCTGATACACTACACAGTTTGTATGTCTGTCCCCACACAATAAACTGCAAGCACCACAAAGGCAGAGAATTTTGTTTGTTTTGTTCAGTGCTGTTTTTCAGGACCTAAACTGGAGCCTAGTATATCATAAGCACCAAACAAATATTGTTGGAATTTATTGCATGGAGATTATGATGGTGAGCAGTGAGTAGAGAGATGCCAGCTCTTAAAAGGTGCTCAATGGCATGCTGAGGAATTTTGTATCTTGTTGAATGAACTCCCTTGCAATGTTATGTCTTTTAGATTGAAAATTATAGTTTATTTAAAAAGTAAATCAGAGAGAGAGAGAGAGAGAGAGAGAGCGAGAGCAGTGATTCACTTCCCCAAGGTAGGGAAGGGGGCCAAAGTCAGCAGTGTTTTCATCAGAAAAATGATACAGACTAGATCCATACTAGAAAAGATTACAGTTGCAGGGTAGAGTGAGGGCTGGAAGGGATGGGATTGTAGACAAGGGAATAATTGAGAGGTTGTTGGCAAAAATCCAAGCAAGAAAAAGTGAAAGACAGTGGCTATTGACACAAAGAAAAGAGGGGTAAATTTAGTAGATGTTTAGGAGTAGAATACAAAGATATTGGTGACCAATGAGATACGTGGGGTTACAGCTCACTGACATTCTCCCCAGATTTCATTCCCAGAAACTCTGATTGAGTCATCACAGGACACCTGACAATTTTTGGAAGCCCAAGGGTAGAATTCCAGGAGCTGATTCCAGATAAGATAACAATTGTAACTGAATACCACATGTTCTCACTTATAAGCAGACCCTGAACATTTATCAAAATATTATAAGAATTCCCCTATTGGGAATATACCTGGAGGAACTCAAATCATTCTACAAAAAAGATACCTGCACACATATGTTTGTTGCAGCTTTACTCACAATAGCAAAAACATGGAACCAGCCATGCTGCCCATCAAAGTTGGACTGGATAAAAAAATGTGGTACATATGCACAATGGAATATTATGCAGCCATAGAGAAGGACAGACATATGGACTTGGATGGATTTAGAGTCAATCATACTCGGTGCTATCACAGAAACAAAGAACAGAGTACCACATGTTCTTACTCAATTATAATACTATAAGAAAGGGATTGGCAGTAGTGGGAACCTTGAACAATTATAATACTATAAGACCTTGAACAATTATAATACTATAAGAAAGGGATTGACAGTAGTGGGAAACTGTCAGGGGAAGGGGGGTGGGATTGGCAGTTGAGGGAAACTGCTAGGGGAGGGAGGGGCACACATCATCAACAAGGGTATCTGCATAATCAATGTTTGTATACCTAACCCTGAATTATACCCCACATCTTTATAATTTTTTTAATAACACTCTAAGAAAGGGTTTGGCAGTAGCAGGACGCTGCCAGGGGAGAGAAGGGGGAGGCACACAACACCAATAAGGATACTTGATCTCAAACCAGGTGACAGGTGAAGCAGGTACCAAAGGGAGGCCCAAACTGTATCTGTACAATGACCACTTATGTACCTAATCCTGAATTGTACCCCACATCTTTAAAATAAAAGAAAGACAACAATTGTTTAGCAGTGTCAAGTTCCTGAACCATCAAATACAAACAAGGAGCCTGGGTCTTATTAGGAACTCCTGGTTCATTGTTTTCTATTTTCCCATCTTCTATGCCCAGTTAAGGAGCCTCAAGAAAGCAAGAACCATCGAGAAAACTTAAACCTGTGTTCAACCTTTTCCTAATCCTGATCTATCCTAATCCAACTTGTTCTCCCACTGTTGAGACAAATACTTCTAACACAGAAATAAAGGCCATCCTACCATCAGAGATTCCCTATACAGGTGCCTACCACCGGAGCCCAGAGCAAAAAAGCAGGTACTAGTGAAAGCAATTATCTATTTGATAATGGAATCTACAGCAACCAAAATTTCTTTCCTGCCTTGTAGACACTTCTTCAGATGGTGCCGGTTCCCTGTGATGCTAAGGTCTAACCTCTACAGCCTGCAGAAACTTAGCCAAACTACAAAGCTCTAGTCTTCCAGAACCCATTCTTTAAATTCAGTCACTTACAGGGCCCAGTCAGGCTAGACACTAGGCTTTGGTAAGCAATATAGGGTTGGTACCCAATACAGGGAATGCCATATACCTCAACAGCTTCAGGCCTTTACATCCACATTGCAGGCTGATGCCTGTTGAGTAAAATGAGGAATGCTAGAAAAGAAACTCAAGGAAGGCCTGCCTCACTGTTCTTTTAGTGTCACTGTGGACAGGAAAGACAAGTCGGCAAGTACAGAAGTGAAAAAATTCTAGTAACAGTGCACAAGGAGTGGTGATTGAGGTAAAGGTAGTAGGAGCAGGTATTGTGACCAGTAGAGAGAAACTTCTTGACCCCTCAGAAAATCAGTCTAGGTCAGCAGCTGACCCCAGTTCCCTTCACCACTCAAATGGGTCTCTAGATGGTAAAGTTCCAAGGGCAGGAACAGAACAAGCAGCTCTGCAGAATAGTGGTCCCAAGAGACAACTGTCTTTAAATCATGCTTCGAGAAGCACTTGACGTACACACAACCTTTTGTTGCATTCTTGGGAGTCCTTGAAATTGAGTTTTCAAAATTATAATTTTGTATTTGTGTATGAACTGTACATTTTTCTACAGAAAAGTCTATATCTTTCATCAGGTTTTGTGATACTCAAAAAGAAGGAGGTTGAATCTCTATAAACTCGACTGCATTATCCACTTTGGTAGCACTAGGCACGTTTTAGGTGTTCGGTGACTGCATGTGTAGTGGCTACTACACAGTACAGTTACAATGCCATCATCACAGAAATTTCTATTGGACAAAGCTGCCTTGGAGAAATGGTGTTTCCACTGTGGAACTTGTATGAGAAACCAGGATATCAGACACCAGCATTCAAATTTCTTCTCAGTGCTGTGGAATACTGTAGGTCCTTATAGCCCCGTATCTGAAATACTGACCACCACCATGTACCTTTCTTTGACTTCTTAGTATTTTACCAGCATGAATTCCTATCAAGAAAAGGATGGTTGGTGATCTGAATCACTTAGGGGTTACAGTATATTTGAGTGACCTAATTATATTTGGTAAGGCTTTGAAAAAGCATGAAGACAATATTTGAAAGGGCAGGATTTCAACTACAGTAGTCCCTGTTTATCCATGGTTTTGCTTCCTGCAGTTTCAGTTACTCAGTCAACCACAGTCTGAACATTAAGAGGAACATTCCAGAAATAAACAATACATGTATTGTACACCATTCTAAGTACATTATGAAGTCTCATATCTCACTCCACCCCATCAGGACTTGAACCAGTATATTTAACTTCACTGGATAAGCTACCTACTTGTTAGTCACTTAGTAATTGTCTCGGTTATCCTCTATGGAAAGTAGTGTGGCGATTCCTAAAAGAACTAAAAATTGACCTTCCATATGATCCAGCAATCTCTCTCCTGGGAATATACCCGGAGGAACATAAAACATCCTAAAAATAAGACACTTGTACACACATTTATAGCTGCACAATTCACAATAGCAAAAACATGGAACTAACCCATTGAAAGTGGACTGGATAAAGAAAATGTGGTACATATACACGATGGAGTATTACACAACCACCAAGAAGAACAAAATCATGAACTTTGCAGCAAATTGGATGGAGTTGGAGACTATTATACTTAGTGATCTATCTATCACAGAAACAAAGAACTGAATACTGCATGTTCTCACTCATAAGTGAGACCTGAACATTAATCACATTAGCATAAGGGAAGGATCAGCAGTCTCTGGGCACTGCTAGGGGAGGAGGGTGGCATGTAACAGCAAAAAGGGTACCTGGTCCCAACCAGGAAAGTGAGGGCCAGTTGGAAATCCAAACTTCACCTGCATGCAGCCTACTTTTGTAGTTAATCCTTACTTGTATGCCACATCTCTATAATAAAATTTTTTTAAAAAAAAAGAAGAAACAGGTAGTATATAAGGGTCAGCACTATCTGAAGTTCCAGGCATCCACTGGGGTCTTGGAACTTACTCCCATGGATAAAGGGAGACTACTGTATCAATGGTCCAGCAATTAACAAAGCTGTATTATCTCTTTTTCCTTCTCCCGTGAGGTTGGTAGAATCCCCTGTGATGTCTGCAAGGGCTTAGGATTTTGGCAGTTCTTGCTCTTTATGAATGTTAAATTTCTATTCACATAACTATGGAAAGAGTTCTGCCCTGTGTAGTACTTGAATATTCTCAGGAGCACAGGGGAAGGGAATAGATATAGTATCTCGGTCCATGATAATGCAGGGAGGTAGCATTGTCTGGTAAGCAAGCCTGGGCTTGGAACTCACACCTGGGGTTGAGACCAGACTTTGCCACTTTTAAACCATGTAAATGTGATACATTATTTAGCTTTTCCAAACCTCTATTCTGTCATCTGGAAAATATGAAATTGACCTCCTAGGCCATTTCAAAAACTGAATTAGAAGAACACAAGTAAGTGTGCTGTGTAGTACTGACTTATAGCAAGCTCTTCTTTCATTTTCTTCATGTCCCATCATCCCTTGTTGGGAATGGCCTTTGTTTTGGCTACCCTGAGTTTTCAATTCATGTGAATACCTATTTCTTAATGGCTACTTCCTGCCTAGCATTTCTGAAAATTCTTCCTAATTAATTTATGAATCAGAAACTAAAGAAGCTAAAATCTGTGGCATCACATGAAAGAAAGAAGTAAAGTCACTGCTTTCTGCTAAAACTGTACTAGATACTTCATGTAGCCATAAAGACCATCTAGCCATCACAGTGTTATTGCAGGGAACAAACAGAAGCAATCTACATGTCTGACAATGGAACACTGAAACATTGGAATATTATAAATCTTTTCAAAAGAATGTCTTCCAAAAATATTGGCTGATATGGATGGATGCTTATGATATAGCCTGAAGTGAAAAACTCAGAACCCATCACAGCCTCTGTCCCAGCATCCCCAAGAAACACTTGGGTACACATGTGGCAGGATACATGTCAAGAACGTTCAGTCATATCTGTGAACAATTCAAGTGTCCGTTAACATAATATATCACAAGTCGTGGTATGTTCACATGTAGTATATTATACATGTGGCATATTACACAGTAATTTAAAAAAACTGCAACTACATGCATCAACATGGTGAATCTTACAAGTATAACATGAGATGAAAAAAGAAAAGCTCACCTGTAATCCCAGCACTTTAGGAAGCTAGGACAGGAGGTTTGCTTGAGTCCAAGAATTCGAGATCAGCCTGGCAACATAGCAAGACCTTGTCTCTACAAAAAACTTAAAAATTAAAATATTAGTTAGGCATGGTGGTACACATTAGTAGTCCCAACTATTTGGGAGGCTGGGGCAAAAGGATCACCTGAGCCCAGAAGGTCGAGGCTGCAGTGAGTCATAATCATGCCACTGCACTTCAGCCTGGGCAACAGAGTCAGACTCCGACCAAAAAAACCACAAAGGAAAACGCAACAGAATACATGCAGTACCATTCCATTTATATAAGCATCAAAGAGGAGAAAATTCAACTGTATTGTCTAAGGCAATACATGATAAAGAAGAGCGAAGAATTGCCTAAGCCCAGCAAGTCAAGGCTCAGTGAACCACAGGGGAGATCTGAGAGAGGGAAAGGGAATGTGAGGTGGCTTTGGTAATGTTCATTTTTGTTTTTATGTTTAAGGGATAGTTTCTTTATATTATTTGTTAAATTATATCTTTATGCCCTAATAGTATTTCATAATTTATAATATTTTAAAATAAAGGAAAACAAAGAAAAAACAAGCACAAAACCATATATTTCAGTGTGATCTCAATCTCTATATGCATGGGTAAACGATCAGTCGTGATTTTCTCTGGAAAGCAAAATGTAAAAAGTTTCATATTTTCTTCCTTATACATTTTGTAGTTTTGAAATGTCATATTTCAAAGAATAAAAGCAGAACTACCAACTGCCCAATTCTGGCACTTTCATTTACATCTCTGCACAGAGTCCCTAGTCCCTAGTTCCCAGAGTCCATGGAGAAGAGAAGAGTATCTGCTAGGGAGAAACAGGAAAGGAGAAAGAGGCACACAATTGAAGTCAAGATAGGCATCCACCACAGGTTCTTGTCATTTGTATCAATGATAAGGTCTTAGGGGACAAAGCTGTTGGAAATCAGCAAAGGTTATCTCAGAACTCACACAACTCTCCCTGGCTGCTCTCTCTCTTCTAAGGCCTGGAAAATGAACCAGCAGCTGAATTAGAAAAACAGGTATTATGATTCTTATTATCATTATTTAATAATAACTACCACTTTTCAACTCTTACTATTGTCATAATATTGTGTTGGAGGCTGCGTGTGCATTAATCCTAACATTAACAACAATACTTTAAGGTAGATATTGTTACTGTTATTTAACACTGATGATATTTACTCTAAGGCTGAGAGAGGTAGAATGACTTGCCCAGCCAGATCTGACTTGAAAGTCTGTGACTGCTATACTCTGCCACAATTTACACTTATTCATGGGTATCTTTTGTTGTAGACTCACGGCAACCATGTAAAGTAGCTCAGAGTATGCTTTTACCCAAGGGCACACAGCTATTAAGAAATCATCATCTTTAATGATAACGTGTTTCTTTTATTTTTGAGGGGGATTTGTTTCCCCCGTACCACAACCAAACACCAGTATATCTATGTCCTTCCAGGAAATATTTATTATCTCTTTAAGAAGGGTGAAGACGTTGACTGTAACACAGAGGATGAGAAATGTTACCTCCCTAGACCCAGCATGGAGTGAGCAGCAGGTGCAATGCAGGAATAACTTTCAATTTCCTCTTCACAGGTAAGAATAAGATCTAAAAATTTAAGATATTGTGTGGCTTTCCAGTTGTAATTGTCAGCTTTTCCTATCAGCCTCATCCAGTTCTCCCTGGGTCTCCTTATCTTTCCCACTCCGCCCTGAGGGAGTTGACTGTCCAGCAGTCAACATTCCAGGATGTCTCCAGCCAGTAAAGAACGTTTCCTCTTTCACTTCTCCGGGTACACCTCGAGGAAAGTCTCTTCACCCCCTTGAGTCTCACAGCGTTAAAACTGCTAATGTCACAACTTCCCGGGAGTATTTTCTCAAGTCCTTTTGCAAGGTGGGTCCGTTTTTTGGTAAAAGGGAGACGACAGTGAAATATGCTCTGAATAGGGACGGGTATGCAAAATCAAATACGAACAGAAAGCCAAGAGGGGAGTTGGTGAGTCAGAGAAGAAAAGTGTACAGCCCAGCGAGTTACTGTGAGCCTCTCAAACACAACAGGGACGCCTAAGCCATTAACAAGGTAAGAGGAGAATTTCTCTGTGTACACCTCCAAGGCAGGGCCATTATCCCAGAGCTGCTGGAGCAAGAGGATCAGATAACCACTGGCAGCTAAGCTGGGGATTTTGATGGTGGAGGAGAATAGTGTTGAAGGTATAAATCAGATCACCTGGGGAATCTTCTGGGGGAACAAAAACCACAAGCTTACCAGCAACTCCACTCCCTCCACCAGCTCCATCCCTAAATGGGTCCAAAAGCGGGTAGGACTGTTCTGATGTATATTTTATAGATGGTCCCCAGGTGCAACTGATTTGTTCAGCTCCTGGCTTCAGAGCTCAAGTTTCTGCACCTCCTGCAGCTTCTCTATTTTCTGCTGGGGAGTAGAAAACAAGAGGTGCAGAGAGCTGCAGGTATTCTGTGGTTCAGGTGAGGGGTAGTATACTCCCTGAAAACTCTCAGACCTAGACCCAAAAGATCCAGTTTCTGATCTCTGAAGGGCTATTATACCAGATGAGCCCATCAATTAAATTTCAGTTTATTTATTCTGAAAAATGAGGGAGTGGCCCATCACTGCCCTCAACATCTAATTGTATTGCTCTCATGACTGCTGCTAGATGGAACTTGAAAATTGTGGCACACGGTGATGTACAATATGATTAAGTTATGGAGCCTGCAAATCTGCTAAGGCAGAAGTGCCCTCTGTCTTATGTGGCCTTGGACAAGTCTGGAACTTCTAATTGGTATTGAGATACCTTTATATGTGTAAAATAAAAATAATCTCTTGCCCAATCTTTCTTTCTGGGTCAGTGAGGACATCTCAAGTAGTAAAAAAAACCTCTAGAAATATTTGTTCACTTGGTATTCATTGATAGGTGTGTCTTGAGCACCTACTATGTACCAGGTACTGTCCTTGGCACTAGAAGTGCAGCCTGGCAAGAACCCCGTTCCAGTCCTCCTGACACTCTCTAGTTAGGATTTATTATATAGTTAGAGTCTATTATATGGACAGTCTTTACCCAGGTGTCCTTGATCTATAGGCTATTGTGAGGATGCTGGTTTCCCCAACCCAGCTCCATTCTCTTTTGGTTTGTGTGAAATATCTTCTGCTATAACTAATTTCTGGTTGTAGGGACATAATCTCACTGGGAAATCTAAATCTGGAATGTGCCCAGTCGCTGGAATACAGGCTTCTTCTTCCTTCTTTTTCTTCTTGAGTTGGGATCTCACTCTGTCCCCCAGGCTGCTCACCAATCATGGTTCACCACAGCCTCAACCTTTTGGGCTCGGGCGATCTTTCCACCTCAGCCTCCCAAGTAACTGGACTACAGGCACATGCCACCACACCTGGCTCATTGTTTGATCTGTTGTAGAGACGAGGTCCCGCTCTGTTGCCTAGACTGGTCTCAAACTCCCGGGCTCAAGCAATCCTCTTGCCTCAGCCACCCAAAATGCTGGATTATAGGCATGGGTCACCACACCCTGCCAGCCTGAGGCTTCTTAAATTGATATCTCTTTTTGTTTTTTCCTGAGAATTCTCCGTTTGTCTCTAAAAGGCTACATGGCACTAATTTTGAGATCACTCATCCTAGCGCCTTCATGATTCCTGTGCCTAACACAGGTTCTCCCTTATCACCACCATTTTGGTGATGTTTTTCAAGATTCTTTTTTTTTTTTTGGTGTTCCAGTCATCGTTTCTGCTGTTTTTATTGGTCATTATTAAATGTATAATTCACACAGAAGTGTGTATAGGACATCCATTCATTTTTAATAATAATAACATAAACACCACACTGGCTAAGACCCAGAGCGCCTTGTGTCTCACAGAAGCCTCCAGGCATGGCTTTCTATGGCTCCCCTCCCTCCCACCTGGGGTAATATCTTCTTGTATTTTTTTTTTTTTTTTCGAGTCAGAGTCTCACTCTGTCGTCCAGGCTGGAGTACAGTGGCACATTTACAGCTCACTGCAGCCTCAACCTCCTGGGGTCAGGTGAGCCTTCTGCCTTGGCCTCTCAAAGTACTGGGATGACAGATGTGAGCCACCATGCCTGGTCCCATTCTGGATTTGATGTCAATCATTCCTTTTTTCTCTATGACTCTACCAACTACATATGCAACCTTAAAAATACACATTTACTTACCTTTGTCACGTTTAAACTTTACATGAATGACATATACATTTACTTTTTGATGACTTTTGTTCAGCAGGGGTATAATTTTCCCAATGATATTTCATATCAAAGAAGCCTCAAATATAATTCAGCAATTTCATAAAATGTTCATTTAAATTCTCTGTTTCCATGGTTTTCTGGCCTGTGGGCAGAATTTCAATGTCATATAGGTTTTATCTTTAGTGTCTCTCAAAATATCTCTTCATCTCTGGAAGATGGAAATAGCATTAAACACTGAGTCACCCACAGGCCCTGGTGTGGTTCCAAGTGCCAAGGAGAGACTGATGCTTTTTCCCCGTTTAGTTTTCCTATTAGAAGGTTTATTTATTTGATTTCCTTTTTAAAATGTTCTACCCACAGCTTTGCTAAGGTTTTTCAAGATTTCAAGATTCTCATGACTCTTTCAGAGTCTTTTGTGTTTTAAGATAATACCATTCCCCACTGAGGCAACATGTTTTTAAATTATTTTGAGGGTTGGTCATGATGGGATGTGCAGAGCTGGGTCGTCTTCTTCCTCTTCCTCCCCTTTTTCCTCCCCCTTTTCCTCCCCCTCTTCCTCCCCCTCTTCCTCCCCCTCTTCCTCCCCCTCTTCCTTCCCCTCTTCCTCCCCCTTTTCCTCCTCCCTCTTCCTCTTCCTCTCCTCCTCCTTCTCTTTGTCTAACCTAGTAACTGAATTGATTAGAGCAAGGTAGCCTGTCACCCTGCAATGGGGTTTTTATTTCTTTGTAATAAATATTTTCTAAAAATAATTTTCACAGAGGTTTCCCCCACAGTCTTAATTAATACATGCTCAGTGTAGTAACTATGTTTTTGAGTATTCTTAACAGTGCCATATTGCATCACACCTATGCCTCTGACTCTATTAATTGCTTGGTTCTTGCATGTATTAGTTCTGTGCTCAATACTCAATGGAATTGCCTAAATTTTAATAATTGATGCTAAAGACTGTCCATGTGCATTTTAGAAAAGGATAAAAGTTTCCGTTTTTTGAAGGAGCACTTCCGTTTTCTGCTTACTAGCAATGACTATGCCTCTCCCCACACTCAAGTATTTACTCACTTATTCATTTATTCAATGAATGTTTAATGAGCCCTGGTCACTTGTAGAATTGTCAGTGCCTGTAAACAAGATAAGATATAACCTTTTCTTTAACTTACAGCAACCCAGTGGGAGGAGACATTCCTATACAGCTGTTTACTAGAATGCAATGGATACTCATGGAAAGTTTGGGAAACAAATAAATCTTGGGAGGAAGATAATCTTTTTTTTTTTTTTTTTGAGTCGGAATCTTACTCTTGCCCAGGCTGGAATGCAGTGGCACATGCCTGGTCACCACAGTCTCGACCGGCTGGGCTCAGGCGAACCTTCTGGCTCAGGCAATCCTTCCACCTCAGCCTTCCAAGTAGCTGGAACTACAGGTGCTTGCTACCGCAGCTGGCTTATTTTTTAATTTATTGTAGAGACAAGGTCTCCCCAAGTTGCCTAGGTTGGTCTCGAACCCCTGAGCTCAATCTTCTCACCTCGGCCTCCCAAAGTGCTGGGATTACAGGCTTGCATCACTGCACCCAGCCTAGGGAGATAACTTTTTTAGGGGTGAAGGTGGCCTGTGGGCAAACTCATGAAAGAAGAGTGACCATCTTGCAAATGTCTCAGGCAAGTTTGGAGGAACTGAAAGTCTGGAGCCTAAGGTACTAAAAAGAAGGGAGTGACAGGAAATCAAGACTAGGCCATCAAGGACCCTGGGTGCAAGGCTTGGGGATTCTGATTTAATCTTGGATATGTTGGAAAGTTATTGAAGGATTTTAAATAGAGGAGTGACAGACTTGTGTTTTCAAAAGATAGTGTTTGGCAGCAGTGTGTGTCGGGGAGATGCTGAGAGACAGAAAACAAATGTTACTGTCAAAGGCCACGCTAGAGATGAGCAACTGGGAATTCTGGCAAGGATGCCATTGTAGAGTCTCCTTCGGTTAGGCACACTGGTGACTAACATCACCTCACTTTTGCCAGGACCTCAAGAGCATCTGTCTCTACTGCTGATGACAGAGATGAGTTTTGCCCAAGACACACTCAAAAGTATTCCCTGGCTGGATGGTCAGCCCCATTATGTGTCGCCCAGATCTGGGATGTGTCTAGAGCTCATGACAAGGAATGGGACTCACCTCACAAAAGCATATTCCTCCTAGCCAGGGAAAACGCTCAAGGAAAGAAAAAAGAAGCCAGAGGGTTTGCATGAGAACTGTGGACAGCTAAAATCTGGAGGCAGAGTTAGGAGGCCCAGGTCCAGCTCAGGAAGGGAGTGGGCTTGAGGCCAGAAGCAGTTGGCAGGCAAGGAGGGCATAGAGCCATGGAACCCTGCACAGAACGCAGAGTTGGCCCAAAGCCAGGATGGAGGGAGGGAAGGTGTACTTTTGAAAGGTCTACTTTCTTAATCCCTAGGAACTGTTAGCTTTTTCCTGAAGTGATTATAGACTCTGCCTATAAAATTCTATCACAGTTTCCTTATCATTGCACACAGGATAAGCTCTTCTCTTTTCCTCTCTCTTTTGCTCCATTGCTTCCTGTCTTTGTTCCAAACTTTTCCTCATACATCGCCCTTAGTTGAAGCTCTCTTGCTAAAGTCAGTCTTTGGAGGGGAAGTGGTGGTGGGAGTGCATCCTTGGATCACTGTCAGTAATGGCCTAGTTTCTAATCATTCCCTCTTGAGCTCAAGTTTTAAAAACTAGGAGCACAATTTAGCTGACCTTGTTCTAATCTGCCAAGGCCACCAGGCAGAAATTACCTTTCCTTGACATTTCCCTGCCATACAGCAAAGTGGGTTTTGGCCACTAAAGGAAGATGATCCTCACTGGCTCTTTTTTACACATCCAGAGGAAAAACATTGTTGTTGTCAACGGAAGAGAAGGGGCTTTTCTGCCACTATCGACCAAGGTCTGGCTTGAGTCATTCCATACTTCCCAGAAGTTTCAGGGGACTTCCAAAGAAGCCCACAGGCTGACAAAGCATGTTCTCCCTTTTCAGGAAGAAAGCTATAAATTCCAAGAGTCACATTTATGCCCAGTTGCTCCTCTAAAATCTACTCTAATATCTCTGGAGCTCTGAACCCTAGAGAATGGCTCATGATCAGTATGAAGGCTTCTGGGCAACAGATATCAAAGTTGCATATGCACATACTTTTAAACTCAGCAGCTCCACGTCTGGGGATTATCTTACATACATGAGCATGGTGTGTGAACATGATGTGTGAGCATGGTCATGATTAAAGTATTTGAAATGACAAAAGAAACAATCCAAAAATCCATCAATGAGAAAACTGGTTAAATAAACTGTGGTGTGTTCATATAATAATTCTATAAAGTAAAAATAAATGAGGCCAGGCAGGTGGTTCACGTCTGTTTTCCAAGCACTTTGGGAGGCAGAGGTGAGAGGATTACCTGAGCTCAGGAGTTCCAGACCAGCCTGGACACCTTGGCGAGACCTCGTCTCTTCAATAAATCAAAAGGTTAGCCTCGTGTGATGGCATGTACCTATAGTTTCAGCTACTTGGAAGGCTGAGGCAGAATGATCACCTGAGCCCAGCAGGTGGAGGCTGCAGTGGCCGTGAGTGTGCCACCGCACTCCAGCTTGGGTGACAGAGTGAGACTCCTACACCAACAAAAAAAAAAAAAAAAGAAGAAGAAGAGGAAATGAGGAGACGCTTTATCCATTGACTGGAAAAGCTCCCCAAGACATATTAAAAAGTTTTAAAAAAAAATCAAAGTGCTGCACGGTGTGAATAATGATGGTTTTTGTGTTTTAATGAGGGAAAAAATAGACTAGGCTCAGTGGCTCATACCTGCAATCCCAACACTTTGGGAGGCCGAGGAGGATCTTTGAAACCCAGGAGTTCAAGACCAGCCTGGACAACATAGCAAGACCTCATCTCTACAAAATATCAAAAAATTAGCCAGGTGTGGTGATGTATGCCTGTTGTCCCAGCTACATGGGGGAGACTGAGGTAGAAGGATCACCTGAGCCCAGGAGGTGGAGCTTGTGGTGAGCTGTTATTGTGGCACTGTTGCTGGGGCGACAGAGACCCAACCTAAAAAAAAAAGTGGGAGCTGGGCTCGGTGGCTCAGCCTGTAATCCCGCGCCTTTGGGAGGCTAAGGTGAGTGGATTGCCTGAGCCCGCGGGTTCGAGACCTGCCTAGGCAGCGAGACCTCATCTCTACAAGAAATCAAAAAATCAGCTGGGCGTGGTAGCGCATGCCTGTAATTCCGGCTACTTGGAAGGCTGAGGCGGAAGGATCACTGGAGCCCAGCAGGTTGATTCTGCGGTGGCCAGGAGTGGCCGCTGCACTCCAGTCTGGGCGACAGAGTGAGACTCCAACTCAAAAAAAAAAAAAAAAAATGGGAAGGATTAAGAATACATATACAATTAAAATTTTCTACATATGCCTAAAGCAACTGTAAGGACACATGTAAAATGAACCCAGTTGTTATCTGGGGGCAAACTGAGAAAAGGGCAGATGGGGAACAGGTGTTGGAGGTATACTTTTGACTGTATACTGATGACAAAACACCAGTTAGTAGATAAATACTAGCTATTAATAAATAGGAAAGACGTTACTAACTTAGCAGCTAGAAATTCTTGTGTTTTATTTCCTCTAGACAAATACTGTGACCTCTTTAAAGATATGTCCCTACCCCTTTTACAAATACCTCTAGAACTTTTTCCAATTTCAGACTACAGGCTTCCCTCACAGACACAACTGCTTGTCATAAGATTTCCCCTCCCCTGTCATATATGCTAAAGGCCTGGGTGTGTCAGTCTGGGCTGCAGGCTGGAAAGCACTCTTCTTTCCTCTTTACATGCAGAATCTTAAGGCTTTCTGTGTCTGTAGATGCTTTTCTTTTTCTTTTTTTTTTTTGAGTCGGAGTCTCACTCTGTCACCCAGGGTGGAGTGCAGTAGCACACTCATGGCTACTGCAGCCTCAACCTGCTGGGCTCAGGCGATCCTTCCACCTTAACCTTCCAAGTAG
Source organism: Cephalopachus bancanus (assembly GCA_027257055.1). NCBI lineage: Eukaryota > Metazoa > Chordata > Mammalia > Primates > Tarsiidae > Cephalopachus > Cephalopachus bancanus. The sequence goes on along the minus strand of JAPVLO010000330.1, from coordinate 321,373 downwards.
CTGGAACCACAAGCGTGTACCACCACACCCAGCTAATTTTTTGTTTTATTGTGGAGACGAGGTCTTGCCGTGTTGCCCAGGCTGGTCTTGAACCCCTGAACTCAGGCAATCCTCTCGCCTCTGCCTCCCAAAGTGTTGGAATTACACATGGGCCACCGTGCCTGGCCATCTCTTTTTTAAAATTAAAGCTGGAAGGGAGAATTTCTCGCGTACATAGTGATATACAAATTAACACTTTGATACTATTAACATTTACTAGGTATAATTGTTATGATATCTCTCAATAGGTATTTATGTAGGAAGTCACCCAAAATGATTCAGAGTCATGTGGGAAGGAGGGTTAAAATCTTTCCTGGAAAAATATTCTAGCATGGTACTGGGAACTATGGCCTTTTCATATGAAGTAAGCCCTGATTGCAAAGGAACTAAGTTCAGGGTAACCAACAGTTAGTATGAGCCTCATTGTAAATTACAAAGTGAAACTCCTTTCTCTAGATATTTAACATCTCACAACTGGAAAACCATCTAATTTTGTTGGACCAAGATACTTTTCTGTCACCTACAGAAAATTTTGTGTATAATGAATATCTAAATTCTTGATGAAATGACATTCCCTAGGGTTGTCCAGTACACACCTTGCTCAACTACACTGAGCACCCCTGAGTAGGCTGTGTCATGTGGTCAAGCATTTTTTTAAGCAGCAGCATTAGAGCCAACAGCCCACAACTTTCACCATTGATAGTGACTCAGTACTGAGCTCTGCAGCTCTTAGGTGAGCTTGCCACACTTTCTTAGAGTCAGCGGGTAAGGAGACAATGATTCAGCTCAAATAGATTCACATCATTGATTACCTACATAGACACAAGGTCAGCATTGGATCAGTTCCCCCAGTCCCACAGGATGAGATCAAATTAGGGGGAACCAGATGACAGACTCCATGGGTACTTGGCTCTGCCTCTGAGGAGACAACTCAAACTAAAGCCAAGCAGTTTTATAGCCTAGAACCCTAACCTTCAGGGGATTGAAGTGGAGAGTCCTATCCTTAATTACAATGGGGGAGGGAGATGAGAAGTGGCCTTGTGGCAATCTCCCTTAAGATGGAAAGTGAGGTGGGTGCCCTGAGGCAGTTCTTCGCTAGGCAGTTTATCTCCCTTAGTTTCTGGAAAAATCACAAAATGTTCAACCAAGACGTGTCAGGCAGAGGCAAAGCTTCACCCAAACAGTCTATGTGAAGATATGCACCATGACACCATGGTGGAGTCATTCCCCTGTGTTGACTAAATATGGCTGAGTTCAGATGTTTATGGGACAAGAAAGAACTCAGGAGGGAGAAATTAAAGACCCTAAACTAGATGGAACTGATTGACAAACTCAGTGTGAGGGACAGGAATTGATTTGGAGAGGAATTTGTGCCTTTGGTTACAGGAATGTTTTGACTTTCTATGCAGCTTTTTGGGTATGGGTCAGGGAGAAGGTGGCTTTGGCTAGAAGGTGAATGGAAGGCAGACACTATAACAGCAACCGAGCTCAGCCTCTTCTGCTTGTTCCTTAAAGGTCTTCCACTTCAGCACCATGATGCTGCCAAAAAAAATGAGGCTACTGCTGTTCCTGGTTTCCCAGATGGCGATCGTTGCTCTGTTCTTCCACATGTATAGCAACAATGTCAGCTCCCTGTCTAGGAGGGAGGATCCCAAGCACACACACGTGCTGATCCTGTCTTCCTGGCGCTCTGGCTCTTCTTTTGTGGGGCAACTTTTTGGTCAGCACCCAGATGTCTTCTACCTGATGGAGCCCGCCTGGCACGTGTGGATGACCTTCACACAGAGCACGGCCTGGAGGCTGCACATGGCCGTGCGGGATCTGATCCGGGCTGTGTTTCTGTGTGACATGAGCGTCTTTGATGCCTACATGAAACCTGGTCCCCGGAGACAGTCCAGCCTCTTCCAGTGGGACAACAGCCGGGCCCTTTGTTCCCCACCTGCCTGCAACATCTTCCCACGGGGTAAGATCATCCCCCAGGCTCACTGCAAACTCCTGTGTAATCGACAGCCTTTTGAGGTGGTGGAGAAGGCCTGCCGCTCCTACAGCCACGTGGTGCTCAAGGAGGTGCGCTTCTTCAACCTGAAAAGCCTCTACCCGCTGCTGACAGACCCCTCCCTCAACCTGCACATTGTGCACCTGGTCCGGGACCCCCGGGCTGTGTTCCGTTCCCGAGAACACACCGAGGGGGAACTCATGATTGACAGTCACATTGTGATGGGGCAGCACTGGCACGAACTCAAGAAGGAGGACCAACCCTACTATGTGATGCAGGTCATCTGCCAAAGCCAGCTGGAGATCTACAACTCCGTCCAGTCCTTGCCCAAAGCCTTGCAGCAACGCTACCTGCTCATGCGCTATGAGGACCTGGTCCGGGCCCCCTTAGCCCAGACCTCTCGAATGTATGAGTACGTGGGGTTGAAATTCTTGCCCCACCTTCAGACCTGGGTGCACAACATCACCCGGGGCAAGGGCATGGGTCAACACGCCTTCCACACAAACGCCAGGAATGCCCTCAATGTTTCCCAGGCGTGGCGCTGGTCTTTGCCTTATGGAAAGGTTTCCCAACTTCAGAAAATCTGTGGTGATACCATGGATTTGTTGGGCTACCGCCATGTCAGATCTGAACAAGAACAGAGAGACCTGTCACTGGATCTTCTATCTGCCTGGACCCTCCCTGAGCAAGTCTACCAAGAGGGTTGAAGAGGCTTTGTCCCCACCTGGTATCAGCCTCAGCGACCTTCCTTGACTGCTTTTGAGCCTTAACTATGTCTCTGTAGGCATCATGTGGAGCATGAGGTGTGCCCACACACACTGAAGCAGAAGAATCTTTGTGTCTAAATTTGTGCCTGGAAAAGATACTGAGGAACCTTATGTGAGCAGCACACAACACCAATGAAACAAGAATATTGCCTTTCTTCTCTTCTTGATCTTCCTATATGTGCATGCTTCGGAGACTTTGTGGCCTAGGGCCTACCAGGCACCAAGCAGTATCCAAGCAGTTTCAGTGGAGTAAATCCATAAGCCTTCCTTCCACATCTTGCCCAGTGTGAAAGGGAAGAGACAATAAAAAACAGGGAGATGGGCCTTTCACCAAAGAATTCACCAGCACATTCCACAGAGATGTGAACTCTGAGCCCTGAGAGTTCCCAGTGGCTTCAAGGAAGGAAGCGGGAAGCAGGGAAGATGTGAGCATGGCCATCACTGCTATGGATTGTCACAAATATAACGCAAAATCTCTGTACAACAGAGCAAGCTTTTAAGTTCATGGGGTGGCTGGGCCCAATTTGAACACTGTTTCCCCTCAGTATTTTCCTATCACATAGAAGACTGTGACTTGTGAAGCTGCTATCCATTCACACTAAAATTCCATAATAAGATTCTGTTTGAGGCCGGGCTCGGTGGCTCAGCCTGTAATCCCGCGCCTTTGGGAGGCTGAGGTGAGTGGATTGCCTGAGCCCGTGGGTTTGAGACCCGCCCGGGCAGGCGAGACCTCATCTCTACAATAAATCAAAAAAATTAGCTAGGCGTGGTAGCATGCGCCTGTAGTTCCAGCTACTTGGAAGGCTGAGGCAGAAGGATCGCCGGAGCACATCAGGTCAAGGCTGTGGTGGCCGGGAGCGGCCAATGCACTCCAGTCGGCGACAGTGAGACTCCAACTCAAAAAAAAAAAAAAAAAGATTCTGTTTGGAATGTCCCCATGTATGCTCCCTGATTATTTGTTCTTATGGGATCCTAATCTAAGAACATATGTAATCGTCTTTATAGATTTTTATATACTTTTGCTATTATCTATCACCCACATATACAAAAAATGCTAAGACAATGTTTGGTATTAGATGATGAGTTAAGTCCATTCTCTTAAGAATTGGTAGAAAGTAGATAACCAGCAAGTAAGCCCTTTCTTTCTTGTGTGAGGCGAAAGTTGTAATAATGCCTTATGCATCCCAGTGGGATCTGGGCAAAGAACTCTATTATTCTGATTCCCCAACCAGAGGACTCAGTTCTAGTATGACTGGTGCTATTTATCTCCTGGTCACCTCCCCTAATATGTTGTTTCTCCCAGTCTTGGCAGGAGCCCCAGATCTAGCTGTATATCGGAATCACCTGTTAAAAATGCAGATTGGCATTCTCTACCTTAAATCTGCTGGAATCAGAGTCCCACTGGGTGGGGGCTTGAGTTCTGCGTGTTCATCAAGCTATCCTGGTGACTTCCATGGTCTGCCTGACATTAGCACACCTGCACAGAGCAGTCGGCAACCCTGTTCACCTTCTTGCTCCATGACAGGTGACTTTTCAGCACATGCAGAGAATGTATACCTTTTGCTACTGCCATTGGTGCTGACCTCAGATTGGAAAAAATAGGAAGATCTATAGCTGTCTGGAACTCTATAGGCCTCTAAGTCCTGACCTTTTAAACGTCTCACTTTGTCCAACCCTGAGAGATTCTGTCATTCTTCTTTCCTTTTGTTTCTACCTTTTGACATGCTTCTCACTTCATAAAGCTTCCTCAGTGTCAGGTCAGAATTCCTCCACTCAACTGTACTGAGTAGCACCTGAATTTCTCCACTGAAATACTTGAGTAGACCCTCATTTCCCAGCTAGGTCTACTATTTTTTGTGGAGATAAGGTCTAGCTACATTACCCAGGCTGGTCTCGAATTCCTAGCTTTAAGTGATCCTCCCACCTCAGTCTCCCAAAACACTGGGATTACAGGCATTAGCCACTACATCTGCCCTATATGTGGTTTTAAAAGAGACAACTACTCTAGCATCCAAACCCAGGCCATTATAGGAACTCCTCAAGAGCATAGGATCTCCCAAGCAAACGCTTGCCCCTACAAACCTTCCAAAACAATGCCAGAGTAAAAATTCTCAGCTTTGAAAATAAGGCCAGGGTAGCAGGTAGTGGTGTAAAGTGAAGAGGGCCAGCGAAGGAACAGACAGAAATAGACCTGATCTCTGATTTCCCATTTAAAAATCTGGCCTCTCCCTGAGTTTTTTTTTTTAAGTTAACAATCTCCTTAGGAATTATCTCTATGTGATACCTGTTTTTCCTTCTCTGAAAGGATCACCATATCCTGAGATGAGAAAAGAGACTAGTCACATGAAAGTCTCAGGATTTTTTTTTTTTAGATTGGAAAATATAGTTTATTTAGAAAGTAAATTAGGGAAAGAGAGAGGAGATTCACCTTCTCAAGTTAGGGAAGGGGGCCAAAGCTAGAAAACATGGTGACCATGGCACAAGGAGCAATGGCCAAGTCTCAGGATCTTATTCAAGATCCCCTTTGAACAGCTTTAAATTTCTTATATTCCAAGTCCAAGATATCTTGTGACTAGCGGCTCCTGCATTGACAGCACAGATGTAGGTCATTTCCATCACTGCAAAAGCTCTATTGTACTGCTCTGTCCTAAAATCATTTTTATTTGTGTATCATCTTACTCTAACTTCAACCCCACCCCCACCCAGAAAAGTTTAAAGGATATATAATAATATTAACATAGCATTTTTATATAACATACAAGTGTATAGCCTAAAATAATGCTCTATAACCTCTTTAAAAACCTGACCCAGTGTTGAACAGTGGCACAATCTTAGTGATGTGTACAGATCCGGCTAGCACCGGATTCAGTAGTGAGAGTGACAGTACACTCAGTTGTGGCATACAGGGAGCTTGGGGAACTGAGAACCTGTGACAAGTTAGAGGCTGGTGTCTTGCTAGACATCCTTTCTAATTTGGAGACATCTGTTCCATCCCCAACCTCTAGCAATAAAAGGCATTTCCTTGCCTCTGTGGCCTATCTAGCTGCATAGGAATTAAGGATGAGTTTTTTGTTTTGTTTTATTTTGTTTTGTTTTGAGTCAGAGTCTTACTCTGTTGCCCAGTTGCCCAGGTTGGAGTGCAGTAGCACGCTCACTGTCACCCCAGTGTCAACCCACTGGGCTCAGGTGATCCCTTCACCTCAGCCTTCCAAGTAGCCAGAACTATGGATGTGCGCTACCATGCCCAGTTAATTTTTTTTTGATATATTGTAGAGACGAGGTCTCACCGAGTTTTCCAGGTTGGGCTCATGAACCCCTGGGCTCAGGCAATCCTCTCGCTTCGGTCTCCCAAAAGGGCTGAGATTACAGTCTTGAGCCACTGAGCTTGGCCAAGGATGAGTTTAAACCTAGATCAGGAATGAATAAGATGTATGTTTTTCAGAGCTAAACTTCAGAGTTTAGGGAATTAGCTGACTCAAGTCTAGAGTAAACATAACAGCCTGAAATGCTAATTACAAGACAGCAATAGATGTCTACAAAATGCCAAAATAGGCAGTTACTCCAAACTCTACAGTTTAAGGTGGGGTCAGGAGGGTGGGGTTGCAGGGGAAGAAGAAAGTCCCAAAATATCAAGATTTCAAGATACTTTTCTGAAGAGTGAGAAAGGAATAGTTTTGAAACAAAGGGGCTTCGACTGTATTTTTGTGTGTGTGTGTGTCAGAGTCTTACTCTGGCTGGAGTGCAGTGGCACATTCACAGCCACTGCAGCATTGACCTGCTGGGTTCAGGCAATCCTTCCACCTCAGTCTTCCAAGTAGCCAGAACTACAGGCATGCGCTACTACACCTGGCTAATTCTTATTTAATGTAGAGACGAGGTCTCGCCAAGTTGCCCCACCTGGTCTTGAACCCACAGACTCAGGCAATCCACTCATCTCAGCCTCCTAAAGTGCTGGAATTACAGACTGAGCCACCAAGCCCCAGGCCTTTGACTGTAATTTAATTGCATTTCTATCTATAGTTACTATGTGGCTTCATTTTCTATATAGTGAGAGCAATTGCTAAGTTTTTAATATACTTTAATTAAAACTGTATTCTTTATCAATTTGTGAATAGTAGTTATGAAAAGATATGGGAAGGTAGAATGAACTTCTGTTAATTTTTGCACAAAAATGTGCCATTGTATTATCTTAATATGCTTCTCAAAAAATAGTTTATAATTTACTATGTGATTTAAACCCAAGCTACTTATAAATTAATTTCATTGACTATGTATATTATCATGATGCTACTGAATTACCTTCTCAGACCAACAATGCAAAATTAGACATTGTGAGTGACCTGGGACAGTTACCAATAAACCTCTGGTAGGCGTTGGTTGGGAATCCCCAAAATGTTGACTCTTTTGTGGAAGGCTATGCCTCTCTTCTATATAAATGTCCCTGGTCATTCGGAGAAAGATTATTTTTTATTTTTATTTATTTATTTATTTTGAGTCGGAGTCCTACTCTATTGCCCAGGCTGGAGGGCAGTGGCATGCTCATGGCCACCGCAGCCTCGACCTGTTGGGCTCAGGTGATCCTTCTGCCTCAGTCTTCCAAGTAGCTGGAACCACAGGCATGCACCATCATGCCCAGCTAATTTTTCTTGATTTATTGTAGAGATGAGGTCTCGCCAAGTTGCCCAGGCTGGTCTTGAACCCCTGGGCTCAGGCAGTCCTCTCACCTCAGCCACCCCAAGTTCTGGGATTATAGGTGAGAGTCACCATGCCTGACCAAAAGATTATTTTTTAAAGCCCCTCCTTTCATACAATAGACATTTTAGTCTGTTGGAGGGGGAGCAGTAAAGCAAACAATAAGTATGCCAGATGCTAAGTACTATGAGGAAGAATAAAGCGGGGGAGGGGCTTGGGAGTGAAGGAGAATGCTGTTTACAGAGGTGATGAGAAATCTCTTCACTGAGAGAGTGATGCTGGAGCAGAGACCCTCTTGAAGTAAGGCAGTGTACCATGCAGAAATCTGGGGGAAGAATGCCCCAGGAACTGCCAATGTCAATATGGGCAGAGCCAATGAAGCTCTAATGAGAGCCTATTATGTGCTTGGTAAATGCTGGGTCCTGTGGAGAACAAAGTACAGATGTTACAGTAAGGACAGAGAGTGTGTGACAGAGAGGTCACACACTCATGAGCGCTCAGGCACTGGAACCATGTTGCCGGAGTGCCTCTATTACCAGCTAGGTGACCTCAGGCAAGCTCTTCAGCATCTCAGTTCCCTCAAGTGTAGGGAGGATAGAATAAAGGGAGGATCAACTCCTTGGGATGCTGGGAGGGCTAATGAGTTAATATGTGAATGACCTTAGCAATTGCTCACTAAGTGTTAGCTGTGAGTGTCATGGACACAGCACTCTTCCACCATTTCTGATTTCACACCCGCTATGGCATTTCTGATCATGCTGATATGAATAGAAGGCTGATACTTCCTGCTCTTCTAGATTCTTGACATCAGAGGTTCTCAACCAGAGGTAATTTTGTCTCTCAGGGAACGCTGACAGTGCCTAGAGACTTTTCTTTTCGAGTTGGGGTCTTACTCTGTCACCCAGGCTGGAGTGCAGTGGCATGATCACAACTCACTGCAGCTTCAACCTCCTTGGCTCAGGCGATCCTTCCACCTCAGCCTCCCAAGTAGCTGGAACTACAGGAACGCACCTCCATGCCTGGTTAAAAGTCTGACTTTTTGTAGAGACAAGATCTTGCTAGACCCAGGTTGATCTCGAACCCTTGGACTCAAGCGATCTTCCTGCCTTGACCTCCCAAACTGCTGGGATTGCAGGGGTGAGCTATCATGCTAAGCCTGGAGACTATTTTTATATTTTATTTTTAATTGGCAAATCATCATTGTATATATTTACCTGGAGACATTACTGATGGTCACAACTAAGGAATGAGGGGTTCAGTGTTACTGGCATCTAGTAAGTAGGGGTCTGGGATGCTGTAAACAATGTACAAATCCCACAACGCACAGGACAGTTTCCTACAACAAAGAATTATCTGGTCCAAAATGTCAACAGCACAGCTGTTGAGAAACCCCATTCACTCTACATCAACCTGGGAGGCCTAGGTGGGAGAACTGCTTGAGGTCAGGAGTTTGAGACCAGCCTGGGCAACACAGTGAGAATCCATCTCTACAAAAAAAAAAATTTTTTTTTAATTAATTAATTAGCCAGGCACGATGGCACATGCCTGGGTATGCAGAAGGCCAAGGCAGGAGGATCACTTGAGCCTAGGAGTTTAAGGCTGCAACAAGCCATAATCCAGCCTAGGTGATAAGAGTGAGACCCTGTCTCTATTTCTTAAAAACTAATAAAAGTAATTTTTTAAAAAGTAGTGGATATCGTATTCTCCTAAACTTATTTGAGCAGGGAATTTGTTTTTCTTAATACGCCTACTAAAATCTGTCAGAGTGTTTTAAGAAAGGTCAGTTTGGAAAATATTGAATTGTCTTCAACAATCATAACCCTGGATAGACCCAACACCTGCTTTCTCCTTGCCTGCTCCCAAGCCCCAGCAGGCAAATGCTGAATGGAGAAAATCACACACAAGGAAAGTTTACTTCACATGGAATTCACGATCACCTACGTCCACTTATGAATCACCTCAATCCTCACCTGCCTCCCTCTCCCCCTCTCCACAGAACTTTCCTCAACCAGCTTCCAACCACATACTTACCGCTCCTTCCCAAGGAAAAGTCATCAGATACGAAATTCTCAATGTCCCAGTGCCAAACATCTAAACGCCCTTCAGAGCCTAACTTCCCTTTTAGATCATGTTTCAATATGGGTATTGTACTATCTTCTGTTGAAGGCCAGTCCTGCCATCAGTGTCTTACATTCTATTCTTCCCCATCTTCTCAAGAATTGTGCATTTTTATTATTCATTACTCCTCTAAACTCAGCTTCTCTTCAACTACATCCTCTTTGGATTTTTAACTTATTAAATTATCTCCCTTCTTGAAAAATTCTCCCTCATTCCCATGTCCTTATCCAGCAACTATCCTCCTTATTCTCACCTTCACAGTCAAACTGTCTACACTCATCAACTTTATTTTTTCACCTTCCACTTCTCACCTCTCTACAATCTGGGTTTCATCCCCTTCTCACCACTGAGCCAGCTCTAACTTACAAGAAAAATTCCATGTTGCTCACTCACTCCAAAAAAGCAAAATTCTCATTTCACCTGAACTCTCAGCAACAATTGACTTCATTCACCACTTTGTCCTAGAAACACTATATCTTGTTTTTCTTCTACTTCTCTGACCACTTCTCAGTTTTTTTTGTAGAATATTCTATTCTGCCCAGCTGTTAATTGTTGGAGTTCCTCAAGGATCAGGCATAGATCTTCTTTTATTCGCTGTATGCCTTCTCTCTTAAGTTTATCCGCTTCTCTTTTTTACCAAGCTCCTCCCGCCCAGGCTTTGTTCATGCCACCAACTTCTCTTTCCTTAAATAAAAACTGACTGGTCTCCTTGCCTCCAAGCCGCCCACTTCAACATGATATCTTATCTACACTGTATTAAAAATCCAGAAAGTCCACGTTTCTTTCTTTCCTTCCTTCCTTCCTTTTTCCCAGTTAACTCAGTTCAACCAAATTTTTAAATGTAGTTTAGAAAGCCTTTCATATCTGGCCTTTGTGTCCCTCTCATCACTATTTCTTAGACTCAACTTTTCACCCATTTCATATTTGTAGTTCTACCAAGGTACCACATACACATGTCCTGCTGGACTTCAGCTCATACTATTTCTCCCACCTGGAATACCCTACTTTGTCTCGCCCCCAACTACTCTGGCTAATTTTTTTGATCCCTCGGGTCTCAACCAAAACACCTCTGGATGTTTTTCCCTGCTAGCCTTCTCAATCTCCTGTTGGATGCCACTGCTGTGCATTTATCACACAGCAATTATCACACAGCAATAAAACCATCCAATTTGTATGTTCTTTGACTATGCTGTGTGAGGGAAAGGACTGTCTTATTCACTACGGTATCAATGCCTAGCACAGTTCTGGCACATCGTAGACTTTGATCTCATCTGCATTATATGTAAAGGGCTCATTCTTTATATAGTATTTAGAGGGTGAGAAGGCACATTTAACCAATCACAGAAACTTCTATTCTGAGAAACAGAGTAACATGTCTAAAGATCCAGATAAGACAGAGCCAACATTTAAAAGTTTCCTGTTTGAAAGAAATAAGGGAAGTTGAATCTTAAGCCAACAGCTCAGATGTGCTAGGTCAAGTGGGATGACGGGTGAGGGGGGAGGTGGGCAAAGCAGAGATTTAGAAAATTAAGTTGACTTGTACTTTTAATAGTGATATTACAGTGGCAAGAGTGACTGCAAATTATGCTGGTTTTCTGAAGGGCTACATGTGTTCATAGGATATAGCATATTAACTAATCAATGCCAACTATAGACATTTGGCAAATACTTACTGAATGATTGCTTTACAATCTGGTTTTTAGCCAAATTTCCAGGAAGAAAGTTTCTAGCTTGTTTTTTATTGCCTTTCCACCCTCATAATGGCAAAGTGTTGTTAAAATGGCATGGAGGAATAGAGTAATTTTGGATTCTTTCTCTCACCTTCCACATTCTATCCATTAGCAAGTCCTGTCAGCTCAACTTCCAAAATATACCCTGAATCAGACCACCTCTCACCATCTTTACTGCTACGGTGTTAATCCAAATCAACCTCAAATTTCACCTGAATTTCTATAAGCACTTCCTATCTGGTCTCTTGTCTCTTCTTGCCTGCCCTTTGCCCCACAGTTCACCTTTCATTTAGTATTCAGAAGTTCTTTCTCTGGCAGGGTCTAGACTGGGGCTTCATCTCCAAAACACAAGTCCCGCCTACATGGCAGAAGCTCTATCTAGGCAAAAAAAATATTGGATCCCAATTGCCTCCGCCCCAGTTCACTTATAGGTTCCATGTCAGGAGGAGCAAATAGAAAAGACTAGGGGCTACCATCCACATCCAGTGCTCTACTTGTGGAGCAAGACGTGTGTCATTTCAGAAGAAGTGGACCACAGTTCCTAACTCCTACTCTGGCACAGTGACACAGATTCTGTTCAGGGTGAAAGGGAAGCCATAAGAACAGAGAGCTCAGTAGCTCTTGCTAAGAGAACTTAACTTTATTTGGAAGAAAATATGGAGAGTTCATGCCTACATATGCAAAAACAGTGAAGATTTTGGTGGTAAGCAATTAAGAGGAGGTTTTTAGCTCCATTAAACTAGTAACAAAAAAATAAAATGGTAGGCTTGCTAGAAGTTTAACAGAGAAAACCAACTGGCTAAGAATCCTCTGGGGCTTGACATAAGACTCAAAGACTTCCCAGCAAAGAGGACTGACTGGTTGAATCAGATGTGGAGTAATTTATACTCCAGAGAGTTATCAAAGACAATAGAGCAATCAGCTAGCAATTACTAGAGGTTAATAGCTAGGTGTCCTGCCAATAAAGTGAGACCAGCCACGAGCTTAACTAGAGATTAGGAGAAAAGATTATTAAAGAGAGCACTGCTAAAACTACAGCAATCCTAGCTCATCAGAGGAACTGCTATGAATGACCAAAGCTTCACTCTCTAAGAAGTAACATCAGAGACTGCACACTATGAAGGAAATAGATATCAGTAAATCGTTTCATAAAATAAAAATAAAAATAAGTAAAATTGTTTCAGTCAAGTCATTAAAGAAATAAACAAGGAAATAACAAGACCCAGGTGAAAGGGGAATCAATATCCAAAAATTTACAAAATATTATCTGAAATGTATAATTTTTTTTGCCCCACTCTGTTGTCCAGGGTGGAGTACAGTGGCAAAACCACAGCTCACCACAGCCTCAAACTCCTGGGCTCAAGCAATCCTCCCACCTCAGTCTCCTGAGTAACTGGGACTACTGGCGTGTACTATTGAGGCAGGGTAGCTAGCACAGGTTAGACATAGATAGATAAATTTCCCATAGGCATGTTTTAGAAAGCATTCAGACATTTTTGAAATTACATTTCACTGCAAGCCAAGCTGCAGCCTACCCCACCCTTGGCTAATCAAAAGAAAATTCTGTCAGATGTAATGCTAGAACTGCCCAACCTTTCAATTCATGGTTTAGCATAATTATCACTAAGAAACTCAGATTCCCAGTCAAAGGTGGAAGGCCGAATACCACCCCTTTAACTGATCAAAGCCATAAAAATGATAATGAGACCACTGTTCAGCTCAGAAACTTGTGAATTGGCAGGTCTCCTGCAAAAGACAACCCTTCCCCTTCGTTTCTCTCATTTGGAGTCTGAAAGGACAGACCGAGAGCAGGAAGTCATTTTTGTCTTGTTCCTAAACTTTAAGACAATTTTGAGAAGGTAGAAACTACATCCAGGAAAAATGCATTCTCTAGGGAAAGATTAACTTTGCCAACTTTGTCTTCTCAGAAACACAGACTCCTTAAGCATGACTGGTACTGGCCTATTGTAATATGTCTTTTTTAGAAACCCAGACTTCTCAAGCATGACCAGTACCCACCCATTGTATACTCAGTGCCTGGTGACCAGGACCCCCTCAGGGTCTCCAAGACATCTGCAAGTGGTCAACAAGGAAGTCAACATTTACCTGATTGCAACATCTTCAGGGGAGAGGATTTAAGCCAGGGCTCCGGGGCTATGGTGCCACACTCATCTAGAGTGTAGGTCCTCTTCCTGTCTATGGGAAGTGATCTCTTTCTTAAATAAATCTTTTCTTTTTTCACCTCTTTGTGTTTTGCAAATCTTTGCATTACTTGGATCTCTGGTTGCCAGCATGCACCTATGGCATGCCGGCTCTGGCAAGCTGCATCCCTCCACATCCATCCATCTACCCTCACCGTATTAATACCCTAACAGAGCCCAGAGATATCAATCTCCAGAGTGGCAATTACCTGGGCTCCACCCTCTTTAGCATATCAGTCTTTGTGAAAGTATATCAGGTCTATTGTAAAGAGCAAATGTATGATTTCTTTAGCCTAACTCTGGCATGCCTTCATTTCTTTTCTCCTTTCTCCAGTAAACTTTGTTTTAAAACTTTGCTGGCAGCTCTAAAATCCGTTTTAAACAAGCCAAAGAATCCACAGGTTTTACACTGCAGCCCACTCAGCTTCACTATCATACCTGGCTAATTTCTTTTATTTTTTGTAGAGATGAAGTCTTGCTTTGTTGCCTGGGGCTGGTCTGAAACTCCTAGGCTCGAGCAATCCTCCCACCTCCCAAAGTGCTTGGATTACAGGTGTGAACCGCTACATTCAGCCTTGTATCATTTTTAACAAAAAAATTATGAGTTAAGCAAAGAAACAGGAAAGTATGGCCCAAAAACAAGAAAGGAAAAAAATTAAGCAATGGAGCCGGGCTCGGTGGCTCAGCCTGTAATCCCGCGCTTTGGGAGGCTGAGGTGAGTGGATTGCCTGAGCCCACGGGTTCAAGACCCACCTGGGCAACTTGGCAAGACCTCATCTCTACAATAAATAAAAAAAAAAATCAGCCGGGCGTGGTAGCACGCACCAGTAGTTCCAGCTACTTGGAAGGCTGAGGTGGAAGGATCGCCGGAGCCCAGCAGGTCGAGGCTGCGGTGGTCGGGAGGGACCACTGTACTCCAGTCTGGATGACAGAGTGAGACACCAACTCAAAAAAAAAAAATTAAGCAATGGAATCTGTTTTTGAGGGGTCTCAGACGCTGGACTTGACAAAGTCTTCAAAGCCTCTCTTGTAAATATGTTCAAAGAACTAAAGGACACCATATTTAAAGAATTAAAGGAAATTATGTTGACAATGTCTCTTCCAACAAATAATAGCAATAAAGAGACAGTTTGGCCGGGCTTGGTGTCTCAGCCTGTAATCCTACGCTTTGGGAGGCCAAGGTGAGTGGATTGCCCGAGCCTGCGGGTTGGAGACCTGCCTGAGCAACTTGGCAAGACCTCATCTCTACAATAAATCAAAAAATTAGCTGGGCATGGTAGTGCGTGCCTGTAGTTCCAGCTACTTGGAAGGCTGAGGCGGAAGGATTGCCAGAGCCCAGCAGGTCGAGGCTGCTGTGGCCGAGAGCAGCTACTACACTCCAGTCTGGGCAACAGAGTGAGACTCCAACTCAAAAAAAAAAAGAGAGAGAGAGACAGAGTTTATTTTTTTATTTTAAATATGTGAGGTACAGTTCAGATTAGGCATACAAATGTTCATTATGCGGGAACCCTTGTTGATGAAGGAGAAAGAGTATTTTTAAGAAGAATGAATGAAAATGAACATATACCAAAATGTATGGGAATAAAGTCAAAACCATGCTTAGGGAAAAATTTAAGCTGTAGATATTAATATTTTAAAAGTAGAAAAATCTCAAATCAATAAACTAACCTTCTACCTTAAGAAACAGGAAAAAGAAAATAAAACTAAATCCAGAGCAAGCAAAAAGAAGGAAACAATAAAAAAGTTAGAGCAGAAATAAAGGAAATTGAGAAAGGGATGGGAGGAGTCAATGAAACCAAATTTGATTCTTTGAAAATATCTAAAAAATTTGCAAAGCTTTAGCTAGATTGACCAAGAAAAGAAGAGAGAATAAATACTAAAATTGGAAATGAAAGAAGACCATTACTACTGACCTTACAAAGATAGAAAGGATTATAAAGGAATACTATGAACAACCATATATAAGTAAATTAGATATTAGACAAAATGGACAAATTCCTAGAAAGACACAAACTACCAAAACCAACTCAAGAAGAAATAGTAAATCTGAAAACACCTATAGTAAGTAAAGGATTGAATTAGTAATTTAAAACTTATAAAGAATAGCTTAAGCCCAGATGGCTTTGCTGGTGAATTCTAGCAAACATTCAAAGAACTGTTATGAATCCTCTCAAACTCTTCTGAAACAGAAAAGGATGAAACACTTCCCAACTCATTCTACAAGGCCAATATTAACCTCAATACAAGAACCAAACATGTTACAAAAACTACATGCCAATGTCCCTTACAAATATAGACGTAAAAAGCCTCAACAAAATACTAGTCAACTGAAACCAGCATCAAATAAAAAGGCTTATACACCTTTACCAATTAGGAATTCTTCCAGGAATGTAAAGTTGGTTTTATGTTGGAAAATCAATTAATATATTAAGCCATGTTAATAGTATAAAGTAGAAAAATCACTTGGCCATCTCAATAGATATAGAAAAACACTTGAAAAATCAAACAGCCTTTCATGATTAAAAAAAATGCACAAACTAAGAATGGAAAGAAACTTTTTCAAATTTATAAAGGGCATATATGAAAATCCCACAGCTAACATCATACTTAATGGTGAAGGAATGAATGATTTCTTCCCAAGAACAGAAACAAGAATACCCACTCTTAGCCGTGTAGTCAATATTGTATCCTGGGCAATTGGACAATAAATAAAATGCATTAGGCTATTCTTCATAAGTTTTAAATTACTAATTCATTCTCATTCCTTTCCTCGTATGGAAAGGAATAAGTAAAATATCACTATTTGCAGATGACATGATTTTGTAAATAGAAAAGTCTAAGGAATCCACTTTAAAAAGTTAGAACTAATTAAGAAGTTTAGCAAGACTACAGGATACCAGATCAAAAAACAAAAACCAATTATCTTTCCATACCACTAGCAACAATCCAAAAAAGAAATTGAAAAAACAATTCCATTACTGTAATCTTAGTTATTTTTTTGCATTTTTATTGCATTTTTATTGTTTGTCTTACCATTAAGAATGTTTCTGTCTTATTGTCCACATGGTAAATGCTCAATAATTATTTGATGGCTAACCAAATTCCACATCAATATTTTAAATCTAAGATCAAAACACGAGCAAATTGAAACTTTCCAAACGACTTTCCATTTCTCAGGACTACAATTAACTTCTAAGGCAGCCATGTGCCTGGGTATCCAGCTTTTTGAATGCTTGCTAAAGTTACAAATTCCTAGGCCTCACCTCCCTAAATTGGTGTCTCTGTGCTTTTAACTATATGTCTGCCTGATAGAGAGCCAAATATCAAAAAAATATATAGAAATACAGTGTATACAACAGTCTAGGAAGTACTTTCTTTCTTTTTTTTTTTTTTTGAGTTGGAGTCTCACTCTGTTGCCCAGACTCGAGTGCAGTGGCCGCTCCCGGCCACCGCAGCCTCGGCCTACTGGGCTCCGGCGATCCTTCCTCCTCAGCCTTCCGAGTAGCAGGAATTACAGGCATGCACCACCACATCCAGCTGATTTTTTGATTTATTGTAGAGATGAGGTCTCGCTGCCCAGGCGGGTCTCGAACCTGCGGGCTCAGGCAATTCACTCACCTCAGCCTCCCAAAGGCGCGGGATTGCAGGCTGAGCCACCAAGCCCGGCTGGAAGTACTTTCATTTCATGGAAATAGATACTAGGATTGTTTGTTTATACAGGAGAAATCACAACAACCCTACCACATTTTTGGGGGTGGTTTCAATTTTTTAAAATTCAAGTTTGCTTATTTTCTTCCCAGATATAGGGGTGAAGCCTTTGTACTTAGTTACTTCTGCTGCTTCTAGAGGTTAAAACCAAAGATCAAAAAATTTTAGTGCTGGAAAGGACTTCAGGCATCACTTTGTTTTCTTCTTATTAGATGTTTACTTCTTACCATATATACAAAATTTCAAGGTTTCACCTTCCATGAACACTGTGCTACTTAAAACACGTTCTGCAGACCAGCCATCTCTAGCATTACCTAGCAGCTTTGTAGTGAATTCTTATCACTTTATGTTACCCTCAGGTGAATGTACTCATACCAAGAGCAGGACCCAGACAACAGTGACACTGTTTCCTGTTCTCTGCCCTCTCCTAAGTCCTCAAAGTGGTTCATCCAGATATCTGCCCTATATAACTGCCACCACACTATAGGACAGCTAAATACAACCTGCTTGACAGGCCACCACACCTTGCATGGACTATACAAATATGCCGCAATGACCACCTCTCAGTCACAGCGTGACCCATGGAGCTCAAATCAGCTTTCTCTAAACTCACCAATTACAACCCCCACCACCACCACCACCAGGGGAAACCTGCTTGAGTAATGTCATAAACCTCAAAAAAGGCTTTGGTCCTTTGAGCTTTCTCTTTCTTGCTCCCCACCCATTGGTTGAGTGCTCATGTCCCAGATAGCTCCCCTTTTCATTGGCCTTACAAGGTGTGACACCCTCTCCTCTATGGGGATCTGTAAGTAATAAAAACCGCTTCTCTTATTCCATGTGTTTTGCTGTGCTGCCTCCTCTGTGTCTCACCTGACTGACACACCTGAACCTCACCATCCTCCTGGTCAGCACTCTCCTAGAGAATGGCTATCTTGGTAGGAATAAACTGGACATAGGTCAGACAAGAACCGCAAAGGCGTCTGCCAGTATAAACAAATTTTCTGTGAGAAGAACATCTGGTCATGAGTCAGACACTTGGGTGTTAGGCCATCTGCCAGGGTAAATAAGTATCCTGTGAAAGACACACTGCAAACATCCACAACAACCTTCCTCTGGAGCCCCAACAGGCCAGGGCTAGAGTTTATAGCCACTTTCCAGTGACAGACCTCAAGACCAAATTAGAGGAAAATCACAAGCTTGCTGGGAAATGCCGAATTTCCGACCCCACTCCAAAACTACGAATTCAGAATTTGCAGTTTTACATGACCTCCAAGTAATTAAGCAGTTTCTGGATTACTGAACTAGTGTCTAGTATCTCCAACAATGCACATCTGTAACTACCTCTCACCTATAAAACTGGACCAATGGAATGAGAAGAACTCCTAACAATGTGTTTTCAAATGCCCCCTGTAGAATTCAGGGACTTGTGTGTTTAAAAAAAAAAAAAAAAAGAGGTCTCAAAGCATAGAATTTTTTTTTTTTTTTCGAGATGGGGTCTCCCTCTGACATTCAGGCTAGAGTGCAGTGACAAGAACTCATGAGCTATTCTTCCATCTCAGCCTCCCAAGTAGCTGAGACTGCAGGCATGTGCCACTATATGTGGCTAATCAAAGCTTAGAACTCAAAATTAATTAATTCCAAAGCTTTAAATATGCTTTGGTTATTAGATAACACTAGACATTATTTTAAAGTTTGTTTGGTGTTACAATTGCATTATGGCTGTGTTATAAAAAAATTAAAAATATAAAAAGTTTCTGTTGATGCATTCAAAAGTATTTGTGGATAAAAATTGTATGAGATCTTGGACTTGGCTTAAATATACCCAAAAAAAGAAGGAAGGAAAAAAGAAGGAAGCAGAGAAGGCAAGCAAAATGTGAATGGTTGGAAATGGGTGATGAATTCTCAGTGATGAATTGAGATTCATTATACTACTCTACTTCTGTGTATGTTTAAAAGTTTACCATAATAAAAAAAAAATTTGGGGGGGGACCAGTCTTGTGACTCAGCCTGTAATCCCAGCACTTTGTCAGGCCGAGGTGAGGGGATTGCCTGAGTCCGTGGGTTCAAGACTCACCTGGGCAACTTGGCAAGACCTTGTCTCTACAATAAATCAAAAATTAGCTGGATGTGGCAGCACATGCCTGTAGTTCCAGCTACTTGGAAGGCTGAGGCAAAAGGATTGCCAGAGCCCAGCAGATTGAGGCTGCAGTGGCTGGGAGCGTGCCACTGCACTCCAGTCTGGGGGACAGAGTGAGACTCCAACTCAAAAAAAAAAAAAAAAATTTTTAAAGCAGTCTCAATTCAGTGATAACTACCAGTTCCACCAAGAGGCACTTGAGGTAGAAAAGTGTAGTCAGGAATGTTGTGTATCTGTCCCAAAGCCAAGGCTGAAGAGGAAAGGGCAAGAAGTAAGGTTTATCGAGCAAACTCCTTGGTACCTTCCTTCATTTAATCCTCCCATCAACTCTGTAAGGTAACTCCACCTTAACCAAGTGATTGAATTTAGCAGCAATACCAGTCATGAGACAAACTGGTATTAAGTGTCTCCTGGAGAAGTGCATTGAGAAGTGCACACTGTCATTTTTGTCCTCTTGGCCAAAAATGTTGAACCTGAATCTAATGAGGAGGCAACAGTGAAGTGTAGATGGTGGGACATTTTACAAGGTGACTGGCCTAGACTCATCAATGTCAATAACATGAATGTCAATGTCAATAACATGAAAGACAAAAGTTGTTTTTTTTTTAAGTTAGGTGAACTGTTTTAAAGAGAAACGATATCAATGGGTGAACTTTAGATCCTAGATTCAAAAAATAAGACTGAAAGGGGCTATTGTGGGGAAAATTTGAAAATGGACAGTGTATTTGATTATATTTTTAAGAAAACAGTAAATGTATTGTGTGTAACCCCCAAAAAACCCACACATACAATAAACCCCTGAGGAGGTAAGTGGAAACTCTTTTTTAGAGACTTGGAAGCTGACGCTGGAAGAGGTAAAGCAACTTGCCCAACAATTCACAGCTAGTAATGGCAGCACCAAAATGGGTCCAGATCTGTCTCCCTCCAGAGCATCAGCTCTTGGCTAGTGGCAACCCTTCCTCTGCAGAACACCAAAGAAGTAAGAGATAGTGCTGTCTGTCTCCAAGGGGAGGGCGGTAGCTAAGGGTGGTAAAGAGGCACCCTTCACTGTTGTCATAGTATCATAGCAGACATTCATTTATTCAAGATTAATTGCTGGGTGACGATGATAAGCAAGAACAGACAGTCCTTGGACATGGGGCTTTTACCGTCTAGTAAAGGAAACAGACGTTAATGGAATGTTGGAACCACTCAAAGGAACATGTATAACAACAAAATGAGATAAAAGGCAATGAAGAAAAGGAAGCAGACCAAAACAGAGGTCAGCAGATTTCCCTGAGCTGTGCTCTGAAGAATGAATAGACAGAATAATGAATATAGAATTAATGCTATAGACAGAGGGAAGAGTGTCAGCAAAGGGCCTGTGGTAGAAGGGATCATGGCCTTACCATAGGAAAACCCCAAGAACTATTGGGTGCACAGCACAAAATGAGAATGGAGAAAAGCAGGCAGGGCCAAACCATGTAGGACCTTGCAGGCCACAGTAGGGATTCTGTTTCATTTTAAAAGTAACAGGAAGTTACTAAAGAGTTTAAGCAGGTGACAAAATCAGATTTGAGGTTTTTAAAAAAATCACTGTCGACAATGTTGAGAAGATGGCTGGGTTGCAGGTGGATGGAATAGATGGTTAGATCAGTCAAGAGATTATGGTAGTAGCAGTCGATGCAGAATCACTGCAAATGTTCAGTGGAGGGGTTAAATGAGAAGACTGATATAATACAGAGAGATCCAGAACACCCTTTACCCAGTTTTCCCCAGTGGTAACATCTTGCAAAGGTATAGTACAATATCACAACAAGGCTATTTGCACTGATACAGTCAAAATACAGACAATTTCCATCACTGTTGTGAGCTACTTTTTTATCTTGAAGATGCATAATTCTATTAAATGAAATAACATGTTTTACATATCAGTGTGTCCAGTGTAATTCCACATTTTTAAAGTTCATATATAAAAAGTATGGAAAAAAATCCACAACAATGGGAATAGTGGTAAATCCTGGGCATGAGGATTACAGGTGCTTTTTAAAAAAAAATAGTTTTGTGTTTATTTAATTCCTTTCCTTTTCTTTTTTTAATTGTTATGAAATTCACATATACAATTAATTATTTTAAAGTATACAATTCAGTGGCACTTAGTGCATATACAATGTTGCACAACCACCTCTTTCTAGTTTCAAAACTTTTTCATTATTCCAGAAGAACATCTTGTACCATTAGGTAATCACTCCCTATCGCCTCTTCCCCCATGCCCTGACAATCGCTAATCAGTTTTCTGTCACTATGGATTTTTCCTATTCTGGATATTCCATACAGAATAAATCATACAATATGTGACCTCTGGCTTCTTTTACTTAGAATAATGTTTTTGAGATTCATCCAGGTTGTAGCATGTATAAGTACCTTATTCCTTTTTATAGCTGAATAATATTCTACTATATGCACATAACACAGTTTATTTATCTATTCATCTATTGATGGGCACGTGGGTTGTTTCCACCCTTAGGCTATTGTAAATAGTGTTTCTATGAACATTCATGTGTAAGTGTTTGGACACTTGTTTTCAATTATTTTGGATATAAGCCTAGAAAAAGAATTGCTGGGTCACATTATTCTATGTCTACCTTTGTGAGGAGTCAACTATTTTCCATTAAACAATACTCACCAGAAATTAACAAGCATTCCTGTTTCTACATATCCTTGCCAACACTGTTATTTTCTGATTTGTCTTTATTTTTATTATAGCCATCTTAATGGCTGTGAAGTGGTATCTCATTGTGGTCTTGATTTGTATTTATTTAATGACCAATAACATCTACATCTTTTCATGCACTTATTGATCATTTGCATATCATCTTTGGAGAAATGTCTATTCAAATGTGGTTTTTAAAAAATTATATCATTGATAATGCATTTTAAAACAAATAAATTAAATTTTATATTATCATTTCTAAATAGAATTTTTGAGACAGAGCAGAGATCCCTTTTTAGGAGCCTATGGACCCCAAGAATGGAAATCAAGGAAAATCCTGAGTTAATTTAGGGGAAATTCCAGGAAACTTAGGTAGCCCCAAAAGTAAATAAGTTATTAAACAAGAAGGTAATAGTAGCCTAAAACAATATTCAAGGAAGTTAGAATTCCAGATATGTTTGCTTTCATTACTAAAGGTTGAAAAAAACTAAGGATAACATCTTAACATACATCCCTGACTTGTCTTTCAGAAATCCAGATCCTGACCTGGACCCCTACCAAATGGACCTACTGGCACACAGACTTCAGATAAGGGGAGGCTGAAGACTGAACTTTGACCCATGTTCTTTGTTCTAAATTTCTTTCTGAGGGGCCTGAAGAAAGTCACATCCAGGAGCTAGAGTTAACATGTTTTTCTACTGACCCCAAATTTTTAAACAAACCTTCTCTTCCTCAACCAAATGCAAATCAGAAAATCTTTGAATCCACCTACGACTTATAAGTCCCCACTTCAAGATATCCTGCCCTTTTAGCCCTAACACAATGTATAACCTCCATGTATTGATTTACAATCTTGCCCGTAGCTTCTGCTTTCCTGAAATTTACCCATACCTTTAAAAGCCCTTACTTGCACATTGTCAGGGAGTTCAGGATTTGAGCATTTAGCTCCCTGGTCCTCCTTGCTTGGTGCCCTGCCATCAATGCCTTTCTTTCCATTGTTGCAAACCTCATTGTAGACATCTGGCTTTACAGTGCCTGATGAGCAGACCCTAATTTGGTTCTACAATATTTTCTCTTATTATTGCTAAAAATTAATATTTTGAAATGGTATCTGTTACCATTAGTTAAAGTAATAGTAACTGTTACAACAAACAAATCTCCAAATGCCTGATGGATCAAACACAATGGAAGCTTCTTCCTTGTTCAAATAAAGATCAACATGGTCAGTAAATGACTCTTCTCCAAACAGTTAAGTCAAACACCCAGGCTCCTCCCATTACATGGCTCTGCCATCTTTAATTCAAGCCTTCCAAGAAGCTCTGGTCCAGTATTTGTTAAAGGATTACCAAAACAGTGCTGAGGTGTTTCACACTATTATAAGAAAAGTTTATTTATTTTTATTTCTATCCAACCTCTATGCTGATATTATTTAAAAGTTCAGATACCCCGTGTCATTTAAGGCTATTTTTTTACAAACAATATTTAGATTTACTTATCTTATTTACTGAATTCTTTGCTACTTCTTCCTACATCTGAATATTTACTAAATTAATTTTATTCTCGGTAGATTATATTGGTTATTTGCCCTTTCAGAGAGGATCTGCAGATCATCAACTTTATGTCTAAAATTGTTTACTTAGCAAAATAGGTTAGCTAAGCCGGGCTCGGTGGCTCACCCTGTAATCCCGCGTCTTTGGGAGGCTGAGGTGAGTGGATTGCCTGAGCCCGCGGGTTCAAGACCCGCCTGGGCAGCGAGACCTCATCTCTACAATAAATTAAAAAATCAGCCGGGCGTGGTAGCGCATGCCTGTAATTCCGGCTACTTGGAAGGCTGAGGCGGAAGGATCGCCGGAGCCCAGCAGGTCGAGGCTGCGGTACTGGGAGCGGCCACTGCACTCCAGTCTGGGCGACAGAGTGAGACTCCAACTCAAAAAAAAAAAAAATAGATTAGCTAGATATAGAATTCTATATCCAACATTATTTTATTTCAGTTGTGTGAAGATATTGCTACTCTGTCTTGTTGAATACAGTATTACTGATGTTATTCTATTTCTCATTTCTTTGTTATTTAATTTTTCTCCTCTATGTCAAGTTTCTCCTCAGAAGTTAATTAACCTTCATTATTTCCACTTAGGTTTCATTGTGTTATTTCTAGTTATGGATATTTGTTCATTACTCTTGCTTGGCAATTAAAAGGTTCTTTAATCTAAGAATTTAAGTCTTTCTTCAGTTTTGGAAAATTCTTGTCCATGTATTTCTCCAAATATTCATCCTCTTTATTCTTTTTTTCTCTGGAACTTCTTTTAGCTTAATATTATCATTCTGGATCTATTTTTGTCTTTTAATTTTTCTTTAATATTTTCCATATTTTTAGACTGTGTCAGGGACATTTCATAGCACATTTTAAATTCTTCTATTGACTTTTTAAAATAAAAGTATATTTTTTAAAAAATGCTGAGGGCCCAGTAAGGTTGTAGACCAAGCACAAGTCTACTCATCTACTTTATTTTTATTCTAAATATAAAATGGAGAAGGAGGCTTTGCCTAGTAGATGCTGTAGAAAGATAAGGAAGCTAAGAAGTTGAGGTAGTTGGCAGGAATGTGGACAGAGTATTGCACCATGGGGCATACACTGGAAAGGAAAAGTGTTAACAATGCAAGGAAGTTAATGGACTTAGGGGGAAATGTGTGGAGGGATTAGAGGGCTGAATAATGTCCAGGTGTAAGGTTGTTAGAGATTTGGACAGTGAGCAACTTGTGGTTAGTAAACTATATGTCAAGGTTTAAGATTACTAAGACAGTCTAGTTCAGATGAAGACAAGGAACAAAGGTGTGGCTCTGGGAGTGGGTGGCCATCATGGGGTATAATTTATAACTCACCAGGTTTGGAATAAACAAGAGGCCTCGACGTTAGAGTGTTGGTGAGGTCATTTACAGAAATGTTGAAATTTCCCACACATCAAGGCTATATGTAAGGGAAAGTGAATAGAAAGGATATAAAGTAATACAGCCTGTATTTTAAAGGAGGGTAGTTATGTATGAGTCTGAGAATGTAAAATAACAATAACATAGAGTTTGAGCCACGTTATAGTTAACAAGGCAAAATGTGAACGAACTATTCTAAAGAGTTTGATAATAGCAAAGAATTTTACCTGCTATGGAGCAAGGATTCCCAGGGGGAGGTGCGGGGGAGAGACTGGAATGAGGAAGCAGCAGGTTGAAGTGAGCTGAAAGCAACATTACAAACTAGATAATATTAAAATGTTTGGGTTCCAAAACACCTAGATATGCTGGATAAAATCTACCAGTCATATTTTCAAATTCAGAGTCAAGCTTGCAAGAGACTAAGGGAATCCCCCAAAGGAGCAAAAACAAAGAAGGGCCTGAAAATTTGGACAATAGGAGTATGCTTATGCTGGTACCATCTCAGTAACCACAAGTTTGGAGGTTAACATTAGAAGAGGAGGCCTTACACCCACATAAGGCAGGAATTTAGAACTTAGATCTCTGCATAAGCTAAGCTTGTCCAAATATTAAGCCTAAGTAACAAGGGGGATTTAAAAGTTATCTTCTAGCTGGGCTCGGTGGCTCAGCCTGTAATCACTCGCCTTGAAAGGCGAGGTGAGTGAATTGCCTGAGCCCGCGGGTTCAAGACCCACCTGGGCAACTTGGTGAGACCTCATCTCTACAATAAATCAAAAAATTAGCTGGGTGTGGCAGCGCGCGCCTGTAATTCCAGCTACTTGGAAGGCTGAGGCAGAAGGATCGCCGGAGCCCAGCAGGTTGAGGCTGCGGTGACTGGGAGCGGCCACTGCACTCCAGTCTGGGTGACAGAGTGAGACTCCAACTCAAAAAAAAAAAAAGTTATCTTCTTTAGTCTAGTCTTTGAGAAGGAAAAAAAAATCTCTCTCCCATGGAAATTTATAAGCATAAACATTCTTTCACATAGGTTTGGTGCTTAAATGTATTCTACCTGAATGGTCTGGTAAACCCCAAGTTGAGAAATTCACATGAAAAATGATCCTTTTCAGTTATATCCGTGGTCTAAGTATTGGAAAAGAAGGGGAGAAGGATATTGAGGGACATCTGGAAGACGGCCACATCACTCAGTATTTTTGTTACAGAAAAGCATGATCAATAAAATACTTTCAAGGATTAAAAAGGATATTAATATAAAATTGGGGGAAAACATAAAATAGAAATATAAGATCAAGAAGGAAAATGTAAAATTTCCAATATTTTCTCTGTTGAAAATGCATACTCTAGCACTAAAGTCCATTTAATGGAAACATGGGGTTTAGAAGAACAAGTTAAATGACACCACAAAGAAGCAAACAAACACATCCAAAATGTGGGACATTTTATAAGACAGCCACTTCTGCAACAAGTCAATGGCACGAAAAGAAAAGAAACAGAGCCTTCTTTAGATTAAGAAAGACTTAAGAGACAGAAAACTAAAGAGTAATGTTTGAATTTTGGATCCTGATCCAAATAAACTAACTATAAAAAGCAATTTTGGGGAGTCATAGCCAGAGTAATCAGGCAAGAGAAAGAAACAAAGCATATCCAAATTGGAAAAGAAGAAATCAAGCTATCTCTGTATGCCAATAATATGGTCTTTTACCTAGAGAATACTAAAAAAAAAAAACTAAAAAAAAAAAACCCTCCAAAAGACTCCTGGAATTGATAAATGAAATCAGTAAAATCTCAGGATACAAAATCAACACTTACAAACTAGTAGCACTGCTATCCACCACTAGTGACCAAACTGACAATCAAACCATGAACTCAGTTCCATTTACCATAAAAGCCAAAAAGCTAAAATACTTAGGAATATATTTAACCAAGGAGGTGAAAGATCTATACAAGAACTACAAAAGACTGCTGAAAGAAACTGTAAAGGACACAAACATAGAAAAAACATCCCATGCTCATGGGTTGGAAGAATCAGCATTGTTAAAATGACCGTATTACCCAAAGTAATCTACAGATTCAACACAATCCCTATCAAACTAGCCATGTCATTTTTCACAGAATTAGAAAAAAACAATCCTAAAGTTCATATGGAGCCAAAAAAAGAGTCAGAATATCCAAAGCAACTCTAAGCAAAAGCAAAAATAAACAAACAAAAACCACAAAGCTAGAGGCATCACATTACCTGACTTCAAATTATACTACAAGGCTAGAGTAACCAAAACAGCATGGTACTGTTACAAGAGCAAACACATGGACCAATGGAACAGAGTAGAGAATCCAGAAATAAGCTCAAATACCTACAACTAACTCATCTTTGACAAAGCAGACAAAAACATACACTGGGAAAAGAACAACCTATTCAACAACTGGTGCTGGGAGAATTGGATAGCTACAAGCAAAAAAAAAAAAAAAAAAGAAACTAGACCCTTATCTCTTACCATATGTAAAAAGAAGCTCAAGGTGGATTAAAGACTTAAATGTCAGACCTGAAACCATTAAAATCCTAAAAGAAACTCTAGGAAAACTCTTCTGGACATTAGCCTAGGCAAAGAATTAATGGCTAAAACCCCAAAAGCAAATGCAACAAAAACAGAAATAATGTGGAACTTAAACCAAAAAGCATCTGCACAGCAAAAGAAATAATAGAGAAAATAGGCAAACTACAGATTGGGAGAAGATATTTGCAAACTATACACCTGACAAAGGACTAACATCCAGAATCTACAAATAACTCAAACAAATCAACAAGAAAAAAGTAAACCTCACTAAAAAGTGGGCAAATGACATGAATAGATATCTCTCAAAAGAAGATATGTGGCTAGACGTAGTGGCTCATGCCTATAATCCCAGCAATTTGGAAGGCGGAGGCAAGAGGATTACCTGAGCCCAAGAGTTTGAGACCAGCCTGGGCAACTAGGCAAGATCTCATCTCTACAATAAATCAAAAAATTAGCCAGGCGTGGTGGCACATGCCTGTAGTTCCAGCTACTTCGAAGGCAGAGGTGGAAGGATTGCCTGAGCCCAGCAGGTCAAGGCTGTGGCAGCTGTGAACATGCCATTGCACTCCAGCCTGGGTGACGGAGTAAGACTCCAACTCAAAAAACAGAGTGGTCATTATTAAAAACTCAAAAAACAATAGATGTTGGCATGGATGCAGTGAGAAGGGAATGCTTATATGCTGTTGGTGGGAATGCAAATTAGTAAAACTGCTATGGAAATTGGTATGGAAAATTTCTCAAAGAACTAAAAGTAGATCTACCATTCAATTCAGCAATCCCACTACCCAAATGAAAAGTTCATTATACAAAAAAGACACCTGCACTTGTATGCTTATCGCAGCAAAATTCACAATTGCAAAAATGTGGAATCATGTAAATGCCCATCAACTGAACAGTGGATAATTAAAAAGTTATACACACACACTACACACATACACACAACACACACACACACCATGAAATACTATTCAGTCATAAAAAGAATGTCTTGCAGCAACTTGAATGGAATTAGAGAACATCATCCTAAGTGAACTAACACAAGAACAGAAAACCAAACACCACATGTTCTCACTTATAAGTGAGAGCTAAACTGAGGATCCGTAATGGTATAATGAATATTGGAGACTCAGAAGGGAGAGGGTGGGAAGAGGGGAAGGAATGAAAAGTCACCTATCAGTTGGGCGCAGTGGCTCACCCTAGCACTTTGGGAGGCAGAGGTGAGAGGATTGTCTGAGCTCAGGGATTTAAGACCAGCCTGAGCAACATGGCAAGACCTCATCTCTACAATAAATCAAAAAATTAGCTAGGCATTGTGGTGCATGCCTGTAGTTCTAGCTACTTGGAGGGCTGAAGTGGAAGGATCACCTGAGCCCAGCAAGTTGAGATTGCAGTTGCCATGAGCATGTCACTGCATTCCAGTCTGGATGACAGAGTGAGACTCTGACTCAAAAAAAAGAAAAAAGAAAAGAAGTCACCTACTGGGCACAATGTGCATAGGTGGGGATGGTGGATAATTAAAGACCAGACTTACAATGCAACCATGTAACCAAAAACTATTTTAACCACCACCCCAAAGCTATTAAAAAATATTTTTTAAAGAAAGATATTTGGAAGCCGGGCTCAGTGACTCAACCTGTAATCCCGTGCTTCGGGAGGCTGAGGTGAGTGGATTGCCTGAGCCCGCAGGTTCGAGACCCACCCGGGCAACTTGGCGAGACCTCATCTCTACAATAAATCAAAAAATTAGCTGGGTGTAGTGGCGCGCACCTGTCGTTCCAGCTACTTGGAAGGCTGAGGCAGAAGGATCGCTGGAGCCCAGCAGGTCAAGACTGCGGTGACTGGGAGCGGCCACTGCACTCCAGTCTGGGTGACAGAGTGAGACTCCAACTCAAATAAATAAATAAATAAATAAAATAAAAACAAAAAAGACATTTGGGAGGCAACCATATCTAATTATTTGATGTGATGTGGTCCTGTAGTTAAGACATTATGTTTTTAGAGATGTGTACTGAGGTGTATAGGAGGAGATGACATGATGTCCAAGATATGCTTTATAGTCTTTCTACAAAGAAAACAAGAAAAATATTCTTTTTTTTTTTTTTTTTGGAGTCTCACTCTGTTGCCCAGGTTGAAGAGCAGTGGCACACTCACGGCCACCACAGCCTCAACCTGCTGGGTTCAGGTGATCCTTCAAGTAGCTGGAACTACAGGCATGCACCAACACACTCGGCTAATTTTTTTATTTATTGTAGAGATGAGGTCTCGCCAAGTTGCCTAGGCTGGTCTTGAACCCATGGGCTCAGGCAATCCTCTCACCTTGGCCTCCCAAAGTGCTGGGATTATAGGCATGAGCCACTGTGCCCAGCCTAAGAAAAAGGTTCTTATAGTTTGAGGTTTTACGTTTAGGTCTTTGATCCATTTAGAGTTGATTTTTGTGTATGGTAATAGGTAGGAGTCCTGTTTCATTCTTCTGCATGTGGTCAGCCAGTTTTCCCAGCACCATTTACTGAATAGGGTCTCCTCTCCCCAATGGTTGCTGGTGGAGGCTTTGTCAAAGATGAGGCATGGTTGAGAAATCGAGGTTTTGCTTCCAGAATCTCTATCCTGTTCTATTGATCTATATGCCTGTTCTTGTACCAATATCAGGCTGTTTTGATTATTGTAGCCTAATAATAAAGTTTAAAGTCTGGAAGTATGATACATCCTGCTTTGTTTCTTTTGCTGAGAATTTTTTAGAATCTTAGAAAATGCAGGAGACACCCTTATAGACATTGGAATAGGTAACCAATTCCTGATCATAACCCCAAAAGCCTATGCCATAAAAGATAAAAGATAAAAGGACCTTATCAAACTGAAGAGTTTTTGCAAAGCAAAAGAAACCATCAAGAGAGCAGGGAGACAGTCCAGACAATGGGAAAAAATATTTGACAACTGTATATCTGACAAAGGCCTAACATCCAGGATCTACAAGGAATTCAACCATGACAAAAGGAAAAAAACAAAAATCAACAAAAACAAAAACCCAGCCCTATTAAAGAGTGGACAAAAGACATGAATGGACACTTCTCAAAAGAAGACATGTGAACAGCCAACAGACACATGAAAAATGCTCAGCCTCACTAATCATCAGAGAAATGCAAATTAAAACCACACTGCGATACCACCTAACTCCAGTCAAGATGGCCATCATTAATAATTCAAAAAACAGATGCTGGAGAGGATGCAGGAGAAAAGGGAATGCTTTTACATTGTTGTGTTTGTGTAAACTAGCACAAGTTCTGTGGAAAACAGTGTGGTGATTTTTTAAAGATCTAGAAACTGACCTTCCATATGAGCCAGCAACCTCCCTTCTGGAAATATACCTGGGGGAACTCAAAGTATTCTATGAAAAAGATACTTGTATGTTTATTGCAGCACTATTCACAATAGCAAAAATGTGGAACCGATTGTGCTGCCCATTGAAAGTGGACTAGATTTTTTTTAATGTAATACTTGTACACATACACACACACACACACACACACACACACACACACACACACACACACACACACGATGGAATATTATGCAGCCATAAAGAAGAACAAAATTATGGACTTCACAGCAACTTGGATGGATTTAGAGTCTATCATATTCAGTGATCTATATCATCACTGATGAGTATATTGCTGCTAATTATATGACTTTCTACTTTGATATATGTTTGAATTTTCATAGTCAAGAATTCTGAATAATTTTAGGGAACACATGACCAAAAAAGCTTAAAGTCTAACATACATGCTAATTCTGTTATTTACAGAAATATCTTAGATGATTTTTTTTTAGAAGTTCCTTATTGTTCTCTGTGTGGAAGCCCAACTGACACTTTGACCTGCTTCCATTATGAAATACCAGAGTCAGAAAAAATAAGCACTTTGAACCCTGAGATAAACCAACAGTGATCAGGTCACCCAATCTAGGTCTAGTCCCCAAACAAGGTTCTTTTCATTTAAAAAAAAACTGAATTATCCCTGTCTTTTAGAATGATTTTGCCTGAAATAATATCACAATGTGAATATTAGAAAAAGTTACTATTTTCCACCACGAACAAATAAATGCAGACTGACACTCTTACATGCTTTTTATTTTCTTTAAAAATATGAAATCCCCTTAAATGCCAAACAAATATTTGAGTTGGTCTTCCTAAAGACTGACTCCCTTGTCCTTTGGTGAGGAAAATATGTTATTAATATATAGACCACATACCATACAGTTCACCCATTTAAACTGTACAATTCCATGGTTTTTCGTACATTCAGAGTTGTGCAACCATCACCATGATCAACTTTAGAATATATTCTTCACTCCAAAAAGAAGTCCTGCACCCATTAGCAGTCTCTCTCCATCTCTCACATATACTCTCGTCCCCAGTTCTAGAAGTAACAAATCTATGTTCTGTCTTTGTGAGTTTTGCCAATTCTGGACACTGATTTAAATGAAATTTTAAAATGTAGTATTTTTGTTTGGCTCTTTTCGCTTTGCCTAGCATTTTCAAGGTTCATTCATGTAGTAGCATGTATCAGTACTTCACTCTTTTTTACTTCTGTATAATATTTCATTGCCTGACTATATTACATTTTATTTCTCCAGTATCTGGTTGTTTCCATTTTTGTGGCTATTATAAATAATGCTGCTATGAACATTTGTGTAAAAGTTTTTGCGTGAACACTTGTTTTCATTTTTTTTTTCTCTAAGAGTAGAATTGACTGGTCACCTGTAAAGTACCCTCCATTTGATGCAATACACTTATCAAGATAATTTTTCCACTGCCCAAAACAGTTTTTGAACTCATCAGTTTTGATGCCTTTTAGTGCTTCTGCCATTTTTTGTTTCACCTCCTTCACATCAGCAGAATGTTTCCCTTTGAGGACTTTTTTCATCTGGAGAAACCAAAAAAAGTTGCTCAGGGCAAGATCAGGTGAATAGGGAGGGTGGGGCATGGGAGTCACGCTGTTTGGGGTCCAAACTGATGAATACTCAGTGTGGTGTGGAAAGGTGCATTGTCATGGTGGAAGATTCAGTCACCTGTTTACCACAACTTGAGAATTTTCTTCTGCAAATCATGATGCAACCTTATCAAAATTTCCAGGTAAAAACTTTGGTTGACTATTTGATCTGGAGGAACAAATTCCAAGTATACTACAAAGAGCCTGCCCTCCAAAAGATAATTCCAGTTTTCTGGGGGAGACCCTCCCCTAGTATGTTTGAACTTTTGAGAAACTGCCCAACTATTTTCCAAAGTGGTTGCACTATTTTACATTCCCATCAGCAGTGTATGAAGGTTCCGATTTCTCCAAATCCTCACCAACACTTGTTATTTTATTATAACTATCCTGTTTACTGTTCAGTATAGTTACATTGTTGTAAAACCGACCTCCAGAACTTTTCCATCTTGCAAATCTAAAACTCCATGCATATTAAACAACTCCTTTTCCCCTTCCCTTCATATCATTCTATTTTCTAATGATATAGATTTGATGTCTTTAAATACCTTATATAAGTAGAATAATACAGTATTTGTCTTTTTGTGACTGGCTTATTTCACTTATGTCTCAAGGTTCATCCATGTTGTAGCATGTGACAGGACTTATTCCTTTCTAAGGCTGAATAGTAGTTCATTACATGTATATGCCACATTTTATTTATCCATTAATTCCTCAATGGGCATTTTGGTTGCTTCCACTTCTTGGATATTGTGAATAGTTCTGCTATGAACATGGGTGTGCAAATCTCTGTCTGAGACTCTGCTTTCAATTCTTTTGGATATATACACTCAGAAGTGGTATTTCTGGGTCATACGTTAGTTCTATTTTTACTTTATAAATAGGAACTGCCATACTGTTTTCCATAGTAGTTGCACCATCTTGCAATCCCAACAAAAATGCAAAATATTCCAATATCTCCACATCCTCATCGATAGTTATTTTCTGGGTTTTGGTATTTTTAAAAAAATTGTTGTCATCCTAATGGATATGAAGTTATATCTCAATGTGGTTTTGATTTGCATTTATCTAATGATTTGTGAGGTTGAGTGTATTTTCATATGTTTATTGACCATCTCTGTATCTTCTTTGAAGAAATGTCTATACAAGTCCTTTTTAAAATGGATTTGTTTGATTTTTGTTGTTGTTGTTGAGTTGTAAGAGTTTTTATTTATTCTTTAAGCTCTTATCAGACATATGATTTGCAATTATTTTCTCCATTCCATAGGTTGCAGATTGTCTTTTCATTTTGTTTTGTCCTTTGATGCACAGAAGTTTTAAAGTCTAATATAGTCCCATCATTCTATTTTTGTTTTGTTGCCCATGCTTTTGGTGTCATATCCAAGAAATCATTGCCAAATCTAGCGTCATGAAGTTTTTCTCCTATGTTTTCTTCTACGAGTTTTATAGTTTTGGGTCCTGTATTTAGGTCTATCATCTATTTTAATGTCATTTTTATGTATGATATAAGGGTCCATTTTCATTCTTTTGCATCAGGTTTTCCCAAAACCATTTGTTCAAAATATTGTCCTTTCCCTGCAGAGTAGTCTTGGCACCTTGTTGAAGATTATACAAGGGCTTATTTCTAGGCTATTCTATTCCATTGGTCCATCTGTCTGTCTTTATACCACACCGTTCTGGTTATGGTGGCTTTGTAATAACTTTTGAAATCAGGAAGTGTGACTCTAACTTTATTCTTCAAAAATTTTTTTGGCTATTCAGGGTTCCTTAAGATTCCCTATGAAATTTCCTAAGGGTAATTTTTTTCTACTTTGCAAAAAAAAAAAAGCCAATGGACTTTTGACAGGGATTGTATTGAATCTGTAGATCCCTTTGGGTAGCATGGACAGCTTAACAACATTGTCTTCCGATCCATAAGCATAAATCTTTCCATTTATGTACATGTTTAATTCCTTAAACAGTGTTTTGGGCCAGGTTCAGTGGCTCAGTCTGTAATCCCAGCACTTTGGGAGGCCAAGGCAAGTGGACTGCCTGAGCCCACAGGTTCGAGACCAGCCTGGGCAACTTGGCGAGACCTCATCTCTACAATACATCAAAAATTAGCTGGGCCTGGTAGCATGTGCCTATAGTTCAGCTACTTGGAAGGCTTGAGGTGGAAGGATCGCCGGAGCCCAGCAGTTCACCGCTAAGGTGGTGGTGAGCTTGCCACTGCATTCAGTGGGCAACAGAATGAGACTACAACTCAAAAATAAAAATAAATAAATAGTGTTTTGTAGTTTTCACTGTACAAATCTTTTACCTCCTTGATTAGGTTTATTTCTAAGTATTTTATTCTTTTTGATGCTATTGTATGTGGAATTTTAAGCTTAATTCTCTTTTTGTATCATTCATTGTTAGTATGTAGAAAAGTAATCTTGCATATTTATTTTGTATCCTACAATTTTGCTGAAGTTGGTTATTAGTTCTAATGTCTTTTTTGTGTGGAATGTTTAGGGTTTCTACATAAAAGATCATGTCATCTGAAAACAGATTTTACGTCTTCCTTTCCAATTTGAATGTTTTTTATCTTTTTTCTTGCTTAGCTGCTGTGACTTCTACTTCCAATACTATATTGAACAGAAGTGGTGAGAGTAGACATCCTTTCCTTATACCTGATCTTAGAAGAAAAGCTTTCAGTCATTCACCATTGGGTATGATGTTAGATGTCGTCTTTTTTTTTGAGTCAGAGTCTCACTCTGTTGCCCAGGCTGGAGTGCAGTGGCACACTCACAGCCACCACAGCCTTGATCTGCTGAGCTCAGATGATCCTTCCACTTCAGCCTTCCAAGTAGCTGAAACTACAAAGGCTCACCACCATACCTGGCTAATTTTTTTATTTATTGTAAAGATGAGGTCTCACCAAGTTGCCCAGACTGGTCTTGAATCCATTGGCTCAGGCAATCCTCTGGCTTCTGCCTTCCAAAGTGCTGAGATTACAGGTGTGAGTCACCATGCCCGGCAGATGTCATCTTTTCATAGATGGCTTTTATTATGCTGAGGTGGTTTCCTTCTGTTCCTAGTTTGTTGCGTGTTTCTATCATTAAATGGTATCAAATCTTGTCAACCAATTATTCTGCATCGGTTGAGATAATCATGTGGGTTTTGTCCTTCATTATGTTAATAAGGTATGTTATATTGACTGATTTTTATGTGTTGAACCATCCTTGCACCTTACTAATAAATTCCGCTTGGTCACTGTGTATAATCCTTGTAATGTACTGTTGAATTTGGTTTGCTACTACCACACTAATCTTCTCCGCATTGTTCTACCCAGCAACAATTGGGTAGGGTGCAGTGAACACTCTAAGGGTTCTTTGGCCGCCACAGAAAAGCATTTCAGAGCAAGACCAAATATAGTCTTAAGACAAAGTTTATTGGGTGGGGGAATGCCCAACGGGCATGGGAGTTTTAAGAGAAAGAACTGCACGCTTGCCTTTGACAGGAAGCTTGATTTACTTTTACAACTTACCTATGTCTAACCTACACTGAATAACCTACCTCTGTTCCAATTTTAGCATATGCACTGCCAAAGGGAGCATTTTCGTGGCTTTACTTTTAAAATGGGGTATAATGTAAAAACACAGAATTTCAGTTATCAAATGAGTAAATGAGCAAGAATTGTTTTCCGTGTTTGAAACATTGACAAAATTAAGACACACATGTGCTAGTTCTTCTGCTCATTGTTTTCTTTAAGGAACTGAATGTCATTGCTTTTATAATATACTTAAATCTGAATGTCAGCCAACGACCACCTCTTTGGAAGGTGCTGTGAAACTGCCAAAGGAATTTAGTGTGTGTTCCAGCCAACACGTGAAGATAGGTCCCTGTCTCCCAGCCTGCATGGGTGAAGAGGAGCCGAACTTCCATAGTACCACTTAATAAACCCAGGTGGGTTTCACATAGACCAACCTCACCTTACTATTTTTGGTAATTTTCACTTCCCTGACTGCTGAGCCCTAATCCCCTCATTCTCCCTTTAAAGGGCTGAGTTACCTCTGCACAAACCAAAGTTCAGTTCAGTTCGTGCTGGACTTCCCTCTTCCTATAGTATATCACTGACTAAAATCTGTCCTATCTGTCCTTACTGCTTTAGTGTCTGGCTTGATCTTTGACAAGAGCATAGGGGTGGATTCATTTTTCTCGCTGAGCCTCCCTATTGCCAGGCACTGGGGACCGTGAGAAACATGATTCTTCGGAGAAAAGGCCCAGGGGGCCATACTGTTAGAAACTGACACCAGCTAAATGGATTTTCTGCTCTGTGTCACGACTCATCGAACCTCCTGGGACTGGCCTGGAGCTGGGAAAGGTGAACAGGTATTCACAATGCCCAGGAATGATATGTCAGCTTCCTGGAAGCCTTCCACTAGACAAGGCCCAAACTGGAGGCAAGACAGGAAGGGAAACTCGAAACGGCGCGCGAGTCGCAGACAGTGACTGAAGGAGGAAACAAAATGGAATCCCCCAATTCAGAAAAAAACAGAGCGGATTAGAGAGACGGCCCGCCGAGGTCACCTGAGGTTGCCTCGCCATGGCGCATGCGTCCTAAGTCTCGAGGCGCAGTCCTCACATCTGCGCTTGCGCAACCGCGGGTGGCCGGAGTCTAGGGAGTCACTGGCTGCTAGGCGCTGGAGAGGGACGCTTGGTGGCACCACGTCTGTTATATTCGCCGGCTCCCCAGTAGGCGGTGCTCCACAAAAAAAAATAAAGAATTCACAGCTAAGAGCACTGGTCTCCGATCTTTTTACGCATTCTTTGCGTTATCTCAAGACGCTTAGACGCCACCATCCGCAAAGCAGCCTGCATCTGTCTTTCTCTCGGGAATTTTAAGCTTGTTCGGAAGCGGTCCCTGTCCGGGGCTTCCTTTTTATCCGAGTCATGATGGAACCCACAGAAATGTTACTCCTCCTGTGACTTCATAGGACGCAGCATTGTCACGTTGAGTAATTGTTGATTTGAAAAAAAAAGGAAAAGTCAGGCCGGGCTCGGTGGCTCAGCCTGTGATCCCAGAGCTTTGGGAGGCCGAGGTGAGTGGATTGCCTGAGCCCGCGGGTTCGAGACCCGCCTGGGCAACTTGGAGAGACCTCATCTCTACAATAAATCAAAAAATCCGCCGGGCGTGGTAGCGCGTGCCTGTAATTCCGGCTACTCGAAAGGCTGAGGCGGAAGGATCGCCGGAGCCCAGCAGGTAGAGGCTGCAGTGGCCGGGAGCGGCCACTGCACTCCAGTCTGGGCGACAGAGTGAGACTCCAACTCAAAAAAAAAAAGAAAAAAAGAAAAAGGAAAAGGAAAAGTCCACGCGCACTCACGCTACCATATGCACAGTATTCTTAATGTATGAAACAGCAGCTAGTCACTGTTTACCCCCAGCGAGAAGAAACTGGATGGCTGAAGGACAGGCGTGAGAAAGGCGCGTTATGTTTGTTTATATCGTTTGAAATTTTTCCAATGCGCATGTATTATTTTTTGAACGTTTGAATGGTCGTTTGGCGCCTTTATCAAAATGCAAATACCAAGGACATTCGGAAATATTAGAGGTCTGAGCAGAATTCTGTAATGTTGGATAGAATTATCTGTACGTGTGAAGCTGAAATGTCTTGTGTAAACTGCTAAGTCTTCCTGTTTATTTCTGGACAGGGGTCTTTGGGGGCTTGGTTGAGGGGTGGGGACAGGAAAATAGGAGCCGAGCATTTTTGGAAAATTACCAGCAGTGGTGGCATACAGGAAACTGAAATCTTTATCATCTCAATCATTGTATATTCATTGTGGATTTGCTGAAGAAAATTAAGTAAATTTTACTGTGAGCTCACTGACTCAAAAAGATTGGAAGGGGATATTTGATGTTTTATTTTTTTATTTTTATTTTTATTTTTATTTTGAGTTGGAGTCTCACTCAGTCGCCCAGACTGAAGTGCAGTGGACGCTCCCGGCCACCACAGCCTCAATCTGTTGGGCTCCGGCGATCCTTCCGCCTCAGCCTTCCAAGTAGCTGGAACTACAGGTGCGCGCTACCACACCCAGCTAATTTTTGATTTATTGTGGAGATGAGGTCTCGCCAAGTTGCCCAGGCGGATCTCGATGTTTATTTTTTGTGAAGGAAATCAACTGGGTGTGACTGGCAAGGTTGAAACCTGAAGTTCCTCTTCTAGATAATAAAAACTTCCCTTAGTGAAGAATCTCCAGACCGTTTATGGTATATTCCTGCCACTAACCTTGCAAGATAACTTTAGGCTGCCTCTTCCAAGGTAAGTAAAGAGTGAGGAAAAAAAATTAAATAGGCAACTGTGCCTCCTAGGATTTGCAGACAAAAAGCTCATGCTGACAGAAGATCTGGGACATCTCTCCTCTGCTAGGACAAGTTGAATCAGTCAATTTCTTTCCCTAGAGAATGGCTAGTGGATCTAGGCAAGGGTAGGAATTTAGGACCAGAGGCTAGGGATCCAAAAGTTGAAAGCGTAAAAACAAAGGCCAGAGGTTATAATTTGTTGCCTCTGAGTTTGCCTTATTTGTAAATAGCAGGAGGTGAGCTCCCAAATAAAATATTTTAGGAATTGTGGTTCTTTTTTTTTTAAGTAAAAAAAATTTTATTGTAACTCATATATATTTTTTGAGTCCGAGTCTCACTCTAGGAATTGTTGTTCTTAAGTATCTCCAAAAGTCAGTACTTTTACAAAGAAATAAATGAAACAATGAGTATTGCAGCAATCGGAATGAGCAGTGCTTGGGGATAGAAATGCCCCTGCAGAGGAAAAAAAATGCATCACAGAACAACATACTTAGTAAAATTTATTTTAAAAAAAACAAACAATAATTTATGTCTTTGGCAAAATAAAGGATCTTTTCGATATACATGTTTCTTAGAAAATGTATGAAAAGATAATATAATATATAATAAATCAATATTAACATTACAGTGAAATAATAATGATTGTATAACAATGACAAGTGAAGATATTTCTGGTTCTTTACATAGCAGTATTTCTGGAAGGTTCTGATTCCTTTTTTCTATAATAGAGATGTGCCCTTGCCTTAAAAGAACCTGATGCACTCAAATCTAAATTTAGGAAGTCAAACAATTAAAGGATATTTATTAGCATCACAAAATAATTCTTTACAAAAGAAATCAATGGAAAGGTTTCTGTCAGGGATCCTTAAAACAGCAACTTTTCCTGATATGTTTAGAACGTAATTAACCAAGGGCACATGTCCCCAACTTCTTTCTGTTTATGATTCTATTGCATAAAGGGAGGTATACCCTGAAGAGAGGCGATGACTTGGGCTTCAGGCCTGACTGGAGAAAGTATATTCTTAGAGTACGAGGAAATGGCGGGGGCTGGTGGAGGGCACAAGTTCTTTCAATCTTTTGTTCCTCTTATCCTGAGCTCTTATTTTGTTGTCTCAACTACTTTCTGATAAACTCTGTTCACCTGGTTCTTTCAGGAGCAAAGGAGGGAGTCATGGTAGGGGGGCAGATTAATGAATTAGTGAGGCACTCCAGCAGAGTAGAGGGAGAGGAGAGTCTGGGATTGTGTATGTGGTTGTAGCTGGGGGAAGCAAGAGCAATCCTGAACCCTTGACATGATGCTTTGAATTAAGGCCCCCTCGCCCAGTAGGGCCACCTGACTCTCTAAAGAGCAGCAAGGCCCTGTCCAGCCCTTCCCTTGTAGGACCCATCCTCAGGAGAACAGATGCAGGCCTATTTATCACACTCCTCCTGGCTCCCTTCAGCACAGTGGTAGTGCTGCTCACAGAACTCCTGGATCCGGCTGCAAGCTTCCAACATCATCACCTCAGGGACTGTGATGACCACTCGGAAGAAATTTGGGTACTCAAAACACTGCAAAAATAAAAGTCTGTTATTTTTGGAGCAATTGAATATGGTACTGGACCACTTTCAAATGGCCAGGACCCTAATCAGCAAGATGCGGTGATGAGATTTCATCAGGGCTATTGGTTCATTCAGTCGCCATCACCAGGATGCTAAGTCAGTAACTGTGTTAATAACCTTAAAAGGGGCATGTGGAACAAGCTTGATTTCCTCTCACCTAGAATGTTTGCTTACAACTTTTTTTTCCTGGTGTGGATGGGATTATGATAGGGAGAAACAAATTTTAAATAGAAGCCCTGAGACCTATCCATTTGAATTTTATCAAATGAGAATACATTTTGTTGGAGGAAAAAGGCCTGGCTAAAACCCAGCTCAAGGCTTGCTTCTGGAGCTCTAGAAACTTGAAAACGTCCTTAGAGAGACGCAAGCACTCACCGTTGCTGGGAGGCAGTGGACAGATTGCTCAGCAACTAACCGCTCAGTGAACTCCACATCATTCGCAAATTCTGGGAAATGTTCCATCTCAATTCCAACCTACACCAATAATAAGAGGGAGAGGCAAACTTATCAGAAGGAGGAAAAACGGGCCAATTTCCCATTCCAGAAATTAAGGTAGGGACTACTTTAAAAGATATCTTGGAACTCTACAGTAGATACTGATAACTAAGTACTAGCACTTATGCACACATGGAATTTTTCTTAAGGAAGAGAGGATATTTTTATATTAACAGTATATTGGGCCAGGCTCAGTGGCTCAGCCTGTAATCCCAGCACTTTGGGAGCCCGAGACAAGTGGATTGCCTGAGTCCGCAGGTTCTAGACCTGCCCAGGCAACTTGGTGAGACTTAATCTCTATAATAAGTCAAAAATTAGCCCGCCATGGTAGCACGCGCCTGTGTTTCCAGCTACTTGGAAGGCTGAGGCTGAACGATCACCAGAGCCCAGCAGGTTGAGGCTGCAATGGCTGGGAGCGGCCACTGCACTCCAATCTGGGTGACAGAGTGAGACTCCAACTCAAAACAAAACAAAACAAAACAAAACAAAAAAAACAGTGTATTGAAGAGTTCCTTTCTGGATGCTGATAAATGACAGCCGGAAATAGAATGTCAGTGTTTCTCAAAAGAGGCACTATTAGCATTAGGGCCAAGCAATTCTTCATTGCATGGGATAAGCCCACCCATTACATGATATTTAGCGTCCCTGGCTCACAAAATGGCAACTGCACTTCCCAGTCATTCTGAAAACGAACAGAATTTCCATACACTTCCAAATCATCTTAGGGAACTAATACCACTCCCAGTTAAGAGCTAAATGGTATGAAAAGCCTCTTATTTGTGTCTTAAATCTTCCCTGTATCTACATATAAAATGATTCTCAGTACTGAAGAATTACATCATTTGAAGAGTTCTATGAGCACCAAGGTTAAATTACATCAGCAGACAATTCAGAATAAGATAATTCCTAAACTGACTATCTCAGGAGTCTGACTGGTTGTCTTTGAGAATGGTGATATGCCCTGAACAACCACCTGTGGCAGTCCTGCTTACCGGCTTCCCTTTGCTTTACAACATGTATAGACCTACTGCCTGCCACCCACATACTTACCATGAGGTACATGGCTCCAGAAGGGCGGACTGGCCTGAGTCCAGGTATGGCGGCCAATGCCCCATAGCAGAGATCAGCATTAGACTACAAGAGAAAGCAGAGAGAAATCAAAGATCAAAATTTAAGTAAAAGAGAAATCAAGTTATTAAATAAAAATAGAGCCTTCATTGAAGGCTGGGAAGCTGGGTCCAATCTTCTGGCATAAGGAGTCAACAAGAAAAAGTTCCATCACTGGAAGTTTTTGGCCACGAACAGAGTGAATTGCCAGAAGAGAGAGAGATATATGGATGGATACGTACACTGATGCCACCTCCTGATATGGAAGCCCCATATTGAAACATTGCTCCAGAAATGAGAATCAATTATTTCTCATTCCACTGGTGGCATTCTGACTCCCAAACTCCCAAAGTGGAAGACAATGGGCTGTCCTTACCTTGAGAAAGCTTAGAGTGTTGTGGTAGAACTCTTGAGGGGTGCGATGCAGGATGTTTTTCAGAGCTCCCTGGACAATAGTGCAGGGTCCCAAGATCCTCTGACTCAGTTTCACCAGCCCATCTCGGATCTAAAAGTACCCCCCAAGGAAACACATTATATTTAGCTTTTGTTAAGCAACCCTGTTTTGAAGATTTTTGTTCTGGCCTTTCTATCAGACTTTTTTTTTTTTAAAGACAGGCTCTTGCTCTATCACCCAGGCTGGAATACAGTGACATATCACAGCTCAATACAGCCTCAAAATCTTGGGCTCAAGGGATATGGGAACATCCCTTGAAACAGGTGTGTGTGACTAAACCCAGTTCTTTTTCTTTGGAGAAGTGAGGTCTCTCTATGTTGCCCAGGCTGGTATCTGGCCTTCAGCAATCCTCCAGTTTTGGCCTCCCAAAGCACTGGGATTATAGGCATGAGCTATTACACCCAGTCCTGTGACAGATTTTTAATCTTGGGAAGGGGTAGTGCCTAGTGACTTCCTTTTTTTTTTTTTCCCCAGACTGGAGTGCAGTGTCCGCTCCCGGCCACCGCAGCCTCGACCTGCTGGGTTCCAGCAATCCTTCCGCCTCCCTAGTGGCATTCTTAGAGCAGATAACCTGGGTTTGTAGCCCAGTTCTGCCATACCCTGCTGTGTAACTGTCAAGAAAAAGGAGAGGAAAAAAGCTTACCTCATTACCACTGAGCCTATAAAGTAAATATTTACTCTAAATTATACATAGTATTTCACCACATTGTTCTCACCTCGTTACCAAAAATGTCTCTTCGGTCATGGATGAGGATCCAGCCCATCCTCCAACCAGGAACTAGCCAGCGCTTAGCCAGCCCTCCACAGGACAGGATGGGGACGTTGGTGCTGAGGGTGGCCAGTGGTTCATATTTGCAATCCGAAAACACCTGAGGAGAAGAGGTGTTTGTTATAGTTGTCTTCTTGCTTACTTCTACCTGGAATCCCAGGCCCCATGCCTCCCACCCTTTTCCTTATATCACTAGGGACAGGGCCTCAGATTAATGGGCTCATCCCTACCCAAAGCATGATGTAGGATTCCAAGAGGCTTCAAAGAAGACTATCCAAAGACATTAAATGAGGTAACTGGTCTGAATTAAAGAAAGCCTAAAATAAAGAGACTGACTCTCACCCAATATTGTGTACAACTCTATAAACCCGGCTCTGTGGAATTAGTGAGTTACATACTGGAGTTACATATTTTTAAAACTAAAATATGGGTCCACAATCCCCTATCTGAAATTCCTGGGCCCAGATATGTTGCAGAATGCAGAATGGTTTGGGCTTTAGAAAGGTGCATTTACCATACATTATATAACACTCTCACGGCAGTCTAGGATACTACCCCAATCAAGAATTTTAACACTTCTGCTACTTTCCCTACATTCTTAACAAATATGTAGATCCATAAGTGGAATAAATAAAAATCTACACATATATTTGTGTCAGGTCAAATCAGAGTCTACAGCCAAATAACCTCCAAGAGCCTCTGATTTTTCAAAGTTTCAGAAAACTGGCTAAGGAGTTGTAGGGTCTACATATTTGTTAAGAGAGTAGGGATACTGATTTGCTGTACTAAAATGATTAGGAATTGCTTCTGATTATTCTAGTTGCCACCCCTAAAGTTCCCATAAAGTAATTTGGTATTGAGATTATTGTAGTGATATATCCTGATCAAAACTTACCATGTCTCCATAGATTTCATCAGCTAAGATGGGGACACACTGCCTTGCAGCCACTGGAAAGAAGGAAAACATGCTGAAGTCTTTTTTATTTTTTTTTTTTTGAGTTGGAGTCTCACTTTGTCGCCCAGACCAGAGTGCAATGGCCACTCCCGGCCACCGC
Source organism: Cephalopachus bancanus (assembly GCA_027257055.1). Classification (NCBI taxonomy): domain Eukaryota; kingdom Metazoa; phylum Chordata; class Mammalia; order Primates; family Tarsiidae; genus Cephalopachus; species Cephalopachus bancanus. The sequence continues at coordinate 277,033 of JAPVLO010000330.1, read as the reverse complement.
AGCCTCGACCCACTGGGCTCCAGTGATCCTTCCGCCTCAGCCTTCCGAGTAGCTGGAACTACAGGCGCGCACTACCACGCCCGGCTGATTTTTTGATTTATTGTAGAGATGAGGTCTCCCTGCCCAGGTGGTTCTCGAATCCACAGGCTCAGGCAATCCACTCACCTCAGCCTCCCAAAGCCGTGGGATTATAGGCTGAGACACCGAGCCCGGCTTCTGAAGTCATTTTTAATGAGAATTGCCTTATTACCAAATATTCACCAGGTCTTATTGTGCTTTGCATTTCATGTTTGTGTGTTTTGTCTGCCTCTTTAAGAACTGTATATTCTTCTAATACTCTTCTACATTTGCCATTTAATTAAGTAGATATTTCAAACCCATCTTCCACAGGATAGAAGTGGCAAAGAGGCAAGTCATTCTCTTTTTTCTCCTCCTTTTAGGCAAGTCCTACCACTCCTGGGGCACACTGTTGACTAAAGATACCAGTGGAGCTTCCCTACCTCCCTCCCAGGCTTGGATCTTAGGGAAAGACTCTTTTTTTGTCATTCCAGGAAGTGGCTAAAGGATTCTGTCCCCATCTCTCCTCTTAAAATGAAGTCAGCTGGACTTACCTGCCAGAATTTTCTGAAGATGACTTTTACTGAACACTGACCCACAGGGGTTGGATGGATTATTGACAATGAGGCAAGCTGTCTTTTCATCAATCAGAGATTCCAGTTGTTTCAGGTCAATTTCCCAAGACTTCTCTGGCTGGAGAGGAAGAATGAGATGATGATGATGATTCTGGGCCAGATGCAGTAGCACACTCCTGTAATTCCAGCACTTTGGGATGCTGAGGCAGGAGGATTGCTTGAGGCCAGGAGTTCAAGATCAGCCTGGCAACATAGCGAGACCACGCGAGACCATAGCGAGAAATTAGCCACACACAATAGTGCACGCCTGTAATCCCAGCTACTTGGGAGGCTGAAGTGGAAGGATTGCCTGAGCCCCAGAAGTCGAGGCTATGGTGAGTCGTGACTGTGCCACTGCACTCCAGCCTGGGAGGCAGAGTGAGAACCCAACTCAAAAAAAAAAATACGATGATTCTGAAAAATTTAGGGGAAATACCCACTTAACTCAAGGATGCATTGTAAATAATTTTTAAAAATGTATCTTTGGCCTCAACCACCCACTTTCAGACCTTCCTTTGCTGAGGTAATGGTCACATTTTTATGGGGCAGTAACTAAGCACTTGAGTCTAAAATTAAGGAGTCATTTACCAACAAATTGTAGAGTTTGACTTCAATTCCCATAGATTCAGCCAAAGTCCTATAGAGAGAGAAACCGGGTCTCGGAACCAGGATATTTTGCCCTGGGTTGGCCAACACAGCTAAACAAAGTTCAATAGCCTGACTGCAGCCACTTGTCAGAATGACATCCTGTGAAGAAAATAAAATGTTAAATTATTTAGAGGTTTCAAGAGTAACAGGAGAAGAGAACTTGTCAGAGGGGCGAGCTGGGAGCAATAATGAACTTCCTTTAACAAGTTCTAAGTAAAGTAGTAGGGACTGTACTAAGCCAAAACCAAAAGAAATTTATATGTTTATACATGTCCATATCTAACTGTTGTTGAAATGTTGGCCACTTAAAAGGAATAAACAAATCTCTTTAAAAAGGACAGGTTGGCTGCAATTCATCAGAATTCCATGAAAGAGCAATGCTGGCCTTGGACTTTTTTCACCCGGTTATTTATTTACTTTTAGCCAGAGATTTGAAACCTGGCTGTTCTCTGGAATACAGATAAAGAACCGCTCTTAGGTTAGAAAATGTTGACCCCACACAGTAGACTATAGAGGGAAGGATGACACTTAAATTTGGTACTGGACAGGCGCAGTGACTCACACATATAATCCCAGCACTTTGGGAGGCTGAGGTGAGAGAATTGCCTGAGTCCAGGGTTCAAGACCAGCCTGAGCAACTTGACGAAACCTCGTCTCTACAGTAGATAAATACATGATTAGCCAGGCGTGGTGACACGCACCTATAGTTCCAGCTACTTGTAAGGCTGAGGTGGAAGGATCACCTGAGCCCAGCAGGTCAAGGCCAGCAGGTCAAGTGGCCCTGAGCATGCCACTGTACTCCAGCCTGGATGACAGAGTGAGATTCTGACTAAAAAAAAAAAAAAAAAAGCTTGGTACCGACATCCATTCAGTATGCCATGGTACCGCTATTCTTCTTTCTGAGTGGCCTTATGGTAAATGAGAGAAGAGCAAAAAAAAAAAAAAAATAGATCCTGTTGGTAAAATTTTTTAAAATAATTTTTTGATGTTTATAAACTGTTCTCAAATGATCTGTAGACAATCAAATTTAGGTAATCTCTGGGTCCTTTGAACCTTCTTAAGATAGACACCACATGAGTTGTATGTGATGTCGTTATCACACTGTAATGACATTAATTATAATCACTGAGTAGTGATCCCAACTATGTGAGAAGTCTTTGAATTGCTAAAGGAAATTATCCTCAGATTTTCTCCCCTGAAGTCTTTACTCCTTATGGAACAGATACGAGGAAAAGGAGGTATAGTTTGCCCTAAACTGCTTTAGACTGGTACCTTGAATAAGGCTCACCTTGGCTTCCAGGGGTGCTTCGGGAGAGTGGTAATAAGAAGCAATCTCCTCTCGACTGGATAGGTACCCTGAAAGAAAAGAGTGAATGTGGAAGGTGCAGTTCTCATCCCTCAACTGACAGCTATGCTCTGGAGGGTCAACATGGAGTCGGGCTGCCTTCTGCCCTGCTCAGTGGGCATTCCATTTAGTATGGCTCTCAGCCACTGAAGATAAGGAGATTTACTTCATATTTTATAATTTTAGTATAAGTAAAAATGCATAAACAACAAGAAAGAACTCCCAAACTGTAAAGTACTCTGTACTGTCTTGACGACAGTGATTATGTCTTATTCTGTGTAAAATAAAAAGCTGAGACAATTCCTAAATCTCTTTTGGGAACAATAGTTTTTGAAAAGTTATAATCAATGCATCAACACAGGTGATCCATTTTGTTTTTTATTATATAATTTTCCTATAAGTATTTTTGTACAAATATTTTCTTTTAAATTATTTTTTGTACAGTATTTCCAAATATTGGCTTACAAGCTTGAAGTATTGGCAGTTTTATGCTCATTAAAATATTTTGCAAATTTATGTCCAAAAAGACAAGTTAGCAAGACCAGAGGTATTCTTTCATAATGTTTATTAATTTAGTAAGCACAAGTATGTCTCTCAAAATTACACAAGTCAGCCCTTCAAATCAGCACTCCCTTGATTACTAATGAGGCAGAACAGTTTTCTAGACATACATTATCATCTATATCTCCTTTGGGATGAAATGTTTGGACAATTGTCCAGTGAAATTTTGTTTTTCTCAGGTTACATTGGTTTTCTAATACTTTGGATATTAAATATTTATTTATTAAAAATAATAATTTTATTTATTTATTAAAAATAAACTTATTTTTTATAACCTAATGTTCAGTCTTCATTTTGTTTTGGTTTTTGTTGTATGAAGCTTTATAAAATGCAAGTAATCAACCTAAAAACCATATCCTTGAAGTGTTTTTAAAACTTGATTTTAGCATGAAGTTGGGTTTTTATTCTGCATTAAGAATATGTTTCTATGTACACATATACACAAGGGAAAAAATGTTCAATACTGAAAGTCAAGGAATCACTTATTTTACCAAAATCTTTAGGGTGGAAATTGTAAATAGATGGAGAAAATTAAACCTAATGGAAATAACTTATTTCTATCAGAAACAACCTCCTATCCTTCGCTATGACAGTCCATTCTTTGTTGTTCTTTTGTTGTTTTTGTTAATGTTGATGTTTTTGATCTCTTTACTCTGTGTGTGTGGGGGTGTGTGTGTGTGTGTGTGTGTGTGTGTGTGTGTGTGTGTGAGTTTCACTCTGTCGCCCAGACTGGAGTGCAGTGCCGGCTCCCGGCCACTGCAGCCTCAACCTGCTGGGCTCTGGCGATCCTTCCGCCTCAGCCTTCTGATCTCTTTACTCTTAATCAGTTGCAACTGCATTTCAATATGATCAGGACCATAATGAGAGGTCTTCAGTGAACAGAGGTCTTCAGTGTACAGAGAAGGAGAACTAAAGCAACGTAGCTATTTACATAGAGCAATAAGAATATCAATTTAGTACCTAGAGGACTTGGTAAACAAGCAACTCCAGTCAGACTCGAGATGTTCATATTATAATTGGTAATGATACAGTAGGAGCATTATTTGAGAAATAAGCTTGGGAGCCTAGAGGGGAATTGTCAGTATGCCAAGGGAAGCCAGAAAAGAAATTAGATCTTGGTGCTTTATGTTTAAGTATCCTGAGGCCCCTTCCCCCGAATCCAAAGGGCCATTCACTCTTAGCCTCTCCTTAGGAATCATGCATCAGGAAAGAGGGGAAAATTGCTAGATATTTAGTCCTATTATAAGAGCACTAGGCTGGGCTCAGTGGCTCAACCTGTAATCCCAGCATTTTAGTAGGCGGAGGCAAGTGGATTGCCTGAGCCTGCGGGTTTGAGACCCGCCCGGGCAACTTGGCGAGACCTCGTCTCTACAATAAATCAAAAATTAGTCGGGCGTGGTAGCACGCGCCTGTAGTTCCAGCTACTCGGAAGGGAGAGGCGGAAGGATCACCAGATCCCAGCAGGTCGAGGCTGCAGTGGCTGGGAGCAGTCACTGCACTCCAGTCTGGGTCGACAGAGTAAGACTCCAACTCAAAAAAAAAAAAAAATAAGAGCACTTAAGGTTTGGAAGTCACCAGGCTTAGAGTCTTAGGAGAATCTTACCAATGGATGGGGCATAGCCGTTATATTTCCCTGAGTCCAAGGCATCTTTCATTGCTTGGGTAACTTCAGGATCTGTAGGCAGGTTTCCAAACACAGTAGGGTCCCCTGTTTGTAGGAGGAAAAAAAAACAAAAGGAGCCACCAAGAGATTACTCTCCCATGTCTAGTCCTTAGGCTCACTTTCTACATTTATATTCTCCACCCATATGACAACCTCTCAGTCGTTTCCCCAACTCACCAATTGACAGAGAAATCGTGGTTTTGTTTGGATTTGGCTTCACCTTCATGCTGTCCACGATGGCCCGAATGGGATTGAAAGTTTTGTTGGACATGTCTGAGGGCTTCACGGACCATCTGGCCTTCCTGCCTTTCATTTTTCCCGGCATGGCGCTTCTCCCGCCGATGCTGACATGCACATCCAGAACTGAGGGGAGGGCGCTATTGCCATTCGTCTGAATCACGTATGGGTCCATCACGGGCAAAGACTACAGGAAAAAGAAATAGGTTACTGTAATGTTTAGGTAGCTTTACTGTGCGTGAGGGGAGTTTAAAGACTTTTTGCTGTGATGGAAAATAAAACAAAAACCTATTCTACAATGTTAGAGAATGTTCAGTTAAATATCTATGATAAATGAGATTTTCTATGTGCTACTATAACCCCTGTCAAAGCTTAGCCATGTTCTAAATAAAACCAAGGAGAAATGATATGAAAATTGTTAAATAATGAAAGCATAAGTGCTCCCTTCTTTCCACTTATCTGACAAAGAGTCTCCCTGATGCTTCAACATTCTGTATCTTGCCCATTGCAGAGACCCAGGAACCACCTTATTAGAAACTTCCAGCTAATATTATTGTTAGTAAAAGTAAAGCTCTGTCCTATAAGCATCTTATGATGCTAGTTGGAAAAAGAAGTCAAGACATCAAAAAGAAAAAGGTGAGCATCCCAATTACCACCACCGGATCAGCTGAGCCTTGAGATTTTTACCTTCCACGTAAGGGAGAAGCAGCCTCCAAGAAGCCAAACCTGAAAGCTCACTTAGCTCTTCTTTGACAGGTTCCCGTGACTATGAACTCAGATACAAATCCTGACTCCTGAAATAGTCTCCACAAATGGGCGTTGGACCTGAAACCTTAGGCCATTGGTTGGGACTGAGAGTTCAGCAGGAAGCCCTCCCCTTAGCCTCTTTCCTCTCCTTCCTACTCCTCAGAGCTTCTCAATCCTAAACCAACCCCCCACCCTCAAATCAGGAATTTGTCCTCCCTTCCAACATCTGGAAATTCTGTGTTAACTCTTTCAGGACACTTGGTGGATGTTTGAGAAGACTGTCAGAGGGTAGTTCTGATTACAGTTGGTCGGTTTTCATTAAATCTTTTTTTGTTATGAAACAACCCATTAAAATTTTAACGGTACAGAAATATACGAAGTAAAAAGCACAAGTCCATCCTTGCACCCTGCTACCTATACATGCCAATCTCATTCCCAGGCATAGGCAGTGGTAATGATTTGACTCTACCCATTTAGATAAATAGATACATACATAGATATGGAGACAGAGATAGAGATACATAGATCCATTTTATAGATTGTCAAAACACAGACACGTGCACTACATCATGTTTGGAAATTTTGTTGTTGCTATTGTTTTGTTTTATTTCCTACATCTCAGACTCCTTTCCTTGACAGTCCATAGAGTTTTACTCCAGTAAGAACAAATTGGGACATTAAAGTCAATTAAGATCCATTCAACAAATATCTTAAAAGTATAGTCTCTAAGGCAGCTGAAACCCATGCAGTTTTAGTCCTTTTTTTTTTTTTTGAGTTGGAGTCTCACTCTGTCGCCCAGGCTGAAGTGCAGTGGCTCGCTCACGGCCACTGCAGCCTCGACCTGCTGGGTTCAGGCGATCCTTCCACTTCAACCTTCCAAGTAGCTGGAACTATAGGTACATGCCACCATGCCCAGTTAATTTTTTTATTTATTGTAGAGATAAGGTCTCACCAAGTTGCCCAGGCTAGGCTCAAACCCATGGGCTCAGGCAATCCTCTCACCTCGGTCTCCCAAAGTGTTGGGATTATAGGTGTAAGCCACCATGCCTAGCCCAGTTTTATTCTTATACTAAATGTGTATGAATTCTTCCTTTATCTCCTATAGGGTTATTGGAAGAATATAGCATAAGTGGTATCTACACACTACCTGTCAGAAAAATATATCCTGCTTCAAGGATGACACAGGGAATCAACTGAGTGTTACTGTCTCTGGATGGACAGAGGGTCAGAGGTGTTAAAAAATATATTCAATGATACTTGTTAAAGCATGGTGAGGTAGACTTTATTCAGGACCACTGCAATGGGGTTTTGCAGTGGAAGAGAGAAATGGGGCTTAATTCCAAATACAGCATGGGCAAGTGGGGATTTATAGCCAAGGACCAGGGTATACTACAAGGAAACATCAGGGGTAAGGGAGATTCTGCAAAACTGACCTAAAAGGACTCATGCTGAAGACAGATCAGGGTGATCAGACATCACCTCAGAGATGGCAGAGAATGAGAAACACAATCAGAAATCAAGGGTAGGGAGTCGAGTCTTGCTAAAATGACTTAGCAGGTTTCTTTGCTAAAACTAGATTTTGCCAGAAAGTGCATCAGTAGGCCTAGGAGAAGGTCCAGGAGCCTGACTAAAGTTTAGTCAATCAGAGAATCCTTGTCAGAGGTTAAGACCATACTTCTTGATATTGGCCTTTTCTTTTTTTTTTAAGTTGGAGTCTCACTCATTTGCCCAGACTGGAGTGCAGTGGTCGCTTCTGGCCACCACAGCCTCGACCTGCTGGGCTCTGGCAATCCTTCCACCTCAGCCTTCCAAGTAGCTTGAACTACAGGCGCATGCTACCACACCCGGCTAATTTTTGATTTATTGAAGAGATAAGATCTCGCCAAGTTGCCCAGGCGGGTCTCGAAACCTCTGGCTCAAGCAATCCACTCACCTCAGCCTCCCAAAGGCACGGGATTATAGGCTGAGCCACCGAGCCCGGCTGATATTGGCCTTTTAATAAGTTAGATCAAGCAAGGATGGAATTTCTGAAACTTAAAAGGCTATTGTGACTGATTTCTGTCACTCAAGGTTTAGATTTTCAAGGTGACTTGAGTCTAACTTCCCCTTTCATACACACACACAGCCTGCAAGACTGATGTCCTGTCTCCATCTAGACATTAAAGCAGGAGCCTTAGTTATTCAGCTGTTAGTACCCTCTAAGGCAGCAGTAGCATCAGTCTACCTCTGCATCTGGTTTTCAATTCTTCCTCATTGTTTGGCCCCCTGGAATATTTATGTTTTTATCTTTAGAGCTCAGGCATTTTGTTATTTTATCCAATATTTCTAGGTATTTGTGATTGAAGGTTTTCTGTGTTATCCTGACCTCAGTATTGCCAGAAATGGGTCTCTTTTCTTACTAATTTGAAATGTCACTCTTACCTTGTATTAAATTTCTCTTTCTCCCTGAATCTGTTCATGGCATACTCTGTTCTAGAATATTTTATTCGAGAATGAACATTTTTACAGTTCTTTATACACACTGCCAGGTTACTTTAGAAAAGGCCAGTTACCTTTCTATCAGTAATTGTTTGTAAATCCTGAGAATTATATGCTAAAAAAAAATTTTTTTTTGGCCAAATTAAGTGATTGGGGGAAAACTGTATTAAAGTGGTGCTGCTATTTCTGTCCCTTCCATTTTAGTGAGGGTGGCCATTTTTCATGCTTATTAATTATTTGCATGTTGGAAGTTGTCCACATGCCTCACCTGTCTCTCTTCAGGGAAACTCATCTTTTTCTTTGATGGGATTTTAGCCTAGGAAGCTACCGCAGGGCCACAAAACCGCTGCTTTGAGATCACTGGCCTCAACTTGACTGGCTCCTCTGTCTCAACTCTGGCTGAAACTCAGGTTGACAGATCAAAGGACAACAAGCACCACAGGATTTTGGCAGGTGGTCCTGCAAATAGTGCGGTTGACGCAGAATCTGCAGGGCCGAGAGGGTGTGTGAAGGGGCAAGGGCTGCTGTATCAGAAGGTCATCACCACGGACACATCCTCATTTCTGTTTTGGCAGCTGACAACTGAAACTCAGTCAGAAGGAAAAACAGACAAAGCAAACAAGTTTTGGTAATACCCCCTCTTCTGTAAATAATGTTTTCCCTCTGTAGAAAGTGAATAGCAGGGAAATGAGAGAACCTAACTCTACTTAGGAAGCTTGACCGAGGCGAGGTAAATTTTACTGGGCAGTCAGGGCCCAATAAACCGTAGATACACTCACAAAAGGCTACACTAACCAGCCAGTTAAGATTTTTCATTTAAAAACCGAACAACTTTCACTTACTTTTCCCTTAAGTGTCAAACTATTACTTGCCATTTTAAAAAGTATTTTTTAATGTTTTTAAATTGTGGTAAAAATATGTAGCATTAAATTTACCATTTAACCTATTAAAAATAATGTACAGTTAAGTTGTATTAAGTATATTCACATTGTTTTATAACAAATCTCCAGAACTTTTGCAAAACTAAAACTTTATATCCATTAAACACTAATGTCCCCTTCTGCCTCCCCCTAGTCCTTGGCAACCACCTTTCTACTTTCTGATAGAACAGTATTTTTAAAATAATTCCACCACCTGGAGATAATCACTGAGACTGTTTCATCCCCACTTTACAAATGAAAACTAAGTCACATGGGTAGGCAGGGATGAGTTAGAGCTCAAGCCTTGCAATCTGGCTCTAGATCTCACTACACAAGGCCGCTCTCTATTTAGAGAATAAAGTGAGTTGAGAAATACAGTCCCTTCTTCCCTAAGGAATATAAAGAGAGAAAACATGAAGAAAAAAAAGTCAGCTGGGGAAAATCTTAACAAAATAATGAATTAACTGTTTGAATTAAGCATGGGCCATTCACCTGTCTTTTATTGCTCATTTTCTTATTAGTAATTTTCCTCTTTCCATCCTGAATTGTCATCAATTATCACTCATCTATTGGGTATAGAAAAATATTATGTTTTAACTTCCCTAGTGGACTGTAAACTCCCTGAGAAAGTACACAGTGGGAAACCTTCCTAGTCCTCTCAACATCCTCCTCTGTGTTTAGCATGAAAGTCATGCTCAATACTTGGCCAGTTGGCAGTGAGCAGTGTATAAACTAGAGGAGCAAATGGTAGAAGTGGCAATTGGAGGGAAACCAAAGACCTTGCATATTTATAGTATTTATAGATTGTGGGGTAAGGAATTTAGGAAGGATTGGGAGGGTAGGTTGGACTTTGGTCATTTATAAAGCCTTACATTTATAGAGAGTTTTGTGGCTTAATCCCACATTTATTATCTCAGTTATCTCTGTGTGTGTGTGTGTGTGTGTGTCTCTCTCTCTGTCGCTGTCTCTGTCTGTATCTCTCTCACACACAGACACATATACACATATACACATAAGCTAGAGAAGGAAAATGCTGTCAGAACAGAGAGCTGAGTTTTCTTTTTTTAACTAAACTTTTTGTTTTTTAATAGTTTTAGATTTACAGTACAGATACTGTATACTCCTCTTCCAGTTTCCCCCTTTTTAAACATATTATATTACCATAGTCCATTCTTAGTCACAACTAAGAAACAATCATTGGCCAGTTAATATTTACTAAACTATACTTTATTCAAATTTCACTAGTTTTTCCATTAACATCCTTTTCCTGTTCCAGGATGCTATCAAGATAAGATATCATGTTACATTTAGTGGTCATGTATCCCTAGTCTTCTGTGGTCTATGAGTTTCTTAGACTTTCCTTGTTTTCATGACCTTGGCAGTTTTGATGTAGACTATTCCTTAATTTGGGTTTGTCTGATATTTTGCATGGTTAGAAGGGGTTGTGGGTTTCAGAAAGACCAGATGAGCTTTTAAAGTTTTGTCAATTCACTTCACACCAGAGTGCTAAAGGTTAAAAAAGGAATAGAATCTTCATCTGTTTGCTGATTGAGCTACTTGCTGGCCACCTCTCTCATGGAGCTTAGCAAATAACACCATCCTGTTTGTTTTGTGCTTTGCATAACCGTTTAAACCACATGCATTAACTCTGTCATTTTTATTTTGATGGAACTTAGTGTTCCTTCATTTGTGAATGGCTAGAGCCTGAATCCCACCTCAGTTCTTACCAGTCATCAAGAGTGTCATTTGTACTCACAGAGGAACCCTCCAAACAAATATGCCTAGATTCTTGGGAAATAGATCTGCATTCTTGCCATTCTGACATTTAGAATAATCTAGAGTCCAAACCATGCTCTAACCCATCAGCCTACTCCTGAACCACATTATGGAGGTACCCTTGTTGATGAGGTGTGCCCCCCCACCCCCGGCAGGTTCCCACCACTGCCAATCCTGACTCCCCCCAACCCGGGCAGTTTCCCGCTTCTGGATATTTCATTAAAATCAGATCAATATGTAGTCTTTTGTGTCTGACTGCTTTCACTTAGCATAATGTTTTCATGGTTCACCCACGTTGTAGCATGTATCAATACTTCATTCTCTTTTATGCCTGAATAATTTCCATTATTTATATTGGGTCTACCATACCATATTTTATTTTTCCATTCACAGGCTAATGAACATTTGGTTGGTTTCCTAGTTGACTGTGTTTTGATAACTGTTCAATATCTACTAATTGAAAGAGTGAAAAGCCAAAATGAAATAACTTTAGTCAGCAGCTTATTTTAGCCCACGCTCCAATCATTAACAAGAGCCCAGATGTAGTTACTGATCATTGTTTTGTAACCCCCCAGGCATGCTTTGTACTAACTAAATAATTTTATCTAAAATATTTGTTGTCTTCCTGCCATAAAAAGGCCAAGCTGACCTAATCTATTGTGACCAGCCCTTTATGACCTATGTGACACAAACCACCATCCCATCACCATGGCAACAGTTTCTGTGCTTACCTGTCCTTCTCATCTATGTGACTGACCCCCTCATCCGCCTGTCATCTATTACCATGACATCAGCTCCTGTGAATGCTTGCCTGTCTGGTCCCCACCCCCCAGAAAAAGTTTTAAAAGGTTCCTAGTCTCAAGCTCTAGGGGTCATGCTTTCTTTAAGTTTTGCCCCCCCCATCTTGGAGGGGTGGATTCACCCTTTCTCTCTCTTTCTAAATAAACTATTTTTCTTAATCTAATTTCTGTGCAATTCTTTGCATTTTGCCTGTGGTCCCAAGCCACTGACCTAGCATTTTGGTGACCCGCATGGGGCTTTACTCCTCATGGAGTTCTCTCCACACTTTCTCTTGCCTCCTTTTCTAACTTGAGTATCTCTGTGGACTGTGCTGGAACTTGGAAAGCAACTGACAGTTCTCTTTATCCTCCTCTCCTTCACCGCCTGATCCGGTGAGCTACCTCAGCTTTTTTTCTGGTACAAAGTTACAACTCCAGTGAGTCCATGCATTATCCTCTCCCTCATTAGAAAGACTGTGAATGAATTAGAGACGCTACCATCTCTGCTAGAGAGCTTTACTCATTGGAAATCTTGGTCCCAAGTGTCCTGAGCATGCATAGAAGCAACCTTGCTGCCGAATAGAAGGACTTCCTCCAGTGGACCAAGGGGATCAAGGGGATGCCCTTTCTCATTCAATACCCACACACTCAAGTTGATTCCACTGATTCTCAGTATTATGATACTGAGAACATGGGTGGGTTTTTTTTCCCTCTTTCCAGCCACTCAAGATCATTCACAGAACCACTCCCTCTTTTCTCTTTAGAACTTCTCACGGTAAACCCTCAATATAGGGTGGCCAAATGCCCCCTCCATGGAAATGCATTCCAGGGGATCTCAGGACCCTCTCGCTAGAGAGAAGCATCTGCCCTAAGTGTCTCCTCAGTATCACCTAGGCAACCAGGAGGACCGAGGCAGGTCCCTTGCCTCTAATACTCTCCTTCAACTTGAATTCTATTGCCATCACAAGAGCAAATGGTCTGAGGTTCTCAAAATGGTGTGCCACCTGGACCCTTGTTCTTCCTGTGGCATACTCTCTCTAACTCCTTCTTTAATTACCTCGGCTCCTTCCTGCTTTCCTTCTTGACAACTTGGGCCCAGCTGACCAATCTCCCCTTTTCTTTCCATGTTCAGCCTCTTCCCTCACTACCTGATAAACCCCCAACAGCAACCACAGTAGCTACAAAATCAAGTCACGTGCACTGCCTCTCCTACCTCCCCTTTCACCTATTCACACTCGCTCCAGATGTCCCTTTAAACTTCTCAAACTCTGTTCATCAGCTTCCCCTTCAAGAAGTGGCCAGGGTGAGAGGTTTTTTTTTTTTTTTTTTGAGTGGGAGTCTCACTCTGTCGCCCAGACCGGAGTGCAGTGGCCGCTCCCGGTCACCGCAGCCTCGACCTGCTGGGCTCCGGCGATCCTTCTGCCTCAGCCTTCTAAGTAGCTGGAACTACAAGCATGCGCTACCACGCCCGGCTATTTTTTTTTTTTTTTTTTTGATTTATTGTAGAGATGAGGGCTCACCAAGTTGCCCAGGCGGGTCTCAAACCCGCAGGCTCAGGCAATCCACTCATCTCAACCTCCCAAGGCGCGGGATTACAGGCTGAGCCACCAAGCCCAGCTGAGAGGTATTATTAAAGTTCATGTTCCCTTTTTTCTATATTACGTCTCTCTCAAATTAGATCTAAATTGGAACTATCAGCTCTCCTCCCAGACAAAAGCAGAGGAACCATGTGTTAATTTAAAAATCCAGTTAAGCCAGGCTCGGTGGCTCAGCCTGTAATCCCACGCTTTGGGAGGCCGAGGTGAGTGGGTTGCGTGAGCCCACAGGTTCGAGACCCGCCTGGACAACTTGGCGAGACCTCATCTCTACAATAAATCAAAAAAATTAGCCGGGCGTGGTAGTGCGCGCCTATAGTTCCAGCTACTTGGAAGGCTGAGGCGGAAGGATCGCCAGAGCCCAGCAGGTCGAGGCTGCGGTGGTCGGGGGCCTGCGACTGCACTCCAGGCTGGGCAACAGAGTGAGACTCCAACTCACACACACACACACACACAAATCCTGTTAACTCACAGAAAAAACAGCCTATTGTCATTCTAATCTGCTTTTCCAAACCAAACTTTCAAGCACTCTAGTAAAATCTTATGACTTTACCATGTGCTAAAGTATTAGTACTAGGTAACACCAGTGTTTGTTATGTTAGACATGCTAAAGTTTTTTGGGGGAGGGGAAAGTTGGGTCACCTCACTGCGTCTGACAAACAGATAACGTTTTAAGTGCCGATACTCTCTGGGCAACACAACGGGGTATGGAAATTGGCCAGTCTCACCTAAAAGCTGGGTCACTTTACTGAGTCTGGTACTTCTGCAGAACAGGCAAAATGCTAATACTCTGTGTGGCGCAATAAGGCATGACAACTTTCACCTAATTGTCCATACCTCACAGCAAAGACTGTGATTTAGTAATTTACAAAGGGTCTTAACAAATCTTCCTGTTCATAATTGGAAATAAGTAGGGACAAATCACTTTATCCATGTGGTCTGTTCATTCTAAAGGGTTTTACATCAGACCATTACAAACAGAGAAATGGTCAAAAGTTTCATATGTATAAACATTTTTTAAAATTTACTTCACTACTTTACAAACAAGACTGTGGGGTGGTACATGTCCAACTCCAGAGGCTAGACTTGGAATTACCAACACTAAGCTTCCAATTACAGAAAAACTCTTGAGGTTTTTTTTAACAATCAAGATGTTAAAGAAACAAAAGGGTGCCAACATGAAGGGCAGGAGGACCAGAGAGCCACACACAAAAAATTTTTTTTTAAAGAAAAAACAGGCATACCAATTGGCAATCACCATTAGCAATGAAACTCCAACTGCTAAGAGTAATGGTGTCCCTTGCTATGGGTACAATCTGTGGGGGCACCTGAAATGTAGTTGCCCCAAAGAGATCTAAACCTCCAAGACCTTGTCCACTGTGCAGGCCACAGAGCCTTTGGGAAGCAAGTGTGTCCTCTTCCAGAGGAGAGAGAGAACACCTGGCTCAGAAATGGTGGCCGCTGAGGAGGCCTGGAAGATCTACTAAAGTGTCTAGCTCACCATCAGCCTAACAACCCCCAGGTGACTAGTAGGGCACTGGAACCCAAATTAATTTCTTAATTAACACAGGTCCCAGCCATTTGGTCCTGGCCATTCATGTTGGAATAGTCAAAAATTACTAAAGGTTAATTCAAATTATAAATGTAGAAAGTTATCCATAAAAAGGTTTAAAAATGAGCCAAGCCCTTTTTCATGACGCCTGTGAGCCCGTCAGCTACTTCAAGATGAAGCTGAATATCTCCTTCCTGGTAATTGGCTGCCAGAAACTCATCGAAGTAGACAATGAATGCAGGCTCCGTAGCTTCTACGAGAAGCGCATGGCCACGGAAGTTGCTACGGACTCCCTGGGTGAGGAATAGAAGGTTTATGTGGTCCGATAAACAAGGTTTCCCCATTGAAGCAGGGTGTCTTCACCCACGACCAAGTCCACCTGCTGCTGAGTAAGGGGCATTCCTGTTACAGACCAAGGAGAACTGGAGAAAGAAAGTGCAAATCTGTTCAGGGTTGCATTGTGGATGCCAATCTGAGTGTTCTCAACTTGGTTATTGTGGAAAAAAAGGAGAGAAAGATATTCCTGGGCTGACTGACACTGTGGTAGCTCATCGACTGAGGCCCAAAAGGGCTAGCAGAATCCGCAAACTCTTCAGTCTCTCTAAAGATGATGTCTGCCAGGATGTTGTAAAAAAGCCCTTAAACAAAGAAGGTAAGAAACCTAGTGAAATAGGGTCCGAGCGCTTAATTCACAGACTCCAACACCGAAAGTACAAGTTATAAAATGGAGAGGTTTTTTCTAAGCCAAGAGCCGGGCCGGCAGCCACTTGCCTGTTGGATATAACAGTCCCACAGCAAGAGGCCCTGCTTAGCTGTAGGGGCTTGCTTAAAAAAGGCTAAACCGCAACATCCTGGAGGCCTAGCAATGCAAGCGTGGTTCACAGAAGCGGGAAAAAAGCTGTTAGACAGTTTAACCTAGCCAGCAAGTGCTGTTGCCAGTTTCCCGGAAGGGAACTTTTTAACTGTACAAAGGCTGAGTACATGTTTAACTGTGCAAAGGCTGAGTACATGTTTAGCCTAATTTTTGACATTGTAGATGTTTTTTTAAGTCCCCTTCCACACTAGGACCAAAGCACCCAAGATTCAGCAACCTGTCACTCCACATGTTCTGCAACACCAACGCTGGCATATTGCTCTGAAGAAACAGTGTACTAAGAAAAATAAGGAAGAGGTCACAGAATATGCTAAACTTTTGGTCAAGAGAATGAAGGAGGCCAAAGAAAAACTCCAGGAACAGATGACCAAGAGATGCAGACTGTCCTCTCTGCGAGCTTCTATTTCCTAGTCTGAGTCTAATCAAAAATAATATTTTTTGAGTAGCAAATAAATAAGATCAGAGTCACAAAAAAAAAAAAAAGAAAAGGAACCAAAAAGCAAAGGAAAGTTGTAAAGAAAGTTGTGGGTATATAAGTATATTTTTTTGGTGAGAAAAGATATAAAGAAAAGAGATTAGTTTTGCATAGGAAAGGATCTTGTATGGTAAATTTTTGTCCTCTAATAAAATGACTGGTTATTTGAAGAGAACAAACGTATAGAACAAAGATAAAGGGTTCAAGCATGTCTTAGAATGGAATATGCAAGGTTTATAAAAAACATATGTAAAACAAACTCTATGAACAATCATGTTTACAAAAAATTTTAGTTATTGCTGTAAACTTACCATTAATATCAAATAGTCTAATGCTAGATCAAAAATGCTACTCAGAGACAACATAAACCTCTTAATTGGCAATCTCCAAAAGAATTTTCTATATACAGCAGAGGGGGAGGGAAAGAAACAAATTTAGTCAGCCCCTGTGGTCTTTGTTGGTTTAAAATCTCCTCTATTAAGTAAAGTTGTTTCACTTTTCAAACTCTTTGACTATAACTTTGGCTAAATAAGTAACTTTTGCAACAGCCTGTAATTCTGTGTTATAACATTATGCTTTTAAAATCTTTGACACTTAACTTTTTCAACATGTAAAGTTTTGAACCACCTCCCCCACATCCTCCTCCTGAACTTCCAGGTAAATTGTTATAAATGACAACTACTCAACCGAATGTGGTGGCTCAAGCCTATAATCCCAGCACTTTGGGAGGCCGAGGTGAGAGGATTGCCTGAGCCCAGGGGTCCAAGACCAGCCTGGGCAACTTGGCAAGACCTCATCTCTACAATAAATCAAAAAATTAGCCAGGTGTGGTGGCACGTGCCTGTAGTTCCAGCTACTTGGAAGGCTGAGGTGGAAGGATTGCTTGAGCCCAGCAGGCCGAGGCTGTGGTGACTTTTGAGCATGCCACTGCACTCCAGTAGCCACAGAGTGAGACTCCAACTCAAAAAAAAAAAAAAAAAACAACTGCTATGAAACCGAAGATGGTCTCTGAGATGGCAGTCACCCACAGCAGTTTATAATTAGCTATAGTGTTTTTCAATGCCAAATTGCTAACAACTTTAAAATTTCCTTCCAGGCATAAGGATTACTAATCCAACATAGGGATGGATAACAGAATGACCTTTTTGTTTAAAGTATTACTAATTATTTTTGTTCAAACAGGAAAGAATGTTTAAACTTTCTTAAGATGATATTTCCTTGTTGAAAGCAGAATCCCAATACCACCCCTTGACTAACTAAAGCCAAATAAATAATAATAAGACCACCTTTTGGCTCATTAACTTGTGAATTGAAAGCCTCTGGCAGATCTCATGCAAAAGACAATGTTTTCTGGAAACTCCCCCCCCACTTCTCCCATCAGAAGCAGAGAGATGTCAATCTCTGGAGTGAAGGTTACCTGGGATCCACCCTCTTTAGCATATCAATCATTTGGAGGTATATTATATTATATTATATTATATTATATTATATTATATTATAATCAGGCCTATTATAAAAAGCAAAAGGGGCGGTTTTCTCTCACCCATGCCATCTGTTTTAAACTTTCTTGCTCATTATTATTTTTCTACAATTTGAACTGTAACCTAACTACATGTCTTCAAACTAACATTGTCAATTTTTTTCTTCAGACTTTCTCAAAATAGCTGTATTTCCTTGTTAAAGCCATTATCTTAATATTTATCATATATTTTTTCTTTTGCTCAAACTTATTTTCCTCTGCTTTCCAACATTTATAGTATCTTCTGTATATGTAAAAGAAAAATGACTCTAACTTTCCTAAATCTTTCCCTTTTAAAAACCCTCATAACTATCTATAAATCCCCATCACAAAATCTGAAGTCACTCAGAGACAAGCTGCGCAGACATCCACATATGGACTAAGGAGTTCGCTGGTACAACAGTGAGAACTACTTGGATTCCTATAGTGGGTGCCAAGTCCACAGGAGTAACTATTTATAAATACGTTTTACCAGACATCAAAGCCTTAATATGTTGTAACAGTGACTATAATGGCCCTTATTATTAGTATCATTAATTCTAATAGTATGCACTTTTACTAGTGCTTTGTGTACAGACATTAAAAATACTCTGACAACTCTATTGGCTCCTGTCCCTTCATCTCTTCTTCTTACTTTAGGCAGGTAGGGACATCTCTGTGCCCCAGTTCAGCAGAAACTTGCTACAGAAGACAGACCACTCTCCATGTTCCCCAGTGTTAAATAAGAATATTTTTAAAACAACTAGAGAAGGGAATGAAAGGGTGAAAAGTCAAAATGGAATAACTTTGTTTCAGCAGCTCATTTTAATTCACCATTAACAAGGGCCCCTGAACTAATCTACTGTGATAATTCCTTCATGACCTACATGACAGAGACCACAACTCCATCACCATGCTAACAGTTCCTGTACTTACCTGCCCTTCTCATCTATGTGACTGACCTCCCTTTCCCCCTACTGTCCATCACCATGACATCAGCTCCTGTGAATGCTTGTCTGCCCTGCCCACCCTCCAAAAAGTTTTAAAAAGATCCCCAGTCTCAAGCTCTGGGGGCCATGCTTTCTTTAAGCTCTGCCCCCCCCCCATCTTGGAGAAGTGAATTCACCCTCTCTCTCTAATCTACTTTCCAAATAATTTACTTTTTCTAATCTAATTTCTGTGCAATTCTTTACATCTTACCCGCAGCCCGGGCCTACTGATCTAACACTAATTAGCTCAGTTCCTGGTGTCAGAGCTTGCCTTCTTTCTTAATTCCCATGTCCTATTTCCAGTCCCCAAACAAAACATAGTCAAACAGCAGCTATAGCTAAAAACGCACAAAACACCAAAAGAACACCTTTATGGCACTATTGCTGATTTTTCTATCACATGCATGCAGTAATTGATTCACACATATCAATTGGCGCATTAGAGCCATCAATGGGGTTCAAATCTCCCGGCAGTGAGTCACTGATTTCTGAGCAGTCAACTAAAAGGATAGTTTAAATACTTGAAATATAAAACCTTTCTCTGCCTTGCTGACCTTTTTAGGGTCCCTGAGCAGAGGAGTCCCATCTTCTAGCTTTTTGCTAAGTCACTGGCAAGAGATATGAAGGGGAGATGTGCAAAGTTGGGCCATTAATCCTCTGGCTCCCTTCTTGTTGGGTTGCATCTTTTCAAGGCCACAGCTACTATCAGGCTGTTTCCATACGGCCCCCTCTCTGGATTCTTGTAATCACTTCCTCCCCTTTGCCCTTTGAATCAGTAGAGCTGGCTCCCTGGTTGGTTGCTGTAATCCCTGCTCACATCTTTTATGGCAAGCTTTAGTCTACAAAAATATCTACAATATTCGCATGCCACATGCTCTTTGGTAATGCAGTCTTTCCTGGTCTCCATTGAGAGCCAGAGTCTATTTCTCCATCCTCCTGAATCTGGGTGAGATAAGAGATAGCTAGAGAAAGGATAGGCAGACAGACAGGTGGATCCTCTGGTGACAACGTAGTGAACTCCCGACAGGCCTCTGAGGCTCAGCATTGGTAAGCAAGTTCCCTGCAAGCCTCTCAAGCTAGAACTTAAGTACTCACTGCTGGGATCAAAAAGCAACCAAACAGCTCACCATTAGACCCCTACCTCCTGCTGATTGGTCCTTAATAGTGACCAATCAGAACTGCTAAGTGCAGACCAATCAGCTCAGTGCTAGCCAATCGGTTCAGTCTTAGGGATACATAAGTACCGGGTTTTTGGCCCCAGACGGGCAACCTGTTCAGGTTCCCTCCCACTGTGGGACGTTCTCTGTCCTCTTAATAAATCCTGCTTTCTCACTTTCCAGCTGTCCGTATCCCTCATTCTTCCTGGGCACAAGACAAGAACCTCCATCCTGAAGAGCTGCAACCTGAAGAGCTACAGAAGATTGTTGAGTCGAAGAGCCATGCACCCCAGAGGCAGGCTTGCCAGTCGACAGAGTCAGCTGAACCAGGAGAGCTGCCGGAATAAGGCGAGACTTCAAAGCTGAGACACCCTGGGGGCTAGACTTCAAAGCTGAGACACCCTGGGGGCTAGGCTTGCCAGCCGACTGAACCAGCAACACTCTCAGGGCTTGGCTTGCCGGCGCATTAGAGCCAACACTCTGGGAGCGAGGCTTGCCAGTCCACCAAATTGCAACACTCTTAGGGCTTGGCTTGCCAGCCCATTAGAGCTGACACTCCCAGGGCTAGGCTTACCAGCCCCTCGATGACCCTCTCTGGCACTTGGCTGCCTGGCCCATTGAGCTGACACTCTCGAAGCCCAGGCTGACCTGAAAAATCCACATCATGGACATGCCTGGTGTGCTTTGACCAATGGAAGTTGGGGGAAGTATTGCTGTGACAGTGCTGGATGTAGGCTGGTGGGCCTATCAGCTTTTGCTTTCTGCTCTTGGAATCCCAAGCCTCCATGTAAGAAATCCAGTTTACTCTATTGAAGAGAGAGACACAGAGAGAAGCGCTGAGATGCCGGACAGATAGGTGAGGAAGCCACCTTGAATACTGAGCCCTTCTGATCCTTCAGATGACACCAGACCAAGATGACAGCAACTGCATGAGAAATCCCAAGTTAGATTCACTCAAATATTCCCATTCAAAACTCAGAACTACAAGAGATCAAAAGTAAATTACTTTATGCCAGAACATCTTTGCATATGGTTCCTTTATTAAACCTTCATCAAATTGCCTAGGTTGTACACACCACCTGTTTCCTTCTGGGACCCACATGGGCTACAACCAAAAGTGTGCAACAACAAAAATTCTACCTCTAAGTTCTCACTTGGATCACAGACTCCTATGAGTAATAGGGGTTGGAATAATCCTGGAAAGCCATCAGCTTGAAGTCATCCTGTATGCATGGGTCTCTAACGATCCCATTTTAAACACAGGACCTCAGTCACCATTTCAAGACTTTTCATAAGCCACTTTTAAGAGCACATATAGCAGGACAGGTCATTATTCTGCATGCTGAATTATTCATACTCTCAAGAAAGCATCATTTTTTTTCCAGGCTAAACAAATCAGTTTTTGTAGTTTTCTCAAAGGTCCTGTAATTGGTCAACCCTTGCATTTTATTCCTTGTTCTATAAATCTTTCTATGGATGGTGGTACCCAAAATGGAGTCCAGCTCCTCCTGTAAAGGTCTAACTAGTTCTGTAAATGAGAAGAAAATAGAGCTGGTCATGGTAAGACGTGCCTGTAGTCCCAGCTACTCAGGAGGCTGAGGTGGGAGGACAGATTGAACCTGGGAGTTCAAGACCAGCCTAGGCAACATAGTAAGACCCTTCCTCCCCACCCCCATCTCCACTAAAAAATAAAAAAGAGGAGATAGCTAGGTATCGATATAATATATACAAAGAGATTTTTCTTCCATCAAGCCTGATTTCTGAGCTGTTAACTAAAAGGATAGTTTGTTTATTTGTTTGTTTGTTTGTTTGGAGTCTCACTCTGTCACCCAGGCTGGAGTGCAGTGGCTAGCTCAAGACCACCGCAGCCTCGACCTGGTGGGCTCAGGTGATCCTTCTGTCTCAGTCTTCCAAGTATCTGGAACTACAGGCACGCACTACCACTCCCAGCTTATTTTTTGATTTATTGTAGAGACGAGGTCTCACCAGGTTGCCTAGGCTGGTCTCGAATCCCTGAATTCAGGCAATTCTCTTGCTTCAGCCTCCCGAAGTGCTGGGATTACAGGCTTGAATCACCACGCCCGGCCAAAAAAATGATAGTTTATATAATGATTTGAAATATAAAAACTTTCTCTATCTTGCTGACCTTTTTGGGGTCCCTAAGCATAGGAGTCCCATCTTTTAGATTTTTACCCCATCCTTCATTTTCCCCCACAGTGAGAGCTCTGAGCTACAAGAAAGAACTTTCCATGAGGAAGAGTATCTCGAAGTAGCATAACACACTTAAGCATCCACTGCCACGTGTCTTGGTGGATAACATAGTGTCTGCCTTCCAGAAAAGGCAGGTGCTGAGTCTGACTTTGGACCCAGAAATGCTTGAGTAGGCAGAGCACAGTGGCTCATGCCTATAATCCCAGCACTTTGAGAGGCCAAGGTAAGAGGATTGCTTGAGCCCATGTGTTCGAGACCAGCCTGGGAAACTTGGTGAGACCTCATCTCTACAATAAATCAAAAAGTTAGCCAGGAGTTGTGACATGTGCCTGTAGTTCTAGCTACTTGGAAGGCTGAGGCTGAAGGATTACCTGAGCCCAGCAGGTGGAGACTGTGGTGGCCATGAATGTGCCACTGCATTCCGGCCTGGGTGACAGAGTAAGACTCCAACTCAAAAAAAAAAAAGAAAGAGAAAAAGAGGAAAAGAAATGCCTGAGTAGATTATTATGGTGTGCAGTTCTGAAGAGTTCTCACAACCAAGAGCATAGTTTGCTCCAAAGGTGAAAAGGTTTGCCACTGCCATCACCTAGTGCAACCTCAAGGCCACTCCTTCCCTAGTCTGCCTGGAGACAAGTGCCAGAGGTGATGTAACTCAGCAAACTTTATCCAGACCAACTGCCGGGTTCTGACAGGGGAAAGTACCATAGATGGGAGCCAAATCACAGCGAATTACCCAAGTCTGGGAACATTAAGTTCTTTTAAGACCATAGGCAAAACAAAAATGAGATACAATAAGGTCTCTAGGATTGGGGAAGAAGGCCATGGGATACGTAACTCTTTCAGTGGGAGGACTTATAAAGAGAGAATGAAAAAGAATGAGATAAGATAAGAGGATTCAGGCTTGAACCAAGTCAAACTTGGAGAGAGACATTGTGTCTGCTTATCACTTAAAGTTCTTCCATAGCAAGAATTCTGCAATCACGTTTTAATAATAAACTAACTGAATAAGCATTTATGAGCCAGGCCCAGGGCCTGGCCAGTCAAGTGGTCTGGGGTGAGAAAAGCAGAGTTTTGTAGGTGTGAAGTCAAGAGAATGTTCTTTAGTCTTGCCGTTGAGAAGATATACGAGGATTTCTGGTTTAACACAGGAAAATTCATTTTATGGCCCCAGACTGGGCCCCTGGTGCCAAACGGCTATCTGTGAATGTCTTTGAGCATCAGGGGATGGGAAAATGTGTCTGCTTTAGTCCTGACCTTACTCTAAACTAAACTAAAAATAAAACCCACTAACAGTGATCAACAGGGTCATTATACAGACAGTTGGGCTCAGACCGGTGGAACCAGAGATGCAGATGAGAATTAAGGGGCTGTCTGCTTGAGTTTGGGGTTCTACACTCCTCACACACACACACACACACACCTGGTTCCATTGCACCCAAGCACCTTCAAATCCAGCCGTTTCCTAGGCCTTTCCCTCAGAGTCCTGTAAGACATGGTTTCTGGGAACAGTGATTTCAGTGGTAAAGCTATAGGACACTGATGGGTTCTATAAGAGGAATTTGAAGGCTATTGATTAACTTTTAATATCCCACTCCTGTTCTAGAGATTATTTCTAGAAAATCTGACTGCTGGATTATAGAACTTCTCTCTTAAGCAGGTATAACAAGGGGACATCAGGCCATCATAGACTGTCACCACTTGGAAGGAAGTTATCTTGAGCCAAATGGATTTCGTCCCACCTGAGTGCTGGGTCTGTGCTTCTGTCATCCAAGCTTAGGCAGCCTCCTTTCCTTCTCTTTCCTCTACACCTAGTGTTCTGGGTCCGTCTTTTATATCCTGGACTAGTGAGTATCGCTGGCTGTCTGACAGATGGTTGTCCACAAAGAAACTGTAACCAAACAAGTCAATTATTTCTCAGTTAATGAAGTGGCTACAGGTGCACTAATACTACTTTTATTTAAACTTTTATTTGGGGATAACACTAGACTCGTTGGACAGGGCAATTCAATGAGTCTCCAAGTTTGGTCACTAGAGTCAGGAAAGCAATAGCGCTCTCAGCTCTCCACCCACTCCCTGCACCTAGTCTAAATCCCCTCCTTACGGCAGAGTGGTTCTGCTTTTTTTTCTTGTCTGTCTTTCAGTTCATTACATCTAAGCTATGCCCTTTCCTTTGCTGATTTGCTAAAGCCTTTTTCCTTCCTCTCCTAAAGCAAAGAATAACAAAACCTCTGACTTTCACATCTATTATCTCTAAAATGGACTTTAAGAATCCTTTTTGGAACTCAAAGGCTGAGCAGAGATTCTTCCTCTGCTCTAACAGTCCTCAGCTTCCCTGTGAAACGGGTACCTCTGGGATATTTCTGGCTGAGGAAGGTCACAGATGAAGGAACCAGAAAAACACTGTCATGCCCCTTCAAAGTAACTTTTGATGATCCATTACAATCAAATATATTATTGTGACACTGGTAGTCATTTTTTGAAAGTTCCAATAAAGATAACAGCTTTCTCTACTGTTCTCTTTTAACATGTATTCTCTGAACTGGAAAACAATCTGGAAGTTTCTTATAAAGTTACCCATATATTTATTATATGACCCACTCTTAAGAAAAGCAATCTTACTCCCCAAAAAGAAATAAAAACTTACACTTGCACAAAAACCTGTATGAGAATGTTTATAGTGGCTTTATTAATAATTGTCAAAAACTGGAAACGACTCAAATATGCCCCAACTAGTGAATGAATAAAACAGATTATGGTACATCCATGAAATGGAATGCTACTCTGCAGTAAAAACAAATAAACTACCAATACTGTCATCAACATGAGTGAATCTCAGATACATTAGGTTTAGTATAAGAAGCCAGACTCAAAAGGCTATAGACAGTATGCTTTCCTTCATAGAATATGCTGGAGAAGGCAAGGTTATTGGAATAGAAAATAGATCAATGGTTCTCAAAGGCTGGGAAGTGGATGACTACAAAGAGGCAAGGGGGAATTTTGGAGGATGAAGGAACTGTTCTATATCTTTTTTTTTTTTTTTTAGTTGGAGTCTCACTGTGTTGCCCAGGCTGGAGTGCAGTGGAATGCTCACGGTCACCATAGCCTCAACCTGCTGGGTTCAGGTGATCCTTTTGCCTCTGCCTTCCAAGTAGCTGAAACCACAGGTGTACACCACCACGCTAGGCTAATTTTTTTGATTGATTATAGAGACAAGGTCTCGCCAAGTTGCCCAGGCTGGTCTCTAACCCCTGGGCTCAGGCAAGCCTCTCGCCTCAGCCTCTCATGGTGCTGGGATTACAAGCGTGAGCCACCACCACACCCTGCCTGTTCTATATCAAGTGTGGTGCTGCTTATATGACTACAGACACCATATACACTTGACAAAAACTGAAGAACTATAAATAAGAATAGTGAATTCTACTGTTTGTAAATTGTACCTTAATTTATAAAAAGAAAGAATAAAAAATCACCTCAAAAAAATAATAAATAAAATAAATAAAACACCTGTGCTGAGAAAAGTACCACTGAATCTCAGTCCCAAATCTGATCCTTCAAAGTAATTTTGCAAAAATAGGTGCAATTATATCACTTGGAGAGTGGCTTATTGTTTCTTTCAGGTAACTATCCTTGGTGAATAAAATCTATTCAGTATCAGGAGGACACCATCTTGGTGTAGTTTTGCTGATAAGAGTCTATTGATTGGTTCTGCCAGGTCCAGTTGCTCATGCCTGCAATCCCAGCATTTTGGGAGGTCAAGGCAGGAGAATTACACGATCCCAGGACTTCCAGACCAGTCTGGGCAATGCAGTGATACCTTGACTAGACAAAAAAAAAAAAATTAGCTGGGCATGATTGCACACACCTGTAGTCCCAACTACTTGGGAGGCTGAGATGACCTGGATCCAGTAGGTCAAGGCTACAACAAGCTGACTTACACCAGTGCACTCCAGCCTGGGCAACAGAGTAAGACCCTGTCTCAAAACAAACAAACAAATAAAAGTCTACTGATTGGGGAATGTTTGCAAGCAACATGAACCAGAACTGAGTTAGGGGACATAAAATCCCTGTACTCATCACCATTGCAACACAACTCAACGGGATTACTTGCCCCTGAAACCTGTTTTCTGTGTTTCATAGCCAGAAAGTTCTCAAACTGATCTCAAACTTCACATCCTATTTCAAACCTTCAGATGGCTTCTTCTTGTACTTGGAATAAAAGTCAAGCTTACTTGCATTTTATAAACCTGCTAACACCTCATATCCTACCATATTCCCCCAACTCTTCAAGGTTGGCCACACCAGCCTTTTGGGTTCTTTTTTGTTGTTGTTGTTGTTGAGTTGGAGTCTCGCTCTGTCACCCAGGTTGGAGTGCAGTGGCACACTCACAGCCACCCCAGCACGGACCTGCTGGGCTCCGGCGATCCTTCCACCTCAGTTCCAAGTAGCTGGGATTACAGGCGCGTGCTACCATGCCTGGCTAATTTTTTTCTTTTTTCTTTTCTTTTTTTTTTTTTTTTTTTTTTTGATTTATCATAGAGACGAGGTCTCACCAAGTTCCCAGGCTGTTCTCGAACCCGTGGGCTTAGGCAATCCACTCGCCTCAGCCTCCCAAAGTGTTGGGATTACATGCTGAGCCACCGAGCCCAGCTCTTTTGGGTTCTTGAACGAGTTTATCCCACTTCAAGGCCATTACTCCAGATAGATTTGGATCACAATTCCACCTGTGTATTGTTTTCTGACTTAATATCTCTGGTTTAGTGCCTGAGATCTGTAATCTCAACACTTTGGGAGGCCAAGGCAGGAGGATTGCCTGAAGCAAAGAGTTCAAGCCCAGTCTGGGCAACATATCAAGACCTTGTCCCTACAAAAAAATAAAAAACTTAGCCAGGCATGATGGCACATGCCTGTAGTCCCAGCTACTTGGGAAGTTGAGGCAGGAGGATCACCTGAGCCCAGGAAGTCAAGGCTGCAGTGCTCTGTGATCCTTCCACTGCACTCCAGCCTGAGTGACAGAGTAAGACGCCAACATGCACACACATATGAGACAATCTCTCTGTACCTCAGTTTTCTTGTTGGTAAAATGAGGGATAACAATAGTATTGACTTCATAGAATTATTGCAAGATTGGGTAAATTAACACACATCAAGCACTTAAAACAAGACATGTTGTAAATGGTCAATAAATGTTGGCGGCTATTACTTCTGATTCAGGAAACGCTTATCTTCTCTACTGTTCAGACCTGTAATCCAGAACTGTTTGCAGGTGTGAGTGTGCCTACTAGGTAAAATAGCTTACAAACAAACTATAACCAAACAAGTCAGTTATTTCTTAGTTGACAGAATGGCTTCAGGTACACCAATAACATTTTTTTTAGTGTGTTCAAGTTATTTTTTTTAATTTTTAATTTTAAATACGTGGGGTACAATTCAGGGTTAGGTATACAAATGTTCATTATGCGGGTATCCTTGTTGATGAGGCAGTTTCCCACTACTGCCAGTCCCTTTCTTGCAGTATTAATAGTATTTTTTCATTAGACTTTTTATTTGGGGACAATATTAGACAGAGAAAAAAGTTGTAAAGATAGCAACACTATCCATATACTCTTAATCCACCTCCCCCTAGTGTTGATATCTTATCTCTTTAACTATAATGCAATTATGAAAACCAAGAAATTAACATTGGTACCACATTATTAAGTAAGCCACAGATTTCATGTTTTTCCACCAATGTCCTTTTTCTGTTCCAGAATATCACATTGCATTTAACACTAATGTGCTTTTAAATTATGATTTTATTAGATAATTGTGGCACTTAATTTCTAAAATATGTAAATATAAAAAGACATAGAGATACACCATATTTAAGCTGCAAATTTCCCCCAAGTTCCCTATCCTCTTCCTGGCTTTATTTTTTCCATATCACTGATTATATCTAATGAGCTATTATATCAAATCTAAGATATTGTTGACTCATGTATCATTTTTTTCTGTACAAAGTAAAAAGTCATCAATTATAACTGTAAAATGCTACCAGTTATAAGATACTTCCCAATTTCTAAGATAATAACGTGAAAAATGTATGCCTTAAAATCAGGATAGTACAATATACATTTTACAGTCTACTGATTGTTTATTTGCCACATTAAAAGATTGATTCCATAAAGAAAGGATTTTTGTCTTTGTTCTCTAATATATCCTTGGTGCCAAGCATATAATAGATGCTCAAAAAGTAGCCAGGCACAATGGCATGTGTCTGTAGTCCCAGCTACTCGGGAGGCTGAGGCTGAGGATTGCCTGAGTCCAGGAATTCTGGACTGTACTACACTATGTTGATTGGGTGTCCACACCAAGTTCGGCATTAATATGGTGACTTCCTTGAAGTGGGGGACCGCCAGGTTACCTAAGGAGGGGTGAACCAGCCCAAGTCAGAAATGGAGCAGGTCAAAACTCCTGTGCTGATCAGTAGATGCTCAAAAAAACATGTATTGAATGAATAAATGAATAATAATATAATACTAGCTAAAATTTATAAGCACTTGTATCAGACACAGTTCAAAGCTCTTTACTAGGCTGGGTATGGTGGCTCATGCCTGTAATCCCAGCACTTTGGGAGGCCGAGGTGAGACGGTTGCCTGAGTCCAGGGATTTCGAGACCAGGCTGGGCAATTTGGCAAGACCTCGTCTCTACAATATATCAGAAAATTAACCAGGCCTGGTGGCATGCACCTGTAGTTCCATCTACTTGGAAGACTAAGGCAGAAGTATCACCTCAGCCCAGCTGGCCAAGACTGTGATAGCTGTGAGATTGCCACTGTACTCCAGCCTGGGAGACAGAGTGAGACTCTGATTGAAAAAAAAAAAAAAGCTCTTTACTTGTATTAACCTTTCAAATTGTGTTCAACATTTTATCAAAATAAGAATTTATTTTAAATTAGCAATAACCCAGAAAGTGATACTTTCCAACACCTAGCACCAGAACATAAAAGTAGGCGATTGAAAGAGGAAAACAGAAGCGTACTTAAATATCATCTTTAACAATGAACTGATAATTTTAAAATAGTAACTTTTTCATCCTCAAAAATTGAGCACATTCTTGGCACTTCTGCAAGTTCTAAACACTTTACATATATTAATTAATCTAATTCTCATACTCTCTCTATAAGACCTATTTTGCAAACGAGGAAACCCAGACACAGAAAGTTCAGGAACTTGTCCAGAGTCATATAGCCACTGACTGGCAGAGTCAAAATCCAGGCCAAGACAGCCCACTCTAACATCTGCATTCTTAACCAATGGGCTACACTGCCTCACAGCCACTAAAACATCCTGTTCAATAGTTCAGTGGTATTTAAGAAACCAATAAAGCAACAAAAATTTAACTTCCATGACCAATTGATTCCCTCCCCTTCAGCCCCTAATAAATTAGGCTACTCCGTTTTCTGACTGATGAATATCAAGAGGCAAAAGTAAGGCAGAGCAAACCTGCTTTGGTTGGCTTTTGTTTTATTGACATTTGTTGGGTGCCCTTGATGTGACAAGCATTGTGCTAGGTTCTGGGGATAGATAGATGAGTTACAGGAGCTTCCAATGCAGAGGTCAGAGTCTGGTAAACCAATGATCATTACCATAGAGATCTGTAGGAAGTTCAGGATGAGCCTGGAGGAACAGAAGGAACTTTGTCCACCCTTGAGATGAAACTTGAAGGAACAGTTGCAACTTGCCAAGTAGTCGAGCAAAGGAAGCCTGTATTTACTGCCCTGAAAATCTCCTACCCTCTAAAACTGAGGCTGAGTGCATTCTTTCCCTTCTCTTTACAAAGTGCTTTGCAGTCCCCTGGAACAAGAGATCAGCTTTAGCTCCCTATCTCTGCCAGAGCAAATATTGAGAAATGTTGAGCTCAATAACCGAAGTGTTGCACCTTATTGCGTGTGCCACGGAAATGGATCTATTTCCCCACCACCACCCATCTGCCCCCTACAAATGAGAGCCAGGAGGCTGAGGCAAAGCTAAATCCTGGGAAATTAGATAGGGAACAACTAGGGGCCACCCAGGGATGCAGAGTGAGGAAAGAATTGAAAAAGAGTGACCGATGATTAATACCGTGGTATTCCTGTACACAAGTTCACAGAACATGTAGAGATGGTGACAGAATATTGCCTGATGTCAGAGCAGTAATCAGTAACTGGAAGAAGTGTGAATGCCAGCTATTCTGGGGTCTTCCAGGAGCCCTTGTCTCCTTTCCTTAAAAAAATTATTATGCTGGGCTTGGTGGCTCAGTCTGTAATCCCATGCCTTGGGAGGCTGAGGTGAGTGGATTGCCTGAGCCCGCGGGTTCGAGACCCGCCTGGGCAACTTGGCGAGACCTCATCTCTACAATAAATCAAAAATGAACCAGGCGTGGTAGCGCGCGCCTGTAGGTCCAGCTACTTGGAGGGCTGAGGCGGAAGGATCGCCAGAGCCGAGCAGGTCGAGGCTGCGGTGGCCGGGAGTGGCCACTGCACTCCAGTCTGGGTGACAGAGTGAGACTCCAATTCGGAAAAAAAAAAAAATTATTATTTGTATACAGATACATATATCTGTTTTCTCAAGACCAATCTACCAAGCGACCAATAAATTTGCTTATAAAAGCAAATTTACCTTTTTTTTGGCTGCTCTGCTGATTTTAACTGTCACTAACTTCTCACTTTTGTGACACTAAAAATCAACTGTAATGCTTATGGGTCTTGTAAATATTTGATCATTGGGTTCCTGGCTTGTGCTTTTGCCAAAGTATGGACTCTGGGAAAGTGAATATCTCTGTTTCTTTTCATGTTGTACATTTCTGAGGGCAGGAGCCATATTTGTTAAATTTGTTTTATACTTTGTTAAACAGCTCCATGCACAAGGGAGTACTAAAATAATCCAACTTAATCAAGAGGTGGATGTTTATTTCTAAGGGAGTTAAAATACAAGAACATTCACACGTCACGATTTTTAAATCATAAAACAAATATAAGATAATGTTGGTATACATTTGGATAATGTGTACAAATATTTTATAGTGTTGATTTACAAGTGCCAGATAATTATACCAAAATATACATCCTATAACTGATAAAAATCACAATTTGGACTTGTATACCTAACCTTGAAATGTACCCCACATCTTTAAAATAATTTTTTTAAATGTTTAAAAAATGACAATATGGGCCAGGCACAGTGGCTCACACCTATAATACCAGCACTTTGGGAGGCCAAGGTGAAAGGATTGCCTGAACTCACAGGTTCGAGACCAGCCTGGGCAACTCGATAAGATAATTGGTGAGACCTCATCTCTACAATAAGTCAAAGATTAGCCAGGCATGACAGCACATGCCGGTAGTTCCAGTTACTTGGAAGGCTGAGGCAGAAGGATCACCTGAGCCCAGCAGGTCAAGGTTGCAGTGGCTGTGAGTGTGCCACTGCACTCTAGCCTGGGCAACAGAGCGAGAATCCAACTCAAAAAAAAAAAAAATGACAATACGGACAAACTCGCATATTTTGGCTTGTTAACACTGAATGCCAATTCTCAACAGGGGGCCATGACTTGGGTGAAATGTGGGCAGGGCCAGAAGAAAATTCCAGCACAGCAGTACAGCTCCAAATTCCAACTGTCCTTCTCTGTGCATTGTCAAGTCATGTCTATCACAATCTTTCCTTCTCTTAAAAAAAAATAGGCCAGGTGCGGTGGTTCACACCTATAATCCCAACACTTTGGGAGGCCAAGGTGAAAGGATTGCCTGAGCCCACAGGTTGAAGACCAACCCGGGCAAATTGGTGAGACCTCATCTTGACAATAAATAAATAAATAAAAAGTTAGCCAGGCGTGGGAGTGTGTGCCTGTAGTTCCAGCTACTTGGAAGGCTGAGGCAGAAGAACTGCCTTAGCCAGCAGGTCGAGGCTGTGGTGGCCATGATTGTGTCACTGCACTCCAGCCCGGGCGACAGAGTGAGATTCCAACTCGGGGGTGGGGGAAGGGATTGGCAGTAGTGGGATACTGCTGGGGTGGAGGGGGTTGAGCACAACATCAATAAGGATACCTGATCTCAAACCAGGCAAAGTGGGGACCAAAGGAGGCTCAAACTTTACCTGTATATATATATACACTTGTATATCTAATCCTGAATTGTACCCATCTTTCAATTTTAAAAAATAGATGTTTTTCACGTTTGTGCTTCCTCTCCTGTGCAAAAAAAAAAAAAAAAAAAATTCAAGATGTAAAGGGATACAAGGGAAAATAAAAATTATAGCTAACACATAGAATTTATATGCCTGTCCCAATTCTAGGTGTTTTACATATATTAAGTCATTTAATTCTTACAACTACTCTGTAAGGTCAGTTTTACTATTATGCTTTTTTTTTTTTAGTCAAAGTCTCACTCTGTCACCCAGGCTGGAGTACAGTGGCACGCTCACGGCCACCGTAGACTCTATCTGTGGGGCTCAGGTGATCTTTCTGCCCCAGCCTTCCAAGTAGCTGGAATTACATGCATGACTACCATGCTTGGCTAATTTTTTGATTTATTGTAGAGACAAAGTCCCACTAAGTTGCCAGGCTGGTCTCAAACTCCTGGATTCAGGCAATCCTCTCAACTCCCAAAGTGCTAGGATTATAGACTTAAACCACCGCAGCTATTCTATGCTCATTTTCAATGGAGGAAAACTTTTAGTTTCATTGGAGGAAACTTAGGTTCAGAAAGATGAAGTATCTTGCTCAAGTTCATGATCTATCAGGTAGTAGATCTAGGATTCAAACCCAGGTAGTCCAGCTCCAGGTCTATCTCCAGGTCTATATTACTGGAAAAATATCAACATTAGTTGGAATAAGGGGTGATAGATTTATATGCGATTATTTTATGGGTGATTTTCATTTATTGTCTACACTTTTCTCTACTTTCAAAATTTTCTACCACAAATCAGTACTTGTGATAATACAAAATAAAAATAATAGTAATATTGACTTTTAAAAATGAATCAGGCTGGATGTAGTGGCTCATGCCTGTAATCCCAGCACTTTGGGAGGCCATGGCAGGAGAATCACTTGAACCCACTGAGCCCAGGAGATCGAGGCTGTGGTGAGCCATGATCATGCCAGTGTACTCCAGCTTGGGTGACAGAATGAGACTCCCGACTCAAAAAAAAAAAAAAAAAAGAACGAGTTTATTTTTAAATCAATATATATTTACTAAGTACATGCCAGTCACTAACATAACAGATAGTCCCTGCTCTGTGGCTCCTCCATGGTGGAGGCCGAGGGGCAAGGAGGGGTGTTATTAGAAACAGATAAAAGTTTACTCGGAGCAAATGTTTTGGGTCAGGGATGTGAAAGTAAAGATCGCAGGCTGCTCAGGGTAACATGTGGGCCAGAGAAGGAAACAATGCTGAATGAAGAGGTTTGAAAGTGGTAAACTGGCCAAGCATGGTTGCTCAAGCCTGTAATCCCAGCACTTTGAGAGGCTGAGGCAAGAGGATTGCCTGAGCCCAGGGGCTCAAGACCAGCCTGGCAACTTGGTGAGACCACGTCTCTACAATAAATAAAAAATTAGCCAGGTGTGGTGGTGGCATGCTCTTGTGGTTCCAGTTACTTGGAAGGCTGAGGTGGAAGATCATCTGAGCCCAGCAGGTCGAGAAAGAAAATGGTAAGCTGCATACATTGTGTCTAGATTTTGCTGGAGGTTGGCTCTTGGAGTCAGAGTTCCACCCTCCATGGCCCAAGCTATCTCTTGCATTCAACTCCCTTCCCTAGGACATTGTGAAACCCAGGTGGGGACTCACCAACACGGAGTACTACTGATCAAATGGGGGCTGAGAACAGGACAGGGCATACAGTTGACATCAGTGTGCAGAATGCCACACAGATCAGCTGATGCAGATAGAGTTCCCTGGCAGGGCAGTGGATTTGCTCTGAGTCACTTTTCAAGGTAACCCGCTGGATGTTTGCTGAGATGAAAAGGCTGGAGGAACCTCTTTGGGGTTATTGTAAATGTGTCATCACTGACGTCTTAAGACCTAGAGAGCTGCCAGCTTTCCCTAGCACTTTCTGGGCTTCATCACTGGGTGCTATGTTGGAAAATATCGCAATGCTCAGAGTGCACTGTGAAGCACATGAAACCCTAAGGCCCAGAAGAGAGACAAATAATTATACAGGACTTTGATTTGCCATGGCCGTGCTTCTGATGCAGGGTACCAGAGTTGCCTTTATTTTTATTTATTTATTTATTTTTTGAGTTGGAGTCTCACTCTGTCGCCCAGACTGGAGTGCAGTGGCCGCTCCCGGTCACTGCAGCCTCGACCTGCTGGGCTCCGGCGATCCTTCCACCTCAGCCTTCCAAGTAGCCGGAATTACAGGCATGCGCTACCACGCCCGGCTGATTTTGTGATTTTATTGTAGAGATGAGGTCTCGCTGTCCAGGCGGGTCTCGAACCCGCGGGCTCAGGCAATCCACTCACCTCAGCCTCCCAAAGGCGCGGGATTACAGGCTGAGCCACCGAGCCTGGCTGAGTTGCCTTTATTTAGAAAAACAAAGTGACAAAACACACTGAGACCAAAAAAAAAGAATCCATACTCTTGGGTCCAGGAATTCCACTCCTGAGAATTTATCCTGAAGAAATAATTGAGTGAGTTGGGGAAAAAATCTTTGGTCTCTAGTGGCTACAATCATGAACTTCCATGTCAGAGAAACTCAGATTTTGAACCCAGTATCTGACGCTTAAGCCAACTGTGTGACCTTGGACAAGTTACCTAACTTTCATTTCCTCACCCACAAAATGAACATCATAATTTTTCTACTTTGAGCCGGGTCTGGTGGCATGTACCTGCAATCCCAGATACTCAGGACGCTGAGGCAAGAAGATCACTTGAGCCTAGTTCAAGACCACCAGCCTGGGCAACATAGCAAGGCACTGTCTCAAAAATAGTAATAACTATCATCATGATTATTATTTTCCTGCTTCACATAGCTTTGTGAAAAATATATAAAATAATGCAATAAAGAGCAGAGAATACAGCCCCACATATAGCAGTCTTTCAGGAAATAATAAATATTGACTGCAATCAGGGTTATGTGAATGACTATTCGACAACTGACTTTCCTAGGGGATGATCCCTGATTTACAGCATTTGCAATTTCCTTTGGGTAAATACTCCCTCCATGGCTGATTTCAAGCTGCCAATATGCTGTCACTAACTGCAGAATTGGGAAGAAATACAAGCAGTTCTTATGAATCAGTGAAAGTCATCTCCAGCACACCACCGGCTGCAATTGTTATTACGAATATGTTTATTTCTGCATGAGCACTAATACTGAAACACTGAAAACATTCTAAATGCCCACAGTTGAAGAATAGCTAAGTAGATTATAATAAACATCGATTCAAAGGTGCAGGTACCCATTATAATCGCAATTATAAAAACTCTAAACCATCCTAATCAAGTGTCTATATTAGCTTGTTATGCTGTGATAACAAAGTACTACAGACTGGATGGCTTAATTAACATAAATTTATTGTCTCGCAGTTCTAAAGGCTAGAAGTCTGAAATCAAGGTGTTGGCAGGGTTGGTTCCTTCCTAGGGTTGTGAGGGAAGGATGTGTTCAAGGCTTTTCTCTTTGGCTTATAAGTGGCTGTCTTCTTCCTGGATGTCCTCATATCATCTCCCTTCTATACCTGTCTCTGTGTCTAAATTTCTCCTTCTTACAAGGACATTATCATGTTGGATTTGGGTTCACCCTAATGGACTCATTTTAACTTGATTACCTCTAAAAAAGACCTTTCTCCAGGCCAGGCACAGTGGTTCAGCCTATAATCCCAGCACTTTGGGAGGCCAAGGTGAGAGGATTGCCTGAGCCCAGGAGTTCAAGACCAGCCTGGGCAACTTGATGAGACCTTGTCTCTACAATAAACCACAAAAACTAGCTGAGCATGGTGGCGTGCATCTATAGTTCTAGCTACTTGGAAGGTTGAGGCGGAAGGATCACCTAAACCCAGCAGGTCGAGGCTGCAGTGGCCGTGAGCATGCCACTGCACTACAGCCTGGGCGACAAGAGTGAGACTCCAACTCAAAAAATAAAAGAATAAAATAAAATAAAATAAAAAACCTTTCTCCAAATAAGGTCACAGTATTCTAAGGCAGTAGGGGTTAGAATTTCAACATATCTTTTGTGGGGCAGACACAATTCAACCTATAATAGTGCTTTATGATATAATGCTAACAGAAATGATAATAACAGCAAATTATTATTTGGTACTTTGTAAACATGAAGCAGTGTTTTAAATGTTTTAAATAAGCTAACTCAAGTAAGTTTCACAACAGGCTATGAAGTATTGTTATCCTCACTTTGCTGATAAGGAAATTGAGATAAAGCAAGTTTAAGTTACTTTCTCATGGTCACATAGATAATAAGTAGTAGAATTGGACTTTGAACCAAAGCAGTCTGGCTCCAGAGACCATGGGCTCAATCTTGGAATCATACTGCAACATTCTGTGTACATTATGATGATGACAATTTTAAAACATGTAAAAAATATTTTTGCAGTCAGCTTTCATTGAATAAGCAAAAATGAAATTAGTTTATAGTGAGGTGAGAGGTTTTTTTGTTTGTTTTTTGTTTTGTTTTGTTTATTAATCAATATTTTTTATTATGGTTTTGTGGGGTACAGTTAAGGGTTAGGTATACAGTTACGTTTCATTCAGGCACCCTGTTGATAAGAGGTGTTTTCCCATCCCTAGACAGATATTTGCTACTGTTAATCCCATCCCCCCCCCATAGTTGAGAGTTTTGTTTTGTTTTGTTTTGTTTTGAGTCAGAGTCTCACTCTGTCGTCCAGGCTGGAGCGCAGTGGCAAGCTCACAGTCGAGGCTGCAGTGGCCATGAATGTGCCACTGCACTTCAGCCTGGGCAACAGATTTAGACTTTAACTCAAAAAACAAAAAGAAAAGTCAGCTTCCATGTTGTGATGTCGCTTAAGCAGCCCTGTGGAGAGATTCATCTGGGGAGGAACTGAGGCCTCCCAACAGCAGGCAGAATAAACTTGCTCTCCTTGTGAGTAAGCCACATTTGGAGCAGACTCTCAAGCTCTGTGGAGACATAAGAGACTCCATCTTGTATGCTAATTCATCATGTTGACTTCTGCTTAATGCCACTCTCATGAATGCCTCCTGATTTCTACTTTATTTGTTGTCCCTAATGTGAAGACATGTACTCACTATAAATCCTGCCTTTAGGTCAAAGTGTGACAGAGAGGGGCTAAAAACAGTTAAAATTATTCTTTTTAAAAATTTTACCTGCAAGCTCCAAACCTGCTATACATGGGATGTGAGAAAACCAAATAGCCACAGGCTACTTTCCTGGGATGTGAGAAAACCAAACAGCCCAAGCCACTTTCCTGTAAGTGCAAGATAGTAATCAATTCACAACCTTACCAACGCCCATTCTCTCTTTGTGAAGTTATCGATTTACAACCCCTGCTTGTCATGTATATCCTGGAGACAATTTGTTCCTTGAAAATCTGGTTTTGTCAAATACTACTTTGCAAATTCCAAAGAAAAATGTATAGCTATACAACCCGACCCCCTCCCTTACCTCAACTAACGTATAAAACCCCTCTCCTCTTTCTCCGGGTTGCTCAGCCTTAGAGCATTAACCTGCTGAATCATGCCAGTGCTAATAAAATGCTACTTCCTAAGATAGCCTCAGTGTCAGGGTCTCTCTGTTTTCCCGCAACATTTCTTGGTACATTGGCCAGGAGGGGGAGAGTCGGAGACGGTGTATTCCACCTCCTTTGTCATCGGGGTATGACCCCTGGGGCAACAGGAGAGGCAATCTCACATGGTGCGCAGCAGACCTTTTGATCCATAGGAGGGAGGCCCCTCTGAGGAGGGAGGCTCAGCTCTCAAAAGCACAGGGACCCAAAAGAGGCACAGGAACTGGCATGAGGAGCCCTGCCTGACGGAAAGGGTAGGAACAAGGGCCTTTGCATAGACCTGCCAGTAGATGGCAGAAAGGGAGCTTGATCACCTCCCAGAGTCCACTAGTAGTCTGCAGTCTGATGGAAGGGACTGAAAGACGGTGGAAGGAAACACTGTCTCAAGACAAACCCGTTGACTCCTAGGATTAGGGTGGAGGATTGGAGAATGTGCAGTGTGATTGCATGTGAATGAGATGGACAGTGGAAGTGTTCCAACCTGACCAAAGGGCTGAAGCAAGTGTTGAGTCCCAATCTAAGTCAGTGACGACATCATACAGCGGAGGGCAGCCCCAACCCTGTCACAGAGTTGGTCCAGGTTGGGGGTTTATCCAGGGATTATCCAACCTGCCAATTGCTAAGAGGTGTCTGAAGTATCTCCACAAAGAGTATGGCTGGAGTAAGATGAAGCAGCTGTTTCCCATATCCCCCATTCCCTCATTTGTGTGTGCTTCCCATCTGTTAGTGGGGAGGAAATGGGTGGAAACCAAAGTAAGAATACCCCTCTTGATTGTATGCTTAAGAACTTTGACAAATCTTTCTTTGAAGATTGTTATGGTGTCAGACTGTCTCATAGAAAGCTCCATACGTTCTGTGAAATAGATTGGTCCTCTTTCGGGGTTGGATGGCTGCCAGAGAGATCCTTAGATAGAAAAACCATTAGGAGAGTATATAGAATTATAATAGGAGAGCCAGGTTACCCAGACCAATTCCCTTACATCAACTGTTGGCAGAACGCAGTCCTTGCATGGTCCTCTTGGCTAAAAGCTTGCTGGGAGGACAACTGCAAAATCATGATAGTCCTCAAAACATCCCAGTCCAAATGCCCATCAGAGTCTGATGAGTTAGCTGATAAGCTGGTGCTAGCTGATGAAACAGAAATTCCACCACCTTATTCTCCAGTCTACCCACCATTGCCACTTGCTCCTATGGCACCAGCCACTGCTAGAGGCTCACAATTGGAATGCACCCCTAAACCTAGTATGTCTCTTAAACAATCAGAGGCTACACCTGAACCACCTATTCTGACTCCCCACACCCCATCCAGAAAGCAGCTGTCAGAATGCATGTCTGACTTCACATCAGGGGAAGGTCATGGTGCCTTCCAGAAGCCACTGAAGGAGACTAGGGGACCTATTTATTATGATCAAGAAGGTCAGATCCAAGGTGGGCAACGCACATTTGTGTAACAACCTTTCACCACAATAGACCTCCTGAATTGGAAAAATCATACGCTGTCCTTCATGGAAAAGCCTTAGGCTATGATTGACCTAATGCAGTCCATTATCCAGACCCAGAGGCCAACCTGGGCGGACTGCCGCCAACTCCTCCTGATGCTATTTAATACTGAGGCATGTCGGATAATTACACAGGGGGCTATAAATGGCTAGAGGAACACACTCTGGCTGGAGCACTCAATGCCCATGCATATGCCCAAAATCAGTTCCCAGAGGAGGACTCCCAATGGAACCGCAACAGTAACCAGGGGCTGCAAATGCTTGAACGGCATCAGGAGGCCCTCCTAGGAGGTATGAGAGAAGGAGGGGGAAAGGCCATAAATATAAGCAAGGTCTCTGAGGTGTTCCAGGGAAAGCCAATTCTATGAGAGACTCTGAAGCCTGACCCAGAGGCAACCGAAAATCAGCGTATGGTAAACGCAACTTTTGTCGGATAGTCCCACGGGGATATCCGACATAAACTACAGAAACTAGAGGACTTTGCTGGAATGAATGTTAGCCAGCTGCTAGAAATTGCCACTAAAGTGTTCATTAACCAAGATAAGGAGGCCCAACAAGAGGCAGACGGAAGACAGAAAAAGAAAATGGCCATGCTTGCTGCTGCCATTGTGGGGTACCAGATAACAGGCCCACCAAGAGGAAACAGAGGCAGAGGTCAGGGAAGAAGACAGCCAGGTCAGCAGTTTTCCAGAGCGAGGCCCAGACCACCTCAGCCTGCCCAGGGGCCCCTGAACCCTATCTATCAGCCTACACAAGGAACATCACAACCCCCTATGAAGTTAGGGAGAAACCAGTGTGCCTATTGTTACCAAAAAGGCCACTAGAAGCGTGAATGCCTCCAATAAATAGCTGATGAGGAAACCCAACAGAAAAATGGTCCACAAGGCTCAACTTATTAGCAGGACCCACCAGCTCCTAATGGCTTTATGGACCTGGTCTCTATGGAAGGACTGAAACAAGAATAGGCCAGACCGGGCTCCCTACTATCTTTAGGTCCCCAGGAACCTATGGTCAGCATGACAGTAGGGGACCAGCATATAAATTTCATGGTCAACACAGGAGCTGAACACTCCATGATCACCCAACCTGTAGGTCCCTTCTCCCCCAAAATGGGCTAATGTTACGGGAGTCACTGGGCATCAAGCCAGATGTCCCTTTATGGTGCCATGACACTGCACAGTCAGTGGCCATGAGGTCATACAAGAGATCCTGTATCTCCCAGATTGCCCCGTAACCTTAACGGGATGAGACCTCCTGGAAAATCTCAGAGCTCAAATAACCTTTGACTCTCCTAATCACATAACTCTGAGATTAAGAGGCCAAGAGGCTAAAATCATGACCCTCACTGTTCCCCAGGAAGAGGAATGGCAGCTCTACAGCCTAATGGAGGCCTCACAAAAATCTCCAGAGCTGCCATTTCGAGTACCGGGAGTGTGGGCAGAGGACAATCCTCCAGGACTGGCAAAAAATATACCCCTCGTGATTGTGGAACTAAAGCTAGGGGGTGAGCCAGTCCATCAGAGGCAGTATTTCTTCCCCCACAAAGCACAAATAGGAATCCACAAGCACCTGGAGAGGCTCTTGCATTATGGAATCCTCTGGGTTTGTCAGTCTGCTTGGAATACACTTCTATTGCCGGTGCAGAAGCCAGGCAGAACAACTACTGGCCAGTTCAAGACTTGCGAGCCGTAAACCAGGTCATGGTCACTCTACACCCCATTATCCCAAACCCGTATATGCTGCTGGGTCTCATCTCTGCTGAGGCTGCTTTCTTTACCTGCTTGGACCTTAAGGATGCTTTCTTCTGCATCCGCTTGGCCCCAAGAAACCAGCTGATCTTCACTTTCCAATGGGAGGACCCAATAAACGGCACCAAGGGACAGTTAACTTGGACCCGGCTGCCCTGAGGATTCAAGAATTCTCCAACCATCTTCAATAAGGCACTAGCCTCAGATTTAAAAGCCTTTCCAGCACACCAGTGTGGCTGTATCCTACTCCAGTATGTAGATGACTTACTGTTGGCAGCACCAAACTGGGAAAACTGTATGCAAGGGACACAACAACTGCTCACCCTCCTGTGGAAGGTGGGTTACAAGGTCTCAAAGAAAAAAGCCCAAATATGTCAGGAAAAAGTTAGGTACCTAGGTTTTCATTTGTCCCAAGGCCAGCGCCAACTTGGCCCAGAAAGGAAACAGGCAGTGTGTTCAATAACAGTCACAACTACCCGGCGTCAAATCTGGGAGTTTTGGGGGACTGTGGGGTTCTGTAGAATTTGGACACCTAACTTCTCCATCATGGCAAAACCCTTCTGTGAAGTCACAAAGGGGGGTGAACGGGAACCTCTGCCATGGGAAAAAGTTCAGCAACAGGCCTTTGAACAAATTCAACAGGTCCTCACCAATGCACCTGGTCTGGGACTCCCAGATGTAACTAAGTAAGCTATGCCAAGAAACTCATTTAGGCTGGGTCCAGATTCTGCCAATAGTCCTTAAGGGTAAGATCTAACCCCACAAAACAAACAGGTTTCTTGCCTTTTGAAATCCTTTATGTGTGGCCACCACCTCTTGTTAAGGGCATACAGAGAGACTTCAAAGGAGTTAGGAAATCATACTCTAAAACAACAAGTGCAAGCCTTAGGTTCAGCCTAAAATGTCATACATTATCAAGTCAGAGAATGGCTACCAATTAGTTTAACTACTGATGCCCATTCTTTTAAGCCAGGTGATATGGTATGGGTAAAAAATGGACTGTACTGCCTCTAAAACCCCTCTGGAGGGGCCCACTTACTGTCCTTTTGTCTACCCCAACTGCAGTCAAAGTAGCCAGAATAGTTCCCTGGATCCATTCCCGCAGAGTTAAGCCCACCTCCCAGGACTGGGAGTGCACCACAAATCCACTGGCTCCCCTTAAGCTGACCCTCCAGAAAGTCACCGAGGCCAACAGAAAACCCCAAACGGATTCCCCAAGCCCTGCTCTAGCCACTCCAGGACTGGCTAGTCTACACATGACTGAAGTTTGAGGATCCATCGGCCTTGCTTCAACCATACACCGGACGCTGACTGATCTACGCATGGCAGAAGCCTGAGGACTCAACGAAATAAACACCTTACTGATAAGCCATTGTTTCGCTTTGTCAGCCTTTGTATTTGCCAAGTGCTATAGTCTTTGTCATCTTATTTACTATAGGACTGACTCTATTTGCTATAGGACTGACAGAGTCGACCCCTACAAATTGGACATGTTGAGAAAAGGTCTCACTAGCATTTCTGTTCTTTCTTATAATCGTTCCCTGGATCCATTACAGCAGAGTTAAGCCCGCCTCCAGGACTGAGAGTGCACCACAAATCCAGGTTGCTCAGCTTTGGAGCATTAACCCGCTGAGTTGCACTGGCTCTAATAAAACACGACTACCTAAGATAGCCTCAGTGTCACAGTCTCTCTGTTTTCCCACAACAAAAGCAACTTTGATGCGATCGCACAATTGAAAGGCTATGCCACGCATAGCACTCTCACCTGTTCTGGAGGTTTGCCTTGAATTGCCTCTCTAGAGCACTTATATCCTTTCCCTATGGTATACAAGCTCTGGGTCTGGGGAATAACAGTGCAGAGATGTCTTTCTGCCTCCCAACACCACACTTCTACCTGGAAGTTCCCCAATAAATCACCGTCTACTGACAAACTGGATTTGCTTGCCTTGTTCCTTGGTTTTTCAGCTCCTTCCATGTGTGGGGGTGACTTTGCATATATGGCCCTTTCAAGGAACAAGTCTAAATGGTTGCAGTCCCAGCCAACCTCTTGGCCGTAATTTTGGGGAAGACCCACAACCCTCCCAGTCAAGCCACTCCTGAATTTCTGACCCACAGTGTAATAAACAGAATAAAGGCCCTCCCAAAGATTTCCATGTCCTACTTTCTGGAACTTGTGAATATGTTACCTTCCATGGCAAAAGCAACCTTGCAGATGTGATTTAAAGTCTTTATTTATTTATTTATTGAGTTGGGGTCTCACTCTGTCACCCAGGCTGGAGTGCAGTAGCACGCTCACGGCCACAGCAGTTTCGGCCTGCTGGGCTCAAGCGATCCTTCTGCTTCAGTCTTCCAAGCATCTGGAACGACAGGTATGTGCCACCACACGCAGCTAATTTTTTTAATTTATTGTAGAGTTGATCTCGAACTCATGGGCTCAGGCAATCCTCTCGCCTCCGCCTCCCAAAGTGCTGGGATTGCAGGTGTGAGCCACCAAGCCTGGCTTTTAAAATCTGAAGATAGGAATATTATCCTGAATGATCTGGATGGGCCCCCTGTAATCACAAGTGTCCTTAATAGACAAAAGAGACAGGCAAGAGTCAGAGGAGGAGATGTGATGACATAACAGAGGTCAAAATGATGTGGCTATGAGACAAGGAACATGGACAACTTCTAGAAACTGGAAAAGGCAAGAAATGAATTCTCCCTTAGGACCCCCAGAAGGAAAATGCTCTGCCAACACATTGATTTTAGCCTGCAACACCCACTTTGAACTTCTAAGCTCCAGAACTATAAGATAATAGATTCGTTTTACTCCAGTAAATTTGTGGTGATTTGATACAGCAGTAATACCAAACCAATACAGTAATCATGAGAGATAAATAAATGATTCCTGTTGTTTTAAGCCTCAAAGTTTTGGGACAATTTGTTGTGCAGCAATCAATAACGAATGTACCATTATTCGCAGTAATTATGAACAATAGGCCAAATCCTAAGAGAATTAACTTTAGCCTGTCTATCAGATCTGTCCAAATACATTTATCCATCGATTCCTCTGGATTCATTCTCCTCAAGTGCACAACCTTAACATTCCAGAACGAAAA
The DNA here is from genome assembly GCA_027257055.1 of Cephalopachus bancanus. Classification (NCBI taxonomy): domain Eukaryota; kingdom Metazoa; phylum Chordata; class Mammalia; order Primates; family Tarsiidae; genus Cephalopachus; species Cephalopachus bancanus. The sequence continues at coordinate 232,789 of JAPVLO010000330.1, read as the reverse complement.
TCATTGGTATCTTGACATCAGTCCTCCAGGGAAAAGAGGAAGCACTGAGGTTCAGGATCTGCCCTGGGTCACATTATCATGTAGTAGCCAATTCATTTCAGTCCCTCCCAAAGAATTGGTTCTAGACTCCTAACTCCCAAATTCCCTTGAACCCTTCTTTGGTTCTCTCTGGGCAAAAGAGGTAGCAATTAGACACACTATCTGCAAGACATCACCAGTTTTGCAACTGACTTGGCCATGTTAGCATTCTGCCTTTCATTGGTCAGAAATACTTGGGTCATTTCCATATGTCATTGAACTATAATTGCCATTCTGTCACTAGCAAATGAAACAAATATTTGACACATACTCACTTTATATTTGTTTAAGAGTCAGGCTTTGAGTTGTCTTAAATTAATAAAGAAATTAATTGGCAAGAGAAGGAACTTCTCTGGTGAGGAGTTTGGAGGAATGCTACGGGGGAGCAAGCCCTGAGATCTATAGCTGAGAAGCTGTTGCTGTTTTCAGCCTTTTATCTGCTTTGTCCTAAAGCTCTTCCTTCCCGGAAAACCACCTCTGACCACTCTCCACCACTCCTGGTGAAGGTTCTTTCCCTACGCTTCTTACCCAGGAGCGCAGTCTGGTACCTTCCTAGCAAGCTTCTCCTGAAAATTATCTGTCCAAGCTCATTGACAACCTCCAAACATGACTGACACTTTCCAGTCTTGAACTGAGCTTCTCTTGGTAATAAAATGCTATAACTACCAGTATCTGATATTCATTGAGTACTGACATCCACTGAGTATTTTGAACATTTGTGGTTCATTGAGTGTTCGATGTTCAGTGACTCATTGTTCACAGATATTCAATACTACTGATCATTTGCTCCTTCTTGCTTATGTAATTATCCTTCCTTAATATCTCTCAAGTCGGCCAGGCATGGTGGCTCATACCTGTAATCCTAGCACTTTGGGAGGCCAAGGTGGGAAGGTCACTTGAGCTCAGGAGTTTGAGACCAGCTTAGGCAACATAGCGAGACCTTGTCACTACAAAAATATCAAAAAATTAGCCAGGCATGGTGGTGCACACCCATAGTCCCAGCCACTCAGGAGGCTGAGGCAGAAGGATTACCTGAGTCCAAGAGGTCAAAGCTGTAGTGAGTCATGATCGTGCCACTACAGCCTGAGCAATAGAGTGAGAGTCCAACTGAAAAAAAACAACAACAACTCAAGTCTACTTTCTCTTCATCCCCAATGCCAAGGCTCAGCTGGAACTGCTCTCCCTCCAGAACATTCTAGAATATTATTTCTATAACAAATTTGACAGAGGCACTTCTCTGATTAAAAACCATCTCTGGTGGCTCCATGCAGTCTGTTAATCTCTAACCTAGCATATACTCTTCCATGCAAATATTTATTCATAAAATAATTTTTTTTAATTCGGAGTCTCACTCTGTCATCCAGACTGGGTGCTGGGATTACACACTCACGGTCACCGCAGCCTTGACCTGCTGGGCTCAGGCCATCCTTTGGACTCAGCCTTTCAAGTAGCTGGAACTACAGTCACGCAGCTAGTTTTTGATTTATTGTAGAGACGTGGTCTCGCCAAGTTGACCAAGCTGGCCTCAAACCCCTGAGCTCAGGCAATGCTTTCACCTCAGCCTCCCAAAGTTCTGGGATTACAGGCGTGAACCACTGCGCCTGGCCATAAATTATATCTATGTACCTCTGTACTAACATATTATTTACATTATATCAGACACAGAAAAAATAAATAGAAGCTCTAATACTTTTTGAAAGAACAGACTGAGAGCAGAAAAATACATTTTTAAAATCTTGTTCCTAAACCTTAATACAATGATGAAAAAGTAGAAACTATGTTTTGGAGAAATGCATACTTTAAGTAAAGATTAATCGTGCCAACTTTGTCTTTTCAGAAACACAGTCTTCCTGGTGCTAGGTATCAGAGGTATCTCATAGCGGCAATCAAACTTGCCTAGGGTAAAGGGAGTTTACAAGGCCTAAAGACATCATGCATTGGGCAAGGATTGTAGAAGTCACAAAACTGGCCGGGCTCAGTGGCTCAGCCTGTAATCCCAGCACTTTGGGAGGCCTAGGCAAGTGGATTGCCTGAGCCCGCAGGTTCGAGACCCACCCAGGCAACTTGGTGAGACCTCGTCTCTACTATAAATCAAAAAATAAAAATAAAAATTAGCCGGGCATGGTAGTGCACGCCTGTAGTTCTGGCTACTTGGAAGGCTAAGGCGGAAGGTTCGTGCCACTGTACTCCAGTCTGGGCGACAGAATGAGATTCCAACTCAAAAAAAAAAAGTCACAAAACTTGTAATTACAAAAGTTATACAGATCACAGGACTTGTGATCCCTCAGAGGGGGAGTAGGTGGGGATTCGATCTTCCAGTAAATTTGGCACTGTCTGTGGGGAAGCCAAGGATTCTCCAAAGCTACCCACTGGGAATTCATAGGAGATAAGGGAAAGGGCACCCCCCCCATTAGTTATAAGGAATGTCATTCGGGAAGGTGCAGGCACACTGGAATCCTTGTCATGCCCTTCTCTAGGGGCTATGATAATATAGACAGACATTAATGAGTCTCTGTGTCACAGGGTCTCCAAGACATTCACAGATGGTCGATAAGGAAGTCACGGCCATCACATCTACCTGAATGCAACATCTCCAAGGGAAAAGATTTAAGCCGGGGCTCGAGGGGGGTATGGGCCTGCACTCATCTAGAGTGTAGGCCCGCTTCCTGTCTGTGGGGAGTGAACTTTTCTTAAATAAATCTTTTCTTCTTTCACCTCTGTGTGTGTTGCAATTCTTTGCATTACTCGGATCTCTGGGTTACCGGAGCACATCTCCGGCACGCCGGCTCTGGCAGTGCTGCACCCCTCTCCAGTCATCTACCCTCACCCTATCTGTTACCTAACACTCTTTCCCTGTACCACAGTGGAGGTTGTATGCACTCGCATGGAGACCACAGACCCACAGCAGTAAGTCCAAGTGCATATGTCTGACTTTTCAGACTTCTTATGATCTGATCACTGCCTACTTCTTCTGTCATTTTTTCCCTTCACTTCTTCCTTTGTTTCCAGTGCTGTGGTTCAAATAGAAGGATTTGAACTTGAAGGTCCCCAAATTTAGCTTTCAATTTGCTGCTCTGTTTTTTGGAATGTTCTTCCTGCCCTTGGCTCCCCAAGCCCCAAGTCTCTCCACCTTACGTATTCCTAAAAGCCCTCCTGAAGCATTCCTTCTTCTGGAAGTCACTGAAAGAAACCAAAATATTTCACCCCAAAACATACTTCTTTGACATATTTCAAGATGGCTATTCAGAAAGACCAAAAATACTAGAATAGCTGAAAAACTGTCTTTTGTTGGGGAGATTTACATCTGTAGAGAAAATCTACCTCGATGCAGTCTTTCTCCAAGGCTCTCCCTTGTCCCAATTTAGGAAAGATTAACTGAGAGTCTGACACCTTTAAAGGTTGGGGTGCGGGGAGAATGACATCTATTCTCTCTGAGGTTTCATCTACATAACAAGATGACCTTTGATAGCCAGGCCTCCATGCCCCCATTCATAACGTGTTTCGCCACAATCCAAGCCCCTATTCTTTCTGTAATCTTAAGATACATAAAAGCAGCAACCATCTTCCCTTTCTTCTGAGGTCTTACAATGTGTAAGACTCCTGAATATGTGAATAAACGTATATGCCTTTTCTCCTGTTAATGTTCAGTGCGTCTTCAGAGGGTGAAAGGGAAACTTCCTCTCTGTCCTACATCACTGTTGGTTACTTCCGCCTCCGTGCCCTGTTCACATCTCATATACATCTTTTCCTTCTCAGTGTTATGCAGTGTTTACTTACCTACCTCTTTCATGAGGCTCTGAGTTCTCTGTGGATAGGACTGGCTTATTGATCTTGTGTCATAATGACATCCATAGTGCCCAATAAACAGCAGCAGCTATATAATAATAGCTAATACATTTATAGTGTTAATATATGCCAGGCACTGCTCCTCCCCAAAAAAGAGTTTCACACATATTCACTTATAAATATGTACCTATGAGTTAGATACAATTATCCCCATTTTGCAAGCAAGGTCACCCAGGGACAGAGAGGTAGAGTGACTTCCCAAGCTCACCTATGAAATACACGAGGTTCAAGAAATTTTGAATGAACTTGAACTCCAGACATTCTATCACACCTGTGATGAGAGAACTCTAGTCATCCAGGCAGAGATGGATGAGGAAATCCTCAGACTGAGGAAGAGGGACATGGTATGGGCCCTGGCACCTCCTGCCAGCGGGGCTAAGGCACCCCAGCCTGAGCCTGTGCTGCCCCCTGCTGGCCAGCTCTGCTCTCTGAGGACTTCCTTTCTATTCCAGAGCCCCTTCATGGGAACTAACCCAGCCAGGAGTCCCCTCTGCCTCCAGAGCTGGAATCTGGGGTCTGACTGCAAGCACAGGACGTACTGGGTGGGGAAAAGAGCCAGAAGACCACATGGGGAACAAGCAAGAATTTTCACTTGATCCACATACCTACAGCACAGTCTTTCTCATAGGGAAGGCTGAATGAAACCACACAAAGAACCAAATGGGGAAAGTAAACTCTGTGCCCTTAAATGCCATTGTGTGAACCCCAAACCAATAGAAATTTTTGTTCAAAGAAAAATTTAGGCGAGTATTTGGATTTTTCTTAATATTAGGCTCTGCTTGAGAATGGAAAATTGAATGCTAAGTTACATTAACACACTTGTTCCTAAATAAGGTGTCTCATGGAACAATTCAAAAATACAGATGCCCAGGCTTTTTTCCAAGTCTGCTAAATAAGAACCACCAATAGATATTACTTCTTCTCTGGACTAGTCCTAAACTCAAACTTTCCAGAACCCCAAAGCTCTAAAACCATTAACATTCCACTTTTTCAGGTGAAGCAAAGCCAATGCCTTTCCATGTGTGCTTCACTGGGAAACTGCTTTGTCTAGATACACCCCTCCAGGTTGTCTGATTCTAGTCTTTCATTATCTTTGAGCTGTTTACAACTATGTGAGTTGTAGGTAATTGATAGCAATGCAAAAAAATTATTTCCTATGCTCATGCATTGTATGTCCTGTCTAGTAGAAGTTCAATTGACTTTTCTTTCCCTCTTCGAAAAAAATCAGTTTCGCTTCCATTTGTATATTCATTTGATTATTCCTGATCTGTGAATGGGTCTGTTCTTCAGATTCTTTTTTTTTTTTTTTTTTTTTTAAGAGACTGACTAAAAAAAAACAGGATGGAGACATGGACTCCCCTCCTTGATGGGCAGCAAGGTTCTGGAAGAGCACAGGGGACAGGAAATATTGTTGCCACCTTTTTCAAAAAGCAGTCTGCCACAGAGGGTTTGTGGCAAGGTTAAGACATAACCTGGACCTTTAAAAGACTTTCTTCCAAACTTCGTAGCAACTTGGATGGAGAAAGAGTGGGACAGTGGTCAGAGGGCCTCTCTGACATGGTGACCTTTGGCAGAGCTCTCTGAATGAAACAAGAAGGAGGTCTGTTGCAGGTAAAGAGAATGGCCACTACAAAGGCCCTGAGATGGGACCTGCTCTTCTCATCTTCTGAGCAGAGGATTAGCAGGAAGGAAAGAAGTCTGGGAGGCTGTTACCCAGTGTATTCACATCCACGTCGGCTGCTTGTCCCACATGAGGCCCAGAAACAAGGTGGGTCCCTGTGGTACTGCACTTGCAGGCTGGAATGCAGTGGCATAGTCCCAGAGCACCACAGCCTCAACCTCCTGGCTCAAGCGATCATTTTACCTCAGCCTACCAAGTAGCTGGGACTACAGGCATATGCCACCGTGCCCACTAATGGTTTTTTTGTGTGGTTTTTTTTTGTAGAGATGAAGTTTCATTATATTGCCCAGGCTGATCTCAAACTTCTGGGCTCCAGTGATTCTCCCACCTCAGCCTCCCAAAGTACTGGGACAGGCATGAACCACTATACCTGATCACAGTTTATTTTAAATGTGTATGTTTTGTAGTCTTTTAAGTTATGATTCCTTAGGCATTTTGAGACTTGTGAGCAAACTTTTAGGCAAGTAGGGGAAAAATGTTTTCAGATAAAGTGGTTAAAAATGTTTTCCCAAATGTTTAAAATAGACAAAACATAACAAGTTTTAAAATTATACCTTTTTAAAATAATGGGCATGTATTATTTTTTATAATCAAGAAAAAATTATTAAAATAGGTAAAGCACAAGCCCAAAAGTTTGATAATACATACTGTTAGTAAAGTTATGGGCTGGGGGTGGTGACTCAAGCCTATAATCCCAGCACTTTGAGAGGCTAAGGCGAAAGGATTGCCTGAGCTCACAGGTTCAAGACCAACCTGGGGAACATGGTGAGACCTCGTCTCTACAATAAATTAAAAAATTAGCTAGGCATGGTAGCGCGCACATGTAATTCCAGCTACTTGGAAGGCTGAGGCAGAAGGATCGCTGGAGCCCAGCAGGTCGAGGCTGCAGTGGCCGGGAGCATGCCCCTGCACTCCAGCCGGGGCAACAGAGTGAGACTCCAACTCACAAAAAAAAAGTTATGGAGAAATAGGCACTCTCAAATAACTAATGAGAATACAAATCCATATAATACCTGCAGAGGATATTTGGCAATCTGTGTCAAAATTATAAATATATATACCTTTGACCTAGATATTAAACTTTTGAAGATTTACCCTACAGATGTATATGCAAGCATCCAAAATAACATAAGTAAAAATCATTCATACATCTTATTTGTAGCAGCAAAAGATTAGAAATAATCTAAATGTCTATCAGGAGAGAATTAATAGATGAATTATGATACATTCATGCAACAGAACACTATACAGTTTGAAAAAGAAAAGAACGGGGCCTTCTTCACTTTCCAATATGGAAAGATTTCTAAGAAAATTACATGAAAAAAGCAAAGTACAGAACAGAGAATACTGTGCTAGGTTTTATGTAAATTGGTAAGGAAGGTATACAGATTTGTTCTGCTTATATTTATATGAAGCAAACCCTAGAGCAATTCACAAGATAGTTATTACAATGATCATTTGTTGAAGGGGCTCTGGATCCCCTTTATCTGTTGACACACCCATCCTCCAGTCACAATGATGTTAACTGAGAGCAAATTACAGCTATTTCTTCTCTGGAAAATTGTCTTCCACCCCACAGAGAGCCACCATACTTGGAAAGGCTGTATGATGATCGGAATGTTAGTGTTCCCCAAAATGTATATGTTGAAACCTAATACACAATATTAACAGGTGAGTCCTTTGGGAAAGTGGTTAAGTTATGAGGGCTCTGGCCTCATGAATGAAATTAGTGCCCTTATAAAGGGAGGTTAAAGGGAGCTTCCTTGCTCCCTCCCCCATGTGGGAACACAGAGAAGGTGTCATCGATGAGGCACAGGACCTTATCAGATACCAAATCTGCTGGTATCTTGATCTTGGACTTCCCAGTGTCCAAAACTGTAAGGAATAAATTTCTGTTTTTTAAATAAATTACTCAATCTATTTTGTTATAGCAGCCTAAATGGACTGAAACAAAAAACTGTGTAAGAAGTGGATTTCAGGCCAGGTGCGGTGGCTCACACCTGTAATCCCAACACTTTGAGAGGACGAGGTGAGATGATTTCCTGAGCCCAGGGGTTCGAGGTCAGCCTGGGAAACTTGGCAAGAACTCATCTCTACAATAAATAAAAAAATTAGCCAGGCATGGTGGCACACGCCTGTGGTTCCAACTATTTGGAAGGCTGAGGCAGGATTCCCTGAGCCCAGCAGGTTGAGGCTGCAGTGGCCTTGACAGTGTCACTACACTCCAGCCTGGGTGACAGAGTGAGACTCCAATTCAAAAAAAAGAAAGAAGTGGGTTTCTGCTGTAACAAATACCTAAAAATGTGGAAGCCGTTTTGGAACTGGGTAATGGGCAGAGGGTGGAAGAGTTTGAAGGAGCAGATTAGAAAAAGCCTAGATTGCCATAAGTGTATTGTAAATGGCAATTCTAGTGAGGGCTCAGAAAAGGAGGAGAGCTGTAGAGAAAGCTTCAGTCTTCTTGAAGATTACCCAAGTGGTCATGATCAGAATGTTGATAGAAATATGGCTAGTAAAGATCATTCTGGTGAGGTTCAAACCGAAATGAGGAATATGTTACTGGAAACTGAAGGAAAGACCATCATTGTTGTAAAATGGCAGATAACTTGGCTGAATTGTGCTCATCACATAGTATTTTTTGAAGGTAGAACTTGCAAACAATGATATTTGGCCGAAGAAATATCAAAGGACATCCTCAGAAAGATTCAGGTCCAGGCAGAGAACTGCCACAGGGATGGGCTACCACAGAGAGCCCTGACTAGAGCACCATCCAGCAGAGCCGTGAGGGTGGGGCCACCCCAGAATCCCAGAAGGATTGAGCCACCAGCCTGCAGCTTCAGCCTGGAAGAGCTGCAGACTCATGATCTAAATAAAGGGTTGAGGGCACAGCATGGCATCTCTTACCGGCTTGTAGTAAAAGTTGAGAAAAGAGAAATGAATTAAAGATGAAATGTATAATTAAAAGAAAGGCAGAACTTAAAGACTTGGAAAATTCTCAGCCTAGCCATATAGTAAATAATAAAAAAGCATGTCCAGGAGAGAAGATCAAGGATTTGTCCAGGCAACCTTTGATAAGGAGATTAGTATAGACAGGTGCAGCCAGATGTTGTTCATCGAGACAACAGAAGAATGAATTCAAAGGCATTTTGCCAAGGCATGGGGGACATAATGTCAAAAAGGGTCTCAAGGACCTCAGTGCTTACTATCCCGCACTGCCTCAAGTGTCTGCTCCTTGAATTCTGACACAATACTTCTTAGCTGCAACATGTCTGGCTCAAGCAGGGCCAGGTGGGGATCAGGTCACTCCTCTGGAGGGCAGAGACAACAAACCTGGGTGGTGTGCCTGTAGTGTCATTCCCACGGGAGTACAAAGTGCAAGAGCTGAGGAAGCTTGGCTACCTCCACCCAGATTTCAAAGGATGTCCTCAGAGAGACTCAGATCCAGGCAGAGAACAGTCACAAAGGAGGGCTACCACAGAAAGCCCCCACTAGAGCACTGTCCAGCAAAGCCATGAGGATGGTGCCACCCCTGAAATCCCAGAATGATGGAGCCACCAGCATGCAGCTTCAGCTTGGCAGAGCTGCAGGCTTATGACCTCAATGTGTCAGAGCTGCTGTATCCCTGGGGGATCCCTGTATCATGTAGGCCCAACCTGTGCCCCAGTGTCCATAATACAGCACTTCAGGTCAAAGAAGACTATTCTAAAGCTTTAGGATTGAACGTTTGCTCTGTTGGATTTAAGATTTGGTCAGGGACCATTTATACCTTTTTTCTCTCCTATTTCTATTTTTTGGAATGAAAATGTCTTTCCTATGATAGTCTCAGTATCGTATTTTGGAAGCACATAGTTTGTTCGATATCAGAGGTGCACAGAGGGTGAGGAATTTGCCTCAGATTGAATCATATGTTTGAGTCTTCCCCATATCTGATTTAGATGAGATTTTGGAATTTAGACTTTTGAATTAGTGCTGGAACAAGTCTCCAAGATTTTGGAGACTACTGGGATGGGATAAATGTATTTTGCATGTGAGAAGGGCATAAATTTGGGGGGCCAAGGGGAATGGTGTGGTCTGAATATTGGTGTTTCTTCAAATTTATATGTCGGAACCTAATACCCAATGTGATATTATTAAGAGATGGGGCATTTGATGAAGTGATTAGATCAAAAGGCTTTCACCCTCTTGAATGGATTCAGTGTCCTTATAAAAAAGGTTAAAGGGCACTGCTTTGTCATCATGTCAGGACACAGAGAAAGTATCCTCTATGAGGTACAGGCCCTTTACCAGACACAAAATTTACTGGCACCTTGAACTTCCCAGGCTCCAGAACCATGAGAAATGAATTTCTGTTGTTTATAAAGTACCTAGTCTGAGGTATTTTATAATAGAAGCCTTAAAAAACTGAGATAGGCTACATTTCCAACCTCCACCAAGGGCAGACCTCAGCTAATGACTGGCTGACGTAATATAAAAAGACCAAATTCCCTCTTGCCTCAGTGTGGACCAATTCAGTGGTACAATTTTTGTTCCAGGGTTTCTCCATGAGAGTAGGTTCACAGAATTGAAAAGACTGGAGATTTGACTCAGGAGCTCCTGGTGTCATCAAGACTCTAGCTCCATTCACTGTGTGCTGGCTCCTATCTCAGAGTGGATCTGAGTAATGTCAAAGAATGGGGGTGAGTGGAATGAAGGCAGTGGTGTGTAGGAGTCAGCTTACGACAGCTAATGAGAATCAATTGTTTGATTTTTAGGAATTTTGTGAGCTGGCTGCTAAATCATTGGGCCTTCAAATTAGACACAAGCAGAGCGTTTAAACCAAAGAAACAAGGCCTACTGAGTTTAAGATACAAAATCTGAATGATAATGACTTCTGACTGTCCCCCAATACCCATTTTTCCCTGCCTTAGTCCAGTTGGGCTGCTATAACAAAAGACTTTAGATTTCATAATTTACAATCAACAGACATTTATTTCTGACTGTTCTGGAAGCTAGGAATTCCAAGATCAAGGCACTAGCAGATTCAGTGTCTGCTAATGACACTGCATTCTCTCATGACAGAAGGGGCAGACATCATGGCAGAAGGAATAACAGCTTCTTTTGAACTTTTTTTTAGTCAGAGTCTCACTCTGTCACCCAGGCTAGAGCGCAGTGGTATGCTCATGGCCACCGCAGCCTCAATCTGCTGAGTTCAGACGGTCCTTCCGTCTCAGCCTTCCAAGAAGCTGGAACTACAGGCGTGTGCCACCAAGCCCAGCTAATTTTTCTTGATTTATTGTAGAGACAAGATCTCACCAAGTTGCCCAGACTGAGCTTGAACCCGTTGGCTCAGGCAATCCTCCCGGCTCAGCCTCCCAAAGTGCTGGGATTACAGGTGTGAGCCACTGCGCCTGGTTTCAAAATTTTTTTACAAGAGTACTAATCCACTGGACACGGTGGCTCACACCTATAATCCCAGCACTTTGGGAGGCCGAGGCGAGAGGACTGCCTGAGCCCACAGTTTCGAGACCAGCCTAGGCAACTTGGCAAGGCTTCATCTCTACAATAAATCAAAAAATGAGCTGGATGTGGTAGCACATGCTTGTGGTTCCAGCTACTTAGAAGGCTGAGACGAAAGGATCGCCCGAGCCCAGCAGGTCAAGGTTGCGGTGGCTGTGAGCATGCCACTGCACTCTAGCCTGGGCAACAGAATGAGACTCCAACTCAAAAATAAACAAACAAACAAATAAATAAAAGAGCACTAATCCCACTGATGGGGGTTCTGCCCTCATGACTTCATCACCTCCTAAAGGCCCCACCTGTTAATACTATCACACTGACAACTAAGTTTCAACATATCCGTTTGTGGGGAACACATTCAGTATCCTCCTCACTCTCATAGCATTAAAACATTCATTTTTTAGCTGGTACAAGGGTACACTTCCCAGCTTCCTCCACAATTATACATGGTCACATGACTATCTAAACCAACAAGAATTGAGCAGAGGTAATTCTGCAACTTTCAGGTTTCACTCTTAAAGGAGGAAGGAGAGTCCTTCTTGGTCCCTTTTCTTTCTTCTTCCTTGTAGACTAGAACGTAGATTTCCTTGTAGAACTGGACCATACAGATTAGGGCAATATGTGAAGGGTGGCAGAACAAGCTAGAAGGGGTATGAACCTCTGACAATGTCACAGAGCAGAGCCACAAGATCAGTCACTTACAAGAGAGAAATAACTATCTTGCTGAGGTACTGTTATGTTGGGTTTCTAGTCCATCCAGCCAAATTTATAACCTAACTATGACAAGCCACCAAGGAACAGAGAATCATTCTGAATATGGAAGCCAGCAGAACACTCCTATATAGGACTCAGAGTGAACATTCTTCACTTGAGAGAACATCAAGCAGAGTGGGAATTTCAGAGGAGAGGCAGTTAGGCCAGGGGGCAAAATAGGTTAAGGGTCAAAATGAAATTACAAAAATGGATGAGCATTCAGTATAACTCTTCTGCTGTCAAAAGAACACAGGAGGCAGCTTGAAGAGACTCCCACTAACCAAATTTGGGCAATTTTTAAATATCAGACAAACAAACAACATTAATGAATTACAACACATTCTTAGGGAAAAAATGATGAATCTACAGAGATCATATAACAGTTGCTCCTATTTTTTTTTTCTTAGAGTCTCACTCTGTCACCCAAACTGGAGTGCAGTGGCACACTCACAGCCACCACAGCCATGACCTGCTGGGCTCAGGCAGTTCTTCCACCTCAGCCTCCCAAGTAGCTTGTGCCATCACACCTGACTTTTTTTTTTTTTAATTGTAGAGACAAGGTCTCACCAAGTTGCCCAGGCTGAGCTTGAACCCGTGGGTTTAGGCAATCCTCTCACCTCTGCCTCCCAAAGTGCTAAGATTCCAGGTGTGAGCCACTGTGCCTGGCTAGTTGCCCTATATTTAATGTCTAATTACTGACAGCTTTTTTTTTTTTTTTTTGAGTTGGAGTCTCATTCCAGTGCCCAGACTGGAGTGTAGTGGCTTGTTCGTGGCCAATCAGTATCAACCTGCTGGGTTTAGGTGATCCTTCTGCCTCTGCCTTCCAAGTAGCTGGAACTACAGATATCCGCTACCACACTCAGTGAATTTTTTTAATTTATTGTAGAGACGAGGTCTTGCCAAGTTGCCCAGACTGGTCTCAACTCGTGGGCTCCGGCAATCCCCTCACCTCAGTCTCTCAAAGTGCTGGGATTACAGGTTTGAGCCACTGCACCCTTTGGCACTGACAGAAAGTTCACATCATGCAAGTCCCAGTCCACACCTAAGAACCCTCACTCCAGTGCTGCTCTCTAACCACAATAAAACCCCAAAGCCACTTACCACTCCCTATTTTCTCAAGCCATTTTCAGATATACTTGGGAGGCAGCCCTGCTCTCCTGAGTAATAAACATTTTCATGCCTTCGTGGTATGCTTTTGGTATCAATCTCAGTATCAGAATTAAATTTTGGATGGGGTATTCAAACTGCTTCTGTGAGGTGATCATAATAGACAGGAGGGAAAACTCTACTTTATAGAAGAACATCAATAAATTAATAAATATAGAAGTACTGATGGTATTAGAAACCATCACTTTGCAACCACCTTTGGAATAATTGATTCAGGCAAGAAAGGTTGTGGGGAAACATAGCCTCAAAGTTATTAAACACAAAAGGAAAAATGGAACTTTTTAAGTGAAGAATATGGCAGACACCACCTTGCCCAAGTGTTCAAATTTAATATCACCAATAATGAGAAAAATTGATACCTTGTGCCTCCCGATAGAATGTATCAAGAAGAAAACATCTATTTTAATCTGCCTGTCAAAAATATTGAACCTGAATTTAATCACAAGGAAACAATTAGACGAACTCAAGTTGAGGATTAGTCTGAAAAAATAATTGAACTAGACTGTCCTAAACTGTCAGTGCTGTGAAAGAAAACAAAAATGTTGAGAAACTGTTACAGGCTGAAGGAGACTTATGGGAGACTAAAGAGACATGATGATGATACTATTCATATGCTATGAATAATCCTTGATTGAATACTTAAGTCTAAAGGGGGGAAGTAGATATAAAATATGTTGAAATAAGAAAGATTTGGATACAGAGTGTATATTTAATAATATTATACCAGTGCTAAACTTCTGAATCATCGTCATTGTAATATGGCTATGTAGGAGAACCTTGTTCTTTGGAGATACATGTTGAAATATTTAGGGGTACAGTCTGGTGTCTGGAATTTAACACTTAAATGTTCCATTTTTTTCTTTTTTTGTTTTGTTTTGTTTTGAGTTGATGTCTCACTCTGTCGCCCAGACTGGAGTGCAGTGGCCGCTCCCGGCCACCGCAACCCCGACCTGCTGGGCTCTGGCGATCCTTCCGCCTCAGCCTTCGAGAAGCTGGAATTACAGGCATGCACTACCACGCCCGGCTGATTTTTTGATTTATTGTAGAGATGAGGTCTTGCTGCCCAGGCGGGTCTCGAACCCGCGGGCTCAGGCAATCCACTCATCTCAGCCTCCCAAAGGCATGGGATTACAGGCTGAGCCTCTGAGCCCGGCTATTGTTTCATTTTTTAAAAGCTTATATCTACATGGAAGAAATGTGGCAAAATGATAATAATTTATGTATCAAGATAAAGATACAAACAAATAAATGAAACCCAAAGACAAGCTGATATAAGGGTTTGTTTGTTCAAAAAGAGGGCTCCGGAGGTCTGAGAGAGACTTCACAGACCATCATCCTGTGCTCAGGTGAGCAACAACACACACACCCCCCTGCCACCTGGACCCCAAGCCACACCCGCGTGCGCGCCGCGCACACACACACACACACACACACACACACACCCTCCCACCTGGACCCCGAGCCGCGGGCACACACACACACATACACTCCACACATACACACTCTACACACACACACATACACTCCACACACACACCTACACACACACACACACACACACACACACACCCCTCCCACCTGGACCCCGAGCCGCGGGCACACACACATACATACACTCCACACATACACACTCCACACACACACACATACACTCCACACACACACCTACACACACCACACACACACACACACACCCACATACACACTCCACACACACACACACACACACACTACACACACACACACACCACACACACCCACACCACCCACCACATACACACTCCACACACACGCATACACTCCACACACACACCTACACACACACACACACACACACACACACACACCCCTCCCACCTGGACCCCGAGCCGCGCACCACACACCATCTCCGCACACTACACACAAAACACACACACACACAAAACACACACACACACACACACACACCCCTCCCACCTGGACCCCGAGCCGCACCCGCGGCACCCTCTGCCGCGCACTCTCTCACACACACACACACACACACACACACACACACACACACACACACCCCTCCCACCTGGACCCCGAGCCGCGCCCCGCGCCCTCTGCCCGCACTCTCTCCACACACACACACACACACACACACACACACACACACACACACCCCTCCCACCTGGACCCCGAGCCGCGCCCGCGGCGCCCTCTGCCGGCGCACTCTCTCACACACACACACACACACACACACACACACACACACACACCACACACACACACACCCCTCCCACCTGAACCCCGAGCCGCGCCCGCGGCGCCCTCTGCCGGCGCACTCTCTCTCACACACACACACACACACACACACACACACACACACACACACACACACACACACACACACACACACACACACACACACACACACACACACCCCTCCCACCTGGACCCCGAGCCGCGCCCGCGGCGCCCTCTGCCGGCGCACTCGCTCAGGTGAGAGCTCTCGGGTTGGCCGCGGGGCTAGCGCGCGTGCGCACAGGTGAGCCTCCCGCCCCGCCCCCGGCTTGGCCACCTGCCCGGGAAACTTGTGGTTGGTTGTTGCCCTCGGGTCGCTCCCGGGCGGGGACACGGAACCGGGCCATGGAAGATACATCGGGGGCTCGCGAGCCCCGAGCCCGGCCGAGAGAACGCGACCCGGAGCGGCGCCCCCACCCGGACCGAGACCGCCGCCCCGAGCGACAGCGGAACAGACCCGGGGACCCGCGCAAGGAGAGAAGCGGGGACGGGCGGAGGGACGGGAACCGGCGAGGGGACCGGGACCGGGAGAGGGACCGAGACCTACGCCGGGACAGACACAGGGACGAAGGCCATCGCGCAGGTGAACACAGAGCGTGGGAACACTCCCGCCAGAGCCGGACGCGGGACAGACCCCGGGGACCGAGCTGGGACGCAGCCCCGCCCCCCTGGCCCGCGCCTTGGGAAACCCCGGAGCCACCGCCCCAGAGGAAGGAGGGCTTTGGGCGCCGCGGACCGGAAAGGTGAGGCGGGGCGGGGGCCCCTGCGACCTTGGCCCGGGGGGGCCTGGGGCGAAGGCCCGCCAGCGCAGCTCTGGCGCCTCCGGCTACGCGTCCGAGGAAGAAATGCCATTTCTTTTGCGCTCTCAGCGGTGACCTGGCAGGAAGGCAAACTTTATACAGTGCCCCCATCTCGAGACCCGAACCCGATTAACAAAGAGAAAACCACCCGTTAGCAGTGGCAGGGCCGAGAGACCAGGCGAAGAGGAAGACAGGTCCCCAGGACTAGAAAAATGAGGAAGATTAGGTGGTGGGGTTAACCCGAGGCCCCGCCCTGGCCGTCCCGGTGGTCACAGGATTGCCACTTGGGGCTTCAGACTCTTATCCTGTGTTCCCAAATCAGCCCTCCCCGACTTCAAAGTCCCCTTCCCTGGTGGCTGGGGCCTAATGAGGTCAGCAGAATGAAGAATTAAGCGTTTGATGTGTTCCTTTCCCGAGGGTATATGTATTTCCAAAACAGACGTAGGAGAAGTGTAGTCAAACCGTGTAGGAGAAGCTACACTTTGTTCATCGGAGTCTCACTGTCACCCAGACTGGAGTGCAGTGGCACACTCACAGCCCCTGCAGCCTGGCTGCTGGGCTCAGGTGATCCTTCTACTTCAGCCTTCCAAGTTGCTGGAACTTCAGGTGTGTGCCACCATGCCAGGACAATTTTTTGATCTATTGTATGAGGGCTCGCCAAGTTGCCCAGGCTGGTCTCGAACCCTTGGGCTCAGGCAATCCTCTCGGCTCCACCTCCCAAAGTGCTGGGATTACAGATGTGAGCCATCAGATCTGGCTAGAAGCTACACTTTTAACCCAAGAATTAAACCTACCTAAAATTCCCCACTGAAGGGTGTGGGTTTGCTTCCCTGTTGTCAGCGAGATCTTTCCAGGCAGCCTTATTCAAATCCCATGATTGTTCGACACCCCACCCTCCTGAATGAACAAACTTTGCCTTGTAGATCACAGAGAATTCCCATAAGCCCTTGTGAGGAGAAAGCCTCAGGGTGTTCTGGAAGACTGGGGGTGGGGGGGGCAGAAAAGACAAGAGGGGACCTGGTCCGCATACCCCCTCCTGGGGAGCCGGTGTTTTATCCATCTACTGAATGGTCAGATGATTGTGCAGCACCAGGGATATTTTGCCTCTGCCGGCTTCCACAAGGGGACATACAGGTCCTGGGGTGATGACTGCTTCTGGTGTTTGACACCTAGCCTCTAAAGAGGGGTCAGGATCCCCTCTGCTGTGGGACTTGGAGCTGAGCCCAGTCTCTATCTCTGTTGTGTCCACACAGCGGGAAAGTAACTCTCCTGAGTTTATGTTACATTATCTAAAACCAACAAGCATGACAAAGAGTGCGCCCAGATATAGTCATAGGCACTGCCTACGGTTTACCCTGACTAAAGCCACACTGCATGCAATTGCACAACCTGGGAAGCATGTTTAGGTTTCCTTATAAACCAATGTCCCAGTGCCCCTCACTCTGAGGCGAGTGAAGGGATTATTTTTGCTTTTTATTTCTTTTCTTCACAGCCCGTTGGTCATTTAAAACCAAAGAGCAATTTATTTCTGTCTTTCCTTCACTTAACAAGCATTTATTTCATGGACGGGATGCAGGGGCAGCTGCTACAGAAATCCAATCCATCTGGTGTTGGAGACAGACAGGTAAATGGACCAGTTGCAGCCCAGTGTGAAACGACCCTTGCAGGACAGACAGACTCCTTGGTGAGAACAGAGGCTGGTCTCTGACGAGGCCTGGAACATTTTTCCAGAGGACATAAACTCAACGCTGAGCTCTGGAGAAAGAACAAAAAGGAGAAAGAGGGGAGAAAGAGGAAAGGTGGCCAGGCGCAATGGCTCACGCCTATAATTCCAGCACAGTGGGAGGCCGAGGTGAGATGATTGCCTCAGCCCACAGGTTCAAGACCAAGCTGGGCAATTTGGCGAGACCTCATCTCTACAATAAATCAAAAAATTAGCTGAGCGTGGTGGTGCACGCCTGTAGTTCCAGCTACTTGGAAGGCTGAGGCAGAAGGATCACCTGAGGCTGTGGTGGCATGAGCATGCCACTGCACTCCAGCCTGGGTGACAGAGTGAGACTCCAACTCAAAAAAAAAATAAAAGAGAGAGAGAGAGAAAGAGGGGGAGAAAGAGGAAAGGTGTTCCAAGCAGAGGAATAACTTCTGCCATGATCTGGAGGCATGGGAGAGGGGAGTCATCTTTTGTGGGAGAGGGTGCATTTTACTACAGCTGAGTCTGAGTGTGAGGTTTTGAATTTAGCAAGATGAGCAGGGGTCTTCTGTGTATTTAAGAAGTTTTAGGATTTCAAACCTGAGAGAGACATGATGTTCTGGAAAGATCCCTGGAGCCCAGTGAGTAGAATGTAGCCCCTCATCGAATCTTGGACAAAGCCCAGGATGTGCTGCAAAAGTGGGGGAAGACGGAACAGAAAATGCTAGGGCTGGCAGAGGAAGAGATATGATGATATCAAAAACTATCTGCAAGCTGGGTGCAGTGGCTCACACCTGTAATCCCAGCACTTTGGGAGGTGGAGGCGAGAGGATTGCCTGAGCCCAGGGTTTCAAGACCAGCCTGGGCAACATGGCAAGACCTTATCTCTACAGTCAATCAATCGATCAATCATTAGCTGGACATGGCGCATGCCTGTAGTTTCAGTTACTTGGAAGGCTGAGGCAGAAGGGTTGCCTGAGCCCAGCAGGTCAAGGCTGTGGTGGCCATGAGCGTGCCACTGCACTGCAGCCTGGGCAACAGAGTGAGACTCTGACTCAAAAAAGAAAAAGCTGTCTGTAGCATCCGTACCCCTGGAGAATTATTGCTGACCCAGTGCATTCCCAAGTAACAAGAGAAGAAAGAGAATGCCGGCCTGAGCATCAGAGTCATATGAATGCAAACTAGTTTTGAAAAGACCTGATCCGTGCTGAACTGAGAACTTAAGCTCACCAAGAAGGCGACTCACAACTACCTGGTTAAGCAGCTCCCGCAGGCAGATAAACCAGCATCAAAGATGGTGCTCACACATCCAGGATTACAGGGTCTGTCACGTGACTAATTAGCGGAGTTGGGCTAAGTGGATGTCCTGTGGGTCTACTAAAACAGAATTCTCTGGAATATGAAATACTGATGTGAAGCTTGTTTCTCTAATGCTGGGGCCCAGAATGAGGAGTCAGGCATTCTAATCCTGAACAAGTTATTGAATTGGAGGTCCCCTAATGGTTGTGTATGCTTTTTGGTTATAGTGAACCCCCTTCAGGGAGATATCTGCCCTCGAACCCCAGGACCGAGCGAGAGGAAGTGGAATATTACCAATCAGAGGCGGAAGGACTCCTGGAATGCCATAAATGCAGATATTTGTGCACTGCCAGAGGTGAGCCATTTTGGAGGCTGTTTGACCATTTACTGTTGCTGGTGGTTCTAGAAGAGGTGGTGAAGCAAAAATTCAGCAGACTTCCTGTGGGTTCCTAGCATTTTCATTTCCATGCCTGCATAGGGTTTTTTTTCTTAAGTAGGAATGTCTGAAAAGTTCTGCTAGATTTCCCATGCTTCTCCTCAAACATGCCCCTGAGGGTGGAGAGGCAATCATGTTTGCAGCTTTTAGACTGGGTGGAACTGGGTGGCCTGCAGGTGGAGCTGGTTATGAGCTGCCAGCTGTCAGAGGGGGAGTCTCTGGCAAGTTATCTGAGTTAGCAAAGGAAGAAATCACCTGGAGTGGGAGCCAGGTTGCAGCTCAAGCCATGTGAACAGGAACAGTTTCCTTGGAGCTCTGATACCCAAACACTCCATCAATGTTTTTTAAACTTTAAAATGGCTTTTAAGGCCAGGCATGATGGCTCATGCCTATAATCCCAGGGCTTTGAGAGGCTGAGGCAGGAGGATTGCTTGAGCCCAGGAGTTCAAGAACAACCTAGGCAACATAGTGAGACACCATCTCTACAAAAAAAATTTTTTTTTAATTAGCATGGTAGCGCATGCCTGTAATCCCGCGCCTTGGGAGGCTGAGATGAGTGGATTACCTAAGCCCGGGGATTCGAGACCCGCCTAGGCAACTTGGTGAGACCTCTTCTCTACAATAAATAAAAAATTAACTGGGCGTGGTAGCATGCGCCTGTAATTTCAGCTACTCAGAAGGCTGAGGTGGAAGGATCGCCGGAGCCCAGCAGGTTGAGGCTGTGGTGGCCAGGAGCGGCCACTGCACTCCAGTCTAGGTGACAGAGTGAGACTCCAACTCAATAAAATAAAATAAAATAAGATAAAATAAAGTGGCTTTTAAACAATAAGAAATATATTTAATATTAAGACTAAGTTCACATACACACACAAACAAAAATGTCATGGAACCATACCCTATTACACACCAAGTACTCTGTTTTATATTCTGTTTCATTAAAAACAAACAAAAACATACTTATGTAGGACTCACAGTCTAAAAAAACACTTAGATGCTATCATGTGTCCACTCCAGACATGGGTTCCCATCCTAGCACTGGTCTTAGTCTTGCCAGAAATGAAGAAAATCTGGTTTGTCTGGGTGAGCCTTACAGCTCATGTGATTTGGTGAGAAATTTTCTTAGGCTTTGTATGACGAAGAGAAAATGTCCCAGCCTAAGGTAGAGAAATCATGGAGCTCATACCTGGAAATGTATCTTAGGATGATTACAAAGATGTGTGTGATTATAGGATTAGGGAAACTTTGATGAAAGAGCCCTAGGCAATTCAGGAACAAGGTTATTACTCTAGTTTTCACATATAATGGGACAACCTCATTGCCTTTAATTATCGCAACAAGTCCTGATGTTCAAAGAAGTACAGTAAGTTACCCAAAGACACACAGCTGTTAAGTAAAAGAACTGGGCCAGGTACAGTGGCTCAAGCCTATAATCCCAGCACTTTGGGTAGCTGAGGCGAGAGGATTGCCTGAGCCTGTGGGTTCAAGACCAGCCTGGGCAACTTGGTGAGACCTCATCTCTACAATAAATCAAAAAATTAGCTGTGTGTGGTAGCATGCGCCTGTAGTTCTGGCTACTTGGAAGGCTGAGGCAGAAGGCTCACCAGAGCCCAGCAGGTCTAGGCTGTGGTGGCCAAGAGCATGCCACTGCACTCCAACCTGGGCGACAGAGTGAGACTCCAACTCAAAAAATAAAAATAAAAATAAAGTAAAAGAACTGGAATGGAAACTGAGATCCTGACTCTAAGGCCTCTAATGGTTTACTTGCCTGATCTCCCATCCTTTCCTGATGATATAAAGAACAGGAAGAAGCCAGAGTCTAGTTCGCAGGTTTCTCCAGAGATATTTTTTTTATTCCATGGTTGATTTACTTTGAGGAGAGGGCAGGGCTTGACCAAAGTACAACTTGATTTAGCCTGAATTGCTTCTGGCTATTTGGCTTTGAGCCTGGAGGTTGGGTTTCTAAGTTTAAGGTAGTGAAAAGATGGTTCAGCAGTCAGAAGTTAACAAATGAGGGCTCATAAAGAACTCTGGGTGTGCAGAGGCCCATATAAATACACAATGTGGTGTTGTGTTGAGAGAAACAGCCTTTCACACCAAGAACTTGTCCCTAGCAGGAAGCACATGCCTGGATAAAGATCACCTGAGGATTTTTTTTTGACCCATCTTGGAGTTGATCCTTTGTGATGTCTTTTCGGTAGCAGTGAAATCATGCCTCCATTATGGCACACTTGCAAAAGTAGCAGGCAGCTGTGGCCTTCTCTGACTTCCTAGGGAGACCTGGAGTCACCCTTAGGAAGTTCTCTGGGACACTAAGGATACCAATAGAAAGAGATAGGCCCCAAATTCACTTGTACAAGCAGGAGGGGCTGAGGAGAAAGTTCACATAAAGAACAGGCACAGGTGTCACCTGAGTACATCAAGCCACCAGGGAATCCCCGTGCATATGTGGCTTGTGCTCCTCTGTTATTTGGAGGGATGGGTGACGAGTTAAGAGTTCCCTGTAGGATGGTGTGTTCCCTGGCTCCCCTCTCAGCTCCCCTCATTTGCATTTGGAGAAGTTTCTCCTTTCTCTTTTGTTCTTTCCATCTTGCCTTAGACCCTCAGTGTTCAAATCATGCTGGTTTGCTCTCAACTCCCAGCCTTAGTTGCAAAGCATCTTTGAAATGTTACTCTTCGGCAGGGTGCAGTGGCTCATGCCTATAATCCAGTACTTTGGGAAGCCAAAGTGAGAGGATTGCCTGAGTCCACAGGTTCGAGACCAACCGAGGCAACTCAGCAAGACCTTGTCTCCACAATAAATCAAAAAATTAGCCAGGCATGGTGGTGCACGCCTGTAGTTCCAGCTACTTGGAAGGCTGAGGTGGAAGGATCACCTGAGCCCAGCAAGTCGAGGCTGGGGTGAGCGTGAGCGTGCCGCTGCTCTTCAGCCTGGGTGACAGAGTGAGACTCCAACTCAAAAAAAGGTAAAAAATAAAAATAAAGCTAGCTGGGCATGGTGGCTCACGCCTGTAATCCCAGCACTTTGGGAGACAGAAGCGAGATAATTGCCTGAGTCCAGGGGTTCAAAACCAACCTGAACAACATGGCGAGACCTCATCTCCGCAAAAAAATCAAAAGATTAGCCGGGCGTGGTGGCACATGCCTGTGGTTCCAGCCACTTGAAAGGCTGAGGTGAAAGGATCACCTGAGCCCAGCAGGTTGAGGCTGCAGTGACTGTCAGCATGCTGCTGCACTCCAGCCTGGGCGACAGACTCTAACTCAAAAAAAAAAAAAAAAAAAAAAGCCGGGCTCAGTGGCTCAGCCTGTAATCCCAGCGCTTTGGGAGGCTGAGGTGAGTGGATTGCCTGAGCCCGCGGGTTCGAGACCCGCCTGGGCAACTTGGTGAGACCTCATCTCTACAATAAATCAAAAAATCAGCCGGGTGTGGTAGCGCACGCCTGTAATTCCGGCTACTCGGAAGGCTGAGGCAGAAGGATCGCCGGAGCCCAGCAGGTGAGGCTGCGCTGGCCGGGAGCGGCCACTGCACTCCAGTCTGGGTGACAGAGTGAGACTCCAACTAAAAAAAAAAAAAAAAAAGAAATGTTACTCTTCTTCCAAGACAGCTATAGTCTCTCTAGACTTTAGTGCTCATCCCCTGATTGAGATTTCGGTTTGGGAGTGTTTTGAGTTTTGAGTTCGTATTTCAGAGGGTCAATTTCGTGCCTGAGGTTGGAGGAGAGGAGAGCACAGCCCAGTTGAGCCAGGCGGGGAAGGACACCCAGCCTCCACCGGGTGTCACATACTCCGGGCCACACTGAAAAGGTTCAGGGCAGAAAGCTGTGGGGGGGGGTTTTCTGATTTATATTCTCTATTCTCCCTTTTTTATGCTTGTTTACCACCCTAATCTAGTACGTATCTCAGCTGAACTTACGTTAAGATCTCAAACCACGTTTGACCACAGTTATGTGAGTGTTAACTCAACAGATCTGAATAAGCTGGCCAGAGTCAGAGAAAGGAGTAACCCAAAATGAACTTTAGGTTTTTAGGAGGAAGAGAGAGAGAGGTAGTGACTCAGAGACCAGATCTCATCAAGGTGTGGGAAGGCTCATCTGTGTACAAGGAAGCCCTGGAGAGCCTCTGGGCCTTTAAAATTTTATTTTTAGAGATGGAGTCTCACTGTGTTGCCAAAGCTGGAGTTCAGTGGCTATTCATAGGTACAATCCTAGCTCACTGTGGCTTCAAACTCCTGGGTTCAAGAGATCCTCCTGCCTCAGTCTCCCAAGTAGTTGGGATTACAGGCACTCACCACTACATCTGGCTCCTGGGCCTTTATTTTAAAGAATAACACTGGTCATCTCCCCAAGTCCTAGTGATTCTTTTCCGGTTCTACTAAAAGAAGAATAAGGGGCCCAGTGGAGTTCTAATCCTTCCAACATTCCATTAAGAAATTCTCCCAGCTGGGCACGGTGGCTCAAGCCTGTAATCCCAGCACTTTGGGAGGCAGAGGCAAGAGGATTGCCTGAGCTCAGGGGTTCGAGACCAGCCTGAGCGACAATGGTGAGACCTCATCTCTACAATAAATCAAAAAATTAGCCTGGTGTGGTGGCACATGCCTATGGTTCCAGCTACTTGGAAGGTTGAGGTGCCACTGCCCTCCAGCCTGGGTGACAAAGTGAGGCTCTGACTCAAAAAAAAAAAAAAAAAGAAATTCTCCCATATAGCAAAACATTGGGAAAGTTTAAATGTCCTTTATGTTGGAATGATTTAAAATAATTGTGACAAGCCGGGCTTGGTGGCTCAGCCTGTAATCCCGCGCCTTTGGGAGGCTCAGGTGAGTGGATTGTCTGAGTCTGCGGGTTCGAGACCCACCTGGGCAGCGAGACCTCATCTCAACAATAAAATCACAAAATCAGCCAGGCGTGGTAGCGCATGCCTGTAATTCTGGCTACTTGGAAGGCTGAGGCGGAAGGATCACCGGAGCCCAGCAGGTCGAGGCTGCGGTGGCCGGGAGCGGCCACTGCACTCCAGTCTGGGCGACAGAGTGAGACTCCAACTCAAAAAAAAATAATAATAATAATTGTGACAACCTGTATGTCCTTTAAAATTATGAAGTAGATTTATATTTACTGAGATAGAAAAATATTCACACTGTATCCTTAGTGAAGGAATAGGTTACACAAAAGCAGATAGAGCAGAACTCTGTTCTTACCTAAAAGCAAACAAACAACAAAAATTATAAATATATGGTAAAAGTCTAGAAAAAAATATGATGTTCAGTGGTTCTTTTTAATTGGTTGGATTATAGACAATTTTCACATTATATATATTTCTTTTATTCTACATCTTTTTTACAATGAGTAAGTGTAACTTTTATAATTCAAGAAAACATCATGCTGTTTGCATTTTGGGGAAAATTACAGTGTAAAGATAATACTTGAGAGCATCATTTCTGTTACGGAATGTGTAGTACAGCTTCATAAATAGGCTAACTGGAACCAGGCGTAAAATCTGGTTTTCAAACACCAGGGAAATACTGACAGACTGATCCCACAGAATCAATTGACTCATCAGCACCATTCCAGCGTGTCCAGGTTTTAGCTCGGAAGCATCCAGCTTTATATTATGCCGAGCAAAAGAAGCTAGACATAAAAGAGTACTTATTGTATGATTCCATTTACATGACATTCTAGAAAAGGCAACAGTAGTTTCTTCTTTTTTTTTTTTTTTGAGTTGGAGTCTCACTCTGTTGCCCAGGCTGGAGTGCAGTGACACACTCATAGCCACCACAGCCTTGACCTGCTGGGCTCAGGAGATCCTTCTACCTCAGCCTTCCAAGTTGCTGGAACTATAGGCACACGCCACGACACCCAGCTAATTTTTTGACTTACTGTAGAGACGAGGTCTCAACAAGTTGTCCAGGCTGGTCTCAAACCCCTGAGCTCAGGCAGTCCTCTTGTCTTGGTCTCCCAAAGTGCTGGGATTACAGATTTGAGCCACCATGCCCAGCCTAAAAGTTGATTCTAATGAAAGAAAGCAGATCATTGGTTGGCTGAGGAGGAAGGTGAGGAATTAACTACAAAGCACTACAAGGGAAAGTTCTGAGTTAATGAAAATGTTCTATATCTTGATTATGGTTACATGGTATGTATGTTTGTCAAAACTCATCAAGCTATATGCTTAATGTGGGTCATTTTGTCGTGTGTAAGTTACATTGCAGTATAATTGCTTTTAATTAAAGCTGCCAACTTTCCCTGTCCAAGATAAAGAAGCCAATGGCCCTGAAAGAATCCAGCTTGGGGAAAATATCACAGCAGAGATACACTCTTTAGGCTAAAGAAAACATCATTAAATTTATGAAGACATACTTACTGAGTTAAAGTCTAAGAACAGTAAAACAAATTTTTTAAAAATTCAGGCAGTGAGACCCCATCTCTACAATAAATCAAAAAATCAGCCGGGCGTGGTAGCGCATGCCTATAATTCCGGCTACTTGGAAGGCTGAGGCGGAAGGATCGCCAGAGCCCAGCAGGTCGAGGCTGCGGTGGCCAGGAGCGTGCACTGCACTCCAGTCTGGGCGACAGAGTGAGACTCCAACTCAAAAAAAAAAAAAAAAAAAAAAAAAAATTCAGTAAGCATTATAGGTTTAATTAGCTTAATGTTTCCTATTTCTAATACATACAAACCACAATTAACATTTTGATGTAAAACTTTCATGCTTTTTTTTTTCTTTTTTCTTTTGAGTTGGAGTCTCATGGCCACTGGCAGCCTCGACCTGCTGGGCTCAGGTGATCCTTCCGCCTCTGCCTTCCGAGTAGTCGGAAAAACAAGCGTGCGCTACCACGCCCGGCTAATTGTTTTTATTGTAGAGATGAGGTTTCACCAAGTTGCCCGGGCTGGTCTCGAACCCGTGGGCTCAGGCAGGCCCCTCATCTCGGCCTCCCAAGTGCTGGGATTATAGACTTGAGCCACCGTGCCCGGCCCTTTCATGCTTTTTTCTATCATTATATTTTTAAGCACTGTAATTTTCTTCAAACTTGGAGAACTTTCCTCTGACAAATTGCAACAGCCACAAAACGTATGTAAGGAGAGGATAACGTTGTTGATTTTTTTGGAGGTAGGGTTAGAACGTTCTTGCCCTTCCATGTAGAATGCCTTTCTGTCTGCTAACTGGCCTGATTTCTCCCACTATCTTCCCACACCTCTGCTGGGGCAGGCTGCTTTGCTCTTCTGGGAGTTACTCCTCTCAGTCCATAGTATTTCAGACACCATTTCTGGAGACCACACATCCCTGCTGCCTTCTAATGCTAATTATGCTGAGATGGCCCCTCAGGCCTTCCACGGGGGCAGAATAAAGAGCTGGTGGTATGAGCCACTGTAGGGAAGGTGAGTCCCGAGATGGAAGTCTCCACATGCAAAATGGCATCACTCAAAATGGTAACATGCCCTTTTTTTGCAGCCTGCTGCCAAATGCTGGAGGTTCTCCTGAACTTGCTGATCCTGGCCTGCAGCTCTGTGTCTTACAATTCCACAGGGGGCTACACCGGCATCACCAGCCTGGGGGGCATTTACTACTACCAGTACGGAGGGGCTTACAGTGGTTTCAATGGTGCTGATGGGGAGAAAGCCCAGCAGCTGGATGTCCAGTTCTACCAGCTAAAGCTGCCCACGGTCACCGCTGCAATGGCCTACAGTGGAGCCCTCATGGCTTTTTGCTGCCTCCTTGTCACCATGGGTATCCTGCGGGTCCCATGGCATTGTCCACTGTGGCTGATGATTGAAAGCGTGCTGGATGTGCTTATGGCTGGGGGGTACATCCCAGCCTTGTACTTCTACTTCCACTACCTTTCCGTTGCCTATAGCTCTCCTGTATGCAAAGAGAGGCAGGCGCTGTACCAAAGCAAAGGGTACAGCGGCTTCAGTTGCAGTTTCCACGGGGGAGATATAGGAGCTGGAATTTTTGCTGCCCTGGGCATCGGAGTCTTCGCCCTGGGAGCTGTCCTGGCCATCAGGGCTTATCGAAAATTCAGGAAGCTGAAAGAGAAGCCAGCAGAAATGTTTGAGTTTTAAGCTTTTTAAAACATTTTGCCAAATGTTAAGTGGCAAAAGTCACCTCGAACCACTGTCTTTCACAAGAATCCTTTGTCATTGAACTTGCCAATGCTTGAAAAGCAGCAAGGCCACTTTGGCATGGTGGGCGTGGCTCCCGGTCACATGAAGTTGTGTTCTCTAATACAACAAACCCTGGATTCTGGAGTCCTCGGTTAGTGAGGGACTAAACAAAGTTATTTAAAAAAACAAAACAAAACAAAACCCAAAAGACTGGAGGTCAAGACCCACAGGGAAAGACATGTACTGTGCCAGAGTGTACTTCTTGGTCACTAAAGGGAGACAACCAAGTGAACTTGAGGAACCTTTTCTTCAAAGTTTACAAAGAGTCACATAGACACAAGACAATATTTCAGCCTCAACTTTTCTAAACATGTCTGTCTCGAGCAGATTAGCCACACGTTTTTTTCCACACTGAGCTCTCCAGTTCTTTTATCTCCTTAATTCTGTAGACAGAGGGAGTAGGGCTTCTGAGGGAGACCACTCCTGTAAAATTGATGCTGGAGGTAGGCGTGGGCTGAGGAAAGGGGAATCAGATTTACTCACTGGGTTGCAAAGAGGCTATTCTACAAACCCCTTACTGCCCTGAAAGCTCAATAAGTGTTTTGTACCTCTTATAAATGTACCATTGTTTGAAGAATTAAACTTGACATCTAGAATTCAGGATCCATCCAGAAGAAAAGAATGTAAAATCTTTCCCAGCAGAAGAATGTTACTTCTGGCCAGATAATTTCATGAGTTCTATTGTATGTTTAGTTATGACTTATGGAACATTACAATATATTCTTGGAATAAGTGGATACATTATTTGCTTTGTGTGAATCCAATAAAAAATCCAAAGAAAAACTTTAATTTGGAGGTGATGATTCTCTTGCTTTTTTGGGTTTTTTTTTTTTTTTTTTTTGAGTTGGAGTCTCGCTGTGACCCAGGCCAGAGTACAGTGGCACACTCACAGCCACCACAGCCTCAACCTGCTAGGCTCAGGTAATCCTTCAGCCTCAGCCTTCCAAGTAGCTGGAACTACAGGCTCATGCCACCATACCCAGCTAATTTTTTTATTTATTGTATAGACGAGGTCTCTCCAAGTGCTCAGGCTGATCTGGTTCTCTTTATAATACATTTATAATATTCCCTGAAATAGAGACAATTTGTCTGTTTAAGAGGTGAGTTCCTTTTGGGTTTAGAAAGGAAAATACATACATATGCTTGTATATATTAGAAAATGTCCTGAAGAATAACAAAGTATTAATGGTTTTGCTTTTGGAGACAAGAGTTTAAAAAAATTTTTCACTTTATGCATGGCTTGATGGCACATGTATTTGTTTTTTTTTTAGAAAAATAATAAGTAAAAAATTGATTTGCTCTCCTCAGTTTTTTCAGGACCGTATTTACAGTTCAAAGGCAGATACAGATGTATTATTAAGTGGAGTACTCAGTGATGGGCCTCAAAAAACAGCATCACCCAGAGAGATGCTATTTACAACAAAGACCTCATGTCTGTTTCAGGGTCTCCACATCCCTTTACTGAACCCTCTGCTGTCTTTCTGGACACTTGTCCGATTCTTCCATGGAGATAAACTTCTGCTAGCTCTGGTAGTCACCCTTTTTCTCTTCCCCTGATGTATATATATCTTTCTGCACTAACAGCATGCTTGGAAATACTTGAGCCTGTTTGATATTGATAGCTAAGCCAGGTATCAATACTATAGCCAGTAGTAACCGCTAAGCTGGCTGGCTCCCCAGGACAATATTCTATGGTCATATTCCTTCAACAGACCTAGTGTCAGTAGATCTGGCGAAGACCATTATTCCTCTCGATTGTCACAGTCAGTGGGTGACTGACAAAATCTAGATTTATTCCATTACAGCCTAGCAGATAGATGCTGCATGGATTGTGAGTCCATCCCAGAAGGAAAATGTTCCAGTTTTCTGTATTTTTAGTGAAGTATTCCTGTTTCCTTTCAGGAGGTAAGATACTAACATGCTTGCAGAAGGAAAACTGAGGCAGAGAAAGATGTTTGGTGTGGGGATAGCTATTCCCCATGAAGTAGAATGACGCCTGGGTCAATTCACTCAACCTGCTGTAGGGAGAGAATGTCAACCAGTAGCTTACAGTGACTGCGTTAAAAGTGGGCAGTTTTGGTCTGATATTATTTTCTCTTTTAAATTAAATGAGTGTAGCTCTCAATTATCTGAGCCATCAACTGCTGCGTCCCTGCGGACCTCTAGGAATTCGTGTGGGCCCAGCAGGAGATAGGATCGGCAAGTTCAGTAGCTGTTGCCTAAGTACTTTAGAGATATGGGTCTTTAACTGCCTGGATTTTAAAGGTCATAGTACCCCCTAGTATGTTAGAGAATTATCTTGATTTTGGGGAAACCATGCTTTTCACAAATTTGCCTTATTTCTTCTTAAGTCTCTCACTAATCCCCTTTCATTTTATAAACATTACTGAGTGGTATCACTATCCATTTGTATATTTTATGATTTTCCGAGTATTTTCACACACTTGGTTTCATTTGAGCCTCTCCATAGCCCCATGGAATGAAACTGGTAGGCGCAGTCTTCATTAGTGTCTGAGGCTTAGAAAGACTGAATATGGGCAAGATCACAAGACACTAAAGAGCAGGTACTTGAACCTGGTGTTCTCAACCTAGGTCCATTTGCTTTCTCTTTGTTCTCATCTCTGAATCCTGAGGGAATGACAGGAGACCCTCTCCCAGAAGACAACCTAACAAAGGTCTGGGGACTCTGCCAGCAACAGACGAAAGGTGACCTTGGACAAGAAGATATTCAGTATGTAAACTCTCAAGTAAAAGCCCAAGTGTCCATCAGTAGGATCCTGGTTGACTAGACTCATCCATCCATACAATGGAGTTTGAGGCCACTTAATGAAAAAAATGTGGCCACTCTGTAGGAACTGATCTGAACACATCTCTAGGATATAGTAAGTGAAAAAAATCAAGATGCAGAACAGCGTAAGTGGCCCATTGACTTTTGTAAAAAATAGCAGGGAAGGGGGATGAAATGTGGAGTTGAATGTGCTTTTATTTGCATAAAGGAACACTGGAAAGTTGTATTAGAAACCAATGAAAGTGGTGGGGGTTAGGGAACAGAGGGGACGTGAGTGGAATTTCTCAACTTATACTTTATGTCATTCTATAGAAACTTATTTTTTTAATTTATTGTGGAGACAAGGTCTTACCAAGTTGACCAAGCTGGTCTTGAACCCCTGGATTCGCAATCCTCTCACCTTGGCCTCCCAAAGTGCTGGGATTACAGGCTTGAGCTACCGTGCCTGGCCTATAGAAACTTTTAAATTTGAAATATAGATTCACAAGAAGTCCCCATGTACCCTTAGCCCAATTTTCTCTAACGATAATATCTTGCATCACGATGGTACAATAAGGACAGTGGCGATCTACAGAGCTTATTTAGATTTCACCAGTTTCACCTGCACTCATTTATTTGTGTGTGTGTGTGTGTGTGTGTGTGTGTTATTCTGTACAGTTTATCTCCTGCAGATTTGTATGAGCAGCACAATCAAATCCAAGACTGCTCAGTCATTGCAGACATCCCTTGTGCTAAACCTTCCTAGTCACACCCTTCCCTTTCCATCCTGCATCCCCACTCAACCCTATCCTCCAGTGATCTGTGGATCTGTGCTGGATCTCTATCATTGTGTCCTTTGAGACTGTTAGTGAATCATATTGCACCAAAATTTTAAAAGTGGTTTCTTTTTCTTTTTTGTGTGTGCTTTTTTTGAGTGGGAGTCTCACTCTGTCACCCAGACTGGAGTTCAGTGGCCGCTCCCGGCCACCATAGCCTCGACCTGCTGGGCTCCGGCGATCCTTCCACCTCAGCCTTCCAAGTAGCTGGAACTACAGGCGCGCGCTACCGTGCCTGGCTAATTTTTGGTTTATTGTAGAGATGAGGTCTTGCCAAGTTGCCCAGGTGGGTCTCGAACCCCCGGGTTCAGGCAATCCACTCACCTCAGCCTCCCAAAGTGCTGGGATTACAGGCTGAGCCACCGAGCCCGGCTAAAAGTGGTTTCTTTTTCACTCATCATCATTTCCTTAAGATCCATCCAAGCTGTTGCAGCTATCAGTAGTTCATTCCTTTGTATTGCTGAGTAGAGTATTCCATGGTATGGGTGTACCAATTTGTTTAACCTTTCATCCACTGAAGGACATTTGGGTTGTTTCCAATATTCAGCTATTACAAATAAAACTACGACGAATATTCATGTACATGTTTCTATGTGGACATAAGTGTTTACTTCTCTAGGACCAATGCCCAGGGGTACAGTTGCAGGGCTACAAGGCTTTTTTTTCTTTTTAGTTGGAGTCTCACTCTGTCACCCAGGCTGGAGTGCAGTGGCACACTGACAACCACCACAGCTTCGACCTGCTGGGCTCAGGTGATCCACACTTGCCTCAGCCTTCCAAGTAACTAGAACGACAGGCACGCACCACCACACCCGACTGATTTTTTGATTTATTGTAGAGATGGGGTCTTGCCAAGTTGCTCAGGCTGGTCTCAAACCCATGAGCTCAGGCAATCCTCTCACCTTGTCCTCCCAAAGTACTGGGATTATAGGCGTGAGCCACCGTCCCCAGCCCTACATGGCTTTAAGAGTATGCTTAGTTTTTAAAGAAATTGCCAAAAATGTTTCCAGAGCAGCATTTGGATTTTTCAAACAAGTATTCAAAACAAAAACAAAACCAAAAAAATGTTTTTGTTGGATCCAACCATGTTCTTCAAATCACATCACCAGTGGTGTTTCTTTGGTTTGACCTGGATGAGTAGTGTCTGTGTTAAATTCGAATCTCTCTTCTCTAGGTGTGGTACAGATAGTGGAGGTGATCTTGAATGGGATGGTCCTCATGTGCATCGTGGCCTCCTACTTTGTCCTTGCTGGATTCAGTGCCAGTTTTGCCAGTGGCGGCGGCTTTGGGAACAACTATTACTCACCGTTTGAGGGCACTGAGCTGGAGCAGGTTCGGCAGATGGATCAGCAATACACGGTCCTCCGGGCACCCCTGATATACAGCGGTGTGGCCGTTTCTCTGGGGCTGGGTGTCCTCACCATGGGCGTCTTACTCCAAGGAGCCAAGAGTCTAACAAAACTGCCAGAGAAGTGGCTCCTCATAGAGGCCACCTTCAGCCTCCTGGCGGCAGTGGGCTACTGCATAGGCATTGGCATTTACCTCCACGTAGCTCTGTGGATCAATTCCTCCGACATCTGCAAAAGAAGAGAGAGGCTCTATGCCCGCAAGGGTCTCACCTGGATGAACTGCCAGCTGGCAGGCACTGATGGAGCAGCGGCCACCTTTGCTTGTCTTCTGGTGATCACGTATGGTACCAGCGTGGTGCTGGCCTTGCGGAGCTACCGACAACAGAAACACTACAAAGACAGCAGAGAGCAGCACCGAAACTACAGTGACGTACCAGAGTACCTGTGGTCTGGGACGCTCTGAGATCTTCTTCTGGAACCTTCTGAAACCATCAAAAAGATGGGTCCTTTAAAGTCACACATTAGACAACTGTGGCTTTCACATACTTGCTTTTACAAATGCTCCCTCTGGACCAAGGCAAAGTTAAATAATGGACTCATTTTTCTATTGTAAAAGGAGACCAGTCTTTGTTGACTGACTCAATGAGGGCTCAAAAAAAGAAAAATTTCCACCTTTACTACAAAGAGCAGCATCAGAAGTCTAGGTACCCCTAACAGTATGGCTCTCTCACCATACAGTAAGCTAATAGTAGTCATAGCTGACTAGCCAGAGAAATTCTCAAAGATGAGAACTACAAGTCAGAGAGTAGCCGGCCAGTGTTACAGTAGAAATATCTTGCAAGGCCAGGCTCAGTGGCTCAGCCTAAAACCCAGCACTTTGGAAGGCCAAAGTGAGTGGATTGCCTGAGCCCATGCATTCGCGACCAACCCAGGCAACTTGGCAAGATCTAGTTTCTACAATAAATAGAAAATTAGCCAGTCATGGTAGCATGCTCCTGTCTTTCCAGCTACTTGGAAGGCTGAGGCGGAAGGATCGCTGGAGCCCAGCAGGTCGACGCTGGGGTGGCCATGAGCGTGCCACTGCACTCCAGCCTTAGTGACAGAGTGAAACTCCAACTCACAAAAAAAGAGAAATATCTTACCTGTCATAACTATTTAAAGTAATTTTTAAAAAAAGCATGTCAGCTCTGCTCCCTGCCCCACATTTGATCCTAGGGGAATGATTCTAAAGCAACTGTGTGATTTAATTCTGAGTAATTACATTCTTACGCTCTCTCCTAGAGGGAAAGTATTCTGCCCATAGAGGAGGTGCCACAGCAGTATGTCACAACTGCATGAGTCCCAAGCAGTCTTCTTACACCCGTGACAGGAGGTGTAAGACAGGAGGTTGGATTCCAAATAAATGAAAAGAGATGCTCGTAGCAAGCATGTTGCTCCTTGGAATTCCTGCCTTAGGGCCCAAGAAAATGCTTTCTGCTAGCTATTCCAACTTAGATTCTTTTTGTGGCAAAATATTCCATTGGAATTCACTTTCCTGAAATATTTTATTTTAAACATGAGGTTTCCAAATAGTCTAAATTTCTTATACATGTTATTCAATTAATTTCAAAGCATAAGCAATGCTGGGCATGGTGGCTCACACCTGTAATCCCAGCACTTTGGGAGGTCAAGGAGGGGGGTTGCTTGAGCCCAGGAGTTCAAGACCAGCCTGGGCACACATAGTGAGTCCTTGTCTCCACACACACACACACAAAAATTAGCCAGGCACAAGCCTGTAGTCCCAGCCACTCAGGAGGCTGAAGCGGAAGGATCACCTGAATCCAGGAGGTAGAGGCTGCGGTGAGCCATGATTGTGCCATTGTATTCCAGCTTGCACAACAGAGACCCCAACTCAAAAAAAAAAAAGATAAAGCACTTAATTTACTTGACTATAACAGCTTTTTGGTGACTTTTTCATTTCTGCGTTCCCTGACAGTGCCCTTCAAAGTAGGCCTTCAAAGGTAGTCATCTCTCATTATCCTGAACTGTTTGTGTAATGTAACGGATCACTAACTGTGAACCTTAAAAATAAAATTCTTAGGCCAGGTGTGGTGGCTCATGCCTATAATCCCAGCACTTTGGGAAGCCGAGGTGAGAGGATTGCCTGAGCCCACGGGTTCGAGACCAGCCTGGCAACTTGATGAGATCTCAACTCTATAATAAAAAAAAAATTAGCTGGGCTGGTGGCGCATGCCTGTAATTCCAGCTACTTGTAAGGCTTGAGGCAGAAGGATCACCTGAGCTCAGCAGTCAAGGCTGTGGTGGCTGTGAGCATGCCACTGCACTCCAGCCTGGGTAATAGAGTGAGACACCAACTAAAACAAATTAAAAATTAAATTATTTCTGTAATTTTAACTTGAAGTGTTTTATACCTGTTCTTGCACTTTACAACTATTCTCAAATATATCAGATATAACTAGAAAGATACACATTCTTGTTCCATATTGTTTCCAGTTGTCCTCTTCCTTTTTTAATGGCTAATTCTTAAGGACCCTATCTAAGATGAAGGATCAAAATTAAACCTCTTACAGAAATAGGAAAATATCTAGATTATGCTTTTATAAAGTTTGGAGGGAAATAATTATCTGGAAACCTACATTGCTAGGTTAGAATTGAAAGTCCATGGTGCTACAGAAAAATGCTTCCACTCCATCACCCTTAGCCCAAGGCTGTGGCTGGAGTCCCACACAATTTGCACTGAGTGGTAGATAAGCAAAAATCAACCCACTCTCCACCCTCCCCAACTCTTCTGCACCTCCCCCCAACTATTCTCACCTAGCATTTATTCCTTGAAACATGTCCCTATTCAATCTTTGCCCACATCTGGGTCTTGTGGTTGAGAAAATGGGGACTTTGGTCTATGTGGCCCCAACTTTGTGCCCAGGCCCAGCTCAGATATTGCTCCTGAGAGTGATGGGAGCATCCATGACTATTAACAACACCCTCAGGTCTGTACAGTTTTATAATGTTCAAAATGCTGTAGCAAAATTTCTTATTCACTGCCACTGATCAGTTAGGCAGACCAAGATGTGTTATTTACACTTTTACAGATAAGGAAACAAGGTTCTTGAGGTTAGGCGGTTTACCCAAGCATTCATATTTCACTGAATACTCACTACGTGCCAAGTATGGAGGATATTGTGCTGAAGTAGCATTTTGGTTGTACCATCTCATTTAATTAAGTTCACCATTGATGACAGATATTACTTCCATCTAACAGCCTTAGAGAAGCTAAGCAGCTTGCCTACAGCTGCAAAACCTTTAACAACAGATGCAAAACTCAGACCCCACTGAGTCACAATGGAACATGGTCTGAGTATGCACCCTTGTGGCCTTTGGTGTAGCAGGGCAATATTGCATTATGCAGAGCATATACTCAGAGAATTTCTTTTCTGCCACCCTGGCCCAGGGAGGCGTGTGTCTTGTGGAAATGAGGTAAAGCATGTTGAAGGAGTTCAATAAACAAATGTTTAAAATGTTCGTTATGCTAGATGAAAAGAACTTCTTCAAGTTGACTTTATTTAAAATGAGAAGTAGCGGGGCATGACGGGTCACACCTGTACTCCCAGCTCCTCGGGAATCTGGGATGGGAGAATCCCTTGAGCGTAGGAGTTCAAGACTGCAGTAAGCTATGATCACATCACTACACTCCAGCCTGGATGACAGAGTGAGACCCTGTCTCCTCCCAAATAAATAAATAAAGTGAAAAGGTAGCTAATCTTGGTTGCTAATGCAGAAATTATGGAAGACACCCAATGAGAAAGGGAGCAATTAAGAGGCTTAATTGCATTGTGTCTTGTGAGCCAACACTCACTACTATGTCTAAAGCTTCTCATATCAAAGCCATCCTTATGAAAAACATGATGGCCAGTTTCTCCACAGCCTGTCTGTCACTATCAGCTCTATAATTTACTTAGGAGGAGCTATAGATTATTTACAGTTGAATTTCCTCTAGTCAGTTAATAACCTGCATGTAAATAAGGACTGTGTTTCCTATCCTTGAGATTTCTTCAAACATATAAACCAAGTCAGAATTTGTTTCTCAAAATAAAAATATTTATTGCTATTTAAGCTGAAAAGATTGATCAAAAGTATTTATTCTTGCATTAACTCATAGCTTTGTAGAGTCTCATGGAATGTGGTTTTATGTGTTTGTTTTTGCATAGTTTCCCTTAGAGCAAAGAAAAGCAGAAAAATCCCAGAGGTGCTTTTGGTTAAGAACCTAATTCTACATATAAGTTAGGAGAGGAAAATTATAGCTTCATGCTAAAATACTTATAAAATAACAAGAATTTCATTTTAAAACAAAGCCATGAAAAAGATAATCCATTTTATTGTATTTATTATTGTTGTTATTTTTTTTTTTTTACAAACAATAGATTTGCTGCAACATGCTCTGGCTCATATTATTGAATTAAAAAATTTAACACATTTCAAAAATATCAAAAATACACTATAATGAGTCTTAGGACTACAATACGACAATGATTGCACAAAACCATAAGATATGAGCCCACTGTCTGGATGACATCCATTGGCAACAGTGAGAGAAAACCCTATAGCATCTGGGAGAAGTGCATGAAATTTAGGATACAAGGAGTTTATGTGTGGTTGACGGATCACCAAATGAGGGAAACAGCAGAATTTACTGTAGTTGCTTTTCTCAATCTAGGAAGGGCTTACCCAACTATGGGGCAAAAGTCACTAACTGGAGAGAAAGATTAACTTGTTTCCATGATTGCAGAGTCCAAAAGCCTCCACCCACAGAGAAGTAAAAGTAACGCAAGACAGTTCTACGGTGATGCTGCTGACATCACCGAATGGCTTAGAGACTAATTATTTAATAATTGGTACATTTATCGATAATAGTCAAGTGCTCCCTTATGAAGGTCTCTTCATTAGTAATTATTGAACAGATAGAGAAGGTGAGCCTGTGGCTTCCAAGTACCTGCTTTTGCTGAAGGTCTACATGGAAAGAAGAGCATCATTTGATATTCAGTAGATTGGCCAAACCTGACTCGTTCCATCTCCTGGAAAATAGCCTCACTACAAGCAGTTGTAATAGCACCCAGTGATTACCTAGCTGCTCCTGTTGGCTCTTCTGTACACAAGTAAATGAATTCATCACCTTATTGCACACATATACTCTACAGTAGTATAATAAAGCCCTCTCTTGTATCCGGAGTGGTAATTCAATGACTTGACTCTATATTAGCAGTGTAGCTTTATGTCATACCAACATTCAACATTTCAAATATATATTTCCAATCCATTTGGATAAAAATAATGCCATGGCTGCCAAAACACATGTATTTTTCTTTCTTCCATGGAACTCCTAAACTGTTCCCATAATCAGGAGTGTTCTTTCAAAAATTCTCTTAAACTTCTTTATCAAATGGGAGGTACACACAGAGACCTGAGAATCATGCAGAGGCCAGAATCTCTGTGCTAGAGATCAGCTGTACTCTGCCCACCTGGAGAACACATCCTCTGGGTAAAGTCCTGGGAAGAAGACTGCATTCAGATGACTGAATTTCACTGACTGACAGCCTATTCACATAACACAATGTCCGTCAATTACCACATAGTTAAAATAATTTTATATATTTTTGGTAATGGGTTATGGTCGCTTTACCCTCTGTTTTAATACAGAGCAACCGCAGAACGGCATGAATTAAAGGAGACTGCAAAAAACAAAAATCAGTTTTGGTATAGTCTATATAAAGGTTTTCAACACAACCTAATGGTTCTTAAAAATAACTACCACATAAAAGAATATTTGGAATTTCAAAGTTCTGCTGACTAAAAAGTAAATACATTACTTTTGGTAAGGTCATTTCAGAACTGGGTTTTGAGGTGGTTCCAACGAGTAGGGTGGTAAACAAACAGAAGACAAGAAAGGGGTTCACAGGTAAAGAATAGTTTTTATAATACTATACTATTAAAGTGTTATATTCCCAAAATAACTCTCATTTTTAGACAACATCACTATTCTACAGTCCAAAGATTCTGCTCTCTGAGTAAGGAGATGTTTTTGTATCACCCATCCCTAGCATCATGGGTTTTTTTCTTTTCATTTTTTTCTTCATCTTAAAAATTTTTTCCATATAAAAATAAGGTGGCAACACACTATGTTCCCATCGTTCTAACAGTACCTAAACTTTGTTTGAGCTACTATGTTCCCCACTTCAAATCAAAGACCTGAGTTCTAAAATTTTTCAATAGTTGACCAGTAGTTTGACACAGGGAAGTCAAGTGTTCCTGATAATTTGAGGACTTAAGTTCAGATTCTTGAGTGGTTGAAGAACATTAGACAGCCAATGGAGTGGTACCAAATCCCTCAAGAGTATACCCCATTGAAACATGTACATGGGCATGGGCATGGGGCCTCTGAGAAGACACATAACTATTTGCAAACAGGTTATCTGGCTTTCAGCTATTGCTCTGAAAAATTTCCAAAAATGAAACAAGGATTTTATACACACACATATACATATATATGTATATGTGTGTGTGTATATATATATATTCCTCCCCTAAGATTTTGTTTCCAATGAGAGAAAATCTAAAATGGATCCACTGTTTTCTTCTTAATTGTGAAAGTGTTCCAAAAATTCAAAGCACGTTCCCCATTGCATAAAATCAAGCAATGCCAAAATTTTGTAGGAATTAATTTTTCTAAGTAAATCTTTTAATGGAAAAAGTAATAGAAATATGGAAGGAACTGCAATTTTCTAGGGTTACATGGAATATGCAAAAAGGTACAAGTTTTCTGTAAGATTAAGAATTTCTCAATTAAGTGTCTTTCGTATTTAAGCCCAGTAATCTGAAATCACATGAGGTGAATAAGCAGTTTTCAGAAGAGTACACTGTTCAACATTCAAAAGATAAGCCCCCTCGACTCACTTCCAACATTCTAGAAAACAATCCCTTTGCTCTAGCATAAGAGAAGGAACAAGTCTAATCTGTGAGCTCCATCTACCCAGCTGTTTTCATTGGCCTCATTCTGTTTCAGTCATCAGCCATATCTCAAGGTTACGTGGATGCGAGCAGTGTCAGTCTTGGCTTTCCCCATTAGGAAGCTGACTGCCAACCACCACGTGTTAGGGAAAGAGGCCAATCCCTAAATGCCTCCCTTGTCATCTGCTGGAAAATTCCTAGCAGGTGTAAGGGGTAATTCTCTTTTTCTGATTTGGGGGCAAAGTAATTTTAGTCCTCACTCCTCCGTTTTCATCCCCAAAAGATCCTACTACCCTAAGTTCCTCAGGAGCTTTCACGGTCTAACATCCAACACTTAAATCCATTTTCCAGGGTCCTTCCTAGAACCCTCAGAGAAGACTCCAACGCCCAATAGCTCTCTACCTACAGACAAAGGTGCCAGGCTGCCTCTAAGAAGATTGGCTCGAGTGCAGATTCAAAAATAAAAAGTTCACAGTCAATGGAAAGTGCTCTCATTACATTACATACATAAATTATATGTTTGATTGGTTCTACATTTCCAATAGACATTATTTTGATAGGCTGTATTCTCGTAGAGAAGAATGAAAAGCCATGTGACTAGTCACATCACACCCCATTAGTTAGTCTGGGAGATAAAGTGATTTCTCTGTCACAGAGATCCACCAGCAGCAATTAGTAAAGGGAATCAATCTTCAATTATTTCCTCCACAGAAATAGTCCCTTTTCTGCCCAGGCAGGCAAATTCTCAGAATGATCCTAGGAGAGAAAGGGTTAATGGCAGGTGGTAGGACTCATATAGAACAGCTGCTTTCTTCCCAATAACTCTGGGAATTCCAACGCAGGTTAAATGTGAAACTTAACACTGATGGTGGCTACTAGCTTATCCAGAGCCAGACCCTGATAGCGCTCACCCTTTTTGGCTCCAAGTTCTACCTCACTCATCTATGGTTTAGAAATGTAGAGGCAAATACCCCTGGCAGGGTCCCTACCCCAACACTGTACAGCCTCCTCTCACACTGTGTCCCCTGCGGGGCAGTCACAGCGCTGTGTCAAACTCCTCTGGGGGCTCGGTCCGATCCTCTTCGATGGGCTCGTGCTCAAGCCTGCTTTCCTGGTGCTGTTTCATTTGCTCCTTCACTTCTTCTTCTAGGTCACGAGGTACAACAAATTGATCCTCTGGTTCCATCTGAGTAGGGGCAGCAAAATAGCCAGTTTTCCTCTTGGGTGCTTCTGTGGCCACTTCAATGAGATTCAAGCTGTCTTCTAGGGGCACGATTGAGCCATTGGAGAGTTTCTTTCCATACAGACAGGAGGTGGAGGGAGACTTCTGTAACTCCATCTTGTCCTTGTTCATTGGCAGAAGTATACCGCTATTTACACTGTTCTGTCTTCGAATACCAAAATACAACCCTCGAGTATGTTCCTCAGGACACGGGGTAGGAGTCTCTCTAAGAGGGGGTGAGCTCTCGAGATCTCTCCCTCTGCAGCAGTGAATGTCTACTTCTACCTCCACTTTGCTGCCATTGGTTATGACCCCCTCAACAGGCTGATCATCATCACTGTCCAGGCCATTGTCAGACTGATTACTGGAGAAGGTAGCACAAGAAGGTTGGCGCTGAAACACCCCAGAGGTGGGTGCTGGATGGAGGCTGCAGCGCCGCTCTGGCCTGGGAAGCAAGGCAGTATCCAGGCTCCCAGCATTATGCTCATCAGAAGCAGTGGACCCCACTTCACTGCTCACCTCTGAGGTGGACATCTCACTGCTGAACTCAGAGGCAATCCCACTGCTAGAGGA
Source organism: Cephalopachus bancanus (assembly GCA_027257055.1). Lineage (NCBI taxonomy): Eukaryota > Metazoa > Chordata > Mammalia > Primates > Tarsiidae > Cephalopachus > Cephalopachus bancanus. The sequence continues at coordinate 191,387 of JAPVLO010000330.1, read as the reverse complement.
TGGAGTGGTTGGCTTGGGGGCATCCTTGATGGTGGTGGTTGAAGCAAATCCCACAGGACCTGGGAGGGTGAGCCCATTCATTTCGCAGGTGCAGCCTTCCTCACCAATGTTCAAATAAACCACCATTGCCCCTACATTATCCTGACAGCCATAGCTCTGGGCTAATGTGCACAGCTTCTTGGCAGCTGCTAATGGGTCTTGCACATGACGCACTGCACTGACAGCTTCTGTATAGGACAGGTGTTCCCACAATGCTTTGTTTCCCAGAATCAGCAACTCATCTTGAATAGTCAGTGGAGTGGAAGATATGTGGGACTTGGGGAGGATCCAAGGGTAGAGGTATGTACAACCCAGCATCCGGGTACAGCAGGTTACCCCATTTACTTTGTTGTCCTAGGGACAAGCAGAACGAGAATTTTGAGAAACAATAAACAATAATAAGCAAACTTTTATCTTTTAAAATCACAGTGCTAGGGATCTATAACAAAACAGAATTTATATGTTTCATGGTTTTTCCTATGGGCTAGTATAATTCTAAGTAGTCTTGTAGGCCTCAGCATGTGTTTAAATAGAAAAACAATAAACAAAACTCATTAATTCTCTATCACTAGTACTCTCAGAGAAGCCAAAACCAAGATGGGTCACTAAAAATGATTTCTCATTTAAAGGCACAGTTGGGGCTGAAAAGATATCAATTGGCTAAGAGAATCTTGGTAGTAAAAGTATCAAATACCCTACATATTCAAAATTTTTTTAAAAAGCATCAAATAATCTCTAAGGTTATTCAGTCTAAAAAAGGAGAGTCTGAAATCTGTAGCATAATTTACCTACTCTGTAAGGATTGTACCAAGAAAAAAACAGCAGATCAAATCAGAATCCATGTATCGAAACTTAGAGGAAAAGGAATAACCCTGCTTGCTGTTTGGAAATATTTATATGCCAGACACTTTGTACTGATTTCTTGTCAAGAAAAAAACAAAACAAAACAAATAACTCTGAAAAACTCAGAAAATTAAGTTCACAGTTGCAGTCATTCTCTGAGCTTCTTATTTGCCAGAATTTGTTACAAGCACTAAACTTTAGTTTCTTCATCTGTAAGGTGGAAATAAAAGCACTTCCTTCATTAGGGTTATTGCTAAGATTAAAATAATAAAGGTATGGTGCTTGGCAAATAATAGACAAACGATAAATGTTTGTGGTTAAAATAACATTTATTGTAAAATTTCCAACTTTCTAGGACCCTCTAAGAAAAATCTAAACAATATTATCTTAACTATGTAAAAAATAGTAGGGTGTGCCTATAGTCCCAGCTACGCAGGAGGCTGAGGCTGGAGGATTGCTTGAGCCTGGAAGTTCAAATACAGCTTGGGCAACAGAGTAACACCCCACCTCTAAAAAACAAACAAACAAATAAATAAATTTAAGATATTATGCTTTATTCATTTTAACTGAAAGACCTTCCTAAGACTAATATCTCATACTTCCAGAATTCTAATATTTATCAACTACATTATAATGACACTTTTTGGTTTTGTGTTTTCTTGGATGGAATGTAAGATGGATAGAAGTCTGACAAAACAGAGAGCCCAGAAATAGACCCACATAAATATGGTCTGATCTTTGACAATGGAGCAAAGACAATAAAGAAAAAATAGTTTTTTCAACAAATGGTGCTGGAACAACTGAATATCCACATGCAAAAACACGAATCTAGACACAGAACTTATATTTTTCACAAAAATTAACTCAAAATGGATCACAGACCAAAATATGAAACATAAAAAACTATTAACTTCTAGAAGATAAAATAGAAGACAATCTAGGTAACCTTGGGTTTGGTGATGAGCAACAGCAAAAGCATGACCCATGGAAAAAAATGACAAGTGGGCCTTCATTAAAATTAAAAACTTCTTCTCTGAAAAAAAACACTGTTAAAAGAACAAAAAGACCGGCTGGGCAGGGTGGCTCAGCCTGTAATCCCAGCACTTTGCGAGGCCGAGGTGAGTGGATTGCCTGAGCCTGAGGGTTAAAGACCCACCTGGGCAACTTGGCAAGACTTCATCTCTACAATAAATCAAAAATTAGCCAGGCGTGGTAGTGCGTGCCTGTAGTTCCAGCTACTTGGAAGGCTGAGGCGGAAGGATCACCGGAGCCCAGCAGGTCGAGGTTGCAGTGGCTGGGAGTAGCCACTACACTCCAGTCTGGGCGACAGAGTGAGACTCCAACTCAAAAAAAAAAGAACAGAAAGACAAGCCCAAACTGGATGAAAATATTTACAAAATACATATCTGACAAAGGACTTGTTTTCAAAATATATGAAGAACACTTAAAACTCAATACTGAAGAAACAAACAATCCAATTTAAAATGGGCAAAGATCTGAACAGAATTCTGCTTTGTAATAAATAATGTTCACACATAACTGGCTAACATTTTTTTGAAAGCGAAGACATTATGCTAATTTCTGGAAAGAAGAAAAGCTATAAAATAGTAGAAATATGAAAGCTTCGTTATAAAAAAAAGAACACCAGAGCATATTAACCCATATACAGTATAAACCAGGAAAATACTGTAAAATGCTGCATTTTAGAATGCCACTGTCAAACTATAGAACTCTTCTTTTTGAAATAATAAACCAGATGAGTTGGAAATTAATTAAGGGGAACATTTAAAATTCATCTTAGGCCAGGCATAGTGGCTCACACCTGTAATCACCAGCACTTTGGGAGGCTAAGACAAGAATTTGAGACCAGCTGCGCAATGTAGCAAGACCTTGTCTCTACAAAAAAAAAATCAAAAATTAATCAGGTGTGGTGTCACTTGCTTGCAATTCCAGCTACTCAGGAGGCTAAGGTGGGAAGGTTGCTCTGCGCCTAGGAGGTTGAGGCTGTGGTGAGCTATAATTGCGCCACTGCATGCCAGTGACAGAGTGAGACCCCAACTCAAAAACAAATTCATTTTACATGCTAACTATGCATTCCAAGGATCACAAATTAGAATTTTTCATTTCTAACTTATTTTACTTTTTCTTTTTGCTAGTCACTAACTGCTTAGTAGATTTTTTTAGTCACTGAAACCTCCTGAATGTAACTTTTCTCTGGATTGGATACAATTTACAAGGCATGAAAGGGAAGAAAATAGACCTTCATCACCTCTATGCAAAGCAGTTTTTACTAGATTTGGGGAGCAGAAGTGACTGGCAGAGAGCAAGACACACCTCTGTGATGATGGCTTTTTGGTCCTTCACTCTTTGTGCCTCCTCTGGGTCCTGCTCCAGGCTGAAGACTTTAGAAAGGGGCACTGGCTTCCCACTTCGGCACAGGACTGCTTGGCATGTACCAACATTTGCCACAGTCAAGCTAAAACTACTTGCTGAGTCGGCAGTGTCAGGACGGATGTAGCACAGGAGAGCAGAGGAGCCCAGCTTTTGGCCAGCCATTCCTAATTTCCTGTTTAGAAAGAAAAGAAAATGAAAACATGATAGCTAATTTCAGAAGACAGTGGTGGTCCTTCACATCTGTTCTTTCCTTTTTTTCTGCCATGTGTCTTGCCATGTGATCATTAACCTGAATGCTAGCTCTTCCTATGGATGATGGTGGTAGAGAGTTTGCCTTCCACTCGCAGCTGAGAAAACAGATTTTACAAAGGAGAGGAGATAACTGAGGAGACAATGAAAGGGCATGTTTCTCTACTACTTCTGTGTCTAATCACAGACTTCCTAATTCAGAGGTTCTCTAACTTTATCATATCAAAATCATCTGGTGGGTTTGTCAGACGAGTCCACTGGGTCCCACCCACAAAGCTTCTGATTCCTGGCCCAATAAACTGTTTCTAACAAGGCTCTGGTAACACTGAGGCTGCTGGTCCTAGAACACCACTTTGAGAACTACTCACTTAGGTTTTAAGTTCCTTGAAGGAAGTACCTGATTCTCCTTGTATCTCTCCATATACAGGGTATTCACATGCCTGCACTTGGTACACAATGCTAACAAGGAGCTGACATGATCAGAAAGATCTCGTTTCAAATTCCAGCTCTGCCATTTCCTGGCTATAGATCCTCAGCAAGTAATTTCTCTAAGAAATTTATCTGATAAGATACCTACCAGTTTGGCTTGTTTTGAAAACTTAAAATATAGTATGAACAATACTTGGTACATTGCCTGGCTCTTGAAAGGTGCTGCATAAATTGAGTTCCCTTTCCCAAGCCCTTTATTTTGCCAAGTCTATTTTGCTCAATTCTATGGAAAAATAAACTCCTTTTCCAAAACTGTGTTTTGTGTTACAGTTACAGATACAACAGCTCAAGCTCCAGGCTGTTCCATCTCAGCCTCATTTATACAGGTTTACAACCTCTCGGTTGTTCATATCATTTATGCAGACCTACTGATGTGCAAGATACTCCCATTTCAGTTTGGTTATATAGGAGGTCCTTGACTTACAATGGTTCAACTTAACAATTTTTCCATTTCACAACAATGCAAAAGCAATACTGTACGCAGTTAGTAGAAACCATACTTTGATCTTTTCGCAGGCTAAGATATGCAGTACAATACTCTCTCGTGATGCTGAGTAGCAGCAGCATCACAGATCCCAGTCACCACTAGATCACAAGGGTAAACAACCAATACTCTACAGTGCACTGTGATGTCAGATGATTCTGCCCAACCATGGGCTAATGTAAATGTTCTGAGGACATTTAAGATAGGCTGGGCTGAGCTATGACACTCAGTAGGTTAGGTGAATTAAATGCATTTTCGACTTATAATATTTTCAACTTACAATGGGTTTATCAGGACATAACCCTATCAGATTATTCTTCAGGGAGCAATCTTTTAAAAAGTATTAACTGACAGTAGAGAAGACTAGCAGTAAATCTTAATCTACACATAAAAATGCCCCTAGATAGGATAATTAAGCAGCATCTGTGGCCAGGTGTGGTGGTTCACACCTGTAATCCTAGCACCTTTTTGGGAGACGGAGGCAAGAGGAATGCCTGAGTTCAGGGGTTTAAGATCAACCTGGGCAACTTGGCAAGACCTCGTCTTTACAATAAATAAAAAAAATTAGCTAGGTGTGGTGGTATGCAACTGTGGTTCCAGCTACTCGGAAGGCTGAGGCGGAAAGATCGTCTGAGCCCAGCAGGTCAAGGTTGCAGTGGTTGTGAGTGTGTCACTGTACTCCAGCCTGGATGACAGAGTCAGATTCTGACTCAGAAAAAAGCAGCATGTGAAATAGCTGAAGTCCTAAGGAAAGGGGAAATTCAGCCACATTCATAGACAATACATATTAGCTTTGCAACACTGCCAAAGGATGTTAATACCCAGACATAAGAATCTGATGAGTACTTCTTAACCTTTTGTAAGTCACTGTTCCTTGGAAAATCTTAGGAAAGCTCACCACCTTCCTCCTCCAAATGTATAACCACATACACACACACACACACACACACACACACACACACACACACACACACACTTTTGCACATAAATTCTAGGCTTCCCAGATCCTCAGCACTTTGGGTGAATCCACAAAAATCCAGAAAACAGCTGAATCCACAAGCTCCTAAGGAACAAAAGTTCCCATAATGTGCAGATATAGAGAGGACCAAGGAAGAAGTGAGATCTCTCCTTGATCCTATATTCATAATTTAGATTCTGACCTTCTGGTTTAGAGAGATTTATTTTCCAAAAGTAGAACTGAGTTAGGGATTATTCAACCCACCTGCTTACCTGTGAGATACCAAGAAGGTGTTAGCCATGAAAACTGTATCATTTGTTGACTGCTGTACCTCTTCCAAAAGCACATCTGCCATCGTACACTGGAGCAGGCGAGGGAGCTCCTCATTTCGGTCCCCATCAAACATGCCATACACAGCTCCGACACCCTCTGCAAAGTTATCCATAGCAAGGGCAGACACACACAGCCTATAAGAGAAATACGAGGAAGACAATCATCAAAGAAAGTTATCAGTAAAAGATTATTCTTCAGGGAGCAGTCCTTTAAAAAGTAAGTATTAAATGAAGGTAGAGAAGACTAGAAGTAAATCTTAATCTACGCATATACAAAAAAGTCCCTAGAAGCCTGGCACAGTGGCTCGCACCTGTAAAATCCCAGCACTTTAGGAAGTTGAGGTGGTAGGATTGCTTGAGGCCAAGAGTTCCAGACCAGGCTGGGCAACATAGCAGGACCCTGTCTCTCTCTCTTTTTAAATCCCTAGGTATGATAATTAAGCAGCATCTGAATGAAAGAGCTGATGTTCTAAGAAAAGGGGAAATTCAGCCACATTAATGAATAGTACATATTAGCTCTGCAATATCGCCAAGGGTCAGTAAGACAAAATGCTTTCTCTTAGTAGTGATTAAGGACTAGTTTTGTCAAGGACTAGTTTTGTCAAGACCTGTCAGCCAAAAACCACCAGAGAACACCTGTGGTTAAAGGTTTCTGATCAATTATGAGGGTTGTGATATGGCTGTGGGAAGTGAAGGAAGGAAAGATAAAACCACATACTCCTCTGTATTTTACAAAAAGTATCCCAACAATAATGTGTTTTTATAAAATAATCTGTTGATAGACTAAGATTCATTTCCAGAGAGACTGAAAAATAAAAGCAGTATGAAAATGAAAGTAGTATGATGAACGACTGGTCAATAAAGAGAAGAGACAAAGGAAAGGGGTAGGAGGAACAGGGAATGGGAATAGCAAAGGAGAATGCACACCACGGAACCCTGGGCTGTACAGGTAAGAAGTGCTGAAAGAACCCAGTATAGGATGTGGGCTTTGGTTGGGTCATTTTAGGGAGGGACTAAGGAAGTAAAGCACCATACTAGATTGGGTGCTGTCAGAAAGTGAGGCCATTCTATGGCTGGGTATCTCAAATCTTATCTATGAGGAAGGAAGACAAACAGAAAGATAAAGCTGTAATTGGTAAACATCTTAGCCATGTAAGGGAGTATGGACCGCACATTCATCTTGATTTTGTCTTGCTATATCATCGTTTCAGAGGGATCTTATCTGACATTGCCATTCTGTGATTTGTTTGTGTGCAACAGAACATGACCTAGCTGTGAGCATCAGACCAGTTCCCAGATGCCAGGAGCTGCCTTTTTTCATTCTCAGTCTCCAAAGCCAACATACTCACTTATTTCTCTGCCCTGCCATCTCAGCCAGTCCATGGCTCCAGAAGGTTGATGTAACAGTAGAATCTGTGGTTGGCAAAGGTTTCTGATCAATTTTGAGGGTTGTGATATGGCTATGGGAAGTGAAGAAAAGAAAGATTAAATCACATACTCCTCTCTATTTTACAAAAACCATTCCAACAATAATATATGTTTTTATAAAATAATCTGTTGCTAGACTAAGATTCATTTTCAGAGAGATTAATGAAAGTAGTAGGCTAAACTACTGGCCAATAAAGAGAAGAAACAAAGGAAAGGGGTAGGAAGAATAGGAACCCATTATTGTTACAATCAAGGCCATCTGTTTCCATTAAAAACTAAGCACAAAGATTTCTTAGTTTTAGCTAAGTGTCTATTATTAAATATTTTGACACAATGATGTCTTAGTACAATGGAATGAAGTTGTACTGTCTCTTAGATTTGTTATGTAACCTGTGCCACCTAAAAGACCTATGTCTGTCATGTGAAAATATTCAGTGTGTGGCTCGGTGGGAGCCATGGAGTAGTCCTAATATAAACAGACTGACTACTAGATAGAACATCTATTCATAACTGAATCAAAGAAGAGAACCTAGAGGCTTTATTGCCAATCCAATCTATTGTGCTAATTAATCAAGATCTCCGGGGTCCTAAAGAAGACCCACACATGCCTAGTGGGCCTTAGAGCACATGTAGATTCAATTTCAAATTTTTTCCTACCTAAATATGTCCAGCGTCTTGTGTTCCAGAACGAGATTTGTATTTCCAGTCAGGTCAAGGTCTTGTAATGTAGCAGGCAGAGCCTCTGGAATCAAGATTTCTGTCAAGTCATTGCAACTCAGGTCTACAAACTAAGAAGAAAAGGAGAAATCAAAAGAAAACACATGACAGTGAATTCTTTATTCCCAAATGTTCAATCTCATACTATATCTTCAAAGGGGAACTTAATTTCTTTCCAGGAATTGATTATGTACATTCTGATTCCAAATGCAGCATATGAGAAGAGAATACTGTTTCTTCCTTATGAGAAGAGAGCAATCTCATTCACACTCCTTTCTTCTTTCTAATAAAAGGAAAATAATCTCATTCACACTCTGGCTATTTCCCCTGGGAGGACATGATTCCAGCAGAAGTACCTGAATCTGAGGCAACTGCAGTATTTCTGGGAAAATGCTGATGTTGTTGGAGTGTGCGACAAGGGTGTGCAGCCTTTTGCAGTTTGCTATGGTTGTGGGAATCGTTTTAAGCTTGTTGCCACTCAGGTTCAGTTCCTCCAATTGCTCCAATTTATTTAGTTTGCTGAAAAAGAAACATCAAAATACTGCACTGCACCAAAAATGAGCAGCTGTCAGACAAGTGCTATTTTACAGAAGCCACAGAGTAAAGAAGGCTGACCTAGTCCACTGCCAGATGACTGGTGAGAATGAAATAATCAGACTCCGGCAAAAGCAATGGCTCATCAAGATGACCACTACTGTGATACCTCAGCCTAATCTGCCTCAGTGTGTTTCAAAGGCTGAAGCTTCCCTTGTTTTTCTTACAGTCGTTAGATCCTACAGGCATGAACATCTTCCAGTTACCTGACTTTCGGGAAGTGGGTGAAAAAGGACCAGCCTAGAGTTGGGAGAGTCATCCTGATGTCTGCTTCACTACTAACTAGCTACAAGATACTGGGTAAGTTAATGTCAGTGGACCTCAACATCCTCAGCTATATAAAAAAAAAAGTACTAAATCACCACTAAGATTCTCTTCAATTTTAAATTTCTGTAATTACTTGTTCATGGCATAATTTATCTCCACTAAACATTTATCAAGTTCTTAGACAGCACTGCCCAGGACTGTGATGCCAATGATTCACATTGTTCTACTGACTGAGCAAAGTTTCCCATACAATAAGTAAATTATTTTAAATCAGATGAACATCTTTATGTAGATTATTACAAATTGTTTTAATTTCTTTTGGTTTACTGACTTAAAAAATAAACTGCTGTAACATAAAGTTTGGAAAACAAAGAAAATAAATTACAATACCAGCAATCTGAAAGAATTACTATAACCATTTTACTGAATTTCCCACCAGATTTTTCATATGATGTTTTACATAAATTTTATATTTGGACTTTTTCATGTAACATAATTTCTATCGCTAGAAAATTCATAATTTTTTTAAATAAATAAGTTTAGTAAATTAAAGTTATTTTTTCTTACAATAACTCATTCACGATCACTGACATGAATTTACATCATTCCAAATTCTGTTCCTGGTTGCCACTGACGTGAATTTATGTCTTTGCAAAATTCTGCTTCTGAATAATATATTCCGTCTGCAACCCAAATAAAGACACAAAGCTTGGAATGCTAGTCAGAGTGGTGTCTGAGGCAAATACTGGATGTCTGCAACTTTCAGCTGTATTGTGAAAAAGATGACAATTTAGAAAAGACCAGTTAACTTGTGCTTAATGACAGAAATTTGCAGCAACCAGCTTTGGATTTTAATTTTCACCCACAACCAGTATTAGGAAAGTGAAAAATTTGCTGATTGTGAATGTGATAATATATATGCACCAAAAAATAGAGACAATCAGGAAAAAAAAATGTTAATTCCACTGCCCAAAATAATCTCTGATGACATTTTAGTACATGGTCTTCTTGTCTTTTTTAAGGCATAAAACTGTATTTTTTTAAGTTAAAAATGGTGCTACATTATATATATTATTTTATAACTTATTTTTTTAACTTAATAATATATTTTAAAAGTGTTCCCATGTCCAAATTTCATGTTCTTCCCTTATATATATATATATGCCTGGAATTTATGATTTGTAAATAGAAATACAGTGCCCGTATCTCAATCAATTTTTTATTGAGTACCTAGAACTGTGCTATATTCTGAAAATAGTTCAAAAGACACAAGATTTGGATTGTGCCTGTATAATTATAACACTGCTCAGGAAATGACCTAATAGTGGATTTATTATTCAGTATGGAACCTACATTTTTAAAAATATGCTGCTTCTAAATTCCATTTAGTTTTATTATATATACATATTCAGATTAATCTTGTGTGATCTCCTGTTAATTCCTGTCTTTACTATTAGTTTCTTATTTTTATTTTCTTTGGTATGTTTTAAGTTTTATATTAACCTGCTTTTGACTCCTCCAACAATAAAAGTATTATCAAATTAGGTGAGATTCATCAGTTTTAGAGTATTATACCTGGTATCACCCAACAGCTTCATAAGTCAATATGAAGTGGTTTCATAAGCCTTGTCAGTGGGTTGTTATTTCCACTTTACACGAACATATTTGAGGTCAACTAAATTAATCTGATAAGACTTCAAGAGATCTACACATTCTGAAATTAAGATTCTACACTTATTTTAAAAGCTATTGTTTGAATTCTTTCAAGGAAACAATTAAGCTTATCCTCCTTATCTTATGAAGTTCTATCTTATTTCATAAATGCTCACAAAATTATTATTTTACATAATATATATAATTTCATTAAAATTATACCAAATGTTATTTCTCCATGTTCTTCGTTTTTGAAAATATAATTTTTAATGACTACTTTCATGGTATAGCTAGAATTTTCTGGTGTTAAATTTTTCAAATTTTAGCCAGACACAGTGGTTTATGCTGTTAGTCCCAGCTACTCAGGAGGCTGAAGTGGGAACATAGCTTGACAGCAGGAGTTTGAGGCTAGCTTGGGCAAAACAGTGAGACCCCCTTTCTTTTTAAGACAAAAAAAAAAAGCCAGGAGCAGTCTGTAATCCTAGCACTTTAGGAGGCATAGGCGAGAGGATTACCTGAGCCCACGTGTTCGAGACCAGCCTGGGCAACATGGCAAGACCTTGTCTCTGAGCCCAGCAGGTTGAGACTGCAGTAGCATGAGTGTGCCACTGTAATTCAGCTGGGAAACAAAGTGAGACACCCACTCAGAAGAAAAAAACAAACAAAAAACGGGTAATTTTCTCCAGCTAGTTTTCTGTAATTGATTCAATTCATACAAGGGAAGTAGAGAGGAAAGAATACAGGCGTAGCTAGTTTCTCAGGCCTCTGTAATAGCCTGACTCTCTACATATTCTAAAGCTTCTTTTTTTTTTTTAAATGCAGAGAAATGGGAACACTTCTACATTGCTGGTGGGTGTTCTAAAGCTTCTTTTAATCAAGTATTTCCTGGAAGATATTTATTTCTCCACTGACATTGTCTAAAACTTTGATAGCATTAAATGTCATTCTTACATCTTCTTATAGGTGTAATGTGGCTAACTACTATTCATCTCTTCTTCCAGGAAGCCTGACCCTGCTCCCAGGCTGTGTAGTGCAATGAGCAACCTGTGAATATCTTCTTAAACATCTGCCTTTATTGGACTGCACTGTAACTGTCTATATATTTGTCCCCAATTTGATAGTAAATTCCTTAAGGATAGAGACTGTAACTGTTAAATAGTATTTGGCATACAGTAGGCATTTCACGTATGCATCATGAAAAAACTGATAGACTCAACAGTATTTTATAAAACACTGTTGACAGCTGGGCTCGGTGGCTCAGCCCAGTAATCCTGCACCTTTGGGAGGCTGAGATGAGTGGATTGCCTGAGCCCGCGGGTTCGAGACCCGCCTGGGCAACTTGGCGAGACCTCATCTCTACAATAAATCAAAAAATCAGACGGGCATGGTAGCACATGCCTGTAGTTCCAGCTACTTGGAAGGCCGAGGGGGAAGGATTGCCGGAGCCCAGCAGGTCGAGGCTGCAGTGGCCGGGAGCGGCCACTGCACTCCAGTCTGGGCGACAGTGTGAGACTCCAACTCAAAAAAAAAACAGTGCTGACAAAAGAAAAATTTATCTTCAGAATTTATTTCATATGCCTGTACTTTTCTAGGTTAAGTATTCTCAGATCATTATTAAGTAATTAGAACTAAAAATTAAACACACTTTAACCACAATTTCTTTATTTAACAAGGGAGTACTATTAAGATGGGATTTTCTGATTCAACTAGTGAAATCACAGCATCTATGAAGTCATTCATCATAAAGAGTCATGGTCAGCTGTAATTTAGTGTGTCAGCCAGGCACGGTGGCTCACGCCTATAATCCTAGCACTTTGGGAGGCAGAGAAGAGAAGATTGCCTGAATTCAGGGGTTTGAGATCAGCCTGAGCAACATGGTAAGACTCTGTGTCTCTACAATAAATCAAAAAATTAGTCAGGCATGGTGATGCATGCCTGTGGTTCTAACTACTTGGAAGGCTGAGGTGGAAGGATCACTTGCCCAGCAGGTAGAGGCTGCAGTGGCCATGAGCATGACACTGCACTTCAGCCTGGGTGACAGAGTGAGATTCCAACTCAAAAAACAAAACAAAACAAACACTTAGTGTGTCAAATGTAGAATTAATGTTGTATATCTGAAATGATAAATTTTGCATTCATTTACCTTGCAGGAAAGGTCTGTAGCTGGTTGTTTGCAAGGTGTAAGATGCGCAGGTGTGGGTGTCCCACCAGAACAGGTATACACTGATCTGTCAGGAGATTGTTGGTCAGATAAAGCAGCTGCAGCATACTCAGACTCTCCTCCCCAGTGCAGGCGGATGGTAAAGACTCCAGACTATTTGCAGATGCATTCAAGTATCTGAGACTGACAGAACACACACAAATCATCATTTCCTTTATTTGTTGCTTTCTTACATAGAAACCATCATGCTATATCAGTATGGAATGCTGCCATTCCAAGCTTCCAAATTGAGAAGGAAAAAAAAGGTAATTTTGTCCAAATAATTTCCTCTATTTGATTCTATTCTATCCGAAGTTCCTTTTACTCAACTCAAGCAAGGCAAGTAGAGACAAAGTATACAGACTTGGTTGTTTTCCCAGGCTTCTGTAGTGGCCTGATTCTAACCTAGTTTCATCTTTTACTGTCTGTGCATCTACTGAAAAGGATGTTGTTGACTCTCATGTTCACATATATCTGAACTATGGAGACAAATTTTTGAATCCATACGAATCCCCTAATAATGAATATACAGACTATTTCCATATATATGGTACTACAGACATGGCAATGAGCATCTTTGTGTCAATATCTATTATTTCTTTAGGTTACATTCCTAGAAACAGAATTTGTGGGACCAAAGGATATACATATATAAAGATTTTTTAATATATTGTCAAACTAAGATCCAGAAAGACTGTATCAGATTATACTTCCACAAGAAGATAAGAATGTCAGTTTGCTCTCAATTTTGTCACCACTGAGTATTATGATTCACTTTAATCTTTGCCAAACTATAGGTAAAACATCGTATTTCTAAAAATCTGTCTAGTATTATGTCTAGTATATACAGAACATTCTCAATAAAAGGCTGTTAATATTATTAAACTTGTGTGATCTTAAATCTTCTTCATGTTGGGTTATCCACATCCCCAATAATTTTTTTAAGAAATTGATACAGGCTGGGCTTGGTGACTCAGCCTGTAATCCCAGCACTGTGGGAGGCCGAGGTGAGTGGACTGCCTGAGACCGCAGGTTCAAGACCAGCCCAGGGAACTTGGAGAGACTGTGCCTCTATAATAAATAAAAAATTAGCCGGGTGAGATAGCACGTGCCTGTAGTTCTGGCTACTTGGAAGGCTAAGGTCAAGGCTGCGGTGGCCAGAAGCGTGCCAATGCACTCAAGCCTGGGCGATGGATAAATAAAAAATATAAAACAAGAAACTGATTCATAATAGTTGTACATACCTAATTAGCTTTTGAGCTTATTGAGAGGTATTGTATGTCTGCTTGAATCCTTGTACCAAAAATAAATGCTCTGTGCAGAATTAGTATTAAATATTACTAACATTTTGCTACAGCTAAGTAACTTCCTTACTACAGATCCTAAAGTTGTAAACCAATTTTATTTAGACTGTCATCAGGACTAAATGCAGTGTCATACACTGCTAACAAATACACTGCTAACAAATACTTGGTAATAACTGCATCAAGACTTTTTATAAACTTTACAAAAAGAAAATTTCTTTCAAATATTTTTTAGAATTTCCAAGATTTTATTATGAGTAATATCCCACCAAATATATAATACATTAAAAGATATAAGCAGGGCACAGTGGATCCCAGCACTTGGGAAGGTGGAGGCGAGAAAACTGTCTGAGCCCATGGATTCGAGACCAGCCTAGGCAATATGGCAAGACTTTGTCTACAATAAATCAAAAAATTACACACATCTGTAGTTCCAGCTACTTGGAAGGCTGAAGAGGAAGGACTGCTTAAGCCCATCAGGTTAAGGTTATAGTGGCTATGAGCCTGACACTGCACTCCACCTGGGCTACAGAGTGAGACTCTGACTCAAAAACAAAAGATGTATAAGCTGCTAAAGGGAAAAAAAGTCAGACACCCACAGACTAAATAATTTTTGTATGTCTCCTGTTAATTTACTACTGCTTATCTCAGTTTTCTCCATTTCTAAACCAAAGACAATACCACCTTCTTCATATTATAGAACACTATAATTAAAAACTAGTATTCATTTAAAGGTGACATACACATTAGCTAAACCTGATAATGGGTCTCAAAATGGGAAGACATATCATCTGTTTGCTAATTTACAGTGAGAAGGCAGTGAATGGTTATTACCTTTAAATACACAGTTTTTAAAGTCAGTAGTAAACTTTGCAAATAAAGAATGTAACTCAAAAATAGTTTGGTAAAGCTAGAAGCAAAAACCAAATAAACTTTTGTGTTATGTTCTTTTCTCTCCAATGCAAAAGCCGAAAATCACCCAAGGAATATATACATATATGTTATATCAGAATGTTATAATGATATAATATATATTATATATGTATGATAATGATATAATATATATATCAGAATATTATAATCTAATCTTTAAATGTCATAACTACATTCATTTTCTTACATGAAAGCCTGAATCCTCCCAAACTATTTAAAATTGTTTACAACATAATAACTTAAGTATTCCATGGCTACTTCAACTTTGAGTTAAAGATTCATGAAACTGTCATAGTTTCCTTCATAAAAATTGCAAATAAGTCTCCACCCATAGCAGGACTATCAGGTAAAACTCTCTATAAATATAGTTCCAAAGGTCACTCCAATGACAAGTCACTAGTTTGTTTAGCCAATGATTCTGCTCTTCGGAGAAAAAAAAAAATCCTAACCCTTGTTACTTACTTTAAGGCCTTGGAGAAGAGGGTGTCTGGCAGCCTGGTGAGTATGTTATGCTGAATATCCAGTACCTCGAGAGGGATGTGTTCCACCAGCATTGGAAGGTTTTGCACATGATTGTGTCCCACCATCAGTTTTCTCAGACTCAAGCTACTCAGAATTCTAAGGGGGAACAAGTACAAAGAAACAAATAAAAAACTTACTAGAATCTTTCTTTCTGAGGTTGTGCTTGGCTTTTTCACTGAAATCAGTAAATGAAAAGAACATATTCTTCTAGACTGCATAATCACCAACAAGTGCCTGGGTCAAGAAAGGATCCACAACCATATGTTTACCTACCACCCACCAGGAAGTCATTAGGGTCATTCTGAGAAAAAAGGAATTAATGAAAGCAAACAGCACAGAGGAGGTCTTAACTGACAAAGCAATTTCTAGAGTAAATCAATTTAGATTTTAAGTCTAAACGGCAACAAAAATTCAGTGGATATATTAATATTTACAACAAATTTCATTACAATAAAAACTACTATTTACTGAGTGCTTAAAAGGTGCTAAGTCATTTAACAATGAAGCTCACAAAGGTTACATGATGGTCTGACTCCAAAGGTTGTGGTCAAACTTATTATGCTACAAGGCTTCTAGTTTAATTTTAAAGACTCCATTAGGTAATAACCACACATTTTATACCTCAGTGCTTTTGAATATATTACCTCCCACCCCTCCCAAGCACCACTCTTTCCTCTCCACTTAGAGAAATCACACCATCTGGTAAAGGTCAATTAAATGCCATCTTCTCCATGAAGCACTCTCTAATTATTCAAAGTTCTTCTGAATTTCTAAAACATTTAATTTATACAGTCTAGTGATTAAGAGTGAAGGCTCTGGAGTAAAAATGACGACATTCAAATGCCAGCTCCCATCACCTCCTAGTTAAGCGCAAACTCAGACAAATTATCTAAATGTCCTGAATCTTAGTTTCTTCATTTCTAAGACAAGGATAACAGTACCTAAGATTTTTAAAGAATTGAGATAAAGAAAGTGAAGTTCTTAGGACACTGCTCACTCATAATAATTCATTCTATAAAATTAACTATTACAATCACATCTCAATCTAAGCCAGCAACTCCTGGTATATTTTATCACAGGTATCTGGGCATATGCCACGCTATTCTCTCATTAAGTAGCTTATAGGCCAACACCATGCACTAGTCCTTACTAAAGTCCTTATGGCACCTCACGCTGCCTTGCACTCAGCAGGTACTCAACATCCAACCCAAACCTAGAAAAATAATGAACCCATGTATATATTCATACATACATGCACAATATATACATTCATACACACATACCTCATAGGAACCTCTGTGAGAAGATTATAGCTCACATCTAATATTTCTATCTTCTTTGCTTCACAGGCCCAGTCAGGAATACATTCTAGAAGGTTTCTACAGAAAATAAATAATTGAAAGGCATCATTTAAGATGACAAATGAAACTCACTTGACTGTAATGTATCCATTAATCAGTCTATGAGCCCCTTGAGAGAAGGAACACTATCTCCAAGGCATACTGTGGGACACTGCCTAGAATACAGTAGGTGCTCAGTATGGTTCATCTTCAAAGAAGGTTAAAAGTCTTTCTGCACATGTGGTAGAATGGGAAGGGAGAATGAGATGAAGAAAGACTTAATAGAAGAGACAACTTATAACAAAGCTTCAAGGAGGAGGAGTTCTACAGGTAATGACTGAAAGAGAAGAGAAGGAAAATGTTAGAACAAATAAAAGGAAGTAGGGACAAAAGACAACTAGTGCAGAAAAAGTTTCAAGCCATTTAGAACATGATTCAAATATTCATTGGGCCTGATTCAAATATTCAGTAGCCAGAGGTGTTGTGAGGAATTTTATTTTCATATGTGATTTAGCTTCTCTGGGTCTCAAGATAGCTATCAATTAATCAATTGCTATAATGAGGCAGAATGAAGTAGTGCTGCAGAAATGAAACACAGATACTGCTATGATAGCTTAGTGAAGGAAACACTGCCTGAAATGGAACAAGGCAAGCTTCCTCAGAGGACATCTGAAGAATGTTGTACAATGACCTGACATGAGGAGCATATTTCAAACATGGTCGGCAACATGAGGTAGAGAGACCAGAGATGAGAAAAGAAATGACATGATCCTTGTGGGGAATAACAAGAAGTGAGGCAATGCAAAAGCAGCTGGGAGGAGTGAGCCTGGGCTGGAGATCTGGGTGGTGCTGACATTTAAGTGTAGCTGAAATCACTGAAGTAAATAAGGTCACCTCCAATGAAGTATAGTGGACCAAGGATAGAACCCCGGGGATAATCAACCTTTAAAGGGCTAGCTGAGGAAGAAGAGTATGAAAAAGAGAAGGAATAGCCAAAATAGCAGGAAAAGAATCAGACTGTAATAGCCAGCCAAGGAAATAGCATGCCAAGGAAATACCATGTTTGAAGAAGAGAGCAAGATTAATTGTGTCAACACAGAAAAGTTCTAATAAGAACTAAACTGAGCTGGATATGCAAATAGGAACTCAAGGTGGGATATATAAACGAGAAATGAAGAAACTGAGCCAACAATGCAAATAATTATTGAGAAATTTAGACAAAAGGAGAGGTATTAGACAGTAGCTAGAGGAGTTGTGAGGTAAAAGAAACCTTTTCTTTTGACAGAGAAGATGTAAGTATGTGTACAGACTGAGAAAAAGGAAGACATTGACACACACGAGATGGTGGAAGAGGAAGAGGAGGAGGACAAGGACGACTAACAAGGTCCAGGGCTGTGGAAGTACAGGGGGCTACAGGCAAAGACAGCTGGACTGGCCTTGAACAGAGGGGAGAGGCTGAGATTAGGTATGTGCCTACATACATTCAACCAAGGTGACAGGAAGCTGAGAGAAATCGCTCACAATAGCCTCTATTTTCTTAATCAAGTAGGAAGCTAAGCTCCAGCATGGAGAAGTGTAGCAATTTGGAACAGATGCTGAGGATAATGGAAGGAGCTGGCAAGAGAAAAACCAATAAGCTCCAGATGAGGGTCGGAAATTGTAAATTTATAGTGGCGTCCATTTGGATGTGATTTTCTTCAGCAATGACCAAGCTCAGTGGAAAAGGTAAAATCTTTTATGTTGGGGTTTTTCAGGAAAGATAGGAAAGAAAGAAATGGATGGCAGGGAATCTAAAACAATAGCTTAATAATAAAGTAACAATAACAAAAAGAACCCTGGCTACAATATTTCTTTTTTTTTTTTTGAGTTGGAGTCTCACTTTGTCACCCAGACTGGAGTGCAGTGGCCACTCCCAGCCACTGCAGCCTTGACCTGCTGGGCTCCGGCGATCCTTCCACCTCAATATTCCAAGTAGCTGGAACTACAAGCACACACTACCACACCCAGCTAATTTTTTTTTATTTATTGTAGAGATGAGGTCTTGCCAAGTTGCCCAGACGGTCTCGAACCCGCGGGCTCAGGCAATCCACTCACTTCAGCCTCCCAAAGTGCAGGATTACAGGCTGAGCCACTGAGCCCAGCTTCTTTTTTTTTTTTTTTTTTGAGTTGGAATCTCACTTCACTGCCCAGGCTGGAGTGCAGTGGCACGCTCATGGCCACCCCAGTGTCGACCTGCTGGGCTCAGGTGATTCTTCCACCTCAGTCTTCCAAGTAGCTGGAACTATAGGTGTGTGCTACCGTGCCCAGCTAACTTTTGATTTATTGTAGAGACATGGTCTCGCCAAGTTGCCCGGACTGGCCTTGAACCCGCGGGTTCAGGCAATCCACTTGCCTCGGCCCCCAAAATGCTGGGATTACAGGCTGAGCCACCGAGCCCAGTCAAGCTAATATTTCTTAAGAGATTGCATGCCAGGCACTATGCTATGTATTTGGCATTTATTATCTCACTTAATCATCACAACAAGCCTGACCATATAGGACCTTGCACACTGCTTGCCCCTTCAATCTGACTTAAGCATTCTATATGCACAGCACTTATCATGCTGCCTGGTAACTGAATGATTGTTTATCTTTTCCACTAGATTATAAAACCCAACCAATGAATCCAGAATGCCTAGCAGCGTGGTTTAAAATGAATGAATAAAATAAAAGAAAACCTCATTTATGTTTGTTCTTGGCCATCAACAGAAGCATTAAAGTCCTGAATATAATTACTATCACTCCAAAAGTAAGACCAACATGAGTCATAAGAGTATTTTTTTAATTGAGTAATTTTTTTAAAATCCACTACCTGCCGGGCTCGGTGGCTCAGCCTGTAATCTTGCACCTTTGGAAGGCTGAGGTGAGTGGATTGCCTGAGCCCGCGGGTTCGAGACCCGCCTGGGCAGTAAGACCTCATCTCTACAATAAATCAAAAAATCAGCCGGGCGTGGTAGTGCATGCCTGAAATTTCGGCTACTCGGAAGGCTGAGGCGGAAGGATCGCCAGAGCCCAGCAGGTTGAGGCTGCGGTGGCCAGGAGCGGCCACTGCACTCCAGTCTGGGCGACAGAGTGAGACTCCAACTCAAAAAAAGAAAAAACCCACTACCTAAAAAATCAAGAATTATCTGATTCCAACTGACAAAACCAATGCTATAAAGATGACAGGTCTTCTTTGCATCTTATCCTAAATTCACAAGTCTTTAAGGATATAATTCACAGCATTTTTCTATCTCAAAAGGTTCTTTCCTGTAACTACAAAGTATGGCTATTAAACTTACTCTTCCACTCATCCTTTCTCTAAGTGAGCCCAAAATTTCAATATATTTCCATTTCTTATACCTCAAAACTGCCAAAGTAGCCACACACATCTCTGAAACAGTAAGAATCAAACAAATACTACACTCATGACAGACACTCACCGGGAGAGTTCTAGGGAAGTGAGTAGACTGGGGACCGGATAGACATTCACTGCTGTCAGCTCTAATAAAAAACAAATAGACGTTAGTGATATCCTCTGAAGAAGAAAGTGACAGTTGACAAGAGAAAAGTCGTTTAGTGAAATCACCACAGAGAAAACTGATGTCCTCCACTAAGATGAACTAAAAATAAAAACTATTGAGTAACTCACTTTGACTAACTGCTTGATCCCAATTTGTTTTGAAAAACACATACAGCCAGGCGCAGTAATCCCAGTACTTTGGAAGGCGAAGGATTGCCTGAGCCCAGTTCAAGATCAGCCTGGGCAACTTGGCGAGACCTCGTCTTTACAATAAATAAAGAAATTAGCTGGATGTAGTGGCTTGTACCTGTGGTTCCAGCTACTTGGAAGGTTGAGATGCAAGGATTGCCTGAGCCCAGCAGGTTAAAGCTGTGGTGGCTGTGAGCGTACCACTAATGCATTCCAGCCTGGGTGACAGAGTGAGACTCTGACTCAAAAATAAATAGAATAAAAATTTAAAAGTATAACATAAATAAAGAAAAGTGTAATAATTCAGTGAATTTTTACAAACTGAATATCTAGTGGAACCAACACCCAGATCAAGAAACAGAACATTACCAGCTCCTGGAAGCTTCACCTTGTCTTCCCTTCCAGTTACTACCCTGCGAGGGCAACACCATTCTGACTACAAATACAACAGATTACTTTTGTCTATTTATATAAATATACACATATAGTATATATAGTTTTTTCTCTGGCTTCATTCACTCCACAATATGCTTGTAGGATCTGTTCACATTGTTGCATATGGCTATAGTTCATTCATTCTCATCCCTGTATTAAATTATTTTATGTGAATATACTACAATTTATTTACCCATTTTGGAATTGATGGGAATTTAAGCCTTTTTTAGTTTGGGGTTACTATGAACGTATTTATCCATGTCTTTTGTGGATTCTAATATAAGCACTTAGTCGAGTATATGCCTAGGAGGGTACTGGTGGGTACAGGATATGTTTATGTTCACTCTTAGGTAGATACTACTGAACACTTTTCCAAAGTGGTTGTGCCAATTTATAATAGCTGCCACTGTTATTTTCTGTCTTTTCCATTCTAGTCATTCTGGTAGGTATGTGGTAGTGCCACATAAGGGTTTCAATTTGCATATTCCTAATGACTAGCAAAATTGAGTGTCTCTCCCTATATTAAATGATCACTTCTTTTATGAAGCTAAGTTATTTACTTTGAGGCATCAAAACTGCAACTGTTGGCCAGGAGCAGTGTCTCACACCTGTAATCCCAGAGCTGTGGGAAGCAGAGGTGAGAGGATTGCCTGAGCCTAGGAGCTCGAGAGCAAACTGGGCAAATTGACAAGATCTCACCTCTACAATAAATAAAATAATTAACCAGGCGTGGTGGCACACACCTGTGGTTCCAGCTTCTTGGAAGGCTGAGGTGAAAGGATAGCCTGAGTCTGGCAGATCAAAGCTACCGAGCAATAGGCAATGCTACTGCACTCCAGCCTGGACGACAAAATAAGATGCTCACTCAAAAAAAACAAGTGCTTATGTGAATTCTTCCAGGTTGCAGAATCTAAGGATTCTATAAACAGAGTACATACCCTCAAACAAGCCCTATTCAATACACTGGTGTGATAGAAGTTCAGTGACTAAGAAGCACTACATGTGTACTGATAAGGTCTTTTCCAGCACAGCCAAGCATGCAGACTCTGTAGATACATTAAGAATAATCGACTGGCTACTTGGAAGGCTGAGGCGGAAGGATCGCCGGAGCCTAGCAGGTCGAGGCTGCGGTGGCCGGAAGCGGCCACTGCACTCCAGTCTGGATGACAGAGTGAGACTCCAACTCAAAAAAAAAAAAAGAAAAGAATAATCGAGATGGGCCTGATAGCAATCATCTCCATTGGAAGGACTTAATATTATGTCACAGCATCCATAAATGGCACAAGTCAACATTCATCAGTTTGGACACTCTTCTGACCAAGCAATTAATCTAAGACAACAATCTGAAGCTTCTATAACATAACAGGCAACACAAACAGAAATCCTTAATATTCTTATTTTATTTTATTTTTTTTGAGTTGGAGTCTCACTCTGTCATCCAGACTGGAGTGCAGTGGTATCATCATAGCTACTGCAGCCTCGACCTGCTGGGCTCAGTCTATCCTTCCACCTCAGCCTTCCAAGTAGCTGGAACTACAGATGCATGCCATCATACCCAGCTAGTTTTTGTGATTTATTTTAGAGACCAGATCTCGCCAAGTTGCCCAGGTTGGTCTCGAACCCCTGAGCTCAGGCAATCCTCTTGCCTTGGCCTCCCAAAGTGCTGGGATTACAGGCTGAGCCACCGTTCCTTGCCTACCTGGCTAATTTAAAAAAATTTTTTGGAGACGGGGTCTTGCTATATTGCCCAGGCTGGTCTCAAATGCCTAGCTTCAAGTGATCATCCTACCTCAGCCTCCCAAAGTGCTGGTGATTACAGGTGTGAGTTACTGAACTCAGCTGCTTACAAAAAAAAAAATTAAAATATTACACATACAAAGAGGTAAACATCACCCCATACATGGTTTTCATCATTTCTCATGGATTCTTTCATTCTGTTATGGCATACTTAATGCTAAGAAAACAATATTCCTGTGTTTTCAATTCTGATTAACTATCATAGTATACAAGTACTTTACTTTCTTTTCTTGCTCAAAAATATTAATACACAAAGCTTATATACATTCATTTCCACTGCTGTGCAATATTTAATTATATAAATATCACTACTGATTTACCCATTTCCTAGTAATAGTCCATTTTTTTCACTATCACAATGCTGTGATAAACATTCTTTTACATATCACTTCGTGCATATGTATCTTTGGGATAGATTCCAAGCAGGGGAACTGCTAGAAGATGGTATATGTGTGCCTTTGACTGCCCTAACACTGTCACATTACTCTTCCAAGTGGTTTTACTAGTCAATTCTCACTGGCAGTGCTTAAGAGCTCTGGGAGATGCTTCTCCTCCTATCTGGTTATACTCAGCATTATCTTTTTCATTTTGTTTTTTGTTTTTGAGTTGGAGTCTCTGTCGCCCAGGCTAGAGTGCAGTGACACACTCACAGTCACCGCAGCCTTGACCTGCTGGGCTCAGTGAAGCTTTCACCTCAGCCTTTCAAAGTAGCTGGAACTATAGGTATGCACCACCACAACCAGCTAATTTTTTGATTTACTGTAGAGGTGAGGTCTTGCCAAGTTGCCCAGGTTGGTCTCGAACCCATGGGCTCAGGCAATCCTCTCACCTCAGTTTCCCAAAGTGCTGGGATTATAGGCGTGAGCCACCATGCCCAGCCAGCATAACCTTTTCTAAAAAATGTTACTCTCAAGTCACCTCTCACTCAGGACACGGAAAGGTGGAGTAACCCGCTGAGTCACACAGCTGCTCTGTCCTGCAGTCCTTCCCCTCAAGCTGTGACATGGAGAGAGTGACCTCAGCCCTTTTCCTACTGGTAGGCCTGCCTACCTGCCAATGACCTATTTGCTGATACACAGTCCCTTCTACTATGACTGGAAAGGCTTGCAGCTGAGTGGTATTATTGTTGGAGGGCTCCTGTGCATTGCTGGGATCGCTGTGGCCCTGAGTGGGAAAAGTAAAATGCAAAGGCAATCAGAAGCACAGCCCCTTACCGGAGAAAGCCATCCCACTTATCCCTCAAGGCTCTCCCAGTACCTACTGAGCACAGAACCAACCTCCAGAGATGCCCCAAAGCCTGACACTGGCCTTCCACTCCACTGCTCCCTCCCCTGGAGACCTTACCCTCCAGGATGGACTTTTTCTCTAAGAGCAGCTGTTAGGTCCTTTTCTGATCAGGAAACTGTCCAAAGCTTACTTGTAAATTAAATTGGTCTCACCTTTCCCTCCCATGAAAAAAAAATTTGATGAGTATGAAATGTTACTATTTAGATTTGCATTTTTCTGACAGTGAAATTGAGCATCTTTTTATTTCCTCTTTAAACAGAGAAAAAGGTAAGTACAACTTTTGTTGTAAAAATAACTCTCCATAAAAAGAACGGTCTCAACAAATTTGAGGCCCTCCACATTGAAAAATATTCCTAAGTCGGGTGCAGTGGCTCAAGCCTGTAATCCCAGTACTTTGGGAGGCCAAGGCAAGAGGATTGCCTGAGCCCAGGAGTTCGAGACCAGCCTGGGCAACTTGATAAGACCTCGTCTCTACAATAAATCAATAATTAGCCAGGCGTGGTGGTGCACACCTGTAGTTCCAGCTACTTGGAAGACTGAGGCAGAAGGATTCCCTGAGTCCAGCAGGTCAAGGTTGCAGTGGTTGTGAGCATGCCACTGCACTCCAGCCTGGGCAACAGAGTGAGACTCCAGCACGCAAAAAAGGAAAAATCATTCCTTACGGGCCATTCAATAAGAGGTGGTGGTCCAGATGTAGTCCCTGGGCTATAGTTTGCCAACCCCTGTTTCAGATTATTACTGACACTTTTGTTTTGAACACACTTGCCTGTTATTTTGTAAAATGACTCTTATTAGGCTCACTTAGTAAACCTCAGAGTATCTTGCCATGTCTTTTCATGCACATCACAACCACTTATGTGTTGACAGCATAGTGAAAAAACAAAGCTAGGCCTCAATGAGTCACAAAATCCATTCTGCAGAGTCACTGAGAAGCACCACAGATGCCACTGTTCTTAGAAAGCGTTGACTGGCACTGAAAGGGAAAAAACAGGAGCCTGGACAAAAAACTCACTGTTGGAACTGGCGTAGACAGTCCTAAGGGAGAAGCCGCTGAGTGTCAGTTCCCTCAGCTGGTTTCGCTCACAGTGCAGCTGCTCTAAGTTGCATAAGGAGCTGAGATCTAAGTCAGTCAGCTGGTTGTCCCGCAGATCCATGTGAGTGATGTATTTATTTCCCTCCAGATTTTCAAGAACCATGGTTTTCAAACAGTTCATCCTTAATATTCCAAAACAAGGAAATATCACAAATAGATTCAATTAATTTGTTTACCAAAAGAAAACTAGGAGAGCTAATCCCTTTTTCTATTTCCCTAACAACTTAAGAATTTCACTACTTGCCTCATTTTGCAAAGTACTATATAAATAACCACATATAGTTTATAAACAAATAACTCAAGTTACTAAGAGGTTAGAGAATCCAGACTGGCAAATAGATATACAAATTAAATAAAGAGAAGAAACAAAGGGCTTATATCCTCAAATAGCCAAATACTTTTATCCAAATACCTAAAGTTAAGTAGGAACTAAGAAATAGGCAAAGGAGCAAGATGAACATAAGCTTTAGGATTAGTAAACAGCAAAGTAATCATGAAAATACCATGTCAAGAGAAAGAGGACACAGTCACGCTTCCTTCTGTTGCTATGTGCTCTATCTCTAGTACTAAGATTCACATAACATGAATTAATGGAGAAGAAAATAATCTATATGCATTTTGAAAAGTTCAAAGGCTTCTGGGTTCATCTCTATGCAAGTATATGATTTAATGCACATAGGCCTGTTTTCATTTTCCTGTATTTCAATAAACCTACCACTTACTAAGTCTTTGCAAGGTACATTAATAACTACTGTAAATGACAGACCATCTAGTAGGTGTCCTTTAATAGTTTCCTTTAGGAAAAGTTTCTGACTAGAAAATTAAACTCTCATAAAAATTCTTAGTGGTAAAACCCTTAATATTTTGATTAAAATACAACAGATAGCAAGAAGAAACCCAATGACTCAAAAGAAAAATGGTTAACTTTATAGAAAACTATAAATTACTAATATGCATATAAAAAGATACTCAACCTCACTCCTAAGTAAATACATATGGATTAAAGCAATGAAATATGGCCAGGCACAGTAGCTCACACCTGTAATCCCAAAACTTTGAGAGGCTGAGACGAGGATTGCTTGAGCCCAGGAGTTCAAGACCAGCCTGCCTGGACAACATAGCAAGACTTAATTTCCACAACAAATTTAAAAAAAAAAAACTTAAAAATTAGCAGGGCCTGGTGGTATGTGCCTGTAGACCCAGCTACTTGGGAAGCTGAGACAGAAGAACCACTTGAGCCCAGGAGGACAAGGCTGCAGTAAGCCCCGTGATCGCACCACTGCACTCCGGTATAGAGATCAGAGTGAGACTCCAACTCATAAAAGAAAATACTTTTTTCTACCTACTGGATGGACAATAAGAAAAAAGACTGCCAAAATCTAACACCAACAAGTATGTAAAGAAACAGGAATTCTCATAAAATGTTGCTGGGAGGGTAAGTCAGAACCACCACTGTCAAAGTTAGATCTCTATCATGTACCTAATGTGATCCTTAATCTTTGTTACTGAGTGATAAATGAAGTTTTATTACAGCCCTGAAAATATCTATTTCTATACTGTTTTAAAATCCTAATGTTTTAAGTAAGTCTCAAAACAAATTTTTTCTTATGGAGACATGGTCTTGCTATGTTGCCAGGCTGGTCTCAAATTCTTGGCCTCAAGCAATCCTCTTGCCTCTACCTCCCAAAGTGCTGATATTTCTGTGCCCAGCCTAAGGATATCTTTATAACGACAAAAAGGTCCATAAGAGTCTACTGAAAGGAAGATATGGTAAAGAATGACCTTACCTTAAATCCACATGCTTGATGTGGCTCATCCTGTTCAGCACCCCTAGGTTTAGGGCTTCCAGGCAATTTCCTGCCATAACTACTTTATCTAACATAGTGAGTTTTTCATAAACCTCAGGAATTTGACTGAAGTTGTTAAAGGAAATTCCCAGGGAGGAAAGCTGTTGTAGATTTCCCAATTCTTCAGGTAAAGTAGTCAGAAAGTTGCCATCAAGGCAGAGAGTTTGAAGACTGTAGGAAGAAAACAAAACAAGTCCACTTTATGAAAGATTTCTTTGGAATGGATTGACTTATTCATTCCAAAAATGGCAATGCATCCTAACTCTATCTGTAGATGCTTAACAGATGACTTCTGCCATGCTTTTTTTTAACTTATATGAATAGTCCCTCTAACATTAAGAAAAACCAGGACTTCTGCTGCTGAAGCTGAGGGATTACTCACTGCAACAGGAATATAGATCTCTGGTGACAAAAACTGTTACTGACTAGAATTTTAATAATTATATGATATAATTCACTCCAAGAGCTCATGATACAACCTCCATTCCAAATGCCAAACAAGTTCCTTATTCTGTAAGGGAAAAGAGGAATCTAGTAAAAGTAAGATACTTACTTTAGCAGATTGCCTATTTGATTGGGTAGATTATTAAATCCATTACAGGAAAGGTTGAGCTCAGTCAAGGTAGAGATCTCACACAGCAATACAGGAAACAGTCCAAGTTTATTATGAGACAAGTTCAAGCCTTTCAGTTGAGAAAATCTAAAAAGCAAAGGTAAAACTGTATACTGTATTTCAATAAATCTGTTACTATATCTTTACAAGAGCATCAGTGGTCTTCAATGAACGATTTTATTTCTTTTCTTTTCTTTTCTTTTTTTTTGAGTTGGAGTCTCACTCTGTTTCCCAGGTTGGAGTGCAGTGGCACACTCATGGCCACTATAGACTTGACCTGTTGGTCGCAGGCGATCGATCCTTCTGCCTCAGCTTTCCAAGTGACTGGAACTATAGGCGCATGCCACCACACCCAGCTGATTTTTTGATTTATTGTAGAGACAAGGTCTCGCCATGTTGCCCAGGCTGGTCTCCTCTTGCCTCTGCCTCCCAAAGTGCTGGGATTATAGCCATCGCTCACAGCTGATGATCTATTTTAAATACTCTATTTTAAATGGCCAGCTTTCCTCCCTGAGAATTTATTCCAAAAATATTTACTGAGCACTCACTACATGCCAAACATTGAGTGGGCACAGAGGATACCAAGATGACTAATGCACACAGCCCATGCTATCAAGGAAATCAAGTCTAATGTTAGAAGAGTTCTCTTTTCTCCTTAAAAAGGAAGAAAATCTTGAAGAACAGGTCATGCTGGTACAACTTTTTTGTATTTACTTATACTTGATATGCTTAAAATCTTTTCCATTATTAAATTTCTGAGGCCAGGCATGGTGGCTCATGCTAATAATCCCAGCACTTTGAGAGGCTGAGGTGGGAGAATTGCCTGAGCCCACAGCTTCAAGACCAGCCTGGGTAACTTGGCGAGACCTCATCTCTATAATAAACCAAGAAATTAGCTGGGCATGGTGGTACACGCCTGTAGTCCCAGCTACTTGGAAGGCTGAGGTGGAAGGATTGCCTGAGCCCAGCAGGTCGAGGTGGCAGTGGCTGTGAGTGTGCCACTGCACTCCAGCCTGGGTGGACAAATAAAAAATAAAAATAAAAATAAAAATCTCTGCATGTAATATGCAAAAGCCTTGCAAGAATTAGTCAAAGACACAGGAGTAGCTAACAAGTATGTAGATCAAATCCCATTATAAGCAACTTTTTTTCATACTAAAATTATGTTGGTTCATATGTCATTTAAAATGAATGGACCAGTTAGAGCTTGAGAATATGAATGTTGGGCCAGGTGCGGTGGCTCACACCTATAATCCCAGCAATTTGGGAGGCAGAGATGAGAGGATTGCCTGAGCTCAGGGATTCAAGCCCAGCCTGGGCAACTTGGTAAGACCTCGTCTCCACAATAAAAATTTAAAAAGCTGGGCATGTTAGCATATGCCTATAGTTCCAGCTACTTGGAAGGCTGAGGTGAAAGGATCTCCTGAGTCCAGCAGGTTGAGGCTGCTGTGGCAATAAGCATTGAGCCACTGCACTACAGCCTGGGCGACAGAGTGAGACTCCAACTCAAAAAAAAAAGAAGAATGTAACACAGCATCGTACCATAATTTGTTCTAATATACAACAGGAAATAGTAATTTTCAGTGCTACTATTTTGTTCATAGAAGTAAAAGTATCGACCAGATGTGGTCGCTCATGCCTATAATGCCAGTACTTTGGGAGGCCAAGGTGAGAGGACTGCCTGAGCCCATGGGTTCGCCTGGGCAACTTGGTGAGACCTCATCTCTACAATAAATCAAAAAATAGCCAGGTGTGGTGGTACATGCCTGTAGTTCCAGCTACTTGGAAGGCTGAGGCAAAAGGATTGCCTGAGCCCAGGAGGTCAAGGCTGCAGTGGCCATGAGCATGCCATTGCACTCCAGCCTGGGTGACAGAGTGAGACCCCAATTCAAAAAAAAAAAAAGAAAAGAAAAGAAAGTAAAAGTATCTATACTGTCTTGCCCATAGACAGTATCATTATAAAATGGATCCACAGGAATCAGTCTGGTAACTCTACTTGGGAGCATTATACTTCACAATTATACAAGTACAAGATGGCAAGGCAAAGGTGCTATTCTTTGTGTTGATGATCTGTATCATCTGTTTCTAGACTGGGATCCTTGGTACCTCATTCTTTTTTTATTTGTTTTTTTTGACTTGGAGTCTCACTCAGTTGCCCATGCTGGAGCGCAGTGACACATTCAAGGCCACCATAGCCTCGACCTGCTAGGTTCAGCCGATCTTTCTGCCTCAGCCTTCCAAGTAGCTGGAACACAGGTGTGTGCCACCACACCTGGCTAATTTTTTGATTTATTATAGAAACAAGATCTCACCAAATTGTTCAGGCTAGTCTCAAACCCCTGAGCTCAGGCAATCCCAGAAAAGCTAGAAATCAACTTTCTTAAAATTATAGCTTATTTTCATCTTTATATGCCAGTGTTATTAAAATATCTCATCACTAAATAGGTTATACTTTAAAATGCTCAAAAACATAACATCAAATGAGATAAAAACCACATTTACTAGAAAATACTCTAGAACTGTTAGTTATTAAAGCATGTAAAATATATCATTTTAATGTATATTATCTTTTTAATCTCCACGTAATTTAAATCACTTTGAATGCTTTAATTGCTAACTTCTCTCTTTCCCACCAGACGCACAGACAATTGACAATTACTTACAACACATATTTATTCACTGCCATCCATTTTTAAGAAGAAAAGTGAGATGGGATGGGTGGAGGCTAGGAATTGGGACCTATTTTAATAAAGGAGATAGAAAAATATTTATACTGCACACACATGTTTACTGCAGCACAATAGCAAAAACATGGAACCAACTGTGCTGCTCATTAAAACTGGACTGGATAAAAAAATGTGGTACATATACACAAAGGAATATTACACAGTCATAAAGAAGAACAAAATTATAGACTTCACAGCAACGTGGATAGATTTAGAGTCTATAATACTCAGTGATTTAACACAGAAGCAAAGAACTAAGTATCACATGCTCTCACACATAAACGTACCCTGAACATTTACCATAATATTATAAAAGAAAGAGATTGGTAATAGCCAGAAACTGCCAGGGAGGGGTAGGGCACATAATATCAATAAGGGTAACTGATCTCTTTTTTTTTTTTTTTTTTTTTTTTGAGCTGGAGTCTCACTCCGTCGCCAGGCTGGAGTACAGTGGCATGCCCATGGCCACCCCAGCGTCAACCTGCTGGGCTCCAGCGATCCTTTCGCCTCAGCCTTCCAAGTAACCGGAACTACAGGCGCGCACTACAATGCCCAGCTAGTTTTTGATATACTGCAGAGACGAAGTCCCGCCAAGTTGCTGGTCTCGCACCCACAGGCTCAGGCAATCTACTCGCTGCGGCCTCCCAAAGTGCTGGGATTACAAGCTGAGCCACCAAGCCCGGCCCAAGTAACTGATCTCAAACCATGCAAAGTGGGGACAAAAGGGAAGCCAAAACTTCACCTGTACGATGACTACTTGTATACCTAATCCTAAGTCGTACCCCACATCTTTAAAATAAAATAAAAAAGAAAAATATTCATAGTCTGGTAGAGGTAAAGTGGTCCTTTATTAAGAGAGTGGTTCCATACTTGACAAAAGGCCCAAGAGTTATCAGAAGAAGGTACAAAGGAAAGATAAAGCCTTATCTCTGTGAGTGAAATTCTTGAAATTAGCCCTATCAGCCTGGCATGGTGGCTTATATCTGTAATCCCAGCATTTTGGGAGGCAAAGGCAAGAAGACTGCCTGAGCCCAGGGATTCAAGACCAGCCTGGGCAACTTGGTGAGGCCTCATCTCTACAATAAATCAAAAACTTAGCCAGTTGTGGTAGCGCACACCTGTGGTCCAGGCCACATGGAAGGCTGAGGCAGAAGGATCTCCTGAGCCCAGGAGGTCAAAGCTGTAGTGAGTCACGAGTGTGCTACTGCACTCTAGCACGGGCGATAGAGTGAGACTCCTACTCAAAAAAAAAAAAGAAAGAAATTAGCCCTATCTACTTTAAGTCATTTAAATGTGATACTTCTAATTCCCAAATTCCCATATACTGAATCTCTTGATTTAGCCTGGTTACAGATCACGCATTATTGCCATTGATTTATATACAAAGACTATCCTGGCCTGGTGCGGTGGCTCATGCCTATAATTCCAGCACTTTGGGAGGCTGAGGTGAGAAGACTGCCTGAGCTCACAGGTTTGAGACCAGACTGGGCAACTTGGCAAGACCTCATCTCAACAATAAATTAAAAACTTAGCCAGGTATGGTGACGCACGCCTGTAGTCCCAGCTACTTGGAAGACTGAGGCGGAAGGATTGCCTGAGCCCAGCAGGCCAAGGCTGTGGTGGCCATGAGCATGCCACTGCCCTCCAACCTAGGCAATAGAGTAAGACTCCAACTCAAAAACAAACAAACAAACAAACAAACAAAGATTATCCAGATTAATAATAGCTCATTGCAGCCTCCATAAGAAAACATGTGCATCAATCTTGTATCTATGAAGAGAAAGGGCAGGTAGAAGAATTGTGTGAACAAAAAATTTTATTTCTGGCCAGGGGCAGTGGCTCGCGCCTATAATCCCAGCACTTTGGGAGGCCAAGGTGAGAAGACTGCCTGAGGCCACAGCCTTGAGACCAGCCTGGACATCTTGGTAAGACCTCAACTCTACAATTAAAAAAAAAAAAATTAACTGGGTGTGCCAGTAGTTCCAGCTACTTGGAAGGCTGAGGTGGAAGGATCAACTGAGCCCAGCAGGTTGAGGCTGTGGTGGCCATGAGCGTGCCTGAGCAACAGAGTGAGACTCCAATTAAAAAAAAAAAATGTATTTCTTCTTCAAAAGGGAGGAGGAAAATGGTGTTATGCCCACTTACAGGTATAAACCACTAAGATATTAATAACCATTTGGTTTTACCAAGTTAGTTTGTAAACCTATTCTTCACATACTTGTATAGCGTGTCAAGGCCCCCTGGTCTTTCTAATTGCATGAAGTTATGTCGTAAGTTGAGGTAGGTGATATCTTGACTGTAGAAGAGATGCTCAGGAACCTCCTCGAGGCTGTAGCATGAGAGATCCACTGTACTGATTCGCTGGGACACCACCTATTGAATAAGGTTAAAGAAAAAAACTTTCTGAGCTTGTACTGAATGTCCATCACCTATTGCAGAATGAAATAGCATTTAGACAAAAAGGCACTAATGGGAAAGCTAGGAAAGAAAAAAAGATAATGAGAGCTAATTACTCATTTACAAAAACCAGTTAATTTTTACTTTTACCTAAAATCATAAGCTGCTTGAAAAACAAATGTGTAAGTTAAAAAGCCTCTATAAGGATAAAAAAAATCATAAAGATGGAAAGTTAATACTTTATGCAAGAAGTAATCTTAAGATGACTGAAAATAACTATTAAAAAACTTTTAAAAAGACAGTGTGATATGAAAAGACATGGCCATTTGTAGCCACAGTTTCTGATACTTATTTTTGTTTATTGAGTTGGAGTCTCACTCTGTCACCCAGACTGGAGTGCAGTGGCATACTCACGGCCACCGCAGCCTCAACCTGCTGGGCTCAGGTGATCCTTCTGCCTCTGTCTTCCAAGTAGCTGGAACTACAAGCACGCGCCACTACACCCGGCTAATTTTTTGATTAACTGTAGAGATGAGGTCTTGCCAAGTTGCCTGGGCTAAACCGGTGGACTCAGGCAATCCTCTCACCTCCGCCTCCCAAAGTACTGGAATTATAGGCGTGAGACACTGCACCCGGCCTGTCTTTGCTACTTATTAGCACAATTTCTTCATGTGTTGTGAGGATATCATTAAATAATCAAGCATACAGCACAATGCTGAACATGCAAAAGATGGCTCAAACAAATACTAGCTTCTCTTTAAAAGGGCAGAAGAATGCAATAGCTACTTAAAAGTGAATTCTGACCAGTTGCGGTGGCTCAGCCTGTAATCCCAGCACTTAGGGAGCCCAGAGATTCAACATCAGCCTGGGTAACTTGGTGAGACCTCATCTCTGCAGTAAATCACAAAAACTAGCCGGATGTGGTGGCATGTGTCTGTAGTTCCAGCTACTTGGAAGACTGAGGCAGAAGGATCACCTAAGTCTGGCAGGTCAAGGCTGCGGTGGCTGTGAGCATGCCACCATACTACAGCATGAGTGACAATAGTGAGACTCCAACATACACACACAAAAAAGTGAATCCAGTTTTAATCAGAGAAGATTTTATAGTCAACACAACAACAAAAAATTCAGTAAAACCAAAGCAGGAATTATATTTCTATAATAGTATGCTAAAAAACATGGGTTGTGAAAATGGATCTAAATAAATAAACAACATATCACTAGAAGAGTCACGTTTTGGTGGCATGTCATTATACTATAACAATCTTACACAAAATTCAGCAAAGATGGCTAGAAGAACAGGAATTTAGAAATCACAATATCTCTTTATTGTAGTTCACATTAAAAGGCTAAAAAGTAAAAATTATGCTGAAAGGCTAATTGTCCTCAGCATATAGAAATAATGGTAACAGAATTACAGGTCACTGTTCCATCAATAAGTTCACATTTGAAGCAGTTCATCAATGCTATTCTAAATATATACAGACCAGGACACACTAGGCTATATGTTAGGGAATGAATTCATATACTGCTGATTACTTTGGCCAAGGGAAAGTCATTTAGGTCTCATTGTGACTCAATTCCTTCAAGGGTCAAATTTCATTAGGTCTTCATTCCTTTCAAGTCCCTAAGAGATGGTACACAGGTAAATGCACCTAAAAACACTCTTGACAGCATTTTGTACTATGCAAATATAAATAATACGTTAAGGAACTGATGGAATTCCATGATTTTATTCATTATATGAGGGGAGACAAAAAAAAATATGGAATTATCTTTTAGAGGGCAGATCCCTGGTAGTATACTCAAAACTTGTTCCTTCAGATCAAATGGTCAATCAAAATTTTTATCTGGAAGTTTTGACAAGGTTGTGTCACGATTTGTGGAAGAAACGTACTGAGTTGTAGCAAACAGGTGACTGGTTCTTCCACCAGGATAACACACCTACCCACACTGAGTATTCAGCAATTTTTGACCAAAAATTCGTGACCCTTGTGCCCCACCCTCTCTATTCACCCACTCTCTCGCCAAGTGACTTTTTTTGTTTGTTTTCTCAGATGAAAAAACTCCTCAAAAGGAAACATTTTACTGATGTGGAAGAGGTGAAACAAAAAATGGCAGACGCACTAAAAGGCATCAAAACTAACAAGTTTAAAAACTGTTTTGAGGCCAGGCGTGGCAGCTCACGCCTATAATCCCAGCATTTTGGGAGGTGGAAGCGAGCGAACTGCCTGGGTCCATGGGTTCAAGACCAGCCTGGGCAACATGGTGAGACTTTGTCTCTACAATAAATTTTTTAAAATAGTTGGGCATGATGATGCATGCCTGTAGTTCCAACTACTTGGAAGGCTGAGGCAGAAGGATTGCCTGAACTCAGCAAGTCAAGGATGTTATGGTCATGAATGTGCCACTGCACTCCAGCCTGAGCAACAGAGTGAGACTCTAACTCAAAAAACAAAACAAAACAAAACTGCTTTGAAAGCAGTGGTAAAAGAGCCTCAATAGGTGTGTTGAATCAAATGGATAGTACTTTAAACATCTAAGAATAAATACACAATTTATAATAACTAAATTCTAGGCTTTTTTGGGCCCCCTTATATACTCAGAAAGGCCTAAAAAGGCAATTAAAAATTGTAATTCACTCTCTTAGGAGTAAGTTCACTTTCAAAATACATTTCTACTGGGCTTTTCCATTCTCATCGCCTTATCAGGATGTTTGATCGCTTATCACCTTGGACGCTTGCCGTTGCCATCTCTGGTACTCAGCCAAAGTCTCAAAGCTGACATGATAGGTCTGAGCTTGGGCTCCCGCTGAACTGAATGCAAGGGAATACTGTCGTCGCTTCACTTCCTCTATCTGAAAAAGAGAGGAGACAAAACCAGAACCACTAAAAAAAAAAAAAAAAAATCCTAGTCAAAAAGCAAAAGGCAATCACAAAACAAATAACCTAATTTTTAAAATAGGCAAAAGATATGAACAGACATGTCCCCAGAGAAGATATACAAATGTCCAATAAGCACATGAAACAATGTTCAATGTCGTTAGCCATCAGGAAATGCAAATCAAAACCACAATAGGATACCACTTCGTATCCACTAGGATGGCTAAAATTAAAAACACGGGTAATAGCAAGTGTTGTATAAAAAGTATTGGCAGCCGGGCTCGGTGGCTCGGCCTGTAATCCCGTGCCTTTGGGAGGCTGAGGTGAGTGGATTGCCTGAGCCCATGGGTTCGAGACCCGCTTGGGCAGTGAGACCTCATCTCTACAATAAATCAAAAAATCAGCTGGGGGTGGTAGCGCATGCCTGTAATTCCGGCTACGTGGAAGGCTGAGGCGGCAGGATCGCCGGAGCCCAGCAGGTCAAGGCTGCGGTGGCCAGGAGCGGCCACTGCACTCCAGTCTGGGCGACAGAGTGAGACTCCAACTCAAAAAAAAAAAAAAAAAAGTACTGGCAAACCGGGCGTGGTGGCTCAAACCTTTAATCCCAGCACTTTGAGAGGACAAGGCGAGAGGACTGCCTGAGCTAAGAGGTTTGAGACCAGCCTGGACAACTTGGTGAGACCTCATCTCTACAATAAATCAAAAAAAATAAGTCGGGCATGGTAGAGTGTGCCTGTAGTTCCAGCTACTTGGAAGGCAGAAGCAGAAGGATCACCTGAGCCTAGCAGGCCGAGGTTGTGGTGGCCATGAGCATGTCACCGCACTCCAGCCTGGGTGGCAGAGTGAGACTCCAACTAAAAAAAAAAACAAAAAAAGTATAGGCAAGGATATGGAGAAATTGGAACCCTTATATACTGCTGGTGGGAATTTAAAATTGTAGACACTTTGGAAAACAGCCTGTAGTTCCTCAGAAGGTTAAACAGAGAGTTACTACATAACCAGCAATTCTACTCCTACATTTATAAACAAAAGAATTGAAAACGTGTCCACACAAAAACTTGTACCTGAATGTTCATAGCTGCATTATTCTGAATAGCCAAAGTAGAAATAACCCAGATGTCCATCAACAGGTAAATGCATTAAAAAAATATGGTATAAACAAACAATACAATATTTGGCATAAATAGGAATGAAGTATTAATACATGCTACAACATGGTTGAACACTGAAAATATTATCTTAAGTAAAAGAAACCAGCCACAAAGAACCATGTATCTTTTGTGATTCCATTTATATGAAATGCCCAGAATTGGTATATCTTAAGAGATAGAAAGTGATTAGTAGTTGCCTACAGCTGGAGGGGGAATTGGGAGGTAATAGCTAAAGGGTGCAGAGTTTACTTTTAGAGTCTAAAAATTATTGTGGTGATAGCTGAGAGAATGCAATCCCGACACACACAATCCCTGAGCACACTCATTTTCACTTTTGTGCTCCCTCCTCTCTCTCTTCCTTCTCTTTCTTCCTTCCCCTACTTGCTCTTTCTTGACCCATCTGCCAATGGGCACACACTAACAAACCCTAGGATTACACAAGGATCCCAAGACATCAGCTATGCTTTTGCTGTCACCAACAGCTGGGTAGCAGATATCTTGTCCTCAAGACTTCCTGGTCGGGAGGCAAGACATCAGTTCACTATGTCCCCCTCTTAGTGCACTGGACCTCCATCAAGCTCTCCTGGGTCCCCCGCTGAAACATTTCACTAGGCTTGATAAAAGAGGCAAAAACCTCCACCACTCCTATTTGGAGTGTTGGTAGGAATTCACAACACAAAACCTCTTCAAAGAAATTCTTCCTCAAAATCCAACAAACCAGCCTACATTGCTTTTTTTTTGAGTTGGAGCCTCACTCTGTTGCCCAGGCTAAAGAGCAATGGCCTCTATCTGCTGGGCTGAGGCGATCCTTCTACCCCAGCCTTCTAAGTAGCTGGAACGACAGATGCATGCCACCATGCCCAGCCAATTTTTGATTTATTGTAGATATAAGGTCTCACCAAGTTACCTAGCCTAGTCTCGAACTCCTTGGCTCAAGCAATCTTCTCGCCTCTGCTTCCCAAAATGCTGGGCCAACCTGTATTGCTTTGACGAAGATGTACTCTTTTTATACTTATGGAACTACTTAACATATTTGTCCAATATCTCACTTTATTGTATCATAGTTACTCAATCTTGGCAAATCAGCTGGAAACGTACAAGTTATACTTGGAAATCATTAGATTTTTCTGACACCTAAAGACTGAACCAAGTGGCAAAAACACATAATACATAATTCACTGAGTCAATAATATTTTTATTTAAAAGATTCATGAAAATTAAAAAGTTTTCATAATATTCAATTGTAATACAGCATAACTATTTACCTTTTTGGGTTTTTTTTGAGCCAGAGTCTCACTCTATCACTCACCATGCTGGAGTGCAGTGGCACACTCTCAGTCACCCTAGAGTCAACCTGCTGGGCTCAGGTAATCCTTCTGCCTCAGCCTTCCAAGTAGCTGGAACTACAGGTGTGCACTAACACGCCCAGTTAATTTTTTGATATATTGTAGAGACAAGGTCTCACCAAGTTGCCCAGGCTGATCTCAAACCCCTGGGCTCTGGCAATTCTCTTGCCTTGGCCAACTCCCAAAGTGCTGAGATTACAGACTTGACCCACCGTACCCAGCTTATTTTTCCTTGCAATTGAATGAGTCTGTGTCAAAATAATTGCAATTGAATGAGTCTGTGTCAAAATAAAGGATCTTATTGAAATAAAGCATAGCTATTGATTATTTTAGCATGATCTTTTAAATATTTTATTATGGAATGTTTGTCACAGAAAAATACAGAGAATCCTAAAATGTCAAATTCTGAGAAAGGTTTATAAATCTCCATTAGAAATTAATTTTTAGCCTGGGCAACTTGCAAGCGAGACCTCATCTCTACAATAAATTTTTAAAACATTAGCCAGGCATGGTGGCACATGCCTGTGGTTCCAGCTACTTGGAAGGCTGAGGTGGAAAGGTCCTCTGAGTCCAGCAGGTTGAGGTTATGGTGGCCATGAGCGTGACACAGCACTCCAACCTGGATAACAAAGTAAGACTCTGACTCAAAAAAAAAAAAAAATTTATTTTTCAGGTCAGGTGTGGTGGCTCAGCCTGTAATTCCAGCACTTTGGGAGGCTGAGGGTTCAAGATCAACCTGGACAACTTGGTGAGAACTTGTCTCTATAATAAATCACAAAAAGTAGCCAGGTGTGGTGGCATGCATCTATAGTTCCAGCTACTTGGAAGGCTGAAGTGGAAAGATCGCCTGAGCCCAACAGGTCAACGTTGGGGTGGCCATGAGTGTACCACTGTACTCCAACCTGGGCGATAGAATGAGACTCCAACTCAAAAATAAATAAATTCACTGATTCTAAGTGAACAATCTGATGAGTTTTTATCAATGAATCAAAACAGCGTGCAATTCCATGACCCCCTCCAAATTCACCTTGTAGTCAATTGTAGAATCTCCTTGTAAATTCTCCCTTGTAGTCAATCCTCTCCCCCCAATATCCTGGCAACCATTGATCTGTTTTCTATTATGACAAGTTTTTATCTTTTTCAAAATTTCATATAAATGGAAGCATACAATAAATGTACTTTTGTATCTAGCTTCTTTCACTTACCATAATGCTTTCAGAATTTACCTGTTATTGCGTGTATCAGCCATTCATTCCTTTTTTTTTTTTTTTTGAGTTGGAGTCTCACTCTGTCACCCAGACTGGAGTGCAGTGGCCGCTCCCGGCCACCGCAGCCTCGCTTGCTGGGCTCCAGCGATCCTTCCGCCTCAGCCTTTCCAGTAGCCAGAATTACAGGCATGCGCTACCATGCCCATCTGATTTTCTGATTTATTGTAGAGATGAGGTCTCGCTGCCTAGGCGGGTCTCAAACCCGCGGGCTCAGGCAATCCACTCACCTCAGCCTCCCAAAGGCACAGGATTACAGGCTGAGCCACCAAGCCCGGCCATTCATTCCTTTTTATTGTTTAGCAGTATTCTATGGCATGGATATACCACATCAATTTATAAATTCACCAATCAATAAGCATTTTGGGGTTTTTTCTAGTTTTCCGCTATTATGAATAAAGCTGCTATAAACATTCACTTACAAGTCTTTTTAAGGACATATGTTCACTTCTTTTGGTAAAAAACCAGAAGAGGAATTGCTGGGTCATCTGAAAAGTATATGTGTAATTTTATAAGAAATGAATAAACTATTTTCCAAAGTAACTTCATTCCCACCAATGACTTATAAATGTTCTTCCACATCTCTGGTAAGTTTGGTATTCATCATTTTTGTTTTCTTTTTGAGGAGTCTCACCCAGGCTGGAGTACAGTGGCATGCATGCTCACAGTCACCCCATCGATGACCTTCTGGTCTCCGGCAATCTTTCTACCTCAGCCTTCCGAACAGCCAGAACTATAGATGGGCACTAACATGACCAGCTGTTTTTTATTTTATTGTAGAGACGAGGTCTTGCCAAGTGGCCCAGGCTGGTCTCGAACCCGTGGGCTCAGGCAATCCACTCACTTCGGCCTCCCAAAGTGTTGGGATTACAGGCTGAGCCACCGAGCCCAGCCTTCATCAGTCTTTCAATTTTAGACATTCTAGTGGTATGTAGTATTTCACTGTGATTTTCATTTGCATTTCACTAATGGCTAATGATATTGAGGCTCTTTTTGTGTGTTTATTTGCCACCTGGATATCTTCTTTGATAAAGGGTCTCTTCAAATCTTTTGCCTAGTTTTTTAATGGGTTGTCTTTTTATTACTTAGTTGCAAACACTTCCTTACATATTCAGTACTTTGTTGCATATAAACTTTCATATAAATGTTTTCTATGATATTAAAATAACCACACTGATTTTCTTTTGGTTGATATTTGACAAGTGTATATTCTTCCATCATTTATTTCACTGAGTTAAAGTTTTAGATTTGTCTCAATATTCCTTAAACTTAAACTACAGTAGAACTTTTTTTTTTTTTTTTTTTTTTTTTTTTTTTAGTTGGAGTCTCACTCTGTCACCCAGACTGGAATGCAGTGGCTGCTCCCGGCCACTACAGCCTTGACCTGCTGGGCTCCGGTAATCCTTCTGCCTCAGCCCGGTAATCCTTCTGCCTCAGCCTTCCAAGTAGCTGGAACTACAGGCGCGCACTACCACACCTGGCTAATTTTTGATTTATTGTAGAGATGAGGTGTCACCAAGTTGCCCAGGTGGGTCTCGAACCCACGGGCTCAGGCAATCCACACACGAACTTTTTTTTTAAGAGTCAGAGTCTTGGCTGGACTTGGTGGCTCAGCCTGTAATCCCGCGCTTTGGGAGGCCAAGATGAATGAACTGCCTGAGCCCGCGGGTTCAAGACTCGCCTGGGCAACTTGGCCAGACCTCATCTCTACAATAAATCCAAATAATTAGCCGGGCGTGGTAGCACGCGCCTATAGTTCCAGCTACTTGGAAGGCTGAGGTGGAAGGATCGCCGGAGCCCAGCAGGTCGAGGCTGCGGTGGCCAGGAGACAGAGATTCCAACTCAAAAAAAAAAAATCTGAGAGAGATTCCAACTCAAAAAAGAAAAAAAAAAAGAAAGTCTTACTCTGTCACCCAGGCTGGAGTGTATATGGCAAGCTCACAGTCACTGCAGCCTCAACCTGCTGGGTTTAGGCAATCCTTCTACCTCAGCCTTCCAAATAGCTGAAACTACAGACACATGCCATCATGCCTGGCTAGTTTTTGTGATTTATTGTAGAGACGAGGTCTTGCCAAGTTGCCCAGGCTGGTCTCGAACTCCTGAGCTCAGGCAATCCTCTCGCCGCGGCCTCCCAAAATGCTGGGATTACAGGCTTGAGCCACCGTGCCGGGCCTATTTTTTTTTTAAGAGAAAGGCTCTTGCTCTTTTACTCAGGCTGGAGTACAGCAAGCGGCATGATCCTGCTTACTGCAACCTTGACCTCCTGGTCTTAAGCAGTTCTCATGCCTTAGCCTCCTGGGTAGCTGGGACTACAAGCATGTAACACCTGTTTTTGATGACAATAAGATGGCATCAGTCTGTCATTCCTTTGTGGGTCATCTTTTTGTCAGCGAAACCTTTTATGATTTCCTCCTTATACTTTATGTTCTGCAATATGTCTAATGTAGATCTATTTTTATTTGTACTACTCAATATTCAGTATACTTTTGATCCGAAAATTCATGTTAGTCTCCATTTCTAGAAAATATTTAGTCTTTTTTTTTTTTCCAGACACTGCTTTTCCCTTCTCCTCTTCTGGAAACTCCCCTTAGATGTACACCAAAGTCTTTCTCAAGGATTCTTTAATATTTTTTATCTGTGAAATTCTTCATGCATCAGTTAACTACATTCAGCTAAAACAGTGGCTTTAAAAAATAGAGGAGTCAGTCTAGGTCTGATACAGTTGCTCTATAAGCCCAGGCTCTTTGTTTCTAAAAGGCCACACTCAGTATCTTCTTGCCAGTTCATAGCCACCATGTGGCTCCACCCCCAATACTAAGAATCTGTGTTCCATAAAGGAAAGAAAAGTAGTCATCCAAGTCTATCACATTTTAAAGGACTTTTCCAAAAGTCCTACCTGGAAACTTCTGTTTAGTATCTCAAACCCCCAGCTTGGAAGATAATAGTTTTTTGTGTTGTTTTGTTTTTAGAGACAGGGCTTTGCTCTGCCACCCAAGCTGGAGTACAGTGGCACAATCATAGCTCACTGTTACTTTGAACTCCTAGGGATCTTTCTGCCTCAGACCCATAACTAGCTAGGACACATGCCACCATGCTTTGCTTTTTTTTTGTACAGATGGGTTCTGCTATGTTGCCCAGGCTGGGCTCGAATGTCTGGTCCCAAGTGACCCTCCTGCCACAGCCTCCCAAAGTGCTGAGATTACAGGCATGAGTCACTGTACCCAGTTGGAAGATACAGACTTTTATCTTAGGCATATTGCTACCTTGAACAAAATTCTATTCTAATAGTAAAATAAAGAGAGAATACACAAAATTACTTTACTATTCATCAATTCTATCTTTGTCTGATCTAGAGTCCATCCATTTGAGTTTTAAATTTTAGTAACTGTATTTTTATTTCTAATATTCTAATTGACTCTTTCATAGCCACATAGTCTTATCTCAGAATTTCTTTTATTTCTGGTTCTTCCATTCTCTCTTGGAAAATTCTAAACACATTTATTTTCAAGTATTTTCAGGATGTTCATTTATTTCCATTTAAGTCTGAAGTGAGTCTGTGTTCTGACTGAGTATGTGGATACCTTCCCTAACATTAAACTTCTAGGTATTTTTTTTGGAACTTGGTTTTCAGGCTCATTTGAGTGGAAGGTTCATCTTTTCCATCTCCCCTTATCTCCAGCTTCCTCTTCAC
Source organism: Cephalopachus bancanus (assembly GCA_027257055.1). Lineage (NCBI taxonomy): Eukaryota > Metazoa > Chordata > Mammalia > Primates > Tarsiidae > Cephalopachus > Cephalopachus bancanus. The sequence continues at coordinate 148,381 of JAPVLO010000330.1, read as the reverse complement.
CAATACCCAACTCTGTCCTCATTCACCCCCTCCCTCTCAAGCAATTTTAGTTACTTTCTTCACTTTGATCCTCAGAGCCCAACACCAGAACCGGTTTCACATTGGCCAAGGTGGGCTCCTGCCCCATGGTTGAGACTGAGTTACACACATTCGTTCATCAAACAGTGGGGACTTGGTTCATTTCCTGGTCACAGGCCACATAACTTTAGGCTCTTTAGGACCACAGCTAGAAGCAAGCCTTGGTTCCAGTCAGTGGTTAACAGTTTAGCTTTCTCTCAGAGTCAAAGACAATAACTCAACCCCTGGCTTCAAGCAATAAACCTAACCCAGGTCCCAATCATCAGCAGAGAACTTTTAGAGCCAACTACTTATAAGGAGCTGAACTCCTGGACTGCCACATTCTTTCAGACCTAGAACCCGGCAGACCCACAGATTCAGACCTAATCACTTTATATTTCTATTCTACATTTTTAAGTCCAGCTATGTTTCTTTATATTTATCTATTTTATTTTATTTTTTTAAAGAGATAAGGTCTTGCTCTGTCACTCGGGAGGAAGTACAACGGCATAATCATAACTCAATGCAGCCTTGAACTCCTGGCCTCAATGGATCCTTCCACCTCAGCCTCTCAAGCAGCTGGGATTACAGATACCTATCACTCAACCTAGCTAATTTTCATTTTGTTTTAATTTTTGTAGAGATGGGATCTTGTCCAGGCTAGTCTCAAACTCCTGGTCTCAAGTGACCCTCCTACCTGAGTCTCCAGAGTAGCTGGGATTATAGGCACAAGCCATCATACCTGGCTTATTTATCTTTTTAATGTATGTATTCTATCTCTATTGCTATGTATTTGTCTAATCCAAAGTATGAATTCATAGGGTCATTTTGTTTGGAAGTTCTCTTCAATTCAGATTGGTTTATGACATTCAAGATTCAAAACAGAAGAAATGAAATTATGTATAGCTTCCTATAAATACCAACATATCTATTTGTGGTCATTATCATTTCACTTGACTAACTAGCAAATGAACTCCTTTCCTGGGTTGGAGAATTCTCTAGGACATCCACAAGAAATAGCATGCTTCCTTGGCTGCTGGATTGAATCTTGTGAACTACCCCAGACTCTGAATTTTAATATAATGGGGAAAAAAGAGAAACCAGAAAGAATCTATTTGGTGATGGATGCTGGTAGCTACTTTTTATCTCCAAAGGGAGCTTTCTAGTGGTAGCATGCTCTGTTTACTCTTGGTGTTGTCAGCAACCGCCTCTAGTGCCTAGCAGTGGAGGCAGGAGTATTTTTAACACATAGTTCTACAACAGTACTGGGGTTATGGATAGCCTCTGAAACTCCCAGAGAGTCTCTGGTATAATCTTCAATAACGCTCATACTGGTTTCTTTGAAAAGATATGAAAAAAAGCTATGAAAAACATATATGATATTTTCTTAATTAAGATGGTCAAATGAAGAACAACTCATCTTTGTGATTCTTACCTTTCCCCCAACCAGAGGTAAAATGTGCATCTTTCCAGTCTGACAATCCTTCACTGAGGAAACGATAAGGCAGGTACCACAGAGAACAACTAGGCGTTCAGCCCACTTATGCAGCTGGGTCTTTCCCTTGCGTACATTATAGATGCCAGACAGTAGGATTCGATCCAGATGATCCATCTGGCATGGTTTTTCTGAAAAGAAAACTATACTTCAGAATCTATCATTAAGTTAGTATAAGAAACCTTAAAGGAAAAAAGTATTATGTTTCAACGTTCAACAACCTTATTGTAAGTAACCAAACAATATAGGAATTACAAAGTAAGATCTCAGTCCTAAATTACTACCCATCACTGAACTTACATACAGTGGGAATACCTGTGAGTTTTGATCTAGAGGGCAAGATTTTACCTTAGATGCCACTGTTAGGCCTTCTTTCAATAGCTATATCTCTTTTGCATGTAGAGAAAGTCTGTATGCTAGAGTAGTTAAGATCATGAACTCAGCCAAGCAAAGTGGCTCATGCCCATAATCCCAGCACTTTGAGAGGCTGAAAAAGGAAAATTGCTTGAGCCCCGGAGTTCAAGACCAGCCTGGGCAACATAGCGAGACCTCATATCTACAAAAAAATTTAAAAATATGCTAGGCATGGTGGCACATGCTTGTAGTCCCAGCTACTTGGGAAGCTGAAGCAGGGAGATCTCCTTAGCCCTAGGAGGTTGAGGTGTGGTGAGCCGTGATCATGCCAATGCAACTGAACTCCAGCCCAGGTGGCAGAGTGAGACTCTAACTTAAAAAAAAAATCATAAACTTGGAGTCAGACATATTTTAGTACTTGAGTCTGATTCCTGGTTCTGCCACTTACTTTGTTTCCTTGAACTACTTATTTTCACTGAGCTTTATTTACTCATTTACACAGTTTGGATCTTAATACTACCTATCTTCAAGAGGTTCTTGTAAAAATTAAGAGGCAAAATTAAAGTACTAAGCATAGATTTAGGTAAAAAAGAAGCATGGGATAATGACAACCAATACTGTTATTAGTCTACTCTAGAAGGAATTTTTTTATATAGTTAGTAATTACTAACTATAGGAGTACTCTAATTCTGTATATAATCGTCCATCCCTCTGCCTCTCACAGGGAAATGCTTATGGTTGATATTTCAATCAACTATTCCAAACGTAGTAGGAGAAGCTGATATGTGACACAAGAGCTTCTCATTCTTTAAGTACCTTCCTTCCCATAAGATATGACTGAGATAGCCGGGCTCGGTGACTCAGCCTGTAATCCCGCACTTTGGGAGGCTGAGGTGAGTGGATCGCCTGAGCCCGCAGGTTCAAGACCCGCCTGGGCAACTTGGCAAGACCTCATCTCTACAATAAATCAAGCTGGGCGTGGTAGCGCGTGCCTGGTTCCAGCTACTTGGAAGGCTGAGGCAGAAGGATCACTGGAGCCCAGCGGGTCAAGGCTGCGGTGGCCGGGAGCAGTCACTGCACTCCAGTCTGGGCGAAAGAGTGAGACTCCAACTCAAAAAAAAAAAAAAAAAAAAACCCACTAGGTGTTTATGCACCCATATTCCCACTACTTGGGAGGCTGAGGTGGGAGGATCGCTTGAGCCCATAAGTTCCATGCCAGCCTGGGCATCACATCAAGATACCACCTTTGTATTTTTATTATTTTACTATTTATTATTATTATTTTTGAGCTGGATTCTCACTCTTACCGCCCAGGCTGGAGTACAGTGGCATGCTCACGGACACCGCCGCCTCGACCGGCTGGGCTTAGGTGATCCTTCCACCTCAGCCTTCCAAGTAGCTGGAACTGCAGATGCTCGTCACCACACCCGGCTACTTTTTGTGATTTATTGTAGAGACCAGGTCTCACCAAGTTGCCCAAGTGGTCCTGAACCTCCCCCCCAGGCTCAAGCAATCCTCTTGCCTTGGCCTCCCAAAGTGCTAGGATTACAGGCTGAACCACTGCGCCAGGTCAATCCCAACTTTTTAAAAAACAAAACCAGACAACTAACTACATATAGAAATGAACAGGAGCAGCAGTAGTATGAGGGGGTACAAATGGTAGCCCAGGAGTTAAGAAGACTCAGTTACACTCTAGAGATTATCACATAATTGTTTATGCAAACTTAAGGCAACGCTCTGCCCATTTAACTACGTGTTCCCTCATATATAATATGAGGAAATGGGTTAGATTACTACAAAGTCTTAAAACTATAATATTCAATAAAACTTTGTATATCAACACCAGATATATCAGATAGCCATTTCTCCCTTCTATTCTACGCCAATTCTTCCATCTATACAATCATTCCTCAGTATCTACAGATGGTTGGTTTCAGGAACCCCCACAAATATTAAACTGCTTAGGTCTCTGACATATAATGGCATATAGTATTTGTATATTACCTAAGCACATCTCCCTGCATACTTTGAGAATCATCTCCAGATTACTTACAATATCTAATACAATGCAAATAGTCATTGTGCTGTATTTTTATTTGTATTATTTTTATTGCTGTATTGTTATTTTGGGGGGTTTTTTTCAAAATTTTTTAATCCACATTGGATATGTAAAGGCACCTGTATTCTTTTTTTTTTTTTTTTAAGTTGGAGTCTCACTCCGTCGCCAGGCTGGAATGCCATGGCACACTCATGGCCATCCCAGTGTAAACCTGCTGGGCTCCGGCGATCCTTCTGTCTCAGCCTTCCAAGTAGCTGGAACTACAGGAATGCACCACCATGTTCAGCTAATTTTTGATTTATTGTAGAGACGAGTCTTGCCAAGTTGCCCGGGCTGGTCTCGAAAAAGCAACTATATTCTAAGTTCTACCTTCCTCAGAGACTTTGGTTCTCCCAGATCTATATTTCCTTAGCTCTACTTCCACAATTCTAACTACCTATTAGACATTTCCAACTGGATGTTTATCACCACTTAAAATTAAATAGGCACAGCCGGGCACAGTGGCTCACACCTGTAATCCCAGAACTCTGGGAAGCCGAGGTGAGAGGACTGCCTGTGTCCAGGGTTCGAGACCAGCCTGGGCAACTTGGCGAGACCTTGTCTCTACAATAAACCAAAATTAGTCGGGCATGGTGGCACGTTTCAGTTCCAGCTGGTTGAAAGGCTAAGGCGGAAGAATCATCTGAGTCCAGCAAGTCAAGGCTGAGGTGGCCATGAGTGTGCCACTGCACTCTAGCTTGGGTGACAGAGTGAGACATCAACTCAAAAAAAAAAAAAAAGGTCCAACCCAAGGCATCACAATCCCTACAAACAAGTAGCCTCTTCTCACAACTCAAGTTCTGTCATATCCTCAAGTCACTCATTTGCAAAACTTCAGAGTCAGTTTCAATTCTTGAGTTCACTTCCTCAACTCCCTTTTTCTTTTTTTTTCTTTTGCGTTGGAGTCTCACTCTGTCGCCCAGACTAGAGTGCAGTGGCCGCTCCCGGTCACTGCAGCCTCAACCTGCTGGGCTCCAGCGATCCTTCCGCCTCAGCCTTCCAAGTAGCCGGAATTACAGGCATGCGCTACCACGCCCGGCTGATTTTTTGATTTATTGTAGAGATGAGGTCTCGCTGCCCAGGTGGGTCTCGAACCCCTGGGGCTCAGGCAATCCACTCACCTCAGCCTCCCAAAGGCACAGGATTACAGGCTGAGCCACCGAGCCCGGCTTCTCAACTCCTTTTTTCAATCAACCATCAATTCTTATTGATTGCCCCTTCAAAAAGTCTCTCATTTGAACCATTCCTTCTTCTTCACTAGTTCAGACTCCTATTAATACATATCTGAATCATTATTCACACTGACACAAGATTCATATTCCTCAGGCTCACTTGAAACCCATCATTTTCTGCTACCATCTGCCAAATGAGGACTAAACTCCTGAGTGCACTCATGGCCCAAAACAATCTGGACTCAAATGATCTGTGATGTACTGAACACACAACAAAATTTCTAGTCTCCCACCTGTGCCTTCTTTTTCATTTCTACTTATTGAAAATTCTGAACTGGGCGCGGTGGCTCACACCTATAATCCCAGCACTTTGGGAGGCTGAGGAGAAAGGATTGCCTGAGTCCAGGGGTTGGAGACCAGACTGGGCAACTTGGTGAGACCTCATCTTTACAATAAAATAAATTAGCTGGATGTGGTAGCATGCGCCAGTAGTTCCTGCCACTTGGAAGGCTGAGGCAGAAGGATCACCTGAGCCCAGCAGGTCAAGGCAGCGGTAGCTGTGAGAGTGCCACTGCACTCGAGCCTGGGTGACAGAGGAAGACTCTGACTCAAAAAAAGAGAAAATTCTGTCAATTTTTAAAGAACCAAATCAAATACTAATTATTCACAAAGACTTCCTCAAAGATTTTCCAAAGAACAACAGTGATAGAGAACTTGCTTATCAGCTATCAAAATATGCCATATATTAGTTAACATGGTTTTGCTATTGTGACAAGAAAATAAATACATCAATGTAACAGGACAGAGTTCAAAAATAGATTCTTGCCTATATAAAGGCAATTTTTTTTTTGAGTTGGACTCTCACTTTGTTGTCTCTGGATTCAGGAAGTGAGGGATTGGAAGAGTAAGGTGAAAGGTATGTATATTTTCTGTAATGGTTTTAAGATAAATTCACAAACTGGCTGGACGCAGTGGCTCACACTTGTAATTCTAGTGCTTTAGAAGACTGAGGCAGGAGGATTGCTTAAAGTTAGAAGTTTGAGACCAGCCTGGACAAAAGAGCAAGACCTGGTTCCTACAAAAAAAAATGTTAAATAAAAGATAATTAGTCAGGCATGGTGGTGAATATTTGTAGGCCCAGCTACTTGGGAGGCTGAGATGGGAGAAATGCTTGAGCCCAGGAGTTCAAGGTAGCAAAGTAAGCTATGATCACATTACTGCACTCCAGCCTAGGAGACAGAACAAGATCTTGTCTCCTAAAAAAAGTTTTGTCGTTGTTTTTGTTTTTGTTTTGAGTTGGAGTCTCACTCATGTCCCTTAGGCAGGAGTGCAGTGGCATACTCATGGCCACCGCAGCTTAGATCTGTGGTCTTAGGAAATCCTTCTGCCTTAGCCTTCCAAGTAGCTGAACTACAGGCGTGCACTACCATGCCCGGCTAGTTTTTGTGATTTATTGTAGAGACGAGGTCTCACCAAGTTGCCCAGACTGATCTCGAACTCCTAGGCTCAGGCAATCCTCTTGCTTCAGTCTCCCAAAATCTGGGATTACAGGATAAGCCACCAAACCTGGCCTTAAAAAATTTTTTAAGCCGGGCTCGGTGGCTCAGCCTGTAATCCTGTGCTTTGAGAGGCTGAAGTGAGTGGATTGCCTGAGCCCGCGGGTTCGAAACCCACCCGGGCAACTTGGCGAGACCTCATCTCTACAATAAACAACAAAAAAAAATTAGCCGGGTGTTGTAGCGCACGCCTGTAGTTCCAGCTACTTGGAAGGCTGAGGCGGAAGGATTGCTGGAACCCAGCAGGCTGCAGTGGCCGCGAGCGTTCACTGCACTCCAGTCTGGGTGACAGAGTGAGACTCCAACTTGACAAAAAAAAAAAAAAAAAAAAATTTTAATGAAAATATATCCACAAATTCTTTGATACTCCTCCTTTCAAAAGTTGGAGCCTTACTCCCCTCTGTACAGTGCAGGCTGTGTTTTAGTAACTCACTTTTAAATAAAAGTGGTAAAAGTGATGATGGTAACTTATGGGGCTTGGTCATGAAAAACACTCAGGGGTGTGTGTGTGTGTGTGTGTGTGTGTGTGTGTGTGTGTGTGAACACTGGGTCATGAAAAACACTCAGGGTTGTGTGTGTGTGTGTGTGTGTGTGTGTGTGTGTGTGTGTGTGAACACTGGGTCATGAAAAACACTCAGGGGTGTGTGTGTGTGTGTGTGTGTGTGTGTGTGTGTGTGAGAGAACACTGGGTCATGAAAAACACTCAGGGGTGTGTGTGTGTGTGTGTGTGTGTGTGTGTGTGTGTGTGAGAGAACACTGGGTCATGAAAAACACTCAGGGGTGTGTGTGTGTGTGTGTGTGGGGTGTGTGTGTGTGTGTGTGTGTGTGTGTGTGAGAACACTGGGGGAAACTAACCATCATGATGTGAAGATTCTGAGGCAGCCCTACAGAGAGATTCACATAACAGGGAACTGAGATTTCCTGCCAACAGCTGGAAAGTAAAGCCTTTCACCGAATAGCCATGTGAGTGAACCCTGCTGAAAGAGAATCTTCCAGTCCCACTCAAGTATTCAGATGACTAAAAGTATTCAGAAACCCAAGCCAGAACCAGTCATCTAAACTGTTCCAGGATTTGTGACCCACAGAAACTATGCATTTATTACCATTTAAGTCATCAAGTTTGAGGGCAATTTGTTATAGGACCTACACCTAACTGTCCACTTACATCTATTCATTGATCTATCTTTTACCTTTTATTTTGGTACCAGATCTCTATTTTTTCTTTTAACCTTTTCTTTTTGGTACCAGATGCACATATTGACCATTTTCTTTTTTTATTTTGTTTTATTTTTTGAGTAGAAGTCTCACTCTGGCGCCCAGGCTAGAGTACAGTGGCATACTCATGGATACCACAGCCTCGACCTGCTAGGCACAGGAGATCCTTCCACCTCAGCCTTCCAAGTAGCTGGAACCACAGGCATGTGCCACCACGGCTACCTAATTTTTTGACGTATTGTAGAGATGGAGTCTCACCAAGTTGTCCAGGCTGGTCTCAAATCCCTGGGCTCAGGCAATCCTCTTGCCTCTGCCTCCCAAAGGGTTGGGATTACAGGCATGAGCCACCACGTACAGCATATTACACATTTTCAAAGACTATTAACCTTAAAGACCTCTTTCCTAAACTTAATTTTCTCAAACTACACTAGTTTCTCTAATAGAGCTCACTTGTAGAAAGGTTTCCATTTAAGACCCCTCAAAATATAAGTACTACAAGCTGGTACTCTTTTAAACTCTACTGGAAACATCCTCTTAAAGGTATATTAAGATCCTTGACATAATATAATTTATCAAGTGGTGATAGGAAAAGTAGGGCATCAGAACAACCATTGTACAATATAACTGAATGCAAAAGAAAGGCTCAACTTTCATTCTAGAATAAAAATACACATATTAGTCCTCCTTATCTATGATTTCACTTTCTGTGTTTTCATTTACCTACAGTCAATCACAGTACAAAAGTGAGTGAGTATAGTACAAATTTTGAAAGTCAGAGAGCAAATTCACATAATTTTTATCACAGTATATTGCTATAATTGTTCTAACTTATTGTTAGTAATTGTTGTTAATCTCTTACTTTGCCTTATTTATAGATTCAACTTTATCATAGGGACATGTGTACACAAAAACATATATTGTATACAGGGTTCAGTACTATTCGTGGTTTCAGTTACCACTGAGGGTTATGAAACATAACTCTCATGAATAAGGGAGAACTACTGTGATAAAGAATGCAGGCTCAAACACAATCAGATAAGGAGCATGTTACTTTTCCAAGTTGGTTTTGGTTTTTTTTTTACCAAGTTTTATAGTGACAGATGGGTTGGATTCCTCAAATAAATGTTAAAAGAGTTTTCTCAAATTCAACTTCAACCTAGCAACTATTCTCCCTCCATGAACCAGCAAAGGATTTTATGTTTACCCCCATAGCTCATTCTCAATAACTTTCATTCACTTACTCTCACCTCACTCATTAAGTTAAGAACTACATATGTGTGTGTGTGTTCCCCCCTTTATTTTTCTTACATAAAAGGTAACATCTCCAACTGCCAGGGCTGGAGGAAAAATAGAGGGGAAAAAAGTAACATATTATTTATATTCTTTTGTGCCTTACTCTTTTCTGCATAATAATGAAAATTACTCCTGGCTGGGCAAAGTGGCTCATACCTGTAATAAAAGAACTTTGGGAGGCTGAGGAAAGAGGATTGCCTGAGCCCAGAGATTTAAGACCAGCCTAGACAACTTGGCAAGACTTCATCTCTACAATAAATGAAAAATATTAGCTAGGCATGGTGGCACATGCCTGTAGTTACAGCTACTTGGAAATATAAGGCAGAAGAATCACCTGAGCCCAGCAGGTTGAGGCTGCGGTAGCTGTGACCACCCTACTAGACTCTAGCATGGGCAACAGAGTGAGACTCTGATTCAAAAAATAAAGAAAGAAAAAATTACAGCTGGACACAGTGGCTCTAGCCTATAATCCCAGCACTTTCGGAGGCCGAGGCAAGAGGATTACCTGAGTCCAGGAGTTGGAGACAACTTGGTGAGACCTTGTCTCTACAATAAAATAAAAAAATTAGCTGGGTGTGGTGGCATGCACCAGTAGTTCCAGCTACTTGGAAGGCTGAGGCAGAAGGATCACCTGAGCCCAGCAGGTCGAGGCTGTGGTGGCCATGAGCATGCCACTGCACTCCAGCCTGGGCAACAGAGTAAGATTCCAACTCAAAAAAAGAAAAAAAAAAGAAAATTACTCCACTTCAGTTTACAGAAAATCTTCTCCTTTGTTTTTTGGAACTGTACAGTCATCCATTCCATGAATGATAGATGCTGTGCCTTAAGGAGAAATATTGTATAATTTCAATATGTTATTTCTTTTTTTTCGTTAAGTTGGAGTCTCACTCTGTCACCTAGGCTGGAGTGCAGTGGGCACACTCATGGCCACCACAGCTCCGACCTGATAGGCTCAGGTGACCCTTCCACCACAGCCTTCCAAGTAGCTGAAACTGCAGACGTGTGCCACCATGCCTGACTAATTTTTCTTGATTTATTATAAAGACAATGTCTCACTAAGTTGCCCAGGCTGGTCTCGAACCCTTGGGCTCAAGCAATCCTCTAGCCTCAGTCTCCCAAAGTGCTGGAATTACAGGTGTGAGCCACCGTGCCTAGCCTCAATACGTTATTTCAAAGTCTAGTTCAGGGAAGGAATTACTGAATTTTAAATTACAAGTTTTTCTCTATGGAACAAGGAAAAAATTGTATCGGCTGGACGCAGTAGCTCACGTCTATAATCCCAGCACTTTGAGAGGCCAAGGTGAGAAGACTGCCTGAGCCCACAGGTTTGAGACCAGCCTGGGCAACTTGGCAAGACCTCATCTCTACAATTAATCAAAAATTTAGTTGGGTATAGTTTGTGTGTCTGTAATTCCAGATCCTTGGAAGCCTAAAGTGGAAGAATCGCCTGAGCCCAGCAGGTCAAGGCTGCAGTGGCCATGAGCACGCCACTGCGCTCCAGTCTAAGAAACAGAGTGAAACTCCAGTTCAAAAAAAAATGTTGATTGCATCAACATCTCAACTACTAAGAACATAGTTGTGCCTGCAATCTCAGCACTTTGAAAGGCCAAGGGGAGAGGATTGCCTAAACCCCTGGGTTTGAGACCAGCCTGAATAACATGGCAAGACCTTGTCTCTACAATAAATCAAAGTATTAGCCGGGCATGGTGGTGCACGCCTGTAGTTCCCAGCTACCTGGAAAGCTGAGGCAGAAGGATTGCCTAAGCCCAGCAGATTGAAGCTGCAGTGGCCATGAGCATGCCACTGCACTCCAGCGTGGGTGACAGAGACTCCTACTCAAAACAAAAACAAAAAAAACCCAAAAGAACATAGCTGTTACAGACATATATAACCATTACAAGAAAATCTAAACGTAAACTACAAAAGTAAAGAATTTATGCTCTAATTGTGGGAGCTGATATTTTTGAAAAGCAATGTCTACATTTCCTGAGAAAAATCCAGAAAAGACTCAGCAAACCACGGTCACGACCTTTTAGGCCCCCTTCCTCTCCCAAATATGAATACAGATTGTTTCCAAAATAAAAACGAATATCAGATAAGCAATGACAGTTTTTTTTCTAAAGTAATCTATTCGTTATATAGAAGATTCTTAGATAGTTTCTTCAAAGATAGCAGCTAGATCTTATAATACCCTAAGATTTAAGAAACACAAAAATTGGTCAGGCAGGGTGGCTCAAGCCTGTAATCCCAGTACTTTGGGAGGCCGAGGCAAGAGGACTGTCTGAGTCCAGGGATTCGAGACCAGCCTGGTGACTTGGTGAGACCTCATCCCTACAATACATCAAAAAATTAGCTGGGCATGCTAGCATGAACCTGTAGTTCCGGCTACTAGGAAGGCTGAGGTGGAAGGATCACCTAAGCCCAGCAGGTTGACGCTGGGGTGGCTGTGAGGGTGCTACTGCACTCTAGTCTAGGAGATTAACTCAAGAATGAGATTAACTCAAAAAAAAGAAAAAAAAAACACAAAAATTACTTAGATTTTAGTCACAAAAATCCTTAACACTTAAATTATTTTCCAGAATTAATTTCAAAATTTACTACTTCTTTGGATATAGGTTCTTTTTTTTTTTCCCATTTAAAAATTTTTGAGGATTTTTTTAAAAAACAAGGTCTGGGGGGAGGGAGATGGGATTAACAGTAGCTAATATCTATCTGGGACTGGGAAAACACCTCTTATCAACAGGGTGCCTGAATGAAACGTAATTGTACACCTAACCCTTAACTGTACCCCACAAAACGATAATTAAAAAAATACTGATTTAAAAAAAAAAGAAAGAAAAAAAAAGACAAGGTCTAACCATGTTGCTCAGGATGGTCTTAACTTCTGAGAGCAAGAAATCCCACCTCAGCCTTCCAAAGTGCTGGAATTACAAGTGTGAGTCACCACACCCAGCTAGATTTACTTTTTTTTGTTTGTTTGTTTGTTTTTTTGAGTTGGAGTCTCACTCTGTCGCACAGACTGGAGTGCAGTGGCCGCTTCCCGCCACCGCAGCCTCGACCTGCTGGGCTCCGGCGATCCTTCCGCCTCAGCCTTTCAAGTAGCCGGAATTACAGGCATGCGCTACCACACTCGGCTGATTTTTTGATTTATTGTAGAGATGAGGTCTTGCTGCCCAGGCGGGTCTCGAACCCGCGGGCTCAGGCAATCCACTCACCTCAGCCTCCCAAAGGCGCGGGATTACAGGCTGAGCCACTGAGTCTGGCTTAGATTTAATTCTTAAAAGCTGAGATACAAGGTAGTTGCAGGTCAGTGGAGCTAACCCCAAAAATAAGAAAGTAGCAGACAGAGCAAACATTAATGTATTCTGGCCAAAGATAAATGTAAAAAAAAAAAAAAAACAACAAGAATATGACTTTTACTCAAAAATGAAAGTAAAGAAAACCAAAATTGAGATCTTAGGAGTGAAAGGAAAGAAAATAAAAAACGATATCATAGAGCACAGGTCATCGCCAAAGAGAGAAATAGATGGGAATAAAATAAAACCAACTTTTAAGGAACTACATGCATAAAATATTACTATAATAAACAATTATAAGCCGGGCTCAGTGGCTCAGCCTGTAATCCCATGCTTTGGGAAGCTGAGGTGAGTGGACTGCCTGAGCCCGTAGGTTCGAGACCCACCTGGGCAACTTGGTGAGACTTCATCTCTACAATAAACCAAAAAATTAGCCGGGCGTGGTAGCGCGCGCCTGTAGTTCCGGCTACTTGGAAGGCTGAGGCAGAAGGATTGCCGGAGCCCAGCAGGTGGAGGCTGAGGTGGCCGGGAGCGGCCACTGCACTCCAGTCTGGGCGACAGAGTGAGACTCCAACTCAAAATAAATAAATAAATAAATGAATAAACATTTATATATAAAATCTTCTGACGTACATATAATAAAACTGGTTTATCCTGTTATGCTCAAGAATCGTATCAAGAAGTATACAGAAAGCCACTGCTTTGCTAAATATTGATGTGGTTTGGCCACATGGCTCTTTGAGCCATGGCCACCATGTTTTCCTTGCTTTGGCCCCCACCCTACTTTGGGGAGGTGAGTCTCCTCTCTCTCTTTCTCTCTAATTTACTTTCTAAATAAACTGTATTTTCTAATCTAACTTCTATGCAATTCCTTGCAACTTTCACATGGCACTGGATCACAGACCCCCTACCCCATGTGACCTAACTTTTCTGAGGCCCCACTGAGATTCTGACCTAACAACTACTATATTTTTTTTAACACTTTTTCTATAATAAGAATCAATTTGGAGAAAAAAAAAAGAAACTACCTTGTTTAAAAACAAGAATTAGTTTTCAATATGCAAAAACATAAAATAAGTCTTTAGAAAATCTCTAATTCTATAGTCTTATGTGAATTTCACGCATCATTATACCTAGCAAAAGGAGAAATCTAAGAGTGAGAGAGAGAGAAGATGAAATACATAATTACTGAATAAAAAAACCCATAGGAGGGATTAAAACAGAAGATTGAAAGCTAAATTTTTTAAAAATTATATTACTAGCTTGAACAAATCTCCCAGAACTTAGAGAAAAAGTAGAAAAGAGATTAATATGAAGTCCAAAAGCTTATGTGGTTAAGAGTGATATTAGTTAAAATAGTGAAGTAGGTAACTTTAACCACAAGCAAAAATTGTCAGTCAACTTTGTCAGAACCCTGGAAAATAGAAAAAGATGTACAATAACCAAGTGAACACCGAATCAATAAAAAGGTAATTCAAAATGGTAAAAAAAAAATAAAAAGAGGTATACAGAAACTAGCCAGACATGGTGACACATGTCTGTTGTTCCAGCCACTCAGGAGGACAAGGCAGGAGGATCACTTCATCCCAGGAGTTCAAAGTCATTGTGTACTATGATCTTGTCTGTGAATAGCCACTGCCCTCTAGTCTGGGCAACAGTGAGACATCAATTCAAAAAAAAAAAAAAGCATACAGAAATGAAGTCAATAATTTTTTTTTTTTTTAGTTGGAATCTCACTCTTCGGCAGTGGCACGCTCATGGCCATCACAGCCTTGACATGCTGGGCTTGGGTGATCCTTACGCCTCAGCCTTCCAAGTAGCCAAGTAGCCGGAACTACACATGCATGCCACCACACCCGGTTAGTTTTGTGATTTATTGTAGAGACGAGGTCTCATCAAGTTGCCCAGGCTGGTCTCGAACCCCCGGGCTCAGGCAATCTTCTCACCTCAGCCTCTCAAATTGCTGAGATTACATGCTGAGCCACCACACCTGGCCTGAAGTCAATAATTTGAAGAATGAGAGCAGGAATCTCAGTACATGGTTATGCCTATACACACTAACAATTTAACCACTATGGCTCAACTGTTTGGGTTAAGTAGGTCATATTAATTCAAAGCTGTGAGGTTTTAAATGGCTCTGTCACTAATTAATTTTATGATCTTGAACAAGTTACTACTTCTCTCTGTCTTGGTTTTACTATCTGTCAAAATGGGACAGAGTTCCTACAACACAGAATGGTTGTAATAAGTAAATTAGATAATTCAAAGCATAAAGCACACAGAAGGATTCAATGATTGTTATTTAGTAGTAGTAGTCCATGTATAATAAAAAGTAATATTCAGATAGGGTATCTGATTTTTATAAGTCTACCTTACTGTTGTTAGATTGTTGAAGTGATCAAGTAAAAACAGTCTATGGGAGGAAACTGCATAAAAGTCAAAAATCCGTGATTTAAAGTCCACTAAATTCATCAATACAAAAATTTGACAGTTGTATTCATCAAATGTCACGTCATATATGATAGAGTACTTCTCAAAATTACTGAACTATCCAGAAGTTCGTAGACTATACCAGAAGCTTGAAAAAAATCACTGATACTAGGCCGGATACAGTGGCTCATGTCTATAATCCCACACTTTTGGAGACCGAGGTGAGAGGACTGCCTGAGCCCGTGGGTTCAAGACCTGCCTGGGCAATTTGGTGAGACCTCATCTCTACAAAAAAAAAAAAAAAAAAAGCTGGGGGTGGCAGCGCACACCTGTAGTTCCAGCTACTTGGAAGGCTGAGGCAAGACGGAAAGATCGCCTGAGCCTGGTAGGTTGAGGCTGTGGTAGTTGTGAGCGTGCCACTGCACTCCAGCCTGGGCGACAGAGAGATACTCCAATTCAAAAAAAAAAAAAAATCTTTTCATAAAATACTATTAAAAAGTATAAGGCAGATAGAGGCACAAATGATCCAATTCCAAGTAGTTAACATATAAAGCCACTGATAAAATTCTTACCACCATAAAATCGAATCATACAGCCGAGGTCAGGATTGGTAGCCTCCTCCTGTATGCGCACAGGATCATCAAACCCCAACCTGGATAAGTAGTCATAGACAATCTGAAGAGGTCGTTCGGTAGGTTCCAGCCTCCTGCTTACAAAAATAAACAAAAAAATTTTTTTGGTAAGTATGAAAAATTCTTCACTTAATTGTTTTAGTTTGTTTTTTTTTTTTTAGTTGGAGTCTCACTCTTGTCACCCAGGCTGGAGTGCAGTGGCACACTCAACAGCCACCGCAGCCTTGACCTGCTGGGCTCAGGCAATCCTTCCGCCTCAGCCTTCCAAGTAGCTAGAACAACAGGCATGCACCACCACACCCAACTAATTTTTTTTGGTTTATTCTAGAGACAAGTTCTCCCCATGTTGCTCAGGCTGGTCTCAAGTCCCTGACTAAGCTCAGGCAATCCTCTTGCCTCTGACTCTCAAAGAGCTGGGATTACAGGTATGAGCAACCGTGACCGGCTGTTTGAATATTTCAATATGCTATTAATTTTTACTTCCAAATCAAGATTTTCTTTAACTCGCCGGGCTCAGTGGCTCAGCCTGTAATCCCACGCCTTTGGGAGGCTAAGGTAGGTGGATTGCCTAAGCCCGTGGGTTCGAGACCCACTGGGGCAGCGAGACCTCATCTCTATAATAAATCAAAAAATCAGCTGGGTGTGGTAGCGCATGCCTATAATTCCGGCTACTTGGAAGGCTGAGGCGGAAGGATTGCCGGAGCCCGGGAGGCGAGGCTGCGGTGGCCGGAAGCAGCCACTGCACTCCAGTCTGGGCAACCGAGTGAGACTCCAACTCAAAAGAAAAAAAAAAAATTAAAAGATTTTCTTTAACTTATACAATAATATTCTAAACAAGTGCTTTTTAAAGGTTTTAGTGTTGGGAGCCCTTTATACTCTTTAAGGACTTCAAAGAGCTTTTGTTTACATGACTTATACCTATTGATATTTACTGAATAGAAATTACAATTAAGAATTTCCAAATATTTCTTTACTCATCTTAAAATAACAATAATAAGCCAAGCATGGTGGCTCACATCTGCAATCCCAGCACTTTAGGAGGCAGAGGCAAGGGGATTGCCTTAGCTCAGAGGTTTGAGATCAGCCTTGGCAACTTGGCGAGACCTTGTCTCTACAATAAATTTAATAATTAGTCCGTGTGGTGGTGCGCACCTATAGTTCCAGCTACTTAGAAGGCTGAGGTGGAAGGATCGCCTGAGCCCAGCAGGTTGAGGCTGCAGTGGCCATGAGTGTGCCACTGTACTCCAGCCTGGGTAACAGAGTGACACCAACTCAAAAATAAATAGACAAATAAACAACAACAATAAACCTAGTGTGGCTGGGCACCATGGCTCAAGCCTATAATCCGAGCACTTTGGGAGGTCGAGGCAAGAGGACTGCCTGAGACCACAGGTTTAAGACCAGCCTGGGCAACATGGTGAAACCTTCTCTCTACAAAAAAAAAGAAGAAAAAATCAAAAAATTTCTTGGACGTAGTAGTGCACACCTGTAGTTCTGGCTACTTGAAAGGCTGAGGTGGAAGGGTCGCCTGAACCCGGCAGGTTGAGGCTGCGGTGGCTGGGAGCATTCCACTGCACGCCAGCCTGGACGACAGAGTGAGACTCTAACTCAAAAAATAAAATAAAATAAACCCAGTGCCTCTTAACTTAAATTTTTTTATATGCATTTTCAAAAACAAAACAAGTTTAGTGTGAATAGTGGCACTGTTTTATATATTTGTAAATTTGGGGTGTTTCTGAGTCTGAGGTCTTACTCTGTCACTCAGGCTGGAGTGCAGTGGCATGCTCACGGCCACCACAGTCTCAACCTGCCGGGACTCTGCCTTTCCTTCCGCCTCAAGTTTCCAAGTAGATGGAACTACAGGCATTTGTGATCATGCCTGGCTAATTTTTCTTGATTTATTGTAGAAATGAGGTATTGCCAAGTTGCTAAGGCTAGTCTCGAACCCGGGAATTCAGGCAATCTCTCTCACCTTGGCTCCCAAAGTGTTGGGATTACAGGCATGGGCCACCACGCCCGGCCTAAGTTTGTAAATTTAATAGCTGGTTTAAAAAACTCAACTCTACACCCGTGAGTAAAAAAGAAAATTAAGGCCGGGCTTGGTGGCTCAGCCTGTAATCCCACGCCTTGGGAGGCTAAGGTGAATGGATTGCCTGAGCCTGCGGGTTCGAGACCCACTTGGGCAACTTAGTGAGACCTCATCTCTACAATAAATCAAAAAATTAGCCAGGTGTGGTAGCGTGCACCTGTAGTTCCAGCTACTTGGAAGGCTGAGGCGGAAGGATTGCTGGAGCCCAGTAGGTCGAGGCTGCAGAGTAGGTCGAGGCTGCGGCGGCCGGGAACGGCCACTGCACTCTAGTCTGGGCAACGGAGTGAGACTCCAACTCAAAAAACAAAAAACAAAAAAGAAAAGAAAAATTTTATGTTTTTTTTTTTTAAGAGATAAGGTCTCCCTCTATTGCCCAGGCTGTAGTAGTATAATGGGGCCAACAGATCCTCAAACTCCTGAGTTCTCGCAATCCTCTAACCTCGACCTCTCAAGTAGCTAGGACTACAAGCACACACTACCACACGTGGCTAATTTTCTTATTTTCTGTAAAGACAGGGTCTCACTATGTTACCAGGCTAGTCTTTTTTCCTTTTTCTTTTTTTTAAAGAAACAGAGATAGTCTCGAACTCCTGGGCTCAAGCGATCCTCACACTTCAGTTTCCCACCATGTTGGAATTACAGGCGTGAGCCCCAAGAACATTTCTTGTTATTATAAGAGTTTTCACCTCATGCACCTCTTTAAAAAAAATCTCAGGGACCCTCGCAAGGTCTTTTGAGAACAACCTCTGGTCCAAATTCAGAGGTGGTGAAATTATGAGATATAAAAGAAAAGAATTAGCCATAACTGATTTCATGTAAGCTACACACACAATTATATATGTAGACTTTGGTACAGCCTACAATATCCCAGGCACTATGTACGTCTGGCTTCCTAGATGATTCTTCCATGAAGACTAGAAATGAACAGCCCAATAATTCCCCCAAAATCATTCTACTACATGGAGACTAGAAATGAACAGCCCAATAATTCCCCAAAAATCATTCTACTACATGGTCCTAATTAAAAGCTAAGGTAAAATCAGAACATCTAAACAATCATTTGTGGACTCTGGTGAAACTGTATTTTAAATCACAGAGACTGTAAAATATATTTAAAAAAATAAAAGTGAGCCGGACTCGGTGGCTCAGCCTGTAATCTCACGCTTTGGGAGGCTGAGGTGAGTGGACTGTCTGAGCCTACGGGTTCGAGACCCACCTGGGCAACTTGGCAAGACCTCATCGCTACAATAATTCAAAAAATTAGCCGGGCGTGGTAGCGCGCGCCTGTAGTTCCAGCTACTTGGAAGGCTGAGGCAGAAGGATCACCGGAGCCCAGCAGACAGAGGCTGCGGTGGCCGGGAGCATGCCACTGCACTCCAGTCTGGGCGACAGAGTGAGACTCCAACTCAAAAAAAAATAAAAGTGATCATGTGGATTTGGAGAGAAGAGGCTACAAGAGTCATAGTAGCAAGAGAGCTCTTTTGGTCAGCCAGGCTCAGTTGCTCAGCCTGTAATCCCAGCACTTTGGGAGGCCAAGGCGAGTGGATTGCCTGAGCCTGTGGGTTCGAGACCTACCTGGGCAACTTGGTGAGACCTTGTCACTACAATAAATCAAAAACTAACTGGGCGTGGTAGTGCACACCTGTAGTTCCAGCTACTTGGAAAGGTGAGACAGAAGGATGGCCAGAGCCCAGCAGGTTGAGGCTGCAGTGGCTGAGAGCGTGCCACTGCACTCCAGTATGGGCAACAGAGTGAGACTCCGACTCAAAAAAAAAAAAAAAAAAAGACAGCTCTTTCACCATGCTTTCATCTGAAAGTACAGTTGTAAACATACTGGCTAAGAGCATAGGCTCCAGCAGTCTGACTGCCTGGGCTTTAGTCTCATTCCTGCCATTAATCAACTGCATACCCCAGTACAAGTTATTTAAACTTTGTCTCAAATTCCTCATCAGTATAACAGGAATAACAATAATACCTAACTAATACGGTTATTATTAAATTGATTCATTCATGTACTTATACCATATAGTATGTAAAGTGCTTAGCAAAATAGCTTACATGTAGTAAGTATTCAATAAGGTGTTGACAGTTATTCAAACAATTTTAGGATTGGAATAAAATTTTAATTAATTAGCCAGCCATAGTGGTGCACGTCTGTAGTTCCAGCTACTTGGAAGGCTGAGGCTGAAGGATTGCCTGAGCCCAGGAGGTCGAGGCTGTGGTGGCCAGGAGCGTGCCACTGCCCTCCAGCCTGGAAGAGTAAGACTCCAACTCAAAAAAAAAAAAAAAAAAAAGAAGAAGAAGAATTATTTCCCCTCATCTGAAACAACAACCAAAAAATAAGCATATGAAAACCTAGGTGTGTTGCAAAGGTCTTAAAGAACATTTAAGGAACTCTGTTTAGAAAATTTAAGAATTGTATTAATTAGAAGAAACACGATACACTTCCCATCACAGGAAAAATATATGAAGAATATTTGTGTTTTGTGTTGAAGAACTAGAAAATGCAGTTGGCAACAAACTTTAAGTAAAACATACTATGAAATGGGAACACTACAAAGTTGGACATGAACAATTGTACCAAAATGATAATTTAGGAACAGAAGTCATATTCATGTACAAAAAGAGACAAAAATAAAACAACCAACTGGTTCCTCTTGATTGCTCAGTTCAGTCTTTGAGTTTCCAGAAACTATGAAATAAACTCAGAATCAACTGCTACACAGGGAATGGTCAAAGAAAAAAAGCCTATAAAGACAAATAAAGGCCGAGCTCGGTGGCTCAGCTTGTAATCCCATGCTTTGGGAGGCCGAGGTGAGTGAATTGCCTGAGTCCGCGGGTTCAAGATCCGCCTGGACAACCTAGCAAGGCCTCATCTCTACAAAAAAAAAAAAAAAATTTGCCGGGCGTGGTAGTGGGCGCCTGTAGTTCCAGCTACTTGGAAGGCTGAGGCGGAAGGGTCACCGAAGCCGAGCAGGTGGAGGCTGCAGTGGCCAAGAGCGGCCACTGCACTCCAGTCTGGGTGACAGAGTAAGACTCCAACTCAAAAAAAATAAAAAATAAGACAAATCAAGATTTTAAAGAAACAGAAAATAAACTTTTCAGAATAAAGATACCACTTATAATTAATCCCTAGCCAGAGAAAATAAAAATTCACAAATGTCTACGACAATTTTAGGCATTTCCCCAACACAATGGTGGAACTCTCCTGAGAAAGATGTATTTTAAGAGCGACTTCTGGTTGGAAACAGTGGCTCACGCCTGTAATCACAGTGCTTTGAAAGGCTGAGGTGGGAGAATTACTTAAGGCCAGGAGACTGAAATTAGCCTGGGTGAGACACTGTCTCTACAAAAATTTTAAAAATTAGCCGGGCATTGTGGCACATGTCTGTTGTCCTAGCTACTCAGAAGGCTGAGGCGAGAGGATCGCTTGAACCCAAGAGATTGAAGTTACAGTAAGCTATGATCGAGCCACTGGACTCCAGCCTGGGCAACAGAGTAAGCCCCTGTATCTTTAAAAAAAAAAAAAAAAAAAAAAGCCGGGCTCGGTGGCTCAGCCTGTAATCCCATGCCTTTGGGAGGCTGAGGTGAGTGGATTGCCTGAGCCCGCGGGTTTGAGACCCGCCTGGGCAGCGAGACCTCATCTCTACAATAAATCAAAAAATCAGCCAGGCGTGGTAGCGCATGCCTGTAATTCCGGCTACTCGGAAGGCTAAGGCAGAAGGATTGCCAGAGCCCAGCAGGCGAGGCTGCGGTGGCCAGGAGTGGCCACTGCACTGCAGTCTGGGTGACAGAGTGAGACTCCAACTCAAAAAAAAAAAAAAAAAAAAGGAGAGGGAGGAGACTCCTTTTTTTTGTTTGTTTGCAATACAACAAATGTTTAATTTAATTCAGAATAAGAGATAAGAAATAACTCTTCAATAAAATATATAAAATTGTACAAGGCACCCTTTCAAAGGGATAACAATATACAGGAGGGAGGGGAAGAGGTGGGCAGTCAGGTGAGACACCAGGGGAGCTAACTGGGCTGTCTGACACCATTTTTAGCAAGTCAAAACATGGCTTCCCCCTCTGTCCCCAAGGTATTAAGAGTAGATAAATTTTCCTAATAAGTTTTAGCACATACAATAGGTACACACAGCAACAGCATGATTTCTCCCCCCCTTTTCTGGGATCTATTAATTGTTCAAGAATATTTAGCATATAGGTCATATACAAGATACTCTTTTTTTTTTTTTAAGCAGAAAATTACTACATATGTTCCCAGACCACCTTTGCAATGTGTGAGGACGGATGCACCTAGAATTTCATAGAAACCATCCATTCTTCCCAACAGGCTTTGACTCTGTTCTCTCCAATTATTTGAAATGAAGTTAAGCAACAGCCTGGAGAAAAACTAGAAGATATCCCCATTTTCTACCTCCCTCATGAGACCTTCTCAGGATACTGATCTTACCCAAAAAAAAGAAAGGAAAAAAACAGTATAACTTTAACGAACTGGAGGGGGAGGAACAGGACCTAATATGGTGGTATCTAATGGGGTTTCTCTCAATGCAAATAAAATGCAAAAATGTGATGTGTCCCCTTCACTTTGAAGACTCTCCTTATGTAATACTTTTCTATGCACAATGTGTTTAATTCTAATATTTGCTTTCCATAGCAAAAGTCAATCATCTCATCATAATTGCCAAATTTTAGCAACTTCTACATATAATTTGTCTCCCCCTTTAAGAAAATGGAAATGAATTTCAGCAGTCTTTTAGGAAAGTGATGTATATAGAAAGAAGTATACATAGGTATATAAATTTTGCCTTTCAAAATAATTTGAAATTCCACATCTGCTGTATAAAACTGTATCATATTTTACGATATATATTTATATATAAAAGCTGTCGAAGCCAATCTTTGTGAAAGGGGGCATTCTGGACGATGACACCAAGAAAACAGGGCTTAGTGTCCCCAAAGGAACACGTTTGGGTCTGGCCCCATAAGGTGGTGTGTGCGAGGTTGGCTGAGCAGTAGTCTGGGCTGGTCCGGCCTTCTTGGAGAGGGAGGGAGCCCTTGGAAGCAAACATCTCTGATGGAGTCTGCGGATGTGGTCTTCCTTAGGACAAGTGGTACACGCCGTTATCCGACTGGCGTGGCGTAGAGTTCAACAGGCGGGATGGGAAGCACAGGTCTATGGAAGGGGTAGGAGGTTCCATATAGAGATGCCGCTTGCATGGGCGAGCTGATGGAGAATGGGAGACTGAAGCCGGAGGGCAGCATGGGTTTGGCGGCCATTTTCAGTTTTTCCAGTTCTGCCTCCTACAGTCTTTTTGCCTTGGCCCTTCGGTTCTGGAACCAGATTTTTACCTGGGTTTCCGTGAGGTTCAGAGAGCTGGAGAATTCCGCTCACTTCGCGTTGGAGAGATATTGTTTCTGGCGGAACTTGCGCTCCAGCGCGAGGAGCTGGAATGTGGTGAAGGGAGTGCGAGGCTTCCGATTGGTCTTGTGCCCTCAAGGTGCAGGTGGGGTGGGCTCATGTGCCTCGGCAGCGGCGAGTATCTGCCGGGCTCCTGCATCCACGACGCCCCATCTTCCAAGTTCTCCGACTTGACCGAGGCGGTCTCGAATGGCTTGCCCAGTGACCCGGGGCTGAGCCTGGGCAGCAGCAGCGGCCGCAGGGCGGCCGCGGCCGAGGCGTCCTCAACCGGCAGCGGGGACGGCTCCTTGGGCGGGGACGGCCCCTTGGGCGGCTTCTTGTCGCTCATGAGCGCCTCGACGCTGAAGGGCAGGCTGGAGACCTTGACGTGGCGCTCCTCGGTGCTCCCGGCCCGGGGCCCAGCCCGGCCACCATCGCTGGGCCCTCCTCGTCGGACCAGAGCAGGTCCTTGCCTCTGGACGGAGAAGCCATGACTCCCCTGGCCCACGTAGCTCCCAGCGGGCGACTCGGCTCGAGGGAGGAGACTTCTAATAAACTATCCTAGCGAAGTCAACTAAACATGTAATATAAAGAATAACTGAAGAAGGATTAACTTGAAGACAAGGAGACTAAGGGTACAAATAGTTATATCTTTCAAATGTCATGAAGTACTACGCTTACTCTGTATTGCTCCAAAGAATGAGGCTAGGAACAATGAGAAGTGCACAGGTAGATTTAAACTAAATATGAGGCAGAATGCTAATAGTTGGAAATGCCCAATAATAATAATAATACAAACTGACTCTCAAAACTGCCCACAGAGAACTCAAGAGCCATCTATCACAGACATTTTAAAAGACTCCTAAAAGAATCAAGCTGATCTTTAAGGTCTTTTGGAACTCAAGAGTCTAGGAGGTATAAAACACCTTCCTAATATAATACAAATTCTACCTGAACCCTACTATTATTTTATGATATAGAGTTCAATGTATTTAAACACCATAATGTCATATAATGGTCACATATTCAGGACCACCAAATAATTATACTTTCAGGCTGTATCTCACTTGCTCAATTTTTCTATTTCTCTCTAGAAAATGGAGAAATGGAAGTATCCTAATTCTGACGATATTTTACATCATCAAATCTTCTGACCTAAAAAGGTTCTGTAGATTTTGGAAACCCTCTTCATATATTTCCCTTAAGAAAGTATTTTCAGCCAGGCGCAGTGGTTTGTGCCTATAATCCCAGCATTTTAGGAGGTGGAGGCGGAGGTGGGAGGATCGCTTGAGGACAGGAGTTGGAAACCAGCCTAGGCAACATAGTGAGATCTCATCTCTACAAAAATAAAAAAATAAGCCAAGCATAGTGGCATACACCTGTATTCCCAGCTACTCAAGAAGCTGAGGCAAAAGGATGACCTGAGCCCAGGAGGTCAAGCCTGGAGTGTGCCCTAATAGTGCCATTGCACTCTAGCTGGGCAACAGAGTAAGACTCCAACTTAAAAAAAAAGAAAAAAAAAAAAGAATTTTCCCTGGTGGTAGGAAAAAGAAATTAAGAGAACCTTGACATCTGCTCTCACTAATTTAGCATAAATAAGTAAACTCCAAGAAGTACAAAAACAAGTAAAATGAAAGATTAATTCCATTTACTTATTAAACTCATTTGCTTAAGAGAATGAAGAGTATGGGGGAGGGAAATGCTGCAATATGCTTACACCTCATTTCTGGGTTTCAAAGTTCCAAAAGTTTAACAGGCTGGTAATTAACTATTTGTTACATCTCTCACAAATCAAAGGGAAATTATATACTGCAAAACAGGTAAAAGAGAAATAATGATGACAACAGAAAATTCAACATTTGAACTATTTCTACTATTGCTTTAGGGAGAAAGTAAGACTACTGTAACAGTTTTGATTTGCTTCTAATGCTCTTAACAGATATTATAGACCATGCAAGTTGGTAATTTCTCTCCAGACCAGCCAAGTGATGCAGCTATGCTATTAGCAGTGGATTATACCTCTTAGCCAAGAGTAGTCTTTCAACATTTGTTATTCTAAAAAGTGACCATAGTTAAGCTATATATAAAAGTAAATTTCATTCCAAGTATTATTTTACAAGTTTTAGTTAATAGTGGAAGGCAAAAGCATATAATATTAAAATCAAACACACTGTATCAAAGACCCTGACAAAACACAGCAGCATGGTCTATATCAAATTCAGGGCCAGCATGGTGGCTCACATCTATAATCCCAGTACTTGGGAGGCTGAGGCAAGAGGACTGCCTGAGCCCAGGAGTTTGAGACCAGCCTGGGCAACAAGGCAAAACCTCGTCTGTACAATAAATCAAAAAAATCAGCCAGGCATGGTGGAATGAGGCCCTGAGCCAAACAGGTCCAGGCTTCATTAGCAGGGATCATGCCACTGCACTCCAGCCTAGGTAACAGAGTGAGACTCTAACTCGAAATATTTTTAAAAATTAAAAAACAGATTAAAACTCAATCCCTGACCACCTATAAAGGTAAAATCTACAAATGTTAAAATCAACAGTATACTGGCCAAGCGCAGTAGGTAGCTCACGGCTATTACCCCAGCACTCTGGGAGGCAGAAGTGAGAGGATTCCCTGAATTCATGGGTTCAACAGCAACCTGGCCAACTTAACGAGACCTCATCTCTACAATAAATCAAAAGAAATTAGCCAGGTGTGGTGGCACACGCCTGTAGTTCCAGCTACTTGGAAGGCTGAGGCAGAAGGATGACCTGGGCCAGCAGGTCAAGGCTGCAGTGGCCATGAGCGAGCCACGGCCCTCCAGCCTGGGAGACAAGAGTGAGACTTCAACTCAAAAAAAAAAAAAAAAAAAATCAACAATACACATAGCAACAAAAAGGATTCTTCAGTGAACATTACCTTCATACATGCTGAAAATGTTCATTACAAAACTGTGTCTATTTTGCAAATAAGAAAAAGTCCAGAGAATCATACAATTAGTATATAATGAAATCCAGGTTTAAACCTATGTCAGCCACATCACAAAACCAAGGTTCTTTTAAGCAATCCACATTATTTTATATAGTTAAAATAATTTATGCAGAAGAAAGATCAAAGCTTACACCAAAGAACCTAAAAAGTTACATTTTCAAATTATCATATTTCAGCCAGGCATAGTAGCTCACACCTGTAATTCCAGCACTTTGGGAGGTAGGAGCAAGAGGATTGCCTGAGCCCACAGATTCGAAACCAGCCTGGGCAACTCAGCAAGACTTCGTTTCCACAGTAAATCAAAAAATTAGCTGGGTGTAGAGGTGTGCACCTGTAGTTCCAGCTACTTGGAAGGCTGAGGTAGAAGGACTGCCTGAGCCCAGCAGGTTGAGGCTGTGGTGGCTGTGAGTAAGCCACTGCACTCTAGCCTGGGCAACAGAGTGAGACTCCGACTCAAAAAAAAAAAATTACCCTATTCATTAAGTCCAATGTACCATCATTTGAAAGAGACGCTATTTTGTATGAACCACTATTGAATAAAAAAGTATGCCTGGCCTTTTGTCCCTGTACTGAGGACAAGACTCTAAATCTTTAGCATTTTCTAAGAAACAGGAGTGTCTTTGTTATTCATAAGCCCCTTGGATCACCCCTGAGTTTATGCTAGGTATGAGATGACTCAGGATAGGGGCTGAACACCAAAAAGACCAAGGATTAGAGGGTTGGACCCAGTCTTACCTGGGTGGCAGAGCAAAGGGAACTAGAAAGCAAGCTCAATCATGAAGTCAATGATCCAATGATTCATGCCTTCATAATAAAACCTAATAAAAACTCTGTACTTCAGCTCTGTGGAGTTTCCTGGTTGGTGAACACTTTGATGTGCTGGGAGGGTGACAGGCCTTGCTTGACTCCACCGGTAGAGTGCACAGAAGCTCTAGTAACTTTGCATTCAGGACCCCCCTAGACCTTGTCCTTTTCAGTTGGCTGATTCTGATTTGTATACTTTATATTGAAACTATAAATTTAAGTACTGTGTCTTCCTGAATTCTAGAGTTGTTCTAGTGAATTACTGAACCTGAGGGGGTTGTAGAAACTCCCAAATTTGTAGCCAGTTGGATGGAAGTGTAGGTGGCCTTGAGGAAGTGTACATGGAGTCTGAAGGGCAGTCTTGTTGGGGATTGTGCCCTTTAACTTATAAAGTCTGAACTAACTTTGGTGGTCAATGTCAGAACTGTATTCTACTAACCAGATGATGTCAGAATAACCCTTAAGAAAGAAAAATATAGCCAGGAACAGTAGCGTGCACCTGAAGTCCCAGTTACCCGAGAGGCTGAGTCAGGAGGATTGCTTGAGCCTAGGAGTTCAAGACTGTAGTGTGTTATGTTTGAGTCTGTGAATAGGTACTACACTCCAGCCTGGGGAAGATATTGAGACCCCTATCTCTATAAAAAAAAATAAAGAAAGCCGGGCTCGGTGGCTCAGCCTGTAATCCCGCGCCTTTGGGAGGCTGAGGTGAGTGGATTGCCTGAACCCGCGGGTTCGAGACCCGCCTGGGCAGCGAGACCTCATCTCCACAATAAATCAAAAAATCAGCCGGGCGTGGTAGCGCGCGCCTGTAATTCCGGCTACTCGGAAGGCTGAGGCGGAAGGATCGCCGGAGCCCAGCAGGTCGAGGCTGCGGTGGCCGGGAGCGGCCACTGCACTCCAGTCTGGGCGACAGAGTGAGACTCCAACTCAAAAAAAAAAAAAATAAAAATAAAGAGATTTTAAAAAAAAGAAAACTCTCTGCCAATTAAACTATAACCTATCATCCACTATAAGAGATATGCTGATTTCAAGTTTGTTTGTTTTTTGAGTTAGAGCCTCACTATGTCACCCAGGCTGGAGTACAGTGGCACACTGCTCACAGCCACCACAGCCTCAACTTGCTGGGCTCAGAAGATCCTTCCACCTCAGCCTTCCAAGTAGCTGGAACTATAGGCATATGCCACCATGCCCAGCTAATTTTTATTTATTGTATAGTCAAGGTCTCACCATGCTGCCCAGGCTGGTCTCAAATTCACAGACTCAGGCAATCCTCTCGCCTCCGCCTCCCAAAGTGCTGGGATTACAGGCGTGAACCACCACGTCTGGCTTGATTTCAAGTTCTATTTTATTTATTTATTTGTTTATTGTTTTGAGTTAGAGTCTTGTTCTGTCGCTCAGACTGGAATGCAGCCTAAACCTACACCTGGCCCGATTTCAAGTTTTAAATGTTAACAAAGTTGGGCACAGTGGCTCACTGCACTCCAGCCTGGGCAAGAGAGTGAGACTCCACCAACTCAAAAAAAAAAAAAAAGTCAACAAAAAACACAAAAACTGTTTTAAAAATAAAAAAAGAATTATTTATTATATTCCCGTTTTTAAAATGCATTCTTCCAAAATTTCTCTTAGTACAATAATATGAAGCACAAAGTAAACAGAAAATCTCCTTTTCCTGAACTGAGGTAACGGTTAAGTATATACATCCTAAAACAGGATTTTTCATTTGACCTTTTTTTGAGTCATAGTCTCACTTTCCTGCCCAAGTTAGAGTGCAGTGACACACTCATGGCCAATGTAGCCAAGACCTGCTAGGCTCAGGCAGATCCTTTCACCTCAACCATCCAAGTTGTTGGAACCACAGGCGCCTCCCACCTGGCTGATTTTTTTTGTTTGTTTGTTTGGTTTGTTTTTTTTTTTTGAGTTGGAGTCTCACTCTGTCGCCCAGACTGGAGTGCAGTGGCCACTCCCGGCCACCGCAGCCTCAACCTGCTGGGCTCCGGCGATCCTTCTGCCTCAGCCTTCCAAGTAGCCGGAATTACAGGCATGCGCTACCATGCCCAGCTGATTTTTTGATTTATTGTAGAGATGAGGTCTTGCTGCCCAAGCGGGTCTCGAACCCGTGGGCTCAGGCAATCCACTCACCTCAGCCTCCCAAAGGCGCGGGATTACAGGCTGAGCCACCGAGCCCGGCTTGATTTTTTGATTTATTTT
Source organism: Cephalopachus bancanus (assembly GCA_027257055.1). Classification (NCBI taxonomy): domain Eukaryota; kingdom Metazoa; phylum Chordata; class Mammalia; order Primates; family Tarsiidae; genus Cephalopachus; species Cephalopachus bancanus. Next base: position 119,298 of record JAPVLO010000330.1, on the reverse strand, counting down.
AGAGATGAGGTCTCACCAAGTTGCCCAGGCTGGTATTGAACCCTTGGGCTCAGGTAATCCTTTCACCACCACCTCCAAAAGTGCTGGGATTACAGGTGTGAGTCACCACAGTTGGCCTCACCTTTATAACTTTAAAGTACAGCAAACATAGCAAACAAAATTTTGTGACTTGCAAGAGGTCACCCAGCATGTCATTGACAGAAAAGGAATTAGAACTCAGGATTCCAAACCAAGGGTAATATTTTCTGTTATATATTATACCCTATTAGTTCTCAAGTAATCTTAAAAGATAGCTATCACACACTTCGAAATCTTATTTTCATGACTAGGAGTAAAAGTAAATATATGACCGTGAACCAAAGGGATTTCCATTGTATCATATATGAGGTTATTACAACTTTTCAGACAGTTAAGCAATGATTACACTAAGCTTCACAAGAGAGTCACTCATCAATTTAAACAGTTCAACAGAAAAAGGTCAAATATTACAATGTAAGGAGCAGCAGTCTGGGAGACAAGACTCATGTGTCCCAACTGCAGCTCCATCAACAGCCAGCTGGAGAAATGCTATCAGCCTGAACTCTCTAAGCCTGTTTCACATTTATAAAACAAAGGGGTGGGGGAACAAAGGGAAATGGTCTTGGTGATTCCCACTGGGGAAGTTCCTAGTTTTGGGGACAGGACAATTACTTGCTGTACAGAGCTGCCCTATACACACTGAAGACATTAAGACTTTCTGACTCTTGTGCCTTAAATGTCCAGCAGTTGCAACAACCAAAAAACTCTGTTCCCACACATTTCAGATGGAAAGGTGGAGGATAGTTGGGTTGGGTAAATTTACTTTCACTACTAGATGATCTCTCTAAGGTTCATTCAAGTGCTAAAATTCTGTAAATTAGAAATCCATGAGTTACACTCAAGTGACAAGTTCACGGCTGAAAAAAAGTAAAAAAAGAAGTAATGAATGATATACAGAAAACACGGGGTGTAATTACAGCCCCAATAATCTCATTTCCAGGAGCTAGCCTAGGGAAGTCAGCAATGCAAAAATTCAGACAATGGTTTAGTCAATACAACACCAATTCTAAGAGTTGAATGATCTGAAACAACCCAAACAGGTAATATGTATTAAGTACTTATTAGGTGCCATACATCATTCTAAGTTCTCTACATTCTTGCTATCTGAAGTATAACACATCACTTAGGAGCTCAATACTTTACAAGTATTAATTCATTTAATCTTCATAACATATGATTAACTTAATCCTGATGATAACTCAACAATGAAACACTATCATCTTCTATTTTGCAAAATAGTAAACTGAGGTACAAGCATTATGTAACTTGCATAGTAACTGAAGAAGCCAGAATATGAACCTACGCTCTCTCAAACTCTCATCTAAGCTCTACACCATTAATGTATGTTAAGTCTCAAGTTATAGTATATCCATATAGTGAAATATTTTACAGCTTTTAAAACTTGTGTCTAAATAGCTTTTTTTTTTTTTTAGTTGGAGTCTCACTCTGTCGCCCAGACTGGAGTGCAGTGGCCACTCCCGGCCACCGCAGCCTCGACCTGCTAGGCTCCGGGGATCCTTCCACCTCAGCCTTCCAAGTAGCCGGAATTACAGGCATGCGCTACCACGCCCGGCTGATTTTTTGATTTATTGTAGAGATGAGGTCTCGCTGCCCAGGTGGGTCTCGAACCCGCGGGCTCAGGCAATCCACTCACCTCAGCCTCCCAAAGGCGTGGGATTGCAGGCTGAGCCACCGAGCCCAGCTTAAATAGCTTTTAATGACACAATAAAATTAAGATGACCCATTAAGTGAAGCAGACAGAATACAAAATTGAATACATGGTAGGAGCCTGGTTGAGTGTGGTGGCTCACATCTATAATTCCAACAACTTGAGAGGCTTACGCAGGAGGATGGCTTGAGACCAGGGCAACTATGGGGAGGGAATAGACTAAGAGAATGGGATCCAGCGTTAGAAGGCCAGAGTTCAAAGTCTAGCTCTACTACTTACTACCTGATTGCACTTAGATGAGAAGTTTAACCCTCTTTTTTTTTAACCACCATCTTTTCTCACTGATGGCCACCTGGGAGAGATACTTAACACCTCTTAACTCTCACTGTCCTCATCTATAATATGAGGATAGTGTTTACCTTACAAGACTGTTGTGAGGATTAAATAAGGTAATCTACATAAAACATAAGTATTTAAGTCAGGCTCGGTGGCTCAGCCTGTAATCCCGCACCTTGGGAGGCTGAGGTGAGTGGATTGCCTGAGTCCGCGGGTTCGAGACCCACCTGGGCAACTTGGCGAGACCTCATCTCTACAATAAATCAAAAATCAGCCAGGCGTGGTAGCCCGCGCCTGTAGTTCCAGCCACTTGAAGGCTGAGGCAGAAGGCTGAGGCGGAAGGATCGCCGGAGCCCAGCAGGTCGAGGCTGCGGTGGCCGGGAGCGGCCACTGCACTCCATCTGGGCGACATGGTAAGACTCCAACTCAAAAAAAAAAAAATAAGTATTTAATATTATTTTTTTCCTTATACTTTTTCCAAAATTTCTTCAGTGAACATATACTACTGTAATCAACTGAAAGGACATAACATGGAGTTACTATAGCCAAAAAGCAGCCATTTTAACACTGCCTAGTTGTCGTGTTTATCTAGCAGTTCACTTTAATTTACCCTCTAATCCACTAGCCAAGGATAGAACAGGTTTCTCAGAGGTAGCTATTGATAATTGCTTTACAAGCCCCGCCCCCACTTGTTTTGTAAACAAGTTGACCTAATCAGCCCTTCAGAACACTTCATGACACAGACCCCATCATCATGGAAGCAGTCAAGCAACTGGTCCACCCATCTGCCTGTCATCCATCACCTGACATCAGTACCTGTGCATATTTGCCCTTCTTGATGACATGGAGCAGACCACCACCCAATCACCTTAACAACCTTCCCCTATCAAAGGAAAAGTTTTAAAAGGATTCAACAGGTGGGCTCGGTGGCTCAGCCTGGAATCCCGCGCCTTTGGGAGGCTGAAGTGAATGGATTGCCTGAGCCTGCGGGTTCGAGACCCGCCTGGGCAGCGAGACCTCATCTCTACAAGAAATCAAAAATCAGCCCGGCGCGGAGGCTCAGCCTGTAATCCCGCGCCTTTGGGAGGCTGAGGTGAGTGGATTGCATGAGCCCGCGGGTTCGAGACCCTCCTGGGCAGGCGAGACCTCATCTCTACAATAAATCAAAAAATTAGCCGGGCATGGTAGCGCCGGCCTGTAATTCCGGCTACTCGGAAGGCTGAGGCGGAAGGATCGCCGGAGCCCAGCAGGTCGAGGCTGCGGTGGCCAGGAGCGGCCACTGCACTCCAGTCTGGGCGACAGAGTGATACGCCAACTCAAAAAAAAAAAAAAAAAAGAAAGAAATCAAAAATCAGCTGGGTGTGGTAGCGCATGCCTGTAATTCCGGCTACTCGGAAGGCTGAGGTGGAAGGATCGCCAGAGCCCAGTGGGTCGAGGCTGCGGTGGCCAAAAGCGGCCACTGCACTCCAGTCTGGGCGACGGAGTGAAACTCCAACTCAAAAAAAAAAGGATTCAACTTCAAGTAGTCAGTAGTCATAGTTTTGTTAAACTCTGATGTGTCCATGTGGCTCTTTGAGCTATGGCTGCCATGTTTCTTGGCCTTAGCCCCCTCCCCTACTTTGGGTAGGTGAACCTCTCTCCTCTCCTCTCCCTTTATCTCTTCTCTCTCTCCTCTCCCTCTCCCATCCCCATGTTTCTTAGTTTTGGCCTCCTCCTGTACCTTGGGGAGGTGAATCTCTCTCTCTTCTCTCTAATTCACTTTCAAAATAAACTATATCTCCTGATCTAACTCCTGTGCAATTATTTGCATCTTTTATGTGGCATTCAATCACACATCCCATCCCGGTGGGTCTGACCTAACATTTGGAGGCCCCACAGGAATATATTTTAAACTAACATCAACAAAATTTATTTCATTTTATTTTTTATTTTTTGAGTTCGAGTCTCACTCTGTCGCCCAGGTTGGAGTGCAGTGGCATGCTCATGGACACTGCAGCCTTGACCTGCTGGGCTTGGGTAATCCTTCCACCTCAGCCTACCAAGCAGCTGGAAGCACAGGCATGCGCCACCACACACAGCTGATTTTTTGAATTATTGTAGAGATGAGGTCTCGCCAAATTGCCCAGGCTGGTCTATAACCCCTGGGTTCAAACAATCCTCTTGCCTCCACCTCCCAAAGTGCTGGATTATAAGTGTGAGCCACCATGCCCAACAACAAAATTTATTTTAAAAGATAATGCCTTAGATTGTCAACTATCTTATAAAGGGCTGTTATGAAGAAAGTACCTACTCCTCTGATTAGAAAATACAAGACTGAACACATGCAATTAACAGCTGAGTAAGCAATCTAAAAAAGATCTTGAAGTAAGTATGATTAAATAGTGAAACCAAGGAAGGGACACTGCTGTGCCAGGTCCTCCTGGGAAGGGCCTTTACTCAGAACAAAGTCCACCATCTACCTTGAATGATTCAGGCATTCCATTTGCCTGGCCTTGAGCAGGTTTACTGGACTGCTCTCAAAGCCTCAATTTTCCTCATCTGAAAGGAATGATACTATCTCCCTTGGAGTTACTGTGAGGATTTAATGAGAAAATGTGCATAGTAAGCATACTGACTAGCACAAGAAACCACTCAATGTTAGTTAGCTGATCTCTATTATCATCATCCTTAGTTGGATAAAAGTTCTTGAACTCCTACTCCAACAATTAAAATATATTCTTTTTTTTTTCTATTAGAAAACATAGTTTATTTAAAAGTAAATTTGAGAGAGAGAGAAAGAGCAGATTCACTCCCCAAAGTGGGGCAGGGCCAAAGCCAGGAAACATGGCAACAGCCATACCTCAAAGAGCACAAGGCCACACCAGAGTCTAGCAAAGCAATGGCCTATTCATTCTTTCAAACCACAGTTCAATAGTGTTTTCATTATTTTCTAATCAATTGTATCTTCAAAGAACTATTTCATTATAAATGATCAAGGATACAAAAGAAACAAACTCCTCACTTTAAGTACCATTTAGATTCACTGAAGTAAATAAACTATATCGTATTTAGATTCTTAACTAATTACACAACTAGTAGTAGCAAGCAAATCCCAGTTTGAAATGTGGGATTTTCTCCACATTTCTAATATATTTGAATACATAAACATTACTACATAAAAAAGTAAGTCACATGCTCAATCAGCTATAATCTAGGTCAAGGCTTTCCACCTGATAAAATTAGATCGGAATCAGTGTTAAGATTTAGAAAAGCCTAAGGATCACCCTGTCTGATCCTTTGTTTTACAAATGGATTTAGCAAATGTAGTTAACTGGTGAACAAGGAAAATATTCAAATGCTAATCTACTTTTTCAGGAATTAGTATAAATCCTAAAAGGAACACATAATAAACCTCAGTTTAGACTTATAAAATGACATCAAATTTTAGCTCCCCTAAATGTGTTACTATTATTATCACACTTTTAAGGTGTAAAGAAAAGCCTCCTTTCTCACATTCAGCAGTATTGAATCCACAGTTTTGAACTCTGTTTTAAAACTCTTCTATATTGCAGGAAAGGGAGTGGAGAGAAAAATGGTGATCAGGCATTTAAAGAATTCTTATTAGACATCGAATTCAAAGAACTAAAACTGATTTCTTAAAAATCTGAATGAGAGTTCCTATCCATAGTATAAGACCACTTTAAGAACACTTTTTTCACATTTATATACAAATTTTCAAGACACACACAAATGACTTTTAACCCCATGAAAATATGCTCAACTTCACTCATTAAAAAAATAAAAAATAAAAACAACAAAATTCCTAGCAAATTTGCAAATATCTGAGTCACTAGGCTTAGAAAAAGACTTCTCCTTGGAATGTTGACTTTATGATGCTCTCATTTAAAAACTACTAGGAATCATTTCTATTTACAAGCAGGTATTAACTCAGGCGTGTATATGTGTCTCTCTTCATATATGGAATTTAATACTAACATGTTTTTGAGAAAGTAGGAGGGAAAGAGGTATACTTTTATATTTTTGATGGAAGTATAACCTCTATGAAGAGGAATTTGACAATATCTATCAAAATCATAAATGCACATATCCTTTGACCCAGCAAATCTACTTCTAGCAGCTTATCGTATAAATAGACTCACACATGAGATATCATAGGCACAAGGATATTCACTGCAGCAGTTTTTAATAGTAAAAAAAGTAACAATTTGAATGTCCATTAAGAGGAGAATGACTAAAATTATGGCAGACTCATAAAATTAAATAAATTTTTTTTAGATTAGAAAATATAGTTTATTTGGAAAGTAAGTATGAGAGAGAGAGAGGATTCATCTCTCCAAAGTAGGAGAGGGGGCCAGAGTTTAAGAAACTTGGCCGGCCATAGCTCAAAGAGCACATGGTCACACCAGACTCTAGCAAGGCAATGGCCATGGAATACGTTAAATGACAATTATGGTAAGTATTAAAATGGAAAGCTCTCTAAGAGATATAAAGTCAATAATGTGTTGCATATAAGGTCATTCGTTTTTTTTTTGTTTGTTTTTTTTTTTGAGTTGGAGTCTCACTCTGTTGCTCAGATTGGAGTGCAGTGGCGGCTCCCAGCCACCGCAGCCTCAACCTGCTGGGCTCTGGCGATCCTTCCGCCTCAGCCTTCCAAGTAGCTGGAACTACAGGCGCGCGCTACCACACCCGGCTAATTTTTTGATTTATTGTAGAGATGAGGTCTCGCCAAGTTGCCCAGGTGGGTCTCGAACCCGCAGGCTCAGGCAATTCACTTACCTCAGCTTCCCAACGCGCAGGATTACAGGCTGAGCCACCGAGCCCGGCTAGGTCATTAGTTTTTAAATTGACATATTGAGGTTGTCATGCATGAGTACATACATGTTTATAATCACCTAGAATATTCTAAGGATGCATAAGAAACTGGTAATAACAAATGCCTTCATGAAAAAGTCTGGGTAGTTAGGGAATAGGAGAGAGAAAAGTACTTCTCACTTTTTTTTTTTTGAGTCAGAGTCTCACTGTCGCCCAGGCTAGAGTGCAGTAGCACGCTCATAGCTACTGCAATCTCAACCTCCTGGGTTCAAGTGATCCTTCTGCCTCAGTCTTCCAAGTAGCTGGAACCACAGGCATGTGCTATTATGCCTGGCTAATTTTTTTATTTATTTTAGAGATGAGGTCTCGCCATGTTGCCCAGGGTGGTCTTGAACCTGAGCTCAGGCAATCCTCTTGCCTCCACCTCCCAAAGTGCTGGGATTCCAGGCTTGAGCCACCGCACCTGGCAGTACTCACTCTATACCCTTTCATATACTTCAATTTCATTCTATTTATACTTTTTAAAAAAATTAATTTTAAAAATACTTATTTTAAATTTAAATACCTGACCTATAGTGTATCCCAAGGAAAGGACTCTGAAATTTTCCTTCATCAATAGTTTTAAAATTCAAAATCATAAAGTCAGCATTTCAAGGACAAATCGTTTTTGAAGCCTAGTGACTCCATAACTAACATCAGTTCCAGCATAATCAAAATCCTAAAGTCTACTTCTAAGCAGAAACATATATTACTTATATTGTAGTAGAATTAGAATGGTAAAACTCACACCTCACCTGACCAGGTCTCCATGAAGCTGTAAATAAAGACTTTCTCTCCCCTCTCCAGCACATATTTCTGATGCTGGTGTCTCTACTGTGCAAAGAACAAGATGTAAGTCAGAAGAGGAGGTGGAGGAAGAGGAGGAGGCGGCGGTGGTCGTTGTAGTGGCAGTGGTGGTGTCTGCTCCATAAAGGTAAACACAGCCCCTCTTCACATCTTCTCTTAGCCAGTCTCTTTCTCGAGAACCAAACCTACTTCTCCTGTTTAAACAATTTCTGCTTCCATTGCGTTTCATATTTCTCTAAAAAAAAAAAATCAAGAGAAATCATTAGACTCATTCAGTCCTCACCCCAACTCTCTCTACTTAATATTCACCAACACTCTTCTCAAGTGTCCCCTACTTTTGTGGAGACTTCTGCATCTGCCATGCCCATTTTTAACCTGGATAACAATTTTTACAGCTAACTGTTCATGCCTCTATCCATCATCTTCTCTGACCTACTTATGTTTTCAAAAAAGTGTCAAGAATAACAAAACACTTATGTACCCACTACCCAACTTTCACAAAGTTTAATATTTTGCCATATTTAGTTTAGGTTATTATACTAAAGAACATATATACAATATATTCCTACATATACAGCAGAAGTCACCTATTACCCCACTATAATCCCATTTCCTCCCTCTCTCCCCAGAAACATACTATATTTATTATTCCATGCATTTTTATAAGTTTAGCATATATGTATATATTTATAAACTGTACATAGTTTTGTCTTGCCTAGTTTAAAACTTATCTAACCACAGCATACTTATATGTCACATTATGCAACTGTACTTGGTTCAACATTGGTCTAGAGATATACCCGTTAATACATCCAGCTTATTCATTTCAAAATATTTCAGGCCAGGCACAGTGGCTCACGCCTATACTCCTAGCACTTTGGGAGGCTGAGGTGAGAAGTTTCCTTAGCCCATGGGTTTGAGACCAGCCTGGGCAACTTGGCAAGACTTCATCTCTACAATAAATAAAAAATTAGCCGGTATGGTGGTGCATGCCAATAATTCCAGTTACTTGGAAGGTTGAGGTGAAAGGATCACCTGAGCCCAGCAGGGTGAGGCTGCAGTTGCCATGAGCGTGCCACTGCACTCCGGCCTGGGTGACAGAGTGAGATTCCAATTCAAAAAGAAAAAGAAAATATTCCATTAACTGAATACTCCACACTCTACTCTCCTGTTGATGGCATTTAGTTTCCAGTTTTTTGCTAATGGAAACAATGTGCAATAAACATCTTTGTATTTCTCTTTATGCAAACTTGTAAGTTTATCTAAGATCCTCTCTGCCTCATATTCCAAGTAAGTATAGTATCAACACAATGTTGCACAAATATTCTTTCCATTCCTATCATGTTTCAAAAAAAATTACTGTTGCATTTGATATTTTAGTTATGTGAAAATCACATATTTTAAAGTCAAGTTGTCTCTCTCTCTCTCTCTCTCTCTCTCTCTCTCTCTCTCTCTCTCTTTTAATTAGGAGTCTCACTCTGTCGCTCAGGCTAGAGTGCAATGGCACATTCAGGTGATCCTTCTGCTTCTGTCTTCTAAGTATCTGAAACCACAGGCATGCGCCTCCATGCCTGGCTAATTTTATGATTTATTGTAGAGATGAGGTCTCACAAAGTTGCTCAGGCTGGTCTTAAACCCTTGGACTCAGGCAAACTTCTCACCTCCGCCTCCAGAAGTGCTGGGATTGCAAGCGTGAGCCACAAGCCACCACGCCCGGCATCAAGTTCTCTCAAAGCAAAAACAATTTCTATAGCCAATATAACAAGTTTCTAAAGATCAACATTTGCCTGTTCTTTTTTTATGATGGGCTATTTCTGTTCTTTGTAATATAAAAAAAAATGTCCACTGACAATTACACTGACATACCTCTCCAGCTTTCTGCCCTGCTGTCCTTCACTCTATGTTTCAGTCACATCCAACTACTTTCAGCTCCCCAAACATATCAACTATTCAACAATCCTGTGACTTGTCTGAAAATATGTCCTTATCCACCTTGTCCATGACAAGCTGTTCTTCAAAACTCTACTCAGACATCAGCCTCTCTATGGAGCCTTCTATATCTCCCATCCCTATTCTCGACCTCCTACCTAGATAGAAGTAATTACTCTCTCCTTTAGAAGCACTTCTTTGCCTTAAGTATATACTTTTAATACTACATGAATGACAAAAGATTTTAATTATTTATTTAATATGTCTTCCTCTCTTATCCACTTACAGTGTCTTCTCTTTTTTTTGAGTTGGGAGTCTCACTCTGTAGCCCGGGCTGAAGTACAGTGGCATGCTCATAGCGACCGCAGCCTCGACCTCATGGACTCAGGCAGTCCTTCCACCTCAGCCTTCCAAGTAGCTGGAACTACAGGTGTGTGCCACCATGCCCAGTTAATTTTTTGATTTACTGTAGAGATGAGGTCTCGCCAAGTTGCCCAGGCTGGTCTTGAACTCGTAGGCTCAGGCAGTCCTCTCACCTCTGCCTCCAAAGTGCTGGGATTATAGGCATGAGCCACAGTGCCTGGACGCACCTACAGTATCTTACTTAACACCTGGGTGGCACAGAGATATTTGCAGAACTCAGCTGACATAACAGAAATTTAGTCCCAATCTGTACTTTAGTCCAATTAGCTCAGACAAGAATTTGAAAAAACTTAGGGGGGGAAATAATCTCCATTTATATGTAGAACCCTTATCTCTGTATCAGCTGCAAAGTGAAAGGCAGTACATAAAATATTTTCACTAGTATTCTTCATGTGAAAACAGAAATACCTATAAATAAAGCAAATGTTATCAGGTCGGGAGCGGTGGCTCAAGCCTATAATCCCAGCACTTTGGAAGGCTGAGGTGAGAAGACTGCCTGAGCCCAGCGGTTCGAGACCAGCCTGGGCAACTTGGCGAGACCTCATCTTTACAATAAATCAAAAAAATTAGCCAGGTGTGGTAGCACATGCCTGTAGTTCTGGCTACTTGGAAGGCTGAGGTGGAAGGATCGCCTGAGCCCAGAATGTCAACACTGGGGTGGCCGTGAGCGTGCCACTGCACTCCAGCCTGGATGATGGAGTGAGACTCCAATTCAAAAAAAAAAAGTAAACGTTATTTTTATAATTATTAAGGCTGCCGGTGGCTCAGCCTGTAATCCCACACTTTGGGAGGCTGAGGTAAGTGGATTGCCTGAGCCTGCAGGTTCAAGACCCCATCTCTACAATAAATCAAAAAACAAAACAAAAAAAATTAGCCAGGCATGGTAGCGCACACCTGTAGTTCCAGCTACTTGGAAGGCTGAGGCAGAAGGATCACCGGAGCTCAGCAAGTCGAGGCTATGGTGGCCGGGAGCGGCCACTGCACTCCAGTCTGGGTGACAGAGTGAGACTCCGACTCAAAAATAATAATAATAATAATTATTATTATTATTAAGGCTAAATATGTGAGGGTAATTATAATACTTTAAATCATCTCAGAACTAAATGACTTTCAAGTGCATACTGCACAAACATAGGGACTACATTTGTACCACTAAATAATTTCCACCACTAAATAGTTAAATACTGCTAAGTTTTAAATATTAATTGATATTTTAAAACCATAAACACATACACTGATAAAAACATAAAACTATACTTGGAAAAAATGAATTTCATAGCATTCACCAACTACCTTAGTTGTAACTTTGTTTCTACAGACTGAGTGAAAAAACAAAACCATAATTCCAAAGTTGAGGAAATATCTGGAAAATTTACAGACCTATGCTTCAGCAATTTGCTAAACAAATTTGGAGGCATATTTTGACTGAAATTTTCCAATACCCCATATAGATGGACCTAGATCTAGACTGGCTAAGTTATACTGGCTTAATTCTATCAGCCTTTTTATGAATACCTTTTTTTTTTATAATAATGATGTTCATGATTTGGTATTAAATATAAAAGAGGGTCAGGCGAGGTGGCTCAAGCCTGTAATCCCAGCACCTTGGGAGGCCGAGGCAAGAGGACTGCCTGAGCGCGTGGGTTTGAGACCAGCCTGGGCAACACAGTGAGACCTCATCTCTACAATAAATCAAAAAATTAGCCGGGCGTGATAGCATGTACCTGTAGTTCAGGTACTTGGAAGGCTACACCGGAAGGATCGCCTGAGCCCAGCAGGTTGAGGCTGCAGTGGCTGTGAGTGTGTCACTGTACTCCAGCCTGGGAGACAGAGTGAGACTCCGATGCAAAAAAAAAAAAAAAAAGTGTGAGAAATGACTTGCTTCCCAATTCAGAAATTCTTCTACTGTACTTACATATTCTTTTCCAGTTTAACTTAGTCCAAAAGTCGCTACTCAAGAGAATCTCTGAATGTGCACAGCACCTATTCTCCATAACAGGCCCCATTTATTTGCATTTATTTATTAGTGTTGATCATATGTAATAAAGCAAGGGATGCAAAGGCCTTGAGAACTGTCAGCCTCCCACAATATTGGAAACTTTCTAATGGTCTTCAGATTGGAACCTCGGGAAACCAGTGGAAAGGTTGTCTTCAATAAAAGTCCTCATTTCTCAATTCCTTTTCACTCACCACTCATCACCAAAACAAGTTGCCACAAAAAAAGTCAAAGTTGTTTACATTATAAGCCTGCAGGCACTACCTATCTCTCAGACCTGTCCTTTCCTGATAAGCCAAGCCAGTTGAACTTTTTTTTAATTAAGTTCATTCACTATTTTCATTTTTGTGACTTTATTATTTTAAATAAATATCCAAAAGCCATTGGGTAACTACGTTTTCAAAATAAAGTTTAAATAAAGTTCAAAAATAGCCTACAGCTAATGCAGAAGTCAGAGGTAAACTATGAAAAGTTACTTCTTTCAGTCGTTGTGTTAAGATTGAGAGTCAGTAGCAGAAAAAATGTTTTCTATCTTAGAATTTTAGTTTATGTTCTCATGGATTCACTGTTCTTCGTTTTTCGGTGATCTCATCTTAGTGCTAGTACTCATGGATTCACTATTCTTCGTTTTTCAGTGATCTCATCTTAGTGCTAGTCTACTAATAATCCTAGTAACATGTACATGTTGCTCTACCTCAATGCCAATGAACAATTACTCAAAATATTTTAACACCCTATTTTTTCATTGCATATCAAATCTTCTAAATTTTCTTGCCTCTCTTCCTTCTCTCTGGCAAGTTTTAAATCCTGTCAATTCCTCTTCCAGAACTCTAGAAGGAATTCCATTCCACCTTCGGAAGGACACCTAGTTTACATATTCGACCGACAGGAAAATTTATCTGCTACTATTTCAAACGCTAGTGGAGAGCTCCGCCCAGTCAGCCTCCCACATCCCCTCCCTTTAACCATCTTCAACGTCCCCTCCTCGCCTGGTGCGTTCCTGTGCACTTATTGTCATCACCTTCAAGGTTCCACTCCCCTCTAGCCTGCATCTGTTTTCGCATCCTCCTACTCCCCAATTCCTGCCAAAAAGCCCCGCTAGCTGCCTGTTGCATAACGGCTCCCCTACTGCCGTCTCCCAGGATGGCCCGTCCTGCTCCCGCGAGCAGGAATGCCCCTTTAGGCCCAGCCCCTCCTCCCTCTTGCAACACGCCTAGCGAGTGCCCGTGATGAAGCTTCTCCGGGGATTCTCCCTCCAGGCGCGGCTGGGCGGGGCGGGTCGTCCTTCCCGGCCGGCGCCTCCTAGCCGGCGCCGGGTCGTCACTCGGGTAGTAAGCCTTGAGGGCAGAGCGCGCCGGCTCCACCCGGCGCAAGCCCGAGCACACCGCGGCGCCGGCCAATCACCGCCGCCATCCTCCCGCTGGGGTGATGTCTTCAGGTGTCCGGGGAGAAAGCCCTGCGTACTTCCAGCCCCGCTCCCGTGCCAGAAGCAGGCGGCCCCCGAAGCCTCCCGGAGCCGGCCTCCGAGCCCCGAGCGCGGCCACGGGAGGCAGAGGCGAGCTCCAAGATAGCTAGGGAAGTCGGGTGGGCGGCGGAGGCCGGCGGCCCCAAGGCGTGGGCCTGCGAGGCGGGTGGCGCGCGGCCAGGGATGGGCAGCCGTGGGGATGGCGGCTGCCGAGGCCTCGGCGGGGGCGCGGCGCGGAGGCCTAGGCGCCCCCAGCCGGTGTGGAAAGGCCAGGCCGTGAAGCCAGCTGATTGACTGCGGGCGGGGGTCGCCGGCAGTCTTGGCCGCGGGGCGGGGGCGGCGGCGGCCTCTGTCTCCCTCCCCAGCCCGCCCGCCCGCCCGCTCGCTCGCTCGCTTGCTCTCTCGCTCTCTCTCCCGCTCTCCCGCCTCACCTTCAGGACTCGGATCCCTCCCGGTCGGCGGCTCGCGGGTGCTTCGGGCGGCTCCGGGGGCTCCAGCGGGCCCGCGGGCCCTGGCTCCACCTCCCCCATCGGCGACTGAGGCTGCCCAGGGACGCCCGGCCGGCGCGACGGCGCGCGGAGCCTCGGCAGCGCGCGAGTGCAGCCGACAACCCCGCCCCCGCGGCCCGCTAGCCCCGCCCCCGGTCCCGCCCCCCCGCGGCCCGCCGGCCCCGCCCCCCCAGCAGCCCTGCCTGACCTGCGTCGCTGCGGGCGCGGCGTGACTCCGGCGCCGCGGAGCCGTATCCCGGCCGGGTGGACACCTAGGTTGGACGTCGGAACCTGGCGCTATCGCAGGTCACGGGGTCTCTGCTGTCCGCCGCCTTCGGTTTGAAGGTCTGGAGCGCCAGGAGGGTTATTGGCAGCTGTCCTCGGGCTCGAAGGAGCAGGTGGGGCCTGCACTTATCAAGTGTGACAAGACACTGCCCTCCCCTGAGGGTGGCTCTTGTAGCTTTCCTCTCCAAGACGTTTTCCTCTCTGCTTCAAAACTGGCCTGTCACTCTCACTTGCAAAGCCGGTGAACTGTGAATAGTCACCTTAGCAAGGCCCTTTCTTTTCCTTATTAGAGGGTGCGTGCTCATGACCTTCTCCTACAAATTCAACCCAAGCTTGTACAAAACGTCAGCACGCCTCCCAACCATATTTTACTTCCCTTTCCTCTTATAGCAAAATGACCAGAATTCTATTCTCTGCCTAAAGCATGATCTGTGAGCCATTTTATTATTTGCAAAGCCAGTACAGCAAAACTTCTAAAAGAATTTATTTTAGTTCTTGTATTGATGATGGTGGTTTTGTGGCCAGTGTGCCAGATTTAGAGTCAGTCAGGCATCCTGATTTCAAATCTCAACTCTACCCCTTAGGAGATTTATATCCTTGTGCAGTTTACTTAATCTAAACCTTAGTTCTTAAACTGTGACATAGAAGCTGAGGCAAGGTGCGGTGACTCACGCCTGTAATCCCAGCACTTTGGGAGGCCAGGCCAAGGCCAGAGGATTGCCTGAGCCAGGGGTTCAAGACCGGCCTGGGCTACCTGACGAGACCTCGTCTCTGCAATAAACCAAAAAATAGCTGGGCATGATGGCGCACGCCTGTAGTTCCTGCGTGTCAAGGCTGCGGTGGCCATGAGTGTACCACTGCACTCCAGGCTGGGTGACAGTGAGACTCCAACTCAGAGAGATTAAAATCGGCCAAGTAGTTATGAAAATTTGAGTGAGTAATGCATACAAAATGCCTGCCTTATATTAATATGGATTCATAGTAGCCATTATTTTCTGAAATTCTAATTTTAAGATTCACTCAATTTCTCAAAAACCACTCCCCTTGTTAATTCTTCCTAAATATTCCTAGCAAGCCTTCTAGACTTTTGGATTTTTAGGTCTTCCTCTGTTAACACAAGTGTTGAATCTTCAAGGAACTTGTAAGGAATTAAACAGCAAAAACGAACTTCTTGACTTTTGAAGAACTGGTAAAAATGGTACCTATTAGGTTGTGTTCAGTACCTATTATCCATTGCTTCAGCTTGCCTAGTCCAGACCAAGATGTGTTTAGAATCCTTTATTTGTAGGCTTATCACAAGAGTTTGAGATCTAACAGGGCAGTCTGTGTCCTTCTCTGAGATTTGTATTTGGAGATAGAGACATATATTGCCACCATGTCAGGTAATTTTTAAATTTTCTGTGGACACGGAGTCTTGCTCTGTTGTTCAAGCTGGTCTCGAACTCCTGAACTCAAGTGATCCTCCAGCCTCAGCCACCCAAAGTGCTGGGATTACAGGCATGAGGCACTGCTGGAGATTTTTTTTTTTTTTTTTTTGAGTTGGAATCTCACTCTGTCGCCCAGGTTGGAGTACCTTGGCACACTCACGACCACCACATCCTTGACCTGCTGGGCTCAGGTGATCCTTCCACCTCAGCCTTCCCAAGTGGCAAGAATTCCAGGCCCGTGCTACCACACCCAGCTAATTTTTTGATTTATTGTAGAGATGAGATCGCATCAAGTTGCTCAGGCTGGTCTTGAACTAATGAACTCAGGCAATCCTCTCACCTCGGCCTCCCAAAGTGCTGGAATTATAGGCGTGAGCCACCGTGCCCAGCCATGCTGGAGATATTTTTGTTTTTTTGTTTTTTGTGTTTGTTTTTTTTTTGAGTTGGAGTCTCACTCTGTCACCCAGACTGGAGTGCAGTGGCACGCTCCCGGCCACCGCAGCCTCGACCTGCTGGGCCCCGGCGATCCTTCTGCCTCAGCCTTTCAAGTAGCTGGAACTACAGGCATACGCTACCACGCCCGGCTAATTTTTGATTTACTGTAGAGATGAGGTCTCGCCAAGTTGCCTGCGGGCTTAGGCAATTCACTCGCCTAGGCCTCCCAAAGTGCTAGGATTACAGGCTGAGCCACCAAGCCCAGCCATGTTGGAGATACTTTTAATGCCAAGACAAAATTTGGCCCTTGCAGATTCTAACTTCACGCAAATTATTTCTATAAAGTATGGCCATTACTTTCTTCCTTCACATGAGTTATTTTGTATATACCAAAATCCAAAATTCCAATATCTAGTAGTCTTCATTTCTTGATATCATTTTAATATTAAAACGATTTGTCAGCTGGGCTCAGTGGCTCAGCCTGTAATCCCACGCCTTTGGGAGGCTGAGGTGAGTGGATTGCCTGAGCCTGCGGGTTCGAGACCAACCTGGGCAGCGAGACCTCATCTCTACAATAAATCAAAAAATCAGCCAGGCGTAGTAGCGCATGCCTGTAATTCCGGCTACTCGGAAGGCTGAGGCGGAAGGATCGCCAGAGCCCAGCAGGTCGAGGCTGCGGTGGCCGGGAGCGGCCACTGCACTCCAATCTGGGCGACCAAGTGAGACTCCAACTCAAAAAAAAAAAAGGATTTGTCTCGGCAAGGAGCAGTGGCTCAAGCCTGTAATTCCAACGTTTTGGGAGGCTGAGGTGAGGGGATTGCCTGAGCCCATGGATTCAAGAACAGCCTGGACACCTTGGTGAGACCTCATCTCTACAATAAATTAAAAAATTAGCTGGGTGTGGTAGCACGCGCCTGTAATTCTGGCTACTTGGAAAGTTGAGGTGGAAGGATTGCCTGAGCGCAGCAGGTCTATGCTGTGGTGGCCGTGAGTATGCGTGCCACTGCACTCCAGCCTGGGCGACAGAATGAGACTCCAACTCAAAAAAAAGAACAAAAAAAGGATTTGTCTCTGTGAGTCTAGTTTAGGGTAACCAAAAAAAAAAAGGCTCTTAGGTCATCCACCTTCTGGGTTTTCCTTCCACCTTCCCATTTATTATTATTACTATTATTTTTCTTTAAGCAATGAGGTCTCACCAAGTTGCCCAGACTGGTTGGTTGCGAACCACCTTGAAATTATTTTCAAAATAGATGGCTTCCTATTTCAGTGCCTATTAGGTAAGTTCTTCCAGCTAGAACACTGGTATATAAGGAATAGGCACCAATATGGAGAGAGAAATGGATTTGACCAAGGACAGACAGTAATAAGACAAAACAAAAATGTGGTACAGAAAGTGTTCCCAAAGGCCTGTTTCTTGAGGTATTACACTTTACCTTTTCTAAATCTCTTGAGTTAAGTTCCTTATTGACTGATCACTCAAAGGAAAGATTTTTGTCCCAGACCCAAGGTTTGAGTTCATGCTGGGAAATAGCAGCGGTGGATGTTTGTTTGAATTCATTGGGTAGTGGGCTAAAGCATCAATTCAGAATAAAAGTATATTTAAAAGTTCTGTATTTAGTACTACTTCAAACTAACAACAGTAGTAGTACGTTTCTTTTTTCTTTTTTTTTAAAGAAGTGGGGTACAATTCAGGATTAGATATACAAGTGGTCATTGTATAGGTAAAGTTTCAGCCTCCCTTTGGTCCCCACTTTGCCTGGTTTGAGACCAGGTACCCTTATTGATATTGTGCCTCCCTCCCCCCAGCAATATCCCTTTTTTGTGTGTGTTGGATTCTCACTCTGTTGCACAGGCTGGAGTGCAGTGGCATGCTCATGGCCTCCCCAGCATCAACCTGCTGGGCTCCGGCGATCCCTTCACCTCAGCGTTCCAAGTAGCTGGAAGTACAGGCGCGTGCCATCACACCTGGCTAATTTTTTTCTTTTTAATTGTAGAAACAAGGTCACGCCAAGTTGCCTGGCTGGTCTCGAACCCGCAGGCTCAGGCAATCCACCCACCCCTGCCTCCCAAAGTACTGGGATTACAGGCTGAGCCACCAAGTTCAGCCCCCTTTTTTATAGTATTATGGTAAATGTTCAGGGTCCGCTTATGAGTGAGAACATGTGGTACTGTACCTCTTCCAAAAGGAATAAAAAAAGCCACCAGGCCAGGAGATAATTTATGATGCAGCTATCTTTAATGGTCCCCATGATTTAAGATCCAATTCTGTAGTGACAACCAGTTGATTCTGAGTTTTCAAATCATGTATTGTCATTAACATTTTATACTTCATTTCAAAGGTCACATATTTATGCTCTCCCCCAGTTCAAGGCAGTATGCATTATGTATGCCAAGGGTTATATAACTACAATTTCTGGAAATGGAAAACAGCTGAGACTAACCCTAAAAATAAATTCCTCTGGGATTTTTTGGTGCAAAAATCCATCTGCCCTCACTGCAGGTTCATCATTACTAAAATCACTGTTTGCATCAAGCCAAGAGACAGAGAAGTCATTAGAATCTCTCCTTTCTGTATCCTTCCTACAGCAGCTGTGCACACCCTTTCTACCTCCCTGGTATGTATACACACACACAAACACTTTATGCTGGGAATGTTTCCAAATCTTCACTACAAAATGGGAAGAAAATCTAGAGAAGGAAAGCTCCTGTCCATCAGATTTTGGTAGAGGAACCATAAGAAACTTACATTTACTTATTTATAGCTAGGCTCTACTCCCTCAATGATTCACAAAATTATCTTTAGTTCTAAATCCCTTGTTCTTCTACCATAGATTAAGCAGATTTGGATATTCCTTATTTTGGTACCAAACAGGCAACTTCGAGGTTTGAAGATCTTCTTTCCTTGAATATTTTTATACTTTTCAAATATGAGGTCAATTGAACTGAGGGGAGGCCATAGCATATAAAATAGTCACCTTTAAAAGTGCTTTTTAAAAGTCACCCTTAAAAAGTGATAAAAATTAATTGTTAAGTAAATGACTGGAGTCTATTACTGGCTAAACTTTTCTATTGTAGCTTTTTCATCTAACTCTATTAGATGAAGGTGTCAACTAAATTTAATATTAGAAACAAAGGTGAATCTTAACATAAGTAAGGATTATAGATGTTGCTTATCAAACAGTGCCAAACTGCACTTCTGCATAAACTAGATCATTGCCAAGACCTACACCTTCTCCTTTTCAATGGGACTATCATACCCTCCCCCTTCTCAATCTAGGGACTGTCAGGGATCATCATCAAAGTAATAGAAACCTAAAGCTTCCAACCTTCAAAAAAATAATTCATTTTTAAAAGAGTTCATATAAAATAGACCATAAAATATAACTCATTTTGGCTGGTCAAGTCTTCTTCCCACAGATTTACTCGAACAATTCACAAAAAGCAACATATAACTAAAACCCATCACCACCCTTAATATACATTTTATCTTTATATGATTTATTTGCTCTGAGAACTCACCTATGCAGAGAAGATAAACATGGAAGTAATCACATGATAGTTAAAATGTCCAATGGCGCCTAAGGCTTTTTCACTGTCTGTTAACACCTACAAGTTTTTAAGTGTTCAAATTCCTCTCTTGGTAAAATTTCTATGTAAAAGGAATTATTAACAGATCAGTAAGTTTAGCTCAAACTCTGGAATAAGAATTCATCCAAGGCTTCTAATTCACTTGTAAGAAGCAAGGAAGCAAATTTTAAATCATTTGAGTATTGACTTTTTATTATTAGTCACTGTTCATAATTTGTTTCAACCAAAAGACAATACACACAGCAGAATTCTAATGCATCCCATGTAAATGTTTACATCCATTTTATTCCTCACTCGCCTCTAAGACTTATCATTTAATTTTAAATTTTTTTTTACATCTCAAAAATATGTCTGCAATAATTAGAACTTCATTAGCTGTCCCACTTGGAAACAGCCTTTTAATATTTTTACAGTAAAGAAGATGTGCTGGGGCTTAATGAAAATGTAACTTACAACATTATGAAAGAAAGGGGACTTTACAGAAACACAGCGGGAGTTCACAAAGGAAAGAGTTCAGAAGCTCTTTCCCATGAGGCCCCCAAAGAGAAAACAAAAACAAAACACACAAAGCGCAACCTTAAGTTCTTTAAAAAAAAAAAAAAGAAGAAGAAAAAAGAAAAGAAAAAACTTCAATGCTCCATCTTGAAGCCAGAATCGGCCTCGTGGAAGTCAGTGAAGCAACTTTGCAAGCTGCTTCAGCATTTTCTTCTGTTTAAGTGTTCCGGGTCTTGGAACCTTGTCGATGGGACCCACTCATTGCTATTGCCTGAAAAAGTTATTCACTTCCAGTTCTACAAGCAGCCCCACCCTCCCAAGCCAAAGCTGGTCAAAAGTGTTTTAAGCTTCAGGACTTTCTGAGCAATTCTCTCTTAGAGGATCCTCCCCACTCCCAAACTCATGAATACACAGACGTGTGAAACTGCTCCCCCAACCACAAAGTTTGTGAATATCCACTTTTCCTCTCTAGCTCTCTTTCAGTTTAGGACACTGTGGTTAAGATACATTCACTAGAAAAAAATATACACATTCAAACACCTTCTTTCCCCTAGTTTTCATGGCCCAAATATTTTCCAGTGCAGAAGATAATAAAGTTGCAACTCAAAAGCTGTATTCCCTAACTCCAACCTCTTCTAGAAGGACATAAAAAAATGGAAAGCATGTTATATAATAGATGGAAATACTCAAGCCATTAATGCTGGACAGTTTTAAGTCTATTTTCACACATGAATGGAACAAACAATGTATACAAATCACACCTTTAACCTAGCAAGAGGAAAAAAAATCCCCTCCCAAATGTTACACTGAGGAATGTTTCTTTAAATGAGAAAGACTTAAAATTGACAGATGATCACTATACACAGCATAAAACTTCCATGACTGTCCAAACCACCTCAAGTTAACAGCACCAAAGCATTATGGGAAAAGCTCCTCAGGGAGAGCACCCTTCCTACAATTTTTTGAGATTACTTAGATGAATTCTCCTTTATGATTACTGGGGATGGGGGAGAGGAGATAATACAAACTACTCTTGAAGAAGGAAATAATGAGGTACAAGTGCATATGAAATTTTCTAAGCAAGTGTGTGCCGGCTCACTGCATATCACCCTGGGGATTATTAAAACAGCCATGGAAATCACTCTTTCCTTACAATGGCTCTGAAGTTGTAAATGCATCCGAATTTGCTCCCCCTTGAGTGGTTATTCTTGGGAAAGGAATTGCCAAAATGTGCAAGTGTTCACAGAAATTAACAGATTTCTCCTTTTAGCTGCAAGGCCAAGTGAGAGGAGAACTAATTCCGATCCTAGAAACTAAGGCACGCAGAAGCTTTCAAAGATCCAATCACTTGAAACAGTCTTCACAACCATCAGTATCCTAGGCAGTTATTTGGCTGCTAGTCCTTCAGTATGGTGCTCAGGTTCTGTTTCTGAAATCAAGTCAACGTCTATGCAGCACCCTTTGTGTTAAGGCCATAATATTATACTCCTTCTAGACAAAGGTGTAGATGATTATAAACTCTACCTCAAGACTTGATCACTCAAGGAGATGTTTTGTCAATAGAGTAGACCCTTTCCAGCTCCATTCTCACTTACACTGTCTTTTAGCATGGTCTTGAGCAGATTTCTTCAGAAATTCAACTCAGTTCAAATTAAAAACAAAAACAAAAAAAAACCTGAGCTGGTTAGCTACAAATATAAGAAAGAAAATAAAGCCTCTACACAAAGAGGAATGTTAAGACAAATTCTATTCAAGAAATCCACCAACATTATGTTAATCCTATCATGTTTCACAGCATTAAGTATCCATCCAATGAAATCACTCTGCAAAAAAACCCCAAAAAACCCTTAAAGGCCATTTTCATTGCACAGGCAGAGCAATTGTCTGAAATATGCACTAGTCCACACTTACTTACTGAAAACTATGCAGGACATAATATTCTGTTCTTGATTCAACCATTTACCCAGTGGAATTAAGTTTTAGCAGATCTTGCTCTTATACACTAGTAAGACCAGAAAATTTCCCCTTTGGAGCCTTTAGTTCAACTCCAGTTTATCAAATGTTAGGAATAGTCTAGCATCTGATACAGAGCTAGAGTTAAGAAGACACTGAAGATTTTAAGTAAAGGCTTAGTAAAATGGAGAGGGAGAAAAAATGGTTATTTGTATCCAAGTTTAAGATCGAAGCCAAAGTAATCATTATACTGTTTTCATTACAGTAACGATCACAAACATTTTAAGAGCAAAGTGGGCCTCACTTTTTCTTTCTTCTTCACTATATAAGACATGGTGCCTGAATACTTGAATGTACACAGTACACTGAACATGTACCACAGGATATCTACCTTTTCCTCATTCCAGCAACTCAATTTCAAGATTTGACAACACATGGGTCTTTTCTAAAAAGCACTCGGCACTCTCACTAGTTTAAAAAGTTCAAGTCTTTGATGCGGATATTCATGAGATTGGTCTCTTGAAAGAGACCAATTTCTCAGACTCTACAAAGGCTATTCCTACCCTATGGTGTCCATAGGACTTCCTCTGACATAGAGGGCAAGAAAGCTACAAGGCTTCATTCCAACACCATAAAGTACAATATAGGAAAGATGTCTTTAACCGTGTGGTCTTTATTTCAGTGCCAGTGTTACAGATACAAACAAATGTTCCAGTTAGAAGGAATTCAAACGGAATGCCAAGGTCCAAGCCAGGCTCAGGAAATAAAAACGGAGGTTTGGAGTAATGGATAAGATGACTCCAATATGCTCCAGGATGAGTCTGATATTCACTCTTCCTATGGGCAAAGGTGTTTTTGTTAAGGAGTCTGATCTTTAAAACTGGTGAACTCCTCTTTCTACCCATTTACCACAGTTCAAACAGGCAAGTTATGGGCTTTGGAGAAACTAAAATTTGTGATGGGACTAGGGCCATTAATAACTATTCATATATCTTTTAGAAGGTGTCCACTTTGCACTTTAAGGGGAATCAATTTTGAAAATCATGGAGAGTATTCATGACTACAGCTAAAGAAAGGAGAGAAAGGGGAGCTGGAAGAGCCTTGGAATTTTCTATTACAAATAGAGCACCATATCCTTCATGCTAAATCTCAACAAAAGCTCTTTTTAACTGCATCTGTCCAGTGTTTACAATAAACTCTCAAGGTCTGACCAGTTCTTGATAACAAACATACATACATGTGTGTGTCTGTGTGTATACAGCAATGCACAGAAAAGGCTACCAGGAGCCTAATGCCTCTTTCAAACATTGGGGGAACCAGTAGAAAAAGGCAGGGCTCCCTAATGTTCATTGTTACATTTCCATTTTGAATGCCAGATGTAAAAAGTGCCTGAAGATGGTAACCCAGCTAGTGAGGAATAAATACCCCACCTTGCGCAGTCCACAGAGAAACAACAGTAGAAAGAAGGGGCAACTCTGCTGCAGAGATAAAGTGAGTGTTTTCTCGCCATTAATTCCAGTCCTCTCCTCCAGACAAGCTGCTTATTTCCTCAGGGGCCCAAGGAATGTTGATTCTGGCTGTAAATGTAGGAGGGGTGAAGAAGAGTGGAAAAGGGAGAAGAAGAGGAAGAGTGCAAAGTAGCCTCCAGAAGCAGCCAGCTTCAACAGTGGAGGAGAGAACATCAGTCTTTAACAATGCTTCAAGGTCAGCAACAACTTCAGGAAAATCCTTCTCAGCAGTTCTCTTCAGCTCCTCATGCCCATGGTACAGTTGGGGGGGACTTGCCAGCAATCACAACCTCCTTCCCAGAGTTCCTTTGATTGAGTGGGATAAGAATGAGAATGGTGCCGGACCCTCATTGCCAGGATTGAGGGGGGAAGTTGTTCACCTCTGCTAGATCTTGCATTGCTGAGCCCTTGTGATTATATGTGAGTTTGATCCGCATTCGCAGCTGTTGCTGTAAGAGGAAAAGGCAATCACAAATTATAATTAAAACAAAATCTCCAGAATCTGGCTAGTCTAGAAATAGAGTTGTTTCTTTTTCTTTCTTTCTTTTTTTGAGACAGGGTCTCGCTCTGTTGCCTAGGCTGAAGTGCAGTGGCACAATCAGGGCTCACTGCAGCTGCAACTTCCTGGGCTCAAGAGATCATTTTGCCTCAGCCTCCCAAGTAGCTGGGTCTATTGGCATATGCCATCACACCCAGCTAATACTTTCCATTATCTGTAGAGATAGGGTCTCCCTGTATTGCCCAGGCTGGTCTCAAATTCTTGGCCTCAATTCTTCCTGTCTTGGCTGCCAAAGTGCTGGGATTACAGGTGTGAGCCATTATTCCTGGCCCACAAATAGTCTTATAAACTTAGGAGTCAACAACTTACTTTAAAGCAAAGCTGTCTCTTAAAAATGAAATACAGGCAAACAATAACAACAAAAACCACCTAGTACTCTCACTTCGAGCCAAGGAGTCAATGTCATGCCATCAAGTAAAGAAAATGCATCTCCAGAATACATGGTTGGTTTTAATCCTGGAACTAAATTAAAAGGACAGACTACTAGAGAGCATTTTTCTTTTCTTTTTTTTTTTTTTTGAGTTGGAGTCTCACTCTGTTGTCCAGACTAGAGTGCAGTGGCACGCTCCCGGCCACTGCAGCCTCGACCTGCTGGGCTCCGGAGATCCTTCCACCTCAGCCTTCCATGTAGCTGGAACTACAGGTGCGTGCTACCACGCCCAGCTAATTTTTTGGTTTATTGTAGAGATGAGGTCTCGCCAAGTTGCCCAGGCGGGTCTTGAGCCCACGGGCTCAGGCAATCCACTCACCTCAGCCTTCCAAAGTGCGGGATTACAGGCTGAGCCACCGAGCCCTGCTATTTTCCTAATAACATTTCCAAATATTAATGCACTAAAAAATGTTTACTGCTTTTCTTTTTCTTTTGAGTTGAAGTCTCACTCTGTCACTCAGACTGGAGTGCAGTGGCCGCTCCTGGCCACTGCAGACTCGACCTGCTGGGCTCCAGCGATCCTTCTGCCTCAGCCTTCCAAGTAGCTGGAACTACAGGCACATGCTACCACACCTGGCTAATTTTTTATTTATTGTAGAAATGAGGTCTCGAACCCGCAGGCTCAGGCAATCCACTCATCTCAGCCTCCCAACGCACTGGGATTACAGGCTGAGCCACCAAGCCCGGCAGACCAACTGCTTTTGAAAAAGGTTCAATCCTTGTATCCAAATCTCTTGAAAAATAAGATAACACATATTCAAATTAAGTTCTACATGCATATATACTATTGCCTTGTCTACAAAACCTGTAGTAAATGTGAACATAAACTTGCTTCATTCCCAAGGCATAAAAGGAAAAATAAGTTAACGCAAAGGTAACAGCAGAAGTTTTAAGAGAACTTTTTATATTACATGACAGATTCCAAATATTAATGCACTAAAAAAATGTTTATTGTAACATTTCGGCCGGGCTCAGTAGCTCAGGCTGTAATCCCAGCATTTTGGGAGGCCGAGGCAAGTGGATTGCCTGAGCCCATGGGTTCAAGATCCACCTGGGCAACTTGGCAAGAACACCTCTCTACAATAAATCAAACATTAGCCAGTGTGATAGCGCGTGCCTGCAGTTCCAGCTGCTTGGAAGGCTGAGGCAGAAGGATCGCTGGAGCCCAAGCAGGTAGAGGTTGCAGTGGCCGGGAGTGTGCCACTGCACTCCAGTCTGGGTGACAGAGTGAGACTCCAACTCAAAAAAAAAAAAGAGTACTTACTCTCTGAATGAGATGGTCAAAGGAATTGGTGCTTATGCTTTACAGGCAGATGCTTTAAAAACAGGGAATAGAATTAAAAAGGCAAATTGTTACAAGAGGAGGAAATTATACTGGTTTTTATGAGGAAGCAGAAATCTTTCAAGGTGAAGAATTTTTGTTGAGTTGGAGTATCACTCTGTAGCCCAAGCGGGAGTGCAGTGGCATGCTCATGGCCACCTCAGCCTCGACCTGCTGGGCCCAGGCAGTCCTTCCACCTCAGCTTTCCAAGTAGCTGGAGCTACAGACAAGCGCCATCAAGCCCAGCTAATTTTTTGATTTATTGTTGAGACGAGGTCTCACCAAGTTGCCCAGGCTGATCTCGAACCCCTGGGCTCAGATAATCCTCTCGCCTCGGCCTCCCAAAGTGCTGGGATTACAGGCTTGAGCCACTGTGACCGGCAAAAAAATTCTTTGAAATGTCTTCAAAAACTATTTGAAAATCAGTCTATTGATTACTATTAGGTAGAGTCAATTTATTTCTCTGAGAAGACATCGTAAGAATACCGCTTAATTTCAGTCTCTAAAGCTATTTTTTATTTGCCTGCTTCATTTAAAATGCCTTCACTTGGCCAGGCTAAGTGGGTCAGCCTGTAATCCCAGCACTTTGGGCGGCCAAGGCAAGTGGATTACCTGAGCCCGTGGGTTCAAGGCCAGCCCGGGCAACTTGGTGAAACCTCGTCTCTACAATAAATCAAAAATTAGCTGGGCATGGTAGCGTGCACCTGTAGTTCTGGCTATTTGGAAGGCTGAGGCAGAAGGATTGCCGGAGCCCAGCAGGTCAAGGCTGTGGTGGCCGTAGGCATGCCACTACACCACAGCCTGGGTGACGGAGTGAGACTCCAAATCAAAAAAAAAAAAAAGCCTTCACTTTTGCTATCCATACTTAATAATTATAGCAGTAAATGTGGATGTTTTGTTCAAAAGGCTCTTACCTCAAACTTGTGTATAGATTAAAATGTCAGCCGGGCTCAGTGGCTCAGCCTGTAATCCCGCGCCTTGGGAGGCTGAGGTGAGTGGATTGCCTGAGCCTGTGGGTTCAAGACCCGCCTGGGCAACTTGGTGAGACCTCATCTCTACAATAAATCAAAAAATTAGCCGAGTGTGGTAGCGCGCACCTGTAGTTCCAGCTACATGGAAGGCTGAGGCAGAAGGATCGCTGGAGCCCAGCAGGTTGAGGCTGCAGTGGCTAGGAACAGCCACTGCACTCCAGTCTGGGCAACAGAGTGAGACTCCAACTCAAAAAAAAAAAAAAAATTAAAAATAAATAAATAAATAAAATGTCTATGACCACCACCCCCAAAACATAGGCCTTTAATCCTTTAGACAGAGATTTTTTGTTTAAGTTGCATTTTAATAAGATTTCACTAAACCACTTGATGTCTCTGGATTCTATTTGTTATCTAAAGAAGAAAAGGAAGTTAACCTAGGCATTTCCCATTGATCTCTACAAGTCAGAAAAATCCAGAGAAACAAAGTAGAATTTTATTTCAGGAAACACGCTTACATCTTGCTCAGATATTGCCTATAAATGTGCCACTCACCTTCTGTGGGTTTAGAACTTTAATGACTTGTGTGATGGTCCCCGTGTTAAATGCTGGGACAATGCTGCTGCTAGGAGACAGAAGCTGCAGCTGGAATGTCTATGAGGGAAGAAAAAGCACTCTTCAGAAAAGTAATACACAATGCTGTGTCAGAGATGAAAACAAATAAAAAATTTAGATAATCATATGATGGTTCAAGTAACGAATTTACCTACTACTGAGTTTTGTCTACTCTTTGTTTTCTAGAAATCAAGAATTCATAGTATATGTGTTATCATTCACAGTATTTATAAAAACCCATTGTTAGGTATTTGACCATGAAAATTAGCAATGAGCCACACTCCCTTTATGGGAGAAGGAATTTCAGCCTACTGATTTTCAAAAGCTGACCAATTCTTGTTCCAGCAACCTCACTTAATAGTAACTGATCAACTATGCAAGTAAAAAAAATGGGTTCCTGTGGCTTAACTAAAAGACAGAAAGAAACCAAGAGAAAAGAAAAATAACAAAACAACATATTGGTCACCAACTTATAAGCCTTTATATTTTTGTGTAACTAGATGACTAAGACCCAGAAACTTGAACTTCTGTTTTTGTTTTTTGAGTTGGTGTCTCACTCTGTTGCCCAGGCCAGAGTGGCACTCTCACGGCTACTGACCTAATGGGCTCAGGTGATCCTATTCCCTCAGACTTCCAAGTAGCTTAAACTATAGGCGTGCACCACCACACCCAGCTAATTTTTCAATTTATTGTAGCAACAAGGTCCTGCCAAGTTCCCCAAACTGGTCTCAAGTCCCAGGGCTCAGGCAGTCCTCTCCTCTCAGTCTCCCAAAGCCCTAGGATTATAGGTGTGAGCCACCACAACTGGCCTGTTTTGTTTTTGTTTTAATATTTTATTTTAAAGGTATGAGGTACAATTCAGGGTTAGGTATACAAATGCTCATTATGCAGATACTCTTGTTGATGAGGTATGTCCCCCCCCACTCCTAAGTTTTGTTTTTTAAAGCCTGCATAATCTGGAATGTGTTAAGGCCACAGTCCCACATGACAGAGGTGAAGGAAAGACTTGAAACAATCTGACATCTCTCATCCCTATAAACAAACAAATAAAACCATGCTGCTGGTGGGTTTTATTTGTTTGTTTATAGGGATGAGAGATGAAAGTGGTATAAGTGGCCGGGCTCCATTACTCAGCCTGTAATCCCGCGCCTTGGGAGGTTGAGGTGAGTGGATTGCCTGAGCCCCCCGGGTTCGAGACCCACCTGGGCAACTTGGCGAGACCTCATCTCTACAATAAATCAAAAAATTAGCTGGGCGTGGTAGCGCGCGCCTGTAGTTCCAGCTACTTGGAAGGCTGAGCGGAAGGATGGCCGGAGCCCAGCAGGCGAGGCTGCAGTGGCTGGGAGCGGCCACTGCACTCCAGTCTGGGCAACCGAGTGAGACTCCAACTCAAAAATAAATAAATAAATAAATAAATAAATCAACCAGGCGTAGTAGCGCATGCCTGTAATTCCGGCTACTTGGAAGGCTGAGGCAGAAGGCTCACCGGAGCCCAGCAGGTCGAGGCTGCGGTGGCCGGGAGCGGCTACTGCATTCCAGTCTGGGTGACAGAGTGAGACTCCAACTCAATAAATAAATAAATAAACAAATAAATAAATTATGACAAAGTATCGATTTTAACATGTACACCTGTTTTAGGTATATTAAAAAGTGAAAATAGTACATAGTAAAATCTATAAAATATGACATTATGAAGCTCATGATACATCATCATATGGCATCCACCAAGAATAAGGCTATGATTTAATATGAAAGGTGGTAAGCTACAAGAACAGTAGCCAGCCGGGCTCGGTGGCTCAGCCTGTAATCCCGCGCCTTTGGGAGACTGAGGTGAGTGGATTGCCTGAGCCCGCGGGTTTGAGACCCGCCTGGGCAGCGAGACCTCATCTCTACAATAAATCAAAAAATCAGCCGGGCGTGGTAGCGCATGCCTGTAATTCCGGCTACTTGGAAGGCTGAGGCGGAAGGATCGCCGGAGCCCAGCAGGTCGAGGCTGCGGTGGCCGGGAGCGGCCACTGCACTCCAGTCTGGGTGACAGAGTGAGACTCCAACTCAAAAAAAAAAAAAAAAAAAGAAGAGTAGCCTAATATAACAAGTATAAAACCTAAGTTGCAGCACTAAATTTATTGAGCACTGAACAGATGCAAAGTGCAAAGTGCTTTTTGCACAGTGCCTGGCACAAAAAACTCATTTATTTCTCAAACCAACACCGTGAAGCCATTATTATTATCACAACACACTTTGCAAAATGAAGAAATTGAGGCATAGAGGTTAACTTTCTTCATGACATACAACTATTATTGAAATCCAAACAGAATGGCTCCAGAGTTCACTAGTGATTTTGAACCACTTGACACTACTGTTTCTAAAATATCTAAATTATTCTGACTCCTAAAAAATATAAGCAAAGACGGTTGCAAAGTTAGTAGTAACCACAAATAAAAGAAACCATCTTTAATTTTCTTTTTTTTTTGAGTTGGAGTCTCACTCTGTCACCCAGACTGGAGTGCAATTGCCGCTCCCGGCCACCGCAGCCTCGACCTGCTGGGACTCCGGCGATCCTACAGCCTCAGTATTCCAAGTAGCTGGAACTACAGGCGTGCACTACTACACCCGGCTAATTTTTTGATTTATTGTAGAGATGAGGTCCCACCAAGTTGCCCAGGTGGGTCTCGAACCCGCGGGCTCAGGCAATCCACTCACCTCAGCCTCCCAAGGCGAGGGATTACAGCTGAGCCACCGAGCCCAGCTATCATCTTTAATTTTCAAAAGTATGTTCGCTGAATGTCTGAGTGTCCTATTTCACATGTCACTACAAGGATTAGGTTAGCTTCATCTAAACAAACAGTTGGCAAATCATAGCCCATGGGCCAAGAATGGCCCAACACCTGTTTTTGTATAAAACATTTTACTGCAACAGAACTATGTTTATCCACTTATATATTGTCTACAGATGTTTCTGCACTATTAATAGCAGAACTGAGAAGCAATAGAGACAATATAGCCTAAAATACTATCGGGTCTTTTATAGGAAAACTTTGCTCATACCTCATTCTAAATTTTCTTTAGTCAAAGCTTTTCATTATTCAAAAATGGACCTAAATATTTCTTAAACTAAGATCTGGTATAAACAAAATCTTTCTTCACAAAAACAGTCATTATATCAATAGTAAACTGGATTTTAATGAAGGAGGAATGTTTCCCTCACTTATATAACAAGACATGAAAAATTTTAATTCTGATCTGGTGACTAGAAGATAATACTAAATAGACAAAGTCCCTCACCTTGATTAACATCAATTCTATGCCAGGTTTTGTATTTTTAGATTTTCATTACTGTAGTACTAAAGCCCCACCAATCCTCAATGCTTCAAGAATTAACTGAGCAGATTGTAGAATTCTGCTCTCTCACTATTATTAGAATTTACTTTCTTTATCCTACAATACTAACCATAATATCTGTGGCCAAGGAAATACTACTCACTAAAAAATGACATGCTTCAACGAACCATACTAGCTACGTGATTATTAGTTTGAGATAAATCTGCAAATATTAAAATACTATATATCCTTTACCAAATTTATGGGGGAAAAAAAACACAGTCAATCTTTAATAAAATGAAAAAATAAAGAAAACATTATAGTACCTTTGGTACTGCAGCCTGGAAAACAAAGTCCGTCATGTCTAGCTCCGTGCTGTTTGAGGCCTGTATCGTTATCACTGTGACACTGGGGTTGGTATTTGACCGTTCAAAGGTGAATTCTATCTTTAAGCCATTCTTACTGTATGCTGTGATGGAGGGGATGCCTGGGAAAGTAAAGGAAGATGCATCTTAACTGTAGTCAGCCTAATGCTTGCAGAATTATTACTTCCTTTCCTCAACAACCAATTCTCATTGCTCAGTACTCCATCTAATGAAGGCAAGAATAGTCACCATACCTGTAGTGATGTCATTGAAGAGAGGCTGTGATGAAAGCCCATCCAACAAGAAGGGGGGCTGGGATATCTGTGGGACTGAGGAAGGGGTAGCAGCAGCTGCTGGAGAACCTACAGGAAACAGTCCAGTGGAAAGTCAACCTCAGCCAGCATTCAAAACTCACCAAGAAAATCTACGAGAAAATTACTATGATCTCAGATTAAGAAAAAGACTCCTTAAACAAGATGCAAAAAACATAGAACATAAAGGGAAAAAAGTAAAAATGCAAATACTTTTTTTGGGGGGGAGTCTCACTCTGTCACCCAGGTTGAAGTGCAGTGGCATGAACACAATTACCACAGCCCTGACCTTCTGGACTCAGATGATCATTCCACCTAGTCTTCCAAGTCACTGGGACTTTAGGCACACACCATCACACACCCAGCTAATTTTCTGATCTATTGTAGAGTAGAGGTCTCACAGTGTTGCCCAGGCTGGTCTCAAATTCTCTCACCTTGGCCTCTCTAAAGTGCTAGGATTACAGGCGTCACTGCACCTGGCCAAAAATTCAAACACTTTTAAATGAACTCCTGTTCATTAAAAAAATACTCTAAGGAAAAAAAGTTAAAAAAAGAGACCATAGGCAGGAGAAAATGTTTGCTATATAATAATAAAGGGGGCCAGGTACGGTGGCTCATGCCTGTAATCCCAGCACTTTGGAAGGTCGAGGTGAGAGGACTATCTGAGCCCACGGGTTTGAGACTAGACTGGGCAATATGACAAGATCTTATCGCTTCAATAAATCAAAAAATTAGCTGGCTGTGGTGGTACATGCCTGTAGTTCCAATTACTTGGAAGGCTGAGGCAAAAGATCACCTGAGCCCAGCAGGTGGAGGCTGCGGTGGTTGTGAGAGTATGCCACTGTACTCCAGCCTGGGCAACAGAGAGAGACACTGACTAAAAAAAAAAAAAAAAAAAAGAGAAAAGACTAAAAAAAAAAGAAAAAAGAAAACTTGTCTATAATACAAGTTAAATATTAAACATTCCCTGTGATCAGATAATAATATGGCCAATTTTTCACAAAATGCTTGTGACAGTGATATTGGTAGTCATAAACTGAGGAAAAGGCAGGGGTAGGAGCAGCTGCTATGCACTAAATGGGTCAGCAGTCCTCACAAATATGCTATGAGATACATATTAATCATCCTAATTTTTACCAAATTCAGAAAGATTAAGCAACTTTATCTAAGAAAATAATCCAAAACAGGGACAAAATGATATAATGATATTTGTTAAGGCAATAGATAAATCTAGAAACAAATAAAATGCCCAAAAATAAATAACATGTAAACTTTTTTTTTTTTTTGAGTTAGAGTCTCACTCTGTCACCTAGACTGGAGTGCAGTGGCCGCTCCCGGCCACTGCAGCCTCGACCCACTGGGCTCTGGTGATCCTTCCATCTCAGCCTTCCGAGTAGCCGGAATTACAGGCACGTGCTACCATGCCCGGCTGATTTTTTGATTTATTGTAGAGATGAGGTCTTGCCAAGTTGCCCAGGTGGGTCTCGAACCCGCGGGCTCAGGCAATCCACTCACCTCAGCCTCCCAAAGCATGGGATTACAGGCTGAGCCACCGAGCCCGGCTACATGTAAACTTCTTGATAAAATATTAGCTATCTAAAATTCTAATTATGAAGACTATATGCTAACATGGAAAAACTAATATGTTAAGTGATATTTACACTATGGGGTTGTTTTTGTTGCACCAGTTATCCAGTATAGCTCCAGCATCTGAAGATTTGAAATTTACTATTTATAAGTAACTCAGCCGGGCTCAGTGACAGCCTGTAATCCTAGGACTTTGGGAGGCTGAGGCGAGTGGACTGCCTGAGCCCGTGGGTTCGAGACCAGACCGGGCATCTTGGTGAGACCTCGTCTATACAATAAACCAAAAATTAGCCAGACGTGATAGTGTGTACCTATAGTTCCAGCTACTTGGAGCTGAGGTGGAAGGATTGCCAGAGTCCAGTAGGTCGAGGCTGGGGTGGCCGTAAGTGTGCCACTGTCCTCCAGCCCGGGCAACAGAGTGAGACTCCAACTCAAAAGATAGATAGACAGATAGACAGACAGAAGATAGATAGATAACTCAAAAGTATATGAAAAGTAACATATGGTGCTATGCACCTGTAGTCCCAGCTACTCAGGAGGCTGAGGTGGAAAGATCACCTGAGACCAGAGGTCAAGGTTGTTGTGAACTATGATCCTGCCATTCCACTCCAGCCTGGGTGACACAGTGAAACCCCGACTCAAAAAAATAACAGCAGAAGTGACATGTGATCTATTCTTTTCAAGTCTGAAAGAGAAACTCCTTTAGTAAAAACTATGAATAATTTATTCTCCCCAAATTAAACACCCTTTAAAGATTCCCCATAACTTCTCTCTCTCTCTCTCTCTCTTTTTTTTTTTTTGAGTAGGAGTCTCACTGTGTCACTCAGGCTGGAGTGCAGTGGCATGCTCACGATCACCGCAGCCTTGACCTATTGGGCTCAGGTGATCCTTCCACCTCAGCCTTCCAAGGAGCTGGAACTACAGGTGAGCGCCACCATGCCTGGCTAATATTTTTATTTACTGTAGAGACGAGGCCTTGCCAAGTTGCCCAGGCTGGTCTCAAACACATGGACTCGGGCAATCCTCTTCCCTCAGTCTCCCAAAGTGCTGGGATTACAGGCGTGAGCCACCGTGCCTGGCTTTACTTATCTTTAGAGCATTAGTATGGCAGCTTATAACCCAGATGTTGTGAAGATTAGATTCTTGCTCAGACTACCCCTTCTTCAAATGATCATGTGCTGGAAAACCTGTGTTCAGTCCATTTTTCCTTAAGTCCTCTATCCCTATCCAGGTATTAAATAGCTCCAGACTGGCCTCACCTGTTAGGTTGATGTCTCCCAGCAAATCAAGAAGTTCTCCACCTGCAGAAGCTGGTTTGCTTGTAGGTACAGTTGGAATAACAGGTGTTATGTCATTTCCTCCCAATAAATCCAATAAATCATTGGCCTAAAAAAGGAAACAACACCTCAACTCATTGGTTGTTCATCCAGTTAACACTTAAAGCAAAGCTCTTAAAATACTTAAAAATAAGGAAGGAAATAATCAACCAATCCAGGACCATTAAGGAGAATCAGCTAAGAGATAAGTTGTGGGGGACTATAAAATCATCCGAAGCCCCAGATGAGCAAGTGAAGGCTACCTGGCTAGTGGGCTGTGGCCCAGTGGGTGGTGGTTTGGTCTCTAGTGGAGCTGGTTCTGTCTCTCCATTTGTCTGAACAATTTCAGTAGGGCCATTTGTGGTCACTTTTTCCATAACAGGCATTCTCTCAAGTAGGGCAGACCTAGAAGAATCTGAAGTGGTTAAATTCTAGGCAGTTAACCTAGATTCCCTACCATAAACAATCACTATTAACTATGTTGAAGGCAAACATGAACAGCCATCTCCCCTCCCTACCCAGCACACACACTAAAATAGAAGGTAGATTACAAGAATACATGACCTAAATTCCTAGTGGGATTAAGGGCAGACAAGAAACCATGAATAAACAAACTGTCCACCTAAATCCTAAAGCATATGTTTCAGTGGTAGAAAGACTGGGATGAAAGAAAGGTAAATCAATAAGTATACAGTCTCCAATCAGAAAGATATTGTGTAATAGAAGGAAAATAAGATGACAAACACCAAAATGTTAACACTAATAGAATTAGAATGAGATCATTTATCTTGAAAAAAATACAACCGACAGTTCTTAACTAAATAAAATGGAAAATGAACCAAAACAAGCAATTAGAACAAAATAGGGTTGTGCAGTACAGTTAATAAAGCACAAAGCATGAGTCATTTCTATGGATTTTGATGGCAATTTATTTAGGATGCTAGGTCTATGCATTGCTTAGTTTCTTTTGCTCACCTCATGTGGTCATATTTCTTAAAAAGTGCATTATATTCTACTGCCCTCTGCTGGAGTTCCACATCAATGCTGCTCCCATAGATGGAAACCACTTTCTTAATTCGGCTATGGAATAAAATGACAAACAAAATCAAATACTCAAATGAAAATTATAAACAAGCAGAAAGACTTTAAACCAAAGTTTTCCAGACCAAATTCTAAAATAGTCTTATCTTAATTTACATAATTTTTCAAAGACAAAACACCTTTCCTTTATCTTTATTCATGTGACATTCACGATTACATTATTCTCATTGCAATGCTAGATTTCTGTCTGTTAGGTACCCCATACAGTAAAATTTGATACATAAAACTATCAATTATTACTTGGCCAAAAAAGAAAACTGTACTGTTCATTCTCTTCTTTAGTAATTTTAAAATGAATTTTTATCAACAAAAGGATTATAGCATCAAAATACTGATTCCAAATTCTCCTAGTTCACAATTTAAAGAGGTAAATAAAAAGTAAAGCTTCATAAGACTTTACATTAAAAAGTGAAGTAGAAAGTCTAAGAAGGAAAACTAAGTTTATCTTAAATATGCTTGACATTGGCCAGGTGCAGTGGCTCACACCTATAATCCTATCACTTTGGGAGGTCAAGGTGGGAGAATTACTCGAGCCCAGGAATTTGAGACCTGCCTGGGTAACACAGTAAGACCCTGTCTCACAAAAAATGAAAAAATTAGCCAGGTGTGGTGGCATATGCCTATACTCCCAGCTATTCACAAGACTCAGGTGGGAGGAACACTTGAGCCCAGGAGGTTGATGCTGCAGTGAGCCAGGATAGTACCATTGTAGTCCAGTCTGGAGGACAGAGTGAGAACCTGTCTCAAAAACAAAAATAAACAACCTAAGAATTAACTTTTATTTGAAATAGCAAGGAATTAAAAGACTTAACCAGTGAAAGATTATTTTATTTCTATTCAGACATCTCAAAATCTTACAATAAACTAAAATCCGTAAATGAGAAATAACTTCTCAACTTAAAAAGAAAGACACTGGGCCAAGCGCGGCTCATGCCTGTAATCCCCACACTTTGGGAGGCCAAGGCAAGAGGACTGCCTGAGTCCAGAAGTTCGAGACCAGCCTGGGTAACATGGTGAGACCTCATCCCTACAATAAATCAAAAAATTAGCCAGGTGTGGTGGTATACATCTGTATTCCCAGCTACTTGGAAGGCAGAGGCAGAAGGATCGAGTCCAGCAGGTCAAGGCTGCAGCAGCTATGATTGTGCCACTGTACTCCAGCCTGGGCAACAGAGTGAGATTTCACTCAAAAAACAAAACAATACCCCCAAAAAGGCATTGGAAAGCCAATACTAAAAACATTACCTTTTAGTTTCTCAATATTGCATGGAGTGGGAGAATGAGGAGAAGCAAAGTATGGGTAAAATATTCATCATGAATTAATAATTGTGGGGCAATAAGTAAATTCAAATCTTGCTATTCTCTCTTCTTCTATGTTTAAA
Organism: Cephalopachus bancanus; assembly: GCA_027257055.1. Lineage (NCBI taxonomy): Eukaryota > Metazoa > Chordata > Mammalia > Primates > Tarsiidae > Cephalopachus > Cephalopachus bancanus. The sequence continues at coordinate 82,289 of JAPVLO010000330.1, read as the reverse complement.
ATTTTGCACAATACAAAGTTTTTTAAGATAACAAAACAACCTGTCCACCATGCTTTCCTTCAATACTCACTTTACAGTACAAGTGAATCGAGTAGAAAGCTTCATAATGGCAGTGAGGGCATAACCTCGTGTCACGGAGGTGGACATATTAGAGATTAGGACACTTTCTAAAATATCCAACACTTCATCTTCTGTTACCTGGAAAGGAGAGAAGAAGAAAAAAAAAAAGACCATGTAGAATGAAAGGTAAAATTAAACATCGAAGTCTGATATCAAGTCAAGGGTTGCCACCAGAAAGGCAATCCTACCACTACAAAAGCCTCTAATTCAACCTGTGCTTTGCAAGGGTAACTGCCCAAGCTGTTCCATCAATCAGAGCAGGCAAGAGAGACGTTAAAAAAGTGAAAAATAACCACTTAAGGCTGAGAGGCATATTGTAGCTTTAAGAAGTAGAAGTGGAGGAAGAAAAAGACTAGAGCTCAAGTGCTGCTACAATCTTTCCTAAAGTGAGTCCTTTAATGAGCAAATGGAAACCTGGATACACATCTCATTCCTTCTTGTTTATCAGCCAGAGGGTAAGAGAAACAATAATTCAGACTACTAGGATGGAGAGTACAGTCTAAATTAGTTTTAAAATCTCACAATGGCTCAATAAGGTCCACCTCAAAAAATGGCAGGTTTCCTAATATAATTCTAGTATTACTTCTCTAAAAAGTTTTCACATAGTCAGTCTCAACTTCCCATTAAACACTACTCTCCTATTATCAAAAACATTACTTTCCCCCCTACTTAACTAAGAGTGAGGTACCTGAATAGGTTCTTCCTCTTCACACTGGCCAGATACAAGAAGATCACCATATTCACCTATACACCACGCAGCCACTTGTACCAAAGGTTGCTGTTGAAAGAAAGTCACTTTTTGTCAAGGATTCTATCTTTTTTTTTTTAAGAGTAGAAAAACAGGTTTATTGAGTATGCTGCAAGGGAGCAGCACGCAGAACAGTGATGGGGAGCTGTCTGTCAAGGATGTTAATATTTCCAAAGATACTTCATGTAAATCATAGGTAATCTAATTATAAAGGTCAGAACTGAGCACATCCAGTGTTTGAAATAAAGACATAACAAGAAAATAAAGGTTAATTTTCCCCCCAAAGAAGAAAGGCAAATTAAGTACTTACTTGAGAATAATCGCCAAGAATTGCTTTGTACAAGCGCTGAACAGTATAGGCATGCATCTCCACACTATTGGTTATTAACTGGATCAAATTGGGGACTGCATCATCACGAACATAACTTCCTGCCTAAAAGGAAATGCAAACAGTTACCCCTGGAAACACACAGCAACATAACAAGTGTTAGCAATTATTACTGTTGTTAATCAGAGACTACTATAAAACACCCTCAAAGATAAACTTGGTTCCAATTCTCAGGTTCATAGCAACTCAAGCTTGAAAGTCTTACTTAAATATTTTAAGTTTTAAATTTTATCCCCCCAAAATCTTCTCTTTCTCCAAATTAAAAACAAAATATAAAGATTTTTAAATGTCAAGAAAGATCTTTAATTCTCAAAACAGGTAAAGCGAAAATTTTCAAAAATTTAAGAAGTACATTAACTGGGAGTATTTTTTTTTTTTTTTTTTTTTTTGAGTTGGAGTCTCACTCTGTCACCCAGACTAGAGTGCAGTGGCACACTCCCGGCCACCGCAGCCTCGGCCTGCTGGGCTCCGGCGATCCTTCCGCCTCAGCCTTTCAAGTAGCTGGAACTATAGGTGTGCGCTACCACGCCCGCGTACACTGGGAACTTAATTATAAACACCTCTCTTCCCCACAACTCCCAGCACTGGTATTAAAATCAGATGGGGCTGGGCATGATGGCTCTTGGGAGGCCAAGGCAAGAGGCTTGCCTGAGCCCAGGGTTCGAGACCAGCCTGGGCAACTTGGTAAGACCTCGTCTCTACAATAAATCATAAAAACTAGCCAGATGTGGTGGCGTGCATCTGTAGTTCAAGCTACTTGGAAGGCTGGGGCGGAAGGATCACCTAAGTCCAACAGGTGGAGGCTGCGGTGGCCATGAGCATGCCACTGTACTGTGGCCTGGGCGATAAGAATGAGACTCCAACTCAAAAAAAAAAAAAAAAAGAAAATCAGATGGGTGAGCTACCAGGAATCATCTTATTCTAGGAGATGGAGAGAGGAGAAATGTACATAAACAGGTGAAAAAGGCATATTAAGTAAGAAAATGGAATTAAATAAATAACTTTTCAAATATAAGTTTTTAAAAACATCACTGTCCTATGAAAATTAATAAATATTATAAAACCAACATTAGCTGGGTGCAGTGGCTCACGCCTTAATCCCAGCTCTTTGGGAGACCAAGGTGGGAGGATTGCTTGAGTCCAGGAGTACCATCAGCCTGGAGAACTCAGCAAGACCTCACCTCTACAAAAAAATTTAGCACACACCTATACTTCCAGCTACAGGTGAGGTGAAAGGATAGCCTGAGGTCAGGAGGTCGAGGACATGGTGAGCTGTGATTGTGCCACTGCATTTCAGCCTGGGTGACAAAGACTCTGACCTCTCCATGGCCCAAAGAAGGGGAAGATGTATTTTGAATTTAATTATTTTTAAATGTGGACTCTTTAATGCCCTTGTGAGTAGTAGAATTAACTATTTAACCTACAGGGAAATAAAATGTTGGCTGTGTTAGAGCATTATACTTAGGCTACATAGACAATACAAACAATTGAACCCATAGCTAAACTCAGCTAACCTTGGTCAACCTCCCATTACTGAACAGAACAGCATATCTGATTTACAAGACTGAGACCAACCCTAACCATGGTTATTTTGAAAATAAAAAAAAAAAACTGACGTGATTAAGATGATGCCTCCACGGTGGCTCAGCCTGTAATCCCACGCCTTTGGGAGGCTGAGGTGAGTGGATTGCCTGAGCCCGCGGGTTCGAGACCCGCCTGGGCAGCAAGACCTCATCTCTACAATAAAAAAAAAAAAAAAAAATCAGCTGGGTGTGGTAGCTCATGCCTGTAATTCTGGCTACTTGGAAGGCTGAGGCGGAAGGATCGCCAGAGCCCAGCAGATCGAGGTTGCGGTGGCCGGAAGCGGCCACTGCACTCCAGTCTGGGCGACAGAGTGAGACTCCAACTCAAAAAAAAAAAGATGATGCCTCCTGTTAAGAAACACAAAGGGCCGGGCTCGGTGGCTCAGCCTGTAATCCCAGCACTTTGGGAGGCTGAGGTGAGTGGACTGCCTGAGCCCACAGGTTCGAGACCAACCCGGGCAACTTGGCGAGACCTCGTGGCCATGAGTGTGCCACAGCACTCCAGCCTGGGTGACAAAGTGAGACTCCAACTCAAAAAACAAAAAAAAAGTAACACAAAGACAGACCAGGTGCAGTGGCACATTCCAGCAGTCTCAGCACTTTGAGAGATTGAGATGTAAGCACTGCTTGAGCCCAGGAGTTTGAGACTGGCCTGGGCAACATAGCGAGACCTCATCTCTACAGAAAAAAGCAAAACTATTAGCCGGACATGATGGCACACACCTGTAGTCCCCATTACTTGGGAGGGTGAGGTAGAAGGATCACCTGAGCCCAGGAGGTTGAGGCTGCAGTGAGCTGGGATTGTGTCACTGCATTCCAGCCTGGGCACAGAGTGAGACCCTGACAAGAAAAGAAAGAAAGGGAGGAAGAAAGGGAGAAGCAGAGAGAGAGAGAAAGAGGGTAGGGGGAAGGAAGGGAGGAAGGGAGGGAGGAAGAAAGGAAGAAGGAAGGAAGGACAAAGACAGAAGGAGAAGTTTGAAAAATGGTCAAAAGGAAAGATAATTGGTGGTGTGACTTATTTACATTTTTCTCTAAAGCAGAGGGATTTCTATTTTTGTTTTTTTTGTTTTTTGTTTTTTGTTTTGAATTGGAGTCTCACTCTGTCACCCAGACTGGAGTGCTAGTGGCCGCTCCCGGCCAACACAGCCTCGACCTGCTGGGCTCCGGCAATCCTTCCACTCCACCTTCCAAGTAGCTGGAACTACAGGCACGCGCTACCATGCCGGGCTAATTTTTTGATTTATTGTGAGATGAAGTCTCGCCAAGTTGCCCAGGCGGGTCTCAAACCTGTGGGCTCAGGCAATCCACTCACCTCAGCCTCCCAAAGGCACAGGATTACAGGCTGAGCCACCGAGCCCGGCTTATTTTTGTTTTTTTAAGTCAGGGTCTCATTCTCTCCCCCAAACTGGAATGCAGTGGCATGATCATGGATCACCATACCCTCGACCTTCTGAGCTCAAGAGATCCTTCTACCTTGCCTCCTGATTAACTGGGACTACAGACACGCTATACAATACCTGGGTAATTTTTTGTAGAGATGAGATTTCGCTATTTGTCCAGACTGGTCTCAAAGTGCGTGAGTCACCTCGCACAGCCTAGAGTGCTTTTATTTTTTTATTTTTTAATATCTTTTTCTTTTTCTTTTTTTTTTGAGTTGGAGTCTCACTCTGTCACCCAGACTGGAATGCAGTGGCCGCTCCCAGTCACCGCAGCCTCGATCTGCTAGGCTGAGCCACAGGTGATCCTTCCACCTCAGCCTTCCAAGTAGCCGGAATTACAGGCATGCACTACCACGCCCGGCTGATTTTTTGATTTATTGTAGAGATGAGGTCTTGCTGCCCAGGCGGGTCTCGAACCCGCGGGCTCAGGCAATTCACTCACCTCAGCCTCCCAAAGGTGTGGGATTACAGGCTGAGTCTCCAAGCCCAGCTATTTATTTATTTTTTGAGTGAGAGTCTCTTTCTGTCATCAGGCTGGAGTACAGTGGCACACTCACCACCACCGCAGCCTTGACTTGCTGGGCTTAGGGATCCTTCCGCGTCAGCCTTCCAAGTGGCTACAATTACAGAAGGGCGCCACCACACCTGGCTAATTTTTTGATTTAGTGTAGAGATGAGGTCTTGCCAAGTTGCCCACACTGGTCTTGAACCCCTGTACTCAGGCAATTCTCTCACCTTGGCCTCCCAAAGTGCTGGGATTACAGGTGTGAGCCACTGCACCCAACTTAGAGTGCTTTTAATAAGAGAAAGCATCAGCATGATCTAATTAACACTTAAAGACTAATTCATCCAACAACGCCACTGTACTCCAGCATGGTTAACAGAGCAAAACCCCAACTCAAAAATAATTAATTAATTTAATTTAAGATTTGGGGCTGGGTATGGTGTCTCACACCTGTAACCCCAGTATTTTGGGAGAGTGAGACAGGAGAATCATTTGAGGCTAGTAGTACAAGATCATCATGGGCAAGAAATAATGAAAAATAAAAAATTAACCTGCCATACTGGCAAATGCCTCAACTACTGAGGAGACTGAGGAGGGAGGATCACTTGAGCCCAAGGCTCAAGGTTACAGTGAGCTATGATCATACACCCACAACTGCAGCCTGGGTGATAGACCGAGGCCTTGTCTCAAAAGAGGGGCAGGGGTTTGATAAACATTTTTCTTCAGGATCTTTAATTTTTCCCTTTTGGACCTCATAAAAACTAAAAAAAAAATGTCCTCATTCATCATGATTTTTGTTAGAATATAATTTTTCCCATTATCACATTTATTAACATTTGACCTTTTACAAAATTAATTCATTGTTGGTAAACTAAAAAACTAGTATAAACTAGTATACGCCAGACAGAACCCCACAGCAACAAATACATATAAACCATACTTTTTTTTTTGAGTCGGTATCTCACTCTGTCGTCCAGGCTGGAATGCAATGGCATCCTCACAGCCACCTCAGGCTTAACCTGCTGGGCTCTGGTGATCCTTCCACCTCAGCTTCCAAGAAGCTGGAACTACAGGTGCGTGCTACCAAACCCGCTTTATTTCTATTTTTATTTATTGTAGAGACGAGGTCTCACCAAGTTGCCCAGGCTGGTCTTGAACCCCTGAGCTCAGGCAATCCTCTCACCTTGGTCTCCCAAAGTGCTGGGATTACAGGCTTGAACCATGGCACCCAGCCTAAACCATACTTTTAACCATACTTGCCTTCAGAGGTTTCCTAATTTACTTAATCTCCATTTGGGAACTACTAGTAGTTTCCAGTTTTCCACTATTATAAATAAGATTCAGATGGACACTTTGTATATACATTTTTGTGCTCTTGTTCTTTTATTGCTCCAAGCCAAAGTCCTTAAAATTAAATTAATGAATCAAAACGTATAATCTAAGACCCTTGTTATATGCTTAGTACGAAACTGCACACTGAGAAGATGGCATCATTTACCACCCCCATGAAGTAAAGCATACTGCCTGTTTCTCTATTTTCTAACATTAAGAATTTGCTTGAAAAGTATGATACATAAATATGATACCTTGCTTTGATTTTACCATTAAGATCTTACTCTTTAGTAAGAGTATTTTTTCAAATGTTAATTAGCCATTTTTATCTTCTTTTAACTCCCTGTTCAAATGCCCATCATCCCATTAGTGTTTAATTTTTTTTTTATAAAGGGTAAATTTTTTATAAATTAAAAGTATTACCAGACTAGGCAACATAGTGAGATTTTTTTCAAATCTACAAAAAATTTTTAAAAATCAGCTGGGTATGGTGACACACATATATAGTCCCAGTTACTCAGGAGGATAATACTGAAAGATCACCTGAGTCCAGGAGATCAAGACTGCTGTGAGTCGTGATCATGACATAGCTTGGGCAATAGGCTGAGGCTTCAACTCAAAAAATAAAAATAAAAAAATTAATATGTTACAATGTTTTCCCCTAGTTGTCATTTGCCTTTTAAATTTGTAGATTTTTTTCCCTTTGCTATACAAGTTTTATATAGGTGTGAGCCACCGTGCCTGGCCCCAAGTATTTTAGATAGAGTAGCTGGGAAGTCTCTCAGAGGAGGTAAACTTCGAGTAGAGCCCTCAGTGAAGTGAGGAGGTAGACATGCAGAGATCTATGTAAGAGTGTTCTAGTTAGAACAGTAAGTACAAAAACCTGAGGTAGCAACAAGTTTGCCTGCTTGGTGAGTAAACAGGAAGGCAAGCAAAGCTGGTAAAGTGAGAGAGACAATGGTAGATTGGAGGTTAAAGAGATAAGCAGGGGTTGGAATATGTAGAACCTCGTAGGAGTTTGGATTTTATTGTGAATAAGATAGGAAGCTATTGCAGGGTTTTGTTTTTGGTTTTGTTTTTTTTTGAGTTGGAGTCTCACTCTGTCGCCCAGACTGGAGTGCAGTGGCCGCTCCCAGCCACCGCAGCCTCGACCTGCTGGGCTCCGGCGATCCTTCCGCCTCAGCCTTCCCGAGTAGCCGGAATTACAGGCATACGCTACCACGCACAGCTAATTTTTTTTTTTTTTTTTAATTGTAGAGATGAGGTCTCGCTGCCCAGGCGGGTCTCGAACACGCGGACTCAGCAATTCACTCACCTCAGCCTCCCAAAGGCGCGGGATTACAGGCTGAGCCACCGAGCCCGGCGGGATTGGGTTTTTTTTTTTTTTTTTGAGTTGGAGTCTCACTCTGTCGCCCAGACTGGAGTGCAGTGGCCACTCCCGGCCACCGCAGCCTCCACCTGCTGGGCTCCAGCGATCCTTCCGCCTCAGCCTTCCAAGTAGCCGGAATTACAGGCATGCGCTACCATGCCCGGCTGATTTTTTGATTTGTTGTAGAGATGAAGTCTCGCTGCCCAGGCGGGTCTCGAACCCGCAGGCTCAGGCAATCTACTCACCTCAGCCTCCCAAAGGCGCGGGATTACAGGCCGAGCCACTGAGCCCAGCTGGGATTGGGTTTTTAAGAGTAAAAATATTCAGGACCCGCCTGGGCAGGCGAGACTTCATCTATACAATAAAATCAAAAAATTAGCCGGGCGTGGTAGCGCACGCCTATAATTCCGGCTACTCAGAAGGCTGAGGCAGAAGGATCGCCGGAGCCCAGCAGGTCAAGGCTGCAGTGGCCGGGAGCGACCACTGCACTCCAGTCTGGGCGACAGAGTGAGACTCCAACTCAGAAAAAAAAGAGTAAAAATGAAAGTGTACTGGCATACAAAGAAGTATAACTGTATCTAACTATGTCACCAGAAGTAGATACCATAAAGAAAAACATTCACAAATTTGACCACATTAAAATATAAAACTTGTCTGGGTATGGTGGCTCACACCTATAATCCCAGTACTTTGGGAGGCAGAAGTGACAGGGTTGCCTGAGTCCAGGGGTTCGAGACCAGCCTGGGCAACTTGGGGAGACCTCATCTCTACAATAAATCAAAAATATTAGCTGAGTGTAGAGGTACACACCTGTCATTCCAGCAACTTGGAAGGCTGAGGTGGAAGGATCACCTGAATTCAGTAGGTCGAGGTTCCAGTGGCTGTAAGCGTGCCACTGCACTTGAGACACCAACTCAAATCAAACCAAACAAAACACTTGGCCAGTTCCCCCATATCCCAACCTACCCTGCCATCATGGTATTCCTTCATGCTTCTTTTTTTTTCTTCATAGGATTTATTCCTACCTGACATTATGTTACCTATTTATCCATGAATTTCCTATCTCTTCCACTAGAACATAAGCTTCAAAGAACAAGGGCTATTATTTCTGCCTTACTTATTAGTACATCCTAGTACTTAGTATGCATTGATTGAAAAAGCTACTTACCGTTGTCAGAACACGCATAATTGTGTCTATATGCCACCGTTTGGAAGGTGCATACCTGAGAAAAAAAATGGTATAGGGTGAACAATATGGAACCTATAAAATATACTGTATTCAGTAACTTTAAGAGCCTATCCACAGTCTTTTCAAGATTCCCTGGATAGGTGATTATATTCGGAACCATGTCAGCAATAAAGTGAGCAGCAATGATCATTTGAAAGGGCGATAAAATGGTATATAATCAAATGTGGATGTTTCCCATAACATTGCAATAGGAGTTGCTGAGCTGAGAAATGGGACTTTGCCTTCAGCTTCAGAGAAAAAAAAAAAATATATATATATATATATATATTTATAGTGAGAACAGGAGAGGATAAAAAAAAAAAAGAAGAGCCAGGCACAGTAGCTCAGGCCTGTAATCCCAGCACATTGGGAGGCAGAGGCGAGAAAACTGCCTGAGCCCAAGGGATCAAGACCAGCCTAGGCAACTTGGCAAGACCTAGTATCTACAATAAACCAAAAAAAAAAAAAAAAAAAGCTGGGTGTGGTGCTGTGTGCCTGTAGTTCCAGCTACTTGAAAGACTGAGGAGGAAGGGTCGCCTGAGCCCAGCAGGTTGAGGCCATGGTGGCCATGAGCGTGCCACTGCACTCCAGTTTGGATGACAGAGTAAGACTCCAACTCAAAAAAAAAAAAAAGAGAGAGAAAAGAAGAAAAGAAACTCTCTTAGATCCAGACAACACCAGGATTAGAAACTCATTTCCTTAAATTCAGAGTGGAAAGAGGTACTACTAAAACTTGAGGAAGCCAGGCTCGGTGGCTCAGCCTGTAATCCCGCGCCTTGGGAGGCTGAGGTGAGTGAATTGCCTGAGCCAGCGGGTTCGAGACCCGCCTGGGCAACTTGGCAAGACCTCATCTCCACAATAAATCAAAAAATCAGCCCGACATGATAGCGCACGCTGTAGTTCCAGCTACTGGGAAGGCTGAGGCGGAAGGATCGCCAGAGCCCAGCAGGTCGAGGCTGCGGTGGCTAGGAGCAGCCACTGCACTCCTGTCTGGGCGACACAGTGAGACTCCAACTCAAAAGAAAAACAAAAAACAAACAAAAAAAGCTTGAAGAATTGCTTCCTTGAAGTTTGTTCATAGAACTGCTAGTCAGATGCTGTAACTTTTCTAATCCCTGTATTAGCAACAGAATACGACTCTGTCTAAAAAAAAAATGACATCATAGACAAGGGGTTAAAGAACAGATAAAGGGGGAGATGTCATAAAAGTGGTATTGTTTTGGTCTTAGTATACTTAAATGCTGACTATAATGGCCTTCTCAAAGCTAACTTATAATTGAGAACTTAAAATAAATGATAATATGTTTTAAACATATTTACAGCATTTCCCCCAAGTATTAAAGATGCTTTCAAAAACTTCCAAGCATCTTTTACCAATAAATACAGAAAATAAATCTTACTTTTCTGCAGCAAGAAAGATTCCAGATGCACAGTCTGCTTTAAATTCTGGTTCACATGAATCCAGAAAATAAAGTAATTCCTTCATCATGCCTCGGATATTATTCCCATTTACCAGTGCAAAACTCAATTCCATTGCACGCCTTACAGAGGAGAAAAATTTAAAAATAGTTATGATATTTATAGTGAGAATTAAACAAAGACCCAGGTACGCTTTCTCTAAACACCAAGCACTAGCAGATGTGTTAATGTCCTTGCACATTCTATGATACTAATCTTTGCACACGAGATAACCAAGGAAATTTATTTTTATGTAATCAAAGTTAGTTTTGATGTTTGGAGTCTTTATTCAACATGTTTCTTTAAAAATCCCTAGAAGATATACTACAAACAACTAAATATGCAGTTTGGGGTCAACAGTCTACTCTATGAAGCTGAAACTTAGAATATTTAAGAGGCTCAAAAAGAGGAGCAACAAAATCATTACCCAATAATAATACTTCTCTGCATTACTCCTTTAAAATGTGATACATTAAGTCACCATATTCTACTTTTATTACACCCTACTTCTGTCCAAAGATGATATGAAATAGTTAACATGTTAACATCAAAAAGTATGTCAAAATTTATAATAAAAGCAAACTCAAAGGAAAATAGCCACAAAAAGGAAAAAAGGGCCTGTGCTATGACAGCAAACAAGCATTTCTAAAACGGCCTATCAAATTTGATGTGGCTGGGCACAGCGGCTCACACCTGTAACACCAGTACTTTGGGAGGCCAAGATGGGAGGGCTGCTTGTGTCCAGGAGTTTGAGATCAGCCCAGGCAATATAGCAAGACCTCATCTCTATTAAAAAAATAAATAAATAGCACAGTGCAGTAGCTTATGCCAGTAATGCCAGCACTTTAGGAGGCCAAGGTGAGAGACAGCCTGAGCCCACGGGTTTGAGACCAGCCTAGGCAATTAGGTGAGACCTCATCTCTATAATACATCAAAAAATTAGCCAGATGAAATGGCATGTGCCTGTAGTCCCAGTTACTTGGAAAGCCAAGGCAGAAGGATCACCTGAGCTCAGCAGGTTGAGGGTGCAATAGCCATGATTATGCCACTAGATTCCTGCCTGGGCAACAGAGTAAGACTTTGACTCAAAAATAAATAAATAAAAAAGAAATCTGGCCATGAAGGCAAAAAATGGAAATGTTTAAACACATAAAAGTTAAAAGGTTATTATATGCATCTTTCCATATTTGGTCAGTAATTTCAAACATTGTATACACTCTGACTTTCAAAAAATAACCAATATAATAACTAAAAAACACTTTCATTTTAGCTAACATATAAGCAACAAAAATTGAATCCTTAGAGAGATATAAACATGGCTAACTCCATATAGTATACAAGTACTTCACATATACTGATTGAATTAATGCTGCATAACCCTATGAAGTGTGTGCTTTTCTATCTGCATTTTACGTATGAGGCACTGAAAGTTTAAGTAATTTGACCCAATCTACTAAAAGCAGAGCCAGGATTTGGAATGAGGCCGTACGGCTCCAGAGTCTGAGCTCTTACTGTTATATATCCTGCCAAGAGACACAGGTTTTATTTCTGAAATTCAAAGCCCAGTAGTGAGCTATAGAGAAACAACACAATAGGAGTCAGAAGGCTGATATCTATTCCCAGGATTGCCCTTTACATAGATTAGGGTTTAGGGTCAAGTCACTTGATCCCTTTGGGACCGTATTTTAGCTAATCTGTTAATTAGGGATAGAAGTAATTGCCTAAACTCTCTCACTGGCCTGTTCTGAGAACTGAGACCCAGAGGGTACTCACAAAATCCACTGCAAAGCACTATATAAAAGTTGCTGTTACTAAATTCAGGTCTACCTTTAAATTGCCCAAGCACTTAGTACCTGTTCTGGACAAATAAAAGGAAGTCAGTATCAATAAATGTTTGCTAACTGAATAGTTTCAGAGATCATTTTATATCTTTGTTTGGGATTTGAACACACAACTAAAAGTTCATTGAGGCCAACCCTAGCTAGGTTTTACAAACAGTTCTTCTAAGAGGAGAACCAACAGAATTACTCCCTTGAGGGAAGGGATATCTGCCTTTTGAGAGTGCTATATGCTGCCCAACAGTCACTCCAGGATGCACTGTTCAAAGACACAGATGCCTTCAGAATACTGGGACATAAGTACTGTGAAAAACGTGTGCTGTCAGCAATTTGAGTTTCAGCATTGTGATAAGACACTCAGTCGATGGATCACTCCATATTTTCATCCTCCAACACACAAAGCACAGTACTTTTGTTAAGTAAACTTTCACCTAGCTTATCTGTACCTTTTATATTTATCAAAAAACCAAGGACAACTTTATGGTGTTCTTAGGTATTTCTTATTGGCTTCCTAAACTAAATTAAACTTCTCCCTATCAATCCTTTCTTTAAAAAAGGATCCAAGCTGGGCTCGGTGGCTCAGCCTGTAATCCCGCGCTTTTGGGAGGCTGAGGTGAGCGGACTGCCTGAGTCCGCGGGTTCGAGACCTGCCTGGGCAGCGAGACCTCATCTCTACAATAAATCGAAAAATCAGCCAGGCGTGGTAGTGCATGCCTGTAATTCCGGCTACTCGGAAGGCTGAGGTGGAAGGATCGCTGGAGCCCAGCAGGCGAGGCTGCAGTGGCCGGGAGCGGCCACTGCACTCCAGTCTGGGCGACAGAGTGAGAAGCCAACTCAAAAAAAAATAAAAAAATAAAAATAAAAAAAGATTCAATCTGCAGAGGTTGATATGTGAACACAATGGTTAAATACAGAAACAACAACACTTTGCTCTCAAATCTATTAGAAAATATTAGGTGGGGTGCACAGAACTATCAATAATCTGTCACTTAATTTATCAAAAATAGGAGATTGAGAAAAAGTCTCAGTTTTTTACCGTTTTATTGAGACATCCAAATCTTTAAGACAATCCACAATTGTGCTTCTGTGCCTCTGTACTGCATTATGATCTGTCTGCACAGTTTTCAACAAAGATGTCAGAGCTACATATCTAGATGAAACAAAGTTGCAGGATAACAGAGTTAAAAAGTAAAATTCAGGATAGTTTTCCTCTGCCTAGATAATGAAAACAAAGATGTCTCACGGAAAACAGGAAGCATACATTTTAAAATATTTAAAAGTAAAGATAGAGTTAATAAGCATAAAAGTAACATTTTAAAGGTATAAGAGGTACCATAATCTAAAAGAATGGCAACGAGGGGGAAGCTCTGGATTTAGGCTTGTATTCATGGTCAAGACAATTTATACTTTTAAAAGTAATTCACACAATTCTTTCAAAATTTTCCCAATAGTAAAACAAAACAAGCACATAATATGACTTTTCAGGCTGCCTTAGCCCCAAAATGCAAGAGGATATTATTTTAATTTGGAGTTAGAGAAAACACTGGAGATTTTGCTGCTTTTACTTGATACTGGCATCAAAATTACCTCTATAAAATTTTGAGTTTAAGATCCAAATGTTTAAAAATTTTAGAAGGAGAAAAAAAGATAATTCAGGGTACCACAATGATTCTTTCCACATCTTTTCATGCTTAATTTAACATGGTAAGAAAAATTTCTCCTAATTAGGAAAACAGGCAAGCAGGACATAATATAGGTAGGAAAGTAACAAAAGATAATACTGATCAGCCAGGTGTGGTGGCTCAGGTCTGTAATCCCAGGACTTTAGAAGGTTGAGGCAGGAGGACTGCTTGAGCCCAGGAGTTCAAGACCAACCTAGGCATGAGACCTTGTTTCTTCAAAAACTAAAAAAAAAAAAAAAAAAAAAAAGTAGCTGGGCATGGTGGCATGTGTCTATATTCCCAGCTTCTCAGGAGGCTGAGGTGGAAGAACCACCTGAGCCCAGGAGGTCAAGGCTGCAGTGAGCCATGATCATGCCACTACTCTCTGGCCCAGGTGATGGAGTAAGAAACTGACTCAAAAAAAAAAAAAAAAAAAGGGTAATACTAATCAATCAACTCATCTACCTAAATAATTAAATAAAACTTGCTGGAGCACGCAATGTTCCAGATTTGCTACCTGAAATGTTATGTTTTTCTTCTTAATTTAGAACAGGGGTCAACTAACTACAACCCACCTGCAAAATCTAGACCTCTCTGCTGCTTTCACAAAGCCATACTCATTTATATAATGTCTATCTATGGCTGATTTCATGCTAAGGGGCAAAGCTGAGTAGTTACCACAGAGATCCTGTGGCCCATAATGTCTAAAATGTTTACTATTTAGTCTTTTATAGCAAAATTTTGCTGACTCTTGATTTACAGAATAAATAGAAGTAAAAGTTAAGTCGTGAGACAAATTCTCAAATTCTTTACAAAAAGTAGTTTTGGTTTGTTGTTTATTTTTTTGAGTTGGAGTCGCACTCTGTCACTCAGGCTGGAGTACAGTGGCATGCTCACGCCCACCGCAGCCTTGACCTGCTGGGCTCAGGCAATACTTCCACTTCAGCCTTCCAAGTAGTTGAAACTACAGGCATGCACCACCATGCCCAACTAATTTTTTTAATTTATTTATTGTAGAGACGCGGTCTCACCAAGTTGCCCAGACTGGTCTCGAACCCCTGGACTCAGGCAATCCTCTCACCAAAGCCTCCCAAAGTGCTGGGATTATAGGCTTGAGCCACCACGCCCAGGCACAAAACAGTAGTTCTAAGATCAGTCTAAACATAAAAATTCTGAGTTAAGGTTCCAGATATGTTGCTTAATACACATGTATTCTTGAAAATACTAGATTTATAATACTCAAGAGACAAGGTATTTTTCAGATGACTTACCTAATATTCTTGTCGTTGTTTAATAAGAAACGACCCAGGATATTTATGGCTAGGACCTAAAGAGAAATAGCATAGGTTTTATTTATATTGTTTCCTGACACTAAAGGATCACTTCCTGGCCTCTAACAGGTGCAAACTATTCAAAGATAGCAAAAAAAGAAGGAAAAAACTCAAGATAAACGCTTAAAATCATATTCTATTTCAACAGTAGGAGCTAGGAAATTATATTTTACGGCATTGATATTGTTGGTAAAAGAATAATATTGGTATAGCCTCTTTAGAGGGAAATCTGGCAATAATAATAAATATTTCAGATTAAAATATATTATCTGTTTTAACTATTTCAATTCTAGGGATTAAAATATATTATCTGTTTTAACTATTTCAATTCTAGGGATTTATTTGACAAACGTAATTGTACAAATATACAAAAGTCTACTGCAAATCACAAATGATAGGAGAGATCCTAAAAGTCCATTAATAGCAAATTTGCTAAAAGTACTATGATAGTTCCAATCGAATATTATCCATTCATTAAAATAGAATGAATTGTGACACATGGTACAAATGCATCAACCTTGAAGACATATTAAATGAAATAAGACAGTTTATCAAAAAAATACTGTATGATTCCACTTATATGAGGTACTGTGATATTGTGAAAAGTACACCTTCTCATGTATCTCTCCCATCTGGCTGTTCATGCGTATCCACTGTAATGTCCTTTATAAAAATCCAGTAGGCATAAGTAAAATGATGCCCCGAATTCTGTGAGCTGCTCTAGCAAATTAATCAAACTCAAGGAGGGAGTGGTAGGAAGTGGGAATTTTAGCTGGTTGGTCAGAAGCAACCTGTGCTTGTGATTAGCATCTGAAGTGATTGTCAGTCTTGTAGGACTGAACACTCAACCCACAGGATCTGACGCTATCTCTAGGTAGAGAGTGTCTCAACTGAATTGAATTAAAGGATATCCAGCTGGTACCCGCTGGAGAATTGCTTGATGTGTAGGAAAATATTCTCACACATCTGATGTCAGAAGCAAATTGTTGACTGACTGCATAAAAGGAAAGAGCAGGAAAAACATTTTGGTTTGGGGTTTTCTTTTTCACATTATCTTTATTTCTTTTTTCTTTTTTTTTGAGTCAGAGTTGAACTCTGTCACCCAGGTTGGAGTTCAGTGACACACTCACGGCCACTGCAGCCTCAACCTACTGGGCTCAGGTGATCCTACCACCTCAGTCTTCCAAGTAGCTGGAGCCACAGGCATGTGCCACCATGCCCTCTAAATTTTTATTTATTTATCATAGAGACAAGGTCTAGCCATGTTGTTCAGTCTGGTCTCAAACCCCTGAGCTCAGGCAATCCTCTTGCCTCCACTTCCCAAAGTGCTGGTATTACAGGCTTGAGCCACCGCCACTGGCTTTTCTTTTTTTTCCAAGTTGGAGTCTCACTTTGTCTCTCAGGCTGGCACGCAGTGGCATGCTCACCACCACCACATCCTCGACCTGCTGGATTCAAGCAATCCTTCTGCTTCAGCTTTCCAAGTAGCTGGAACTATAGGCTTGGGCCACCACACCCAGTTAATTTTTTTATTTATTGTGGAGATAAGGTCTTGCCATGTTGCCCAGGCTGGTCTCAAACTCCTGGGCTCAGGCAATCCTCTCGCCTTCATCTCTCTGCAGTGCTGGGATTACAGGTGTGAGCCACTGCACCCAGCTGTTTTTTTCTTTTTTTCTACACAACACCAAAGGTACCTAAGAGTAGGCCAAATTCATAGAGAAAGTAGAATGATGGTTGCCAGGGATTGGGGATAGTGAGGCATGGAGAGTTACTGTTTAATGAATACAGAGTTTGGGAACAGAAAAGTTCTGGGGATCAATGGTACTGGTTACAAAACAATGTGAATGTACTAATGTCACTGAACTGTACACTTAAAAATGTGCAAAATGATACACTTTGTGTTATCTATATTTTATCACAATTAAGAAATAAATTTTAAAAAAGAATGAAACTGATTTCTTTCTTTTTTTTTTGAGTTGGAGTCTCACTCTCGCCCAGACTGGAGTGCAGTGGCCACTCCCGGCCACTGCAACTTTGAACTGCTAGGCTCCAGCGATTCTTCCGCCTCAGCCTTCCAAGTAGCTGGAACTACAGGCGCACGCTACCACGCCCGGCTAATTTTTGATTTATCGTAGCGATGAGGTCTCACCAAGTTGTCCAGGCGGGTCTAAGACCAGTTTCTATACATGAATATGGAAGTAGCTCCCAGATGTTAAGTAAATAATGTGAAGAAAGCCGGGATCAGTGGCTCAGCCTGTAATCCCATGCCTTTGGGAGGCTGAGATGAGTGGGTTGCCTGAGCCCGCGGGTTCGAGACCCGCCTGGGCAACTTGGCCAGACCTCATCTCTACAATAAAACAAAAATTAGCCAGGCGTGGTAGTGAGCGCCTGTAGTTCCAGTTACTTGGAAGGCTGAGGTGGAAGGATAGCCGGAGCCCAGCAGGCGAGGCTGCGGTGACCGGGAGCGGCCACTGCACTCCAGTCTGGGCGACAGAGTAAGACTCCAACTCAAAAAATAAAATAAAATAAAATAAAATAATGTGAAGAACAATATATATATATATGATATGTTACTATTTTCCTTGAAAGGTGGAAAGAGAAAAAGAACTTAAGTTATTATGGTTATTTGACTAGATATTGTAGTGCTAAAGATAAAAAGAACTGTGTATAATATTGTACTCTAGTAAATATGTTTCTTACAAGGCTGTGGGTTAACAATTCTAATATTAATAAATAAATGAATAAATAAAGTCATAGGGGGCAAAGGACCACTACTCCTTATAGAATAATTCCAATTATTTAGTGAGGGAAAATGAGAGAAAGAAAGAGAAAATTATCATTAGAACACCATCCTAATAATTGTTGTAGGCAACATCCTCTGGTGGATTAAAACTGCTGGGCAAAAGTCTGAGAACAGGATATTTACATAGTCTTAAAATATCTTCCCCAAAATATTTTTAATGACAAAGGGGAAAATAATAACTTTACAGTGGAGAGACACAGCAGACATCACCTTAACCAAATGATCAAAGTTAACATCACCAGTGATGAGACAAATAGATAACATGCACCTCCTGGAATAGTAAACTGAGAAGGGCATATTACTTCTGCAGTAGTTTTGCCAAAAAGCACAACTTTAATAAATAAAATTGTAAGAAAATATCAGACAGACCCAGAGGTGTACTCTACCAAGTAACCAGTCAGCACTCTTCAAAAGTGACAAAGTCATGAAAGACAAGGAAAGACTGAGGGAACTATCACAGATTAGAATAAGGAGACACGACAATTAAATATAATGTAAAGCTAGGCCCAGTGACTCATGCCTGTAATACCAGCACTTTGGGAGGCAGAGGCAGGAGGACCGCCTGAGTTCACAGGTTTGAGACCAGCCTGAGCAACATGGCGAGACCCTGTCTCTACAATAAATTAAAAAATCAGCCAGGTGTGGTGGCACATGCCTGTGGTTCCAGCTACTTGGAAGGCTGAGGCAGAAGGATCACCGGGGTCCAGCAGGTCAAGGCTGCAGGGACCGTGAGCATGCCACTGCACTCTAGCCTAGGCAACAGAGTGAGACTCTGACTAAAAAAAAAAAAAAAAAAAGTGGGATCATGGATTACCTCCTGAAACAGAGTAAGCACATTCATCAATAGAAAAATTGATGAAATCTGAATAAAATCTATAATTTAGTTAATATTATAGAATCATTATTAATTTCTTAAGTTTGATAATTACACTATAGTTACACAAGATGTTAACATTAGGGGAAGCTGGGTGAAGGGTATAGGGTGTATGGGAACTCAGATCTATTTTTGCAACTTTTCTATAAGTCTAAATTTATTTCAAATAGAAAGTTTTTTTAAAGTGGAGAAAATAATAAATATGCATGTACAAGAAGGAACCCAAAAAACCTGGAATTCATTTATAAAAAACTGTGTATTTATTCTTACATGTTTAAACTTCAGACACCTTCAAAGTACTCTCCATTTGATGCAGTACACCTATTGAGATGCTTTTTCTACTGCTCAAAAGTTTTTGAATTCATCAGTTTTGATGCCTTTTAGTGCTTCTGTCATTTTTTCTTTCACCTCTTCTATAACAGCAAAATGCTTCCCTTTGAAGACTTTTTTCATCCGGGGGAAAAAAAAAAGTTGCTAGGGGCAAGATGGGGCAAATAGGGAGGAGGGGGGACAGGGGTCATGCTATTTTTCAAAAATTGCTGAATATTCAGGACAGTGTGGGGAGGTGCGTTGAATGGTGGAAGAACCAATCACCTGACTGCCACAACTCAGAGCATTCCTTCTGCAAATCATCTCACAACAACGCTTGCTGGTACATTTATGACGACAGATTCCTAGAACACTTTCCTAGAAGGAATAACCTATAATACAAGGGGACTGCCCTCCAAAAGATAATCCTGTTTCTTTTAGGTCCCTCCTCATACAAACATATGTGAATAGAAAGGACATCTCTAAAAGAAAAAAACTACATTAGAAGGCAGGTGTGGTGGCTCATGTCTGTAATACCAGCACTTTAAGGGGCCAAGGCAAGAGGGTTGCCTGAGCCCAGGGGTTTAAGACATGGGCAACTTGCCAAGAGCTCATCTGTATGATAATGTTTTTTAAAAATTTGCTGGGAGCCGGGCTCGGTGGCTCAGCCTGTAATCCCGCGCCTTTGGGAGGCTGAGGTGAGCGGATTGCCTGAGCCCGCGGGTTCGAGACCCGCCTGGGCAGGGAGACCTCATCTCTACAATAAATTAAAAAAAAAAAAAAAAAATCACCCGGGCGTGGTAGCGCACGCCTATAATTCCAGCTACTCGGAAGGCTGAGGCGGAAGGATCGCCGGAGCCCAGCAGGTCGAGGATGTGGTGGCCGGGAGTGGCCACTGCACTCCAGTCTGGGTGACATAGTGAGACTCCAACTCAAAAAAAATTAAAAAAAAATTTGCTGGGTGTGCTGATATGGGCCTATAGTTTCAGCTACTTGGAAGATTGAGGCAGAAGGATTGCCTAAGTGCAGGTCAAGGCTGCAGTAGCCATGAGAGTGCCACTGCCCTCCAGTCTGGGAAACAGTGACTCCCACTCAAAAAAAAACAAAAAACATTAGGCCAGGCATGGTGGTTCAAGCCTGTAATCCCAGTACTTTGGGAGGCCGAGGTGAGAGGACTTCCTGAGCCCATAGGTTCGAGAAGAGCCTGGGCAACTTGGCAAGACCTCATCTCTACAATAAATTTTTTAAAAACTTAGCCAGGTGTGGTAGCACATGCCTGTAGTTCTGGCTACTTGGAAGGATAAGGTGAAGGATTGCCTGAGCCCAATAGGTCAGCATTGGGGTAGCCATAAGCGTGCCACTCCAGCCTGGGCAGAGTGAGACTCCAACTCAAAAAAAAAAGAAAACAGCCGGGCTCAGTGGCTCAGCCTGTAATCCCGCACCTTTGGGAGGCTGAGGTGAGTGGATTGCCTGAGCCCGCGGGTTCGAGACCCACCTGGGCAACTTGGCGAGACCTCATCTCTACAATAAAGCAAAAATAAGCTGGGCGTGGTAGCATGTGCCTGTAGTTTCAGCTACTTGGAAGGCTAAGACGGAAGGATCGCCGGAGCCCAGCAGGTCGAGGCTGCGGTGGCCAGGAGCGGCCACTGCACTCCAGTCTGGGCAACAGAGTGAGACTCCAACTCAAAAAAAAAAAAAAAGAAAACAAACAGGAAAAAAAAATCATTAGAAAATGGTAACAGTATTTCCCTCTGAAAGGAGAATTGTTGAGAGACTACATATAAATGCTACAAGGCTGGTATTTTCTTTTCTGTGGACAGTTGGTACTGGCTTGAGTATTTTTCTCTATATGTTTACTTATTAAATGAAAACAAGGTAACTCAAATATGATGTCTTGCTTGTTGTCTTGTTTGAAATGATGAACACAGCCAGGCTTGGTGGCTCAGCCTGTAATTCCACGCCTTTGGGAGGCTGAGGTGAGTGGATTGCCTGAGACACGGGTTCGAGACCCTCCTGGGCAACTTGGCAAGATCTCATCTCTACAATAAATCAAAAATTAGCCGGG
This sequence comes from Cephalopachus bancanus, assembly GCA_027257055.1. Taxonomy (NCBI): domain Eukaryota; kingdom Metazoa; phylum Chordata; class Mammalia; order Primates; family Tarsiidae; genus Cephalopachus; species Cephalopachus bancanus. Next base: position 61,238 of record JAPVLO010000330.1, on the reverse strand, counting down.
CATGATAGCACGCGCCTATAGTTCCAGCTACTTGGAAGGCTGAGGCGGAAGGATCGCCGCAGCCCAGCAGGTCAAGGCTGTGGTGGCCAGGAGTGGCCACTGCCCTCCAGTCTGGGAGGCAGAGTGAGACTCCAACTTAAAAAAAAAGAAATGATGAATACAACTCAAATTGGACTCAAATGTGACTCTAGTAAAAGTTTACCAACAATATCTATTATATACCTAATCACACCTAAGATCTTCCAAACCTCATTAGTAATCAGTGTTAAGCCTTGAATGGAAAGGAATGATATTTCAGATACTGAAAAATATAGCATTTTAATTTTTTTATACCAAAAATATAGCACTTTGCATCATTTCTCCAAAAATCAGATTCCAAGTGGAATCCAATTCCAAAGTACTAAAGTCCAGGTCAATAATCTAAATGAAATATTTAGGGGAAAGAAAAGATTTAAACAGACTTACTCGTAGTCCACTCTCTGACTTAATATCCATGATAGTCAAAACCGTTTCATAAAGAATAGCATTTCCTACATTTTTACTAGTTTCTGTATTAGTGGCAACCTGAAAAGATACAGAGGGCAGTACATAAGTCATAAAACAATGCTTCCAAAAAATATCCAGAGTTAACAAGAGATATTTTGTGATTATAGCACCGAGAAACAGAAACTACTCTATATACACTCATTCTACCTCCTGATAAACTAAAATAAATATTTAATATAATACAAGTTTAGTCTACTCACCTGTGCTAATATATCATTCATAGCTTCACTTGAGTCATCATCATTTCGTCCTAAAATTCTTAATAACCGCAAAATTCGAACCTAACGTGCAAAACATGAGAAGTATCAACAAATCATGTGTTTCACAAAGAAATCTTGCTTGATATGAAATTTAAATAATGTAAATTAAATCTTAGACCTCATCAGACGTGGTCAAAACTCAAACAGAAGAATTTTTTTTTTCTAAATCTTAAGTACTAACACTTAAACACTTCACTCAATATTGCTCAACAGAAGAATTTTAAACATTATCTTTTGAGAAGCTATATATGCTTCTATGTCTAACGAAGTTATCAGACAAACCACACTTTGTCACTTCAGAGCTAAGGGATACCACCACCTGCAGTTTTATATTATAATTCAAGTAGCAAATAATTCTATTAAAATCATAACTTAATCCTATTGACCTAATATAGAACTGTGTCACTATTCATTTATTAACAGAATTAGTAGAACTAGTTTAATCAATTAACTACCAAATTTCTAACTATATAAACCTAAGAAGAAAATGGTTTACCCAAAAGGTATTAAATTATTATGACATTTATGCAAAACTTTCTTTCAACCTCACCTGCAAAAAGGGGTCACTGATACCAGAAACATCATGTTCTGGTGAATATCCGGACATGATGAGATTCTTTAAAATACGAACTAATTGGGGCACAAGCTGTAGAGAAGAAAGATGTATTAAAAAAAGTGAATATCAAAGATGTCTCATGAATACGCAGATCCTTTGGTTTAGAAAAAGGGTATAAGGGTCTCAGTCCAAGCAAATGCTATTGATATACTAGTATATTGTAGATGTTTGAAAAAAACATAACTTGGGAGTACTTAGGCCAAGATCTCAAGAAGTAGTATATATTTTATCCAGATAAAAACAAAACAGACACTTTACTCCAGAGGTATATATGTAAAGTTTTTACAAATAATGGTGAATCAGAAAGCCTATGGGAACCAAGTAAAATATGTGCCTTTGGTGCATACTACATTTCTACTTCTTGACACGGAACTTGACATGCCTAGGTGGCAAAAACATGGTCAGTTTTTATTCATTCAAACACTTGCATATAAAAATGTTACCACACTAAAATATAACTGGTCATCTTATTAAATTTACAGCTTTAAAACAGCTTTAAAATTTCTCTCCTCTTAAGAAAGGACTAGTTATGTTCTTTTCCAACAAACAACAGGGAATAACAAAGTTGACAACATTAACCAAGTGGAAAAGATACATGAAAAATGTTATCTTTCACCTTAAGGAAATAGCAAGGCCATGAATAATTTCCTCTCCCCATTTTTTTACTCACATGACACAACTTTTGTTAAAATTTAATTTCAGTACTTCATTTTACAATACTGCTTTATGGCCTGTATTCTTATCTTACCAATTAGACTAGACATTCCTTACAGTCAGGAATTTCCTTCATGTTCTTTCTTTGCTTTATCCACTAAAGTCGTAACATATAGTAGAGGCAATTTTATTGCCAAGTTAAATTTACAGGTGCTCTAAATATCAGCACTCATTATATTTCTGATGATGAATTACTTGATGTTAAGACTTTACTCCAGAATATTTGCCACAAAAGGAAGTAAAAACTCAATTTAGCTATATAAACAACTCTAACGACCTAAAATCAATTAAAGATGTATCCAAAGTAAACTGCATCATATCTCTTTTGTAGGCAATCTGAACAGCCCCAACTCTGCTGCAACTCAATTATTTTTTATCATTGTATTTAGATTGTATCCCTACTCCAATCACCAGGCCTAAAAGGGGATGAATCAAGATTGAAATGACAAGCCAAGCTATACCCAAGGCATGCACTCAAAACATTCAAAACGTTAGGTCACTTCTAAATACAAGAGAACACAATCTGTATGAATTAAAATAAGTTTGGCCATAACAGTTCAGAATTAAGTGATTTATGTCATCTAAACAAAAATCTAATTTGGACAACTCCAAGAATAAGGTAAATTTAAGTCATAGAGATCTGTAAATCTACCCAAAATCTTCACTAAATCTATCTACTGTGGACGAACATGTATTAGTGATAAGAATATAACTTTTAATCATGCCTGCAATCCCAGCATTTTGGGGGGCAGAGACAAGAAGACTGTCTGAGCCTTAAGGGTTCAAGACCAGCCTGGACAACTTGGTGAGACTCTGTCTCTATAATAAATCAAAAAATTAGCTGGACATGGTGGCACACACCTGTAGTTACAGCTACTTGGAGGGCTGAGGCTGAAGGATCACCTGAGCTCAGCAGGTCAAGCTTGCAGTAGCCATAAGCGTGCCCCTGCCCTCTAGCCTGGGTGACAGAGTGAGACTCACACTCAAAAAACAAATAGCCAGGCACGGTGGCTCAAGTCTGTAATCCCAGCACTTTGGGAGGTCAAGGTAAGAGGATTGCCTGAGCTCAGGGCTTCAAGACCAGCCTGGGCAACTTGGTGACCTTGTCTCTATAATAAATCAAAAATAAGCCAGGCATGGGAGTGCATGCCTATAGTTCCAGCTACTTGGAAGGCTGAGGCAGAAGGATCACCTGAGCCCAGCAGGTCGAGGCTGTGGTAGCCATAAGCATGCCACTACACTCCAGCCTGGGCGACATAATGAGACTCCTACTCAAAAAACAAACATACAAAAAAGAATATAACTTTTGAGCTGGGCTCGGTGGCTCAGCCTGTAATCCCGCGCCTTTGGAAGGCTGAGGTGAGTGGATTGCCTAAGCCCGCGAGTTCGAGACCCGCCTGGGCAGCGAGACCTCATCTCTATAATAAATAAATAAATAAATAAATAAATAAATAAATCAGCCGGGCGTGGTAGCGCATGCCTGTAGTTCCAGCTACTTGGAAGGCTGAGGCTGAAGGATCGCCAGAGCCCAGCAGGTGGAGGCTGCGGTGGCCGGGAGCGGCCACTGCACTCCAGTCTGGGCGACAGAGTGAGACTCCAACTAAAAAAAAAAAAAAAAAAAAAAAAAAAGAATATAACTTTTAAAACGGCTTTAAGCTGGGTGTGGTGGCTCACTCTTGTAGTCTAGGTACTTTGAGAGGCTGAGGCAGAGGGAGGACTGTTTGAGCCCAGGAGTTCAAGACTAGCCTGGGCAATATAGCAAGACCTCAACTCTACAAAAAATAAAAAAATAAGCCTGGCATTGTGGCACATACCTGTAGTCCCAGCTACTCAGGAGGCTAAGGTGGAAGGATCACCTAAACCTAAAGAGGTCAAGGCTGCAGTGAGCCATAATCATGCCACTGTACTCCAGGCAGGGCGACAGAGTGAGACTCTGACTCAAAAAAAAAAAAATTATTTAAATATTTTTGTCAGGCCGGGCACAGTGGCTTACACCTATAATCACTTTGAGAGGCCAAGGTGAGAGAACTGCCTGAGCCCACAGGTTCGAGACTAGCCTAGACAACTTGGTAAGACCTCATCTCTACAAAAAAAGTCAAAAAATTAGCCAGGCATGGAGGTGTGCCTGTAGTTCCAGCTACATGGAAGACTGAAGCGGAAGGATCAGCACTGCACTCCAGCCTGGGCGACAGAGTGAGAATCCAACTTAAAAAAAAGTTAAAATTAAAAAATAAAAAATAAATATTTTTGTCATAATGTTAAGATCAACTAGTTAACAACCTCACCTTACATTCTCCCTAACAGTCTGTTTTTTGTATTACATATAATCCTAAGTAATTTTTAATCTAGCTTAATTCTTAGAAAAGTCGTTTTTCCTTGGGTTACTGAATTCAGAGATTGTTTTATTCATTGCTAAAAGGCCAACACATCACATAAGAGTACCCTGGGACAGGAAGCACAAATATCTAAATGTTCAGCATACAAATTCTTGGAACCCAACTCTATTTTTCAGACAAAAATGCAAATTATTAAAACTGATGACAGGACAAACAAAATAAGACAACAAAGGGAAAGGCTGCAGCCATGAAAATCAGTTGGTGCCCACCTACTCTACCTCAAAAATCCTTTTCATATTCCAAAACTTCTAGGCAAGATTAAGTGCAGGCAAGGGGAAATAAAAGTTCTTAGTCTGAACTTTGTTCAAGGTATGAGGTTACCCACATACGGCTCTAAAATATCTACTTCAAAAAGCAGCAGTGTTTTGTGTCAGACTGATCTAGAATTGCCATCACCAAAGCCACTGAGAAACTGCTCAAAGTTTCCTCAGTGAGGATAAAGAAAAGGCAGAGAAGGAGGCTTACAATTCAGGAAAAGGCTGCAACTGAAATCCAAGGCTGACTTTGGTCAGGAGTTTAAGTGACAAGACAAAAACTGGACTAGGAAGTTAGCCAAAAATGCTAGAACAAATAATCCACAGTATTAAGCACAGCTTCAGCATTAGTATATTTTAAAAGCCACATCTGTGGATGGATACACAAAAGCTACTAAGGACCTAATGCCAGCATGCACCATCTAAAAGAGGGTTAATTCTTACCTTTTCATTCTAACATACAGCAGGTTTCCAAACAGACAACAGGAACAAAACATACAAAGCAAGCATTAGGGACAGATACGGGTCTCATACTATATTACAATAATTTAATCAAGACATGAACATCTGGGGGGGGGAAGGCCAAAAAAGAGCCTTATTAAGCCTAAAGTACAAAGTGAGTCCTATTTATGGAGTAATCAGCATCCTATAATTCCTATAAAAGGAACTAAATGCATGTAACTACTCAAAGAACTCCTTCCTACTGCCTTCCAAAAGTAAGTGGAGAAACAAAACCATCCACTTTTAAATGCTAGTAAAAAAGCAAGGAAAGGGGACTTAAAAAGCTACAAGTCAACAGTCCAAATGAACGGTGAGATAAAAATGATAAAAATCAAATTTCAGTGTGCAGTTTTCACTTTAAAAAAAAAAAAAGAAGAAGAAAGAAATTACCTGTCTTTAAAAAAAAGACACACACACAATTCCTATTTGTAATCTGACCTCAGGTTATGTTTCCTGACGCAAATGTGAAAACAGCAGATAAGCACGTGAGGAATTGGTGTGTCTGCCAAAAATGAGAGAAGACTTCTATTATGAAAGGGAAAACACTACACTAGTGCCAGTTTTTATATGCCTAAATCTGGCTTCCCAGCCCTACCACACAGCAGGGCTGGTTAAATCCTTTATTTGGCTCCATAGCTTGCTTTCAAAAGAAAATCATAAGTAAGAAAATTATGTACTTTTCAGGAAAATTATTTTTCAATCAAGAAAGGCTTAAACATAGAGAATGGCACCTACCTTTCTGAAATGCGCAAGCATGTCTGGGCTTCGCTCACACATTTCTGTGAGTAGGACTACAGATGTATGAAGGACACCTGAAATGAAAGATCAAAGGAAAACTAAAAATAAGGTTATATTATTCAACTTCCTACAACTAGGCTTTGAGTTCCTGAAGGTCAATTCTAAAAGGATAGTTGCTACTTTTGCTTTTATCCCCCCAAGAATCTAAGCTTTGAGGTGAATACAAAGAAGGAGCTTAACAGATACCTGCTGATGTAACTGGTCAGCTCAGTCAAATCAGAATGCTTTCAACAATTATGTGACCAAAACAATTATTTTAAAATGACAACCAATACATGTGCCTCTCCATCTAAGAATATTCTAAAGACATATCACAGCCAATGTAAGCTAAGGATTGTCTGCTCCACACTTAATAAGCTAATAGCTGAGTCTGACAAAGATTTTTAATTTTCATATTTAAAAAAAATACCAAAACTCTGAGATAATTGTGAATGAGAGACTAAATATGCTATGCCAGAAACAGTAAAAAAAAGTCTCATAATATTTTTCACTAAGTAATACATACTGCCCTAAATACTCATTTGTTCAACAAGTATGTTTTGAGCATTCTGGGCACAGCACTGGATTAATCAAATTAAATATACCATACCATTTAGGATACATGGATTTTCTTTACTCAAAACTTATTTCACCAACTTCAAAATAAATCTGGCAAAAGAACAGCTACATTTCATTTAATTCCTCTTAAGTTTTATATAATGACTACTTGAGTACTCACCACAAATTTCTGCCAGAAATAACTCAAAAGATATTTCACAAATTCTATACTCTCCTACCACATGAAAAATGAAGAAAATTTTTTCTCATTTATTATAAAATAGCCAGGAAATCAAAGAGTTTTGCACATAAAAACCAAGGGTAGGATAATTTGTATACTACACTAAAAATTAGTAATTAAATATAATACTTTTAATATAGTAAAAGAGGACCAGTATAAGAGAAGCCTCCCAAGTAGCTGGGACTACAGGTGTGCACCACCATGCCTGGTTTATATTTTTATTTTTTGTAGAAACAAGATCTTGCTATATTGCCCAGGCTAATCTTGAACTCCTGAGCCCTTCGACCTTGGCCTCCCAAAGTGCCTGGACTACAGTCATAATTATAAAATTAGAGTAAGTGAGCAGAAAGATTCAGCAGATCAGATTTTCCTGTTAAGCTGGTTAGGCATAGTAGAAAGCTATAGCCTTAAGCCTTTTCTCTTTCCATTTTTGCCTCAGTACTTCATGAATGCATTCAAATTACATTACCATGGTTCTTCTCATTCAATAAATTTTTTGTTGCTGGTAAAAACATCTCCATAAGTTCAGGAACTTTCCTGATGACATGAACAGCACATAGTGCTGCCTATAAAAAAAATAATAAAAGGGCAAAATATTTATTTCAATTATGCCAAGGCAACCAATCTTATAAAAAACAACCACCACAAAAACCTCACCAATTATAAAAATAAAGAAGCAGTTAGATATAAGTTTTATTATATATTAATTGGCTGGAGAGTCCCAGTTTATGCTATTAATGAGAACTTCTTGCTTACCTATCCCTTTGTTCATATATTAGACTAGCAGGCAAAAACTTTCTATACTAGATCATGGTTAATATTTTATCAAACAAGTTAAACAACTTATGTGGAGTTTTGGAGGAAGTAAAAAAAAGAATGGGTAAGCACCTCCACCTATGATAATCATTCCTCTGTGTAAGATGGCCAACAAGTATAAAAACATCATGCAACCGAAAGATATAGACTGTAAATGCTATAAATCCAGTTATGTTTAAGAGTATCTATATGGCCCCCAACTGATTCTCTGCTAACATCAAGAAAATCATTTGAAAGATATTTAGCTAGTCTCTACTAAAAAAAGATGGTGTTATTATCTTGTTCACTGGAAAGCAAAGTATATTTAAAAAATGATTTTGATTATCCCCTGAAGTAGCCATAACTACTACATTAATATCATACAAGTTTAGACAGATGAACAATAATAGATTTCTGCTAATTCCACTCATGTTTATATCTGGAGGGAGAAAAGATTCTTTCTCTAACCTGTAGGAATGTTTCATTTAATGTAATAATGTGCCTTCTGAGCAAGAGTAGCTCACACATTATTTAAGAAAAAGGACTGCCTTACAAATTGAGGAAAGAGGTTTTTTTGGGGTGGGGGGGGTTTGAGTCAGTGTCTCACTCTGTCCAACTAGAGTGCTGGTCTCAGGCAATTCTTCTGTCTCAGCCTCCCAAGCAGCTGGGACTACAGGCATGTCCACCACACCTGGCTTATTTTTTGACTTTTTGTAGAGATGGGGTCTTAATAGGTTGTTCTCGAACTCCTTGGCTCAAGCAATCCTCCTGTTCCAGCCTCCCAAAGTGCTGGGATTACAGGTGTGAGCCATCACACCCCCAGCCTGAGGAAAGAATTTAACTTAGTTTGTAGCCATTATTAATAATGTATCATCCTGGGAAATGGCTTGGTCCTCTCAGTGCTTCTTTTTCACATCATTAATACAGAGGCACAGTAAATGCCAACTAGAGCACGTATGCATTCACTTGTTGGACTTCTAAATTCTATATACTTTGTTAAAACAGATTTTAGGGTATAAGCACAATGTTTAAAAGCTCAATAAAATGCTTTTATCAACAAATAAAACCAGAAAAAAAGAGTAAGATAATTCTCTTTCATTACTATTACACAATCAGAAAGTGGGTTCTACATGATTCCTTAGTAATTATCTAGATCCCATTGGAAATGCTCTTTCAAAGATAAAAGGCATTCATACAAAGACATGAGCACTAATTATTAGAATACAAGTAAATTTATGAAAATCTGTTCATAATCACTTTGTTTTAATACTGCTTAGAATCAGATAATTTAGGAAGAAATTAGGTATGGCACCAAATAACATATACCCAGAAGCATTTGTTTATAAACAATTTTCTCGAGAAAAAAGAGGAATTAAGATTCATATGTAAGAATTCAAAACATATTTACTGCACATAGAAAGACATTATCATAAGAGCTTTTAAAAATAAGTAATCTGTTTCTCATCTCCATAGTACCCCTAGTCCAAATACACATTTGGTTTCATTAAAAGTTACCTTTTTTCTTAAGTAAGAGTTGGAGGTTTTCAGGAGCTTCTCTACCTCTCCTGCAAGATCTCTGCACATCTCTGAGGAGCCCATGCAGCCGAGGGTACAAAGTGCTAGCCCCTGTACGAATTGCGTGCTATGATTAAGATCACTGCAAAAGAAAGGAAAAAGGTAGAAAAAAAGGATTGCTCTGTCTAGTGCTCCCCATAAAGAAGCTTCAAATTTAACTAGTTCAGAATGACTAAGATTTCTCCAAAAATGGAAATCATAGGATTATTTATTGCAGAAAATGTTTATTCCAACTTTATTAGAAATTAGCAATACAGTAAATGAACTAACAGTCCCTCCTTCAGGCTTACAAATGAATGTTTTGAAATACCAAAACAGGCCGGGAACAGTGGCTCACGCCTATAATCCCAGTACTTTGGGAGGCAGAGGTGGGAGGACTGCTTGAGCCCACAGGTTTGAGACCAGACTGGGCAACTTGGCAAGATCTCATCTCTACAATTAATCAAAAAAAATCAGCTAGACATGGTGGCACGTGCCTATGATTCAAGCTATTTGGAAGGCTGAGGTGGCAGGATCACCTGAGCCCAGCAGGTCGAGGCTGTGGTGGCTTTGAGCATGCCACTGCACTCCAGCCTTGGTAACAGAGTAAGACTCGGACTCAATAAAAAAAAAAGGAAGAAAATGTGTAGCAAACAGGTGACAGTAAAAACTGGCAATGATAAAAATATGAAGCAAAACTGTATTTTTTAAAGACTTTTAATATGCTCTACCACTAACTAAAGGTAAGATACACATTAACCAAAACCCTTTATTTTTTTTTACAAAAGTGAAAAGCACAATCTAATCTAAGCCAGAACATTTACGATGATATAGATATCACAAAAGAAATTTAGTTACCTTCTGAAACCTTTGGTCTTAAGCTTTAGTAATCTTAATTTTTATAGTCTTATTATTCAAAAGAAAAACAGTAAACTATTACTATGAGAAAAATGAGCTAATAAAACCATCTCTAACAAACTAAGCTAGACATCTACAGTAAGCCCTCATGTCTGGTGGTAAATACACACAGAAAAATTATCTGATGGGCATTGATTATAACATTATTTTCAAACCAGCTAGGAAGTATACTTTCAGAAAAGCTGAAGTATTGAAAGCTTAAAACTGTGAACTCATCTATATATTTTACAATCAACTCTTGCTATTCAGAAGCTGTATTATCACGAGTTACACTAATTCTACCAGTTTTCAGAGCATTTTAGTATCCTTTTCAGTTCAGTAGTTCTCAAAATGTGGCTCCCTAGTCTCTGGAAGCCCCCAAGACTGTCTCAGAGAGTCAGCACAATCCAAACTATTTTCATAGTCCTAACACATTACTTGTCAACTGTGTTGACATTTGCACTGATGGTACAAAAGCAATGGTGGGAAAATGTGCTGGCACATTAGCATGAATCAAGATAGGGATTTCAGACTATTCTAATGGTCACTAATTTACTGTAAATAATTGTAGCTAAAAATGCCAAAGAAAAGAAAAAAAATGTAGCTTCATTTAGAATAGCCCAAAACAAAGCAGTAAAAATTACTAGTTTTGTTAAATTTCAACTCTTGAGCATACATTTTTTAAATATTTTGTGGACAAAATCAGAAGTATGCATAAATTACTTCTACTGCACAGTAAAGTCAAATGATAGTCTCAGAGAAAATCACTTGTGTAACTTGTTTCATTTGTAAGCTAACTATGAACTAGCAGCTTTTTTTCTTCTCTCTCTCTCTCTCTCTCTCTCTCTCTTTTAATAGAGACAAAGTCTTGCTATATTACCCAACAGCTTTTAAAATTGATATCATTTTTATTTGAAAAATAACTGACAGACAACTATGGTTATTAAGATTTGGATATCTGGCCTATCACTTCAAGAGCAACAACTCACAATATTTGTTGTCAATGATAAAATCCAAGTTTTGAAGTGAAAATTAGAATTCTGGAAAACTTGTATTGCTACATGGGCTTAACAGTTTACGAACACCAAAAGAGTTTTCTGATGAGACCAGTGGCAGTATTGACCAGTGTGATTTTTTTGAATATTCCATGATGAAATGCATTAGCATTTGGAAGATCTGCATAACCTAATGAACCAATTTCTTCCAAATGATCTAGGCATGATGTTACAAAATAATGCATGAGCAAAAGATTCACTCAAGGTACAAGACAGACCAATAGTTTTAATTTAACAAAGTACCAATCTTCACTGATATATCTTCAGAATCCATATTGTACCTAACCTGAAACAAATGACTACTTGTCAAGTTTTAGTATAGTATCAAAGAAGAATATCCATAGCTATTTGAAAAGGCTATTAAAAATACTCCTCCCAGGCCGAGCTCGGTGGCTCAGCCTATAATCCCAGCACTTTAGGAGGCCGAGATGAGTGGACTACCTGAGCCCGCGGGTTCGAGACCCACCTAGGCAACTTGGTGAGACCTCATCTCTACAATAAATCAAAAATTAGCCGGGCGTGGTAGCACACGCCTGTAGTTCCAGCTACTTGGAAGGCTGAGGTGGAAGGATTGCCGGAGCCCAGCAGATTGAGGCTGCGGTGGCCAGAAGTGGCCACTGAACTCCAGTCTGGGTGACAGAGTGAGACTCAAACTAAAAAAAAGAAAAAAAAAGACTCCTCCCTTTTCTATTCTCTCTAAGATGCAGAAAAGGATGAGCATCCAGCTGTCTTCCATTAGGTTAATAAAAATGTAAAACATGGCTAGGCACGGTGGCTCATGCACATAATCCTAGTACTGTGCTAGGCCAAGATGAGACTGCCTGAGCCCACGGGTTTGAGACCAGTCTGGGCAACTTGGCGAGACCTCATCTCTACAATATATCAAAAAATTAAGCCGGGCTCGGTGGCTCAGCCTGTAATCCCGCGCCTTTGGAAGGCTGAGGTGAGTGGATTGCCTGAGCCCACAGGTTCGAGACCCGCCTGGGCAACTTGGCGAGACCTCATCTCTACAATAAATCAAAATGAGCCAGGCGTGGTAGCGCGCGCCTGTAGTTCCAGCTACTTGGAAGGCTGAGGCGGAAGAATCGCCAGAGCCCAGCAGGTCGAGGCTGCGGTGGCCGGGAGCAGCCACTGCATTCCAGTCTGGGTGACAGACTGAGACTCCCACTCAAAAAAAAAAAATTAGTTGGGCATGGTGGCACGTATCAGTGGTCCCAGCTACATGGAAGGCTGAGATGGAAGGATTACCTGAGCCCAGCAGGTTGAAGCTGCGGTGACCATGAGCATGCCACTGCACAACAGCCTGGGCGACAGAGTGAGACTACAACTCAAAAAATAATAATAAAATAAAATAACAATACACTTCAAATTGAATTTGTTTTAGAAAATAGTTTACTTTTCATAAAGAATGTTATTTACGTTAATATGTAATGGATTCATTATTAGTATTTTTCAATGAACTAATAAATGGTTTTAGTTTTCACTACAGAATGAAGAAAAGAGGATAAAGTATAAATTAGTCAGGTTTGCTACATTTCACCTATTTAAATAGCTTAAGATAAAAATTACTGATAAAACAAAGTTTGAGTATTAATTATGGCTGTATCATCTAGGATCCCACTTCCCAAAAATATGTAGTTTCCTTTTCATAATAGTTTTTCTAAGCCTATGAACAATGAGAAAAACATTTGTTACTGCGTATAAAAACTGTTGGTACACTATGATGATCTATAATACAAACAAAAAAACCCCCACCAAAACTAAACAAGACTACATTCACTAACAGATTTTAAAAAACCTGAATGATCCAAAGTGTAATCAATTGCTAGATTAATTCCCAACTAATTGAAAAAACTGCTATCTCCTAAAATCACCTGGGGCTTGGTTGGGTCTCATTAAAATTAAACACAAAGGCCAGTTGCAATAGCTCAAGCCTGTAATTCCAGCACTTTGGGAGCCCAAGGGTTCAAAACCAGCCTGGGCAACTGGGTAAGCCGTCGTCTACAATAAATCAAAAAATAAGGCCAGGCGTGGTGGCTCAAGCCTATAATCCCAGCACTTTGGGAGGCTGAGGTGAGAGGACTGCCTGAGCCCACAGGTTCGAAACCAGCCTGGGCAACATGGTGAGACCTCATCTCTATAATAAATCAAAAAATTAGGTGGCACAGTAGTGCACACCTATAATTCCGGCTACTTGGAAGGCTGAGGCGGAAAGACTGCCTAAGCCCAGCAGGTCAAGGCTGTGGTGGCCGGGAGCATGTCACTGCACTCCAGCCTGGGACGACAGACTGAGACTCCCAACTCAAAAAAAAAAAAAAAAAAATTGAAAAAGAAAAAAAGCCGGGCATGGTAGCATGCACCTGTAGTTCCAGCTACTTAGAAGGTTAAGACAGAAGAATCGCCTGAGCCCAGCACGTCAAGGCCGCGGGGGCTGTGAGCATGCCACTGCACTCCAGCCCAGGCAACAGATTGAGACTTAGACTTTAGAAAAAAAATTAAACATAAAAATATTTTTTCTCTCTCTATGTGTTTCATTTCAATTTTTATCAAGCTGCAAACCTATACTTAAGTTTGGTATTAACTCTCTAGGATGAACTGGCTGCCAGACAGAACTGCCAAATTATCATGTGATTGAAAGTTTAAGTAAAAAAGGTAACAGGGACCAGGAGCAGTGGCTCAAACCTGCAAACCCAGCATCTTGGGAGGCCGAGGTGAGAGTACTGCCTGAGCCCACAGGTTCGAGAACAGCCTGGGCAACTTGGCAAAACCTCATCTCTACAATAAATCAAAAAATTAGCCAGGTGTGGTAGTGCACACCTGTAGTTCTGGCTACTTGGAAGACTGAGGCAGAAGGATCGCCTTAGGCCAGCAGGTCTATGCTGGGGTGGCCATGAGTGTGCCACTGCACTCCAGCCTGAGTGACAGAGTGAGACTCCAACTCAAAACAAAAAAAAGTCATACCTCACCAACAAGGGTACCTGCATAATCAGCGTTTGTATACCTAACCCTGAATTGTATCTCACATCGTTACAATAAAAAAAGAAAGAAAGAAAAAGGTAACAGGGCAGCAAGAACTAAAAGAAACTCTTTTAGAGACCTATTCAGAGTAAATGTATAGAACAATCATGATGAACACCTAGAATGTACCCTCCATGACACCAGAATTTCTGTCTATTTTTTCACTCCCTGAACCCAAGGAGTACTTGCAGCAGCTCCTGGCATACAGCAGGCGTGCAATGAACATTTGCTGAATGAATGAATCAAGTAAGCAGATTCATTATTAATACTTTTTTCATGACCCAAACCCAAAAATTCTCCTGAAAATAAGATCACACCGGCTACTTGAAAGACTGAGGTGGAAGAATTGCCTGAGCCCAGCAGGTTGAGGCTATGGTGACCGTGAGTGTGCCACTGCACTCCAGCCTGGATGACAGAGTGAGACCCTCAGGAAAAAATTTAAAAATAAATAAGTTCACAGACTCACTGAATTTTGACACTATACTTTATAATTACAATCAAATCATGATAGTTATTTTGGAATTTTCCATTTTCCAATGGAAAATAAGTAAAACATTATTTATCATAGAAAAGAATGAATTTTAAGTGTCCAAAAATTATCTACCTATTATCCCCCTGCTTCTACTTTCTGTCAAATATGGGAAAACTGCAAATAAAAAAGAAAGCTAAAAAGAAGATTAAACTTATAGACTAAAACACACCAAGAACTACCTTATACCGCTTAAGGCTATCAGAACTTCCACAACTTTCTAACAGAAAATTCTTATAAGGGGGACACTGGGAAGAACTACTAATTTTCTGCTCAGGTCTTTTCATTCCTTCATGTAGCAAGTATTCTTCAGTTTGTAATCAAGTTAAATATAAATGAACTAGCAACAGAAAGAGCCATTAGAGAAAAAAAGACTATACATAAAAATTCAAAGGACTAGGCTGGGCACAACGCCTCTTGGCTATAATTTCAGCACTTTGGGAGGTAGAGGCGAGAGGACCGCCTGAGTCCAAGGGTTTGAGACCAGTCTGGACAACTTGGCAAAACCTCGTCTCTATAATAAATCAAAAAATTAGCCGGGTGTGGTGGCATGCACCTGTAGTTCCAGCTACTTGGAAGGCTGAGGCACAAGGATTGCCTGAGCCTAACAGGTCGAGACTGCAGTGGCCGGTCTGCACTCTAATGTGCCACTGTACTCTAGCCTGGGCGACAGAGTGAGACGTTGACTCAAAAACAAACAAAAACAAAAAGCAAAATTCACAGGAACAAGAATAATTCTATGAAACTGAAATCTCATATGAATTAGACCAGCAAAAAGTAAGACTTCTCTTTTTACCTTTAAATGGTATTTACTCAGAATATACACTGGCAATTTTTTAATAAATGTAAAGTTTCATAGTATTCAAAGTCCTGGAAATATTAAAAAAACAGGATTTTTACCAATGCTTTTTATTTCCTATGAAGGCCCAAATATTATTTCATCAAAAAAATGTGTTCTTATGCCTGAAGTATACCTTTATTTAATAAAATTATCTCCTATAAATGTTTTAATCCTTTGCTTAGCCTCTTTATGTATAAGCTACTGAAGCAACAGCAATGCAAATACATTCTGGACAGTAAATATAAAATCAGTACATAGAAGCTCTTGATGCCATAAGAAAGACCTAAAAAAGCAACATAGTTGCTAGAAGAAAGAATGGTAAGACTTACTTCTTGATACAGTTGGTCATGAGAAGATGAACATCTTGTCTTTCATCTAACAGCAGCATTGCCCCTAAATAGCCAATGCGTTTGTCTGTAAATTTCTGAGAGGCAATAAGCTTGAGACACTCCAACTGCAAAAAAGAAGAAAAAGAAAGAGGAAAAGAAATTAAGAACTTGAGACTACAATCTAACCTCTGAATTTTACCTTAGTTCTACAGATTCATAAAAACACAAACTAGGCCAGGCTTGGTGGCTCAGCCTGTAATCCCAGCACTTTGGGAGGCCAAGGTGAGCGGATTGGCGAGCAGATTGCCAGAGCCCGCAGATTCGAGACCAGCCCAGGCAACCTGGTGAGACCTAGTCTCTACAATAAATCAAAAATTAGCCAGGCGTGGTAGCATGTGCCTACTGTAGTTCCAGCTACTTGGAAGGTTGAGGCAGAAGGATCATCTGAGCCCAGCAGGTCAAGGTTGCGGTGGCTGTGAGTATGCCACTGCATTCCAGCCTGGGTGACAGAGAGACTCTGACTAAAAAAAAATAAAAAATAAAACACAAACTAGTTAAGTGTTATAAGACATTCATAAACCAAATTCCTAATTTAATTCCCAGGTACACATTAATAAGCACCTAACTCATGTATTTTTTTTTTCTTTTTGAGTTGGAGTCTCACTCTGTCGCCCAGGCTGGAGGACAGTGGCATGCTCACGGCCACAGTAGCCTCGATCTGCTGGGCTCAAATGATGCTTCCGCCTCAACCTTCCAAGTAGCTGGAACTACAGGCGTGCGTGTTACAATGCCCAGCTTATTTTTTGGTTTATTGTAGAGACAAGGTCTCACCAAATTGCCCAGGATGGTCTCAAACCTCTGAGCTCAGGCAATCCTCTCACCTCGGCCTCCCAAAGTGCTAGGATTACAGGCTTGAGACACGGCGCCCGGCCCTAACTCATGTATTTATAGTCTGCTTCTTATTTTGGAAACTAAAAACTCAGAAACTGAAAATACATCAAGGTGTCAAAACACTGTTCTAATAAATCAATTAAAGAAAGAAACTATAACTGACGTCAATATAATATGGAAAGTATTTGAACCAAGTACATTAAGGGCTTGATTCAAGTACTATGGGAGAGATAAGGGCTTAGGAATCAAATACAGAAAGAAAAAAAAAATCCAGAGGAAAACTCAGTAGTGGAATTAAGCTAAAATGCTTTAAATGATTTCTCCTTTATATAATAGTTAGAAATAGCTTCTTAGGGCTTAAGAGTCCTTATAAATAGTTGTCTCCCTATTTGCCCTTTTGTGAATCAGCTTCAAAAATCACATTTATATACTTTATCACTCCATCTTGACAAACATGGAAAAGGCCAAAACATTCCATCTGGAACAGTGGTTTTCCTTCTTTTTTTTTTTTTGAGTTGGAGTCTCACTCTGTCACCCAGACTGGAGTGAAGCGGCATGCTCCCAGACACCACAGCCTCGCCCTACTGGACTTTCGGCAATCCTTCCGCCTCAGCTTTCCAAGTAGCTGGAACTACAGGTACACTACCACAACCAGATAATTTTTCATTTATTGCAGAGACAAGGTCTCGGCAAGTTGCCAGGGCAGGTCTCAAACCCGCAGGCTCAGGTAATCCACTCGCCTCAGCCTCCCAAAATGCTGGGATTATAGGCTAAGCCACCGAACCCAGCCAAAACAGTGGTTTTCTTTTTGTTTGTTTGTTTTTGAGTTGGAGTCTCACTCTGTCGCCCAGACTGGAGTGCAGTGGCCGCTCCTGGTCACTGCAGCCTCGACCTGCTGGGCTCCAGCGATCCTTCCGCCTCAGCCTTCCAAGTAGCTAGAACTATAGGCACGCGCTACCCCGCCCAGCTAATTTTTAATTTATTGCAGAGATGAGGTCTTGTCAAGTTGCCCACACAGGTCTCAAACCCACGGGCTCAGGCAATCCACTCACCTCAGCCTCCCAAAACATGGGATTACAGGCTGAGCCACCAAGCCCGGCAGAACAGTGGTTTTCAAAGGACATACACAAGTTAGATGACCTGAGAAGTTTTCATAACTATGTTCCCCTTTAGAATCACACATTGCAAGGAAAGGGGCTCAAATGGAGACCTGTGTACACAGGAAGCTAAAATCATAAGACTACTTTCCATTATTAATTTATCTAAGTTCAAAAGTGAAACCAAGAAAAGTAAAACAGTTTCACAAAAAGATTTCTTTCAAGCTGTTTAAAACTGCTTTCTCAGGCCAGGCGCAGTGACCCAAGTCTATAATCCCAGCAGTTTGGGAGGCCAAGGTGAGAGGATTGCCTGAGCCCAGGGGTTCGAGACCAGCCTGGGCAACTTCGTGAGACAACTTGGTGTATGCCACCACTCACAGCTATTTTTTTTCATTTATTGTAGCGACGAGGTCTCGCCAAGTTGCCCAGACTGGTCTCGAACCCCTAGATTCAGGAACTCCTCTCGCCTCAGCCTCCCAAAGTGCTGGGATTACAGGATTGATCCACTGCGCCTGGCCTTCAGTGAATCTTACTTCTGGCTACTTTCAGGTATAACACAAATAAATTGTCCAAAGATATTTTATTAAGATCACCTAATGCGAGGAACATATTTTTAGGCATTAATAATACTTTGTACTTATAGGGCCAAGTTTTAAGATAGTCACACTAAAAGTTACCAGTGACTGGTGAATTTAAGTTGCTGCTTTTTGTAATATTTGTTTAAAACTTACCTAAAAATCAGCCGGGCTTTAAGTTGCTGCTTTTTGTAATATTTGTTTAAAACTTACCTAAAAATCAGCCGGGCTCAGTGGCTCAGCCTGTAATCCCAGTACTTTGGGAGGCCAAGGCAAGTGGATTGCCTGAGCCCGCAAGTTGGAGACCCACCCAAGCAACTTGGCAAGACCTCATCTCTACAATAAATCTAAAAAATTAGCCAGGCATGGTAGAGCGTGCCTGTATTTCCAACTACTTGGAAGGCTAAGGCGGAAGGATCGCCAGAGTCCAGCAGGTCGAAGCTGCAGTGGCCAGGAGCATGCCACTACACTCTAGTCTGGGTGACAGAGTGAGACTCCAACTCAAAAAAAAAAAACTTACCTAAAAATCAGAACAGAAAAAAACACACTAAAATTCAAAGGAAGAAACATTAAAAAAATTCTTTATAATAGTCACCCTTTGTATGGTGAGTTCACTTTAAAACAAGCACTTATTTTCTGAAAGACACAAATTTAAGAAAATAAGTAAAGTTAGAGACTGGAAACAGTATCCAAAATGTACCCCTCCGATGAAGAATTAACTCTGATCGCACTTTACATTTAGGTAGCCAGCTATATTGATGAGAATGAACCATGTTTATTCTTTAAGAACGTTAACAAAGTTTTCTTTTTTTTTTTTTTTTGAGTTGGAGTCTCACTCTGTCGCCCAGACTGGAGTGCAGTGGCCGCTTCCAGCCACCGCAGCCTCGACCTGCTGGGCTCCGGTGATCCTTCCGCCTCAGCCTTCCGAGTAGCCGGAATTACAGACACGCGCTACCATGCCCGGCTGATTTTTTGCTTTATTGTAGAGATGAGGTCTCGCTGCCCAGGCGGGTCTCGAACCCGCGGGCTCAGGCAATCCACTCACCTCAGCCTCCCAAAGGCGCGGGATTACAGGCTGAGCCACCGAGCCCGGCTTCAAAGTTTTCAAACATTGAAAAAGTAAGATAAAGGTTGAGGGGGAAAATACAATGGTGAAGAGGGGGGATGCAAGTGAGAGGACAGCATCTATTTTTGAGCAGCAATCTCCAAAAACACAATTCAATACCACTGCATGAGTTTAAGAACAGAAGGAAAAGCCGGGCTCGGTGGCTCAGCCTGTAATCCCATGCTTTGGGAGGCTGAGGTGAGTGGATTGCCTGAGCCCGAGGGTTCGAGACCCACCTGGGCAACTTGGCGAGACCTCATCTCTACAATAAATCAAAAAATTAGTCGGGCGTGGTAGCGTGCGCCTGTAGTTCCAGCTACTTGGAAGGCTGAGGTGGAAGGATCGCCGGAGCCCAGCAGGTCGAGGCTGCGGTGGCCGGGAGCGGCCACTGCCCTCCAGTCTGGGCGACTGAGTGAGACTCCAACTCAAAAAAAAAAAAAAAAACAGAAGGAAAAAAGTAACCAATTAAATGCCCCTCCATACCTTAGGTAACAACCTCAAATTTGCCCAGTACTACTACTCCACTTAAAGTTACTTGAAAACCCTCCTGAAACATTTTAACCACAAATATACAAATGCTTTAACACCAGATTAAACAGTACAGCTTTTATACCCATATCTCACACAATTAACAGAAACATTTACTTTTACTCCAAATTCTTCTCAGTAGAGCATTCTAGTCAGCCATTAGCAACAAGCCTAAGAGACTGAAGTTACTAGTCTACAAAAACAGTGCCTTAAGAAGTGACCCTCTGCCAGGCGTTGAGACTCATGCCTATAATCCCAGCACTTTGGGAGGCGAAGGCAAGAGGATTGCCTGAGCCTGCGGGTTTGAGATCAACCAGGGCAACATGGCGAGCCTTCCTCTCTACAATAAATCAAAAAATTAGCCGGATGTAGTGGTGCATACTTGTAGTTCCAGCTGCTTGGAAGGCCGAGGTGGAAAGATCACCTGAGTCCAGCAAGTCGAGGCTGCAGTGGCCATGAGGGTACCACTGAGCGACAGAGTGAGACTCCAATTAAAAAAAAAGAAAAAAGAAATGGTTCTCAAAAGTCTGACTGGTCAGAACACCTGGGAGAGTTTTGAAAAATATAGGTCAGCCGGGCTCAGTGGCTCAGCCTGTAATCCCGCGCCTTTGGGAGGCCGAGGTGAGTGAATTACCTGAGCCCGCGGGTTCGAGACCCGCCTGGGCAGGCGAGACCTCATCTCTACAGCAAATCAAAAAAATTAGCTGGGTATGGTTGCGTACGCCTGTAGTTCCTGCTACTTGGAAGGCTGAGGCGGAAGGATCGTCGGAGCCCAGCAGGTTGAGACTGCGGTGGCCAGGAGCGGCCACTGCACTCCAGTCTGGGCGACAGAGTGAGACTCCAACTCAAAAAAAAATCTATAGGTCACCCTCCAGGATAGTCTAATGTAGTAGATTTGAGGTAGACACTGACAATTTAATCTTTATAAAAATTTTCTAGATGGCTCTTAATGTTCCGATTTTCTTTGAATTTCAAAGCAATTTTTGAAAGAGAACTTTACCAGGTTTGTGGCTTTGTCACATCTTCCTGAAGCAAGTACAAATACTGTGTTTTATCAGTGTTTAATCTGGTTGCCCTCAGAAAACAGCTGCACCCATTTTAGAACAGTTTCACAAAAGGTCAGGTGCACATCTGCATTTGCTGTTAGATTTAACATCAGGCCAAACAAAATGGCTCATGCCTGTAATCCCAGCACTTTGGGAGGCAGAGGTGACAGGACTGCCTGAGCCCACGGATTCTAGACCAGCCTGGGCAACATGGTGAGGCCTTGTCCCTATGATAAATAAAAAAATTAGCCAGGCATGGTGGCATGGGTTAGTACTTCCAGCTACTTGGAAGGCTAAGGAGAAAGGACTGCCTGAGCCCACCAGATCGAGGTTGTTGGTGGTGTTGAGCGTGCCATTGCACTCCAGCTTGGGCAACAGAATAAGACTCTAACTCAAAAAACAAACAAACAAAAAACCAGAGCTTTACAAAGTGAACCTTGATGAAAAGATGCAATTACAATGTTGTAAACATTAATGAATCTGCAACTGATTGACTAGGTCTTTTTAAAAGTTGCCTTTATTTCCTTTTAACAGTCAGCAGTAACTAGTTTCTCTCTCTCTCTCTCTCTCTCTCTCTCTCTCTCTCTCTCTCTCTCTCTCTCACATTTTGCAGTCATCATCGTAATCAATTAGACAAATGCTCTTAACCAGGGTCAATCAAGTCACTCACTCAAGACCACATTTATGAGATGGACATAACCCAGAACTTTGTACAATAAACCATAACCATGCCACTGCACTCAAGTCTAGGAAACAGAGCGAGATCCTGACTCAAAAAAAAAAAAAAGAAAGAAAGAAAGAAAAAGGACTGGGGGTCGGGATATGAGAGCAAACTTCTTATAACTGCTTTACCACTATGTAGCCTGGCAACATAAAACCTACATAATATAGACCAGAGTTTGCTTTTTCATTCTTCCGACAGGGAAAAAAATATTTTGACACTACAGAATCCAATTTTTTTCCTTTGAGAAAATTATAAAATATTTTGCTCAAAATAAACAAAAATTACTTAACACTCATTAACTCCACCAGCCAACATTATCAAATCTTAACATGTTACCATATTTTATTTTAATTTTTTTAATATCACAAATTAAATTGAAGCCCTCTGCATACAATGCCTCAACCTCATTTCTCTCCATCCCAGAAACACCCAAAACACAAAATTACTGCTCATCATTACTATACCATATATTATTATACATGGAGAGAGAAATGGTTTTAAATTTTATATAAATATCACACTGTTTTCCTGCTCTTTTCACTCACAGCTTTTCTTTTTTTCCTTTTTTTTTTTTTTTTTTTTTTGAGTCGGAGTCTCACTCTGTCACCCAGACTGGAGTGCTGTGGCCGATCCCGGCCACCGCAGCCTCGACCTGCTGGGCTCTGGCGATCCTTCTGCCTCAGCCTTCCAAGTAGCTGGAACTAAGGCGCGTACTACCACGCCTGGCTAATTTTTTGATTTGTTGTAGAGATGAGGTCTCACCAAGTTGCCCAGGCAGGTCTCGAACCCTCGGGCTCAGGCAATTCACTCACCTCAGCCTCCCAAGGTGCAGGATTACAGGCTGAACCACCGAGCCAGGCTACTCACAGTTTTTCTTTCTTTCTTTCTTTTTTAAAGAAACAAGGTCTTGTTCTATTGCCCAGGCTGGAGTTGTACAATCATAGCTCACAGTAGCCTCCAATTCCTGGGCTCAAGCAATCCTCTCACCTCAGCCTCTCAAGTAGCTGGGACTATGCCATCACACCTGACTAATTTTTTTTTTTTTTTCCAAATGTTTTGTAGAGACGAGGTCTTTCTATGTTGCCCAGGCTAGTCTCACATTCCCAGCCATAAGTGATTCTCCTCCTTGGCATCCCAAAGCAGGGGGATTACAAGTTTGAGCCACCACATCCAGCCCTTCGACATCTCTGAGTATTACATCAAGACAAGAAGCTCTAAATCAGTCATATTCATTGCTATATAGTATCCCACTTACGAATATAACCTTATCTGTTCTTTTGGAGGACAAATAGATTATTTCCAATGTTTTACTATTAGAAACGCTGCTGCAATGAACACTCTTTCACATGTCTTTATATACTGGATAAGAATTTCTCTAAGTAGGTTACAAATTCAAGAGGCTTGATCAGATTCAGGATTCTCAGTATTTGATTTGCTTTGTTTTGATTTTGCAAATATGAAACAATACACAGTTGGCAGTATGAACCTTCATAAAGAGGCAAATATTATTTCTGGTAGTTTCTCCTTGGTGATATCAGCAGCACTGATGATCATCATGGGTTACAAAATGATAATATTCTAATTCACTCCTTCATTTATTAGCTGGACTACTGCTCTAAGAAGCAACTTCTCTATATACACCATTGAGTTACCTATAGTTTCTTCAGAAGAAACTGTTGGCAAGGAAAGGATGGATAAATGTTTGTTTTACTTACAATTATACCTTTTTTTTTGGGGGGGGGTCAGGGTCTCGTTCTGCTGCCCAGGTTGTAGTGCAGTGGCACAATCACAGATCACTGCAGTCTCAACCTCCTGAGCTCAGGCAATCTTTCTGCCTCAGTCTTCTGAGTAGGTGAAACTACAGGCATGTACTACCATGCTCAACTAATTGTTTTTCTTTTCTTCTTTTTTTTTTTTTTAAGACTGAGGTCTTACCATGTTGTCTAGGCTGGTCTCAAACTCCTGGGCTTAAGGGATCATCCTGCTTCAGCCTATTATTCTTATTAATGCTGAGATTTTCTCATTTGGGGGCATGACAGCCTCTTCTGGTGACTACTGAAAACTTGTGACATGACCTTCGTAGTCTTTCTCATGTTCTGGCATTGTAAAATAGTTCAAGCTTCTTTTGTACATTTCCTACCCTGGATTTGGGAACAGCCATCTTTCCAATGGGTCCTGGGCCTTTAGAGTAAGATGGTATTTGGAGACCACAATCTAAACTTGTTACTAGTTTGGACATTGATTCTAAGCCTTCTCAAGAAACAATACTAGCTTAAGTACCTTTTTTTGTTGTTAGAGTCTCACACTGTCACCCAGGCTGGAGGGCAATGACAGGCTTCTGGCCACTGCAGCCTCGACCTGCTGGGCTCAGGTGATCCTTCTGCCTCCACCTTCCAAGTAGCTGGAATTACAGGCAAGTGCGACCATGCTTGGCTAATTTTTTTTATTTATTGTAGAGATGAGGCCTCGCTAAGTTGCCCTGGCTGGTCTCCAACCGGTGGGCTTAGGTAATTCTCTCACCTTGGCCTCCCAAAACACTGGGATTATAGGTATGAGTCACCACGCCCATCTGTTGATGTTAAATTTTATCAGGTGGTGTTTTTGTATATCTCCACCCATTAGTGTGGTGAATTATATTAATAAATATTCTAGTATTATACTACTTACATGTTTGAAATAAACCTTAATTAGTCATGATGGCTTTTTTCTCTTACATTGTTAAAATTGCCTTGCTAATATTTTAAGTTATTTTTTTCTTTAAAAGTTACTTAAGGTCAGGCATGGTGGCTCATGCCTATAATCCCAGCACTTTGGAGGCCGATGCGAAAGGATTGCCTGAGACTATGGGTTCAAGACCAGCCTAAGCAAGACTTTGTCTCTACAATAAATTTTAAAAAATTAGCCGGGCATGGTGGCTTGTGCCTGTAGTTTCAGCTACTTGAAAGGCTGAGGCGGAAGGATTGCCTGAGCCCAGCAGGTCGAGGCTGCGGTGGCCATGAGCATGCCACTGCACTACAGCCTGGGCGATAGTGAGATGCCAACTCAAAAAAAAAATTCCCTAAAGTAATAAAGGGTGTCTACCTAAAATGTATGATAGTCAACACATTTGTCCATAATATGTAGAGTATTTGTTTAGGGTTTTAACAAGACAAGGATGTCTACTACCATCACTTTTTTCAATACTATACTACCTGTACAGTGAAGTAAAAAAATTTAAAAAGTACCCAGGCTCAGTGGCTCAGCCTGTAATCCCGCGCCTTTGGGAGGCTGAGGTGAGTGGATTGCCTGAGCCCGCGGGTTCGAGACACACCTGGGCAGCGAGACCTCATCTCTACAATAAATCAAAAAATCAGCCGGGCGTGGTAGCGCATGCCTGTAATTCCGGCTACTCAGAAGGCTGAGGCGGAAGGATCGCCGGAGCCCAGCAGGTAGAGGCTGCGGTGGCCGGGAGCAGCCACTGCACTCCAGTCTGGGCGACAGAGTGAGACTCCAACTCAAAAAAAACAAAAAACAAGACAAGGATGTCTACTACCATCACTTTTTTCAATACTATACTACCTGTACAGTGAAGTAAAAAAATTTAAAAAGTACCCGGGCTCAGTGGCTCAGCCTGTAATCCCGCGCCTTTGGGAGGCTGAGGTGAGTGGATTGCCTGAGCCCGTGGGTTCAAGACCCACCTGAGCAGCGAGACCTCATCTCTACAATAAATCAAAAAAATCAGTCGGGCGTTGTAGCGCATGCCTGTAATTCTGGCTACTCGGAAGGCTGAGGCAGAAGGATCACTGGATCCCAGCAGGTCGAGGCTGCGGTGGTCGGGAGTGGCCACTGCACTCCAGTCTGGGTGACAGAATGAGACCCCAACTCAAAAAAAAAAAAAAAAAAATTAAAAAGTACAAGGGTGTAAAATGAACAGAACTGTTATTACTTGCAGACAATAGTATTTATTATATGGAAACAATGGAGTCTACAGGCTCTTAGAACCAAGTTCAGTAATGTTGTAAGGAAGATAAACATATAAAAATCAATTCTATTTCTATGTGTTAAAAGTTTAAAAGTACAGTTTGCAATAGAAACAAGAGCTCTAAAGAACCTATGATTAAATTTCTCCAAAGATGTTTAAGACATTGTGGAGAACATTGTTTGTTTGTTTGTTTTGAGTTGGAGTCTCATTCTGTCACCCAGGCTTGACAACTGCTGGGCTCAGGTGTTCATTCCACTTCAATCTTCCAAGTTGCTAGAATAGCTGGGCTCGGTGGCTCAGCCTGTAATCCCGCGCCTTGGGAGGCTGAGGTCAGTGGATTGCCTGAGCCCGCAGGTTCAAGACCCACCTGGGCAACTTGATGAGACCTCATCTCTACAATAAACCAAAAAATTAGCCGGGCATGGTAGCACACACCTGTAATTCCAGCTACTTGGAAGGCTGAGGCAGAAGGATCACTGGAGCCCAGCAGGTCGAGTCTGTGGTGGCCGGGAGCGGTCACTGCACTCCAGTCTGGGAGACAGAGTAAGACTCCAACTCAAAAAAAAAAAAAAAATAACCAAGTTGCTGGAACTATAGGTGTGCACCACCACGCCCGGCTAACTTTTTGATTTACAGAGATGAGATCTCACCAAGTTACCCAAGCTGGTCTCAAACCCCTGGGTTCAGGCAATTCTCTCGCCTCTGCCTCCCCAAGAGCCAGAATTACAGGCGTTAGTCACTGCATCTGTCTTGAGAACACTGCAAAACTTTAGGAAACCTAAAGAAGGGCAAGGCTATACTACATTGCTGGAAGAGAAGACTATCATACACAAGTAATTGGGCATAGCAGATCAAGTTGGAACCGAGGAGAAAACAAATCATGCCCAGCCTAGAGGCAGCCTACTATTACTGACATGTGGAAATATGAATCAAGTGTTGACAAATATTCTGACTTTTTAAAGAAAAATCAGAAATACGGATTTCTATGAGAAATTCCTTGATTTTTATATGTTGGTAGAAACAATTTTAAATACTTTACAGGATGAACAAAACCCATCTGTGGAAGAATTTGGTCCCACCAGTTTTCTATTCCTGCAATCTACCCACTTCTTTAAATACTCAATTTATTTCTGAATTGTATTTAAGCCAGATGCATGAAAGGTTACACATCCTATAGGAAGTCTATTACTACCTTTTTTTTTTTTTGAGTTGGAGTCTCACTGTCGCCCAGGCTGAAGTGCAGTGGTACACTCATAGTCACCACAGCCTTGACTTGCTGGGCTCAGGTGATCCTTCCGCCCCAGTCTTCCAAGTAGCTGGAACAACAGGCATGCACCAGCATACCCAGCTGATTTTTTAAAAAATTTATTTATTGTAGAGATGAGGTCTTGCCAAGTTACCTAGGCTAGTCTCAGGCAATCCTCTGCCTCAGCCTCCCAAAGTGCTAGGATTCTAGGCATGAGCCACGGCACCTGGCTTACTAACTTTGTTATAAAAATGCTGAGGATACGATCTCTTACATTACTAAGAGACCCTTAGATAAAAGACCCATATGAGAAAATTTCTAGGCAACCCCTTTGGATACCCTCCCACAGTGGGAGCTTTTCTGTTCTCTCAATAAATCCTGCTTTAAAAAAAAAAAAAAAGAGCCGGGCTCGGTGGCTCAGCCTGTAATCCCAGCACTTTGGGAGGCTGAGGTGAGTGGACTGCCTGAGCCCGCGGGTTCAAGACCCACCTGGGCAACTTGACGAGACCTCATCTCTACAATAAATCAAAAAATTAGCTGGGCATGGTAGCACGCGCCCATAGTTCCAGCTACTTGGAAGGCTGAGGCGTAAAGATCACCGGAGCCCAGCAGGTCGAGGCTACAGTAGCCAGGAGTGGCCACTGCACTCCAGTCTGAGTGACAGAGTGAGACTCCAACTCAAAAAATAAAAAATAAATAAATAAAAGAAAGAAAATTTATTTTAGAATCCAGTGCTTCAAAAAACTGTGTTTGCTGTCCTTGAGGAAATGGCAAAATAGGATTTGAAGGCTCTTTATGTGCAAAACATAACTGTCTAACACTAATTTAATCTTTGAAAATGTGACTACTAGAAATCTTAAAATTTGTATGTGGTTCATATTTTATTCCTATTGACAGCATCATACTAGATATTTTACCAGAAAGTAAAAAAAAAAAAAAGGTAAAATTAGTTTTAAAAATATATAAAACCAACCGGATACGGTGGCTCACACCTATAATCCCAGCACTTTGGGAGGCCGAGGTGAGAGGATCACCTGAGCCTGTGGGTTCACGACCGGCCTAGGCAACTTGGCGACACCTCATCTCTACAATAAATCACAAAAATTAACCGGGCATGGTGGTGCATGCCTATAGTTCCAGCTACTTGGAAGGCTGAGATGGAAAGATCGCCTGAGCCCGGCAGGTCGAGGCTGCAGTGTCCGGGAGCATGCCACCGTCCTCCAGCCTGGGTGACAGAGTGAGACTCCAACTCAAAATATATATATATATATAAAATCAATATATCTAAGATATCTTTTGAACATATGAACATACAAATTATTACTTAGGTATTTTGCACTCTTTCTTTTGTACTAAAGCTTCTAAATATAGTATGTACTTTATACTTATATTACGTCCCAATTTGTATATCACATCTTTATCAGAAATAGTTGAACTGTATTTAGATTTCGTAAAATTTATAATTGATAAAGTAGAGTCACATACCCAAGATGTTTAAAAGTTTTCCAGTAACTGAATCAAAAAAAATTTATTTTCCTTTAGTCATCACCTCAATTGAAATAACCACATTTCAAGAGATCAACAGCTACATGTAGCTACTAGATAGCACGTCTAACAAACAAAATGCAATTAAAGAGTGGTTGCTACTACTGCCGGGTGCGGTGGCTCATGCCAGTAATCCCAGCACTTTGGGAGGTGGAGATAAGAGGACTGCCTGTGTACAGAGATTCAACACCAGCCTGGGCAACCCGGCGAGATCTCATCCCTACAATAAATAAATAAGCCGGGCATGGTGGCACGCACCCATAGTCCTAGCTACTCGGGAAGCTGAGATGGAAGGATGACCTGGGTCCAGAAGGTCAAGGTAGCAGTGGCTGTGAGCATGCCACTGCACTCCTGCCTGGGCAACAGAGTAAGACTCTGACTCAAAAAAAAAAAAAAAAAGAAAAGAAAAGAAAAAGAAAAAAGAAAAAAGAAAAACACTTGAGAATATCATCCTTAAAGCCCAGACTGGATACATCAAATAGAATCCACTTGCGGGCAGGGCGCGGTAGCTCAGGCCTATAATCCTAGCACCTTGGGGAGGCCAAGGTGAGAGGACTACCTGAGCCCACAGGTTCAAGACCAACCTGGACAACACGGAGAGACCTTGTCTCTACAATAAATCAAGAAAAATTAGCTGGGTAAGGTGGAGTATGCCTGTAGTTCCAGCTACTAGGAAGGCGGAGATGGAAGGATCACTTGAGCCCAGCTGGCCAAGGTTGTAGTGGCCGTGAGTGTGTCACCGCACTCCAGCCTAGGCAACAGAGTGAAACTCCAAACTCAAAAAAAAAAAAAGAATCCACTTGCATATGGGAAAGAATCAGCAAGCAGAACTGCACAGCAATCAAGGCATGAAATACTTAGGGACAAAATAGGTGCCACCAATTGGCAACCACCTAATTTCTTTAACTTCAAAATATCTGTTATGAGTTTCTCCATTTAACACTGTGCACAGAAAAAATTATTAAGAAAACATTTAGCAAACTTTTTTTTTGCAGAGATAGAGTCTTACTCTGTGGTCCAGGTTGGAGTGCAGTAGTGCAACCAATCATAGCTCACTGCAGCTTCAAACATCTGGTCTCAAGTCATCCTCCCGCCTCCACCTTCCAAGTAGTTGGGATTACAGGCACAAGTCACCAAACTTGGCAACAAACATTTCTAAAATATTCATTATAGTCCAGGCCCTCTGGCAGAACAATCACAACCTACTGGTTTATCCTGGTCAATCTTTAAGCAAGCTAGCTACCACCATCAAAACACTCTCTGATCCACAAAGAGATTCCCAAAGAAAAGGATAACTGATGGCGACATCATGCCTTTCCTAGTCTGCAGCTTATTCTTTCAAGCCTATCCTAAGTCTCACAATGATTAAACTACAAGGTTATCAAAAGTACCTCCCCACCAGAAAAAGACTGACACTCCCTGAGCCAGTACCATTCAAAGAAGAGTACCCTTGCTAGATGTAGTCTCAGCTGAGCCTACCTGTCCAAAGTGAGCAGGGTATCCCAGCATGTGCATATATAGTAATTTTGCCACATTCCGACATCGGTATGTATTGTCTTCTTCTCTAAAAGATGACCGGATTGCAGCACATTCTTTCTGGATCATTTCTCGTTCTTCAGCTTGGGTTCGGGCTGTCCGGATGGTCCGGATCAGCTCCCGCAATCTGATGGGGGCTGGCATCCTCTGGATATGGAAAGATATTAAATAGAGATGTTCACATTTTTTATTACCAAAACCATTCACACAACTTCTCATTTAAACTTGTGACAGATTTTTAAGAATTCAAGACTTGCTAAATCCAGCTTAACTAAGCTAAGTGAAGCTTGCTAAGCTTCAGCAAGGTAATCACATACAAACCCCTCAAATTCAGTAAAGTTTTGGAAAGGCTACAAACAAAAATGTTAAGTATTAAGCAAAATACTTATAATAAAATTCATCACTAATATAAAAATATCCCAGAAACTAATGCAACCCTAATCTTTACTCAATCCTTGAAGTAATCATGAAAGCCCTATGCCTAACCTTAGAAAAGACAGATATTTTCTCCTCAACTGCTGTTAAACACACCAGAGCTCAACAAAGATCAGATAAATATAATCACTAATATAGCTCAAAATAACAAAGAATGAAAGATTAACAGAGAAGACAATTTGTCAGATTCCAACTGTCATCATCTCAATACAATGGATATCCTTTGAAGATGTGACGAGGAAAAAAATAACAAACTGACCTCAGAATAAGACTATTAATGTAAGCCAGGTGGAGTGGCTCACACCTATAATTCTAGCACTTTGGGAGGCAGAGATGAGAGGACTGCCTGAGCCCACAGGTTTGAGACCAGAGTGGCAACTTGGAGAGACCGCATCTCTACAATAAATAAGAAAAAAACTAGCCGGGTGTGATGGCACATGCCTGTAGTTGCAGTTACTTGGAAGGCTGAGGCGGAAGGATTACCTGAGCCCAGCAAGTCAAGACTGTAGTGGCCATGAGCATGCTATTGCACTCTAGCCTTGGAGACAGTGAGACTCCAACTCAAAAAAAATAAAATAAAAAGACTATTAATGTCATGAATATCTTTTAAAAGTAAATATCCATATAAATACAGAAACTACAATAGCCAAAACAATGGTGGGTAAAAAAAGAACAAAGTTGGACAATTTGCACTATCTAATTTCAAGAATTACACAAAACTACCATAATCAGGACAATGTGGAACTGAATTTAAAAACAAACTTGCCAGGCTCGGTGGCTCAGCCTGCAATCCCACGCCTTTGGGAGGTTCAGGTGGGTGGATTGCCTAAGCCCGAGGGTTTGAGACCCGCCTGGGCAGCGAGACCTCATCTCTACAATAAGTCAAAAAAATCAGCCGGGCGTGGTAGTGCATGCCTGTAATTCCGGCTACTTGGAAGGCTGAGGTGGAAGGATCCCCGGAGCCCAGCATGTCGAGGCTGCGGTGGCCAGGAGCGGCCACTGCACTCCAGTCTGGGCGACAGAGTGAGACTCCAACTCAAAAAAAGAAAAAACAAACTTAAGGCTGGGCTCAATGGCTCAAGCCTGTAATCCCAGCACTTTGGGAGGCCGAGACAAGAGGACTGCCTGAGTCCAGGGGTTTGAGACCAGCCTGGGCAACTTGGTGAGACCTTGCCTCTATAATAAATCAAAAAATTAGCCAGGCATGGTGGCATGTGCCTGTAGTTTCAGCTACTTGGAAGGCTGAGGTGGAAGGATCGCCTGAGTCCAGCAGGTCAATGCTGCAGTGGCCATAAGGGTGCCACTGCACTCCATCCTAGGCAACAGAGTGAGACTTTGACTAAAAAAACCAACAAAACAACAAACAACAACAACACAGGCGTGCATCTTAAAAGTTCATAACTCAGTGGCTCAGCCTGTAATCCCAGCACTTTGGGAGGTCAAGGTGAGTGGTCTGCCTGAGTCTGTAGGTTTGAGACCAGCCCAGACAACTTGGCAAGACCTCCTCTCTACAATAAATCAAAAATTAGCCAGGGGTGGTAGCACATGTCGATAGTTCCAGCTTACTTGGAAGGCTGAGGCAGAAGAATCACTGGAACCTAGCAAGTCGATGGTGGGGTGGCCATGAGTGTGCCACTGCACTCCAGCCTGGGCAATGGAGACAACAACTCAAAAAAAAAAAAGTTCATAACTTGAAGGCTCCTATGTAGGGGATTTACTGTATACATCTGTCAAAGGACTTGTACTTATTTTACAACTCAATAATAAAAGTTTTATTTTTAAAATGAGTAAACAAAAAGAATGGCTGAAAGATGTGAATAGACACGTCTCAAAAAAAAAATACAAACACATGAAAAGATGTTTAACATCATTAATTAGCAAGGAAAGGCAAATTAAAACCATGGGATACCCTTCCACTCCAATAGGATGGCTAAAATTAAATACTGACAGTACCAAGTGTTAACAATAATATAGAACAACTAAACTTTTATAAACTGTTCGTGGGAATAAAAATGGTTCAACTACTTTGGAAAACAGTTTGGCAATTTATTATAGAGTTAAGCATATACTTAGCATATGATTCAGTCAATCTGCTCAATGTTTACTCAAAACTATTTACTCATGAGTAATGTAAATATATATCTGCACCAAGATCAGTACATGAATGTTCATAGAAGCTTCATTTATAATTGCCCAAAATGGAAACATCCTCAATGTCCATAAACAAGTGAGTGGATAATTGGTTATCCATATAATGATTACTTCTTGGAATAAAACAGATCACTTATACATAACATGGAAGAATCTCAAAACATTCTACTTAGTAAAAGAAGCAGACACAAAAAAGTAAATACTGTATGATTTCATTTATATGAAACTCTAGGAAAGACAAGTCTAATCTATAGTGATGGAAAAGAGATCAATGATTGCCTGGGATTGAGGGTCAAATTGGACCTGACTGGAACAAATGTAGGAAAACTTCTGGGGTGACAGAAACGTTTGTGATGAGTATATACATGCTTCTTAAAACTCAGTTAACTCGCACTTAAACAGGTTTTCTTTTTTTTCTAGTTAGAGTCTCACAGTGTCGCCCAGGCCTCCCAAAGTGCTGGAATTACAGGTGTGAGCTACCACACCCAGCCTAAAGTGACATTTTATTTTATGTGTACCTAAATAATGTTAACTAACAAAATGAAAATGGGCCGGACACAGTGGAGGCGGAGACAAGAGGATTGGCTTGAGCCCACGGGTTTGAGACCAGCCTGGGCAACATGGCAAGACCTTGTCTCTAGAATAAATCAAAAAATTAGCTAGGCGTGATGGTGTGTGCCTGTTGTTCCAGTTACATGGAAGGCTGAGGTGGAAGGGGAAGGATCACCTGACCCCAGCAGGTCAAGGCTGCAGTGGCCATGAGCATGCTACTGCACTCCAGCCTGGGTGACAGAGTAAGACTCCAACTCAAAAAATAAAAATAAAAGAAAATGATGATAAAATTAGATGAAGATATTGTTACAATCCTTTTCAGTACTTGTTAGCTGTAGAATCCTTAAGTCAATGATTCTCAATACTGCTCTAAACCAAAATTTATAGGAGGATATTCCACTGCCATCAATTCACTATGGCATTAATCTCTATGGTACAGATAGCACACTGGGGATTTAGAAAAGCTCCCAAGGTATGGATATGCTCCTCCATAGAGGCCATATTGACCTTTTTCTTCTTTTTGCGTTGGAGTCTCACTGTCACCCAGCCTGGAGTGCATGCAGTGCACGCTCAAGGCTACCACAGCGTCAACATGCTGGGCTCAGGTGATCCTTCCGCCCCAGCCTTCCAAGCAGCTGGAACTACAGGAACGCACCAACATGCCTGGCTAATTTTTTTAAATTTATTGTAGAGATGATGTCTCGCCAAGTTGTCCAGGAGGGTCTCAA
Source organism: Cephalopachus bancanus (assembly GCA_027257055.1). Lineage (NCBI taxonomy): Eukaryota > Metazoa > Chordata > Mammalia > Primates > Tarsiidae > Cephalopachus > Cephalopachus bancanus. The sequence goes on along the minus strand of JAPVLO010000330.1, from coordinate 27,237 downwards.
ACCCACGGGCTCAGGCAATCCACTCACCTCAGCCTCCCAAGGCGCGGGATTACAGGCTGAGCCATCGAGCCCGGCTGAGAGAGGCATTTTTAAAGTTAGTTTCAGCTCACCAATTCCACAAATATGGGCTGAGTGCTGACCATGTGTGTCTCTGACTAGATTCTGGGAGTTTGATGGTGTGTGAAGCAGCCCTTGTCCACGTGGAGGCCACAATCTAGTATGAGAGCAATAGATTAAACCCGCGGACTCAGGCAATCCTCTCATCCAGGCCTCTCAAAGTGCTGGGATTATAGGCATAAGCCACCACGCCCAGTCGCCGGCCAGTTTTTTTATTTATTGTAGAGACAAGGTCTTGCCATGTTGCTCAGGCTGGACTTGAACCCATATTGGCCTATTAAAGATTGTGTCCTAAAGTATACAAAGCTACCTGTATAGTGTTACTTTTTAATAGAAATACTCAAGGGTCTAGTGCTTAAGTTTATAAAGTACTTTGTAATCATTATCTCATTTGTTCCTTAAGACAATTTTGAAGTAAGAATTAGAATCATTATCCCCATTTTGCCTATGAAGCAACTCAGTCTCTGAGCAACTAAGCAAATTGCTTAAGATCACAAAGGTAGTAAGGGACAGAGCTAGCACTCCAAGGCTACCATTCTCCTAATACTTCAAAATGCACACTACAGGCAAGGTGCAGTGGCTCACACCTGTAATCCCAAAACTTTGGAAGATTGAGGGAGGAGGACTGCTTGAGGCCAGAAGACCAGTCTAGGCAACAGATGAAACCTTGATTCTACACCAAAAAAAAAAAAAAAGTGTAAAAAGTTAGCCAAGTGTGGTGGCATGCACTTGTAGTCCCATCTACTTGGGAGGCTGGGTCAGAAGTATCACCCGAGCCAGTGAGACCTCAACTCAAAAAAGAACATTACAAGGGGCAAGATGCGGTGGTTCACGCCCACAAACCCAGCACTTTGGGAGTCCGAGGTGGGCGGATCCTTTAAGGCCTAGAGTTTGAAACCATCTGGGCAATACAAAGGGACTCTATCTCTACAAAAATAAATAAGCAAATAAAACAAATGAGCAAAAATGAAAACTATATATACAGATGAAATTATATTATTATTAGGATTTGTCTTAAAATACTCCAGAAAGAAAAAAGGCATTGAGGAGACAGAGAAAGAAAAAAAATGAAATATATCAAAAATGCTGGCCGGGAGCGGTGGCTCACGCCTTTAATCCCAGCAGCATTTTGGGAGGCCAAGATGAGAGGATTGCCCGAGCCTGCGGGTTCAAGACCAGCCTGGGCAACTTGACGAGACCTCATCGCAACAATAAATCAAAAAATTAGTAGTCATGATGGCACATGCCTGTAGTCCCAGCTACTCGAAAGGCTGAGGCAGAAAGATCACCTGAGCCAGGAGGTTGAGGTTGCATTGGCCATGAGTGTGCCACTGCACTCCAACCTGGGTGACAGAGACTCTGACTCAAAAAAAGAAAAAAAATCAAACTGGGAATACTCTACTTGAAAATAACTTTTCTCAAGATACCTGCACACGTATGTTTATTGCATCATTGTACACAATAGCAAAAACATGGAACCAACTGTACTGCCTATTGAAAGAGGATTGAGCCAGGCATGGTGGCTCATGCCTATAATCCCAGCACTTTGGGAGGCTGAGGTGAGAGAACAGCCTAAGCTCACAGGTTCAAGACCAGCCTGGGCAACTTGCGAGACCTCATCTCTGCAACAAATCAAATTAGCCGGGCATGGTGGTGCATGCCTGTAGTTCCAGTTACTTGGAAGGCTGAGGAGGACGTGAGCATGCCACTCCCCTCCAACCTAGGCAATAGAGTGAGACTCCAACTCAAAGAAATAATAAGAAGAGAATTGGATTTTAAAAAATTGTGGTATATATACACGATAGAATATTACTCAGCCATAAAGAAGGACAAAATTATGAACTTCACAGCAACCTGGATGGACTTAGAATCTATAATACTGAGTGACCTATCAGAAACAAAGAACTGAATATCCCATGTTCTCACTTATAAGCGGACTTTGAGCAATTACCGTAATACTGTAAGAAAAGGATTGGCAGTAGTGGGGAACTGCCAGGGAAGGATGGGGGTGGGACTGGCAATAGTGGGAATCTGCCACAGGAGAGGAGGGGCACACCTCATCAACAAGGGTACACTTGTATACCTAATCCTGAATTGTATCCCACATCTTTAAAATAAAAAAAATAAAAAATAAAGGAACTTTTCTCTACAAAGGCCTCAATGATACTACAAAGCAAACAGACAGTTAGAAAAAGCTTAAGTGGGGGGGAGGGGGATGAGATTAACAGTCGCAAATATCTTTCTGGGGATGGGGAAACACCTCTTATCAACAGGGTGCCTGAATGAAACGTAACTGTACACCTAACCCTTAACTGTACCCCACAAAATCATAATAAAAAATATTGATTAAAAAAAAAGAAAAAGCTTAAGTCTAGTCCTAGAACAAGAAAAGAATCATAAGAGTTTAAGCAAAGTGAGAGAAAAACAAGTTATCTGTAGTAAATTCTCAGCTATCAGTCACAGAATCACAGAAATATAGTTTGTGTCACAAGCTTTTTATGGAGGAAATTAAAGATTCAGGCTGTAAACTACCTTGTAGAAGGTCACAGAATTAAGTTACTGACCTGATTCAATTCTCGTGATTTCCCCAATTCAGCACTCTGCCTTCAATACTAAGCTGTCTTTAGCTTAGAGAAAAGTAGCATTTTTTTCATCCTTAAACTGTGACAATTTACCACTACCTGATTTATCTATGTATCACAAGAAAATATCTTAATAGGCATGGATGAAGAACAAAAGTTAACTCACACAGTAAAGAGGCAGACACTGAAAACACATTTTAAGATCAAAGCTAAACAAAAGTCCTGAATCCAGGGACAACGGAGTAAGTACACTCCACCCTGTCTCTCCCTCTGAATACAACTATAAATCTTGGGCTAGCTACTTAAGGACTCTGAAAAGTAAAGGACAGTCAACAGATTGGAGAAAGCTAGAAGTATCCTTTTCCCTCCAGGAGTATCCCAGCCTGAACCTCAAGGCAGCTCAAAATCAAGAAGTGCTCACTCTAAGAAAACCACTCTCCAGCTACTTGGAAGGCTGAGGCAGAAGGATCACCGGAGCCCAGCAGGCGAGGCTGCGGTGGCTGGGAGCAGCCACTGCTCTCCAGTCTGGGCAGCAGAGTGAGACTCCAACTCAAAAAAAAAAAAAAGAAAAAAAAGAAAACCACTCTCTTTCTGGTCCAAGGAGCAAAAAAAGGGCTTTTCATTTTTTCCTTCCAGTCCCTACCCCCAGGCAATACTGCAATGGTGGTATCTGTGGCATATATCAGCAAAGGCAGTGACAGTCACCTAAAAAATGGAGGAGGGGATCTCTTTTCTCTGACCAGTGGAGTTGTGACCCAGAGCGTGGGTAAATCACTCACTCTCTTTTCTCTTCTCTCTCTATCCTTCCACTGACTGATAAAAGAGTGAAGTCACCAAAAAATTTAACAACCCTCATTGTGAATGTACCTAACAATAGAACTAAAAATATATATAACAATAGAACTAAAAAGATATAAAAGGGAAAATAAATAAGCCTGTAATCCCAGCACTTTGGGAGGCCAAGGCGAGAGGACTGTCTGAGCCCAGGGGTTTGAGACCAGTCAGGGCAAATTGATGAGACCTTGTCATTACAATGTATCAAAAAAATTAGCTGGGCAGGGTGGCAGGCACCTGTAGTTTCAGCTACTTGGAAGGCTGAAGCAGAAGGATCGCCTAAGGCCAGCGACGTTGGCGTGGCCATGAGCAAGCCACTGCACTCCAGCCTGGGCAACAGAGTGAGACTCTGACTCAATCAATCAGTCAATCGATACCCAATTATAGTTAGAAGATGTACCTCCCAGGCCAGGCATAGTGGCTCATGACTATAATCCCAGCACTTTGGGAGGCTGAGGTGAGAGGACTGCCTGAGCCCACAAGTTTGAGACCAGCCTGGCAACTTGGCGAGACCTCATCTCTATAATAAATTTAAAAATTAGCTGCATGTGGTGGCGCATGCCTATATTTCCAGCTACTTGGAAGGCTGAGGTAGAAGGATAACCTGAACCCAGCAGGTCGAGGCTATGGTGGCCGTGAGCATGCCACTGCACTCCAACCTGGGCAACAGAGTGAGACTTCAACTCAAAAAAAAAAAAGACATACTCCCCTCAGTAGTTGATAGAACTAGTAGACAGAATTATCAGAGGATATAGAAGACCTGATCACCACCATCAACTAAATGGATCTAACATTAACTAACATTACTAACATTTACAGAACATACCCTAAAAAGAACAGAATGCACTTTCTTCTCAATTACATGTAAAACATTCACCAAGACAGATTATGTCATGGATCATTTTTAAAAGTTAATAAATTTAAGTAAAAGATCTGAGTATCACATGTTCTCACTCATATAGTGGACCTTGGTCACCCAACGTATTACCATAAGAAAATGACTGATAGTGGTGGGAAACTATGGTGGGGAGGGGAAGGGAGATGGGATTAATGGTAGTAAACATTTGTCTGGGGATGGGGAGACACCTTTTATCAACAAGGGTGCCTGAACAGAGCATATTTGTATACCTAACCCTTAACTGTACCCCACAATATCATAATAAAAAATATTGATCATAAAAAATAAATAAATAAAATAAATTCAAGTGAATAGAAATCATACAAACTGTGGTCTCTAATCATAATGGAAATTAAACTAGAAATAGAAAGCTAACTAGAAAAAAATCCCCAAGTATTTGAAAATTAAACAACAAATTCTTAAATAATCCATGGGTCAAAGAAGAAATATCAATGGAAATTAGTAAACACCTTGAACTGAACAAAAACATAAATACATGTGTCATCAAAATGTGTGGTATGCACTAAAGCAATAAGTGCTTAGAGAGAAATGTATAGCATTAAACACATCAGAAAAGAAAATCTAGAGGAAAAAAATCCAAAAGAAGTAGATGAAAAGCAATTAAAAAAATAGAAATTTATGAAATTAAAAACAGAAACACAATAGAACAAGTCAATGAAACTGAAAGCTGGTTCTTTGAAAAGATTAATAAAATTAATAAACCTCTTGTCAGGCGCGGTGGCACACGCCTATAATCCCAGCACTTTGGGAGGTTGAGGTAAGAGGACTGCCTGAGCTCATGGGTTCAAGACCAGCCCGGGCAACCTGGCAAGACCTCATCTCTATAATAAATCAAAAAATTAGCTGGACGTGGTGGCACATGCCTGTAGTTCCAGCTACTTGGAAGGTTGAGGTGGAAGGATCGCCTGAACCCAGCAGATCGAGGCTGCAGTGATCGTGAGTGTGCCACAGCACTCCAATCTGGGCAACAGAGTGAGACTCCAACTTAGAAAAAAAAAAAACAACCTCTGGAAAGACTATACTATCAACAAAAGAAAAAAGAAACAACACAAATTACCACTAAAAGGAATGAAAAAGGTGGCATCTTCACAGACATTAAAAGGATAATTAGGATAATGCTATGAGCAACTCAATGCCTATGTAAAAAAAAAAGAAGAAAAAGGAGGAGGAGGGAGAGGAGAGGGAAAGAGGGAAAGGAGGGGGGAGGGGAGGAAGCAGGGGAGGGAAGAGGAGGAGGAGAAGAAGAGGAAGGAGGAGGAAGAGAAGAAAAAAAGAAACCTAAATTTAAAATAGATCATGAGCCAGGCACAATAGCTCATGTCTGTAATCCCAATACTTGGGGAGGTCGAGGTGAGGGGATTGCCTAAGACCAGGGGGTTCGAGACCAGCCTGGGTAACTAGGAGAGACCTCGTCTCTACAAGAAATCAAGAAAAATTAGCCAGTCATGGTGGCACGCGCCTATGGTTCCAGCTACTTGGAAGGCTGAGGTGGAAGGATCACCTGAGCCCAGCAGGTTGAGGCTGCAGTGGCCATGAGCATGCCACTATACTCCAGTCTAGGTGACAGAGTGAGATTCCAACTAAAAAAAGAAAAGAAATGTGTGTCCATAATTTGGCCAAAGCACTACAAGGAGGGAAGCACACTACAGGAATCAAGTATCAGAAGTAACAGCGCCTTTGGAAGGCTGAGGTAAGTGGATTGCCTGAGCCCGTGGGTTCAAGACTCGCCTAGGCAACTTGGCCAGACCTCATCTCGACAATAAATCAAAAAAATCAGACGGGCTTGGTAGCGCATGCCTGTAATTCCGGCTACTTGGAAGGCTGAGGCGGAAGGATCGCCGGAGCCCAGCAGGTCAAGGCTGCGGTGGCCGGGAGCGTCCACTGCACTCCAGTCTGGCTGACAGAGTGAGACTACAACTCAAAAAAAAAAAAGAAGTAACAGCAACTAACATATAATACAGCAATGATTCAACTATACAGAACATAGCTGAGAACCCAAAAAACACATTTTTGGCCAGAAGCAGTGGCTCATGCCTGTAATCCCAGTACTCTGAGAGGTCAAGGCAGGAAGATTGCTTGATGCCAGAAGTTAAAAACCAGCCTAGGCAATATAACAAGACCTTGTCTCTAAAAAAAAAAAAAAAAAAATTGAACACAAACACATACTATTTAATGATCTTAAGCAGACAATATAGAGATTGACATATCAACACACTAAAATACCTACTTTACTCCAAATGTAGGCCCTCATTCAGCCTGTTCTAGAATAGAAGCTACAAATTAGAAAACTAGAAGGATCCCAGCACTTTGGAAGGCAGAGGCAAGAGGACTGCCTGAGCCCAGGAGTTCGAGATCAGCCTGGGTGGGCAACATGGCAAAACCCTGTTTCACCAGGCATGGTGGCTCACATCTATAATCCCAGCACTTTGAGAGTCCGAGGTTAAGAGGATTGCCTGAGCCCAGGGGTTTGAGACCAGCCTGGGCAACTTGGTGAGATCTCATCTCTACTGAAAAATTAGCCGGGTGTGGTAGTATGTGCCTGTAGTTCCAGCTACTTGGAAGGTTGAGGATCAACTGAGCCCAGCAGGTCAGGGCTGCGGTGGCTGTGAGCAGCATGCCACTGCACTCCAGCCTAGGTGACAGAGTGAGACTCTGGCTCAAAAAAAACACCTTGTCTCTATAATAAATCAAAAAAATTATCAGGTATGGCAGCACATGCCTATAGTCCCAATTACTTGGAAGGCTGAGACAGAAGCCTGAGCCCAGCAGTCAAGGTTGCAGTAGGCGAGATTGTGCCACTACACTACAGCCTGGGAGACAGAGTGAGACCCTGACTCAAAGAAAAAATTATTTAAACAGCAGAAGAAAAAAAGAACAATGAATTTAGCTGGGCCTGGTGGTGCATGCCTGCAGTCCCAGCTACTGGGGAGACTGAGGTTAGAGGATCATCTGAGCTCAGGGGTTCTCAGCTACAGTAAGCTGTGATCATGCTACTGCACTCCAGACTGGGTGACAGTGAGACCCCATCTCTTCAAAAATAAAAAAAGTTTTTAAAAGGCCAGGTGCAGTGGTTCATGCCTGTAATCCAGCACTTAGGAAGGCCAAGGTGAGAGGATTGCCTGAGTCCAGGGGTTCAAGACCACCCTGGGCAACTTGGCAAGACCTCGTCTCTACAATTTAAAAAAAAAAAAATTAGTTGGGCGTGGTGGCTCATGCCTGTGGTTCCAGCTACTTGGAAGGCTAAGGCAGAAGGATTGCCTGAGCCCAGCAAGTCAATGCTGCTGTCACTGTGTGGGTGTGACCGCACTCCACCCTGGGCAACAGAGTGAGACTCCAACTCAAAAAAATTAAAAATTAATTAATTAATTTTAAAACATTAAAAAAAAAGGCTGCATACGTTTCAATACTCCTAAACTTCACTCAAATGGGAAAAATCGCTATTTTCTAATATCGCCACAAATCCTTTGAGGATAATTGTTTTCCTCACAGAATAATATCATTCTCAAGCCATGATTGCCTTTTCTACTTTGAAATGTCTATTTTTCCCAAATATAAGCTACCCAAGGCCAGATCCTTGTTTGCCTTGTTCACCCTTGCATCCTCCTTACCCCAGTTCCTAAGAGAAGGAACGGGATAAATTCGGTATTTACTGAATCAAAAATGCCAAAGGAGACTTTCTTATCTTTAAAAAATGTACTTGTCCTTTCCAAAGCATACAAAATAAAGGTGTACAGGCTGTTCACCAACAGCTATTAAAAAAAAAAAAAAAAAAAGCAGACGAGACTAAACCCAGCCCTCTCTTCCACCCTACCCAGATAACTTTCTCCCTACTTCAGAATTCACACTACCTGCTATGAGCTTTGAGCTACCGATAGTCAACAGTTTTATGGTTTTTGTTTAATTGTAGAGATGAGGTTTCACCAACTTGCCCAGGTTGGTCTTGAACCCCTGTGCTCAGGCTATTCTCTCACCTCAGCCTCCCAAAGTGCTGGGATTATAGGCGTTAAGAACACAGAACCAGGCCGGATGTGGTGGCTCAAGCCCGAAATCTCAGCACTTTGGGAGGCCGAGATGAGGGGATTGCCTGAGCCCGCAGGTTTGAGACCAGCCTGGGCAACATGGTGAGACCTCATCTCTACAATAAATCAAAAAATTAACCAAGTGTAATAGCGCACGCCTGTGGTTCTGGCTCCTTGGAAGGCTGAGGTGGAAGGATCACCTGAGTCCAGTCCAGCAGGTCGATGTTGGGGTGGCCATGAGTGTACCACTTGCACTGCAGCCCAGACGACAGAGTGAGATTCCAACTCAAAAAAAAAAGGCCGGGCTCGGTGGCTCCCGCGCCTTTGGGAGGCTGAGGTGAGTGGATTGCCTGAGCCCGCGGGTTCGAGACCCGCCTGGGCAGCGAGACCTCATCTCTACAACAAATAAAATTTAAAAAAAAAAAAAAAAATCAGCCGGGCGTGGTAGCGCGCGCCTGTAATTCCGGCTACTGGGAAGGCTGAGGCGGAAGGATCGCCGGAGCCCAGCAGGTCGAGGTTGCGGTGGCCGGGAGTGGCCACTGCACTCCAGTCTGGGCGACCGAGTGAGACTCCAACTCAAAAAAAAAAAAGAAAAGAAAATATAACCAAAAAGATAATCAAAAAGCCAGAGTTCCTGCTGCTATGTGGTTGTTCTTCCCCTTCCCTCCCCTAAATCTAAAGGTATTTAAGCTCCAAATCTTAAAAGGAAAAAAAATCCTAAATTTTAAATTTCCAACATTAAAATAACCTCTGTGATCCAACTCAAGGATTGTACTTGAAGAAGTCTTTCTTAATAAACAATGAGAAAAGACTCAAATACAGAAATGAGATTTCAATTAACTTTGCCACTGATTACTGTGTAACATCCTCTTACAGATTTTTAAGTATAGCCAAGAAGGTTCAAGGGATAACTAAACCCTCCAAAGAAGTTAGCATGCTTTCCCTCTTGCATTGTCCATATGACCTATATGTTTATATTATGTACAACAGAGAACTCCTATTTCACATGTTTATTTCACGTGCACATATCTAGACTGCTTTAATACAACTTGCAAAATACTATGACTGGAATGTGACACTAGGAAAGTTTAAAATACTGGGATAGGTGGCTCACGCCTATAATCCCAACACTTTGGGAGGCGGAGGCAAGAGGATTACTTGAGCCCTGGGGTAACATGGTCTCTACAATAAATCAAAAGGTAGCTGGGTGTAGTGGCACACGCCTGTGGTTTCAGCTACTTGGAAGGCTGAGGTGGAAGGATCACCTGAGCCCAGCAGGTTGAGGCTGTGGTGGCCGTGAGCATGTGAGCAGCGTGCCACTGCACTCCAGCTTGGGTGACAAAGTGAGACTCCAACTCAAAAAAAAAAAGAAGTTTAAACCAAATCAATCAATTGTATTATGCATCAATCAGACTTTTACTTTCTATACATCTTAGAGGTACTGGTTGTCATTAAACCGACCTAGCTGTTTTGTTTTTCTTTTCCCACTGAGTTTTTGTGGCTTTCTTTCTTTTTTAGGAGGTGAGAGAGTGCACACATATGGTGAGAGAGTGCACACATATTTCTCCTGTATGAAGAAATGTATTCACAGAAAGGAAACGGTCCACGGAGTGAAGAAAACGGGACACCAGTGTTAGTACATCACTGTATGAATAAGAGAGATTAAATTTGAGGATAAGTACTTTGGTCATTAGAGAGGTAAATACCATTGTGGTACAAGAATAGTTCCTTCATCGGTTTTCACATGGCCTAGAATGATGAAACACTCAAGACCATCCAACTGTATATGATCTGGTTTCAGGCTCACGATACAACTTTCTAATTATTAAACACTGTCTCAAGTACCTCAACTCCCAAGTACCTGCACAAACAAGGAACAGTGTGCTGTGGAACATAGACATAGGTAATTCAAGAGAGAAAAGCATATCCCCCTTGTGAATTACTATACTACAGTAACATTCCAACTTACAAATCTGTGTGTTTGATTGGTCTGAATCATCCTTAGATGAACTTCAAGGCAAAGAAATAAGCTATGGAATGTATGACCACATTGAGATCCTGACACACCTTGTCTAGGCAGCCAGCTGCCATTCCTCTTAAGAGGTCTCACATTCAATTCTCCTTAAATTGCCACAGTAATTACAGAAATCTTTCAAGCTTAATTATCCTTAACCAAAATTCACCGAAACTGAGATTTTTAAAATAGATGTATGTAAATGTAAACATGCCTACTGGACAATTCAGTGGCATCAAGATGCATGAAAAGTAATGAAGACCAGGTAAACGATGATAGGTAGCCAGGCATGGTGGCCCACATCTCTCATCCCAGCACTTTGGGAAGAGGAGGCGAGAAGAGCGCATGAGTCCAGGAGTTAGAGACCAGCCTGGGCAACTTAGCAAGACCTCATCTCTACAATAAATAAAAAATTAGCTGGGAATGATGGCACGTGCCTGTAGTTCCAGCTACTTGGAGGGTTGAGGCGGAATGATCTACCTGAGCCCAGCAGGTCAAGGCTGCAGAGGCCGTGAGCGTGCCACAGCATTCTAGTATGGATGACAGAGTGAGACTCCAATTCAAAAACAAACAAAAAAAAGAAATGAATGACATCTCACTAAATTTGAAAGTTTGCATTTTTACTTTATTTTCTCATTTTTGTGGTGTTTGTTAGCATTTTCAAAGCAAGTTTATTAAGGTTTTCATGATTATTACTTAAAAGATATCAAAATATGTAGAATTTTAAAAGGCATTTATATTTACACCAGGCACAGATAGCCTCTCTCGGCATTAATTATAAACACTTGGCAAGATCTCATCTCCACAATAAATATATAAAAATTAGCAGGACATGGGGGTGTGCACCTGTGGTTCCAGCTACTTGGAAGGCAGAGGTGGAAGGATCACCTCAGCTCACCAGGTTGAGGCTGTGGTGGTCGTGAGCCTGGGCTAGAGTGAGACTCTAACTAAAAAAAAAGCCCCACTGACAACAGTGTCAAAATAAAATACCTACAAATAAATGTAGTAAGAAGGTATAGTAACTATATGAAGAAAACTATGAAACCTATAAAATATTTATTGAAAGATCTAAGTAAAACTGAAGAAACAGAGACTGATCATAACAAGGAAAAATTATCATCATTAAATATCAGGCGTCCAGAAGTCACATGTGAATATAATACAATCCCAAGCAGTGGGCTTTTTTGAAGTTTTTCTGAACTCAACAAAATTATTTTCAATCCATGTAGATATAAGAATAAATGCTAAATGACAGATTTGTGCTCTCAAACAAAAAAATAATAATAAATGGTAATGAATAGCCAAAAAATGAAAAACTATAGTAATAGGAGCTTTTCTTAACAGAAATATTCTTTTTTTTTTGAGTTGGAGTCTCACTCTGCACCTCAGCCTCCCAAAGAGCGGGATTACAGGCTGAGCCACCGAGCCCGGCTTGAAATATTTCTGTAAGTTACTCAAAATAATGATACACGAAAAGAAAAACAGAACACCCAAAAATAGAGCAAACATATATGGTAACTTAACCAATGAAAAGATGGCATTTGGCCAGTGGCATGCTCACAGCCACCGCAGCCTCGACCTGCTGGGCTCGGGCGATCCTTCCGGCTCGGCCGATCCTTCCGCCTCAACCTTCCAAGTAGCTGAAACTACAGGCATGCGCCACCACGCCTGGCTAATTTTTTGATGTGTTGTAGAGATGAGGTCTCACCAAGTTTCCAGGGCTGGTCTTGAACCCGTAAACTCAGGCAATCCTCTCATCCCAGCCTCCCAAAGTATTGGGATTACAGCCATGAGCCACCGAGCTCGGCACAACATCAAAAATAATATTTAGGAGAACATTTGCATACTCTTGGTACGGAAGAAACTCTTCTAAGTAAAAGCTACAGAAGCCAAAGGGGAAAAGAGGGACATATGTGACTACTTAAAAATGTCTGTCACACAGGCCCAGCACAGTAATGCCAACACTTTGGAAGGCTGAGTGATCTATCACAGAAACAAAGAATCGAGTATCACATGTTCTCACTCATAAGCGAACCTTGAACAACTACTGTAATACTGTAAGAAAGGGATTGGCAGTAGTGGGAAACTGCCAGGGGAGGGAGGGGCGCACTTCATCAACAAGGGTACCTGCATAATGAACATTTGTATACCTAACCCTGAATTGTACCACACATATTTAAAACTAAAAATTAAAAAAAAAAACACTAGCCGGGCTCGGTGGCTCAGCCTGTAATCCCATGCCTTTGGTAGGCTGAGGTGCGTAGATTGCCTGAGGCCGCGGGTTCGAGACCGGTCTGGGCAGGCAAGACCTCATCTCTACAATAAAATCAAAAATTAGCCGGGCGTGGTAGCACACGCCTGTAATTCCAGCTACTCGGAAGGCTGAGGCGGAAGGATCGCTGGAGTCCAGCAGGTCAACCCTAGGGTGGTCTTGAGTATGCCACTGCACTCTAGCCTGGGCGAAGGAGTGAGACTCCAAATCAAAAAAAAAAGGTTTGGATTTGGGAGCATTTCAGATTAGGAATGCTCAACCTGTAGTGCACATCATTTATAACAGTCTTAATTTTAACTCAGAAGCTTGTAAAAAGAGGGATGCAAAAGACCTACTTCCAGGAATGCACAGCATTAACCTCAAAACCAGACAAACTGAAAAGCCTAGGATGCTCAGTACAACACAACAAATACAACAAGCAAGCTGGAATTAACAAAGCAACTGCCTATTAGGTTACACTGTGACTGCTGTACTGTAACAACAGAGGAGAAGGGGGGTAAAAACTACTTGCCTTTAAAATGTCTTTAATTATTCATAAAGTACAAAGGTCACATCTTTATGTTCCTCATCTTTTAAAAAACTGATTTTTTTTCTTTCTAAACCTGCTTAACTTTTCATTAACAAGATTTATAACTTATAAATTTTTATTTCCAATGGTATAACTTTTTAGAAAAAGTTAAAACTTCTAAGTAACTAGTGAAAAAAAGCATTTCTCATTAAATCATCTTATACTAAATCTTGCCCTTTTATACTAAAGTGTTAGCTAATGCTGACTCAATAGTTTGGCAAGTGTGGGGGTTTTGTTCCACTTCTGGACCCTTCAAACTTGGACAGGTTTCTTCTAGCAACCAAAACTCATAGCATACTAAGTATTTTGTGTTACTCCTTCAGGAAAGAAAAAGAACTTACATGTATTTTCATGATATAAGTGATGCCTCTTACCTTTTTCCTTCTCTTGATTTCATGGAAATAAAATGTTCTACACAAAAAGACAACTGAAAAACTCCCGATACATTTTGACAAAGATATTATTTTCACAAGGGTACCTGCATAATGGATATTTGTATACCTAACCCTGAATTGTACCCCACAACTTAAAAAAAAGTATTATTTTCAAAATCTATAAGCTAAAAAATACAAAAGGTTATATACAAAAACATACATATTTATAAAAGTTCTCTTAATTTTAAAATTGCTTGAAGCCGGGCTCAGGGACTACGCCTGTAATCCCAACACTTTGGGAGGCCGAAGCAAGAGGACTGCTTGAGCCCAGGAGTTCGAAACCAGCTGACGATATAGCAAGACATCGTTTCTACAAAAAAATTTTTAAAAAGCAAGGTGTGGAGGTAGGCAAGTCTCCAGCTACTCGGGAGGCTTGAGGCAGAAAGATCACCTAAGTCTAGAAAGACTAGTAAACTGTGATCGTGCCATTACATTCCAGCCTGGGCAACAAAGTGAGACTCTGACTGACTCAAAAAATAAAAATAATAAATAATAAAATAGAGCCAGGCTCGGTGGCTCAGCCTGTAATCCCGTGCCTTGGGAGGCTGAGGTGAGTGGATTGCCTGAGCCCACGGGTTCGAGACCCGCCTGGGCAATTTGGCGAGATCTAATCTCTACAATAAATCAAAAATTAGCCGGGCGTGGTAGCATGTGCCTGTAATTCCAGCTACTTGGAAGGCTGAGGCGGAAGGATCGCCGGAGCCCAGCAGGTCAAGGCTGCGGTGGCCGGGAGCGGCCACTGCACTCCAGACTGGGTGACAGAGTGAGACTCCAACTCAAAAAAATAAATAAATAAAAATAAAATAATAATAATAATAAAATAAAATTGCTTACTACTTTGAATATTATTATGCATTAGAAACTGAATAAAAGTGACAGAGATGAAAAAAAGTCAAAATCAAGAACTAAAAACAATTCATAAGACAAGGAAAGATTAAATTACAAGCACCTAAAACAGCTAAACAAGTTTCTACTATTTTCAGATTTTCAGAATCTAAATAAGCTTTTCAAAGTTTTTACATAAATTAAGTCCTGCTGTATACACAAAACTTAAAAATCCTCATCAAATGCAAATAAGGGGATTAAGCATGGCATAAAATCTGTTTTGGTATGTAGATTGTCACTTCAATTTTTTTAATTAAAAATAATCTTGTGAGGTAGGGCACAGTGGCTCATGCCTATAATCCCAGCACTTTGGGAGGCCCACGTCAAAGGACTGCCTGAGTCTACGGATTCCAGACCAGCCTGGGCAACTTGGCTAGACCTCATCTCTACAATAAACCAAAAAATTAGCCAGGCGTGATGGCGCACCCCTGTAGTTCCAGCTACTTGGAAGCCTGAGAGGGAAGAATCACCTGAGCCCAACAGGTCGAGGCTATGGTGGCTGTGAGCGTGCCACTGAACTCCAGTCTGGGCGACAGAGTGAGACTCTGACTCAAAAAAATAAAATAAAATAAAAAATAAAAATAATCTTTTGGAAAATATTCAACCTTTAAAACTTTTATATATTAAAGAGTTTTCATAAATCATTAAAAAGAAACTTGAAGCCGGGCTCGGTGGCTCAGCCTGTAATCCCGCACCTTTGGGAGGCTGAGTTGAGTGGATTGCCTGAGCCCGCGGGTTCGAGACCCGCCTGGGCAGCAAGACTTCATCTCTACAATAAATCAAAAAATCAGCCGGGCATAGTAGCGCATGCCTGTAATTCCAGCTACTTGGAAGGCTGAGGCGGAAGGATCGCCGGAACCCAGCGGGTCGAGGTTGCGGTGGCTGGAAGCGGCCACTGCACTCCAGTTTGGGCGACAGAGTGAGACTCCGACTCAAAAATAAAATAAAATAAAATAAATACTGGTAAAAATACCACCAAGGTGTTACTGGAAACTTCTGTAGTTTATAGTTTCACTCTAAAATTTGCCCTCAAATCTAGAACTGCTGTCAGTGACAGAGGTCAGACCAAATAACAAGCAACTGCTCCCAAAGGAAAATGAATGGAGGTTTCCTAAGCACTAATGTTAATTTTAGGTGTAATTCTTGACAACCTTAAACAAAGTAAACATTCATATATGTGCTAATCAATCAATGAAGCACTAAGCAGCACATTGTTAGTCGTTTGTTAAAGCAAACTATACTTACTCCAGGTGAAAGAAACTACCTAAGAACAAATGACATAGAAATGCCAACCAAGCACAGTGGCTCACGCCTGTAATTCCAGCACTTTGGAAGATAGAGGCAAGAGGATTACCTGAGCTCAGGGGTTCGAGACCAGCCAAGCAACATGGTGAGACCTCATCTCTACAATAAATCAAAAAATTCAGCTGAGCATGGTGGCACATGCCTATGGTTCCAGCTACTTACAACACTGAGACAGAAGAAACACCTGAGCTCAGCAGGTCAAGGCTGTGGTAGCCGTGAGCATGCCACTGCACTCCAGCCTGGGCGACAGAGTAAAACTCCAACTCAAAAAGAAAAAAGAAATACCAGTACATTATGATATAAAATGGATTGAGTTGAATAACACCTATCTGATAGCGCTTCCTGTACATTCTTTGAAAAGTAACTGAGGCAGGGTGCAGTGGTTCACCCCTGCAACCCAGCACTCTGAGAAGCGGAGGGAGGAGGACTGCTTGAGCCCGAGTTAGAAAGCAGCCTAAGCAACACAGCAAGATCTCATCTCCACAAAAAACCAAAAATTAGTCAGGCCTGGTGATAGGCGACTGTATTCCCAGCTACTCCCGAGGATGAGGCAGAAGTATCACCTGGAGTTTGAGGTGAGCCATGATCATGCCACTGCACTCCAGCCTGAGTAACAGAGCGAGATCCTGTCTCAGTAAAAAAAAAAAAGTGTAACTCAGAACTGGAACACTTCAGTAGTAACTGCAAGGGCATACTTAGTAAATGAGTGAGCATTCCATAGGCATTCAGTGATTAACAGTTCCCTAGAACTAAAAGAGAAAATTCCATAGATTCAGAGGAGTACATACAGAACTAAAAAATACCTAACAATAACTAACATATTTCTGAAAAATCTTCTTAAAACAAATAACAAGAACAGAGTATTTACACTGAAAATATTCAGTTTTCTCCAAAGACATCATATGACCTATACAGGAATTTGTTTACAATCTCATTTTAACAAGCTGATAAGAATAATGAATCTAGTCAGGCGCGGTGGCTCACGGCTATGATCCCAGCACTTTGGGAGGCCGAGGTGAGAGGATTGAGCTCATGGGTTCAAGACCAGCCTGGGCAACATGGTGAGACCTCTTCTCTACAATAAATCAAAAACTTAGCCGGGCTCGGTGGCTCAGCCTGTAATCCCGCGCCTTTGGGAGGCTGAGGTGAGTAGATTGCCAGAGCCCGCGGGTTCGAGACTCGCCTGTGCAGCGAGACCTCATCTCTACGATAAATCAAAAAATCAGCTGGGCGTGGTAGCGCATGTCTGTAATTCCGGCTACTTGGAAGGCTGAGGCGGAAGGATCGCTGGAGCCCAGCAGGTCGAGGCTGCGGTGGCCGGGAGCGGCCACTGCACTCCAGTCTGGGTGACAGAGTGAGACTCCAACTCAAAAAAAACAAAAACAAAAACTTAGCCGGGCGTGATGGCGCCCACCTATAGTTCCAGCTACTTGGAAGGCTGAGGCAAAAGGATCACCTGAACCCAGTAGGTTGAGGCTGCCGTGGCTATGAGTGTGCCACTGCACTCCAGCCTGGGCAACAGAGTGAGACTCCAACTCAAAAAAAAAACAACCCAAAAATAATGCGTCTAATATGTGGGTTAGCAGCATTAAAAGATTTAGCTCAAGTTATAAATTTAAATTTCAGCAGTTACTAAACTATGTATGACCTCAAGTAAGTTATTTCTCTTTTACAGATGTAAAAACCCAGGCTGAGATTCAAGCACACTCACCTAACTTGAAATGTAGACTATAAACAGTGAAGTACTGTGAAATGCTTTTTATTTAAGCACACTAAAATGCAGACATACTTTAAGATTAGAATGAAAGCCGGGCTTGGTGGCTCAGCCTGTATTCCCATGCCTTTGGGAGGCTGAGGTGAGTGGATTGCCTGAGCTCGCGGGTTCAGAACCCGCCTATGCAGCGAGACCTCATCTCTACAATAAATCAAAAAATCAGCCGGGCTTGGTAGCGCATGCCTGTAATTCCGGCTACTTGGAAGGCTGAGGCGGAAGGATCGCCGGAGCCCAGCAGGTGGAGGCTGCGGTGGCCGGGAGTGGCCACTGCACTCCAGTCTGGGCGACAGAGTGAGACTCCAACTCAAAAAAAAAAAAAATAAAGATTAGAATGAAAGTAATAAAATTACGGGTACCTGAAGGGTCCATACTTTTCAGACTGATAGCATACAGTCTGGCAAGTATTATGAGAAACAGTGGCGTGAAAATTTAAAATCCAACTATCCTCAGAAAACTCCAACACATGAAATCATTACAAGTATTTCTTAGAGTCAGCCAGCACAGAATATTACTGTGCAAATACCTGAAAGTTAAGATCACTAAGAAATCATTCACTCCTTTCTTCTGTTAACTAATCACTTTAAAGCAGCCAAACTCCCTATATACATCAGATTAATATACCTCTTCACGGACAGATTCCCCGTGCTCACGGACATAGAATACCAAGAAAAATATACAAGTGTCAATAAGTGCCAAAAATCTAAGTGTTCACCACAGGAAAGGAGTCCACACAAATGAGAAAACATTTGACAGCTCTCACCTGCCAAAAGCCATAATCTGCTTTATAAACATTACTAAAGTACACTCTGAGAGAGTGGTTCGACGGATCCCCTACACCAAGTCCTAACAGGGAAACAACCAACAGTCCCGACTCCACGCAGTCAGAAAGATCGGTAAATTAATAGAAACACGTCCGCAAGACCAGGAGTTCAGAGAAGGGTAAACGGTGTACTCACAGGTAGATTTAAAAACAACAACAGCAACACATTAAATTGAGAAAAAAGTTGATGGAAAGGTTAGAGGGAGGCGAGGCCGATGTCCAGTTCTAACAGGACAGCATTGCAGGGGCAGACGGCGATTAGCTGGACGTCTGGAAATGCTGAGAGTTCTCTGAGGACCTGACCCAGGGACAAGATACAAAACGCTGATACGTGGCTCAGAGAAGACACGCGGGGGTGGGGCCCGCCCCGCTAAACGCCAGGCTGCCTAAATGGGGATCCACTGAGGATCCCAGCCCGAGAAGTCAATGGGTTCAAGAAGGCCCACATCGGCCGGGCAACGCCACAGCACCGAACATCGCTGCGCGCAGAACCTCCTGGTCCGAGGCCCAGGGGTCGGCCCTCAAGAAGTCGGAGCAGCCCCTGGGGCTCCGGGATCCTCCTGACCCAGCCTCTCTGTCCTCTCTTCTCACCCCCACAGCCTGGGACCGGACCCCTGGGACTGACAGGAAGCTTCCGGCTGAGCGCCCGCAACAGCGGCGGGGCAAAAGAAGCTATATGGTCTCAGCGCCGCGAGTGACACTCACCGGCCCGAAACCTCGAATGAAACCAGCAGCTCCGGGGGCGGCGGCAGCAGTGGCAGCAGGAACCGAACATCCAAAATGGCGGCTCCCTCGGCCTCACCACCGCTACTGCAGGCGGAGGGATCCTTAGGAAGGAGGGAGTTTTTAACTAACTTCACACACCACTGCAGAAACTTCGGTCCCTATCTTCCTCTCCCCGTCGACTCCGTGTCCCCTCACTGCAACTCTTCGTGCCTCCCCTCTCGGATTCTCCAAGAGCTCAGACCCCGTCGAGGACTATTTGCCAAGGAGGAAGCGACTGCTCCAGGCTGGGCGACGCAAAGCGTAGCAAGAGTTGGGGCTGTCACTGATGACGCGAGACGCAGCTGCCGAGTCACCACTGCGATGAGTCTGAGCAAGAAAGATCCGGCCGATCCTGGAGCGGACGGACATTGGTTCCGCTTACGAGAGAGGGCTGAGCTACCAGAAAACAGTGGGGCCACCTACAGGGGGCGGGGCTAAGTAAGGTAGCTGAGGAAGTTGCCGCGATGAGGTAGGTGCCCGCGGAGAACACTGAGTGAGGTGGAGACCGTCTCAATCCAAAGTCTTTCCTTTGAGACTTTGGCTTTCTCTTTAACTTAGAGGCAAGCTCCAAGTGGTCTGGGATTCTACGATTTTATAGTATCTTTGCACTGTATTTTAGGAAAAGAGAGGACGACTTAGAAGAATGGATTCCAAGCCCTGTACCGCACATGTCGTTGGACAAGTGACTTTAAATCTCCAGGGCTTCGGTTTCCTCACATGTAAAAAGAGAAGATTTGGGCTAGTAACAGCTAAAACCCTTCGAGAATGAGCTTTGACTATGAGTCATGCCTATGACTTCGTGAGCTAATGACCAGAGCCAAAGAAAGTCTAACCAGATAGTTCCTGACTTGATAAATAATTACTAACATCTAGCAAGAGTCTTTTCCATGTCAATATAAAGAGGGCCCTGATATCTTGGCCCACTTAAAGGAAAGGTGACCTACCTAGACTAAAATCCCTTCAGATAGATTGGCAACAAAGTACAACAAAACACAGCACCAGGCTGGATGCCAAAGAGAACGGGACTAACCACAAATCTTGAGTTTAGAACCTGAGTGTCATACACAGGAGGTTGCACTTTTGTCCTTACACAGCCACTTTTATGCAGACTTTTATTTTATTGAGTTGGAGTCTCACTCTGTCATCCAGACTGGAGTGCAACCTCTACAGCCACTGCAGCCTCTGCCTGCTGGGCTCAGGCGATCCTTCTGCCTCAACCTTCCAAGTAGCTGGAACTATAGACGCGTGCTACCACGCCTGGCTTATTCTGATTTATTGTAGAGCCGAGGCCTTGCCAAGTTGCCCAGGCTGGTCTCAAATCCCTGGACTCAGGCAATCCTCTCACCTCCACCTCCCAAAGTGCTGGGATTATGAGCTTGAGCCACCACACCCAGCCTTTATGCAGAAATTTTTTTTTTTTTTGAGTTGGAGTCTCACTCTGTCACCCAGACTGGAGTGCAGTAGCACGCTCCCGGCCACCGCAGCCTCGACCTGCTGGTCTCCGGCGATCCTTCCGCCTCAGCCTTCCAAGTAGCTGGAACTACAGGTGCGCATTACCACGCCTGGCTAATTTTTTGATTTATTGTAGAGATGAGGTCTCACCAAGTTGCCCAGGCAATCCACTCACCTCAGCCTCCCAAAGTGCAGGACTGCAGGCTGAGCCACCGAGCCCGGCTATGCAGAAATTTTAAAACACTTTACAAAAGTTGAACTAGTTAGGCACATCTGTACACTTTGTCCTTGAACTCCTGGGGCATGCCAAGTGACTGGAAAGAAAGGAGGTCAAGAGTGCGATAATAATTATCGTATTCATATCACATTGTTCATAAAGCGCTTTCATACATATAATCGGATTTGACCCTTCAGACAGCCTCTGGAGTCAGACTAGAAAAGCATAGGAGCTTAGTTTTACAAATAAGGAAACCGAGGCTAAGAGAAATTGTGACTTGCTGACAGACCTGTCCTCTTCTTTCTCCCATAGGGCTTCAACTCTGGGGTGGCACCTTACAAATTCACAAAAGGTACCCACCACTCCCACACCCTAGACACACACCACACACACACACACACACACACACAAATTCACAAAAGGTACCCACCACTCCCACACCCTAGATACACACACACACACACACACACACACACAACACACACACTCACTCATACACAGGGTAGAGTCAACCCAGAAAAAATAGTTTGGAGAGCAGAATGCTTATGGAATTCAGACTCTCCACCACATTACTCTATAGTACAACCATGGATCACACGACTAATAGTGGAATGATGCTTAACACAGAATTCTCTCAGGCATAAGCATGGAACACATACCAAACTCACTTTGGGGGTTTTCATAAAGTAAAAAGTTTGTTGCTTGCAAAGCAGAGTTAGCTAAAGTATTGTGTTTCCAACGTCACAAAAATTGCTTAGAGGTCAAATTAAATGTTTGCCATTGTGAATCACAAAAGAAAAACTAAACCACCTTCTTCAAGCGAAGGAAAGAACTATTCTTTTCTGCCAGGTAGCAGAGCATTAAAGAGAAAAATGGCAACATTAAATACTCCTTCCCAATATTTTTACGTGTATTTATCTTTATATTACCAAACCCCCATGCAACTGAAAATTAAAAAGTAGTTGCCTCAATTTATATAGCATAGTCACATTACCCTGGAATCTTTGGTTTCCATGGCTAGTGATTAAAGTTTAAGAGGGCTTACTCTCCATCTTTTCAAGCATAATCCCTAATTCTAGATAAATAAGTTACGGTACATCCACAAAAGGGAATACTACGCTGCCAATAAAATGAAGTTAATTTTTTCTTCATTATTGTGGCACAGCAATGTTTTGTTTTGTTTTTTTGAGTAGGAGTCTCACTCTCTTGCCCAGGCTGGAGTGCAGTGGCACGCTCACAGCATCCACAACCTTGACCTGCTGAACTCAGGTGATCCTTCCGTCTCAGCCTTCCAAGTAACTGGAACCACAGGCATGCGCCACCACATACAGCTAATTTTCTGATTTATTGTAGAGATGACGCCTCACCAAGTTGCCCACCAAGGTTGGTCTGGAACCCCGGGACTCAGGCAATCCTCTCGCCTCTGCCTCCCAAAGTGCTGGGATTACAGAGCCACCGTGCCCAGCAATCTTTTTAAAAACAATATTGTAAAAGAATGCTATAAAGCCAGGGCTCGGTGGCTCAGCCTGTAATCCCGCACCTTTGGGAGGCTGAGGTGAGTGGATTGCCTGAGCCCGTGGGTTCGAGACCTGCCTGAGCAGCGAGACCTCATCTCTACAATAAATCAAAAAATCAGCCGGGCGTGGTAGCGTGCACCTGTAATTCTGTCTACTCGGAAGGCTGAGGCGGAAGGATCGCCAGAGCCCAGCAGGTCGAGGCTGCCATGGCCGGGAGCGGCCACTGCACTCAAGTCTGGGTGACAGAGTGAGACTCCAACTCAAAAAAAAAAAAAAAGAATGCTATAAAATGAGCTTCTAAAAATTGTAAGTTGGTTGTGGTGGCTCACCCCTGTAATCCCAGTGTTTTGGGAGGCTGGAGCAGGAGGATCCCTTGTGGCTAGGAATTTTAGGTCAGCCTGGGGCAACATAGTGAGACTGTCTCTGTAAAAAAAAAAAAAAATTTTTTTTAATTAACTAGCTGTGGTGGTGGTGCATGCCTGTAGTTCCAGGGAGGCTGAAGCAGGAGGATCCCTTGAGCCCAGGAGGTCAAGGCTGCAGTGAGCCAAGATCGTGCCACTGGACTCCAACCTGAGTGACAAAGTGAGAACTTGTCTAAAAATAAAATGAATGTAAGTATAAGAAATTTTTGTGCCAGGCAGGGAGGCTCAAGCTTGTAATCCCAGCACTTTACGGTGCCGAAGCAAGAGGATTGCCTGAGCCCAGGGATTCAAGACCAGCTGGTTAACTTGGTGAGATCTCATCTCTACAATAAATCAAAAAATTAACTGGGCATGGTGGCGTGAGCCTGTAGTTCCAGCTTCTTGGAAAGCTGAGGCAGAAGGATCACCTGAACCTAGCAGGTCGAGGCTGCGGTGACCTTGAGTGTGCCACTGCACTCCAGCCTGGGCAATAGGGTGAGACTTCAACTAAAAAAAAAAAAAAAAGCCCAAAAACTTTTTGTGCCATCTCACAATTCAACTAAAGCATTTATTGACTGCCCACTATAAGTAACAGTAGTGCATTGTATCTTACAATTTACAAAAGGATTTTCATATACATCGTTTCATTTGCTCCTCATACGCTATGAACTTGTAAATTATGAAGGCATTATAGCATAGTACTTAAAAGCATGGGTTTCGGGTGCTAGACTGCCTATGCTTAAAACTCTGCTCTTTATTATGTGACCTGAAGCAAGTTGCTTACTATCTCTAAATACTTCTGAACCTCAGTGTTTCCATTTGTAAAACGGGGCTAATAGTAACATTGACATCTTAAGGCTGATATAATAATTAAATGAGCTGATACACTTAAAGCACTTAAAACAGTGACTGACACATAGGAAGGGCACAATAAATATTTTCCCTCTTTAGAATAAATATTATGGCTGGGCTCGGTGGCTCAGCCTGTAATCCCAGCACTTTGGGAGGCCAAGGTGAGTGGATTGCCTGAGCCTGCGGGTTCGAGACCCGCCTGGGCAACTTGGTGAGATCTCATCTCTACAATAA
Source organism: Cephalopachus bancanus (assembly GCA_027257055.1). Classification (NCBI taxonomy): domain Eukaryota; kingdom Metazoa; phylum Chordata; class Mammalia; order Primates; family Tarsiidae; genus Cephalopachus; species Cephalopachus bancanus. Next base: position 3,256 of record JAPVLO010000330.1, on the reverse strand, counting down.
ATCAAAAATTAGCCGGGTGTGGTAGCATGCGCCTGTAGTTCCAGCTACTAGGAAGGCCGAGGCGGAAGGATCCCAGAGCCCAGCAGGTCGAGGCTGCGGTGGCCGGGAGCGGCCACTGCACTCCAGTCTGGGCGACAGAGTGAGACTCCAACTCAAAAAAAAAAAAAAAGAATAAATATTATTCCCATTTTAGAGATAAAGAAATGGAGACTCAGAGGTTAAATAATTCGTCACACATGCGTTCAGCAAACAAAACCAGACTCAAACTGAGAACTTCCCATTTGGGTTTGTCTTCTAACCCATGTAATAATTATTCCATGAATTGGCTGCCTGAATCTTTCCACTATGCTACACTGTCCTGGGTGTACCAGAATCTGTAATAGACATACCCCTCCAGACAGATACCCTCCAGATAATTATAAAATTGACTTTTTAAAAATACAAAAAAGCATTATTATCATTCAACAGATAAGTCCTAGTTCAGAAAAAGCAGTGAAGTGAGAAGTCACTGGAGCTAGAGCAGCTAAAAGGGGCTTTTTGGAAAATAAGGCATATCAGGTGGAATTTGTGGTACCAGAAGGGGACCCTCTCACTTGGGCTTAAGGATGTAGTGGGTTTCTTAAATGACTTGATCAGTTCATCATCTGAAGTCCATATGACCTTTAGAGCAGATGGGGGACGCTCTCTCTAAAGAAATGTGGTCAGCATCTTTCACAAGGCATTTTTCCTGTCTCTCCACGTGCCAGAGACCTCAGCCAAGAAAGCAGAGTGAAAAGGGGCACAACCCTGTAGGAAATGCAGTGACGTGAGTCAAAGAGGCGGTTCCACTGGCCTGTTTTGTTATCGTTTGAGTCACAAGAATCTATAAATAAGCCTGAAAGTCAGAGAGAAATTAGTCTCTCCACTGTTGTTTATGCAATGTTTTCACAAAAGGCATTTTCACAATTCTTGTAAGCACAGTCCCTAATCACAATGTATCCTGTCCTGAGACAAGGGGTTAACAATGAATCCTTGAGTTACCACAAAAGCCAAAAATAATGTAAGAATTAAAATTCTAGCAGCCAACTCTACATACTCTGACCTCCTACCAAGAGCATTAGGAAATCTACTACATCCCTCAAAGTGAAGACCAAAGCCTAGATGATATGAGATCCTGCCAAGCCCCCACTTTGTTTTAAATTTGTGCTTTTTGAGTCAGAGTCTCACTCTGTCGCCCAGGCTGGAGTGCAGAGGCACACTCACGGCCACTGCAGCCTTGACCTTCCTTGACCTGCTGGGCTCAGGTGATTCTTCCACCTCAGCTTCCCAAGTAGCTGGAACTACAGGCGTGCGCCACCATGCCTAGCTAATTTTTTGATTTATTGTAGAGATGAGATCTCACCAAGTTGCCCAGATAGTCTTGAACCCTTGGACTTAGGCAATCCTCTTGCCTCTGCCTCCCAAAGTGCTGGGATTATGGGTATGTGCCACTGTGCCTAGCTTTAAATTTTTTTAAAATAGGCATCTCAAAGTGCCACCTGAGATGCTTTATGTTACAATAGTTTCTTTCTTATAGTTAGTCTTGGCTTGTAAATGATTCTGTATTATGTTGGCACATTTAGAGGGAAAAAATTGTAAATGATTCTGTATTATACTGGCACCGTTGGGAGAAAAAACCTTGTCAAGGATGAGACTGCAATCAACTCAAACCCCAACTGAGGAAATGGTGCCATTCTCCTATAAGGGAGGACAAAACTGAGGTCACTAGGGGAGGATGCAAGACTTCTAACCCATTGTTTTCTACTCAAGTGTGTCCATTGAGCTCCACATGATAGTGGGCCCCTATAGTCTCAACTATTTGGGAGACTGAGGCAGGAGAATTGCTTGAGGCCAAGTGTTCAAGGTCAGCCTGGGCAACATAGCAAGATCCTGTCTCAAAAAAAAGAAAAAAATGTACAGGCACTATCATTTGCCTAGAAAAATACATGGCAATTGGTTTTTGTTTTCCTTAGGTGCATAGCCACATCTTTGTTCTTTTAAAATCAGCCCTAAAATTAACTTTATTTATGTGTTTATTATTATTATTATTATTATTTTGAGTTGGAGTCTCACTCTATTGCCTAGGCTGAAGGGCAATGGCATGATCATAGCCACTACTGCCTCAACCTGCTGGGCTCAGGCAATCCTTCTACCTCAGCCTTCCAAGTAGCTATAACTACAGGCATGCGCCACCACGCCCAGCTAATTTTTAGATTTATTTAGAGATGAGGGCTCTCCAGGTTGCCCAGGCTGGTCTTGAACCTGTGAGTTCAGACAGTCCTCTCACCTCGGCCTCCCAAAGTGCTGGGATGATAGGCATGAGCCACTGTGCCCAGCCCAGCCCTATGATTAGCTTTCAAAGTAGCCTGGGAATTCCAAGGAGTATTGGGACAGCCACAGAAACTGGGGAAGCCAGTCCCTGGTGCCTAGTTCAAGAAAGGCCAAATTCCTTCTCCACCAAGCCATTCACACATGCCAGAGGATGGGTATAGGATTCCAGCAGGTGACAGTGTGAGGCATCTCACTTAAAAGGAGAGGCAGCCCCCTTGCCATGCAAGTGAGTCCCTGACCTTGGATTAGAAGAATCCCCTGCTAACTCCAAATTCTTTGAATAAATTTGTTTTTTATGAGGAGTGGGAAATCTTAGAATGAAATATTCAAGGCCAAACTTATGTATTAAGAGTCATTGGTTTGTAGGCATCTTATTCTCATATGCAAAAGGGGGAACCCAAACTCTCCTGGACACATAAATAGGATACTGAAATAAAGATTTTGCATAACCAATAATTGCATTTATTTATTTATTTATTTATTTAAGTGGAGTCTCACTCTGTCGTCCAGGCTGGAGTGCAGTGTCATGCTCACGGCCACCGTAGTCTCGACCTAGTAGATTCAGGTGATCCTTCTGCCTCAGACTTCCAAGTAGCTGGAACTACAGGGATGCGCCACCACACCTGGCTAACTTTTCCTGATTTATTGTAGAGACAAGGTCTCACCAAGTTGCCCAAGATAGTCTTAAACCCCCGGGCTCAGGCAATCCTCTTGCATGACCTCCCAAAGTGCTGGGATTACAGACTTGAGCCACCGCGCCTGGTCTTTAATAATGTTTTTAAAAATATAGCTGGCCGGGCTCAGTGGCTCAGCCTGTAATCCCGCACTTTGGAAGGCCGAGGTGAGTGGATTGCCTGAACCCACGGGTTCCAGACCAGCCCGGGCAACTTGGCGAGACCTAGTCTCT